>CM059214.1:20877026-22355776 GCA_030347435.1 Clarias fuscus | reverse complement strand
TAGACAAAAAAGCTCAGCAACCTTTACTATAGCATGTACACTTAAGTGTAGCATTTTTGCTCCATCACAACATTTATTTCCATTTAGAGTTGCATTAATTTTGGGTGAAGATTTTGTATTTATCATGGAAGAGTCAAACCACTCAACACATGTCAAAGGCATGCAGTGGAAAGTTAAAAGCTTGCAGTGACCAAGTGTTTAAGCGAACTCTGGTCACAGATATTCATGATAATTTTTTTCTGACTATATTTCTGCCACAAAGTTGATAATTCAGCACTACTAGAGAAGACTCTTTACTGACTGTGGTGAGCAGAAAAACATGACAGAGCACAAAATATGTCAAACCTTGAAACAGATTGGTGACAACCTCTGGTTCCATCAGTGAAAAAAGGCGTATCAAAACTGGGCAAATGAAAACTGTCACCGAGTCACATTTTAAAAATCAATTACATCATCATCATCATCATCATTATTGTTGCTGTTGTTGTTCTTCTTGTTGTTGTTGTTGTTCTCCCAACTACATTGTCTATATACCCTTCTTAGACATAATTCCTTTGGCAAACTTCTTCCAGTTTAAAGTCTGATTAAGTTTATAGAGATCATGTGATAATAATGAAAGTCAATGAGGAGAAAATACAATGTACACAATTGTAGAGTCTGTTCCCCGGGAGGTTAAGGCACTCATTTTAGCTGATTGTTTAGTATTATTTCTTTAAAATTAAAATAACCAATCAAACTACATTGTTTAAGTCTGTCCAATAAATATCTAATTTTGCATAAGCTGCAGATAAAATTAATATACTTCTACTGTATATAGTGTAATATATTATATACAATTGGTATTTAATTGTTCATTCTGCTGATAGAATGCCCAGATAGATGGTGTAATGTATGGTGCATAAAAGGACTCTTACTGTATATAGTATGAATTGTTCTAGCTTAATTTTGCTGTTTTGCAATATGCACTTTTTTTTTTAGTATTAGGTCTCTCTTAAACATTATAACTGTTTGTATGCATTTCCAAGCATTATTCATATACATATTTGGAGTACTGAGACAAATTTTTGATTTTGAAACTGGTAGGTAAATTATGAGGCATCTTGTTCATTGTACTGGCAAGCCATGGCTCATTGGTCTCAAATAAGCTGACACAAACATCTGAGGAATCTGGAAATCATTTGCAAAGAAGCTACTATGTTCCTGAAAACAAAGGGCCTCTCTCTGTCTCACTGTTTCAGGATTGTCCAAAAAACTGCCCTTCACAGGCTTGTTATCTTTCTGCCACCCTTAGAGACTTACCCAGGCTCTTCCCTCCTTCAGTCAAGTATCCATAATGTGGAAACTAAATTTACTGATCCACTGGAAATTCAATAAGGAGCACAAAGTTAGGTTGAGGCAAATGTACAGCAATATTAAACATTGCCTCAAGGTCTACATTCTTTCACTGCACCTAGGTCTGAGAATATTTCTCATGAGCCACACTAGCTTATATAACTCTTTTATGTCGAGCTCGTTCAAGTTCTCTCACTGCCCATCTCTGGAATTTGAGAACTGTAAACACACCATAAGCCTCATTACTTTGATATGTGATATGCATAGAATAATTTCTCTGGGTACTGCTATTGATTTCACTCAATAAAACCTATTAATCAAGCCACATTCAAAAGCTTACCATAATTGTTATGAGGAAATATAAGATTTCAGAGTCTGAATGACAGGAACTAGTATCCGCATGAGCAGCTAGCATGCATATTACCACTTTCAAGTTGTCAAATATTCACAATTAGGTATAGGTTCTGCCTTAAGAGAGATATGTCTAAGTTTACAGCCCAAACCTTAAAGATGCTAGTTTCAAGGGCACTAGCAAGTCTATTAAATGTAGAACTATTGGATGAAGGACAACCAAATCCTTTGTTCATAGAGCAGACAAACAAAAAAGCCATTGATGCATGGCAGAAACAATGCTGAGCCTGCAGCTTTCCACAGCCACAAACTTTCTCTTCAAACCCCATACAATGTTAATCATATTTTATTTCAGCAACAATGTTTAAGTCATGAGTCTTAGAATGTTTTTTTATATATATAAATACTATTCATTGTGCTGAACACAATAAGCAAGGAACACAATAGCCACATTCTTCTGATGCTTTCTGAGATCAACAATAATCTGATATAAGCAGGGCAGTAAATTTAAAACAGGATATGTTTTAAAACGACCACCAACACAGTATGTAAATCAGATATAATTTTTGTGATTTTCATATCAGTCTTTTTGCATGTTTTTGTTAGCCTAATTGTTAGCAATTTTTAATTGTCAAAAGCTATTGAAGTGTGTATGAAGTGAATACACATAATGAAGCAGTTACTGCAAAACTGCTATTGTTCCTGTTCTTAACTTCATCTCAGGCATAAAATTTGATAAAATATTTGAATTCAAAATAAAAATGAACAATCAATGCCATCCTACTGATGAACAAAATAAAGGTCTTAATCCAAAAAGTGTATACAATTTACTTCATTTTAAATGGAAAGTTCATGGTTTAAATGATTTTTTATTGCATTTACCTGTGCCAAGAACTATTCTGGAGTTTAGTCTGGCATTCAGTAGTGGTGAAAAAAGTACAGACGTACATCGAGCAACCTCTCCAGGGGATTGTTTATATGTTCCAACCACATTTCCTACTTACAAGAAGCAACACCTTTTTTCTGCTATGTTCGTCTCATGTGACACATTATTATTTTAACGCATTTAAGTTTGCTGTCAGTTATAATTATCTGATATTTTTCAGATGCTTAATAACCAAATAACAACATATACAATATAATGAAAAATTCACTGTTCTAGGTCACATTTCGATGCTTATGCCTCTTCAAAGCATACACATAAAAGTCTTTGATTCAGGGACAGTACATCAGATGGTCATGTAGTTCTTGGCATTCCTGTGGGCAAAGCGTTTGGCTTTCCAGCCTCTTTCTTTTTGGCTTATCTCCCTACATTATTAAATTCCCTACACTCTGTCTATGCGAATCAAATTACTACACAGAGCAGTGCATTGGGGAGGTCTGTTCAAGGATATAAAAGTTCAGTATGGGTTTTGTCAGCTGTTAGCACAATGCAAGTAAACGTTGGATTTTCTTTTTTTTTTTCCTCTCAGTGGTATGTAAGCCATATGCTACACGGAATATCTTCATAAAAAGCATTAACAAAAGAGAATGGCAACTAAACAAATATTTACACTAACAATTCTGGAAAAAATTATTTATTTATTTTTTGTTTCACTATGGCATAGTTGCTGTTAGAAGTTCACATACAGTACACTCATCATGAAGATGCATTTCATGGCAATTCTGGGCTTCAATCATTACTCTGAAGTAGACTTTTTCTGGGGAAGAATGATTGTACATCTGACATCTTTAGTAGAAGAAACCCTTAGGAATTAGGAGCACAATGTTACATTTATATATTATATATATATAATTTAACTATGCATGCATGCACACACACACACACACACACACACACACACACACACACACACACACACACACACACATATATATATATATATATATATATATATATATATATATATATATATATATATATATATATATACAGTCAAAAATATACACACCCATCATTAATAATGATTAACTTAATCACTTAATAATTAGCTTCTCTGTGCCAACATAAAAAGGTTTCAACACAAGGTTCAAGGAGCTCAGTACAGATCTGAGAAAGAGGATGGTTGATTTATACTAGCCAGGAATGCCTCTTGAAACCATTTCTAAAAATAAATAAATAAATAAAAAATCAAGATCAGGTAAGCAATTGTGTGTGCGTAGTTGTTATAGATTGAAGGCTGATGTGTAAGAAAGAAGCAACAGTTTTAAAACTGACAGTAGATCAGGGAACAGGTGTACCATCACATAAAGCACACTTTATCTATGCAATTCAACACATTGTAAGTGACATATTTCTAGAAAGTTGACTGTTTGAAAGTCCAAAAGTGTATTGTTTTCCCCCATAGCACAGAAAGTTTTTTTAATGCCCATGTGAGGTCTTTAATGAACAGACACTCAATTTTAGCTCTTGATGGATGTCATGCTTATGAAGCAAGTTTTACCGTTGATCAGTAATGCATCAAAAGAGATATTAGCTTTCCAAGTGTCCAGGGAAGCACCCTGCTCACAATTAGCAGGGTCATTAGTTAAATAATTACAGCAGCGAATATAGTAATGCAGATGCTCAGGGTCCTGATTCTCCACTACTATTTCTGAGAGTCTGCTGTCCCAAAGCTCCACGGACTCACTGGGCCCTGACTGTCTAGATAAATTGCAGCAGAGTGAAGAAAGACATTTTCTTTTCCCCTTTCTCTCTCGAACATGATAGTGGTTGAATATGTAGTAGATATTACTCAATGTTTTGTGTAGTTATTGTACTAGTAGAGAGATATGGTGCCGATACATAAATACATAAACAAGAACAGCATGGGATTATTTATCTGAATTAGATGTACTTTTTTTGAGTACTGTATGTATGAGAGGCGTTCAAGTAAAACCAGGATTTGTGATGAAATTTCTTGTGAATGAAAGTGTAAAACATTTACAGAAGACTTCAATCACAGTATGGTAATGAGCTGCAGTTTAAAAATGTAAATGGTGCAAGAGTTTTAAAGAAAGCCGTATTTCCTTGAATGACGATCCTGGCTGAGGAATTAAGTATTTCCTGGCTCAGGACCCATTACCGTCATTCCCATGAACATTCAAAGCGTGGGACGCCTACTAATTAAAAAATCAAAAGATAAATTATCACCAACTTTCTAAAGAGATGAATCTGTCTGTGGGATCTGTACACACTCATTAAAGAACACCACCTGAACATTATAGGAACCTGTACAGTCCTGACCTCACTCCAAGCAATTTCAATATGTTTGAGCCATTAAAGGAGTTTCTTGGAGGCTTGCATTTTAATTGTGAATCAGTCCATACTGAAAAAACATTCTATTTTGATGGTGTCTAAGCACTAGTGAAACCCTGTGATAAAGGCATTAGTATAGCAGGGGATTATTTAGAGAAATACCGGTAGTTTTTTACTTCACATCTGTGTGGTTATTCTGCACAATCAAAAGTCCCAGTTTGACCTGAACTTCCCTAGTAAAAACTAATGATGATATGAATAGCATTTATTGACCTGCATTTGTGCCTTGCAAGTTTTCTGATCACCATCAGGAAAAAATTTGTTTTATTGTGTTATGTTTAAATTAATTAAATCTAATTTTGTTACTTTTTAAAATTACATTTGTATTTGTCATTGTCAACTGAATAACTTAACGCTGGATAAACAAATGCCTATTTGTTCCAGTGACAAAATCCCAAGCTCAAATTTTGAATAAATTTACTGCAGTTTTGTTTCTGATATAAAATAAAATGGCTTTCTTTATACTGAAGGTCAAACCTTGCATTTTGCATTTTTCTATTCATTAGGGCTTCACAGATAATTGGATTTTTAATTAAGCTGCCACTTTAATTAAAGATGTCAATTTGTGATCGCCTAGTACTCCCCTGCTTGTTTTATTAACAGCAATAAAATTGTCAACCACAATGCTCTAGAGGATATGTTACTCGAAACATTTGTGCATTATGCCTGAAGGAAATCATTTTTTGAGAGTAAGCTTCATAATCTCAATAAACATACATAAAGGCATTTACAATGAGATACGCATGTGAATGTTTACCATCATAAATAATTCACTGGTTTATGGAAATGAACATAAATTTCTGTAACACTCTGGTCTTCAAAGGATATTACAACATCTGAAAATAAAAAGAGACATACTGCACTCATGGAGTACAGCAGAATTCAATATGTTGAATATGAGTAAACACACATATTATGTGACAGTAAATATATTTCTGCAGTGAAAATTCAACAATTAACATTTTCTGCTCTCTGTGTGTGTGTGTGTGTGTGTGTGTGTGTGTGTGTGTGTGTGTGTGTGTGTGTGTGTGTGTGTGTGTGTGTGTGTGTGTGTGTGTGTGTGTGTGTGTGGCCATTGAAATATGGGCACAGTGACAATGACTAATGAGAAAATTATTTCCCAGAAAGTGCTGTCAGTTTTATCTTAGCTAAGCTCCCAGATGTAGCTACTGGGGCACTTTTCACTTCATGCTATTCATATTTCAGGCAATTATGCTTTCACATTTCACCTTGCCATTTCTATAAATGGAAAGAATTTCGTGCATTCTGTGGATAAATATTTCTATCAATTGGCCTTGCTGTCTCAGAAGGTCTCCGTTAATGGAAACTGCTTTTATTCTCGGGTTAATAGTTCACTAGCAAGTGATGTAATCTTTGTATTTCCCTATAGGCACCTGTATTGCATGGGTTAATGGCTTATGGTCAGGTAACTAAAACTGGATGCACATAGAGTACTTCTCTGTCTTCCTGTGCATGCTAAAATATTTGTGTATTTCCTTATCATTACATTCCTGTTTTAATACAACCACAGTATTGCTGTCAACTCAGCTGTAAATGGTAAACTGCTGTGACCTTATTTCCTGATGGACAGGGGAACTATTTTATAGAGCCCATGCAGTTTAACACACCATGTTCGCAGAGGTGGAAAGTAACGAATTTCATTTACTCGCGTTACTGTAATTGAGTATTTTTTTTGTGTACTTCTACTTTTTAAAGTAGTTTTTAAAAACTGTAATTTTACTTTTACTTCAGTATGTTTTGTTTGAAGTATTGTAATTCGCTACATTTTAAATCATATTCGCCACTAAGTAAAACAAATGAATGAAAATGCAAAAATAATAAAAAATCTTATGCTTTGTATAAATGCTGCATTGCGCTCGCGTGTGTGTATCGTGTCCTGGTCGCGCGCCGCTCCAGACTCCACTCTAGGTTTTCTGACTGTCCCCACATCGACATCTACCTGACCTTCCACACGGTCACTTCCGCCCTGAGGAAGGTACCTGTAAATTTTTGTGTGTGTGTTTTTTTTTTTTTTTTGCAGGTAATCTAGCTACTAAATATAAATACCATTTTGTTTATTATTTGTTGTTTATTATTTTGGTCCACCCTGAATCTGATCTTCTTCCTGTTGTGTGTGTGTGTGTGTGTGTGTGTGTGTGTGTGTGTGTGTGTGTGTGTGTGTGTGTGTGCGTGTGTGTGTGTGCGTGTGTGTGTGCGCGTGTGTGTGTGTGTGTGTGTGTGTGTGTGTGTGTGTGTGTGTGTGTGTGTGCGTGTGTGTGCGTGTGTGTGTGCGTGTGTGTGTGCGTGTGTGTGTGTGTGAAGCAATACAAACCTCATTATTTCATCAGTTAATGACTGGATCTAGTTCTTTCTGCCATATACCACCATTTCCATACAGTTTAAAATAAAACCCTGAACCATTCTTTTGCTGTGCGGCCCAACCCTAGACTAGGACGTATCGAATTAAGTATTAAGTGACCACTTTGATTTTCATGCACAAGAAAGACAAAAGCTTTATTATGCAAAGGTGTTCCTTCAGTTAAAAACAACTAGTTTGAGATTTATATCTGCTCATCTTTTTTGAACTACGCTAGAATGCCCGCTGTAAAAAAAAAAAAAAAAAGTAATTTGGTAACTTTTACTGAGTAAATTTTTTGAGCTACTTTTACTTGAGTATGTTTTTATAATGGTAACTTTACTTGTACTTTACTAGTAAAATTTCACTGAAGTAACAGTACATTTACTTGAGTACAAAGTATTTGTACTCTTTCCACCTATGCATGTTCGCACCCCACAGAGTGAGGTGTTATTGTAGGTCTGTCCTCTGGCCCCAAGATGTTATAGACTTTACTAAGGGCTTTCAGGGTTTTAGATAATAATCTCAGAGAAAACAGTACAATTATTTACAGTTCTTTGCTTTAGAAATTAGATATTTTTTTTTCCATGAGAATGGTTACTTTAAAAAATAATAATAAAAAAAGGACATTACTATACTACAGTGCAGTTAAGTTTATTTAGTGGCTTACTTAACAGAAACTGTTAAGAAAAAAAATCAGCTACTTGGTTTTATGTTAATAGCTTAGTTAGTCACATGACCTTTGTGACTAAATTTCTGGATATGCTGAACAGTACAAAAATAAGAACAAGCAACGAATGGCTAAGATTACTCATCTTATTCAAAGGAAGAAGATGAAGAAGAAGAAAACCTCCACTCACGTCAACCAAGAAAACCTATGTGAGGCCACAATAAATACAAATAGGCTCAAAGTTAAAGACTGGAAAAAGTCCAGGTGAGTTTTTTTTTTTTTTACTATCTTTATCTATTTAGTTTTGATGAGTATCTCTAATTGTTTTATAGGGAGAAAAAAGTGCTTGGCAATTATAGAGATACTAAATCAATATCAGCTCCTAATCTTTTGCTGATATAATCAATACCTGTGTTGTTATTGTAGCTTTCCATAACGGAACTATCATTCACTATGATCTACAGTATCACGTCAGTTAGATCAGTCAAAAATCAGTATAAATTAAAATTAATCTTTGTAATGATGTGGCCAAATCCTGCTTTGGACATTACAAACTAGAAGAGAGTAGTACAGTCAGGAGGACAGCATTTTGTTCCCATACTTTGGGTCTACTTGTCCCTTTAGAGGGGAGTTTCACTAAAAGTGAAATTAAAGTTATTCTGATCAGCTTATTTCTTAAATAAAGTATTTTGATTCTGATGGGAATGTTCTTTTCCACAATGACAATTTTCCCACAGCCAAGGAAGGTTAACTGAATGGTTTGATGATCTTCATTCTCCAGTAGAGTTTCACAGAGTTGGAGAAGCTATCCTGCCAAGGATTTTTTATTTTGTTTTGTTTTGTTCCCCTTTAATTTTTATCTCACTTTATCTCTCGTGGTGTTCACGAGATGGTACTGCCATACTTTTCCTGTTAAATGGAAAAAGTATTTTAAGGAGAATCATTATTATTTAAAAAATATCCTTTATATGAATCATGAACTTGACCAGTCCATTATATCAGTGTGGGAACAAATTGCATCAGAAAAAAAGTCTACTTTTCCGGAAAGTGTACTTTCTGGTAACTATTGTGAAGTTTGGACCTTACTTACAGACTTCTTATGTAAAGCTATGAATATAACCCTGTGGAATTTTGGTATAACTTAATTTCTGTTATCTTAGATCATTTTACAGCATGATGAGAGCACAGATGGGCACTGCTGTACACCAGCTTGGTTGAAAGTGCCCTCAGCCCTCAGGCCCAGCTGTCTGCGGCCAGTATCTACACTGCTGGATTCCTGAGACCCCCCCCCCCCCCCCTCCCTCCCTCCATCCCTCACTCGCTCTCTCCAAGTTATGTGGCACTGGCAAGGGCTGAGAGCGGACAGGCCTGGCACGGCATGAATAGGGTCAGTTAGATTTCAAATATCTGCTGATGAAAAGTGCTGAAGCTGTGTTCACAGACAGGAGCTGCTCCCACAGCCACAAAGACATGCTTTCAGAACGAATGAGAGAGAGGAGGGGGAAAGGATGGCTAGCTTCTCTCTGTTCCTCGTCCTACACAAACGAGTGAGAGGGAGAATAAATGCAGAAAGAAGGAGGACAGAGAGGCAGAAAGACCGGCCTGAAGGAAGAGAGAGAGAGAGAGATAGATAGTTGGAGAGCGAAATGTGGGGGAGTGCGTAGTTCTGTGGCATGTCTAAAAGGCCACAGTGAAATGCTCTCTAACACAATGGAACAGGTGTTATGTAGTGTAGGGTTTCAGGGAAGGGGGGTGGAGGTAGAGAAGGGGGATATTGACATTCAGGGCTGACAAAACTGCTCAGGGAACATTGTTTTTACAAAAAAAAAAATGTGTTGATGGAATTTAGCTTAACAAGAATGAAAGGATAAAAGCTAAGCTCATCTTTCTGGAGTGAATTGGGTTTTGCTTATCATATACCTTTCATCATTCATTGTGTGTGTGTGTTTATATATATACACATTTCCTTGCACAAAAAAAAAGAGAGGTATAATCTACAGTAAGGAGTTGGAAACATGAATCATATAATTTTACTTATTTAATTAACCATTACTTTCTGTTGCTTTCAAGTTTCATTCTGGCTTTTACATCTGGTTAGAGGAATCAGTTCAGGTTTTCATGCATGTAGAAAAGCACAAGCCTATTGCTCATATTTTATTAGGATTCCACGTTAGTTAGTTATGTATCAGACTGAGAAAACAAAAGCCAGATGCTAGTTATGCCAAGAATATGCTGTGTAACATTATACTATATGCACACACCGTGTCATGCCTGCTGCTATGTGAATAACCTAAAGTTATTCACATCTATTCCCAAACCATATTGAATGCAACCTTAACTGGAGGGACAGCAGGGCCATTTATACCCTGAGGAGATGATTAAGAGAGCCTTTTTTTTTTCTTCCCTCATTCTCTTTTACCTCTCCTCCTGTCATCGCTCATGTTTCAGGGGAAATCTCGCCGAATTACTGAGAAAAAGTGGATGAGAAAGGGACAAAGAGATGAAAGAAATTAAGTTATATGCTGCCGAGAAGTGTGACAGGTACTGTGTGTGTATGTGTGTGTACAGTGTGTGCAGCAGTAATTGTGTGAGGGCAGCAGCTGTCGTGTGAGCTGGAACGGCCAAACACACACACACACACACACACACACACACACACACACACACACACACACACACACACACACACACACACACACACACACTCCATCTCAGCAGACGGGACAGCGGAGGGGGTTCAGAAACCAGCTAACCATGAAATCAGACAGATGAGTCAGCGAACGCAGGACGACATTGGTGCTCCTGTGCCCTTATGCTACCAAATGCATTAAGGAAAAAAGGGGGGAAAATATTTGCCTGCTCCAAAAAAAGAAAAAAAAAAATCTTACAGCCTCTTTCATCAGCTGGCCCTAATTCTGCCCTGAATTCTGGCTGAACTAGTGTTCTGTGCCTTTCAAAGTGTTTAATTATCTCTGAGTTGCTTTATGAAATGCAACAAATAATAAAATATTTTAGCATATAATTACATTCTAACCTTCTATTAATCAAATACAGGCATGTCACACACATTATTATTTCCACCCTGTATTACAACAGATATGGTTACAGGATTTTATTTAGCAAAGAAGCATAGTGAATAATAATAATACCTGCAGCTTCCTATAGGTTTCAGCAGCATGGCTAGTTTATAAAATCAGCATCAGGCTCTATTTAACACAAAAGACCGTACAGCAACTATAGTTCACTGACTTCAGTCAGCTGCAAGCTCAATTTGACCTTCACATTATATATTTCAGCAACTCGGGTCAACTTGACCACGACATGCAGTGACATTTAGCAATGAAATTTTACAAAGAATTAAAAAAAAAAAAAAAAAAAAGACCTAGCCCTTTGAAATGCCTCAGCCACTTGTCACCTGTGAGTAAAGCTCGATTAGTTTGATGTTTGCCCTGAATGACCTCGGTGACTGAACGGCCCCACCTAAATTGGCCGTAGCCTCCTGGGCACTGCATCCTGGGAAAGCAGCGCTCGCATTCACGCATCCAATCAAAGTCTCAGGGAGATCAAAGGTGCCGCCAGAAATGAATGCAAATCTTTCTGGATTATCACCGGATGAAACCGCAGAAGCGTTTTAGCACTACAAAAGTCAAATCCCTTATCATGCCAGGAAATGGAAGGAGCAGAATAAAGTTCAAAGATTACAAGATTCAAATAGAGATTAATCAAGCTATTGTTGGAGAATTATTCTTGAATAATAATGACAATCACTTATATATACTGTATATGTAAACACTGAGGGTTGTGAAGTCAAATACACATTACTGAAAGCTTTGATAAATCATTTCAATTAAGCTTTGCTTTGTTTATTTTGTCAAAACTTAAATTTTGCTTATATTAAATCTGAATGTAAAAAAAAACTTCTTGGTGCCAGATGAGCTTTTTTCTTTTTTTCTTTTTTTACATTACATTTTATCATCCGGGGTTTTTATGCACAACAGACTCTGGGGATTATTACACAGAATAGGGTGAGGTGGGGGCAGGGGACATGCAGTAGGCAGCAGGTCTGTGGGCAAAACCATCTTGCAGATGAGAGAGGTCAGAGGGTAATGGCCAGACTTATTCAAGCTGACAGGGAGGCTACTGTAACTCATTGCTTGATCTTTTTCCAAACTTTTAACTCTCTCTGCCCAATGTAGCCTCAGATCCTTGGATCTCAGAAGTGGAACTATATACCTATACCTGCAATTTACCTAAAGATTTACATATTCACTCACAAATATGAGGTGTTCTATTCATTGCAGAAAGTACTGCGACACTGTTAAATATTGTTTAAATAAGGGACATGTGTGATTTGAGTGGTAAAATGAAATTGACCGTGAATTAAATTAAAACACAGAGGTGGATGAATTAAATCCGAGAGCATACACTATGTAGTTAAAGTATTCTAGTAGGCAGTAATAAATATTGGCACCCACATTTGAATAAGAAGTTAAATAGCCATAAACAGACAAAAGGCTTTTCCAGTTAAAGAAAATATTACAGAAGGCTGTATACTTTTTCAGCTTGCATTTATAAATTTTATATTTTTAAATTTTATACAACAGTTAATCTGTAGTAATCTGATGAGAGTCATTCGGATGCATAGTGATAATATACAAGAACAGCACTGCAACTTTTAACTTTATGCATATGTAATATTAATTACACTAAGTGTCAGTTGCAGCATGAGTGAAAGTAGGATGGTAGGGTCTGTAGTACAGAGGAGAGAGCAGCCACCTGCCAAGAGCCATATTCCAAACTATACAGGGAAGCACGTTCAGCAATTAAACACATCTGATAATGTTATGTTATGTCATATAATATAATTGCTTCTAAGTTGTTCCAAATTACCTCTGTGTTGTTTTATTTATCTCTAAGGCAATCTACAATGCTAACAAGCTTCTAATACAGGACTGAATGGCAAATCGCTCTCTAACTCCTAATCAGAGGCACTACTTGATGTGCAAAACAATATTTAGGAGTAAACCCAAGCAAAATAACTGGTTAAATAAACAAACACTATCTCTTAATCTGTTAATAATAAATGGGGTATGTGGAACTGTTGCATAAAAGCAACGTCACACTATTGTGCTAAATATCCGCATGGTTGTGATGCCTTCGACACTTGGTCTCCTGATATCCAACATAACACTCCCTCTCATGTGATCTTGCTTAGGTATAGTATAATATCTGGCCAAAACATCTGTTGTCCTATTATTTCAGTAGCTTCTGTATTTCACCTGACATCATGCTGTCAGATCTACAGTCTCAATAGCACCAATTTAAAATAAAATTCAAAGCATCCCATTACCGTTAATAAACAAATAAATAATGTAAACCTTCTGATACAGTGAAACTTGTAACATTATGTAGCAAATAAAAGCAGGGTTATACCAATAATTGCTACCTTTTAAACACCAATGTAGGAGCTGGGCTTATTGTGTATTTACCAAAATAAATAGATTATGTTATTTTTGATTGCTGTCCTGATTAAATAATGCCAAGAAGGCTTGTAAAACTATTTTTTTTGCCACTCTGCAAATCGTCTGCACTAGCACACTAGTTTTTTAATGATTGGTGGAGATGCTATAGAAGTGGTGTATCCACTGCTGGGTTTGGCCACTACTAAGCATAGGCCTTTAATAAGGACAACATAGTAAATATAGTAGATCAATAAGTGTGGCCAGTAATTTTTCATTTTTTATATTAATTCTTACATAGACAATAAACTGTGATATGCTGACATACTTTATTGCTTCAATTATCTTTCATGTGTTTTTCCCCCTCATCCTGTCTCTTAACTGTTAATCCTGTTTAGGCCACAGTGCTTTTGTGTGACTGTGCTCTTAACACTAAGACTCTGAGAGAGTGTAATTCTACCTCTCACATTCACTGATCCATGAGTTGACTTCGTGCTGAGGCTGCTGAGCTCAGGCCTGTGCTCGACTGCCTTCTTTACACGTTCTGACAGGCCTGAGCAGCCCAGGCCTCTGCAAGCACTCGGCTATTTATTAGAGCCTTTCAGCTCTGTGTCCAGCCAGTGCAAACACTATGCCAAGCAGCCCAGAGAAACGCTGACCTAGTAAATCCTTTACTCGATTGGAATAAAAGCAGAACTCACTATATTGGACACACACATGGAAAGAAGGGACAAGGTACAGCACACACACACACACACACACACACACAGACACACACACACACACATGCACGCACACACACACACACACACAGATTTCAAACTGACTTGAGGCGCAGTCAGTTGCTGGCTAAATGGTTGTGCTGGAGAAGAGTGTCAAGGGGTGTCAGCAGCTAAGATGAAGAGAGTGAAGTTAATGAGAGGGAAAAAAACAGCAGTGTCACTTTAGGGGGGAGAGAGAGCAGTTATTTCAGGACACTGTGGCCGACATCCAGTCAAAGTCAAAATGTAGCTAATTATATGGAGGCAAAAGATCTGCAAAAGGTTTTGAACTGTTTAGAAGCCCACAATTTATTCCAAATAAAGCTAGTCCACAACATTGTACTGGATAATAGAGTTTTGGGATTAAAGAAAAAAAGGGGGCGAAAGGAAACAATATAGGACAACCTGAACACTGCTTGGAGACAGCTCTCCACCAAAAGTAATCAGGCAAGAGGGCATTAGTCAGGCTTTGGGCAACTCCCAAGGAGCTAGATACATCTACAGAAGTCACAGGGGGAGGGGGGTGGGCGGGGGGGGGGGGGGGGGGGGGGGGGGGGGGAGGAAAACCTATTGTAGAAGTTCAGCAAATATGTGGATGGAGTTAAGTTTGATTTTATCTTTATTTATTTTACCCATTTATTTATTCGGGCATGGCACACAGGAATCCAATGGTTGGAAATCCAATACTAATCATCAACCTAAGACCATCATCTGTTTTTTGTTTTTTGTTTTTTGTTTTTTTCAGAAGGGAATAGGAATAACATCAGGGTGAGGACAAGGTGAATGGAGCTGCTGTACATACAGAAAAAAATCTCACAAAGAGACTGGGGTAGATGTTCTCTTTCAAATGTAAAAAAAAAAAAAAACATACTGCTAAAACACTTAAACTCTGAAACCTGAAAACTCTGAAATGTGTTAGAATGGTCGACCTCAAGCCAAGACCTCAATATTGCTGAGAATATGTGGCAACACGCACTGCTTGCTAACGGCCTCCACTTGAACAAATAGAGCTTGAATAAATTTACCAAAAACAATGAAAAAAAAGGTGTTAGGATTTAGATGTGCAAAGGTGGTAGAGACATAACTGGATGGTAGATGTAAGATAGTTCTATTAGAGACAGACAGACAGACAGACAGATTTTTCAAGATTTTTGTCTAAATCAAATTCTACAAATTCCAAATAGTAACAACACAAAATGTCAAAATGCTCCAAGGAAGATGAGTGCTTATGCAATGCACTGCAAATGCTTCAGAAAAAGCTATATTGATATCATATCACAGGAAAAAGGGACTCCTCAGAGCTGTCAGCGTAGGTGGTGCATAGAGCTCAGGTAAGAGCTTGTGAAGGAGCAGAGGAAAAAGCTGTAATCATAATCAGGAGAATTACATTACATGCTCATTTTCTGTTCGCAAGGTTGAAACCCTTGTTGTAAAGGCAGCTGTGGGAGAGGAAGACTATTTCCCCCACTGAGGTTACTCTGGTCCACAATCCATTCAGAGTTGGAAAGAGAAGAAATCTCCAAAGCTCACGGAAATCAAATAGCTCTATGTTTGCTACATGCCTCAACACACCCTGTCAGTGTTCACCATTCTATTATCATTCTCTTACCTCCACAATTTCGTCTCACACCTTCAGCTCTCACACTATCTTGCTTATTTAATAGCATATTCCTTTATTTATTATATGGATTTGCATTGCTCATCCACACCCTCCTCCCTACTTGGATGGACGTAATTTTGTATTTGTTACATTTTCTGTGATAAAAATGAAAGGAGAAAAGCTAAACAACTTTTACATTATATCCATTTTGCTCCGACTGGCTAACCAGAGGGGGAAAAAAGATGAATTAACCCTGCAACTGATACACAATGTTCAGAATTTAATATCTCGCCCCAGGGCTTAATTACTCAGTCTCACTCACTTTCAGGAGCTGCGGTGGATCCAGAGTCTATCCCAGGATCACTGGGTGTGATGTGGGAATACACACTACACATATACAGTATTTACATACTTATGCGAACCTTGGGGCAATTTATCATAGCCAATTCACTAAGCAGCATGTTTCTGAGGTGTAAGGAAACTGGAGAATAAGCAAGAAAACCAAACAGCCATGAGGAGCACAGAAAAAAAAATCCACACAGTTTAGGATGAGCTGTTAGGCAACAATGCTACCCTATGCTGTTGTGCAACTCTTGTGCTTAGTTACTTTTGCTGTAAAAAAAAAAAAAAAGATTATTTAAAACTTCTTATCTTAGTGTAATCACAATGTTGATTATAAATATATTGCATAAGCATAACATTTGCAATATGCTTACAGTATAACTGCGTTCTGCTTTAACTAAGCCACAGAAATTGAAATTACTTATTACCTGCTTTCTCAGCCTATTTGTACCAGAATGAGCATCATTGCGGTTCCCTTTTTATTTTTAGCAATATACACACGTGGACAAAATTGTTGGTACCCTTCGGTCAGTGAAAGAAAAACTCACACTGGTCACAGAAATAACTTTAATCTGACAAAAGTAATAATAAATAAGAATTCTATGAATGTTAACCAATGAAAGTCAGACATTGCTTTTCAACCATGCTTCAACAGAATTATTAAAAAAAAATAAACTCATGGAACAGGTCTGGACAAAAATGATGGTACCCCTAACTTAACAGTTTGTTGAACAACCTTTTGAGGCAATCACTGCAATCAAACGATTCCTGTAACTGTCAATGAGACTTCTGCACCTCTCTGCAGGTATTTTGGCCCACTCCTCATGAGCAAGCTGCTCCAGTTGTTTCCGGTTTGAAGGGTGCCTTTTCCAGACAGCATGTTTCAGCTCCTTCCAAAGATGCTCAATAGGATTGAGGTCAGGGCTCATAGAAGGCCACTTTAGAATAGTCCAATGTTTTCCTCTTACCCATTCTTGGGTGTTTTTAGCTGTGTGTTTTGGGTCATTGTCCTGCTGCAAGACCCATGACCTGCGACTGAGACCCAGCTTGCTGACACTGGCCAGCACATTTCTCTCTAGAATCCCTTGATAGTCTTGAGATTTCATTGTACCCTGCACAGATTCAAGACACCCTGTGCCAGATGCAGCAAAGCAGCCCCAGAACATAACAGAGCCTCCTCCATGTTTCTTGATATGTCTGTGAACATAGAGCTGATGTGCCTTGGCAAAAAGTTACATTTTTGTCTCATCTGTCCATAGGACATTCTCCCAGAAGCTTTGCGGCTTGTCAACATGTAGTTTGGCATATTCCAGTCTGGCTTTTTTATATTTGTTTTCAACAATGGTGTCCTCCTTGGTCGTCTCCCATGTAGTCCACTTTGGCTCAAACAACGACGGATGGTGTGATCTGACACTGATGTTCCTTGAGCATGAAGTTCACCTTGGATCTCTTTAGAAGTCTTTCTGGGCTCTTTTGTTACCATTGGGATTATCCGTCTCTTTAATTTGTCATCAATTTTCCTCCTGCGGCCACGTCCAGGGAGGTTGGCTACAGTCCCATGGATCTTACATTTCTGAATAATATGTGCAACTGTAGTCACAGGAACATCTAGCTGCTTGGAAATGGTCTTATAGCCTTTACCTTTAACATGCTTGTCTATAATTTTCTTTCGAATCTCCTGAGACAACTCTTTCCTTCGCTTCCTCTGGTCCATGTTGAGTGTGGTACATACCATGTCACCAAACAACACAGTGACTACCTGGAGCCCTATATATAGGCCCACTGACTGATTACAAGATTGTAGACACCTGTGATGCTAATTAGTGGACACACCTTGAATTAACATGTCCCTTTGGTCACATTATTTTCAGTATTTTCTAGGGGTACCATCATTTTTGTCCAGGCCTGTTCCATGAGTTTATTTTTTTAAATAATTCTGTTGAAGCATGGTTGAAAAGCAATGTCTGACTTTCATTGGTTAACATTCATAGAATTTTTTTAAATGATTACTTTTGTCAGATTAAAGTTATTTATGTGACCATTGTGAGTTTTTCTTTCATTGACCGAAGGCTACCAACAATTTTGTCCACGTGTGTATGTATACATTATGTTGTATACATTTCTTTCTTTAAGGAGTTTATAGGTGATCGGGACAAGTGCTTCTATCTTACAGTATGTATGAAAGGAATAGCTGGACTACAGCAAGATAATTGCATTCTTTCACAGCTGCCCTAGACATACAGTCTGACTAGCGCTGAAAAAGAAAAGCCTCTGGTTAATTAGCCTGTACCCACTAAAGCACCATCAGTGTGATAGCAGGCAGTTAAAACCCAGAGTCAGTAAACCTAGCCACACAGCAGCAATTAAGCACATGCAAAGTGAAAATTTTATTCATTTGCTGTTGAGCCAATGCTCCTAGAACCCCCCCCCCCCCCCCCCCCCCTTTTTATTGCTAAAAATAAAATAATAGTGAAGAAAAGAGTGGTTTACATTGAGTTTTTGTTGCATCTAATTGACTTTGACCATGGCATGGTTGTTGGTGGCAGGATATGGTCAGAGTATTTCCGAACTTTTCACACAAACTGACCACTAGAGTTTAGACTGAATGGTGTGGAAAAACACAAATGCTCCAGTGAGTGGCAGGTCTGTGGGCAGAAACGATTCCAGAGGAGGTCAGAGGAGAATGGCCAGACATATTTGAGTTGACAGGAAGGCTATGGTAAATCAATAACCAGTCTTTCCAACCAGGGTGAGCAGAAAAACATCCAAGAACACACAGCAGAAGATTGCTATGGGTTCTAGCTACAGTGGCCACAGGCTCCCTAACATAGGACAATTGGAAAAATGCCACCTGTTTTTTTTCCAATCTTAAAAAAAAAAAAGGTAAACATCTAGATGGTTTACACAATACACATGTAAATATCCGTTAAACAATATAAAACTGAAGCTTTTATGCTCTGTGTGTGTGTGATCTCATAGACATTGTTATTTCAGTTACCCATTGTATCTCTGTGTTTATAACCATATGTTTGGGTGAACTCTTGAATATGTCCATCCAGCCATTTCCCATACTGCTTATCTCTTTGTGGGGCCATGGGGAAACTCAGCAGGGGAAATCCCAGTGACTCAAGGCACAAGGGGAGGACACACTGAATGGGGTGCTAACTCATTGTACTGTAGGTGTTGAGCAGACGCACGCATGCACCCAATGTTTGGACTGCATTGTGCATGGGGGAACCAACCAAGCATGGGTAGAATATGCAATCTCCATACAAACACACAGGCAAGATTCGAACCCTGAGACATTGAGGTGCGACAAGTCAGACAATGCTTACCATCAGGCACTAATGCCACCTCATTAAGAAATTACCATGGGAAAAGGCCAAAGGCAACACACCACACTACACACACACACACACACACTTAAATTACTTACAGATTTTGGTATCTCTTGTGGATGTGGTTGAACTGGATGTCATGAATCTGGTCTTCATAAATGCTGTGGTCAAAATTAGATTCTTGTTGCTGTTGAACTCTAAATGTCCACTACAGAGTGAATTATGTTTAAGAAGATGCCATTGAAATGTTTCTGTCAATGTGTGTAGACATTTGTTTTAAATTCCAGGCATGGGTAAGCCTTTGCCCTTTAACCACAGTCCTTGTTCAATGCTCTTTCATTCATAAATCTCGAAAGGACAGCTTAGTCTTTAAACACATGGAAACGGTTTGCTTACCCAGACTCCACACAGCTCTATTCACTTTCATAGCAGAGAGGAAGGCTGGAAACCAGCTGATAAGAAACGAGAGAAAGGAGGAGTGGAGGAAGAAACACACACACACATACACTAAGTGAGAGACAGAGAGAGAGAGAGTTCTCAAAAGCATTAACTGTTTTCAGACTTGTTTCACATGTGGAGGTCATTACTGCAAATGATTTTTTCCAGCAATTCCCCTCAGTCACAGATAATCTTCACAATTCATTGTCTTCCTTGTTTGTTCTCTCTCTTTTTCACTCTCTCTCTCTCCTTAACCTCTGTATCTGTACCCTGATGCATATCTGTGTTCTCTGTAGTGTAGTTAGGTCTGATTACTAACTTGATAGTTGAATAAAGCTCAACCACATTATCACACAGACTGAATGAGCTCTATGATGCTTTAATCAAATCCCTTTATGCAACATTTTGTTCATCACACAAATGGTTGTCAAGAGGGGTAGTGTTTTTTATCACTAATCTTAGACATGGCTCTACAGTATTTGGTCTGTAACTTACATGTATAAACACCGCTTAAATTCCATGAACTTGAAATGAAGGTGTTGTTTTAATAGGATTTAAATTAGCGCTGCACAATTAAATCTGTGCCATTATTTAATTGCAAAAGGCTGCAATTTATTATGGGTAATACACATAGGCAGAAATGTATGTAGATTTTGTCAATAATTTAAGCATTTGTTTCAATTTTTAATCAGCGTTCTCTGTGCCATTACTTTCTGTTAGCCTAGATAAATACCTTTGGATACAAAATGGTACATTTAATAGTTAAACATCAGTTTAAACACCACATTTTGACAATGCATCAAAATTATAACAATATTATTTAAAAATAATAATAATAAATCTAATTGCAGCCGAAATTGAAATATAATTTCATGAGTGAAAAAAAAACGAAAGTTGTTGCTCCAAAAAAAGAAAAGTTGATGTTTGTTGAACTTTCTGGAGAAGTTTATCAATGGAAAGGCCAATATGTGTTGCACACAAAAGATGATAATCTGTCTTGTGGGCTTGTGAAAGTCCTACAGACAACATGGAAACATTCCAAATAAGCCAGAACAAAACAATCAAGGCTTCAGAAAGAAACAAGTCCCGGATCAAGGTTGTAGATAATCTAGAACTCATTAAGGCATTAGTTATGTTCTATTATATTAGAGCTTGTGACTGAAGGTGTTGAGCATACCTCCTTTCTTAAGACCATTCGGCTTGTTCAGGCAAGACAAGTCGTGTCTATTTTTGCTGTAGGAACTTTGCTGTATTATCCCCCTCTGTGTGTGTCTAGGTTTGGCCTTAAATCTCTGTGAAATGTGTCATCTGGTACACACACAGGAAACAGTGAGTGATGGAGAATGTGTCTTTCCCGAGGGTTACATTGGTCTTTACTGGTTTGTGTTTGCTTTTTGCAGTAAGCTCTGCTGCCCTCAAGGCAACATCATCAAGTTTTGGTCACTACAGGGGATCTGTGCAAGACTCGTCACTTCTTCTATAGGCTGCTGGTGTGGAAAACTCTGCATGATCTGCAAAGGGGTCCGTTATGCAAAATGGAGACAGTTTTCAAAACCTAAATTTTGGATGCTGAATCCTGTTATCCTTGTTGGAAAAAAACTATGGGCCTCCAAGTGGCGCAGTGGTTAAAGCGCTCGCCCTATCATCCGGAGATCGCTAGTTCGAATCCCGGGTGGTGCTGTAACCTCTCGCAGCCGGAGGTCTAGAGAGAGCTGATTGGCCGAGCTCTCTCAGAGGGGAGGGATGAGAGGTACTTAGTGCTCCCACATTAATCACGGCTCTACAGCCAATCAGGGGCGTCTGTGAGCTCGCGCAACGGAGGGAGCGGATAGCGCTGTCCTCCGAGTGTGTTATGACGCCCCCAACGGTGCGCGAGCGAGCAGTTCGAAAAGATGCGGTCGGCTGGCGTCACGTGGTTCGGAGGAAACACGTGATAGTCTTCGGCCCTCCCGGCTGAGTGGTAGAGTAGCCTTAATGTGGGAGCCCCCTAGTGACAGGGAGGAATTGGACACGACTAAATTAGGGAGAAAAATCGGGAAAAAAAAAAAAAAAAAAACGTGTGGAAAAAAACTATGAAGGTGTCCTGAATTATGCTGTCTGATCTACAATTTGTGTATATCTACAGTTGAAAACCTTTATATACTGTATACTTTTAGACTTTTATATACAGTATACATATATACAGTATATATAAAACATATATATATATATATATATATATTAATTTGAGCTGTTATATAAAGCAAGGTCTAACTCTAAAGAATACAGTTTTTTAAAATGTCCATTGTTTACACACACTGAAAAGAAATCAACAATGATTTGCTCGCCCACAGCTTAAATTAATCCTATAATTATTCTTAATGAATGCTGAATACCTCTCAGCAATAGAAGGCCTTGGAAGGATTAACAATGTAACAAATACACTTCAGAAGATTGCAACTATTCTGGTAAGGACTGAAGAAAAGAAAATGCTTGTCTTTGTGGTATTTGATCCAACCATTCTTTACCATTCTGTTCTATTCCACTAATTAGTTTCTTTCATTGGTTAAAGAGGGTAAATCATTAGTCAATATGGCAGTGTAAGTACTTGTATCTGCATGAATGAACTTATCATATAGACTTCCCCATATAGCTTGTTATAAAGTGGAAATTTACGTAAATATGCCGTGCCATAGCGGTTGGATTAATGATCTTTGTTCTGATTAGTAAAATGACTTCAATGTCTTATTTCTTAAAGTGGATGGATACGAAAGCATTCCCCTAGTCTACTGCTGGAAATGTCCTAGTGATAGAAAGCTGTTCAAATTAATGAGCCAAGCTTTTATTCTCCTGCCAGAGCAGCTCACTAACTATGCTGCCTTTACAAAACACCAAGGACACTTCTTATATCAAGTGCAGTCCTTATTCTATGGTGTTCATCAGTAAGCAACCTTGGCTCACTTGCTCTGTCAGTCCTTTTCTGAGGGCTGAGATTGAGGCTAAAAGGTGCCTTTCATCGGTGGTATTGTTTATTCGGCAGACAAAACACCAGGGCGAGTTTTGTGAGTCAGGGCGAGGGAACACGGCCAATTTAATCCCCTCACTTTAGGCCTGACTTTTAATAAACACAATCGAGTATGTGTCGGTGCAAAGTCAGGAGTCTGCTAGAATAGATGAGCAAGTGTCATTTAGAATGTAATGATTTCTGTATTCGCTACTGCAGCCAAGTGATCCATCAGCCATCGTGACAAACAGCACAGCCTCTCCAGGTCTACAAGGTGAATGTCTGAGCCATCTGCAAAACCTGCAGAGCTTTTAATATTTTATCATGGCTTATCCAGGCCAGAATTGTTTAGGCTTCTCTCTAAAGATTTTTACTCTACAGCATGGACCTAAAGCGTGAGAGTTTAAGACGTCATTGGAATGACCATCAGTAATTCCTTTTCACTGACATCTAGGTGGAGGGTTTAATATATAGTAATATATAACACACACTATATAATGAATATAGCAATAAAACAAATTGATTCACAGATGTCAAAAGGAATTGGGATCTGCTGAATGAATACAAAGTGCATTTTATATTCGACTGTGGAGATTCAGAGCATCTGTAACTTTATTGTAGTCTTGAGAGGAAATCTCCAGCTGTAAAGAGATAGGATAGGCGCACCAACTTAATAAACAAGTCAAAAGGCTCAGTCTATTGGGAATTATGCATGCAGCTAAGCTCAGATCTTTAACAAATGGAAATAAGCATCCACACACACACAAACACATATGCACACACACACACATGCCAACTAAATTCACTCATTAAAGACTTGGCCAGCTGCACATTTGGGCCACCCCAACCATGTCTGCTTTTAGACGATTTAAACAGGCCATTTTATTCTCTTTTTTTAAACAAGACAGACCTCTTCTTTTGTGATTTAGCTTATTTGACCCCTGCATGTCTATTCCTCATGAATAAATTTTCCCCAGGGTTGCTATCCCTATCAGATGTAAATTCACTGTTATTATTTATTCTTCTTTCCAACGATACAATAACAGAGCTGTACTCTTGGATTGTGATTAAACAGATCTAGTGATACCTGGAGTCCTTATCTAAGACTTTTCCATTCACCTTGGTTTATTTTGTATTTTTTTCTACTACATTGGCAAACATTCTGCCAAAGCAGCAGCAGCAGCAGCAGCAGCAGCAGCAGACAGGTCGCACCTTCAAGAGGACATTATTGCAGTGTTTCTCTGGAGCACCGAGCAGCATCAGCAGAGCCATCAGCCAGGAAGAGGGAAAAAGAGAGTGATCTAAAATCATACATATTTACAAGCATCTGCCTCAAAGAGATGCTATTTGCAAATCCCTGGTCACTCACTGCCCCTGCACAGGAGATTGTGACATTTCAACACCAGGAGACCCCCTGTGGCATTTATGGGCCTGAAAAGAATTCATGTAGAGTGCTGTGGATCTATTTGTTTCTATACTGCAAAGTAATTTATTTTCTTTCAATGTGAGTTCAGAAACATGAGCAATTTTGCATTATTGTTATCATATACATGCATTATAATGATAAATAGCAGCAGTGCATGTAAAGACTTGCCCCTCAGGATGTCTGTTCAGCTGGAGTGCTGTGACGGCTGATATTTAAAAAATAAAAATTTCTGCATTTTTACCATTGTGACATTTTGTGCCATTCAAATATACAGCTAACTACGTGTGAATATTATGTATAATGATGCATTAAATATAGCAGCTACTAAGTATGAATTATTAAAAATATACAAATATATACTGTATATTCCCCTTGTGCCACCAAAACAGCTCTGACCCCTCGAGGCATGACTCCAAAAAAAACCTCTGAAGGTCCGCTGTGGTATCTGGCACCAAGACTTTAGCAGCAAATCCTTTAAGTGCTATATATTGCAAGGTGTGGCCTCCATGGGTGAGGCATGATTTTCTAGCTCACATCCAGTGTATGATGGCATAACAACATTAAACTATTTGCCTGTTAAGCTCCATACACAGCAAGCTGTCATACACTGAGTGTTCTGCAACCTTTATATCGTGGCCAGCAGTGACTTATTTTTTTTTTCAGCAATTTGTTGTGGGAAGGTTTCTGTGGGATCAGACTAGACAGACTAGTGTTTGCTCCCCACAGGCATAAATAGTCCTTGGGTGCCCATGACCCATGATCCTGTCACCAGTTGTTTGGTATTATATAATTAATAATCAATGCTAGAGTTAGGTACACTTAGTGTGTGTGTATATATACAGTATATGCAGTACATACATCAGTGTTCCTCGTATACATACATATATTAATCTAATTTATGGTCTTACAAACTTTAAACTTCCTTTGAAACAACCATGCAGTGATCTGAAATATTTTTTATCCTGTTTATTTTCCAATGTACAATTTTATTAACATTTCAGTGTAAAAAAAAAAAAGCAGGGGAAAAGGTCTGTGCACACATATTGAACAAATGCCTTGCGTGTGTACTTCAATTTTGTGAATGCATTTTAAAACAGCAGTGGTTTATACTAAATTATCTTCAAACGATGGCCTTAGAAAAAATTGGTAGCTTGCAACATGTTTAAGGTAAAAACATTTTAAGGTTATTAAATAAATAAATAAATAAATAAATAACAGTTGTAGTAATGTAAATATTTTAAACATAATTACAATCATCCTCCTGTTGAACATGGATTGCATTTTTGTCTTTCTTTCAAATGAGCACCACAATGAGCATGTTCAATAGCACCTTTTATAATACCAAGACTTGTCTTACCAACATTGAAATAAGAGTGGCTTTTAAATGCATGGGTTATTATTGTATTCTGATAGGCTCCAGGCCCCCCTGTGATGCTACACAGAATAAGTGGCATTTTAATAAAAATATGTTAAGAGAATCTCTAGATGTTTCCAAACTCTTCATTAGTAGTGTGCTGGATTTTTAAGCAATGTCAGAGGCTTTATTATAGTGTTGGGCCAGCAGGAGCCACCAGAAAAGCTTCATGAACTTGTGTCTGGAACTGTAATGGAGGGATGAATTCTGTCCTTTCAAAAGATGCTCCTTCAACTCATGTTTTGATGATGCCAGATCCAGAATTTCTCAAAGGTGTTTATTCGGGTTGAGATCTGACACGTGTATACAATAGCATGTGATTTACATAATTTTCATCCTCGTCAAACCATTCAGTGAGGCCTCATGCCCTGTGGATGGGAGCATTGTTATCCTGGAACACAATGTTCCCATCAGAATAGAATGTTTCATCATAAGATAAAGGGTTTGATTTGAGTGTGTGTGTGTGTGTGTGTGTGTGTGTGTGTGTGTGTGTGTGTGTTTATACGTGTGTATGTGTGTGTGTGTGTGTGTGTGTATTTTTAAAGATTTAAAGAAAAGGCTCACAGATATCATAGTTTCAGTGTAACTCCCTTCCATGGCCCTTCATTATCCCTCGAATGAAAGATGCTCTGCATTGCTGCTACCAGATCCAATTTGCATGCGAATAAACCCAGGTAATTGGATGGATGTTAACTCATGGGTCAGCTCAATAACAGCAAAAAGAGTTGCGTTAGCGCCTTCACTTTGACATCCATGATGTGTTTTATAGTTAAAAGCTAAATGTTTCATCACAAACACTGGTGAAATGTTCATACTGTATCTGCTGCAGTTTCAGTTTTCTTTCATGTACAAATTTGCATTATTAGTGAGAAATATTACTTTTTTATTAAGAACGCCTGTGAAACACTGTGTTCTTTTATGTGTGTGATTCACTTTGTACATCAAATAGCAACTGTCTTAACAAAACAGGGGTGTAACTAATATATCTGAGCATGTTT
Source organism: Clarias fuscus (assembly GCA_030347435.1). NCBI lineage: Eukaryota > Metazoa > Chordata > Actinopteri > Siluriformes > Clariidae > Clarias > Clarias fuscus. The sequence continues at coordinate 22,329,010 of CM059214.1, read as the reverse complement.
TTATATCTTAGTGGGGATCAAGCGTTCCTAGAAACAGTAGTGCAAAGAGTACACAACACAGACAGTAGACTTGCATCATATTGTGTAGGGCCAACTAAACCTGGGCTTTTAAAATGCATGTGAACATGTTAGTCCAAATCAAACTGTGCTAAATCGAACCTTTCAAAGTCAGAATAGCACATCCATATACTATAACACGGCTGAAAGTCAAGGTACTCTTCGAATGACTCAATCGGACACTGAAATGTACTGTATCTAGGCAACCTGCACATGCGCCACCTTCATGGTCTGACCTAGAAGTGGACAATGTCGCTAACGATACGGCAGGATCATCTGCCTTCGGATAGCATAAACACAAGAGATAGCGTGCTTTTAATTTGCACAAAATGTACAGCACTGTAAAGTTGTCCATGCTCTCACCACTTCATATGGTACCAGTTTGTCACTAGATAACTTGTTTGTCGATTGTTTTGGTCTGGGATGTAAGAGGTCAACCAGGAATACAATAGTAACAAGCAGAAAGGGGGCATATCCCCACCTATCGGAGCAGAGTCTGACATGCCGCAGTCAATAAATTGATTCTCCTGCCGTGCGTGTATAATAGGATATGGTCCAATTAAATGGCCTAGTCATGCTATAACTATAACTATGCTAACTACAGCTTAGCTTAACTGACTTGAATAAAGGTAATACTCCGCTAGTGATCATTTATTTTAGTGAAGCTATGCTAAATTCAATTACATCTTATTTATCAAAAGTAACATTAGCTGATTAGCTCACTTTGCAAAATGTGGTTGTGCTTTCAGTGGATTACTATTGTATTTCTGCGTCCACAGTGAAGTTGCAATTGAAGTTGTCATTTTAAGCTGTAATGGTAAACTTGTAAGCTAGATTGCGATCAGGGGAATTTGGAGGTCAAGGCAACTCTTTGTCATGTTCCTCAAACCATTCCTAAATGATGCTATGCAGCAAGGTGCATTATCCTGCTGAAAGAGGCCACTGCCATCAGGGAATACTTGGTCTGCAATGATTTTTGGTTGGTGTTATGTGTCAAAGTACATTCATATGAATGCCAGGACGCAGGACTTTTCAGCAGAACATTGCCCAGAGCGTCACAATGTCTTCATTTGCAACTCTTCTTCTCATAGTACATCCTGGGGCCATTTATTGCCCTGGTAGATGAGGTATACTGACAGTTATTGTCTGCGGCCTTTTGTCTTTTGAATAACCATCCACCATCCATGAACTAACAACCATTAAGTCCTAAAATAATATATAAAAAGTACCACACTGCCAAAATGCAAAAAAATAGCTCTTTAGTTAAAATAAACTGGTGTCTTAAAAAGAGCTTTTTGCTTGTCAAATGTATGTAATAATGCTGCAGGCCTTTATTTTTACATACTTATCCAGACACCCAGAGTGAAATTTAATTTTAGATAAGAAAGCAAACTTGTGTTTTGTCATTCTGAATGGCATAGCTCTACAAGTGTTTTAATATTGCCTGTGGCCCAACCTTGGATAAATAAGGAAGAGGAAAAGACATCCATTAACTGTAGAGAGAGAGAGAGAGAGAGAGAGAGAGAGAGAGAGAGAGTTTTACCTTGAATGCATATTACTGATTAGCTGAGAAAGCTGACAGCCTCAATAAAACATCACTGACTATAAACTAAAAATTTTACTGTTCTCCACAGCAGTCACAGATCAAAGGACACACTCATCTCACCTCTGTTGTTAATGGCTCAATGTCAAAGATACATGCATCATCCACATCATACCTTGACATTTACAATTAGGGGGAGAGAGTGTGTATATATATACTGTAAAGGTGAAGCAGGTAACACTGCTGCTGCTTCACAGTTTCAGGGTCCCCTGGTTTGATCCCCATGTCTCCAGTTTCTATTCTAAATTCCTAATTTGACTAAATTTATGTTTGTGTGAAGCTGGGCCAGGGACTGACAGCCCATTCCAGGTCCATACTCATTCTCCCCTGCATTCTCTGAAAAGGCTTCGTATCCATTATGCTCAGAAGGATAAAGCAATTATCTAAGCTCATTCATGGATTTTTCAATTTTTATATATTTTCCATGTAGCACTTTTAGTCTTAGAAATATATGATATTTAAATTATACATCTTGAAAGACATTGAAATGTTTACATTTGTTCGTGTAGCTTTTAATAGAGACGACACAGTGGTGTAGTGGTTGCCTTGTACCTCCAGTTCGCATGTTCTCCCTGTGAGTGGTGTGTTTCCTCCGGGTACTCCGATTTCCTCCTGCAGTCCAAAGACCTGCAGATTAGGCTAATTGGTGTTGCCAAATTGCCCATAGTGTGGGCATGCGATGGATTGGCACCCTTTTCAGGGTGTACCTCGCCTCGTGCCCTAAGTCTCCTGGGATAGGCTCCAGGGCCACCACGACTCTGAATACAGGATAAAGGGGTATAGATGATGAGTGAGTGAGAGTTTTTAATGATACACCTTGGTTAAGAATCCTTTACCTTTCTGCACTACCAGACACATTTCTTACTCCTATTAATTAATATTCTGCTCTGTGACCTTCTCCAAAACATAGGTCAAAAACATTAGCTAAGAAGATGTTGGGTGTCAGGGCTTATTCTTTAGTCAAGTATCCGAGACAAGAGGAAAGCCCCTAGTGCTAAAACCATATAAGCTTTTCACATTTAAACCTTTTCACATTTAAGGGCTATACTAGCTACATCTAAATAACTCTCAAGGGAAAGAGAAAGAGGAAGAGAGATAGTGTGTGTGTGTATGTGTATATGTGTGATTGTGTGCCCACATGAAAGAGACTGAATGAAAAGGAGGAAGTATAGTGAAATGTAAATATAAATGGTGGCCATGTGATTGATGGTGAGTGGTGTTAATTGTCCGGCAGCTTGGTGCGATAAGCTGGTTTCTCGCAGGCACCACGTCCTCTGCCTCCACATTCCCTCTCTCGCTCTGCAGTGTATTTATGGTGTGAATCGATTTTAGTGATTAATTATTTATGGCAGTCACTTTCAGTGTAGTGCACCAAGCCATTCAGTCATGAGGGCAGCATACAATATTCACCTCCGGAGGGGAGACGGCGAGACATGACACGTATCAATATCTGCACAACAAGCCTTTGTGGAGACGGGAAGACAAAGAGAGGGATAGAAAAGAGATAGGGAGATAAAAGACGTAAGGAATGAGGGAGAGAAAGACAGAGCACTTATGGAATTGCTCCAAAATGAGAACATCTAAACTTAAAGGAATCAGGCATCAATATCATTTTCTTTCATTAATGTATGTTTTCTGTCCCAGAGTCAGCTTTAGGCTGTGTCTGGGCCACAGAGTAGCATGTCAGGTACTTTAATTGTAATCCAAGCCCCATGCTAAACCTTTAGAGGCAGCTCATTGACTGTTCTGAAGAGTGCGTTATATAATAATAGCTTTTATGGACTGTGTGCCTCACATCTGGGGCATAGTATTGATGTACATTGACATGGTTTAATAATAGCTGTGATTTCCAACAAATACTGTGTGCGAAATAATCATTTTGACATTTCTCTGTCTTCTTTCTACATCAAAAGTCACATAGGTTTGTGAGATGCTTTCATGAACTCCATGAATTTATCTGTAAATTAGTAAGGAATAAAACATCTTGGAAGTTCTTATGAGAAAATAATCAACAGGGGGGTGGGGTGATGCAGCCAGTACCAAAAATAATAATTTTCCTAAAAAAGAAAAATATCCTATTAAACCATAACAATATGCCAACAACTGTTTATTTATTTATTTATTTATGGATAGTATAAATGGATAGTTCATAGGACTCTTTACATAGTTCTGTTAAATGCTGTTGAATGTCTGCAAAAGAGGTTAGTTAGTCTAAACAGTCATTCAGCCAACAGTTCCATTTTTTAAAAGGAAATTAGACAAATTTAGCTCGTCATATTATGCAGAAACGTGAAAGCATAAAGTGCTCTGTCCCGAAGACATTTACACATGGACAGCAGCTGTCTACGCTGGAAAACAAAAAGCACTTTTTGAAAAATTAGATCGTCTTTTGGTATAAATCTATTCATTCTTTTTAATGAGCGTCTTTTTTAAAAGGGGGAATTGCCAAAGTAGTCAAAATCAGTCAAAGTAAACAAGATGATGCCTAAATTGCTGCTTGATCAGACATAGAAACCAAAGGAAGTTGTAAGCAACTTTTTTTATTTATTGTTCAAGAAGTTGCCTAAAGCTACATAAGACCAGCTTAGACAAAGTTCTTCTCAGATCTGTCTTATTATACTGTTGCAAATAGTGTTATATTTGTGCCTCATTTCTGAGCAAAAAAAAAAAAGTCTGTTTTTGCATGTGCACAAATTGTATTTATTCTTGTTTAGACTGAAAAGGAAACAGCCGATCAGAATTCAGCTATTTTAGTCTCTAATTGGTTGGGATTGTGGCACATTTTTTATGATGTGCCAAACTGAAAGAGCACAGGGCTGAGATGTTAAGAGAGTGAAAATGAGAGTTTGACTGAGCTTGTTTAAGTACAAAAACCAAGGTTTTTTTTTTTTTGTAAGAATGAGGCAAAAATAACACCTTGTTGCATATATTAACTTGATAGACCCCAATAATTGCTCTTAGATTATATTGTTTTTGAGTATGTCAAAATCATTATTGTCTATATATTTCTAACATGTGAAGACAGAAACAAATACTAGAAAATTTATTTATTCATTCATTCATCCATTTTCTATACTGTTTATCCTGTACAATGATGCGGAGATATCGAGCCTATCCCAGGAGACGAGGCAGGGTACACTCTGGATGGGGTGCCATTCAATCATGGGGTACGCACACACTCTCACATGCTCATTCACACACTACTGGCAATTTGGGAACGCCGATTAGCCTAATCTGCATGTCTTTTGGGAAACCCACCAAGCACAGGGAGAACTTGCAATATTGATATAAACCTGACACATCAGCTTTGACTCATCCTTTTACTCCCCCTCATTTTGTCCGGTCTCTTATGGAGCACTGCATGAACAAAAATGAGAAATTAAAGGTCAAGCTGAAGCAGTGAGCAATAAGATAGTGTTTTCTTTCTTCAACAATAACAAGGAACAAAAACTCTCATTCTGTGCAACACTGAGAGAGCAAAAGACAGAGGCCTGGAGCACAGGTAGAACGTTAGCCGCAGTTCATCTCTCCCTCCCTAAAAGGAGGTGAGAACAGGAAAGTTATTGCTGCTGTAAGATGGGCTTTGAGTCATGAAACCTGAGGGCTTTTGGCCAAACCAAACTTAAGTCGAACAGCTAGAGTCTTGTTAGCTTTACCTGGCTCAGGATGAGGTGCACATTCATGGAATCTTACTGCTCATACCTAACCATTTGCACAGTGCAGGCTTTTTACCACTTTCCCTTTTTTGTGCCACCTGTACAAACCTCACCAAGGATGCAGCAATTAGCTGCTTGGAGATCCATTTCAGGGCTTGATAAATATATATATATATATATATATATATATATATATATATATATATATATATATATATATATATGCTGTATGAGCACTGATGTGAGCAAAGAAGCCAGAAGGCTTGTAATGGCATTTAACTGATGTGCAAAGTAGCTGAATAGGATAGTCCTGAATTATTGATCAAGAGACACCTAGCTCACTGCAGTGCATATCTTACTGCAGACTTACTGTATAATGGCACACGTTTCAAGCAACTGGACTTTTTTTCTTATGTTATCAGATTCAGAGAGTATTATAATAAACATAAAAAGAGCATCTAAAGAAAAAAAAACAGTCCTTTCATGCATCAGCTGGGGAAGTGCTGTCAGAAGTTTTGTTATGTTCACACTCATCTTAAAGTGAATTCAAATGCTGTTTCCCTTATGATTCTACACAGAGTACTCTACAATGACAAAGTACAAACCATTGCCTGGAGTGTTATTAATTTATTTAAAAACAAGGACTTAAATGCCCCATTTACATAAGAATTCAGACCCTTTGTTATAATACTTGCAATTGAGCTCTGGTGCATTCTCCACAGCTTTGAGATGCTTCTACATCTTGTGGGGAGTCGACCCATACCTAATTAAATTTCCTAATTGCACATAATTGGGAAAGGCACACACCTGTCTTTATATGGTCTTACGGTAGAGTGTGTATGACAGAGTGAAAATTCAGCCTTGAGGCTAAGAATTATCTGTAGACCTGCGAAACAGGATTGTGTTAAATACAGATCTTTAGAAGGATACAAGAAAATGTCTGTAACACTGAAAGTGCCGAAGAGCATGATAGCCTCCTGCATTCTTAAATGGAAATGATTTGGAACAACCAACAATCTGGCTGTCCAGCCAAACTGAGTAATCTGGGACATAGGACTTTGGTCAGACAGGTAACCAACCACCTAAGGGTCACTATAGAGTAAATGAGATCCTGAGTTCTGTAAGGGAGAGCCTCACAGAAGGACAGTCATCAAGGCATCACCCACCCAATCAGGCATCTATGCTAGAGTGTTCAGACAGAAGCCATTCCTTACTAAAAGGCACATGACAGCATTCTGGGAGTTTGCCAAAAGGCACCTGAAGGAATCTCAGACCATGAGAAACAAAACCCCCTCGTCTGATGAGACAATTCCATACACCTTGTATAGAGGAAATCAGGCCCTGGGCATCATCTCATTAAAACCATCTCTTACATTTACATTTAGGCATTTAGCAGATGGCCTTATTCAGGGCGACTTCATTTTTATCCCATTATACATCTGAGCAGTTGAGGGTTAAGGTCCTTGCTTAAGGGTCCCACAGGGACAATTTGGTGATCGTGGGATTTGAACCTGGAGAATAGGACTGGAAGATCTCAGGCTGGGGCGAATGTTTAAAGTTCAACAAGACAACAACCTGAAGCATACCAACAGAAAAAACAAGAGTGGCTTCAGAACAACTCTGGGATATTTTGCCATTTGTGCTAACACCCTTGTGATTCAAAAGTAATGCACAAAATATTCTCTATCAGCAATTTTTCATTAGAATGTTTTTTTCTAATAACTGCTAAATTAAAGTTCTATTTTGCTGTCACACTGTTTATATTCTTGAGACAAAAAAATTCTTTCCTGTCTATCAAAGTGTCCATCAATTAAATTCAAATGAGTTTTTCAGAAAGAAACTGGAAGGACTAAATGGTTTTTAAGAGCACCTTCCCTTCCTGATGGAGTGCAGTAAACATACACAGCATGTGGATAGATGGTGGGAGGAGTAGCATGGTGCGGACATGGAATCCTGCAGCTTAAACATCTCCTAGGTTGAAATTGCTCTGCTGGAGTCTCTACAACAGGAAAAAGATATTGAGTTTCTACCTGTCAAAGCCTCAGAGTTCATCACTGAACTTTTAGAGCCAAAAGGATTGATAAGTTCTGTAAATTTTGACTGTCTTTAGAGTTGAAAAGGGGTAAAGGCTAGCAACAGAGAAAACGTCTATAACTGTGAAAGCTATGCAAGTGACTCTGTCTTAAAAGTGTCTGATGGCCTGTGCTGTTGCCTCTTATTGAACTCATAATGTCTGATCCACTCCTACACTGTCTAACTCATGTAAACCTTCTAGGCTGTCTCTCAACGCCTAGATTATATATATATATATATATATATATATATATATATATATATATATATATATATATATATATATATATATATATATAATTATTTTTTTATTATATTTTTTTAACCAAAAAGACACATCATAAAATGATGTTATTTAAATTTTACACCAACAGACACTTTGTTAATATTTTCCTCACAGTACTTCACTGCCTAAGCTATAGTATTTATTTTGCGATTTCTCTCTCTTTCTCTCTTGTTGAAAGATGCTATTTCAAACTACTTACAAAATAATTTTTTTCCGCTGCAACCATATCCACTGTGCAAATTAATCTGAAACCGTGAAAGAGAAGTAGTGGTACACAAGACCCCAAAGATTCCACAAAGCATAGCCAGGTAGTCTTTTTTTTATGGTGTAAATCACAAGAATATACTATACGATGCTCCATCAGTGAAAAGTCAAGGAAGTAATATATATGTGTGTTGTCCATCAGCCGATGCTGATCACACGTCTTTCATCATGATCATCTGTGTCTCATTATTTGCTTAAATTGAGGCTTTCTTGTCTTATCTATACCACAGGCATACCTTGGTATTGCTCATAGTGTTTCTCTTGCCTCATATTATACTTCCTATTTGTCATTGTATTCATGCTTTATTTTGAGTGTTATAATGGAATAAAAATTTGCACTTCCACCTTAGCCTTATTACCTGACAGAAACCGAGATGCAGCAGAACTGTTCCTGTATTTGTGGACCCAGGATGAGAAGTACCGCACCAATGCCACCCAAACCAGAAGCAAACAGGGTGACCTCACAGGAGAGATGTTTATGCCAGAAGATGAAGAGGAGGTCTCAAAAGCTGTGTTCAACCTACTTCATCCCCTGCCTCTAGCAAGTACATTTTTCTCCCCCACATTGCCCTACTAAAGAAACCAATTTAGGCTCATGACATCACCATGGGCATCACTCCATCTTCCTGCTCAGCCTCGGATATCACTTCATCACCTGGCTCCATTTCAGACATTACCCTGCTTATCCGCTTATCTATGTGGAGGACATCGCTATGCCTCCTTGTTCCCCTGAGAAAATCACTCTGGCTCCCAGCTCCAATGTGGTCATTGCTCCTCCCTCTGTTTTGCAGTGTACTGTATGCTGCTTCTATTGCATTGTGGTGGGGCTAAGGTGAGTTGAGAGCTGTTTTTTTCATTGTAGCATAACAGATGCAATGCTACCTTCCCAGAGACTTGATGTCTCCGATCAAGCTCAACTCATTCTTCCTATCTATTTTTCAGCAGCAAATTATGTCTTTCAGCCTTCAGTGAGTGCCAAAACAGTTTTTTTTAAAAATATTAATTAAAACCAAATTAAATATAATGAGCTCACTGGTGCTGTTTACTTGAGAACGAAATCCATAATTCTTTCCCTCTGACTGAAGAGGGCAATAACGTGATCATACAGGTAATCCTTGGATTTAATAAATCCAAGAGCGTTGCTTTTTATTTCAGAAACTGTTCTTCAGGGAATCTCACCCACAACAGTCTAAGTTGAAAAGAAAAATTATAATAATTTCCGTCTTTAAGTATCGACTATTAAAAAGTTAGCTAAGAAAAGACTTACATAAAACACAGTTCACTAACCACAAAAGATCATTCACTGTGATTCTAATATCATGACAATTAAGTCGAGAAACTAAATAAACAATTAGTTCGATGCTAAATATACTAGATGTGGTGCAAGCATATTGATGATAGTATAAGCATAGTGAAAGTATAACCCCCCACAACCAGTATATCAAAATCTGATTAGTTGTTTATTTAGAATGGGTAATTTTATATAGTAAAACATTTAGTCAGAATTCAGAATTGGCTGAACTTTACCGCACTCCCCTGGGTCCTAAAGACACAGAATTTGCATGCGGAAAAGGTCAATAGAAATAGAATTGTTTCTAAGTAATGCAATAATTACAGAGTCAAGAATATATTTAAAATATATAATGAGTTCACTGACGGCCTTAAGGTGTCCCTACTGATAGATATAACACAGACACAGCTGACAAACTATTGACTAGTCTGTTGCCTAGTCTGTAGGTTGGTATGAGGAACCTGATATCTGTATATTAAGGTAGCACAAATATTACAGAAGACATGCAAAATAAAAAAATACTTTGGCTGGCCAAGTGGCCAAACAACTAAGGAGATTTAAAATGACTGGAACTCTGGAAGGAAAGTGCAGAACCATCAACTTATGGAAGAAATGTGGTCCGAATCATAAAAAATCATGAATGGAGATCACTTGAACACTTGGTAAATGCATTGAATGCATGGTAAAGTAAATAAATAAACAGTAAAAACATAGTTATGTTTAATAGTGAAAGAAATAACTTTTTCATAAACACACACACAATGTGACTAGAACTCACAGGATTGAGACTAAACAGCTGTGCGGCCATAAGAAAACCACTTGTTACTGAGATCAATCAGGAAAAAAGCTTTCAGTTTGCTAGGAACAAAAGAACTAGAGCAATGGAAAAAGATAATGTAGTCTGATGAGTTCAGATTGACCCTATAACAGAGCGATGGGTGTCTCAGGGTATGAGGCGAAGTGGATGAAGGGATGCACCCATCATGTATAGTGGCCACTGTACAAACCTCTGGAGACAGCATTATGATCTGGGGTTGTTACAGTTGCTCAGGTCTAGACTCAGCAATGTTACGTGGCTGATGACCTGAATGTACTGAAGAGCCAGTGTATCACATCAATGGATTTTTTTCTTCCCTGATGGCGCAGGCATATTCCAGGACTCAAATTGTGAAAGAAAGGTTCTGGGAGCATGAGGAATCATTTTCACACATGAACCAGCCACCGCATTATGTGCCACAATCAAAGCTTAATGTGATTAAATGAACTCTCACGTCTGCGGCCTAAATAATATTTGAGCAAATATCAGGTCTTAGGACATCTTTTACAGTAGCATTATGCACAATGTCATGCAGTTTTGTTTTTAGAAAGCTTCAAGTATCTAATGTGGAACTGTTGTATGATACTGTTATAATATTATGATTTATAAATCACATCTTATGTGTAAAAACTGTAACAGTGCTGGTGCAAGTATTTTATTTTAAAAAATAAATTTTTAGTTTTAAATAAAATTTTATTCAAATTGTTTTATGCAGCAGTTGTCAGTAAAGTCTTATTTATTTACATTAGTGTAGTGTTTTAAAGTCAGAATTATGATTACACTAAGTAACTATCACTAAATTATAACTTAGGTTATTTTTTAATTTTTTTTTGTTTTGTTTTTTAGGTTATCTTGAGGTTTTTATTTTATAGTTTCATACAGGGCAACATGGTGGCATAGTGGTTAGTATTGTGGCCTCTCACCTCCAGGGTTGAGGGTTTGAATCCTTCCTTCAGGTCTGTGTGAGTGGAGTTTGCATGTTCTCCCCATGCTAGCTGGGTTTCCTCCAGGTGCTCTTACTTCCTTCCACAGTCCAAAGACATGCAGATTAGGCTAACTGGCATTTTCTAATTGCTTGTAGTGTGTGCATGCTTGTGCCCTGCGATGGACTAGTGCCATGTCCACGGTGTTTCCTTTCCCCTTATTCCCCTGGGAATGGTGCCAGGGCTCATGCAACCCTGTTTAGAAAAAGTGGTATAGAGAATGAGTGCGTGAGTTTCATGTAGTAAATTTTATTGACATATGTCTCGGTTCTCTTTTACTATAAAATATATAGAAAATGTTGCTTTCTCAGTATTTTCTGCAACTGCTTAATTATTCATAATCGTTGTTAAATCAAATGCTTTAAGATGAATCACTGAATCAATAACTATGAGTTTTGAAGTCTTTAACCATAACTGTTACATTAGGTTGAAAATTCTATAAATATTGAATGAACATGTTATGATTTCTTTCCTTATGAGTTTTTGCTCAGGTTTGAGCACATGGTGATAGCTCTCACACAGTACTCACCTATTCATGCAGCCAGACTTTTCAAAATGAGGCACCTGCATCAGCCCTGTCACTCAAGAAAAAAACAGGTTCTGATATGATCCTGTTGCACTCAAAAGCAGTGTGGGGTTGGAGTATATCAGAATCTCTTTCTTTTTTTCTTTATCCCTACACCGAAGCAGCAAAGCTCTAAAAGCCATCTCAGACATTGATTAAGCTGGCCTGAAGAAGTACACCTCCTGAGGAGGAGCAGAATCAGTCGAGAGGGGCCTGGAAGACCGAGGGCCCAGAATCATCCTGGGCTTCACTTTGATGTGCCTGATGAATGCAGATCAGTGGGTAGTCAGAGAGAGAAAGAGAGAGAGAGAGAGAGAGAGAGAGAGAGAGAGAGAGAGAGATCTACCTGCTGAGGAACTCTATAATGCAAAATCCCCATAGCTTTCGACTGGATGGTCTAAAAGAAAGGCTGACGAATGAAGCAGGGCTCTAACAAAGACAGGCTTCTTAACAAAGTTTACTGCTGTGCCTTGACTTCTGGAAGACTCTCATTCTTTCTCTAGATATCACCTGGTGAACAGTCCACATGGTGTCAGCAGGTATGTCTCAAAAGAGGGTTTCAACATCACTCTTAAATTTAAACTCAAATAGAAGGTTAGGGTTGTTGGGAGAGTGAAGAGTGTGTCTGTGTGTGTGTGTGTGTGTGTGTGTGTGTGTGTGTGTGTGTGTGTGTGTGTGTGTGTGTGTGTGTGTGTGTGTGTGTGTGTGTGTGTGTGTGTGTGCTGCAGGATGTGGGTGTGTATTTGACAGGACATTATAGGGTATTCATTGTCATTATCTTGGTTAAAATGTAGAAAGCCATGGGTGAGTAATTACCAGGTCAGGCTGTAAGTTCTATCCCAGGAAAAAAAAAGTATTTGGTTCTGTTTTGATAAAAGCTTACGTTTTACAAGCCTATATTTTTATCCATTCAGTGCTTTCTCGATATTTCTCCATATATTTATTGATCCCCATTAGTACCATGTGACAAAAACATACGTTTACAACCAATGCTTTGGTGTGGCCTACTTGTGAGACCCTTGCTTCAGTTATTTAATTCAATGCGTTTAGTAATTATATCAAGCCATTCTGTCTCCCTCTATTGGCATTGAATGGAAATTCACAACCTGAAAAGCACCCTACAACAGCCAGTTACTTTTTACACAAAAGTTTCTACATTAATAGTTAATACTGTTATATAACTGTTTCTTATATAAAGTTAATGTTATAAGTTATATAGCATATCGGTAAAAAATTCTAGTTCGCATGCTCAAACTTCAACAGCATGCTTCTTGTTTATAAATTATATATTATTAGAATCTGAGATGTTTACATTGTCTCTGAAGGGCTGGAATAATTGTTTGTGCACTGTTAAACTTTTTTTTTCTTCTTACGTTAAAAGAACGTAATGCACTTTCAAAGAAATGTATAACATAAATGATGACTATAGAAATGTCCTGTGCCTAATATAATCTTAAAAATGATTGATACAGATAATCCTATAAACGGTAATATACTGTATGTAAAAGTATAGAACAGAGGTGCAAGTAAAATAACATGGTTTAGATGATTAGTGCTGGTTAACTAGTTAAACTTAAATAGTTTTGCTGGTTGCTTGCTGCAGAGTTTAAGCAGTGTGTGTGTGTGTGTGTGTGTGTGTGTGTGTGTGTTTCTTTCCTCTCCAGGGTAATCAGGTGTGGAGAAGTGAAGAGTGTGTGGGAGTCAGAAAGAAAGAGGATGTGTCCATGCCTACATTCTTCCGCTCTAATTACTGTGAGGCAGATCATGCTGAAAGCTGAATGTGATGATCGATGTGGACAGGTATACTTTCAAAGCTTCTGATAATATCTTTGGGAACCAAGTTCCTGCCAAGAAAACTGCAGTAGGGGAAGGTGATGTGCCCTCTTTCTTTCTTTCTCTCTTTTGTTCTGTCTTCTTTCTTTCATTTTTTCTTTCTTTTTTCAAGCCAACTAATACTCATGGAGAAACTGTGACTTTACTGACTTAAAAGGGTATTAGGAGCATTTTAGAACATATTAATATTATCGATGTAAATTGGATGAAACTTATTTCAGTTTTAAACCCTTTGTTGTTGTTCCTTCCCTCCTTCCTACTCTTGTAATTAATGTTACTGGTGAATAAAATATGAACATCATGTACATGAACTAAAAGACTTTTCTTTTTTTCGTTCTTATTTTTGTCCTTTCTTTTGTCCTTTTCTTTCTGTCTTTGCATGTTTACTTAACTCGAAGACATGATTCCTGTTAGAAAGCCTCTCTTCAGACACATCTGTTGAATGATTATTGGTAAAAGCCTGTCCAGAGTTAGTGATTAAAGGAAGGTGGCCTTAACACAAAACATTATCAGTCAACAAAGTAAATATCCTCCCCGACTCTCTAAGGATATTCGGCGTCTCTGAGGTGTAAAATGCGCCTTCTGGATGAAAGGAAATCATGATCTTTTACCCTTTCACTGAGTAAAAGCCGAAGACTTGTGATTGACAAAGTTCCCTCTCCTCCTCTTTATGGACCCTAAGGAGCTTTTCCGTCTCAACGATTCGTATTTCTTCTTCTTCTTCTTCTTCTTCTTCTTTTTTTTTCTTTCTTTCAATAAACTTCAGTCAGCAGGCAACTTGGTGGCTGAATTCAATGCACCTCTCAACAGGCTGTGAGTCACATGATCAGCATGCAAACACTCAGGATTGGCTGTCTCTAGTTTCCATGGAGACGGAGCTCAGTGTGCCTTCCTGGGAAAATGTAAACAGTGAGTGAACACTGGAGGATTTAGATAAATTGTTTTCTAATCTTGTCGCTCATTTCCATGGTGCAGTGGATATGATCTGACAAAAGGGGATAGACAAAGACTGTGTGTGTGTGTGTGTGTGAGAGAGAGAGAGAGAGAGAGAGAGAGAGAGAGCTGTACAAGGTCAGAGCAGCTATAGTCTTTTATTTGCACAAGTAAAAACCAATGATCATTGATTGTGACCATTGTCATTCAGATCTATAAAGTGTACAATAGCTGTAAATTGAGATTACATAACACTCCATATGTAAATGTATCTTTACGTGCTGTGTGCTTTGTGTTTCCAGAACTATCTTTAATTTTCAACCCTAGCCATGTAAACTAAATCTCATTTTAAATGCTTATTTTAAACGACTGTGGTCCTCCCTATACGTACCACATAGATTTCTGGATTACTAAACTTTTTTTTTTTTCTCCATACATAACGGGAAATGAAAACTCATGAAGCAATTACATGCATAACACCAGATGTGTTCGCATAAGCTCATGATGAGTGTAAGAGATGACTCTGTATGTGTTTACAATGAAATAGCAATCATGTCACCGGTGCTTTGTGAATAAATTTACATTTTGCTAAAAAGTGTTCATTTCCCATGTGTATGGAGACATTTGGCACACCGTGCAGAGGCCTGTGTGAAAGACTTATTACCATATCATGTGATGGCCTTTAGCCCTGTGCATTGTCAGTGAACTCAGCTACCCCTTTGTACTGCCCACTAAAGACTACAGGCCAATGTTATAATTGCTTCTATTATTCATAACACCACGTCATCACTGGTGTTTGAATCCATTTTAGGGAGAGAAAATTAGTGCTTGATTGACGCTAAGTATTTCCATGGGACAGAGATTAGACATTAGCCAAGCATGAAGGGCAAGCTGAGTAGAAAGGATGGAGAATTTGGTCACATTTGTGTGTGTGTGTGTGTGTGTGTGTGTGTGTGTGTGTGTGTGTGTGTGTGTTTTTCTCATTTCTCTTCTCATAAAGTACAAAAAAATATTCTTAGGTTATGTTTTTAATAAATAAATAAATAAATAAATAAGGGAGAAAATTTCCTGTCAGAAAAATGGCAGAACAAAATTTAATGTAATATGACCTCTAAATAAATAAATGCTATGGTTGAGACAAACAGGCTTTGTCAGTGATGCTTCTTGTTTCCAATAATCTGACCTCACTGTTAGTTAAGATGAAAATGCTTACAGCTACCCCAGTGTATTGTGCATAGGGGAAAATAATTCCCCCCTGTTCTTATCACACTAAATCAAAGTATTCCATAGTTTCTTTCTATATGGTCTTCACTTAGTGGCAGTTTTATGACTTACTACATTTGCCGCAGAGTTATTATTTATTTATTTTTATTCTTACGTGTTGTAAATGATGTACACCACTGATTTTGGCAGTCCATGCTCCGACTTAGTAACAAGCAGCCTGTGCACACTGCCAAACAAATTACATCTCAAAGCAGCACCTACTACTTAATAAATCTGTGCTTCCTAATGGTGCCCCAGTGTAGCCAATTTTATTAGTAGAAGTGAAAGTCCAATAAACTGTAATACATCTCAGTCATGTTGTTTTGCAGAACATTTAGATATGTCTCATCTCATAAGGGTAAGCCTTCAAGACCTTATAAAAGTAAAAAAAAAAAAAAAAAAAGTCCAAGCATTAATACTCTAAAACACATGAAAACCTGATTACTAACTCCCCTCGAACAGGGTTTTAGCTTGATCACATTCTCAGTCCCTGGCTTATTTATACTAGCATGAGGGCATTCATGATGGAGAGTACAAAGCTGTTTTTTAAGAACATCTGGCAAATGTGGTAAGTGTAATATGAAAATGTAAATCATAACGCCTTTGCAAGATTATTTACAAACAGGGTGAAGGACTGTATTTTTCATTTGAACAAACTACCATGTGTTGTCCTTTTTCAACATGTGGCCCCAATGAATATGCAATTCAGGGGGAAATTTGAAAAATAAGGAGCAGAGCTGGTGTGGATTTATAGATCTTGCATGCACAATGCAAACTCTAGTAAGAATGGAAATCGCCTTTGGAATGACATATGAACAAACTTAGGATTTTGCCATTTTTGCCAAGTCAATGCTGGTTTAGTGACCTAGTGGTTAGCACTGTGGCCTTGCATCTCCCAGGTTGGGAGTTCAAATCGGTCTGTGTACATGAAATTTGCATGTTGTCCACGTGCTTGGTGCAATTCCCCTGGGTATTCAAGTTACCTCCTCCAGTAAAAAGACATGTAGTGTAGGCTAAATGGTGTCTCCTGTAGTGTGTGTCTACTTCACCTTGTGCCCTAAGATTCATGGACTAAGATCCAGGGCCCATGCAACCCAAAATACATGGTATGGACAATGGATGGGTATATTGGTTAAAACATTACTTTTAAAAAAGTTACAAAAAATAACCTTTTTTGTTTAATTTTATTTGAATAAAATACTCACACGTTTTTTTTTTATACATACATATGCTAAAAACTATATGTTATGACTGTATGTTATGATGTAACTGTATGTTATGAACTGTTTTATATTTCTTTCCCTTTTTTCTCTTGAACTTTTGGAACTTTTACTCGAACAAATCTCAATCTAGCTGTCAGGAATAAAAATCAATGATAATAAATTGTATTACTGAATGTCTAAACAGCTAATACTGCATGCTTATGTAAAAACACACGCACACACACACACACACACACACATTTATTTTGATAAATAGAGCTTATTAAACATGCTATAATAAAACATTCCATGTTAGCAAGAGTAATTAACTAGAGACGGAACACGCATCAATAGGTTTTCATTGGAGTATGTAATAAGCAACAGTCTTATTTAACACCGCTAGTGGATAATTTAAACATTCAACTATAACTTTTATTAAATACATGTATATATTAAAGTCTCATACAGAATGCTACAACAGGAATTTTGAAAATCCAAACACATGTGAGGTTTATAAAACTGTACTCTTTCTAATATATTATTGTTATTATAACAACAGCTCATTTACAAGGACTTGTATGGAGGACAGTCTAAATGATTTAGTCCTTGATATTCTGTATGCAGATGCTAATTTAACATATTCAGTGTTAACTGTTTCTAATGGGCAGTACATTTCCTTGAAAAAGGGAAACTTTTTAAACATAGACATTTTCATGTCAATATTAACTGTAACTATACACAAAACATCCACTCATTAGAACTTAATACTTATGGCACAAGTGTCATGCACACTCGCTCCGCGACCGGCACGAGGACCCGGAAGTAAGACGGTCGCGCTTTCAGAAAGCATAAAAGGAAACAAGATGGCGCTTCACATCGCTCAGTCATTGAGTTCATTCATGCCTTCGCTATCGCTTCACCAACTATTTCGTGAGTACTCACCTATACAGTTTAGAAAACCTGAGGAAACCCACAAAGTTCAGGGAGAACCCACACAGACTCAGACTGGAGGCAACTGTGCTAACGCTGAGGCACCGCATACATGCTGCCCAATCATACACATCCATGTCTTCAAAACAGTATTTTTGTTTGTTTGTGTGTTTGTTCGTTTGTTCATTCAGTCATTTGTTCATTTAATATAACTGCTTAGAAGTTTGCAGTATCATTAAAAAATATTTAGGATATGATTTTACTGAAAAACAGTTAGCTTCTGGCTACAACATACCATCCGTGTTCTAATAATGTTACTATAACAGTATGGTTATAACCCTAACCCTAGGTTACCCTAGTCCACAGCTTACTGGGTTTTAATCCATATTTATTGTATATGAGTGATCATCTGCATGTCCATCCATATTTGTTAATAGTTTAGTTTTTGTTTCTTTTTTTAAATTGCTTTTAGGTTGTCGGAACCATTATAAACTCCTTATTTATTTGAAATGCCAATAATACATCTCAGTATAGTATTCAGTTATTGTTTTGTAATATCTATCTATTATCTATTTATTTATTGATTGATTGATTGCAGTTAAACTAATAATTACCAATATATACAGTAGTTGAAATAGAAAAGAATACAAGCCTGGAACCACTGTCAAAGTCCTTGTTGGAGCATAAAGCCTATTAAGATTTTTTTGGGGGGAAAAACTGTGAGTGTATATTCTGAAGATAATAATATACATATAAATATTAATAATAGTAGTAATAACTAATAATGATTATTTAATTATGAGAAGTGTTGCATGAAAATCAAGAGTTTCTATATAATCCCAGAATTCAAGAGGGTGTTTTTAGGTAACACACACACGTATACACACATATACAGTATACAAGGATAACTGGCTGATTATTCAGAACACTGTGTTCCTAGACAACTCCATACCACATACACACCTCTTCAAATATAGACCGATTGAAATGACACTAGGAGTGTTTTGTCTTCTCATGAATAATAAATAAACTAAAATTTTCTCCCGAATGGAATGTCCACAGTGTCCAGAATGGACAGTATGGGAGTGAGAGAACTTGAATTCGCCATATATTAAAATAAACCTCCACTGTTTCCCTTGTGGGAACAAGGAGCAGCAAATCAAACTCCCACAGCAAACTAAAGTAAAGCTGGCCAATTGGCAAAGCCCTGTTCAAACATGCTTTCTCGACCTCAATGTTCTTTCCATATTCAGAGTGTAGCAGTCTTAAAAAAATGTAATGAGAAAACAGCACATAGTGTCCCAAACCTTATCTATACAGTATGTGTATCAAATTGCTGCATGTCAAACTAACAAGCGCAGCATATTTTGCACAACATTCTGGCATGTCCTACTTTCAGGCTGCAAAATCACAGAATAGTTTATAAACATTTTCTTGTACAAGATCACTATAAATAAATAAAAATGAATAAAGAAGCTATCTATATAGTACATAAACGTGGAGTAATTAAAATATATTCCTTTTTTTAGGTTATTAAAATGAATGACTCTAAAGTGTGTTTGCAGAGCGTCTTTTTAAAAAAAATGATTTTTCAGTTAGTGGACAGAAAACAGGGCTGTGATGCAAATAAATTAAAAATCCTGTATGGAAACATGTACTGTACATACACTCACTTTCCACATTATTAGGAACACCTAACATCATAGAAAATTATGCCGATTCTGATCAAGTTATTTAGTTAATTAAAATTTAATGGGGAAAAGGTGAACAAGAACAAAGGAAAACAAATGAAAACATGTTTCTATGGGCAGGGGCACCCTGTTGGTGAGTCAGGTTAAAGAAGAATGGCCAAACTGGTCTGAGCTGATAGGACGTCTTCGATAACTCATAACTTGATAACTATTTTGAGTAAAAAAAAATCATCTCAGAAGGCACAACACATCAAACCTTGAGGCAGACGGGCTATAGCAGAAGACGACCACATCAGATTCCACTCCTGTCTGCCAAAAACAGGAATCTGAGACTACAGTGAGCACAGGCTCACCTACACTGAACAGTACAAAATGTTTCCTAGTCTTTTAGCAAGCTTTCAGGGTTTTGCAAATTTAATAACAATTTTTGTCTAAAGGGTTATAAAGGAAAGGGTCAAGAAGTTTGTGTGAATTGGATTAAGATTTTAGTTCATTTATCTAGTTTAATTCTTTAAATGAAAAATGTAGTATTATTTTGTAAAAGTAATAGTATCTTAATATAATTAAGATAAAGGACAGATTACCGGCCTGGCACCATGATTGACATTTAATGGAGAGCAAATACTTTGAGGTAAGAAAAGAAGGGAGCATGTCCCAGAACATTTCAATGTGGTATACAGCTGAAATAGACATACTGTAAATGGAATTTCAGTACTGTGCAAAAGTCTTGAGCCACATACCATTTCTTCATTTTAACTTAAATAAAATTGTGTAGATTCGATTAAAGAAAATGGAACAAATGTTTTTGAGAAGAAATGGTCAAGAAAAAAACTCAACACTATGCTTCCACCACCCTTCTTTGCTGTTGTGAGGCTGTTCTCAGATTGATGAACAGTGTTGGGTTTCCACTAAATATCACTTTGTGCTAAAAAAAATAAAATAATTCAAGATGGCCCTGAAAGGATTTTATGTGGTTTAACATAGAACTCTATAGAGTTTGGATTAGTGCAAAAGTCAGTGAATTCTCCTGTTAGACCGTTGTTTACCATAATACAAAATGTGGCAAAAATATACAGTATGGATCTATTGACACCTGCATTTACATTATATTAAATATAATATTTTTTCTTTTTATTACAGACCCAAGTTTGGCTTTGATACTAGTGATAGAAGATTGACCAGTCCTAACAAAACACAACTTTAAAAAAAAAAAAAAAAAAAAAAATTATTGGGTCATCTGTAGTCAGTAATCAGAATCAACATTCTTATATTCAGCATATATGCCAGGGGTGGAAAGTCAGAAGCCATCAATTTTAGTCATTTATATTTTCAAATAAAATTTTGCCATGGATTCTGAGTTTGGAGCCACTCAATGAGACTGTTTTAATTACCCAAAATTTTTTACCTTACCAGTCTAACTTACTGAATAAATCTTCCTAAATGTATTGAAAAAATATTTGAAAATAATGTAAGTTTTGATGTTATTAAAGGTCAAAAATATTGTTTAATATCATAATCTCACAGAAAGGTCATAAAAATCAGACAAACTCAAATAATGCAATGCACTGTCTGAAAATGAATGTGTCCCAAACAAAGCCTAAAAGAATGTTAAGATTAATCTTATTTAAACCTGTTAGGTTTATTATTACAAATGATGCAATGGTTCTGTTGGCAATCCTTTGACTCATGGGAGTATCCAGTGTTGCAGATGGGATTTTGTATTTGGACCACACATCCTGTTACTGCTTGCCTTTCTGCACAGACCTACCAGGACCTGAAGAACAGATGTTACCAAAATATCTCAATAACAAGAATGCAAGAATGTCTTTGGGAGAAGTGCACTGGTCATATGGGCATTTAGCATGAAATAGGGATCATGTGTTGATGAGACTGCTTTAAAAAATAAGGCCCAAGTGTTTAGAAATAGTGTATTGTTTAAAAAAAAAAAAAAAAAAACGGCTTCACATCAGAATCCATGTTGCTTAAAAAACTGGATATTGAAATATATTTGTGGATCTCCACACCAGCCTATAAAAACTGACTGGAAAACTGTGACCTTACTGGCCTGTGTGCCTCCTCTTGAAAGATGACATGTCACATTTTTTGCAAGCAGAACAAAAGCAGACCATCTCAGATCATGGCAGCTGAACTTGTTGGGCTGCTGCATTTCTAATGGGTGCAGTGTTCTGTAAAGAACCACACTGCCGTAGCCTCTCCTCCCCCCTTTCTTTCCCCTTCTCTCTCTTTCGCTGCTCTAACAAACACTGTATATACTCCATTGTATATAAAGGAAAGGTTTTGTCTGTACATTGATAAGACCTCGCTCTTCCAATAATATCTTTACATTTCATACATTGGAGGACCCAAAGTCTGTCCAGCCAGATTTTGACACAGCATCATGCAAAACTGGCTAGAAGGAATTTAATGAAACCTTGGCAGTACTTAGGTATTTGCCTGATGTTAAAGCTGTGCCATAAAAGAAATCAAAATATTCAGTACAAGTAAAGTTATCGCAATGAGTACTGTAATGCATCTAACAAAGTGCCTAAATCCACAAGAAACATAAAACAAACAAGTGAAACAGAAATGCAAGGACGTAGTCTAAGAAAACTGAACCAAAGATGAATATACATATAAATAAAAGAAGGTTTTGTCTGTACATTGTACCCTTTAATTCAGCTACTATATGCACCAATATTATGTGTGTTATTTAATGCATTAATGTAATTACTGTGAGTGGCATGTATTACAGGTTCCTTTAATGATACCACCTAATTAGCAAAGTACCTGAGCAAGCTTTGCTTCTGCTTACCTTCACACAGCATAACGGGCAGTATGTTACTTCACAGCTACCTCAGTGGCATAACAGCTATTGTGCATTTTTGGGATATTGGTGAATCACATTAGCTCAGATAGAGAAAACATCATTAAAGCTGCTGGGCTGGAAGCAATATAGACTGTGTTATTGCACATGGTCCCATTTATGTCATCCTGGATGGCTTGTGTGATATGCAGTAGTTGCAGCTCTCAGCTAAAGATTAATAAAAGCCATATTTTACCATAGGCCGATAAGGCCTTTGCAACATAACAAAGATTTTCTTTTGCACCAGGGGCCATGATTGTCAGAGAAAATGCTTAGCAGAAAACATAACTTTGATTTACTCACACATTGCAATCAAATCTAGGCCCATTTTTGGGCTTAAAGATGAACACAATACAGATTTGTTTAGAGCTATCTAAACAGTGTAGAAACTTGGGCTATCTACACAGTGGAGAAACTTACAGAAGTTTCTTCTATATGACCAGACAGTCAGCACTGGCACTCTTTGTACATTGTTTTATACTGTATGTAGTGGTATGTTAACTTAAAACCGAGGAAAATTTCCACTCCTTGATTCAGTCCTCTCCTTGTGGTCTCTCCTTCTAAGTTCTAAGTCGTGCCACAGGGATTCATTCACCATGGTTGCCATGTCAAGTCTTTATTTTATGCTCATCATTTCTCTGGAAGATCCAACCATGGCCCAGATGCAGCTTTTTGGAAGCCGCAACATGATTTCCATAGAAAATCCCCTGATATTTTATGGAGACCATGGTGCTATACTGTATCCTAACAAGGTTGCCAGGAAAAGATAAGAAACATCACATATCCTTGACCAAACTCTGTTTTTTTTCCAGAATTGTTACACCAAATCCACTTTGACTTGTTTGAGCCAAAAATGTTATATTTTTGTATCATCTGACCTTTGGTCTCAGCAAAAGTTCAAGCAGCATCTGGTGAATTCCAGGTGCGTACACTTGTGTATAGGTTAAAAAAAATAAAAAATGTTTCTTTCGGACAACTTTTCCAAATCATTTGCTAGCATGGAGGAAGTGTCTGTGTTATTACAAACTTTTGCAAATCTCCAAAAGAGATTGAAAAAATGTTTGCTTCTCCAACTGTCATTCTCACTTGATGAGGAGCGAAATACACTACACAAGTTCCTCACCCACCAAGTTCATTATGTCAGCCTGTTTTAAATATCTTCATTAATGCTATAATGTTGGATACTGACATTTTCAGGTATTAATATATAGCAGTTGTCTGATTTATAAAGGTCATTACAATTTTGTCTTATTTCATATGTGAAGTCTTTAATCTTCCTCTTATTGATGACAAGAGGAATTTGGCCTGATGTCACCGCATTTATATCTAAATAACGCGAAGTCATGTGTAAGAGTTCCTAAGCACTCAATAACATAGAAATATATAAATGTATAGATTCTTCAGTTAAATTTTTGAGCATCAATAATTTCACACCATTGAGAGTTTTTGCTAAAAATGTTGGGTAGTCAAATTTATTAACTGACAAGTAAATTCTTATACTTTCAGCTTATTAATGACAATGACATTTTTCATAACCTTTTCCAACCCATCTTTACCATGGGTGGCAAAATATTTTGGAGTTGACTGTATTGCACCTCTTATTATCTAGTTGGTGATTTTTTTTCTTGCTCTTCTTCCTCTGTCCCATGGATGGGCCTTGCCAGATGTCGAGGTGATTTATAGTGATTACCCCAGTCGCAGATGTGCTGCAGAGCAGAAAGGCTTCGAGATTAATGAGCACAGTGATAAAAGTACTAGCGAGAAAGGCGTCTGCTACTTAATAGCTCCTGAAATTAGGCATCCTGCTATGCCATGCCTGCACCCCACCTTCTTCCCTGGGATATTTCATTACTTTAAGACAAATGGATTAGTCTGTAGAGATGCCAAGGTTTCTGGGACAAGGAGAGTGCAGAGAGGTGGAATTAACCTAATCAAAAGTTAACAGAATGAGTATAAGTGTCAAAAGCATAAACATGCAGCAAAATTGAGCACTGAAATAGTTTAGCAATGCATTAGTAAAGCAACAGGAGAAAATAAACACTCGCTCATCGTATATACCTCTTAATCCTGCATACAGGGTCGGGGGGGCCTGGAGGCTATCCCAGGAAACTTACAGTAGGGCATGAGGCGGGGTACACCAATCAATCGCATTGCACACATATACACACACTCACACACTATGGGCAATTTGGGAACGCCAATTACCCTAATCTTCATGTCGTTGGACTGTGCAAGGAAACCCACCAAGCACAGTGAAAACATGCAAACTCCATGCACACTGCACACGAACCTTGACCAGTGCTAACCACCAAGCCTCCGTGCCGCCAAAATAAGAAATATTTTTAATTTACAGGTATTTTAAATATCGTAAAAAAAATAACAGTCTAACTTGGACTTGTACTTGAAAGTAAAAGTGTTCATATTTGTGTATATTCATATTTCACTTAGCTTCCTTACTGTATGTATACATTTAGTGAATAGTGTTTATCAGTTATTTCTGAAATGAACCATACAAACAAATACATCTTAAAGGTTTTATCACGGGCACTTCATATTAAAGTTGCTTTCAAAGGCTATAAAAAGATTTACTGAAAGATTGTCTGCCATCCCGCTTTTCACTAATGACTGAATCCTGCACTCTTTTATAGCCCTAATCTCCCATTGTTAAAAACAAAATGGCACCATGTAGGTCTTCTAATAAAACAGCTAATATTTCTTTACTCTGCAGCCCTGTCCTCTAATCTCTGTCCTAAATACCTCTGATGCACTCCAATTGCGCTTAGTTAAACAGGTGTGTTCACTCTTTTTCTTGGCTCCATAAAAGTGAAGGATTGGATAGGATTTAATGTTCCAGACGACAGAACACAGGCCAGTCCCAAACAAAGGTTCAAATTTATGGCATAAGGCCAAGACCACAGTCATGGCTGGGGAAACTGAATGCAGTCAGGTGCAGATAAAAGTTTTTAAAAAAATACGTTTTTTACACTCTCTAGTTCCATAGATCTGCTCTTAAACATGAACCCTCTAAGAGTTTGTGTTTAACTCCTGTGTTTTACCTTGACGCTCTTACACATTTCTGAATAGATGGTTTTAATCCAGGGTTTATTTCCTGAGTACTGGTGTGTCCTTTCATACCAACAAGAGTTAGCCCTCTTTGCGGCTGTAAAAGAGTTCTTATGTCTGTTCCGGCTTTTCAGGAGGTCAGTCTTTGAAGTCACTCGGTACGAGCAAAGTCTCCTGTAGGGGTTACCCTTTCAAATGCTGCATTTAATTGCTCCCACAGAAAGACAGAGGTGAAAGGCAAGCATGGCCTACTGCTCGCAATGGACTTAAGTCTACCTGCTGAGTCGCCCACTTATTTAGGTGCTAATGTGCTGCTGGTTCTCTAAACACTGTTATTTAGTAGGTACTATTTATAATTTTTAGTTATAATTATAGAAATTGGGCAGCACGGTGGGTAAGTGGTTAGCACTGTTGCCCCAACCTTGTACAGTACAGTACCTCCATGGTAGGGGTTTGAGTCTTTGCTCTAGTCTACTGTATGTGTGTGTACAGAGTTTTTTTCTCTTTGTGCTTTATAGGTTTGCTTTAGGTACTCCAATTTCCCCCCACATGACAAGGTTATGTGGTGTGGGTTGCTTGGTGTTTCCAGATCACTGCTAGTGTATAAGTGGGTGTCTGAGTGTGTACTTAGGTTGACTCCCCAACCAGTATTTACCCCATTTTGTGCCCAAAGTTCTCTGGGATAAGCTCCAGGTCCCTGGCGACCCTAAACAGGATCAGCAGTGTCCATATTGATTAGATGGACTACAGAATGTTGTTAAACTAATCACATTTATAGATTTATTGTTTGTTGAATTGTTTGAAATTGCTGCATTGATGTGCTAAAAAAATATCCAGCCAGGATTGCACTGGTTTCTGAAACTTAACGTAATTGTCCATTCATTCTTATCTATGCAGTATTCAATGCTAGATGCATTAAAGTCTGTCATATTTAAATTGTCTGAGGTCAGACTTTGCAATTAAATGTAATGAATCTCATTGGACAATAATATAGTCTGTTTTGTGAATTAAAAAAATTTACATGAAGGTCGTCAGGCCATGGTAGCATGGTACTGTACAGTACCACCTCTCAACTCAAGGGTCCTCTGTCTTATCCCATGCTCTGGTTATTTTGTGTGTGCAGTTATTCAACTTGTGCTCCCATTTTATTTCCTTCGCAATTCTACAGTTTTCTCCCACCTGCCAAAAACACTTGGAATGTTTAGATTGACAATTCTAAATTGCCACTAGCATGAATAGGAGCATAAAGTTGTGTGTGCACAGTGAATAGTATGTGAATAGGCTCTACCCTGACAGACTCATATAAAGCCATTACTGAATAAGTAAAAGATCAGAGAATTTATACAGCAATAGCTTCATGACCATTATTTTAAACCTTACATTCATTGATAAATGATTGTTCATTACCATTTTTCATATTACTGAACTGACTTATTGTAATATAAATATACAACTAAGCTCATTATTATATGTCTTAAATTGAAATATATAGAATGTTTTTATAGATATATTATTTTTCTCAAGATTGGCAGTGAGTCTGTTTATGTCTTAATTAAATTTGATATTGATAGTCTTGCAGGTTTTATCATACACTTGGAGTCATAGTCCTCTGCTTGGCGACGTGATGCAGATGGAGTAGGAGATAATTAAGGGCTGATGACTGATCAGATGGAAAAACATTAACAGTCTTTTAGTACAGTAGGAGAATCACGTGCTGTCTGTTCCTTCTGGTCGAATGCTAATAGGATGATCAATCTTCTCTAAATTGCAGCAGGATAGGATAAGGGATGCCTGCAATTCCCTTTCCTGACAACATTTCTTTTCACCCATCATAAGTTCAAAAGGTCATAAATGAAATGGATCATCATGCTGCACAGTGAATCACCAAAGGATAGCTATGTATACGTACATGCACATACTCTTGGGTATACGTGACAAAGATCTAAGCCTTAAAAAGCCCAGGGGTTAGGAACAGAAGGAGTAACACTGACAATGCCTTCTTCCCCCTTGACCTTTGGTCTGCGGTGTTTGATTTTTTTCAGGAGTCTGGATTAAATCGTGTATATGAAAGATGCTTTGCATTAGCCATGTCTGCTAATGGAAAGCTTTAGAATCCGGGCTGATTTAAATCAGCTGGCAGACTCATGCTGAATGATGCTATACTGCCCAGTTGAACTTAAAACCATAAAAAAATTAAAATAAACATAGGTTCTAACAATAGACCTATCATTAACATCATCAACATTAGACCTGCGTTTACATTTCACTATTATCACAGATATATGTTTTATATATATACTGTATATATAGAAGTTTTGCATCATCGTACTGTATACTATTTACTTTTAGTTCAGTGTTGTAGCTGCAGTCACATTCTGAGCTTTGAATCTAAAAAAAAATACAAATCTGCTGTTTTGAAATCACAACAATTTTTAATTGGCTGGTTATCACATCTGTTCCAGGTCATGAAGTATTATTTTTAGATCTAATCTGCAACAGCAAAATGGGGCTGAAAGTTGGCCTAAGATAACAAATTTTCCTTTTAATTCTCCCAGCTGACTTCCAAATTTAGCACCAAATCTGAAAAAGTGTTAATCTAAAAATGGCATAGAGGAGATAACTGCAGCTGAGAAAGAAGACGGCACTCTGGTTGTCCTGACACAATACACAAGGTTCAAAACCTGTTTTAACCTCTATTTAAGTGCACTGTAAGTCCGGGTGTGGTTTGCCCACTCTGACCTGGCTTTGGAAATGAAACGAGATGAAATAAAGTCACAGGTGGGATAAAGAACAGGAATAGACTTGTGTGTGGGCAAAGTCCAGTTTTTTTTTTTTCACCATACCCTGACCTAGTTTTTGCTGTAGAATCACCCTGGAAAAAGAAAGGAAACAAAAAGGCAGACCCACTATTCTTGATGAGCTATATATAGAGGATCTTTTTTCTTGAAAAAGAAAGAAAAAATGATATTTTGAAGGATACTCTGGGGCTGTGCCGTTATGCCCATAAATTCTTACAATTACACATACAGTTGTTCCATGAACATAAAATGTGATGTGGGATTTAATGTGCAAGATAAAGAGAAGCATAAAGCCCATACAGCCATAACTAAAAACCTTTTAGAGACCAGCCCATTCTTGGTCAACCGCACAACTCCCTCTGTCTGCTCTAAGGATCAGAGAGATTGAGCCTGGTGTGTTCATTCCTTTGAGCTTTATTGGAAGGTTTGAACTGGAACAATATGCTTTTTCAAATCTAATGCTCTGATACATCCGATGCAATCCCCGATAAGACTGTGAACAGAAGTAAGGATATTGCCAGTGTCATATAAATGCATCTTATGTTGTGTAGGATATACATCAATGGTATACCTGTAGATGGAATAAGACCCATCAGTGTGATGTGGAGTACACTGGTTCCCTCAGGCTGTATGGGAAAATCGAACAAAAGCAGACAGATGTCAGCTATTTCAGCTGGATCCTGATAACATCACACTTCTCTTATGTTCTGTCTCTGGGACTCCAGAAAATATTTATGCCTAAAGTACCCATGAACCATGCACAATATATGTTTAATAATTAAATGATTTAACATGTTGTAATTGTTTGAAACTACCAAGACCATTCAATAATTTTAAACTTGTTAAAATGCAAGTTGTGCTGAACCCCTCCCATGTTCTCCTGTTGAATATTTACTACTACTGTAGCTTGCATTTTTCTTACCAGATAACATAATTAGGATTTTAGTAGCCTTTCCGAGACTCAATTAACTTTGTCATAGCAGCATTTGACAATAACCAAGTCTCAGACAGCCTACATTTATTACTTAAACTTTATGGTAACTAAAATACATTAATAACAGATATAGGCAAAGCGTTAGTTATTCAGAACTTGACAAATGCTTATAAATGATAACTTGTGCCACTGTTAATGCATGGATGAACCAAGGGCAGACCCAGCAATGTATTACAGCAGAACTAATCGAGCATTTGAAAAATACTGTGGCAACAGCTATAAATGCATGGGAGAAAAGCCTGGCGGTATTTCAGCACCACTATTATTCTACGCATGAATCGGAGCAGAACTTCTGTTGTAGTTTATCCACTCACATGCATTAATGTAAATTATTTAGCTGAAGGCAACTCACTGGGCCAAGGAATGCTAAAGAGGTCATGAGATATGTAGAAGAGGTGAATGTATGTAATAAATGAGCAGATGGATTGATAAATGAATAAATGAGAAGATGGATGGGTGGATGGATGGATGGATGGATCCAAGTAAATGCATCATGAATTTTGGAGTAAGCAACTATAATCCATCCATCCATCTACTCATTTATTACAGTACATACATTCACTCATTTTCAGTACTTCTTTTAGCCTCATTAGTGTCAACATTGAATTTTAGAAACCAGGGTGTTAATCAAAAGTAATAACATGAAGTACCACTGCACAAATAAAACATAACCACATAAGGTTATCTTATTTACAGCCATAAAGTACTCAGGAAGGTATTTTTGGCGTTTCATTTGATTTGTTTATTTTAACTTAGCCCTTAAAACCCAAAACATTTTAAATATTTTAGACATTTTTCTAACTAAGTCTGGACACCACAAAAAAAGAGGACACATAGGCAAAGAAATACCACAGACACACATTTAGAAGTAATAATAACATTGGTCCTACATGACGTATCCAAACAAAATAAATGCACATTTTGTTGTCTAATGACTCCCCTGTTGACATATATGTACACAGGCAGGTCTTCCATCAAAGAAGCTTTTTTGAACATTGGTGTGTTTCTGACATACAGTAAGATCCATACTGCTGGTCATATATTATGACTAGGTAGATACTTATCGCTACTCATCCACTACTAATAAGCACTAAGCCACTTTTGTAAAGTGTGTACAATAATAAATGTATACATACATAAGACATATCAGCTGTCTTGTATATGTTACGTGGTGCGGGTTGGAGTGCGGCACCACGAGATGTACTAATGTTTAGAAGAGCCCTAACGCTGGGCTTCAGAGGGGGTCAATTAAACAGAAAGTTGTGATAGTGCTTATGATACCCATGGGAAGACCTTTCCATTTTGGAGATAGTGTGGGATAATTAAATAGGAACTAAACAAGAAAACAAAAGCAAACTAAAAACACAAAATAAATAGAGCTCTGCCATCTGCGTGAGACTGGATGGGGCTCTGGAACCTAAAAATGTAAAAAACTTAAGATCCTCTCGGGGCCTATTTATGAGAGAGTTGTCTTTATATATATATATATATTACACACACAGTATATATATATATATATATATACTGTGTGTGTAATATATATATATACACACATATACACGTGGACAAAAATGTTGGTACCCTTTGGTCAATGAAAGAAAAACTCACAATGGTCACAGAAATAACTTTAATCTGACAAAAGTAATAATAAATAAGAATTCTATGAATGTTAACCAATGAAAGTCAGACATTGCTTTTCAATCATGCTTCAACAGAATTATAAAAAAAAATTAACTCATGGAACAGGCCTGGACAAAAATGATGGTACCCCTAACTGAATAGTTTGTTGCGCAACCTTTTGAGGCAATCACTGCAGTCAAACGATTCCTGTAACTGTCAATGAGACTTCTGCACCTCTCTGCAGGTATTTTGGCCCACTCCTCATGAGCAAGCTGCTCCAGTTGTTTCTGGTTTGAAGTGCGCCTTTTTCAGACAGCATGTTTCAGCTCCTTCCAAAGATGCTCAATAGGATTAAGGTCAGGGCTCATAGAAGGCCACTTTAGAATAGTCCAATGTTTCCCTCTTAGCCATTCTTGGGTGTTTTTAGTTGTGTGTTTTGGGTCATTGTCCTGTTGCAAGACCCATGACCTGCGACTGAGACCCAGCTTGCTGACACTGGCCAGCACATTTCTCTCTAGAATCCCTTGATAGTCTTGAGATTTCATTGTACCCTGCACAGATTCAAGACACCCTGTGCCAGATGCAGCAAAGCAGCCCCAGAACATAACAGAGCCTCCTCCATGTTTCACAGTAGGGACAGTGTTCTTTTCTTGATATGCTTAATTTTTCCATCTGTGAACATAGAGCTGATGTGCCTTGGCAAAAAGTTCCATTTTTGTCTCATCTGTCCATAGGACATTCTCGCAGAAGCTTTGTGATGTCAACGTGTAGTTTGGCATATTCCAGTCTGTCTTTTTTATTATTTGTTTTCAACAATGGTGTCCTCCTTGGTTGTCTCCCATGTAGTCCACTTTGGCTCAAACGACGACGGATGGTGCGATCTGACACTGATGTTCCTTGAGCATGAAGTTCACCTTGGATCTCTTTAGAAGTCTTTCTGGGCTCTTTTGTTACCATTCGGATTATCCATCTCTTTGATTTGTCATCAATTTTCCTCCTGCAGCCACGTCCAGGGAGGTTGGCTACAGTCCTATGGATCACAGGAACATCTAGCTGCTTGGAAATGGTCTTATAGCCTTTACCTTTAACATGCTTGTCTATAATTTTCTTTCGAATCTCCTGAGACAACTCTTTCCTTCGCTTCCTCTGGTCCTTGTTGAGTGTGGTACATACCATGTCACCAAACAACACAGTGACTACCTGGAGCCCTATATATAGGTCCACTGACTGATTACAAGATTGTAGACATCTGTGATGCTAATTAGTGGACACACCTTGAATTAACATGTCCCTTTGGTCACATTATTTTCAGTATTTTCTAGGCGTACCATCATTTTTGTCCAGGCCTGTTCCATGAGTTAATTTTTTAAAATAATTCTGTTGAATCATGGTTGAAAAGCAATGTCCGGCTTTCATTGGTTAACATTCATAGTTTTTTTTTTAATTATTACTTTTGTTTGTCAGATTAAAGTTATTTATGTGACCATTGTGAGTTTTTCTTTCATTGACCGAAGGGTACCAACAATTTTGTCCACGTGTATATGTGTGTATATATATATATATATATATATATATACGTTTATACTTAACCTTAGAGCACCAGCGCATGCGTGTCGCTCTCTCTGTCGTTTTAAAAAGACTGGGTCTTTGTCTTTGCCCTGATACCTTACCGGTGCTACCTAATGATCACACAAAGTGCGATCACAGCGCATGCGTGTCGCTCTCTCTGTCGTTTTAAAAAGACTGGGTCTTTGTCTTTGCCCTGATACCTTACCGGTGCTACCTAATGATCACACAAAGTGCGGGGATATCAGGACCTTTAAATAGACACGCTGCCAGGTGCTGCGTATCCAGGATGATGATTACCTTGCGGCGGCGTTGCCTGTTTGAAACTCCGCGGGGTGGCAGCCCGCAGATCTGCCCGTTCTGAATAGTTCAGAGTATTTTTGCGCGGCTCTGCCTTTCGTGAGACCTGCGTCGTTACAGTACATGCACACATGGGATGAATTCTCATTTCTGAAAATTTGTTTACCAGAAGATGATCTTCTTTTTAAAAAATATTTATTAATAACCAGCTATATTAGTTAACAAGGTAGTATACGCTCTAGTAAATTGAAGGACTTTTTAGTCTCATATCAACAAGTGGTTTTCTTATGGCCACACAACTGTTTAGTCACATTTTAGTCCCCTCCATAGTTTTTTTGCTTGATGCAGACCATTTTGAAACTGTGATTTTATTTATTCATTCATTTTTGTGATTCTAAACAGTGTACTTTTATATCATATTAATAATACATTTAATATTAACCAATCCTGTAAACAAAAAAATAAATAAATAAATACAACCAAGTGACAGCACATTGAAATTATAAAGGAACGCAACAGTGTTTTGTGGATCAGTGCGTGAATCGTGGACTATGGACAAGAAAGTGCAAGCACATGCTTCATTTTTATTGAAATAAATTAATAAACTTTATAACTTTATTTATTTATTTTATATTTACAGTATGTTTTAAATAAACATCTAAACAACTCTTAAATCATTTTCTGCCATCATCTTTTCAGGTGCATGAATATTTTAATAGTTTAACAGTAAAATGCTGTGTATGAAAAGATTATATGGTGTGTATAAGAAGCCTGGAGGACACAGGATCACTTTACTGCCTATAATATTACTGCTGAATAGTCTTGAATCAGCTGCCTTTACATTATCCATAACAATGCAAATGTCAGAGACTCCCATTAATGATAAAATGGAACATCATTTGGATCAGAAGCTTGGGAGGCATTCGTGAAATTATGAGATGGACAGTTTAATTCGAAATCTTACCCTTTGGGGTGTAGTAGGCACATGAATATTTAAGGCAGTGTGACATAACAGCAGTCAGGGATAATAGAGAGGAGACCTATTTCTTTTTTTTCTCTTTCAATTATAAGTGTATTACACTTAACCTCTCTCACTTTGAAGAGGGGGAGAGGGGACAGAAATATACCATCTATTTCTTATTTGTAATCATTTGATAAGATATTGCAATAAACTTATGGAACATAGTGAAGGTCAGCCCTGGTGTGACTTGTTTGCCTTGGTGCTATGCCTGGGGGCGGGTGGTTACTGCTGAACAGAACTAATAGACCTATTCACACCATTTTTTCTCATTCCTGTGGGAAGGCATGTCATAAAAAGCGAACGTAATTTCACTGTCAGGAGATTTTTGCTGCCCATTTTCTTCATCACAGCCCAGAGCTATGCCCCATGTTTCAGAAATTTCTCAAGTAATAGTGCAGATGGTTTTAGTCTCTGCAAGAAGGTAATGGCCACATGTTCCTTCTATTATGTGCTGTGGGATTTTTTTTTCCTTCTGAATGCTTGCCGGAGAAGATGAAAAGACAAAAACAACAAAATCCAACATCTCATTATCTTATCATGTGCAGGTGTCACAAGTTGGAGCCTCTAGGGTAGCTTTTTGTACAAAGTGGAAGCACTTAATTACTGCTCTCTTCTTTTTTTTTCATTCAATTATTCATCTTCATCTTTATCCTTGTCAGGGTCAAAGCAATATACACACTGAATGGGAAACCAGGGCAATGCTTTAACAATGATCTCTTCTTTTAGAGACACAATAAAACATTGCACTGCTCTGCCTCTCCTAAAATCAGTTAATTGTTGGTGATTGCTTTACATACCCATTCAAGCATCCAGCTTATAAAAGCATTTTATTTCATTTCACGAAGAAAGTGAGAACAAAACAATGAATTCACATTAATCAAGAAGGCATGGGAAAAATAAATGAGGCAGTAAAAAGGCCACAACGAGAAAACACAGTAAGAATTGCATACTCTAAGCACTTCATGTATAATTGCTCATGGGGTTATTGCAAATGTTCCATAAGACAGTTCGATATATATTGTGCACTTTTCTCAGGCACAAGAAAATAAGTAAAACATCAATAACAATAAGAAGAACAACAACTTTATTGCAATTGAAAGACACAACTGAAAATAATGAGTGTACTTTAAGGTTACAACAAAAACACGAACAATGGTAGCTTTCAGAAAAATCAGGTTTACTATGCATCGTGTAGCATTCAGTGCCTTTTATGACTATGCAGCTAATGTTTACGTATCCATGTAAGTGTGCTCTATTTCAGTGCAATACTTTATGATGAGTAATTTTAGCACCATTTGAATAAACAATGAGATGTAAATTGGCGCAGTGGCTACCTTGTCCTGTAAAAGGTCTATTGTATGTAAGGTTTTAATTATATCTGCAAGACTTATAAATTATACTTGATCATAAGAGTCAGAGCATCTGATATTGTTTCTAAACACAATAGTAGAACTGCATGTTTGATGGCAGAATAATAGACTCCACAAGACCTCTTCTATCTGAGAGTCTACCTGTGGTACCAGGACACCTTTAAGCACTTTAAGTTGCAGTGTGGGACTATACCTATAGTTTTTAAAAAAGTAAAGACCTTTAACTTACATCGGCACGGTGGCTTAGTGGTTAGCACTGTTGCCTTGCACCTCCAGGGTACAGGTTTGATTACCAGCCAAGTTCGATTCCCACCTCTAAGTGCATGGAGTTTGCATGTTCTCCCCGTGCTTGGTGGGTTTCCTCCAGGTACTTTGGTTTCCTAACACAGTTCAAAGACATGCCGATTAAGCAAAATAGCATTCCCCAATTGCCCATAGTGTGTGTGTGTATATATGTGTCCTGCAATGGATTGGCACCCTGTCCAGGGTGTACCTTGCCTCATACCCAAGTCTCATGTGGTAGGATTTTTTTTTACTCTCCTGCAATGGCAATCAATTCTGTAGCATAAACACAATCATAAACCTTTTGTCTAAAATCACACACCTCACTTATAACTTGGGTGGTATATCACTGTTGAGTCCAGCACGGGTTTGTGATCTGTTTTATTCATGGATACTAATCCTCATATGTGACTATCCCACACTACAAACCTAGTGCATACATTTTATCCAAAGCCTGTACTGTATGTTGCTTTTAAATAGCACATGATAGGAATTCTGTTGCATTAAGAAATGTTATGTAGACTGAATATTCCCCATGTTCCCATGTTTGAAATAGCAACCCTCAGAGTTCAAGACTTTTAAACAAACTCCTTTTTTGGCCATTTTTATGCAATGCTATATTTAAAGATATAATGCTAGCTTAAGTCATGTTAATTTCATGGCTTAAAATACTAAGGTTAAAGCTATGGCAGTGACATGACTGACACAGAGCTATACAAAAAACATAATAAATTATTGTAGAATAATTTCCCACGGCATTTACATTACGAAAAAAAAATACTATTTTTAAATCATATTAATAGTTTAATTCTAATTTTGACAATAGAGATCACTTCCTTGATGTTACCAGGAAACTATAGTAACCAGAGTTGTCTCTCTTCTCTCTCTCTCTTTATAGTGCTTTGTGGTCAGTTGTCACTGGTTGTCTATGTGTTGGCTCTCGTCGCAGTAACGAACGTGTCAGAGTGTATCAAGATAACATTAATTTCCTCCCCAAACAAAGTCCCCAAGGTGCTGCAGGAGACAGGCATGGAGCCCGAGCTCACTGACAGCCAAATGGAGTGAAAGAGAGAGCAATACATCATAGGTTCAGTGCCCAGTTGTCATCCTGTTCATTAGAAAGAGAACTTTTTTCCCCCTCCTGTTCCAGATATTGAAGTAGGATCAGATGCTATCTGAAGATGCAGTGCAGATGACAACAGCAGGCTACTGTTTTCTGGGCTTCCACATGAAGTGATACAGTTTACAATTTATGATATGTTATGATTTTATATGCTTTAGAGCCATTGATCAGTATGTGATTAGAATCTTTAGAATCTGGGGTAAACCAACATTTTCAAGTTATTGAATATTAAGTTATGAGCAAATCACTTTGCTAGCCTGTTCAAGTATTAGGTATTCTTGACACCACATTTGTCTGTCCTTGTCTGTAGATCAATTTATAATTCACTCCAAAAGTAATGTAAAAAATAGTTTTCTTTTAAAACACTAAACAACCATCTAATTACTATATCCCCTACTATTTTCTAATACAAGCAAGCAAACAGAAATTAATTAACCAAAAAACAATAATAATTTTTGTGTATTTCATAATTATCATCATCGGAAATAAACAAAAAACATTATTTAATTCACTTACTCATTCTCTATAGTGCTTATTCTGTACAGGATCATGAGAAGCCTAAAGTCTATCCCAGGGGACTCGGGACACAAGGCAGGGTACACCCTGGACACACAATCACTCATAAATGAAACCAATTTGGAAAGGCAGATTAGCCGACTGTGCATCATTGGAATATGGGAGGAAACCAGAGGACCTGGAGGAAAGCCACCAAGAATGGGGAAAAAACGTGCTAACTCCACGCACATAGACCCGAGGTGGGAATCATACTCTATTTACAGTATGGTATGACGCGTTTAACAAACATTTATGAATTTAAACAGCTTTATGGATTAAATCTAATATTTTAAGTAGTGAAGTGTTATTTTATTTTCAGTTCAAAGATTCCAAAGGTTCTTTTATTCCTCTTTCCAGATCATCTTTCCAGAATATCACGGCTGTAACTGCACAAGGTTGCGAACAATGGGGCCCTGCTGCCTCCCTTACTTATGGAAATGAAGATGACTGTCATTACAGGAGGTCTCTGCGGTGAGTCCTACCTACAGCATTTATGATGGCGTGTGCTTTGTTTGTGTGTCTTTGCTGCCATGAGCGGTTTTAGAAAGGTGTCTGAAATGTCTGGTGGTGGTCAGGTGAGATGCAAAACACTATTCCCTGTAGGCTAGCAGCTGAAGCTTCACAGTAACTGGCAGAGTTACTGTAATATAATATGCTGACCTTAAAAATCATCAGCACAAGAAAGATGTGTTAGTGGATGTCGTTATGCGTGTATGTGTCTGTGTGAATGTGTGTGAGTTTGTGGAGGAAATTTAACTACTGTATATTCAGAACAATGGATTCATCAGTGATGTACAGTATGGAAGATATGTTGGCAATTGTTGTGCATTATTAAGCTGCTTGATGATGTGCATGTTTGTGTATGCATAGTTAATTATGTTTGTGTTTGTCATTCGTGAAAGTGCAATTTGGTTTCCATAGAAATCATTACAATGTTATAAGTAGGTAAATGCTGTTCAGTAATTTCTAGCAATCTACATGATAAGCAGCATGCAGTGTGGTGATCATAATTGCTCAAAGTCCGCTACAGAAAGCAGCCACCCTGATGAATCTAACCTTTATTTCCCCCCCAATTTCCTTTGTGCAGCTGAGCTATCTCATATACTGTTCACTGTGCCTTTGTGTGGCTTTTCTTTCTTTTTATTTCCCTCTATTTAATCCAATTCATTATCCAGGGGCCTTTTGTCCCTCACTATCAGGGCACACAAAGCACTCCACTCAGTATGGATGGGGCTTTCTTCACATTCTGTCCTCTTCTCCCTTGGGATGCAGGATCCACGAAAGAATACCTGGAGGAGGCTTTTTCTTTTTGTGCACAGGAGGCATGGCAAACACTGAGAGGGGAAAGCCGGTGGAGGTGCCCAGCTGAAGGATAAACGCTTTTGAGAGGCACTCACACCAAAGGCAAAAGTTTTTTGGGGGCCTCATAGTGCTTCCATATGCATGGAGTCTGCGAGTGGAATTCTGAAGTAGAAAGAGGGACTATACTATTCTTTTTTTTTTCTTTTTTTAAACAACAAAATCCAGTGAAAGTATGTGGCTTAATTACACAATATCTATTTCTCACTGAGTATGAGACATAAAAAGGGTCATTTACAAAAATGAAGGTAATCCTAAATAAAGAATATAGAATATATGTAGAATCTTCACAGATATTATTTGATGTATACTAAGGCATAAATGAAGAGCACATCAGTACAGTACATGTGCTAAATAAAGACAGAATGACTATAAACCGAGCAGTTCGATCTTCCTCTGTAAAGCCTCCTACTTCTAATCAGTTCTTCCCTTCTTGCACTTGAGACCCAGCACATTCTGCCTGTACTTCTTCATTCAGCTCACAGTATTGCTATTGCTTCATCCTGTCTAACCATTCCACGTCCCATGCTGGGATACTGAAAAACATTTCAACTGAGAAACTGTACAGTTCAAAGTGAGAAGAAAAACTTTTTTCACTGTTCAAAGGAAACGGGTGCTCTTAATATTCTATTTTAATTTTTTATCTAAAATAATGTGTGTGTGTGTGTGTGTGTGTGTGTGTGTGTGTGTGTGTGTGTGTGTGTGTGTGTGTGTGTGTGTGAGAGTGTTAAATAAGAGACAAATGGAACTGTCGCACATCAGTCACAGGTGGTTGCCCTGATGAGTGTACACACATTGTTATGGGAGGATCATTCCCTTCTCTAATTACACACAGTCAGCACTTACTGAATTAGGGAGGAGCTCCAGACACAAAAGCGTAACAGGTGTTGGGATACACATAAAAATCACTTGGTGTTTTAATGATGCATTAAAAAGAACCTCTTACTTAAATTCATATAAAGAGTACACAAATAATCTCATGCGTGCTCAGTACTTGTACCAAACATACTGTACAACCGATAACTGACAAATATATCCAGAATAAACTATGCTACAGGATTATGTATTACTCTGATACCAAGATGATATGTGATGAATGAAAAGTGTCAGTGATTTTGAGTGTAGAATGTTGATCGGTTCCTGGCAGGCTGATTTGAGTGTTTCTATATAACAGCTCATCTCCTGGGATTTTCATGTACAACAGTCTCAAGAGTTTCAGAATGGTGCAATGGAGAGAAAAATCCCAGAAGTGGCAGTTCTGCTGATGTAAACATTTTGTTGTTGAGAGAGGTCAATGAAGAATGGTCACACTGGTTCAACATGAGTAATTTGGATGAATGTAATTTCCAGAATGCGCAAAATGATGAACCTCAAGGCAGATGGGCTACAACAAAAAAAGAGCATGACAAGATCCACTTCTGTCAGCTCAGAATAGAAAGCTAAGGCTACAATGGGCAGAGGCTCAACAGAACTGGACAGTTGAAGACTGGCAAAACGTAGTCTAGTTTGATCAATCTTGATTTACACTATGTTGAGGTACACAGATGGTAGGGTGAAAATTTAGCGCCAACAGCATGAATCCATGGACATGGTGGTATAATGGTGTGAGGAAAGTTTGGGCTCATTACTACCAGTCAATCAATGCTCGAATGCCTATATGAATATTGTTGTTGAACATGCACATCTCTTTATTAACACAATTTCCTTCTCTTCTAAAGCTGACTCAAAGGATGATAATGCACCATGTAACAAAACAACATACTTCTTCAATTGGTTTCATGGGCATAATAATACAGTATGTTCAATGTTCTGCAGTAGGATTCCCATTCACCAGCTCTATAATCCAATAAAATACCATTGTGATCCGGTAGAACGGGAAATTTGAACAGGAACGTGCACCTGAAAAATCTCAGGAACTGCAATCATATCAACATCCATAGCTACATAGCTAGGCTAAAGTAATAATGACTAAAGACAATCATGCACAGCAAAATTCTCAGTGCTGAATCGATATGCAAAGTTTAGAATTAACACCTTATAGTTTTTATACAGGCTGCACAGTGTCTTTGTGGTTAGCACAACATTATCATCCACCAACACCTGATCAGGAAGTTGAGCCTGTTGGGCCTAACACCTCCTTCTGTAACTGGATCCTGGACTTTCTAACCGTAAGGCCTCAGTCACTATGGATAGGGAATTGCACCTTCAGCACCACCACACTGAGTACTGGGCCCCCCAGGGCTGTATGCTCAGTCCCCTGCTGTTCACACTGCTGACTCATGACTGTGTAGTGACACATAGTTCCAACCACATCATGAAGTTTGCTGATGACATAACCATGGTGAGTCTCGTCAGCAAGAACGACGAGTCAGCATACAGGGAGGAAGTGCAGAGGCCAAAGGACTGGTGTAAAGACAACCTGTCTCTGAACATCGATAAGACAAAAGAGATGACTTCAGGAGGACACATTCCACTGAGTTTCAACAGCTCCTCTGTGGAGATCGTCAACAGCACAAACTTCCTGAGTGTCCACCTGGAGGAGAACCTCACCTGGTCCCTCAACACCAGCTCCTTGCACAAGAAAGGCCAACAATGTCTTTGCTTCCTGAGAAGGCTGAGGAAGGCCCAGCTTCCACCACTGAACCTTATAGAGGGACTTTCGAGAGCATCCTGACCATCCTGGATTGGGAATTGTGCCATCTCGGAGCGTGGATACAGTGGATAGTGAGGACAGCAGCGAACATCACCGGGGTCTCTCCTCCCTCTACACCACATGCTGCAAAGCCACCAGCATTTTGGTTGATCAGACATACCCATCACATACACTTTTCACCCTCCTACCATCTGGAGGTACTGAAGCATTC
Source organism: Clarias fuscus (assembly GCA_030347435.1). Taxonomy (NCBI): domain Eukaryota; kingdom Metazoa; phylum Chordata; class Actinopteri; order Siluriformes; family Clariidae; genus Clarias; species Clarias fuscus. The sequence continues at coordinate 22,287,785 of CM059214.1, read as the reverse complement.
AGGCACTCAATCCAGACTGTGTAACAGCTTCTTTCTTTCTTTTGTTCATACCAACCAGTAAATCCTCTTTTGAACAATATTCTTTACTTATTTAATCGTAAAATATGATCACATCACACCAATACTGTATTCACTCCACTGGCTTCCGGTACAGTTCTGGATACAGTTTAAACTTCTGATGTTTGTTTTTAATGCAATTAATGGTCTGGCACCTTCCTACTTGCGTGAGACAGTAAGGTTTTATCAACAAAGTAGAGCCTTACGTTCTGCTAACCAAAATCTGTTAGTGGTTCCTCGGTCAAGGTGCAAGCAATGGGGTGATCGCTCCTTTGCAGTGGCTGGTCCTAAACTCTGGAACGCCATTCCGCCTGAGTTACGTAGCATTACGGACATCCCTCTGTTTAAGGCAAAACTAAAGACTCATTTATTTAGAATAGCTTTTAATATGTTATAGTTTTATGTAATTTTTAAGAAATAATTTTCTTTTTGTTTTATTTATCATTTTTATGACTATTCTTTAATTTTTCATTTATTTATTTATAATTGTGTTTTATTTTGTTTTTGTATTTTTACTTCTATTCTTAATGCAACTTTATTGTTATTTTCAGTGCTGTGAAGCACTTTGGTTCAACTTACAGTAGATTGCTATAAAGTGCTATATAAATAAATGTTGATTGATTGATATTTGCACAAAACTATTTTTATATTTACTGCTACAAACAATAGTAATGTTTACTATTTACTGTTTCTCCTCATATTGAAATGTGTCATGTTGTCGCGTTGTCTCTTTGTCGCTCTTGTTTGCACATTTGCATGTGCACTTTGTTGTCTCTTTTGTATAGAACTTAGAAAGTTGTTCTGTTCACTTAAAAATGTCAATCTGTCTTGTCTCAGCTATTCAGCTAATTAGGTTTCTTAGTTAGCTTGTTAGTTTTGTTAACTTATGTTGTTAATTTATGTTGTATGTACTGTAGCACCTGATGCAACTGGTCCTTGAGGAATGTTGTTTGGTTTCACTGTGTACTAAATAGTACAGTGGAACCTCGGATTGCGAGTAACGTGGTTTACGAGTGTTCCGCAAACCGAGCAAAGATTTTAAATAATTTTTTACTCGGAAACCGAGCAAGTATTAGTTTATGAGCGCCGAGTATCATGCATCACACATGCGACTCTTATTTTGACACCAAGCGTCACTCTCTCACCTTCCCACCTCCCCCCACAGCTTTGCAAACACACTCTGTTCGTCTCTTATGAGTGTGCGCGCGCAATTTGACACCAACACACATGCACAGACGCTCTCTCGCCTTTTCACCCCCTCCCCGGCTTCACAAACACACAGAAACTCTTCTCTGTTTCGATTCTTTTCAAAGATAAGGTGCAGGTTCATTTGTTTTTTTTTTTGTTTGTTTTTTACTTTACAGCAGTGATTCCCTTAGTATGCTCACGCCAGGTTAGAGAGATTTCTTTTTTCCCTGTTAAAACGGTGTTTCCGTGTTTAAGTGTGTGTCTGTTTGTTGTGAAACTTAAGTGATTCTGTTAGTATGCGTTTTTTTCCGTTAAAACGGTGTTTCCGCTGTGTTTATGCGTTTGTTGTGAAACTTAAAAAGTGAGTCTGTTAATATACGCTTTTTTTCCTGTTAAAACGGTGTTTCTGTTGTGTGTGTGTTTGTTGTGAATCTTAAAAATCGAGGTGGGGAGAGGGAGGAGGAGTGTTACTGTGTAGGGAAGGGGCTAATTCCACACACACACACGGCGCCTGCGCGCACCAACGGAAACACTTATCTGTCAGGACTTTTTTTTAAAGGTAAAGTGCAGATTAATTTGTTTTATTTTCATTTTATAGATTGTATTCATTATTTTTATGTATTTATTTTTTGGGGCTGTGGAACAAATAATTTGAGTTTTCATTATTTCTTATGGGAAATGATGATTTGGTTTACGAGTGTTTTGGAATACGAGCCCATTCGTTCCTGAATGAATTATGCTCGTAATCCAAGGTTCCACTGCATATGATTGGAATGACAAAACGTAACTAGGTAACCTTAGACAGAACACTTATTCAGAATTATAGATTTAGAGTGAATAGTTCATGATTTATATCCAAAACCAAGAATATCTTGGTTTGAGTTTCAGTTTATTCAGGAACGTGAGCCTGTCTGGCCTCCACACACAGCTGTCTAAACAACAAAAGAACCCAACACCACCAAACGTCATACACAACACACAGAATGCTAAGGGAAACAAAAAACATAATTGAACATTATGATGATATCACAACGATATAAATTCCAACCTTCTTTTCATTCCATTATAGATAAAGGGTACAAATTTCTATGCAGATTCAAAAGCAACACTGCATGTGAAAAAGAGATCATTCAAGTATTTCTTGCACAGACCTCGATATTGGAAGCAATCATATTTAAAAAAAGTGATTTTCATCTTCTGTCACAGGGATATTCAAGATTAGCGTACAGTAATTACAAACTCTATCCAACAATGGCATGTTACTCTATAAGCCTGTTTCCACAGTCAGATGACGGTCTGAGCATCTAAATAGAAACAATGACCATACCAACTGTTTATTATTTACAATAGTTATGTAATGTTCTGGTTCTGTGACCAATTTGCACTTTAAAAATGTGTTGTTTTCCAAAACGGAAGTACAGTATACCATGCCTCATGAACCTTTTCTTTTAATTGTTGGTGGAGAATAGATGTAAAAATCCTTGGAGCCTCCAAGACTTTAGAAAAAATATAGACATACATGGTGTTCCTGATATAGGAGAGACATGTTTTCATACCAACCATATCTTGTTGGAAAAGCATATTATAAAGTTTTCTTGAATAATGGTGCTCAATCATAATCAACTCCATCCATCTTCAACTGCTTATCCAAAATCGGGTCGCGGGGGTAGCAGTTCCAGCAGGGAACCCCAAACATCCCTTTCCCCAGCCACATCAGCTAACTCTGACTGGGGAATCCCGAAGTGTTCCCAGGCCAGTGTGAAGATATAATCTCTCCATCTAGTCCTTGGTCTGCCCCGTGGTCTCCTCCCAGCTGGACATGCCAAGAACACCTCCCTAGGAAGGCGTCCTGGTGACATCCTTACTAGATGCCCGAACCACCTCAACTGACTCCTTTCCACGCAAAGGAGTAGCGGCTCTACTCCGAGCTTCTTACGGATAACTGAGCTTCTCATCTCTAAGAGAAAGGCCAGCTACCCTTCTGAGAAACCCCATTTTGGCCACTTGTATTTGTGATCTTGTCCTTTCGGTCATGACCCAACGCTCATGACCATAGGTGAGGGTTGGAACGGAGATCGACCGGTAGATTGAGAGCTTTGCCTTTTGGCTCAACTCTCTTTTCGTCACAACGGTGCGGTAAAACAACTGCAATACCGCCCCCGCTGCTCCGATTCTCCAGCCAATCTCACGTTCCAATATTCCATCACTCGAAAAACAAGACCTCGAGATACTTAAACTCCTTCACTTGGGGTAACGACTCGCTCCCTACCTGGAGTAGACAATCCGTCGGTTTCCTGCTGAGAACCATGGCCACAGATTTCGAGGTGCTGATCCTCATCCCCGCCGTTTTACACTCAGCTGCAAACCGATCCAGCAAGCGCTGCAGGTCACAGACTGATGATGACATCAGGACCACATCATCTGCAAAAAGCAGCGATGCAATCCTTAGCCCACCAAACTGGATACCCTCTCCTCCACGGCTGCGCCTTGATATCCTGTCCATGAAAATCACAAACAAGATTGGTGTTGGCCTCCGCCAGGGCCCTACTCTAACACCCACTGGAAACAAGTCTGACTTACTGCCGAGAATCCGAACACAGCTTACTCTTTGGGTGTAAAGGGATTGGATGGCCCTGAGAAGTGACCCCCTCACCCCATACTCCCGCAGTACCTCCCACAAAAAATCCAGAGGGACACAATCATATACCTTCTCCAAATCCACAAAACACATGTAGACTAGATGGGCATATTCCCACACCCCCTCCAGGATTCCTGCAAGAGTAAAAAGCTGGTCCACTGTTCCACGACCAGGACGAAAACCACATTGTTCCTCTTCAATCTGTGGTTCGACAAATGGCCGAACCCTCCTTTCCAGCACCTTAGAGTACACTTTCCCAGGGAGGCTGAGTAGTGTAATGCCCCTGTAGTTGGCCATACCCTCTGGTCCCCCTTTTTAAAAAGGGGAACCACCACCCTAGTCTGCCACTCCTTAGGCACTGTCCCCGACTTTCACGCAATGTTGAAGAGGTGTGTCAACCAAGACAGCCCCTCAACACCCAGAGCCTTCAGCATTTCCGAACGGATCTCGTCAATTCCCGGGGCTTTGCCACCGTGGAGTTGTTTGACTACCTCAGTGACCTCGAGCAGGGAAATCAACGTCGACCTCCCGTCATCCTCCAGCTCTGTCTCTGCAACAGAGGGTGGATTAGTTGGATTCAGGAGTTCCTCAAAGTGCTCTTTCCACCGCCCGATTACCTCCTCAGTCGAGGTCAGCAGTGTGCTGTACACAGCTTGGGTGGTTCCCTGTTTCCCCCTCCTGAGGTGCCGCATGGTCTTCCAGAAGCACCTTGGTGCTGCCCAAAAGTCCTTCTCCATGGATTCTCCGAGCTCCTCCCACACCTGCTGCCTTGCCTCTGCTACCGCTGCAGCTGCTGTCCTTCGGCCCGCTGGTACCTTGCAATGGTCTCTAGATATCCCTGAAGGACTCCTTTTTCAGTCGGACAGCTTCCCTAACCAGAGGTGTCCACCACGCTGTTTGAGGGTTACCGACCCTTGAGGCACCAAGAACCTTAAGACCACAACTTAGAGCTGCAGCTTCAGCAATAGAAGCTTTGAACATTGACCACTCCGATTCAATATCCCCAGCTTCTACAGGGATGCTGGAAAAGCTCTGCTGGAGTTGGGAGTTGAAGGCCTCTTGGACAAGGGCCTCCCCTAGACATTCCCAATTCACCCACACTACACGTTTGGGCTTACCAGGTCTGTCGAGTGGCCTTCCCTGCCACCTAACCCAACTCACCACCAGATGGTGATCAGTTGACAGATCCGCCCCTCTCTTTACCTGAGTGTCCAAGACATATGGCCTCAGGTCAGATGATACGATCATGAAATCGATCAATGACCTTCGGCCTAAGGTGCTCTGGTACCAAGTACACTTAAGAGCATCCCTATGCTCGAACATGGTATTTGTTATGGACAATCCATGACTAGCACAGAAATCCAATAACAAAACATCGCTCGGGTTTAGACCAGGGAGGCCGTCCCCCCCCATGGCCTTCAGGCGCAGAGAGGCGACCCTCTTGTCCACTGGGGTAAACTCCAATGTCATGACACTCAGCCTGGGACTCATGAGTATCCCCACACCCGCCTGGCGCCTCACACCCTGGGCAACTTCGGAGAAGAACAAAGTCCAAACAAAGCCTCTTTCGGGCTGTGCCCGGCCAGGCCCCGTGGCAGACCTGGCCACCAGGCACTCGCTGATGGGCCCTCTGTCCAGGCCTGGCTCAAGACATGGGCCCCGGGCTTCCTCCGGGCAGGGTCACTCTTCTCTCTCCTCTTTTATTCATGGGGTTTTTAAACCGTACTTAGTCTGGCCCTTCGACTGAGACCAATTTGTCTTGGGAGACCCTATCAGGAGCACATGGCTCCAGACGACACTGCTCCCAGGTTCATGAGGGCACGCAAACCTCTCCACCGCGATAAGGTGATGGTTCCATAATCAACTCATTTCAACCAATATGTAATGTCCCTTTTCTTGGATGGATAGTGCCTAAATCACCCAGTACAGCTGCATTACTTACAGCTGTGCTAATGTTAATCACCTTTTACAAAATCTAAACATTCTGATATATTGGACAGGCTCCAAGCCCCATATATCAGATCCATAATACCATATGAGAATGATCATACAGTCAAACAGAAACAGAGCTTGGTAGTGTCTTTATTTTATATTTACGAACAAACTGTGTTTTTGCCGCAGACAAACAGAAAGGAAACGGAGCTAGAGGTGCGGAGCTGAAATGCTGTGATTTGCTTTAGGAGTGTCAATAATGGACAAGATTAGAAATTAGTATGTTAGAGGGACAGTGCAGGTCGGACGGTTTGGGGACAAAGTTAGAGAGACCAGATTAGAGGGGGAATGAGGGGGAATATCAGGAGGGGAATGTTAGAGATGGAGCTGCCAGGCAGGAGGAAAAGAGGAAGCCCCAAGTGGAGGTTTTGGATGTGGTAAGGGGGGCATGCAGGAGGTTGGAGTGACAAGGGAAGATGAGGTAGACAGAGTTAGATGGAGACAAATGGTCCGCTGTTTGTGACCCCTAACAGGAGCAGCCAAATGAAGAAAAAGAAAAACCAAGCTTTTCCAATGTAAACAAAAGCCCTTTTTTCTCGACTGCAACCCATACAAGGCAGCTAACATAACTAAAGAATGCTTTTCATTTTAGCAATATCACACAAAAGGGAACGCTGTTGAGAAGGATATAAGAACAGCTGTGATGCAGTCGTAGGTAAAAGGGGGTGCAGCCATTAGCATTAAATGGAAAGCTAATGCACTAGCTTTCCATTTAATGCTAACCACCACTAGCTAGTGCATCCCTTATTCCACATACATAGTACCCTAGAATAGGAGTTTGAGTGTGATGTGGGATTTAGCCTCGTGTTAGAAGCTAGTTATCTTTGTAGCTTGCCTTAGGAGTAAATAAACCAACAATGAAGCAATTCTGAATGACAGAGAATCAGTTACTAAGAAGAAAACGTTTCGTTTAAGAGAACATGCATAACATTAACATTATCAGTTTTCTTGCTATAAGTACTACAGGCTAAACCTACTTGCACCCATGCAGTGACGCTAATTTAGAGTAATTATTGATTATTATAACAGCTGTGACTTAGAATAAACGTAATTAAGCATTTTAGTATTGTTACTGTCTATTATCACCACTCATGGAATGGCTCTCGTCCAATCAGATGACTCTGTTTTATACCTGTTGTATAATTAAAATTATCTTGCAGTGTTTGCATAAGACAGAATACTTATACAAAATAAAGATATAGAGTACATAATTTATGATTCACATCCAATACCAAGAACATCAAAACGTTTGAATGCTACCATGGCCTTGTTGCTAATGTTTATTGATTTCCTAAACAAGAGCCCTTAGATTTCCATTGTCAGTGAGTTTGAAGTAAACATGTTTTTCATGCATTTTTTAGTACAGCGTATTATACAGATAATGATGGAGAAAGTCTGGAGGAGCAATGCAAACAAAACACAAAAATGAGTGTTGATTTGCCTGTATGAAAAGTGTGGTATCGGATGCCTGTTTACAGCATTAATATAAAGTAAACAGTGTATGTTTTTTCTTTTTATACCAGTTCATATTTTCACAATGTACTTGGTACTAAGTACAGTTTATACCGAGGACGAATATGACTTATGTTCTATCTTTCCACTGAGGCTAATTATTATGATTCATTCGTGAAAATGGCACATTGTCATTTGTATTCATTATGGGGATTGAAAGCAGTAGAATAATGAAAGGTAATCATTTTCTTTTAGAATGAATCCCAGTTCAGCTCACCCCCCCCACCCCCCCCCCCCCGCCCCCCAAAAAATAAAAACTAAGAATTTTAACTATCCCTCTTTGAAAATGGAGCAATATCATTTCATTTGCAGTCTAAATTTCTTTCAAAAGTGTCCAAAGGCGAGTGTGTCCTTTGGATTGTCCCTGGGCTGATTATGTCCTATCTTACACCCACACACATCTTGGGTGCGCATGTTCTTATTAGCAGTACTATCTATATCTCATGTTAATTTCTGGGAGGGAGAGGGGCAGAAAATGAGAAACTGTAATCTACAGACTGTGGACTGTTATCTGCTAGTTATGCTCTAGGAATACTAATTAGATTCTGCTTTGTATATACATGGCAGCAACTGCTGTTTGCTGAAGAGATAAGGAGTGTGTTAAAATTCATCACACACACACATTTGCTCTCTTTCCTATCTGTTCATCTCATCATTCTCCCCCATTTTCAGAAAGATGATTGAACCAAAATGGTGTGCAGGTGAGTTGTACAAGCATCCCTGCCTAACCCCTATCTGTACAGTATATAGTTAGTTCTCCCCTAAAGAGATATGGATCCATAAACCAAATTTTTGCAGGAGATTGCTATCATAATAGTAGCATTTAGCAGCTATCTGGCTTTTTTCCCCATCTTCCACCGCTAAGGCTTTTTACCACAAAAAGCTCACAGACCAATTATTATGGATCAAATAGCAAAACCTAGCTGAATACCCATGCTGTATTATATACACAGGCACTAATCAGGCTTGAGAAGCGAGAGGTACAGTTCGGCAAGGGAAATTAGGAGACCTAGCGAGGAAATGAGAGGGAAATGAAAGGTGCTGCCTGCACAGGCCATTCACATCCTGAATGAAGACAGCCCATTCCTCCCGTAGGAATCGGCTCTAATCCTCATTTAACAATTATTCTTGACAACCCCGAACGAGTCTCTAAACGTGATGAATAAGATCTGCTGGTGCTAATTTCAGAATGGTTAATGCACTGCCAATCATTATATGTTGCTGTTTGCTTTCATCTTCCCTTGTGAAATGTTGAAATATCATTTATTTATTCAGTCATGCTTTCAGACAGCGATTACATTCAGCTGCTGTTAGTAGTAAATGAAAGTAATTCACCACCAAGATGCTTTAATGTTGAAATGAGCAGTATTGAAGTGTGAAAAAATAGATGTAGGAGTAGTAATGTGAACAAGTGAGGTAGCTTGTTTCATTTAGCATTTAACATTTTCCCTTTAGTAGCTTGTTGTGTCTCTATTCAGCTTGTAAATAACAAAGCAATCCATATACTATTAGTGAGGCAGATTTATTTTTTTCTGAGAATCATTTTTCCATCAAGAGATGTTTTGTTCCAATGACAGCTATTTAGTGATTATTATTGGATGTCCTCTTATATAATAGTCTACTTTTGTCATTGATGGCTGTGATGTTAGATGGGAGGGTTTACACACAATATCTATCAGTCTATCAGAGTAAAGCATTATATCATGAGGTTTCATTGGCAGCATAGTAGGGATGATTGATTTGGGGCAAATTGCACACACAAAGAGAGACTAACAAGAAAAATCTATTTTTTTAATGTCTTGTTTTACTGGGTTTTATGTTTGTGTCATATTTCCTCCAAATATCAACCAACAGAACCATTTTGTTCCAATTCAAAAGCATTAACTTGAGGTTTGTGTGTGATTTTTGGGTAGTTTGTATTTGGTTTGAACAAAGTCCATAGGCATTTTTGGAATCCAACAATCCAACTTATTCACATCCGTTACGACCACACAATTCTTAGCTATGGATGTATCACCAACACAAGCTGAAAAATATAAGTTCCAATACAGTTCTAGGTAGCATCACCCAACATAACTGCCACTGATCAACTGCATGTATATATAGTCAGAGCTACAAAGAAATTAGGCCCAGTCTTTGATTTTTATAAACGTCTATGTATTGTTGTAGCTCCCATTGGTGTTGGTGTTATGTGTGGTTTTACAAAAGCCCAAAAAAGTAATCTGCCTCAAAACAAATATTCTGGTAGGTAGATGCAAAAAACAAAAACTCTGTATTTTAAAAAAGAAAAAGGCACTAATGGGAGTTATTCAGCCATATTATACAGGCAATGTTATGTGGAAATTGTGGATTCCTGATATTAGTGTGAAATTAACATTCAAATTCATTGGACAGTAAAGTTCTCGTACTCCCTTATTCTCTGTACTGCTTATCCTGTAGAGGGTTACAGGGAACCTGGAGCCAATCATAGCTCTATACTGCTTATCCTGTAGAGGGTTACAGGGAACCTGGAGCCAGTCACAGAGAACTTGATGCACTAGAAAGGGTACACTTTGTCAGGTTAAAAATCCATTGCAAGGCCCACGAGCACACATTCATACTGTACATTATGGGCAATTTGGAAATGTCAGTTAGTCTACTCTGGATGTCTTTGGACTGTGGGACAAAACCAGACCACTCGGAGAAAACCACCAAGAACAGGGAAAATATCCACACCTCACATACAGTCCTTAAGCAGGAATCGAACCTTGAGCCCACAGTACTAACCACAGTGCTAATCAGTTCCAGGGCACAAGCTAGCACATCACTAAGAAAAAGCTCTCAGGGAATAATTACAGGTAGCTAGTGGTGAAAAAAAAGTAAAAGGCTGTTTAAATGTGTGCAGATTTCTCTAGCAAGGTTGTTAGCTTTTTACAGAACCTCCTCAGGGTGCGTAGTGTTCCCATTATATAATATGTCTCTTTTTAAGCTTTATTTTTGGTGGGCTGCAATTAAGTGTGTTGCCAGATTTCTACTGTTCCTGTATCCCCAAGGCAGTCTAGTATGGTAATGCCAGACAAGCTTTCTTATAACTGCATGAACTTTTTCTATTTTTTACTCTAAATTATTTTACACAAGTCAGAGATTTTTTTTTTCCTTCTGAAATATTAAGGGTTCTTCAAGAGAGGACGTCTCAGCATATATTATAAACAAGCACGCAAGGGAGTTGTGTGTTAATGAGTTTGTACTGATGAGAGAAGTTGCCTTGGAAGAGATTTGTAAAGCTGTTCCTCTGCTAAAGCACAGAAGGCTGATACTGCAATGCCAACAGTTTTTTTTTTTTTTTTGTGGCTGAAAATCCATAAGGCAGCATGATCCTGACTAGGAGAAAGTGGTTACAGAAGATAAATTGATAGGATATATGGGATTTGTAGGGATATGTGTGATACAAATGTAAATTTTACAGATGATTTAGGTGTGTGCTAAGAGGGGCGGGAATAAAAAAAAATGCTTAATGAATCAGATCTTCATTCATCTCAGACTTGCAAATCCAGATTTATGCCAGTCTGGACAATAGCCTGATCACGATTTCCAAGCTACTAATGAGATTTGTTACTTCTCATTTTACTCATGGGACTCTCGATGTAGGCGAGCATGGGGTCAGTTGTAACAGTGGTCAGCTGTAACACTATCAATTCTAAACATGAACAAGCTGCAGCGGAAATACAAGCTCTACCCATGCTCAATAGCAACTTAATCACAGCTCAGATGAATTTGTCATCAACTGTCAGATTTTGAGGTATGAATCTGTGTCCACTTTGTAAACATGTTAAATTTGTAAATTAAAATTGTTTACTGTCTTGCTTACAATCAATTGGCATAGGTGATGGGTAACAAGTTTAAGATGCTTAGCTAGCATATTGAAAGTCAAACTGGGACCTTTGATTGTGCAGAATAACACAGTAGAACACAGTTATGAGAGCAAAAACTACCTTTATTTCTCTACATAATCCCATGATCAGACTGCCTCTTCACGCTTGAAATGCTGGCCTCCCAGGAACTCTTTTTTTAACTGACCAAACATTTTTTAATGGATTGGAGCAAGTGGATGTACAGGGGATGTGGCAATAACTCCCAGTCGAATTCCGGTAATGCGCAAATGGTGTTTGTGAACGATTGTGCGTAAAGTTCCTACAGACAGTTGCGTCTCTTCCACAAGTTGGCAACATTTCCATCTATTTCCAAGTATCAATCATTCCACTCACTGAATGTCCAAGGGAATGACTGCAGTGGGCTCCTCAGCTGGGATTGTCATACATGGTCATGCAGCTTTTTTTAAAACATTTGCAGCATTTAAATGTTTTTTTTTTTCAGCCAAGAGTCTCCTAGTGTGCAAACAAACAGACAAAACACTTCCTGGAATTAAATATTGATCTTTACTGCATGATAAAATAAAATGCAAAAATATACTTCAATCACTCACAGCCTTAATACTGTAGACGTTGTTGTTACATAAGACTTCATCCATTTTCAACTTTAGATTTTTATATAATATTCTCTGACATTAGCATGAACATTTTTTTTTTTACAATATCATTACATAATGTAGCCGTCCCACTTAGCCAACAAATTAAACCCAGGTATAGTTTTCCCAATGTCACACGAATAACATGGCTTATATCACGGAACTTAGCAAAATAAACATGGGGATAGTCTTCCGGATGGGTTTTCCCACCTAATCTAACACAAAACAATGAAAATTAAATAGTTACGACCCGTATTAAAGTCTCTCACGTGGAACATTCTCGTGCGCACTCACGCGAGGCGGAGGTGTGCGCTCGCCTCGTCCATACTTTATCACCGCGCTCTCTCCTCGTGCAGCGAACTTTTCCGGCTGCGTGACACGTTCACTCGAGCCACCTCTTAACACTTCTCTCTCCGAGCTACAACACACAAGGTCCGTGAATCCAACCCTGCAAGCACTCTTCGCGGCAAAGAAGAAATCACTCGTTGCAACGCCAAACTCAGCTTGTTGTCGTTTTTCACCAAATTTTCCTTCTTTTTTTTTCATCCGGGGTTTTTTTTTTCTGCTAACCCCGCCCCTTCAACTTAAAGAGTCAGAGTCTGGAGTTCTCATTTTCATTTTAGTTCTCCTTTCACTCACATACACAAAAATTATTTTAGAGCCATCCTATACAAACATAATGGAAATTATGTAGGGCTCTACATTCTCCCCCCACCAAGAATCGTTATGCCCCCATAATGAGGAAAGAAATAAAAGAAAAAGAAAAACACATCGGCCCAATGACGAAATTCGTATCACCACAGGAACCTCCCTTCTTTTTTTTTCCCATATTACCCTGTCAGTATGTTACACTGTCACCTATACACTGCCCACGTTTCCCCAATTTACAGAGAAAAGTAAATTCACCTTTAAGCCAATCTCTTAACAGCATTGACTCCTCACCCTACTTGGGCTTAATGTAATTGCACAAGTGCTCAACTTTCTCGAGGGCACATTCATCCATAAGTATGCAACAGAGCAGTATCGAACCGGAGTTGCAGCTTTGGTCTGAGCAAGGACTGGCTCATACTTTGGCACCCCAAGAGTATCATAGGTGAGTCTCTTAGACACAACTCTTTCCCTCTGAGACCTTCTTCCCACTCCCGGTATATTTTCGGCAGTAGTTTCACTTCCGTCTCTCTGACCCACACTCACCAGATCTCGCACAGGGCCGGTAACAGAGTCACAGAGATCTGATACTCTTCTCACCGTTTGTGAATTTTCTAAGCAAGGTTCTGTTAAGAGCCTTGAACCAGACTCTACAGATTCCTTCCTCTCCCTTCTCTGAGGACTCTCATCTCTTTCATCAGAGCTTTCCACGATCTCTATGACATTGTCATAAACCCTGGGCTTCCCTGATAGATTTCTGTTCTCCTAGGAGTCAATGGGCGGTTTTCAAGTATGGGAAACCACACTCCATAGGTTTCATTTTCACTGTCCGAACTCTCATCGTTTTGATCAACTCTGGTTTCTATTTCCGGCAGCACAGGGGCATCGTTCACTTTCTTTTCTGGACTCTGGGCTGTCTTCCTTTGTTTCCGAGTCCTCTGTCTAGGTTTCAGAACCCTGTCAGTAACTGGTTGCTGTCTTAACCCTTGTCCAATCGGAAGAATGTGATTCCGATGCAGGATTTTGACAGGTCCATTTCCACTCTCTGGCTCCAAACGGAACACAGGTAAGTGAGGCATTTGACTCTTTACAAGGTAAGGCTCCGTGCTCCATCTGTCCGCCAACTTATGCTTTCCTTTCAATCCAAGATTTCGGATCAGGACCCTGTCTCCGGGAATCAAGTGAGAGTAATGCAGTTTCTGATCATATCTCCTCTTATTTCCTGCATTTTTCTTCCCAGCGTTATCCTCCGCAATCTCATAAGCAGCCTTCAGTTCGCGCTGCATAGTTTTTACAAAACGCTGGTAAGATTTTATGGAGGTACCATCACTGGACACACCAAAACTCAGGTCGATAGGTAATCTGGCTTCCCTTCCAAACATAAGGAAATATGGGTAATATCCAGTAGCTTCGTTCAGACTGCAGTTGTACACATGTACAAGATGCCCTATATGTCGACTCCACTGAGGTTTCTGTCGGGTATCCAGGGTCCCCAACATGTCCAAGAGTGTCCGGTTGAAACGTTCCGGTTGCGGATCACCTTGAGGATGGTACGGCGTGGTCCGGGATTTCTCGACTCCTAACAGGTCAAACAACTCATGGATGAGCCTGCTCTCAAAATCTCGCCCCTGGTCCGAGTGCATCCGTCTAGGCAGCCCATAATGAACAAAGTATTTTTCCCACAGGACTTTTGCTACTGTGGACACCTTCTGGTCCTTTGTCGGAAACGCTTGGGCATACCTCGTGTAGTGGTCTGTGATAACAAGAACATTACAGATGTTTTTGGAGTCTGGCTCTATGGATCAGATGAGACAACGGCGCAACTTTCCTCGGCAGAGTCTTCCGTTGCACACATCTGGCACACGTCTGACAATATTTCTCCACATCGACTTTCATCCGAGGCCAGTAAAACCTTTCTTTCACAAACCCATAGGTCTTGTCGAATCCTAAATGTCCAGAATCATCATGAAGCGACTTAAGAACCATTCCGTGGAATTTCTTAGGCAAACATAACTGCTTCCGACGAGGTTTGTCTGGGGCTTGGGTGCACCGAAACATCACCCCATTATCCAGCACTAATCTGCCCCACTCTCTCAGAATGAATTTGATGTCTTTATGACCTTCTTTCCTGACCAGAGATACATCTCCTCCTTTCAAAGCTCTCCAGATCTCTCCAAGACAGGGATCTTCCTTCTGGGCACACCCCAGCTCCTCTGAACTCATATTTGGAGTCTTGAAAGCACCTAGCATAGCTACATTACAGTACGCCCTGGGGACTGACTTAGGAGAACCTCCCAATGATGTAACGATCTTAGTTGCAAGGGCTGTGCAATTGAACGGGTCTTGCTCTGCCAGCTTACACAAGTATCTCACCCCAGAAGATGGGATATTTGTCCACTCTAGGTCCTTTACTCTCCTATGAGGACGCCGAGACAAGGCGTCGGCATCTACATTTTGCCTACCCGGCCTGTACTTGAGACTAAAATCATATGCTGAGAGTGCTGCCAGCCACCTATGTCCTACAGCATCCAGCTTGGCTGTAGTCAGGATGTAAGTTAAAGGGTTGTTATCTGTCTGTACCACAAACTTAACCCCATACAGGTAATCGTGTAGCTTGTCGACGACTGCCCACTTTAACGCCAAGAACTCTAGTTTATGGACTGGATAGTTCTTTTCAGAAGCCGTTAGACTCCGGCTGACAAAAGCCACAGGCCGTAACCCTTGCCCTTGGTCCTGATACAGCACACCACCTAACCCTTCGCAGCATGCATCAACATGTAGGACATATGGCAGCTGAGGATTGGCAAAAACCAACACAGGAGCCTGGGTAAGTCTCACTTTCAACTCATTAAAAGCAGCTTCACAAGCATCAGTCCATCTACTACCAAAGGGATCAGATGCTTTGTACACTACTCTGCTGGTGTCTCCCTCTTTGATCTTCTTCAAGCGGGCTGGAGGCAAACATCCTTGCAACAACTGATTTAGTGGGTAAGACACCTTAGAATAGTCTTTAACGAACCTTCTGTAGTACCCACAGAAACCCAAGAAAGAACGAAGCTCGGATACGTTCTGCGGTCTGGGCCAAGAATTTACAGCTTCAATCTTTGAGGGATCTGTTGAAACCCCTTCTTGAGACACAATGTGTCCGACATAACTGACAGATGTCTGACAGAAAATACACTTGTCCAGAGAGAGCTTCAAACCTTCAGCCTGTAACCTGTCCAACACCTTAAGCAGTCTCTCCTCATGTTCCTCCAAAGTTTTCCCGAACACAATGAGATCATCCAGGTAAACTAACACCTCCAACAGATTCATGTCGCCAACTGTCTTCTCCATAACCCTTTGAAAAGTCGCTGGAGCCCCACAAATCCCTTGGGGCATCCTCTGGAACTGATAAAATCCCACCGGGCAAATGAACGCTGTCTTTTCTTGGTCTGCTTCGCTCATGGGAATCTGATAGTATCCACTCCTGAGATCTAACACACTGAACCATTTGCTCCCATTCAAACACGCCAATGCATCTTCTATACGTGGGACAGTATATTGATCTGGGACGGTACGATTATTCAAGGTTCGATAATCCACACACATCCTGACCTGACCATTTTTTTTACGTACCACGACAATCGGAGAGGCGTAGGGACTCCTAGATTCAGTAATAATCTCTGCCTCTTTCAACTTTTCCAGATGTTGCCTGATGTCTTCCAGGTCGGCTGGTGCCAGCCGTCTGGACCTCTCACGGAAAGGCTTATCTTCTGTGAGCCGAATGTGATGTTGGGTACTCTTCGAACGTCCCACATCGAATTCATTACAAGAAAAAACATCCGTCCTCTCCAACATTTTCTTTGCCAATCTCTCTTTCCAGTCTTCAGTCACAGGGGAATTTCCAAAGTTAAAGGACTGTTTGCCTAGTGTGGCCTGGCCACTACTCTCTTGTGGGTTGGAGACTGTAGGCACGATCTCGACTGGAAACACGTGAGCAATGGGCATTCCTCGTTTAATAAACACTGAACGAGAGGAAACATTTCGAATTGTAACCCCAATCCTTTTGGACTGCACAACTGCAGTAGACTGCACTTCCGGCGCTACCAGCAGTTCCTCAGGGAAACAAGACCCTTCCGGCTTATCCACCAACAGAGTCTTATCAGAAAGAGCAGCTGGGTATTTCAAAATCCCATGAACCCTACCACTCTCCCCTGGAGACAATTTTACTGGTTTTGGTCGACGATACCAGACAGTCCCTCGCCTGTCATCTGCATCACGCTTTCCAACAGCAACGATCTGTTCATAAGCAAGTCTAATCTCAGGATGCACAGTCAAGGTGTGAAGAAAGTTATTTCCACTCTGCTTTCTGCACGCCTCTACCAGCCTCTTTACCACAGAAGTATTTGTTCCCACCAAAATGTTGACATCTCCGTTCATAATAGGATCGGGACACACCAGCACAAGCGCATCTATGGATTCAGTCACGCCTGCCACAGATCCTGGAAACTCAAGCTCTAAAGACAAACACCCATCATACGGGTACTGCTGCTTGCTTAATCCCCATAATTCCAAATTCTCTATTGGAGTCAATGGCAAGTGCTTCAAGTGTTTCTCATAGAAAGATCTGTATAGCAGAGTAACTTGAGATCCACTATCCAGCAACGCCTTAGCATAGATCCCTTCTACCAAGATAGGAAGAACGGAGCTGGGCCCCACTAACCCGCTTGGAAACACTACGGGCTCAACTTTAATTCTTTTACACTTGGTGGAACGTGTCTTTCCCGGAGCCTCAGGCCGCTCCCCTACTGAGCCCCGGGGAAGTTTCCCGACTGCTGTCTCATTTTGATGAGTCGCTGGTTGACTCTCCTTAGATTTTCTTCATTTATACATTCGCGCTTCAAATGCCCATCCTCTCCACATCGGTAACAGAAAATGTTAACTTTGTTCATAGGTCTAGTTGCCGTTTTAGTCTCTGCAGTCGTAGCGAGACTGTGCGGGGCAGGGCAATCACGAGTCCCAGTTTCTCTTGCGGCAACTGTCAACCGAGACACCTCATTCTTAAGCCCTCTTATCTCCTTCTTCAGCTTCTCTATTTCTGATTCGCCAGTTTTAGTGTCAGCAGATGACTCATTTCTGAAAGAGGACACCACGGAGACAGCTACCTTAGACCGTGCAAAATTCCGGTCTGACAACATAGACTCTTCTTCTCTCACCTCCTTCAGTAACTCATTAAAGGAAGGAGGGGTACACAGCTTATGGGTCATTCTCAAGCGCATAGCCACTAGATCACTAGCAAGTGCACCTTTGACTATTTGTTGCATGCGAAGACGATTCATGGTAGTGTACTCAATGCCTTTTTTTCCCAGCATTCTGTCCAACCTCAGTAAATAGGCTGAGAGCTTTTCTCCCTCACACTGGTAAGTGCTACGAAACTTTAACATTAAGTCTGCAGCATCCTCTGTTGTGCCAAAGGCTGACTCCAATGCGCTGAGATAATCACTGAAATTAGCGGAGGGGTTCCCAGTCTTCTCAAACCTCACTATGTCTGCTGCCGGACCTCGGAGACACTCTACTAACCTCTGCTTTTTCACATTATCAGAACACTGCCATTCTTCCAGAATGTGAGTAGTCTGCTCTACCCAAACCTCATACTCATCCTCTCCAGGTGGTGTTGGGATACATCCTGAGAAAGGGCGCAGCTTTCTATACCCGACTCTCTCCTCAGATGCAGCCACATGACATGTTTGAACAAGAGAATGTATAGCATCAACAAGTTTAGTGCTGAGATCAGGTGCAGGGGGAGCCATATTTGGAACGTCAGCAAGGGATTTGCCCTCTTTCTGAAGAAAAGAGATAAGCTTAGACTGGAACTCGTCTTCCTTGTCCTGCTTAGGCGTTTCGGTTGCACTGTAAACAACCTGTGTGTGCCAGGAACCTACTTCGGGTCCTCCAAGCTCAGCGGGGATAGACATCGTGCCAATGCTATCATGGGTTTCCAGTAGGACAAACTGCTGTCGCTTACTCTTATCAGAGCGACGATCCCGCACTTTGCATTTCCCAATTCCCAGAACAGCATCTACCACCCTATATATTACTCTGTCTTCACAATCTGCAGGTACATTGCTCAGAATAAAAACTCTATCGAGCTCAACATCTTTCTCTCTGCACCATGCAATAATTTCTCTGACCTCCATGTTTTCACTTGTCTAACTGATAATATACACTCAGAAAAACAGGTAATGACTGGTTAGCATCAAAGCTTTTCCCTTGAACACAAATATCAAATACAGTTTGCACATAAGTTGCGTCCCAAAAAAATTTTTTTTTTAAATTAATTAATTAATTTTTTTTGTTTTTTTTTACTAATTTTTCTTTCTGAAAACACAACCTGAATAATCTGAGAGATCCCGGACGAGCCCCCACAAAATGTAGCCCTCCCACCAAGTAGTATCGCACGGCTCAACCGCTGCCTAAGGGACACTTTTCCACTACTCCTAGGGAAAGCACATTTCTCTTCACTTACCGTGACTACAGTATAAAAAAAACCAAGGTCTCAGATTGTCACTTGTTTGTGTCAGATTAATGTTTTCTATTTGGACATTTAAGCATACCTGTGTTTAACCGTTAACTTGTCCACACATATGTTATAGAAGGTTCAGAGACAACTACAATGGTTTTAACTGATTAATCAATGTGGATTTATTATCCTCAGGAACTCTTTTGTGTGTTTTTTCTTTCCAATCGTGAGAGGAAACAAATAGTTCGCTTCACACAGTCACATTCAACAATATCAGTCAAATAAACAACTAAAAATAATAGCCATAAAAGAAAGACAGAAAAAAACTTACACCCAAAGTCACTGAGATACTTTGATTGGCCAAATTTCACCTTAAATTTACCCAGCTGGGATTTTCAGTACCACGTTGGCGCGCTAGATGGAGCTCTTTCGATGAGGAAAAAAACTGTACTCACACATCCAGGGAAACCACGTTTGCACCGTAGAAATCATAAACACTGATTTTCGAAGCACACTGAGATGAAAACACAGAATCCGTTACCGCCTCCCTCCTCGAACAGGTCAGATGACTCCGCCGAAATAGTCTTCCATCTCCCGCGGTGGCCTCACCAATCTCTCAGTTGCAAAAGACGAAGATCATGCAGGTGGCACAACCCCCAAACTACACACCTCACTAAGATGCCGTCCCACTTAGCCAACAAATTAAACCCGGGTATAGTTTTCCCAATGTCACACGAATAACATGGCTTATATCACGGAACTTAGCAAAATAAACACGGGGATAGTCTTCCGGATGGGTTTTCCCACCTAATCTAACACAAAACAATGAAAATTAAATAGTTACGACCCGTATTAAAGTCTCTCACGTGGAACATTCCCGTGCGCACTCACGCGAGGCGGAGGTGTGCGCTCGCCTCGTCCATACTTTATCACCGCGCTCTCTCCTCGTGCAGCGAACTTTTCCGGCTGCGTGACACGTTCACCCGAGCCACCTCTTAACACTTCTCTCTCCGAGCTGCAACACACAAGGTCCGTGAACCCAACCCTGCAAGCACTCTTCGCGGCAAAGAAGAAATCACTCGTTGCAACGCCAAACTCAGCTTGTCGTTTTTCACCAAACTCTCCTTCTTTTTTTTTCATCCGGGGTTTTTTTTTTCTGCTAACCCCGCCCCTTCAACTTAAAGAGTCAGAGTCTGGAGTTCTCATTTTCATTTTAGTTCTCCTTTCACTCACATACACAAAAATTATTTTAGAGCCATCCTATACAAACATAATGGAAATTATGTAGGGCTCTACATTAACATTACATTAGCTTCAGTAGACAGAGGCCAACCCTTCGAGGTTCCTGAGGCATCCAGAGAAGGACCTGCTCCAGCTGAATTCTTCTTCATGTTGGTTTGGATCTACACATGCTGCTCCTGAGCTCCCAGTGATCCAGACCCCCATCTGCCCTCTGCACCTGCTGACTCATCCCTGAGCTGAACAGGACTTTGTGTTAATTTAAATAACTTCTGTTATATCGGACTTTCATCTGCATAACACACATGATGTTCTACAATTTCTGTTATGTGTTATCACCCAGATGAGGATGGGTTCCCTGTTGAGTCTGGTTCCTCTCAAGGTTTCTTCCTATTGCCATCTCAGGGAGTTTTTCCTTGCCACTGTCGCCATTTCTGTGAAGCTGCTTTGAGACAATGACCATTGTTAAAAGCGCTATAGAAATAAAATTGAATTGAATTGAATTGAATATACACACGTGGACAAAATTGTTGGTACCCTTCGGTCAATGAAAGAAAAACTCACAATGCTCACAGAAATAACTTTAATCTGACAAAAGTAATAATTAAAAAATATTCTATGAATGTTAAACAATGAAGGTCAGACATTGCTTTTCAACCATGCTTCAATAGAATTATTTAAAAAATAAACTCATGGAACAGGCCTGGACAAAAATGATGGTACCCCTAACTTAATAGTTTGTTGCACAACCTTTTGAGGCAATCACTGCAATCAAACGATTCCTGTAACTGTCAATGAGACTTCTGCACCTCTCTGCAGGTATTTTGGCCCACTCCTCATGAGCAAGCTGCTCCAGTTGTTTCCGGTTTGAAGGGTGCCTTTTCCAGACAGCATGTTTCAGCTTCTTCCAAAGATGCTCAATAGGATTGAGGTCAGGGCTCATAGAAGGCCACTTTAGAATAGTCCAATGTTTCCCTCTTATCCATTCTTGGGTGTTTTTAGTTGTGTGTTTTGGGTCATTGTCCTGCTGCAAGACCCATGACCTGCGACTGAGACCCAGCTTTCTGACACTGGCCAGGACATTTCTCTCTAGAATCCCTTGATAGTCTTGAGATTTCATTGTACCCTGCACAGATTCAAGACACCCTGTGCCAGATGCAGCAAAGCAGCCCCAGAACATAACAGAGCCTCCTCCATGTTTCACAGTAGGGACAGTGTTCTTTTCTTGATATGCTTCATTTTTCCGTCTGTGAACATAGAGCTGATGTACCTTGGCAAAAAGTTCAATTTTTGTCTCATCTGTCCATAGGACAGCTTTGTGGCTTGTCAACATGTAGTTTGGCATATTCCAGTCTGGCTATTTTATGATTTGTTTTCAACAATGGTGTCCTCCTTGGTCGTCTCCCATGTAGTCCACTTTGGCTCAAACAATGACGGATGGTGCGATCTGACACTGATGTTCCTTGAGCATGAAGTTCACCTTGGATCTCTTTAGAAGTCTTTCTGGGCTCTTTTGTTACTATTTGGATTATCTGTCTCTTTGATTTGTCATCAATTTTCCTCCTGCGGCCACGTCCAGGGAGGTTGGCTATAGTCCCATGGATCTTAAATTTCTGAATAATATGTGCAACTGTAGTCACAGGAACATCTAGCTGCTTGGAAATGGTCTTATAGCCTTTACCTTTAACATGCTTGTCTATAATTTTCTTTCGAATCTCCTGAGACAACTCTTTTCTTCGCTTTCTCTGGTCCATGTTGAGTGTGGTACATACCATGTCTCCAAACAACACAGTGACTACCGGGAGCCCTATATATAGGCCCACTGACTGATTACAAGATTGTAGAGACCTGTGATGCTAATTAGTGGACACACCTTGAATTAACATGTCCCTTTGGTCACATTATTTTCAGTATTTTCTAGGGGTACCATCATTTTTGTCCAGGCCTGTTCCATGAGTTTATTTTTTTTAAATAATTCTGTTGAAGCATGGTTGAAAAGCAATGTCTGACTTTCATTGGTTAACATTTATAGAATTTGTTTTAATCATTACTTTTGTCAGATTAAAGTTATTTATGTGGCCATTGTGAGTTTTTCTTTCATTGACCGAAGGGTACCAACAATTTTGTCCACGTGTGTATACAGTATATATATATTCACAAGATATTCCAACTGACCTACTCTCCTCATTCATATCCCTTGACTTTTTTCAATATTGCCAGGATTTCTCCCATTTCTATCTGCTTTCCCTGTTTTTATGTTTGTCTAGTTCACTCCTCTGCCCATAGTATTCTGATATCCTGTGTTTGTCTATCCTTGTTTGTTTATCATTGACTGGCCTTGTTTGCTGATTTGATCTGCTTGGATTGTCATTGAGATAACATTAGGTTGCACTTTTCTTAGACCTACTGTATAGTACATAGCTTTTTTCAAAAAACTGACATGACAACCTAATATGAACAGGAGAATAAGGCTCGAAAATTGTTTAGTTCAATGGGTCAGGTGGTTGAGTCTATGGGTTGCTGAGCAGAGTGTTGAGTGGCTGGGTTACCACTGTTTGGTTCTTGGACAATACCCATAACCCTACAACCCAGTCACATACTGTGGCTGGGTTGTAGGGTTATGGGTATTGTAGTATTGTAGTAGCATGCAGTACCTGAGCCAGATGTGACTTAAGACTGTAAGCACCTTCTCTAAGTAAACTGTCACTGCAGAATCAAAAGTCTAGGATGTTGAGTTCGACTTGATTTACCTGTTTTGAATCAAACCAACGGATCTGGGGATGGAGACAGGGCAGTGTGTTTCAGACTGAATAAATGTGTTTTACATAAAAACCCAATCATGGGTTAGGATTAGGGTTAAATGAAGTTGGAACATATTGGAAATATTTTATGCTAATATTCACTCTGAATCAGTATCTTGCTAAAGGACATCACCCGGCTTTGGCAGCTAGGGTTCGTACATCCAACTTTCAGAGCTCCTTTTTGATGACCTGAAAAGGCTTTCCAGAATTTAGAGGACAGAAGCATTCTAAAGAACCTTACATCACTTCAGATACAGAGGGTCCTAACAGGTCCTGACAAATTATTCCTGACTAGCTAAATTTAAAAAAAGGCAGATCTGGGGCTGGTCTGCTTATGGCTTTCTTCAGAGTTGCAACCGAGTGCAACAGCCATGCAAGGCTGTAAAGTGCTGCGGGCAATCTGCTGACACCCTGATGATGAGATGGATGATATCCTTAAAAAAAAAAAAAAAGAGAAAAGCCACAGAGAACCATTCAAGCAGCTGCAAGTCAGCAGATCCATTGAGCTTATAGAGCACAGGGGAGAAGGAGCACCACCTCAGCCCCTTAGTGTCCTCTAATGGCATTTCTCTCATCTAGCAGACAAAGGCTTTCTGTATCTTGTTCATTGATGTCCACACTATGTAATGCACTCCTTACTGGCTACTATGGGGAAAATATCACCATTCATCAACTGAAAACCTATAAAAGCTTAAGGTATGATGAAATTGCAGAATCCTTACGCTCTCATGCTTTCAGTAAAGAAGAGGAAGTATATGGATCCATCAATAATTATTTGCTAAGGGTGCCTTTTAAGTAAAGCTGAGGTATTTACAGTAAAAGATATGAGGCATGGTCATACGGTCATAGCTGCCCCTAATAATATATTTATCACTGTCCACTGGTGAGAATTGTAAAAAAAAAATAATAAAGATGTGAATTACTGTACTCCCCGGATCTACTGACTACAAAGACCAAACAAGTGAGGAAGCACTGGTCAAGCCTTTTCTCATTTCACAAGTATTTGTAGACCTAGCATTGGATTTTTTTTCATAATCATGAATTTGTACCAATAGCATACTTTAAAAAATGTAATAATTGCTAATGTCATACTAGCTATGTGTAGTACAGTGGCTTACTGGTTACATCGCACCACCACGGTTCAAATATCACCTCCGGTTTAGGTTTATGTCATTTGTATGCTATTTTTTCTTGCTTGGTTCCCTCCTGGTATTCAGGTGCCCTCCCACAGTCCAAAGGCAAGTAGTATAGTGTGATTGGAGTTTGCCCAAAGTGTATGATTGTGCTAGTGGGTTGGCACCTTATTCACTGTGTACCCCACCACACCAGCTGGGATGGATGGATGGATGGATGGAAGCTATGACTTTTTAACTATTTGCTGCTTGTCAGATAATAAACTATTGTTTATTGTTACAATTGACTCGTGGGGGTCTATGGATGGATGGATTAGCATCTTATCCCACCATTTTAGATAGAGTGACCCAAGTGTCTGTCCTGGCCACTTTAATGTAAAAGGGTCTGGCTAAGGTGCTGATACAGAATATTGACAGATGAGATAGAGACGTGTGCTCATAGACCAAGGAAAGAAGGAAGTATTTTCCAGTATGTGAGGGCACATAGTGGAACTGTTATTATCACACAAGGCACATACAAAACACTGCAATGGAAAATACTTCCCTCTGAGTTTTGTATGTGTTCTGAATATCTTTGTTGGTTGTTAATGGATTCGGTTTGATGGGTGCTCACATTCACCGGATATGAAAGTGCAAAGGGAAACTCTGTTATCTCCATTCACAAAAGAGAAACAGAAAGAGCGAGGTGATCAGCTTGAACACTTGAAAGCTGGTGAGAGAAAGAAAGAAATGCGTCCTCCCCATTGCCTTATTCTTCTTCGGACTGACAGCTCGGTGCCTGATGGGTTTTCATTCTCTTTTGACCTGTGTTCTGCCACACATTCAGAAAACAACATGCTCTTGCGAGCTAATCAAAGACCAACACAGAGCAGACTCATCCACGTCACGAAAGAGAGACGACATTCAGGACTGTCAAACATGGGCTGAGCAGCAATGAGGAAACATGCTTTGTGTGGCCATTTCTCTAGAGATTGTGATGGGATCAAGGGGAGGGAAGGAGGGGGGAGAGGAGAGGAGGAGGGTGAAAAGGGGGGTGAGCAGTAATGAGGCTGAGTGGAAAACATTTCAGCTTGTCTCAATGGACAATCAGTAAGATGTAGAGCACAGCTGCTGCTGCCGCTGCCAGAGATGGGGAGAGAGAGAGAGAGATTGGGGAGGGGGGATGGGGGTAACTCGAATCAGCTCTTTCTCCTCTTCTCATTTTCTCACTATTAAATATTTAATTTCCATTAAAGTCAGATCCCCAACAATGGCTGTGGGAGAAGATTTACACTTTGTCTTTTTGCATAGCTTTTTCCCTTTCATGCAGTAAAATTGTGAAAATGAGGCTTTGCACTTGCTCCTCGAGGCTGTTCGTTTTTTAATGCACTTTTTCTTTTTCAATAAAAAAAGAAAGACACATTCAAGAGCCCTTTTGTAAGTAACTCTTCAAGATTTGAGCTTTGCCTTTTTTGGTCATGGCATAGGGAGTCATACTTACACAACATGTATGTATGTTGTCGGGGCCCAGGGAACACACACAGTGGTCCATAGGTCATCTGTAAACATTCTTTAAAGCTCTAGACTCCTTAAGATAGAGGTCTTTAGGTCACCTTTGCAAAAATAAGATTTAAAAATACGACTTTAGTATGAGGCTTGAAAGTGGTCCTGAAGACATACTGTTATGGGGTATTATCTATTATTTATTTGTTTGTTTGTATGTTTATTATGTCCTGAAGACGCCCCCAATAGGTTTCTATTTGTATAGTCCTGCCCTTCTGTCTGTCCACCAGGGATATGTGTAACCTCTTCTCGCCTTCTTTAAGCAGCGTGTGTTTGGCTTCTGATATTAATTTATCAACATTGAAAAGATAGCTTAGCCTGCCAGCTGTCACCTTTAAAGACTATGAAGCAGCTGTAGAGTTGCTAGAGATAACAAAACCAGAACCAGAGTATCTCTCCCTATATATACCGTATCTCTCTTTCTCTCTCCCATGTGTGTGTAATTGTGTATGAAAAAGGCATAGACTTTGAGAACCATATAGAGATGAAAAGAGCATGAGAAATGGAGTCAGAAAAAAAAAACAGACACAGGAATAGAACCGAAACAAACTACTTAGTTTGAGGAAAATGACGAAAAACAACAACAACAAAAAAAAGAGACAGTAGCAGAACGACAATGATGCATCACCATGACAGCAGACAGGTGTACACCTCATTTGGCTGTGTTCCCCATGACCCCTACTAACAATCAAACACAAACCTGATTCTTTCTCTGCAAGCGCTGTGACACCGGGATGATGGTGCCCTAAAAAGAAAACAGCTTTCCCATCTTTTTGAGCACTTCATATATCGTCTCTATGACGCTGACCGCGAATCGTCTGGGAAAATGAAGGCCATTTCACAAGATGAATACAGGTATGAATAAAGATGTGTGTGCGTGTGCGTGTGTAGGGCTGTTCCAGGGGAAATAGACGGAGCTGTGAGGAAATAGAGCTTTCAGTTCTCTAACCTTTTCTCTGACAGCTATGATAGGTTTCAAAAATGACTCTGTCTCTCTCATTAAAATTAGCACTTCCACACAAAATGGCAGTGCAAGCTGTCAAGTGGAAAGTTTTAAGGTATAAATTCTTTGACAAGCTTGTTTTTGCTTTGCACTCACATCACCTTTATTTGGACCTGCATGTACATATATGCATGCACATGTGTGGAATTATGCTCCTATTCTATGGTATCTATCTGTACTGAGGGTTTTGTGGACGTCACTGAGTTTGCTGTGGTTTTCTATTTCTATTTTCTATAGGTACACCAGTTCAACTGCTCGTTAACCCAAATATCTAATCGGCCAATCACACTGAAGCAACTCAGTAGTTGACAATCTGAGTTAATTTGACAATCAATAGGGAAGAACGATCATTTAAGTGACTTTGAACATGGCTCATGGTTATTTGACCAGATCTCAGAATGCACAACCTTGAAGCAGATGGGTTACAGCAGCAGAAGACCACACCTGGATGCCACTCCTGTCAGTTAAGGACAGAAAACTGAGGCTACAATTGAAGATTGGAAAAATGTTGCCTGGTCTAATGTCTCAACTTCTGCTGTGACATTCAGGTGGTAAGGTTAGAATTTAGTGTAAATAACATGAATGCATGGATCCATCCTGCATTGTATCAACAACCTGGTTGTGTAATGGTGTGGGGAATATTTCTTTGGTGCACTTTGGGGCCCTTAGCACCAATGAGCATCGTGCTGCTAACCATGTCTATTCTTTTATGTCCACACACCATAACAAACCATGTCACAAAGCTACAGTAAAATCATCTCATACTCAAATGGCCTCCACAGCCACCAGATCTCAATCCAATAGAGCACCATTCGCATCATGGATGTCTAGCTGACAAATCTGTACCCATTTTGCTATCATGTCAACATGGGCCAAAATCACGGTTTTTATCAGCACCATGTTGAATCCTCTTCATGAAATGAAGAATTAAGGCAGTTCTGAAAGCAAAAGGGGACCCAACCCAATACTAGGAAGGTGTGCCTAATGAAATGGCCCATTTGTGTACATCGCACCCCCTTATGTAGACATAATGTCTGTTTTGTTTTTTTCGCTGTGCCTTTTTCTGTCCTCTAGCATAAGAATCGAAAAACTCAGAGGCTTTTTCTCAGCAGGCTGTTAGGATTTATCCATAAATCAATAAAGAACAACATTTGGTTATGTTAACCTATTGTGCTGAAACACAATTGATTCTTTTATAAAACAATGTGGGTCGATTTTGGCCCGACCAGATGAGCAGATTCAAAAAGTTACAGCTACTGTATAGCTGATCTATAAGGCATGACAGCAATAGCAATGGATTTCTTTATCAGTTTCTCTATGACTGTCACATTAACACATGCAGCATATTAAAGCACTGTGTCTCAGTCTTACAGCAATGAGATTATTTGGAAGTCAAATCCTAGTGATAATATTATGGTAATTATCATATGTGCAGAATTATTCAGTTCTACAGATTTTATATAGAATAAAATCTACACTGATGTTATGTTCTTGATCTGATTTCATTGATAAAATCCATGCATGCTTTGTACTGTACATTTGGGAACTGAGTTGCCATCTTCCTTGCACTGAAATACAAAAACCCCAGACGGATTACATGATGTTTATCTTTCTAAGATGTGAAAGCAAGAGACTTTAAAACCATGTGATTTATATGGTCAGATATGCAGTGTATCAAAACGTTCCATGAAGGCTAACTACACTGACCACCCATATAGACCTTCAAAATGTAAAATATGGTTTTGGTGGGCAAAGATTAAGTGCCTAACCTTTTATATTAAGTGGTACCATGGCATGAATACAAGCAAGAAATATTCATAATATCTGGTAGATGCAAGAGATATGTACTTTCAAAGTACACCAAGAAGTAAAGATTAGTATTTAACCATGCATTTTTAGGATACTTTACAGTTTTGACTTTAGCTATCCAGTGAAATCAGCTACACCTTTATGTAGCTGCATTATGCTCTTTCAGAGATCTAATCATAAATGTTCTAAAAGCACATGATACATTAGTGACCTTGTAGGGTCAATAAGACTGTTCCAAGTGGGAGATTTGGATTGCCACAAATACAATGAATGAGCTGCATAGTCTTCAAAACCAGTACTGTTAAAAGGTCAAGATGATCAGTTCTAGCAATGGTTTAAACATTCAAGCTGGTTTTGTATATTACCATAACTTTAAAGAACTACTAATTTGTTGGTTGCTACTGTATTGTTTGTAATTTTCTTGAGAGGTTAGTGGATATATGTCTGACAGGTGTTACAGGGACACATTGCTAGTTCAGTTATAATAATGTTTAATAGCAAAAATAAATCAGAATGGAACACACAAAGAATGATGATCAGGATGTGCTGCTGCTCCTAAAATAAAAGAACATGCACTTCATTAAAGAACAGCTTCGCCTCAGAAAGAGAGAGAACAACATGAAAAAGTACTGCTGCATTAGATAGTGATGAAGCAATGGCTAATTTCCACCACTCTCACTCATTCTCTATACTGCTTATTTAGTACATTGTCGCAGGAGGCCTGGAGTCTATCCAAGGACACAAACACTTAAACATTATGGCCAATAAGGACGCACCAATCAGCTTAATCTACATGACTTTAGACTGTCCAAGGAAATAATATGAAACCCAAAGAACATGCAAACTCCATTCACACAGACCTGGGACAGTGGAGGTGCAACCCTGGAGGTGCAAGGCCACAGGGATAACCACTATGCCACCTTGCCGCCATTAATTCCCACTAGTTTTAATTAAAGTTTTGATGAAATAAAAGTTTAAACCTGATACTCTGCATGTTATTAGAAAATAAATCTTCAATGCCACTGACGACTATGATAATTCTAAAGATTAATATGCAAGCTGTTAATAATGGATTTTTTCCTTTGATATTTTCAGTTAAATGTTTCTGTCATGTGGAGTTACAAAAAGCCGAAAGTTTGCAATATTCCTCAATATATTATATTGAGATAGTTGCAGGAGAATTAAAAGCAGAAGATGAATCTGCTGACAGTTTTCTCTTGTGTTTAAGGTAGCAGATGCATTGTCGTGTTCAGAAGAGCAGCTTTTAGCAATGCAGTGATCTGAATTTCACATGTTCCCATGCTCCAGCCTGTCAGAGAGAGATGGATTGTCTCTTACTCTGAAACCTGGATAGAACAAAAAGATGAGGGTAAAATGAGAACTGAGTCTAAATAGTAACTCTTGCAGAATTCCCACAGTGAATATAAACCTTAATGAGTAGAGTTAGAAATGGTTGAAACTGTAGAATAGCTTTTATGTGGCTGGTTGTAAACTGTACCAGCTTTTCAAATTATTGATTTGACAAAAATACACAGTCATTATACACAAAGAACCCAGCAAATAACCTGCACCTCTAACAGAGGAATAGGGTGCAGGTGAATCAGGGCAGTGCAAAAAGCAGGTAAATGTTTGTTTATGTTAAGCATACATACAAACATGTTTTAAATGAAAATATATATATCAGTATTATGAATTAAAATACTTTCAATTATTGATAGTTGTTTTATTTCTACAAGAGGTGTCTACGGTACATGGTGTGTTATGGTGCCTGCGGGTAGAAACGCACTAGTGCTTGGACACCATCAAGGTAGAAAATCAAAGATAACTTGTCACCAACTTGTGGAAGAGAGGCATCTGTCTCTGGGAACTTAACGCACAATCATTCACAAACACCACTTGCACATTACAGGAACTTGACTGGGAGTTATTACCACATTCATTGTACAGCCCTGCCCTCCATTCAAGCCATTTTCACATGATTGGCCCATTGAAGGAATTTCTGGAAGGCCAGTGTTTCTGATGTGAAACAGGCCAGGCTTACAAAGCTAACTTGCTTCTAACCAAATCCCTCTCTAACACGTAATCAAGGGCACTACTTAGTGTCCTAACACACAAGCTTTCAGTTTAACGCTACTTGGGATTTAACCCTGAAACCCAGTAGTTAATTGAGCTGATATTCTTAAGAAGAATAAGTGGAAATAAAAATCTTACAATATTTACATGACTTTCCACCACACTCGTGTTTTATTCTAATCTTTTGGCTATATAGTACCCATAAGAACTTTGTACTACTTTTACCCCTGTTAATCACAATATCTGTCGGTATGTTTTAACTGACAAAAAATAGCTGGTTAATTCTGTCAATGATAAATCCCTTATAAAACTGCAAAAAATATTCCTGGGAGATTTTTCAAAGTAACGGCTTGTCACACCATATAAGACCCAACAGAAACGTTATATATAAAACTACCATAACACAACTGTAACAATATTAAGAATAAGCATATTGTAATTTGCATTTGAATATCAACTGGTTTTATCTGCTGCAGATGTGGGCTCATCATCGCCATAATCAAGAATTAGAATTTGCTCATTTCATCTCATTTCTGACAAGACAATAATAATGACGATGATGATGATGAAGACGATGATGATAATAATAATGCATTTAAAAAATCCCTATGGTTTTATCACCAAAGAGGAGCTTCTTGACCTGTTGTGCTTTGAAGAGGTCTGGTTAATCATGTCTTCCTGCACTGAGCCATACTCGACACACTCCAAACCCTCTCTAGCTGATTACAAACAGACAGTTACAGCTGGTTACATTCAACCTGCACATAATGATGAAGCTGTAAGAACTCACAGCTGGCAAAAGTACTCTCCAATCATGAGGGTTAGCAATGTCACCTTGTCCTACTGCATTTCAAGAGGTAGGTGTCTGAGTAATAACTGCAAAAGTATGTAGATTCAGCATTGTAGTGTCAGCAGCTGGTTTAAGACGTTCCAAAAAGGAAACTGGCAGCTAAACTAGGAATTAGATCTAGGAGGACTGAACAATTATCAAAACTGGGCTTGAAATGCATTGAACAGCCCTAACATTACAATCACCTGCCTAATACTTGTGTAGATCCTCCTTTTGCTGCCAAAACAGCTCTGACCCATAAAGGCATGGGCTAGACAAGATCTCTGAAGGTGCCCTGTTGTGTCTGGCACCCAAGTTTTTACCATCAGGTCCTTCAAGTCCAGTAAGATGTAAATAATATATAATAAACATAAATATATATAACATTTATTTATAACATAAATATATACAGCTTGACAAATATTATTATTACTCTTTACTGATGTACCGCAAGAATTGTAGAAGTAATAAAATATTTATGACATGGTTCATGTTTTGTTGGAACTTGAATCTTGACCTTTTCCTGGAATCTTTTTCAGTCTTTTAATTGCCTGATTGGGAAAATGTTTGATGTTTATACGGTATTTGTGTTTTCCAAATAGTTATGAATATTGCATAATGTTATTGCACAGAATTGGCATAAACTTCAGTAATCAATTGTTTCTTCTCTCTTTTGGTTTCTGTCAGTCAGCCTCGTTCTTAAAAAGGAGGACTCTTCAAATTTCTCAGTCAAGTGGTTAGTGTTATATTTGGCCATTGTGCACTGTTTCAATCAACTGTCCCCGCAATAAACTCACCCAGTTCTCTCCATCTCTTTGTCCATTCATCCTTGAAGCCTTCACAGATGAACAAAGATGGATTTCATAGATTTCATGCATTTATTTCTCATATGTAGAGTATAATAGTCTTTTATATATAGGTAGATTTTGTCATTTTGTCACACAGGGATATCCTTCATTGACTTATTAAACTATTAAAGGTATATATTTGCTTTATAAAATCTATTAAGACATGTGCTTATTTTTTCATTAACAATAGCAGTGTACTATACACAACTACACAAAATGCCTTAAAGCTTAGGAAACAAGCCTTAAATGTGATTCTGAGGGACAGAAAAATAACTGAAGCAAGCCATCACTACATTGCTAGCTTTGTTTAGCTAGCTGCTATATGTTAAAACAAACACAGTATGTTTTGCTAGTCATGTTTTACCAGAATACTAGCTACTGTATGTTTTGTCATGAATATTTTGCCAAATTCCTGTTGTTTTACTTGTATATTTTAACAGAATTTTTACTGTTTTTGTTAGCTTCCAGAATAATGTTTTCTCCTCCAGAGTACTTGTTATGTTCTGGTATATT
The DNA here is from genome assembly GCA_030347435.1 of Clarias fuscus. Classification (NCBI taxonomy): domain Eukaryota; kingdom Metazoa; phylum Chordata; class Actinopteri; order Siluriformes; family Clariidae; genus Clarias; species Clarias fuscus. Next base: position 22,254,954 of record CM059214.1, on the reverse strand, counting down.
TTGCCAAAATACAAGCTTTGTTTTGTTAGCAGTGTTTGCCAGAATATATAGAATAACCTAAAGGTGTGGTGTTGATTGGTGTTGCGATTATGTTTCTGATGTTATGTTTTCTGATTATGTTTCTGCTGTTTTTACTTATTTATAGTTCTTAATTTTTTTCATCTTAATTCTGTCCTTAAAATACTGAACACAGCCTAAAAAAGCCCTGTTTTAGATTAGAATTATTTGTGTTTAGTGCAAAGAGAGAGAGAGAAATGTCGGACTAATCCACTCAATAAAAAGCATCAAAAGCTTACAGACCATCTATCCAGTGTGATAAGGTAAAAAAAAAAAAGGAGAACTCTCCTTCAGTCTAAACTGAGTATGACGTGGTGAGGAGGGGATGTGTGGTTAGTGGGCCATGCACTTCTTCTATGATCCTTTGGGAATCTCTGTGACAGCAAGGACGATGGTTTGGCTGCGAGCTGCGTTCACGGGTGAAGATATAAATATTGAACAGGTGGCTTCCATAGCGTAGCGAATGGCTCAGGAGAAGATGATGATGGATTTGGAGGCCACGAGCAAGACCGCTCTTCCTCGCTGCTCAGACTAATTCCCTCCCTGAACCTGTCACTCACAGTTAATGGATGCTAATACGAGAAGCTCCGCTAATATAACTTATTTCATTGGAAGACTCCCCTATCTCACTCTCACTCTCTCTCTCGTTGCTGTGCAGTGTACAATTATGTGAAGGACCCTTAAGACTGACAGCACTTTAATAACAAAAAATGATAGATTCACTTAAAAAAAAAACTCAAACAACATGCAATGTATGTTTTTGCTGAATTTCATACATCCTGTATGTGAGCCTATGCTTTTGTATCCCCTCAGACTTCACCAAGAAATCTGTCACTGTTCCAGGGCTTATTTGTGCTGTACTGCTTACCTTCTTCATGTTTTCTTTGATCATATCTTGTAGTCTTAATGGTCATAGAATTACAATTGTTATGCTGTACTAATAACAGATGGCAATACTATTAGCAGTATAACAGATGGCATTGTACAGTAACTTTGAACCAGTGAGTCTTTTCTATTTTCAAAAATAGCTGGGACACCCTGTGCCTCTCCAGGGTCTACCAGCATATATTGCAAAAATTGCAAAAAATAATAAGTTAATGTCAGTGAGTGACTCACTGAGTGACTGAGATTTTGAAAAAACATGTCAGTTTTTATAATGTCTGCATGTTTGATAGGAAAGCTTGTTACTATGTTTATCAGTCTCAGAGTAATGATTGGTTTTCAATAGTTCAAACACTCCTCGAAACTGTAATAGAAATAAGTCTTTCCATGAAAACTCAGCCACAGCAGCCAGGTTAAACTTGTGATGTTTTATGCAGGGTGAAGTTACTCAGTTAACATATATAATATCACTGTTATTTCCGACTGAGCAATCTGATCATTAATTATTTGAACTGTCAGTTGCCAGCATGGGTGAAAGTAGGACTGTATGGTCTGCAGTACTGGAAAGAGGGGAGAGCAGCTGCCTGCTAAAACCCCCAAATTCAAAACAGGTGACAGAAACACTTTCAGCAAAAAATACATCTGATAATGTTGTCATCTTGAACAACACTTTCTATCTTTTGTAATTGCTTCTACAACATTCCTAATTGCTTACCTGTCCATTCTACAGTAAATAATAAATCCTTCTATAACCCCTGATCAACAGCAATACTTGCTGTGTGTAACAAAAGATTCTAACATACACCTATTTAATGCTTATGCTAATGCTTTACATTCAATACTGTTTGGGATTCATCCCTTCAAGCTGATTCATAAAAAACAACCTTTTGAATACATAGTACCGGTAAAAGGTTTAAACCATTTTCACCCATTAATTACACTAACTCTCTAACTGACTCACCAACTGATGGTAGGATATGTGTTGTGGGAGCAAAATAACTGGTTAAATTAATAAAAAATGTCAGCAAATGTCATGTCAGGAGATCTTAAGTTTATTTAAAATGTTTCCCATACATTTTTTAATTGATAAATTAATAAATTTCTATTCTACATGTCCTTGTTATACTGTATGAGCAGTGTGGTAAATGTGCTTTCTCATATTTCATGGTTGAATAAAAAAGTATTTTGACCCAAAATATTTTGACCCAACATTGTGTTTAATGCTAATGTCTTTTTTCCATAGTTTACCCTGTCAGAGTTTGGCTGCAGTTTTCATGGAGTGGCCCAGATATTGATGAATGAATTATTGTCCCTTAAGCTGACCTGTGAGTTTGATGGACATGTTTGAAAGAAATAAATGCAATAAATGAGAAGTTTTATGTTTCTTCCAGTAAGATACAAATTACAAAATGCTCTTTTATTATATTAATATGGCAATAAAGCAAGATGTGCCCACACATTTCATATGTGTAGCATTTAAAAGCAACATAAAATTATTATTTAAATAAAATATAAACCCTAACAACTCTTTTGCATTAGCTTTGAGACCAGTACACTGTATACAACACTGTTCGTCGGCGTCACCCCATATTTCAGCTGAAAGATAAGCTGTCTTACAGTAAATGATTTCTGAATTATTTAAATAGAAGCTGACTTCACGGCCATCAAGTACCGTCACGCACACATGATATGCAGTGAATTAAGAGCGTTATGGCTTGGATTTTATTTGGCGTGTATCTGATCTATCAGTCACTTTTGTGAGAAATCGTAATTTTTAGAACAGGTCGCTACAGACTGGGGAGAGCAGTGCTGTACTGTATATGCTGCTTGCAAAGCAAACACTAAGCATATACTGTATGCTTTGCATTTATTACATAAGACCCAGATGTCCAAAGACTTAAGCTTCAATCTGGCTAATGAAAACACTTTAAAATGATCAAATATATAGTGGTGAAGTGACTGCGGATTTGTTTCATAAAGTAATGTGCATGTTGCTTTTTCTCCCTCTTGCAAGCTCTCTCAGACTGTGTGCTGCCTTGGCCAGACTGTGACGTTCACTGTTTACTGTTCCTCTGTTTACTCATACTGTTTGTGTTCCTTCTTGTGCTGGAGTGCTTTTTGATTTGAAATCAGTTTGACATTAAAGTTTCTTAACTTGAATCATGTCTCTTCATTATGCACATACCAAATTAGGATGTGTGGCAGTGGTGGCCCTGGCAGTCGATTCTCTGGGTTGCTGATTGGATTGTTAGAGGTTGGAGCTCCAATGCTGCTGGGTTGTCACTGGCTTCATGGGACTGACCAATGTACAAGATGTTTTATGAGAACGATGTAGAGTGAGGCAGTGAAGGCAAGGCTATAGGAAGCTATTTTTGGATATGAGTATTAACAAACATTGTCTGGTGGGTATTTTCAATTAAATGCTGAAGTCTTGGCCAAAAGCTCGGCAAACGCACTACGTGCAACATCACTTGCCAATATAGCTTGCACTGTATATTGAGTCAACATCAGCCAGGCATATTGTTTGAGTTAGGGACATATTCACATACTCACAATTTTCAAATGGGGTGGGTATTAGGTGAAACATGAGCGCATATCTCTGGTAAACATATTTCCCTGTTTTTCCCATATTTTACATGCATTTGTTAATATGAAGGCTGAATTAAAGATTTTATTTTACTGTTATTTATTTACTCATTTACAGTATTTCCTTAGTTTTCATTGTGGATCCAGTTCCTACACACACACACACACACACACACACACACACACACACACACACACATTTAAACCTGAACACAATTAAGATTTTGATGGGTGGGAGGTGGAATGAAAACTGAGAACCTAGAAGAACCACATGGTCGTAGGGAGAACTTCACACATACAGTACATACAAGCTGTGTTGCTTGAAATAACTTATAGGTTGCATCTTTCATGTTCTTTATTGTATCTCATCGAATTGTATTGTGTAGGATGGTGCATTAATGTAACCACTAGTCCGATGCAATACATAAAATATCACCTGTATTGCAGGTTTACACAAAGAACAAAATGTTACTATAGCATGTCCTATGTCAATAAACAGGTATTGACCGCTCCTGTGTTTGCAGGAAACACTGGTATATAGATCAGATTCCAGTGCATAATTAACCCTTGCCGTGTAGAAGATCTTCAGATAGCGTTAGTCATTTCTGGAATGAAAGATGATGCCATAAAACCCCTCCCAGCCCAGCTGACCCTCCTCACCCTCTCATTTACGGCAATAAATACATGTGAAATGGGCTTTAATCCCAGTCAGGCAGTGTTTATGGCCTCTTGAAGGATCTCAGACAGTTACTGCAACACAAAATGTTGCGTGCGCATGTGTTTGCGTGCTTCCGTGACTGTAGGTGGGGTTTCCAGTTGGATATATTGCTTGTGTCTCACCCAAAAACAAACAAAATTATATATACTATACATGCAGATCGTGTAGAGACAGGCAAATGGGGGAGAGGCAGCGGCACTCTTAAAGTACTATATAGGAAGGAAATAATAAATCGTAAGTGTCATGTTGTGACATATAGGTGCAGACTGCAATTGAACACTCTGTGGTCTCCTGGTGCCAGTAAAGTTAAAGGTGTTCTTGACAGTGTCACAGCTCTGCGATGCTGAACAGATGCTGCTGACCCATTTTAAAAAGCAGCATTCCATCACTGTGCCCAAGATAGTCAAGGTTACAAACATTTTTTTGGAATATGAACATGATAAAATATTTTAAAAAAAGAATAATAAATACTATAACTTCTAGTGATGGGGTTTTATTTTCTTTTAAATTGCTTTCTCTGTGCTCTCATTTGCAGTCAATTTATGCCTATTATGCATGAGATCAATAAACACATTTGTTATTGAAAACACAATTTAGCTCTATTTGGAATAATATATTGTAATCAATAAGTCCTGAACTATACACCAATGGCATAACAAAGCTAGTAAACAAAGCCTCTCTCTCTCTCTCTCTCTCTCTCTCTCTCTCACTCTTTCCTCTACACACACTCATTCACCCTAAAATATATCCCAGATTGCTTTGCGGCTTGCGTTCTGCAGCAGGTGTCCTTTCTCGGTCATATATCTTCATTTGGTGCTGCTGCTCCTGCTCATAATGACAGGAGAGAAGAAAAGAGAAAAAAGAGAGAACAGATCACCAAAGTCTCTCCTCGAGGCATGCGCCTGCATCTCCATCACTCACTGTTTCTTCCAGGCTTACAGCCACTGTGCTGAATAGAAGGCCCCATTACAACAAAATAATGCTTCACTATGCTTGACAAGAGAACTGACCCATTTTACAGATGTGGCGTATTTTCCCTTAAAATCTGTACGACTGAGGAAAACGGAAACATTTACTAAAACTCAGAATGTTGCAAGACTTACCGAAGACGTTTATGAAAGTTTGGGCAGCCATTCATCAAGTCAGCACGCCATATATCCAAAATAATGAACCGACCCAGGCCTGCTCGGCCCAGATAACCACAAGTGTTTATGGTATGAGTACTGAGAGCTGCCATCATTCACATGCACCATGCTTTCGTTTAGCTTATCAGCACTCATTCTGCTTCCGCCGCTTATTCCTCTTGCCTGGATACTAGTATAGCTACTGTTCAGAGGTGTTAGATAGGACGCTTACAACAGTTCGGTTTACGGAACCCAAGTGTCCGAAAGAAAAACTACCCTAGGGCTACTAAATTTATGTGTTTTCCACCAAATCAATGAAAGTTGTATGTAGATAAAACATGCAGCGTAATACACTACAGTACATACAGGGTATTGGATATAATATATGAACTTGTATTCAATATCAGGGTTGCAGCCAGAGATGTAAAGGTTTGTCACATTTACTCCTGCAACAATACTGCCCTCTGCTGTGTGGACTTCTCTAAATGCAGGTCTATGTAACGCTTTCCACTACAATGTAAAGCAGATTAGGATATTTTAAACTGAAATCAGGGCAACTTGGGTGACAAAGCAGGTAATGTTGCTGCCTCACAAAGGTTTTGTCCCATTTCTCAAAAACATGCTGGTTGGTGAATCGACCACAGCCATCAGCCATAACATTATGACCATGTGTCTTTTGCTGCCAAAACCACCCTGACCCATCAAAGGCATGGACTAAACTAGACCAGTGAAGGTAAGCTGTGGTATCTGGCACCCAGCCATCAGTAGCAGATTTCACTTGTTTTTCTAGCACATCCCAAAGATGCTGGATTACACTGAGATCTAGAATATTATTAGGCCAAGTTAACACCTCAAACTCACTGTTGTGTTTCTCAAACCATTCTTGAAGCATTTTTGCAGTGTGGCATTATCCTGCTGAAAGAGGCCAACATCTTCAGGGAATACTGCTTTCAGGAAGGGATGTCCTTGGTCAGAATCAATGTTTAGTTAGGTGTTACATGACAATGTAACGTCCACATGAATGCCAGGACCCAAGATTACCAGACAACCATTGCCTTCCGCGGCACTCACTCTCTCCATATATATATATACACACACACATCTGACCATCAACATGATGTAAAAGAAAATGTTATTCGTCAGACCAGGTCACTTTCTAACATTGCTCTGTAGTCTGATGCTTATGTGCTTATTGCAGGCGCTTTTGGCAGTGGACATGGGTGAGCATGGGCACCCTGACTGATCTGAAGCAACAAACTCCGATGCACTGTGACACCATTCTATCAGAACCAGCATAAACTGTTTGAGCTAGAGTAGTGGATAACTTTTGAGGACATCCCACGAGAGCTGCAGTTTTGTCAAAGTCACTCAAAGCCTAACACTTGCCCACTGTTTTCTTTCTATCTTTGCTTCCACCACATCCCTACTTAAGGGACAAAATGTTCACTTGGTGCCTAATATCCTAATAATATAACTCATAGTTGCCATTGTAATGGGATGATCAATGATAGTCACATCACTTTTAATTTATCATAATGTTATGGCTGACCATTTGAAAATATAGCTGAATGATATGGCTGTGTGTATTTATTAGAAGTTGAATGCAATATTACCATCTTTATCTGAATCAGCATCAGGATATAAAACAAAACACGGTATGGTCTAGTTCATTTTTATATAAAACCTATGCACCTGAATCCACTGGGGGGAAAAAAAGAAAACAGATGTTGAAATGCCAGCACTGTCAGTATGGACTGTGAATTCTGCATCTGACATTTCCTCAACCTCAGCTCAGATTTACAAATGGTTTTAACCACATAAATATCTTTTCTTATTCTGCTTCTGTAGTTATTCTATTTGTAGTTAATATTCTCTTGTACGTGTCTGTACTGGTAAGTAAAAGTAATTTAAACAACTGCAATCCTGTTCATTTCAATGATTTACTAAGAACCACTACACATTCATGATTAATGATTGTGGTCTTTGTCCATTCCACAAGTCTCATATCTGACTGCTTAGTTAAACGTTTAGAAACAAACAAAAAAAAAACTATTATTATTATGAATAATAATTAGTTGTTTTTTATATTTAAAGTAGCTGAAAGATCCTGAGATGAGATCCTCCCGAAAGTAATTATATATTATTATGAATAAAATTACTTTCGGGGGATCTCAGCTCTAGTCTTAACAGAATGCCATGCAACCCTTTCTGTCAAATCAATCCTAATAAATATTATATTGCTCCTTCTATGCATATCATTATTTGCATCTTCTAAACATCCATTCTGTTATGTACTGCCCTCTACTGGAGTTGCATACTATGAGACACTGGGTAACGTGCAAGAATATAAACTATCTGTAGTATAGTAAAAACTAAAGTATTTGCAGCTGCAATATGGCAGAAAATAAAATCACTCCACAAGAGTTTCGGATCTGGTTCATTTTTATTAGAAGTCAAACTTCAAGAGGACAAAATTTCCGAAATTACAGGTATATTGTGTTTCGTCTTTGTCCTGTACGCTTTTCTAATCAGTGAGATTTATGGATAGATATAAAATGTGCTCCTTTTTTCATAACAACCCTCGTGTAAATGAAAGAAGAAGAAAAAAAGTGTGCAATTCTATTAACTCTTAAATGTGAAGAGTTTATGTTTGGAATGCTCCAAAAGTATTTCAATGCCACACAAATTAACAATATTTACACAAACCAGTGGCAATGACTTGAAAAAAAATCTTCCTATGGTAAGGCTTAATTACAGTTATATCCAACCTTTAATTCTAAAGGCTAAAAGCAAAAAATTAAAGCTCTAGATCCACCGTTAGCCCGAGGTGAAGAGAGTGTGCTGTGCAGCGAGTTACAATGTCACACATAGGCACAATGAGAGTTTAAACATGCTCAAAATATATATACTGTATATATATATATATATACATACACACATACTGTATATATATATATATATATATATTTTTTTTTTTTTTTTACATGAAAAGGGTCTTGTACATTCATATCAAATAAATTTGGTTAATTTTAGTTGCTACATAAGCTCAGCAGATTTGCATTACACCCAGATTGCATTGCAGACAGTTCTTGTAGTCTTACGAAATGTTAATGGCAGTCATTTCTTTTATCAAATGATCGAATACAGTACATTTGTCTTGTAAACTCATTTTTAAATAAACTGGATTTTGTTTTGAAAAAAAGATTGTCAGATAGGGCACTATAGGGCAGGGAACTACTAATACATCCAAAACATATTTTTCAGACATAGCAATAAAGCAACTCAAAAGTGTTGCATGTGTATATTTCACACTTTAAAAGCACTTGTGTACACATTACAGACAGGATGTTCAAGAGGCATTTGAACAAGTTGCAGTGATACAAAATGAATAAACATAAGAATTGATGAAAAGCGATACTGGACAAAGGGTAAATTTTCCCCCTACCTGCATTTCCATTTACTCTTAGCCTGCAGGTTCCACTTTGCTATATTTGTAAAAGAATTCAGTTCAATGCTGAGTGGATGGCTGGGATATCAGGCAGCAGTCTGCTTAAGCAAGTTACCAAAAATACAACATTAAGCACTTCTGTACCCCTTCTTGATTTTAATGAGGTAGGCCAGGTATACAATTCGGGTTATTATGCAAAGATGGAGAACAAAAAAAAAAAAAGGAAGTGGGTTGTTATGACTAACCCTAACCCTCATTACTTTCCCGGAACAGCCCAGAATTAAAAAAAAAATGCACTTGATTCAAACCCCAATCTTAAATAAGGATAAATTAAAAATGTACACTGAGAAGATCTAACCAAATGATGAACTCAGTACGACTTATATACTCTCATCTGGGATTATCTGTCCTGCTGGTCAGCATTAGACTCTGCCTCAGATGGAGTGTCCAGGACTGGATTAACAAATCCCTCAAATTCCTCATCACACTGCTCACTACTGTCTTCTGCATGTGCGCTGACAAAATCGTTCTCCCACTCAAGAGCATTGGAGTCCTCTGAAGCAGACGCCGGCCCACTGCCCAGCTGTTTACTGGCAGGACGAAGTGCAGCTCGAAGGATGTCCTCCTCCGTTTTAGACCGCTCCCAAGCAGCACCTGTCCGATTCATACCTACAAGTGATTGGATATGCAACATTAAAATATCTTGCCTTTTAAAAGCTAGTGTAGTCATCTTGCACTGTACTTCCATTGTTGCCTTTAAAAGGAATACCTATACATCTGCTCCTTCATGCTATTATCCAATGCTGCCAATAATATAACAAATGATGGTTAAATATACTGTATTTGTCAATTAGTGATGTACAATTAAGGGCATAAAAATAAAAATCACAACATGGTCCTTTGCAATAATTTAATCGTAAAAGTTTATTATACGTAATATATGAATGGTCTCATATCATGATGGTTTGGATCTACATATGATGCTGCTGAGCTCCCAATGATCCAGACCCCCTCTGTCCTCTGCATCTGCTGACTCATTCCTGTGCTGAACTGGACTCCATGATAACTTGACAACTTCTGTTATACTGAACGTCCAGCAGCCTAACACACATGATGTTGTTCTATAATTCCTGTTATCTGTTATCACCCAAATGAGGATGAGTTCCCTGTTGAGTCTGGTTCTTCTCAAGGTTTCTTCCTATTGCCATCTCAGGGTTTTTCCTTGCCACGGTCACCGACACCCTTGGCTTGCTCATCAGGGACAATCTCACAATCTCATTATTATCTAAACACACTTCCATAATTTTTTTCCATTAATTTTGTGAAGCTGCTTTGAGACAATGACCATTGTTAAAAGCGCTATATAAATAAAATTGAATTGAAAGTTAATTAAATTGCATTTGTCAATCCTCATTAAATACAATACATTTTATATTGACATATCGCAGTTTAAAACTCAATGGCATTATTTGTCAAACTGTGATTTAAAAAAAATCTTTATTCAGTCATGCATCCCTATCAACCAGTCATTGTTTTGTCACTTTTAAGAAAAAATATGCGAAATTGATTCATCATTCCAGAAGCCCTTTCCCATTCCTTTCCTGCTGAGCAAATGGCTAATCCTACCATGGTCTAACAAGAAGCACTATAAAAATTCTTTCCTCCTCATGTCAGAGTGTATAACTTATCCCAGAGCAAGCCTGGACTTGGATATGCATGTATTTAGTAGCATGCTTCACTGCTATTTTTGTGAGCTGAAATGCTTGCACTGACATGGCTGGAGCAGCATATGGTGTAATGTTAATAATCTACTGGCACAGTGTTCATTTTACTTTGGCTCAAAATTGAGCTATCAAAATCCTCCCTTAGTGCAGATGAAGGCTTCAGACTTAAAATTCCTGTTCTGTTGCTTAAAGCCAACTTATATATGATTTACAACAAGAAGAAAATATGAAAAATGCTGATGCATTAGATTTCACATAATTAAATTAAATATTACGCCTCCTTACACAGTACATAGTTTCTCGAAGTCCAGGACTGTATAACATAAATAATGCTCGCATTCATGTCTGCCTGGCAACAGACTTTTCAGCTCTGTGTTATACGACTAAAAACATTGCCTGGTCTTTTTCCAATCCTCAAAGATGAACCCATCGGCAGTATAGCCCCAACCCCCAGTCTTGGCTGAGTGGAGCCTGATGTGATCTTCATTTGACAAGTATTAACATAGATTTGCTTCTCTGCTACTGTAGGTTTGTTTATATTAGAGTGGTTATGAAAGTTAATGAAGACTTTGTGACAGTTTAACCTGGCCTGGCGATTCTCCTCTGATCAACACCAAGGCATTTCAGAGACCTCCTCCTCACTATTTGTTATTTGCATGTTTGTTCCTTGCACCATTCGGATGTTTCAGCAAATTACATTATTGAACTTCATAAACCTGCATTATGTGCCTGCAAAGCTACAAGTCATGATTATACTCATTTCTTTTATCACTAATATATTACAATACTGTACCTTGATTTTTGCACGTTTACTCACAGAAGAACTTTAAGGGCATTGGTGGCTCAATGGTAGGTTTCTTACCTGCCATGCAGATGGCCCGGGTTCAAGAAATGAACAGATGTATATGGCCAAAACACAGTATTCATGCTGATTTCTTTTTTTTTTTGTTATATAAAATACAGAAAATGTGTGTGCAAAAGAAGTCTACTTCTGAAGTTTATGCAACATGGGAGTGACCAATCTTGCTTCCTTAAAAATTTCAAACTGCTAACTTCCGCTGTTTGAGGGATTGTATGTGCCCCATAAATGGCCATTTTTCAGTGTTATACTGGCTCGCTTTAAATAAAAATTTCAAATGCTAATTATTCATATTTCTTTATGATTACTGATACTAAATTTTAGAAGCATATGACCTGTAAAATTGTTGCATAAATTAAAGCATTCTGTGCAAAATTAAGGACCCCGCTCTCCCATTTCATACGTACTGCACATATTTATTATAACTTTGTACTAGGGCTACAACAACTAATCGATAATTATCGATAATGAAATTTGTTGTCAACGAATGCCGTTATCGATTAGTTGGACTGCTCACGTTACTGACGAGCGCGACCACAAGATGCACAAATACACAGATACACAGCCGCTCGCGCAATGGAGGTTACAGAAGCGTCTGCAGGAAAAAGCGCGCGCCTATGGCGTTATATAATGCCACAATTCTGAGCGCGCGGTTTGACATTTTGAGAGCAGACAAAGCACTCTATGCGCGTGCAGTGTCTCCACTGTGCGCTCAACAGCTCGATTCTGCGCGTGCAATGTCTCCCCTGCTCGCTTAACATGTTCTTCGCGCGCGCGACTCTGCCTTCACGCGCAAGCAACATTTATTTTCTGTGTGCGTTCGGCTCTGCCAGTACGCTCACTCAATTTTGTCCAGTGTTACAAAACTGCCACAAAATCAGCCAATGACAGACTTCCACACACAACGTCTGATTGGCTGTTCCTTCTCTATCAGATGGCAATATCTGCAATTATTGTTAAAATGCTGTATATTGCATAATCAAATGTTATTTATTTATTTTTAGAAAGAGACAAGTCAGCATAAGTGAGTTCATTCAAAAAAGAAATCCTCCATGCACTCCACAACAAGCAGCCACTATAACAGATGCCATCCAATATAATAAGAGTACAACAATTGTTTTGCTTTATTACTTATTTATTTATAATATATTTTATAATAAGTAAAGTAAAGCCTTTATTTTGTCACATATACATTACAGCACAGTGAAATTCCTTCTTCGCATATCCCAGCGTAACTGGGGTCAGACCGCAGAGTCAGCCATGGTACAGCGCCCCTGGAGCAGTTAGGGTTAAGGGCCTTGCTCAAGGGCCCAACAATGGTAACCTGGCTGAGCTGGGAATCGAACCGCCAATCTTCCGATCAGTAACTCAGTGCCTTAGCCCTCTGAGCCACCACTGCCCCAATATTATATATATATATATATATATATATATATATATATATATATATATAAAAATAATAATATAAATATCCATATATTTTTAAAAAACTGTCTTTAATTTAAGGTTTAAAATGTCAAAATTAAAGATCATTAAACTCTATATATGGCTTTTGCATTTTTTTAAGTGTAGTTTTATACATCAAATTAAAGAAGCGTTTAGTTTTTATCCGATTAATTGAAAAAATAATCGCCCAACTAATCGATTATTAAAATAATCGTTAGTTGCAGCCCTACTTTGTACTGTTTTTGCACTCATTTTCTGTATAGGATCAGTAAGATGTGAATGCATGCATGTATATGGTATGAATCCAATTTTATTAGTTAACTACTGGGTTTAAAGTCTTCCAAGTTACCTTTTAAAATCACTTACAGTAAGTTAGCATTATCAGGTACATATTTCTGTCCTTTTGTGTGACTGTAATAAATAAACTTTCTCACCCTCCTCATCCTCCCACTCAAGATCTAGCGAGGTGGCATCATCATTAGTGGAGCGAGTCCTGCAGGTGAAGTCCCAGCTGCTCTCTGTGTTAGGAGTCACTAGATTTGCATCAGAGGAAAGCCCTGGATAAACACACAGTACCTGATTAGAACTGTTTCCTGGTTATTATCTCATCATGAGAGGAGTGATTAATGATAAAACATCTGACAATGAAGTGGAATTGTAACTGACAGCCTTATGAAATACTAAGAGGAAGATATCCACTGACAGTTGTCTTGTCTCAGGCTTACAATGTCTGCAATCCACTAATGCTTTTTTAGTATTTAAATTTGATCTGGTAAGAATTTGCGCTTAAAATCTAAATATGGATGAATAATTAGTTTTAAGTTGGATATAACAATTACTTACTAAACTTAAAATATATTATTAAAGATCAGATTTATGTAATATAATTTTTTTGTAAACACAATCTCATTTACAATCTCCTGTATAGTGTTGACTGTTAAGTGTCATTTGACTGTGACCTTCTGTTTGCGTTATAGATAACCTTATCATTTTTGTAATATAGTACATTTGTTTTTGCTTGTTTCCTTAAAAAAACACATTTTCTCTGGGAGAATAATAGTAATCTTTAATAGACACCACATTTTTTATATAATGAAAAAATTTTGTATCTGTACCCATGTTAGAGATTACATCCATATACAGTAATGCCTACGACACTATAATGTCAAAGGCTGTATATGAGAGATCTTTAAGGCCCTCTAGTTGCAGGTTGCAGTCCAATTTTAACCCCACTTTTTAGCATGTTAGTAAATTGGGCCCAGGGGAAACATCCTCCCTCCCCAATATTTTTACTTACGATAAACACATTTTACAAGAGTAACTCAGTGATGAATAAAAGGGTGTTGCATAATGAGGTGATTGAATGCATTAGCCATGACAGTCAATCCTCATGAATGTGCACATGTATAACATGGACTTGCTGCTCTGAACAGTTCTTTAGCAAAGGCATGTCTTGTCCTGCTGTAAGATGATTTAACAGACTCTCAGCCAGGAGTTCTTTGTGTTTTTTTCTAGGATCCTGTTTATTTAGCTAGCTCATTATACTGTTATTTCTGTATATCTAGCAACAAAGTGATTGCTTCCTAATGCTAGCTAAATTTCAAGATAATTTATTGACTGCATGTTTTAACGCTCATTTCAAAACAAACTGCACTGACAGAATTAACAGAGGATATAAAAACACCTTTTCAGATAGGTTAAGGGTGAGTTAAAATCAAGAAGGCTAGTTATTTTCTTTAAAATATTAGCTGAGTTAAACATTGACTACTGTTTACAAGTATATTCTATTTACATTACTTTAATTAAAACAATACATAATGTCAGCCAGCTTGCAAACTGTAGCTCAGGCAGCCATTTTATGTTGCCTTTTAATTACTTTGTTGCAGACGCACACCTTGGCATACGAGGCCAAGATAGACCCACCACCCTTCCAAATGTATCCACTGCATGTGACTGGTCTACAGTCCGGTGGTCCCTTCAACTCTGCTGATGTCCTGGATTAAACTCAAGGTGAAATAACCTGAATTCCCCACAAAAGCAATAAAAATCCTACTTCCATTTCCAACAGCCTATCTTTGTAAGACAGGGTTGTCTTCTGCAGTGACAGCAACAAAAAAGATTACGGAGCAGACCAGACAAAATTAATATACTTCAAGTGTCACTGTCCCCCATCACTTCTAGATAGAAACGTCTTGTTACAGGGAAATAAGCTCAGAGCTCACATGGATTCTGTGTTATGGTATGTTGTATATATTATGCACTTTATTATGCTTTGTTTCGAGCATGTGATGGCTTGTCCATGGAAAACTGTCTTGCATAAAACTAGTCCGTGGTGCAAAAAAGTTCTCAAATACCGGGTCGGGTTCCACAGGTGGGTTGCAGGAAGTTTTATTTGGGTTGCAGTACACCTTTCAGTCACATGGGGGAGTTAGTTAGTTTTATACCACTATCTCAGTTTTGGTCATAATTTCACCTGCAGTTAAAGGGACAGCAGAGGAAATAAAAGCAATTAAATAGTCTTTGAACTATGCCTATGAATGCATTCATCTATTATCATTTGTAAAGTCTACTGTAGTTTTTAATGTTGACTTTGACGCTGAAAATGAATACATTTTCAATAATATATGTTAATGAAGTCATTATTTATCATAAATGGCTGGTTTACCAAACAATGTAATAAATTGATAAATGGTTTTAAAAAACTATCAGTAACATTCATTTATGAACAATAAAAAACGTCTTATAATTTATAAATGATTCCTAGTGCAAAATCAGACACAATGGTTTGTCATTTTGAAAAGTCTGTCTCTATAATAAAAAAAAAGTTTGGGAAACACTGATCTACGGCACATACCATGCTTTTGCAAAATGCTGACTCCCAGTTGTTTATCGGCAAGAAGTCTAAGCGCCCCCTCCGTCTACCCATATGTGAAGGGTAAGATGAAGTAAAATAATTAAGAACTAAAACACTCTTCGGTACACTGTTTGTCAGAGAACACGGACCTTAATATTTTTTTAAGAGCATTTTTGGCCATTTTTTGCATTACTGTGTTTTAATAAATAAACATGGGGCAATATTTTATATATATTGAGCAAGATAGAGTGACATATTTTTCTCAGCACCTGGGCAACCTCCCAATATGATGAACTGAATTGTATTTCGTTTTAACCAATTATACAAACATAACAGAGAAAAATGGGTCAAATACAGTCTTATGCAAAAGTTTAGGCACCCTTGATAAATAACAGATTTTGGTGATCTTTTAATTGGAAAAAAAACTATCATAATGTTTTATCTTTTATTTTTGTTCAATTTATGGCAGAAGAAGTAACGATGCATCAATGTCTGCTGAAAATATTGTGCTTTTTTTCCATTCCCAAGAGAGACTGTGTTAACACCTTTTCAATTAAAAAATAAAATCACCAAAATCTGTTAATCAATTGCTCAGAATCATAAGATCATGTGTTTTTATGGTCGTGTTAGGTTGTTTAGGTGAACAATTAATAATAATAATATGCGCATTTTGCAACTTCATTCCCATATTGCGGTATAAGTAAAATGTATGCGTTTTAAAAGTAGTGATAACTTGATGACATATTCGAAAACCCAAATGCAAAAAAGCCAAAAAGCCTCTCAGTCGACACACACCGGCAGGATTTCCGTATAAACAGTTTTTTTTTTTTTTTAATCAGTCAATCTGTGTTGCTGACATGACTCAATGACACTTAAGTTGTAATTAGTGATGTTACTATGACACAGAAGCTCCGAAGCTGGTATCGAGCAGAAGGGGGCGTGTTCAAATGAAGCCTCGCTTCGAGGCGTGCCCGAGAGTCACGTGACCAATATAATGATTTTGTCTTCGTTTTTTGTTGGAGATTTTTGTTCTTAAATTCATAAATAACGATTCAGGAAAACTTTTTTTCTGCATTTCACAATGGACTTTACATTTACTTTCTATAATATATGAAGAAGGAAAATGCATACAAAATCTCTTGACTTGCGACGTTACAATCTAACTGCTAAACAAAATTTGCCCACTAGATGGCCCTTAAATGAACCTTCATGAAATGATCCTTTTGGCAAAACTATTGGCTGGGAAGCCAGGGCATCTAAATGAGGCTTCACCTCACCATCACTAGTTGTAAGGGTTAATTTCCCTGCCTTTTATTTAAAGAAGAGCCCATTCACCATGTGAAACTCTATAGAGCATGTGTGACCATCAGTACACCCTTTTTATTCTTTTCACTGTAGCTGGCATCCATTGAATTTACTGCTTCTCTGTACACCGCTCTCACGGTTGCAAGAGGGAACTGTCCACTACTAGTTACTCGATCGCTAATGGCATTGGTTTAAAAAAAATATTGGGGAAGGAGTAGTTCCAACCAATTGAAAAGTCCAACAAATCAAAGAAAGAAAACATATGTGATGAGAAGTTTGAGTACTCACTGCTACTGCGGAATGCCTCTGACTGAGCCTTTACACCCTGCAGGTATGCTTCAAATTCTCCTCCCGATGGCCTGCTAAGAAAACACACACACACACACTTACAGTCCCCTCCTGTCAAGTCTCAAGATTCATTATGAGTAAAGATTTGTTGATTGAGATATTTTTAAAAAGCTTTCATTTTGATAAAAAAAATATGAATTTTCTTGAGGCCATTTGTTTTTTCTTGAACATTTCCCACCAGCTACCTAGCTCTCTCCATCACCAATACTGACACTAATTCCACTGGATTCCTCTACTATTACTGCTTTCGCTATAGTCATGTATCTTTCAAGGCATTTTCGCAGAAGTACTTCACTGGATTCTTTTAAAAAAATTTATAATAATAAATGCTCTGTTGAACCACATGTCTCAGACAGACGGAACAATGTGAAAGGAGATTTCACACATTATGTCTTACACAACCTGGCTGTATTCTAGTGTTGTGTATATTGTGAATGCTATAAGCTGATGTCTAGACATGAATTACATCATACCCGTGATCGACCACATGTAAACAGGACACATTTAAAAAATTGCATTCTCAGGTTTTCTCTACGAATGCCATTTTATTTTCCTGTATCTTTTTTTTTTCAACACTTGCAGTATAATCTTTATTTAGACTTGATCCTGTACTCCATATATTACAGGGTATTACATAATATGTTAGTGTCCAAGTGCAAGTCACACTTACTGTTTGCAATGTGAGCTGCTGCCCTCTGTCTCGGTTTTCTTCTGCGCAAGCTGCTGCTTCCAAAAACACACACGACTTTAGTAACGACAACCCACTTAGACAGATGGCTGATCATACATTCTCTCAAATCTCACACAAAACAGCCAGATTACATTTAATTACATCATTTTTTTTATTTTGTGAGTCCTGCAGGCTAAACTCCGCATAAATAAGAAGGGAAAATCAATATAAAAATGAGTGCAAATAAGGATACAAGCAACATAAAGAACAGATGTTAAGGAAGGGGAGTGGATTCTTCTTTTACTTATATTACTAAATATATATATACAGTACAGACCAAAAGTTTGGACACACCTTCTCATTCAAAGAGTTTTCTTTATTGTGTTCTTTAGCCCAAACAAGTCTCTTCTGCTTGTTGCCTGTCCTTAGCAGTGGTTTCCTAGCAGATATTCTAGCATGAAGGCCTGATTCACACAGTCTCCTCTTAACAGTTGTTCTAGAGATGTGTCTGCTGCTGTTAACCTGCAATTTCTGAGGCTGGTGACTCGGATGAACTTATCCTCCGCAGCAGAGGTGACTCTTGGTCTTCCTTTCCTGGGGCGGTCCGCATGTGAGCCAGTTTCTTTGTAGCGCTTGATGGTTTTTGTGACTGCACTTGGGGACACTTTCAAAGTTTTCCCAATTTTTCGGACTGACTGACCTTCAATTCTTAAAGTAATGATGGCCACTCGTTTTTTTCTTCACTTAGCTGCTTTTTTCTTGCCATAATACAAATTCAACCTCTTTGAATGAGAAGGTGTGTCCAAACTTTTAGTCTGTACTGTGTATATATATATATATATATATATATATATATTTTTTTTTTTTTAAATATAATTTTGTAAATATATATCAGCAGCAGAATGAAAGACAGGAGTGTGGCAAGAGAAGGGTTGGGCGTGCTCAGTGTGGACGCCTCACCTCCTTTAGCTTTCGCTCCTTTGCGAGCCTTGCAGCGTCGCGCTGAGCTGCGACTATAGCCTCCTCTTCTAGCCTTAACTTCTCCTCTTGTGCCACTAACTGGGCAGAAATAACAACAAAAAGGGGACAATAACGAAACCGAACAAATGAAGATAATGAATAGCAGGAATGAAATGCAATAAAAAAGCAACACAGACTGAAAACCATGGAAACAAAGAAAACTTAAAAGTAGGTTTATTAACTGTAAGCTCAACTATTAATTTCTAAGCCCTTACTAATTTTAGGATTAAACAATATTTTCATTAAACCTATTTTACTGAAAAAGTACTGATTAGGATGGATTAGGATTTTCGCATGACTTCATAATTTTTATTTTTATGAGACTAACAGCAAAGAGAAAAAAGGTGAGGCACCTCAGCATTCAGCTTATCATCGATCAGTGTCTGCTTATCGGCAATAGCAGCATAGCGTAGTTCCTTCAGATGGCCAATCTCCTCCTCACTGATGGGCCTGAGCCGAATACAATAAAGGTCAGACTTCACAGTCCTCCTGAGACTGCACAATTTAAACATCTCAATGCTGCATTTGCTAAAAGAGCTCTGATAGCATTATTCATTCATAATTCATCTTCATTTTCACCCAGCTCTAAGCCATGATTTATTACAATATTGATGGAATGGTACGAGTACAACAACAGTGAACACATCTAATACACATCTAATGTGAACACTATCACAGCTCTTACTTCATTGTCTTGGAAACGTTGAGTCCTTAAATATACCACAGACAGATTACAACAAGATATCTACAGTACTATGCAAAAGTCTTGAACCACATCTTATTTCTTCAAAACAGAGACTTTATTTTATTTAACACAGTCTTGAGGAATAGTTCTCTGAAGGACTCATTTGGCTCTCATTTTCACTTTAGGCCCTGTACCTGACCAGTTTCTGAGGATTGTTTTTTGTGTGTTCAGCCATACAATGACCTATGAATCTTTCAACCATAGCAACTTAATGCATGGACCAG
This sequence comes from Clarias fuscus, assembly GCA_030347435.1. NCBI lineage: Eukaryota > Metazoa > Chordata > Actinopteri > Siluriformes > Clariidae > Clarias > Clarias fuscus. Next base: position 22,234,944 of record CM059214.1, on the reverse strand, counting down.
TGACACAGAAAAAGGTGGCCCAGCCACATGATTAGTCTACTGGTGATGCTGAACTCTGCCTGGGGGGAAATCAGGTTGCTGCGAGGGCTGTTAAACAATTGTATTTTTAGGCTCTTTGCAGCCTTTCACATTTGGAACACACTTGCTCCCGTTTATTTAAATGTAATCTACATGACTTAATTAAGCTAATATAAAGAAATGGGATGTGGATCAAAACTTGTACAGCACTGTAGATTTCAGCAGCTACTCAGGTGCTTCTATTCTGACCTTTTACATACTCTGAGGCCTTGCCCTATATTTTTAATGCTTTATACATTATCAAAAACTGGTCCCTTAAACATGATTGTTCAATAAAAAGCACAAATATTTGAAATATTACATAAAATTTCTATGATTTGTTCTCCGGTTCTTAATGTTTGCCAGATTTTAGTGGCTTTCAGCCCAACCCCCAGTCATTTAGTCAATGGATGTCAAGCTTTTTTACATTTTATTTATCACTCATTCATTCTAGGAGTTAGTACTTTATCCTGGTCTGTAACACACCATGGAGTCAATCATGCGGCACCATTCACTCACACATTTATATACTCATTTCCATCTAGGGATAATTTCACATAGCCAAATTAGTAAGTGCAAACAAAAGAAGCATATCTTAGATAAGATTGGACTTGACTATTATCAAATTTCCTGTTATTGTCCTTTTTGGTTTGAAACAACATTAACAAGGAATATTTTGAGAAACGTGAGCAATCATGTTGCCAAAAAATCTATTTTGTAGACATGAGAATCACCAGTCATCGCCCGATGTATCACAATACCTTGGTAACGATTTGATTAAAATTGCGATTCTGTATGACAATTTGAAAAATCACAATTCTACATCAATACAAAAAAAGGTTTAATATTTAATTTAAAATTTTACAAAAAGCTACATTTTACTGAGCTGAATGTATCTCTTGATATAACTCCAACCAAATTAGGTGAAAATAGTTAAATAGTTTAAAGCGTACCACCTTTAGAATTATGAAAAAAAGCATCATTTTACTGCCTCAAATGCCACTGTTTTGAGACTAATTAGCACACAGTGTGTTTTGAGACTGGTGTAAGCATGTGTAATGAGTGTGTTTCACGGGCAATTTGGCACAACTTTTGATTTAATGCCATAAAAATGCGTTTCAGTTGCACCACTTCACGTGATCGATATCCAACTATTCCAATGTGGTTCAAACAGTCAATTCCAGTCACTGCAATCTCTATTATACATACATAACAATTTTCCTTTTTTTTTTTTTTTTAATAGTTTCACAAGGCTGCTCTTACAAATGTCCCTCATGCCTCTGGATGAACTTCACCCCCCTGGAAATATAGCTGTCTTATCAGGACTAATTTTAGCAGCATAAAACTACACTTCACACAAGCATACACTAAACGCTTGATTTTGTAATCTGTGTGAGGAAAACAGAATAAAAACACCATACCTGGCACAACTTTGTGAACTCTCACCCTGAAAGAAGAAGAAACGATATTTAGTATTAGAGAGAATGTAAGACGTCATTCCCAAGTGTGAGGGTATCTGGGAAATGATTCAGCGCTTACCTCATCACTCTCCACAAGATTCTCAAACTGCAACACAAAAACAGATGAAGACATCAAGTCAGTCTGAGTCACAATTACAATAAAAAGAAAGAATAAATAAATAAAGAACACATTGTGTGTGTATGTGTGTGTATAGTTGACTATACCTCTATTGTATAATGTTCTCCAGTTGTGCTACTTCTAAAGTATTTCGACCTGTTTAATAAAAAAAAATGAATGAATTATTGGTTCTTTTATTTACATTTACAGACACCCTTAACCAAAGCAACATTTTTATCTCATTATACATCTGAGCAGTTGAGGGTTAAGGGCCTTGCTCAAGGGCCCAACTTAACCTCTGAGCCTCGCCAGCCCTATCCCTTTTATGAATGAGTGACATAACATATTAATGTTTTTTGACATTTTATCGTGTCTAACGTTACAGGTTTCAGTAACTTTATAAATTATGAATGTGTTTGTTTGTGTAACAGAAGTTGACGCTGCTGTTGATTAGACATGTAGCCGGATGCTAACCAGGAGAAGGAGGGAGGGGTTACGGGGCGTGGCCCTGTTTTCTGTACAGCACATCTGTTAGCTAGCTAGCTGTCAATCTAAAGACAAAAATAATAAACACATACACACACAGCTCTATCTACTTAAGACGCACCCTTTCTCCCTTGTTATTCCCTTTACTTAAACACAACAAAACTTGAATTTAAACTTGTGTCTTAACGTATTCATAGTCACATCTTACTGAAACATAATCTCATTGTTTTGACTTTACGTATACAAAGACTAAACAAAGTTAATTTCTATAACCATGTCTATCCCGCTTACCCTCCTCCTCTCTGGATCCTGCTCGCCTCTCTCCTGAATATCGCAGTGCACTGAGTCCAGCAGTTCCCCATGGCATTGTGTCAAAGTACAGAGAGCAGATCAGATATCAGCCTGCGTTTCTATCCCACACAGATCTCCCTATCTGCTGCCCTCCGGTGCTAAGAGAATACCACATTGTAGTAACACATTTCTGATGACAAATAAAAACGACTCCAGCAGGTTGGCTACCAAAACTTGTTTCATAAAGCAGCTACATGGACAGGCGGGCTGCCCTGGTGGCTGCTAACCTATTGTTTCCTCTTCCTGCCAGTGACACGTGATTAATGTTTAAACTACGGAAAGCCGTTTTGCTCAAATTATGCGCCGCCGTGAATCATCGCTAGGGGGAGACAAATAGCAATACAAGTCTCCGAGGTGGGCGCGGGAATAAAGAATTTCTCAATTCAGTACAATTTTTATATCGGCTTGTATTTTCTTTCTTCCGTTTTTATGTTGTGCTGTCCCTGTCAGAATTTAACTGTCAAAAAAGTTATTGTTTGATTGTTTTTTGGTTTGTTTTGTTTTGTTTTTGAGCTAGCGGTTAGTCACTACTAGTGGTGTAGGTAGATGTGTGGCAACCACCAATTTAGCTTGGGAAATCAGGCTGCCTAGCAACTGTTGTGTTAATTTCACATGTGTGGTACACAGCTAAAATAGTCATTTTCTTCTTTAAACCTGACATAACATTGCATTTAAGCTTTAATCTATATATACTGTATTAAAAAAATTAACAGAAATTCCGTTTGTGTGGGCAGATGGCCAGTGTTTGCACAGGTATTTGGCTTCTTCTTAATTTTCTTATCTGTTGTTTAACAGCGTTTGTAATCCATTACTGCCAACTGTAGGTCCAATTCTCCCTCATCTTCCCGGCCTCTGAAAAAGGTTTTAAACCTTTCATCTGCTATATCCAGTACCTCCACACACTCTTTCTTCTTGATACGTTATCCTTTCAGTATCTCCACCCAGCATCTCGTTGGAGTTCTGTAGGTCCCATCACTGCCACCCATAGACCTCTATCTCTCTTTAGCTTCCCTGTCCTTTAAAGTCAATTTTCCAGTCCAGTATTCCACGAAAACAGCATTCAATGCTTCCTTCCCTGATCAGTGACTCCCCATTAAAAAAAAAAAAAAAACTTTTAACAATCCTTTCTACTATTTCTAGTTCTTGGAGCTGTGCCACCATATCTAGCCTCTCCTGCCTATATTTCCTGCCCGAGAGCAATACATGCTCCACAGTCTCACTATACTGGCATTCCTCACATGCATCCCATTGGGTGTTTGCCTACTATAAATAGAATGCTATTAAGGTTGCTGTGTCCAAGTCTTAGTCTGCTAATTAATACTTCGTCTTTCCGATTTCCTACCCCCACCCCCCCATCACATTTACTTCGTCATGTATTAAATGAAAATGTCTCAGTTTTGGTTCATTATCCCACTGATGTTGCCATTGTTGTTTTGTCTTTCTCCAAACTGTACCATTACCCCATGAGTTTTATAATTCGCTATTGACCTTAACATCCACTTTTTGGTTGCTTCTTTTTGCATACCATTCTCCCCACCTGTATCATTAGGCAGCGTCATCATCAATTTTTATGTCATTCTGTGATGGTGCCGCAGGAGTTCCTCAACCAATGTAACAATGGGAAGCGCCCTCTACGGCGAAAACAGGCATGTTAGGCCAAGCTCTTAGCTACCGAAACCCCGGATCTGCTGCGTAGGCGCATACGACAGGCAGAAGTAAAGGTTGCCGAAATATTGGAGCAGCGTGAGGATTGCCAGAGAGAATAACTGTCTGGTTTGGCTCAGCTACAAAATCAGACACCAGAAGAATACAAAGGATGCTTCAAACTGCTGAAAGGATTATTGGTGCTCCCTTGCCTACCCTTCAAGAACTGTTCATATCCAGTGTGAAGAAAAGGGCTCAGAAAATCTCTTTGGCCATCAAGCCATCTTTTCCTTGAACATTTGCCTTCTGGTCGGTGGATCAGAGCACCAAAGACCAGGATAGCCAGGCACAAGGACAATTTCCCCCAGGCAATCTACCTCATGAACAGTTAAATGTTCTCCCCATTGTGCAGTAAAAATATGTGCAATATTAATATGTGGATTATGCAGAATACTGTACAATACCACTGATACCATATTTATTTGATAATACCCATATCTTATTTAATTTCTTTTTAATTGAATTCTTTTGTGTGTGTGTGTGTGTGTGTGTGTGTGTGTGTGTGTGTGTGTGTGTGTGTGTGTGTGTGTGTTGTTGTTGTTGTCATCTCCGGAGCTTCTGTCCCCAAAACACATTCCTTGTATATGCAAATGTATTTGGCAATAAAGCTTCTTTTTATTCTGATCCGACCACACACTCCATTTGGTAGCACACAGACGTCAGGATCTACATTCTGGCAAAGCCAGGGGTAAACCTCAGGTATGTATGCAGAGCCGCAAGTAACCTCTAGTGTATTGACTGCAAAAGTATTGACTGCATGTACCATGTCCTTGACCAATATAATCCCACATAGTTTTCACAAAAAAGAGAGAAAAAAGATAGAAAGATGAAGAAGAACACTGAGCAGACAGTGGACAAACTAAACATTTTTGGCATAATGAATAAAACTGGTCTTTAAAACAGGCACAATAGCTGTTGGGATGCCTTCCACACAGAGTGTTACTATACTATCCTCTACTGGCAAAAGAGTGAGAAAAACTCCCACTGGACAGACTGACCTCTGTGCTCCCAATCTCACACCAGCTCTGCCTGAGTGGTACAATTACTGAGAAATGGGGTTATATACAGTGCTTTGTCATTTGAATTGCTATATATGGTATTCAGTTTAATATACATAGACTAACAGAATGCACAACTTTGACACTAATATACAGGAATGTGTATTAATATGCTCCATTACCCAAAAAAAGGCACAGTTTATATTTAAATAACCAAATATGTTTTCAGCTATAAACTATTATTTTAACTCTAACTGATGCAGAGTGAGGCAAATAAAATGCTTCAGTTTGCTAGGGAGCACATACATTTGATTGTAGAGAAATGGTCATGTGATTTGATGAGTCCAGATTGACCCCTTCCCAGAGTGATGCGCGATTAGGGTAAGAAGAGAAGCGCATGAAGCAATGCATCCATCATACAAATTGCCTTTGGAAGCTGTGTTATAATTTCTTTGGGTTGTTTCAATTGTTCAGCTCAGCAAAGTTTTGTGACAGTAAAATGAAGTCAGCTGATATCCTGAATGTACTGAATGACCAGGTCATCACATCAATGTGTTTTATGTATTCCTGGTGGCATAAACCTAATCCAGGCCGTGAATGTCAAGATTCATCACGCTCAAATTGTGTTTAAGAGTGGTTCTGGGAGCATGAGAAATCATCATGTACTGTATGGGCCACCACTGAAAGTCTATGTGTTTGTGTTTTATGAAGTGGTTCTGAGCCTAAATTCTTGCAACTCTGGACAGAAATAATAGTTATGGTGTTGCCTAGATTTGTTGAAATAATGCCATGGTGAATATACAATGTAATTAAGTCTAAAGGTGGTTGAACAAAATATCTGAGTGTATACAGTATGCATAGTTAGTTAGCACCTTCATTGTCATTGCAGTCTTGCATACAAAATTTGTAAAACTATTCCACTGGTGTATTCAACCTAAAAAAACAAACATTGGACATTCAATAAATACACAATAAGTTGATTAAAGTCATAAAATAAATAAATAATCAGTATAAAGTGCAAGTGTTGCAGAATAGTGCAGAAATAGCTGCATATGTAGACTATTTACTTTTATTTAACGTGCTGATGGCCCTGGGGAAAAACTCTCTGAGTCTGGTGATTAGTGCTTTGACTGCCCTATAGCGCCCACCAGAGTACAACAGTTCAAAGATACGGTGGTCAGGGTGGGTGAGGTCTTGAATGATGTTGGTTGGGGTGCTGAGATATCATAAAGTGGCAAAGTTCTTCTGGGAGGCAGCAGGCAGCCGGTTACCTTCTATGTTTTGATCACACTTTGCAGAGCTTTTTGTCTTCAGCAGGATAGCCTGAATACCAAACTGAATACCAAACTGAGATGCAGTCTGTTAAAAAGCCTCTTGATGGTCATCCAGTAGAAACAGCCACAAACAGCTTACTCGCTTTGTTATCCCTCCTGAGCACACTCAGAAAGTGGAGTCTTTGTTGTGCTTTGTTCACAATCACTGTGGTGTTGGCTGACCAGGAGAATTTCTTAGACATAAGGAGTCTGAAAAAAGTCTGCACTGTCTCAGCACATGCCCGGTTTATGCAGAAGGGGCCAGGTTTGTAGCTCATCTCCTCTGAAGTCCAGAATCATCTCTTTTGCCTTTGTGTTCAGTGTTTAGTCTCTGTATCTCATCCTTGTAGGCTGACTCATCTCTCTTCAAGATGAGCCTGATGACACTTGTGTCGTCAGCATAATTAATCATGGAAGTGGACAGGTGCACTGATCTACAGTTATATGATATGAAGAGAGTAGAGATGTGAACTCAGCACACAGCCATGTGGTGCACTGGTGCACAGTGTGTTGGAGGTGGAGATGTAGCGGCCAGTCTTTACCCTCTGTGCCAGTCTGTGAGAAAGTGTTTAATCCAGGTGCGAAAGATAAAGGGGAGTATAAAAATTTCAGCAGTTACCAAACAAGATCTCCAAAATGATAGTATTAAAGGATTAGCTGAAATCAATAAAAAAAAACATCCTTACATAGGTGGTCCACATGGCTCAGCACTGTACAAGTTGCTATAGTGATGGCATCCTCAGTTGGCCTGTTGATGTTTACGTGTGGCAGGACCAGCTTCTTGAAGCCCTTCATAACTTCAGGAATAAGTGCTACAGGTCTGTAACTTGATGATGGTTCCTGACTTTAAGTAGGGTGGTAGGACAGATTGTGTCAGGGAGGTGTTAAAAATCATTGTGAAGACCCCAGTGAGCAGGTCATTACATACTGGAAGTACTTTGCTGGGTACCCCATTTGGTCCTGCAACTGTCCTCGGATATAACGCCATTAGCACCCTGTTTACTTCCTTTCCCCTTAGTGTTCTGACTGTAGCTATCCTGCCAACCTCAAATTGGGTAAAGAAACGGTTTAGCTCCTCTGCCAGTAGTCCAGTAGTCATATCTGACTGGCTCAGATATTACAGATTTACATTTTTACATAAAAAAAAAAACTATAAATTTCTATACAAAACATTATGACAAAAATATTGTGCAAAAATTGAAAAGAGCAGCACAGGTAGGTACTGTAGGTATGAACAAACTAAGATGGTTGAAGATCAGTGTGATTGTACATGTGTGTGTTTATCAGTTCAGTCCTGATGTTATTTAGTTCATCTGAATGATTTATGTGTGTGTGTGTGTGTCCGAATGCTCACTGGATGTGAGTGGCCGAATGCTTCGGTGTCTTTTTCCAGATGGCAGGAGGGTGAAGAGTGAGTGAGAGGGGTGTGTCCGGTCAGCCACAATGCAGGTGGCTTTGCGGATGGAGCGCCCGGTGATCTTCTCAGCTGTCCTCACTATCTGCTGTAGGGTCTTGCGGTCTGATATGGTACAATTTCCAAACCAGACAGTGATGCAGCTGCTCAGGATGCTCTCAATAGTTCCTCTATAGAAGGTGGTGAGGATTGGTGATGGAAGCTGTGCCTTTCTCAGCCTTCTCAGGAAGAAAAGACGTTGTTGGGCTTTCTTGTGCAGAGAGCTGGTGTTGAGGCACCAGGTGAGGTTCCAGGCACCACCGACTGCAATACTTTTACTTTTGTAGTCAATCAAATGCTGTAGCCCTTCCCACACACTCTGAGAGTCTTTGTATGGTTATGCGGTCTTACATTGTTTTCTTAAAGGCTACTTACAAGACTACTTACAGCAGACAGGACTGGTCAAACATGCGTCCCCTTGCTTTACCCTTAAGGTGGTATTTCATTGTTCCAATAACCCTAATACCTTAGTTTGTTTAAACAATTCTCAAATAAAGCTGATCCCCTAATTAGATATATACATGTATGTAAGAAATCTATTAATAATTAATCCAAACAGGACAAACAGTATTTTAGGGCATATAAAGTTATAATAATTCATAATACAACACAGAAGTAGGGATTGACTGCCTCATTCTGTCACACAGTGGTCATGTCAATTTTCCTAAATCATAATCAGGTAATGTTTAAATAAAATGTAATGATTCTCTGTCCTAGTCCTGTTTAATGAGTCAAGAGTCATGCTGTAGCTTTAAGATTTCCCTGCACTGGAAATAAGGGTTTAGCCCAAACCAAATGGCAATACCCCTATGCAGAAAGTGGGGTAAAGAAACATATGGTGTGGTGTGGTGTGGTGTGGTGTGTGGAAGACCTATATTGGCTTTCACAGAGCCCGGACATCACCCCCACTGAACGCCTTTGGAATGAATCAGAATACCAACAGAGGACTAGACCTCATCCTCATCACTACCTGGCCACACAAATGCTCTTGTGGCTGAATGTGCAGAAATTCCTACAGCCATGTTCCAAAATCTAGCCCAAAGTCTGACGTAGTAGTTTGTATCTTTTTATGGACTGTAGTCTGTTGATAATTGTACTTTAACAACATTTGGCAGATGTGTTTCTCCACATGGATCTCAATTATACAGTACAACCGAGTAGTTGAGGGATTGGTGGTGCTGGGATTTGATCTCATAACCTTCTGTCCAAAAGTCCAAAATGTTAACCATTGCCCCTGAGGAATAGCATAGAAAGCTAGTGTTAGATTTCTGGAGTTGCTTTTTATTAGTTGCACCTAATTTTAGATGTTTAGCACACAAGAAGGTGTCTAGGGGGTACTTTTAACTTGTTGTTACCACTATTATTTTGGATATGTTATTATTTCCATGCAGTAGATTTACAAGAACAGAGACATGCTTATGGCGCATTATGCAACACACCTACAGATAACAGGAATGTTTCTGTATTGTTTTTTCCTGAAACACCCTGCTTTCACTAGAATTTAGATTAAGCCTCGTTCTACTATAGTTGAAGTTTGTATTGTATCTATTGTCCAAGACATTGCACTGTGGACCACTTGAAAATTCCATATATAGATAAAGGTTTTCACAATACAAAAGCCACCATTATCAACATCTTCAGAAATAGGAGAAAAGGGTCAACATACCTCTTACTGAGCTTTAGGTTACATCTTTGATGTGCTAATGGGCAATATTTTTAAAGTCTATAAAAAGAGTATTTTAAAGTTAGGGCTGTGAAGCCCCCACAGTTGGAACCTAAATAAGGCTGAGATAAACAGCAATATTGCAGAAGCAAAAAATAAATAAATAGTGTGTTATGTAAGGGCATAAATGGAGTTGATGAATTTAACAACAAAAATAATTCTTATATTAATGTGTGATTTACAATGATCCTTGGCATATTATCTCTTATTCCCAGTCCCTGCTTGTACAAAACCAGCAATTTATCCTATGTCGAATATAAATAATGCATTCATGCAAAACAATTTCTCATTGTAAAGACAATTAGAAAATCAAATGAGTCCTTCTGCCTAAAGGCTCACTTCTAGAGTAGAATACGTGGGTCAGGCTCACTCACTCTCACTCACTCATCGTCTGTATCACTTTATCCTATATACTGGGTCACGGGGGGCCTGGAGCCTAGCACAGACTTAGGGCAACCCGGACAGGGTGCCAATCCATCAAAGGGCACACACTACAGGCAATTTGGGAACACTAATTAGCTTAATCTGTAGGTCTTTGGACTGTGAGAGGAAACCGGAGTACCCGGAGGAACCTGGCTGGGAATCGATCCTGTTGGACTTAACAATAAGTCATAGTAATAATAAGTTGTAGTTTGAATACAACACTATCACAGTAGAATGAAAATTTTCAATGCTGAAGTCTTAGTTGTATTAATTAAATGTGTTTGCAATATGCTCTTATATGAATATGTAAGGCACATAGCTGTAGGAAAATGGGGAAGAAATGTAACATTGACATACAGGTCGTGCCATATGACCTTTTAGCAGCACCCTGGTGTGATAGTGTGATAGTACCAGATTAGTGTCATCAGCAATCCTGGCGTCATGATGATGTCACCAGCTACAGGGGTTGGCCATGGATTCAGGAGATTAACATTAAACAGAAAGTGACAGATTTTTCCAGTTCATGGCTCAGAGTGAGAGGTGATTATAAAATGATTAGTTTCAGAAGCAGCATGGGTGCAAAAAGAAAATCTAAGCCAACAAATATGGATTAACTCACTCTTTCCATTCATACTTGAAGCTTGCTTGCATATCATGGCCTTTCTGGTGTCTTCCCAAAAAGAGCCGCTCTTATACAGACTGTGTTGTTTTTGGTGTTCAAGCAGAGATATGTATTGAAAGTTAGTATTTTTTTGGTACACCTCTCTCTAATTTAATATTAGTCATTTTAAAATCCACCCTGACCTGCCTCCACTGGAGCTCTTGTGTATGGATTCATACAGACGCGATGCCAGCTTACATCATGGAAATATCTGCCCACGGCCAGGGAAGTTTTCTCCAGTGACCGTGTGGCCCAGCTGGGCTAACTGTCTCCTACTATGATCATGACAAGACCAATCTGTCAGTGAATAAGCTTGGCCATTTCGTGATAGAAGCACTTATAATTTCTACCTGAACTTATTGGATGGTATATTATTTTGCAATACTTTACAGATGAATGAAAGTCTATCTATAATTTGTTTGATTCCAGGAATTCATTGTTGTAGTTATAGGCTAATTCAGATTTCTAGGCAATGTTCAAAATAATTTTTATCCTAATTATAAAATAACAACATAACTTAATAATACTAATTAATATTAAATAATATATAAGATATATTAATATAGAATTATAAGTAATTAATATTAATTTGAGTTATGGTAAAATACATTTTGTGGTCAAAATATGACTCTGATTATTGCATGTGCATTGGGTTCAAATTGTAGTATAGGACTTTACTGAGCTTTATTTGACTGAAATGCACGGCTGTGTGAATTTGAATGTATTCCATTGGCATTGTGCCCACAAAGTCTTGAAATACCATTGTTTCTAAAAATGCTTGTGGTGTACTTAATATAGCAGAAGACCACTTAAAAATTCCCCTAGCAACAAATCCCTCAGTTCAAAGGTAACATAGACTGTTTAACTGCACAATCTTCATTTTGCATCACTTCCAGTACATACGCGCAAAATGAATAGCTGCAGCCCCACAGGTTCAACTAACTGATTTCAAATCTACTGTGCATCTAGCAGCAGGTAGTGTGTGTCATACATACAATAGTGTTTTCTAATGTGTTCATCGGGTTTTCTCTGTCTCTTACCTTTTTCTTTTTTCTCTTTCATATGTACATAAACACCCCAATTGTGCTTCCTGATTTCTTATATGACAATACTTCCTATAGCCTATCCCAGGAGACTTGTACATGTGGGTTCAATTAATTATGATTGTCTAACGTTGCCTTAGCCCAACTTTTCATCTACTCAAAAAAGGTAAGTTGTCTTCAATTGTAGCCCGCTGATGTAGTTGGTTCAAGTAATTGTTTTTCTAATGAAAACAAATTGGCCTAACAATACCCCAACAATTAAAACACAAACATTACTTTATTAGAAAACTTTATTCTTCAAAAACTAGTTAAAGTTAAGACAGGAGAATATAGAGTCTATTTTGTTTAAAGGTCAATAAAATACCTGGATAACACCAGCTGCTTATTAGTCTCTTTTTGATTCTTTTATATTACAATATAATAACCATTTTTAAAAACTAGCAAAGATGTCAGACACAAAAAGAGTCTGTGGCAACAAGATTTCAAGCCTTTATTTTGTCACATATACATTACAGCACAGTGAAATTCCTTCTTCGCATATCCCAGCGTACCTGGGGTCAGAGCGCAGGGTCAGCCATGGTACAACACCCCTGGAGCAGTTAGGGTTAAGGGCCTTCCTCAAGGGCCCAATGGCATCCTGGCTGAGCTGGGAATCGAACCGCCGATCTTCCAATCAGTAACTCAGTGCCTTAGCCCTCTGAGCCACCACTGCAATAATACAATACAATAATACAATACAATACAATACAATAATAATCGTTTGTATGGCTTCATATGTGTCCGTCCAGTCCCTTTGGAATTCAATGTTTAGAGCACAGACCTGACCAAAAACATCACTCCTAAAGCTGCTGCATAATCACCCCAGCCATCAAGGACTACTACAACTTCATCAGCTTGTTTATGCTCCTACAGTAGCTCAGCAATCACCACCCTGTTTCTGGAATTCTAATGATGGGTTAAAGCTGCATATTGTTTCATATTTAAAAGTGTTTGATATTTTCAAGGGTTTTACTTTGTCATTCTGAGAAAGAAAGTACATGATTGGAGTAAAACTCTATTTGTTTTTCATACAAATTAAGTTAACCGATATAACACTCGTAGATACAGTATGCATTAGCAGGGCGGCACAATGGTGTAGTGGTTAGCACTGTCGCCTTGCAACTCCAGGGTTCATGTTTGATCCCCATCTCTGTGTGCATGGAGTTTGCATGTTCCCCCTGTGCTTGGTGAGTTTCCTCTGGGTACTCTGGTTTCCAGAGACTCTACAGTTTTTATATCATTTAACTTACTGAGCACTAAAGCGCCACTACTCCTTAACTACACTGTAAACCCCAATAAGTTGGCAAAACTAAAAAGTGCACTTTCGGATGCACTTCCTGCTGCAATCCTCCCATTTTATCTGGGCCTGGGACAGACACTTCATCCAGTTGTTGGGAATCGAACTTGGGCCTTTCGCATAGCAAGAGAAACACCTACCACTGAGCCACCAGTGCCCTATTGCCCTGATGACGTCAGGCCCAAAATCGCTTGTCTGAAAGATTTTAAGTTAGTGGAACTTTAAGGTGACAGTTACTGTTACTTAAGTATTTACAGTTACTTAAAATGTCAAATTGAAAAATGCCATTTCTACAAACTCATGAATACCAAAAAGTTCTAAATACTCAAGGTCTCTTAATTTGAACTAATTTTCATTATTTAAGTTACAGTAACAGTACTCAATATGTTTCATTACTTTGAGCATTAGGGTTTACAGTGTATTAAACACCCCTGCTGAAAAAACCAGCATAGACCAGCAAAGCTGGTGACCATTATACCAGCATAGGTTGTGTTTTGGTGCTGGTATGCTGGTGACCAGCATACATTTTGCTGGTATGTTGGTGACCAGCATTATAGTTGTAACGGGTGCTGTACGTGGGTAGAAGGAGAGGCATATATGCAGAGGTGACGTGCGAGTGAAAGTCTTTTAATGAACACAAACACAAGGGAAACAGAATAGGACCTTAACCAGGAGATAAACAACACATGACAGATCAAACTGGAGACAAACTATACGTAACAGACTAAGAGATAACATAAGGCTAGGGGCTACACAAAGGCTAGGGCTAACAAAGGGCTAGGAGCTAACAAAGGGCTAGGAGAAACATGGAGCTAGGAGAATACACAGAACTTCACAGGGAAACAAACAAAACCACTTACCTTGATACAGCAAAACCCAAAATGAACAGCAAACCAAATCAAACAGATGCAAGACCCAGACTCGTGGAACTCAACATTTATAATCAAACTAATGAGCAACCTCGGTTCAGGTGAGCACTCCCATCACCTGACTGAGGTGCATTCTGGGACATGGAGTTTTACACACAAAAAAACAAAGAAAACAGAAAACCAAAGGAACTCTCTGGGCGCTTTGGCGCCCTCTAGGGGTTATTCCTGACATTACCCCCCCCCCCCCAAAAGGCGCACCACTGGGGCGCCAACGGAGGACCCGGACACCCTCCCCAAGGTCCCAGAACCGTCCTCCCCACAGCGAGGCTGCAAGGCATTTTCCCTTGGAGTGAAAAGGAGAGTAATCCAAGGCTGGGGCCGAGGTCGGACGGCGGAGCGAGCACAGCATCCTCGAACCCGGGCGGCGGCAGGAGCGAGCACGGCGTCCTCGAACCCGGGCGGCGGCGGCAGGAGCACGGCGTCCTCGAACCCGTGTGGAGGCGGCAGGAGCACGGCGTCGTTGAGGCCAGGCAGCGGAGGAGCTGGCTCATGCCTTTTGGGGCTCTCTGGCAGGTCTGGGCCCACAGCGGGGCTCTCTGGCAGGTCTGGGCCCGCTGCGGTGCTCTCTGGCAGGTCTGGGCCCGCAGCGGGGCTCTCTGGCAGGTCTGGGCCTTCACCGAGGCGGACAGGAGATTCAGGGCGTCCACCGAGGCGGACAGGAGATTCAGGGCGTCCACCGAGGCGGACAGGAGATTCAGGGCGTCCACCGAGGCGGACAGGAGATTCAGGGCGTCCACCGAGACGGACAGGAGATTCAGGGCCTCCACCGAGGCGGACAGGAGATTCAGGGCCTCTACTGAGGCGGACAGGAGACAGGGTGTTGAGCTTGACGTCCCCTGCCTCTCTGTCAAGTTGGGCGAGCTGGTTCTGGAGCAGTGCACCCATCTCCAGCAGGGCTTGAATCCGTTCTTGATCATTCGCGGACCTGCACCGATTGATCTGCTGAATGAGCTCACCTGCCAGCTTTTGGAGCACTAGCCTCCGCCGTTTATGCTCCTCGCTCTCCTCCTTCTGAGGACACACAGACCCTTTCCGGCTCGGCTGCGTCGTTCGTTCACCCTCTCCAGTCTCCTTCCAAGGTGCCCCGCCGGCAGTTGCTCCACTCGCTCCGGCGCACCCCAAGTTGTTCCGCCGGAGGGCAAGCCAACTCCCCACAAATGTTGCTTGCCCTGGCGTCACGGTCATAGCCCCCCCCAAAAAAAATTTCCAGGGGAGGCTCCTCTGCTATGCCATTGTTGCGGTCTTGCATACTGTAATGGGTGCTGTACGTGGGTAGAAGGAGAGGCATATATGCAGAGGTGACGTGCGGGTGAAAGTATTTTAATAAACACAAACACAAGGGAAACAGAATAGGAACTTAACCAGGAGATAAACAACACATGACAGATCAAACTGGAGACAAACTATACGTAACAAACTAAGAGATAACATAAGGCTAGGAGCTACACAAAGGCTAGGGCTAACAAAGGGCTAGGAGCTAACAAGGGGCTAGGAGCTAACAAGGGGCTAGGAGCTAACAAAAGGCTAGGAGAAACATGGAGCTAAGAGAAACGTGGAGCTAGGAGAATACACATAGGACTAGGAGAATACACATAACTTCACAGGGAAACAAACAAAACCACTTAACTTGATACAGCAAAACCCAAAATGAACAGCAAACCAAATCAAACAGATGCAAGACCCAGACTCGTGGAACTCAAGAACATTTATAATCAAACTAATGAGCAACCTCGGTTCAGGTGAGCGCTCCCATCACCTGTCCGAGGTGCATTCTGGGACATGGAGTTTTACACAGAAAAAACACAAAGAAAACAGAAAACCAAAGGAAGTTTCTGGGCGCTTTGGCGAGCCTCTAGGGGTTATCCCTGACAGTAGTGCCATGATACTATGCTGTTCACCACCCCATCTAATGTTGGTATGGTATAAAAGCCAGAATATATGGAAGATTGTCATCCAATATGTAAAATATAAAACAGAACCAGTATAAAATCAGCTTTATTGGCCAACACAAACAAAATTAACATTGTGTAATATGTAACGATATATACAATTTGCACATTTGTAACAATATGATAATTTAACAATGAACAGCAAATAAGTTTTTATAAAAAAATAAAAAATATTTAAAAAAAAACATGAGACCAACCTCTGAGGGACACTTTCACACAGTTACCTTCACACCACAGTAGTGTAAATGAGTGAGCTTGGCCCTTACTCATTATTTAGGGGTCTGCAGCTTTATGGGCCCTGAAGTAGTTCTGACATAACAATGTTTCACATAAACTGGCAAAAGCTTGTGAGAAAATGAGGAAAAATAAATTCATGTTAGTTTTATATTATCAGAATAAGGATTATATAAGATTTAAAAACTTAACCAAGGTAACAGCTTGCTGTATTCTCCCCCTTCGTTCTCTGTTGGAGTCGCAGTGTTGTTCTGAGGTAAATCTAAACTCCTCCCACTGTCCAGAACATTCTGTAGAGCTTCAGAAACCTCTGCCTGGGCGTGTCCTGTCTCAGGTCAATATCTGTGAATGAAATGAGGCAGAAAGACTGTATCTCTTTAGATTCATATGGATTATATACAGTAAACGGAGAATATTTATTTTTGATTAAGCTTGCTACATTTAAAAGTAGACACTTTAAGCTTTCTATAGATATATACACACGTGGACAAAATTGTTGGTACCCTTCGGTCAATGAAAGAAAAACTCACAATGGTCACAGAAATAACTTTAATCTGACAAAAGTAATAATAAATAAGAATTCTATGAATGTTAACCAATGAAAGTCAGACATTGCTTTTCAACCATGCTTCAACTGAATTATTTTGAAAAATTAACTCATGAAACAGGCCTGGACAAAAATGATGGTACCCCTAACTTAATAGATTGTTGTACAACCTTTTGAGGCAATCACTGCAATCAAACGATTCCTGTAACTGTCAATGAGACTTCTGCACCTCTCTGCAGGTATTTTGGCCCACTCCTCATGAGCAAGCTGCTCCAGTTGTTTCCGGTTTGAAGGGTGCCTTTTCCAGACAGCATGTTTCAGCTCCTTCCAATGATGCTCAATAGGATTGAGGTCAGGGCTCATAGAAGGCCACTTTAGAATAGTCCAATGTTCATGTTCAATGTTCAAGGCCATTCTTGGGTGCTTTTAGCTGTGTTTTGGGTTATTGTCCTGTTGCAAGACCCATGACCTGCGACTGAGACCCAGCTTTCTGACACTGGCCAGCACATTTCTCTCTAGAATCCCTTGATAGTCTTGAGATTTCATTGTACCCTGCACAGATTCAAGACACCCTGTGCCAGATGCAGCAAAGCAGCCCCAGAACATAACAGAGCCTCCTCCATGTTTCACAGTAGGGACAGTGTTCTTTTCTTGATATGCTTCATTTTTCCGTCTGTGAACATAGAGCTGATTCCATTCCATTTTTGTCTCATCTGCCCATAGGACATTCTCCCAGAAGCTTTGTGGCTTGTCAACATGTAGTTTGGCATATTCCAGTCTGGCTTTTTTATGATTTGTTTTCAACAATGGTGTCTTCCTTGGTCGTCTCCCATGTAGTCCACTTTGGCTCAAACAACGACGGATGTTGCAATCTGACACTGATGTTCCTTGAGCATGAAGTTCACCTTGGATCTCTTTAGAAGTCTTTCTGGGCTCTTTTGTTACCATTCGGATTATCCGTCTCTTTGATTTGTCTTCAATTTTCCTCCTGCGGCCACGTCCAGGGAGGTTGGCTACAGTCCCATGGATCTTAAATTTCTGAATAATATGTGCAACTGTAGTCACAGGAACATCTAGCTGCTTGGAAATGGTCTTATAGCCTTTACCTTTAACATGCTTGTCTATAATTTTCTTTCGAATCTCCTGAGACAACTCTTTCCTTCGCTTCCTCTGGTCCATGTTGAGTGTGATACACACCATGTCACCAAACAACACAGTGACTACCAGGAGCCCTATATATAGGTCCACTGACTGATTACAAGATTGTAGACACCTGTGATGCTAATTAGTGGACACACCTTGAATTAACATGTCCCTTTGGTCACATTATTTTCAGTATTTTCTAGGGGTACCATCATTTTTGTCCAGGCCTGTTCCATGAGTTTATTTTTTTAAATAATTCTGTTGAAGCATGGTTGAAAAGCAATGTCTGACTTTCATTGGTTAACATTAATAGGATTTTTTAAAATTATTACTTTTGTCAGATTAAAGTTATTTATGCGACCATTGTGAGTTTTTCTTTCATTGACCGAAGGGTACCAACAATTTTGTCCACGTGTGTATGTATAGCTATATAGATATATGGATATGTGTGTGATCATTTTAGTTCATTTTAATGACGTGTTTCAAAAAGATTTTCGGGGAGACTGAGACTGCAGAAAGCACATCCTGTTTATTTTCTTTATTTTACAAAAGCATTACATTAACAAATAAAGACACAAATCGATGCATTACACGTATGTGTATGGTTAAAAATGATGGAACATTTTAAGTTATTTTGATGGTTACCATAAAAAATGCAAGTGGTCCCACCACCAAAACAGCTGACTCCATGATGCTGGTGCTGGTATGCTGGTAACCCCGCTGGTGTAATTGCTGGTCAAGCTGGTGATCAGCTATGAAGGTCTATGCTGGCGTTTTTTTTTTTTTTTTTCAGTTTTAAGTGCTTTCCATTGATTTTTTTTTTTTTTTTAAAGTTCATTTATATAACAGGTTTGTGTTGTGTTTTTAGACAACCCACAGATACTTAATAAATGTAAAATGATGTATTTACAGTCGTGGGCAAAAGTTTTGAGAATGACACAAATATTAGTTTTCACAAAGTTTGCTGCTAAACTGCTTTTGGATCTTTGTTTCAGTTGTTTCTATGATGTACTGAAATATAATTACAAGCACTTCATACGTTTCAAAGGTTTTATCGACAATTACATGACATTTATGCAAAGAGTCAGTATTTGCAGTGTTGGCCCTTCTTTTTCAGGACCTCTGCAATTTGACTGGGCTGCTCTCAATCAACTTCTGGGCCATATCCTGACTGATAGCAACCCATTCTTTCATAATCACTTCTTGGAGTTTGTCAGAATTAGTGGGTTTTTGTTTGTCCGCCTGCCTCTTGAGGATTGACCACAAGTTCTCAATGGGATTAAGATCTGGGGAGTTTCCAGGCCATGGACCCAAAATTTCAATGTTTTGGTCCCCGAGCCACTTAGTTATCACTTTTGCCTTATGGCACGGTGCTCCATCGTGCTGGAAAATGCATTGTTCTTCACCAAACTGTTGTTGGATTGTTGGAAGAAGTTGCTGTTGGAGGGTGTTTTGGGACCATTCTTTATTCATGGCTGTGTTTTGGGCAAAATTGTGAGTGAGCCCACTCCCTTGGATGACAAGCAACCCCACACATGAATGGTCTCATGATGCTTTACTGTTGGCATGACACAGGACTGATGGTAGCGCTCACCTTTTCTTCTCCAGACAAGCCTTTTTTCAGATGCCCCAAACAATCGGAAAGAGGCTTCATCCGAGAATATGACTTGGTCCTCAGCAGTCCATTCGCCATACTTTTTGCAGAAGATCAATCTGTCCCTGATGTTTTTTTGGAGAGAAGTGGCTTCTTTGCTGCCCTTCTTGACACCAGGCCATCTTCCAGAAGTCATCGCCTCACTGTGCATGCAGATGCGCTCACACCTGCCTGCTGCCATTCCTGAGCAAGCTCTGCACTGGTGGCACTCCAATCCCGCAGCTGAATCCTCTTTAGGAGACGATCCTGGCGCTTGCTGGACTTTCTTAGACACCCTGAAGCCTTCTTAACAAGAATTGAACCTCTTTCCTTGAAGTTCTTGATGATCCTATAAATTGTTGATTTAGGTGCGATCTTAGTAGCCACAATATCCTTGCCTGTGAAGCCATTTTTATGCAACGCAATGATGGCTGCACGCGTTTCTTTGCAGGTCACCATGGTTAACAATGAAAGAACAATGATTTCAAGCATCACCCTTCTTTTAACATGTCAAGTCCGCATTCTAACCCAATCAGCCTGACATAATGATCTCCAGCCTTGTGCTGGACAACATTCTCACCTGAGTTAACAAGACGATTACTGAAATGATCTCAGCAGGTCCTTTAATGACAGCAATGAAATGCAGTGGAAAGTTTTTTTCGGGATTAAGTTCATTTTCATGGCAAAGAAGGACTATGCAATTCATCTGATCACTCTTCATAACATTCTGGAGTATATGCAAATTGCTATTATAAAAACTTAAGCAGCAGCTTTTCAAATTTCGAATATTAATGTAATTCTCAAAACCTTTGGCAACGATTGTACATGTTTTTGGATAAATGGATTATTTTTGTCTCTTGTATGTAAATGCATTTAAAGATAACACTACACAGTCCATGTATTTACATCACACATTATTTTCAGTACTAGCTATTAAAAAACGAGGTTGAGCTGATAATGAGCTAAAATGGTAACCAATTTTAACTACCAAAACCTTGCTGGTGGCCTAGCATATAAATCATGCTGGCCTATGCTGGATTTTTCAGCAGGCATGCTGGTTCAACCAGCTTTTTGTTAGCTGAGCGCTCACACACCCGTGTGTGCTGGGGTGGACCAGGTCGATGGTGCTGGGAAAAAGTCAGGGGAAAGTGGGGAAACGCGCCAGATACTGTTATGAACGTTTAGTTTGCTAACTCCTGTACAGTGCAGTAACATGAAGCCTAAAGTTAGCTAAGCTCACCTCAGTAATGTCAGGGTGCCTCTGTATAATGATAAGTGGAAACATGCTGGCTTCACATATATCATGCTGTCTAAATTAACCTGTAAGCTAAATAAAATATTTATAAAAAAATAAAAATATTAAATTTAATTAAATAAGTAAATAAATAAATACTCAATACTAAATACTTAGTCCAGAAAATGGCCATCTTCACCTCTTTAGTGCAGTTTGATAGCGTCAGTCCGCCGGGGGGGTGGGGGTGGGGAGGATTCTTATAAATCACATGATTGCATCTCAGTAAAGGTAAATTGCTGGCTTTATTCAGTCTGTCTTTAAAATTTCCAAGAAAACAATGTTACCTGTTGTCTTAACAAATACCACTGTATTTATCTAGTTGGAGTTTTTACAGTGTATAAATAACATTCAATCACTACTGTGCATGTTGTGTGTGTGTGTACAGGTATGTGTGTGTGTGTATTTGTCTCTCCTCATTGGCAAGCAGTAGAGCTGGTCAGCAAGAATGTCATGGTGTGGTAGACACATAATTCGGTCTTCCCTAATTTTAAACCTAACCATCTCAGTCTGGTTCAATCATTTTAAACATTTTTAAACACATGATAAATAGTTTCTATGCATTACACACAGAGCTTCCAATGATACCATGTCTAAACCAGCTTTCTGCTTCCAAGTTTTAAATAGGCAGAAACAGCCGGTGCAAGCCATATAAGCAAAGGACAATATAAATGACTCTCATTAAAACAACTGGTAGCACATGTCAAGGGCCTGGAGGAAAACCTCTTCTCTAAATCATGATGATCAGTTTGTGGAAAAAAGCTATCCAGCCCCCTTGCGCTAGAGTGGCACACAGACAAGCCAAATATAAAGCCATTAATTCACACCTGGGAGAGCAAATGCTCATCATTAAAGATGACTCACCTTTTCAGTCACACAGCGGTCATTCCTAAATTATATGTCCCCAAATCACCTGCAGTGTTAAAGAACAGGATAACATTGTAGAATATCCAAATAAATAGGGACAGAATGCAGCTTAAACTTTTGCACTTTTGATTGATACAATATGTAGGGAGAATTAATAATAGTCATTTCACCCTTTATGATGTACTGTACATGTGTATACTGTACATATAATATGACATCTTGAATCCCTACTCTATACCTACACCTACTTATACCTTCCTAACAGTAAGACAAATATATGGTTCTCTATAACTGTTCCATTTATAGGCTGGATCTTTTACCACAGGTACAGTACTAGCAGGGGCACCACTAGAGATTCTGAGCCCATTGAAACCCTAATATACTAGGCTCCCATATACTGTAACTTGACATAACCAACCCTTTTCAATTTGCCATAGTATTGTTAAGGTCTCCTGTCATTTAAAGGCCCTTGGAATCAAACAGAAATTTTTAACCAATCTGAAAATTTCAAACCACATACAATATTTTCCATTTTTCCAGTACATGTGTAGTAGTTATAAGTATAGTTAGCGTAGTATAGTTAAAATAGTAAGATGTACTGGAGGAATGGAACACCTTATAAAAAATATAAATACAGTTCTAGAATGATTGTACATGGAGTTTGTATATTCTCCCTGTTTTGGGTGTTTCTTCCGGGTACTTGGCATTCCCAAATTGCCTGTAGTGTGTGAATGCGCGTGTGAATGTGAATAAAATAGGAATACGTGCAATGGTAATCACCATTGGCCTCCACGGAACCTAGTTGTACTACAGAGGTTCCTAGATGGATGGGTGGGCATTACAATTTAACAGTAAAAGAAAAGCTTCATTTAAATATGATTTTTAACAGTTTGTCACTCATAGAATTTTTTAGGAACTAAACATAACAGAAGTACTTTTACACATATCAAAGTTTACTCAAGTAACAATAATATAATGAAACTAAGCTATAATCGGTCTATTATATATACAGTATATGAGGAGGATGTTGCAAAGGATTACAGTTGGAGATTTGCAGCATTTTGGTATCATTAAGTCTACAAATCTACATTTTTGATGCCACCTCCATGGCAACAAACTACTTGAAAGGCACACCAGAAGAAAGGCTTTTCTTTAATCTAACAACAAACATAAGCATCTGGAGTTCATTAGATGCTACAGGAACTGGAACCATTACTATCAGATCTGATGAAGAAAAAGTGCCGCATTTTGACAACAGACAATTAATGTGGATTTAGTGTATGAGGGAGATCTGGGTGACTGGAAAAGAACCTAATCCACACTTTTAACTATGGTAACGGGTCTCTGCTGTTTTCTGTGTGGCTTTTTTTCTCCTCCTAAGACTCTAGGAACCAGGCTAGAATACATGGCATTCTGGACTCCATTCTGGACTGTCTCTGCCAAAAAAGCTGTAACTGGGTCATGGTTAGATCTTCCTGCAGTAAACCAAAGCATACATTCACATACAGATACAAAAAAAGGTTAAACGTCTTCAGAATCAAACTTTTGACATAACCATTACCATCCCGGCACCTAAATACCTATGACTCTATAGCATCTGGAGACATTCTGATCTCTACTTCCTTGCAATGTACTGTATTGTCTAGTCTCTTGGCTCAGTGCTGCAAAGAAAGGTCGCAAAAAATATACATGAAGGGTCATGGAGGGTAACAGTTATTGTTATAACTGTGTAGTTTATAACAATCCTCAACAGGTATTTGCTGTTTGCTATAGATGTGTGTACATGTGGAGTATAATTTCAGTAAATGAAATGACACAGTAATTACTCCCTGTCAAAAAAGCTTCAAATGTGCAACAAAACTTGCACAGACAATCACAAAGGGCTGCTGCTTGAAGATGAATTTTAATTATGACATAGCAATACAACTGAAACTTGCCATCTGGCTCGTTTCATTTAGAGGATTCTACTACATCCATAAATTTTTCTGTCATAGAGCTTTTCTTGTATGATATAAACCATACTGTAGCTGCATATCTATACTTTTCCTCATTCCAGAACACTGTAGTCACATTACCTTCACTTGCACTGTAATGGTCATAAAAATAGAATATATGGTAAAACTATATGTTCAATCAATGACCCCATACTATTTTGGACACATGAGTTAAAACCGTGGCTGAGATGTGCCACGTTGTACTAGATTCCATAACATTTCTTTGATTCCCCCTTTTCTGTATCCATGGATACAATCAGTTTCCTGATGTAACGATTCTGAGGCCAATTTGATGCTTTTTTCTGCCTATCTGTTGTGCCATCATTTCTCTCTCTCTCTCTCTATCTCTCTCTCTCTCTCTCTCACACACACACACATGCACAGTTCACTTTGTCCATATGTTCTCTGCCCTTGCCCTATCTTTGTTTAAGGTGATGAAGGGGTGTGAACAATAAAAGCCCTTCTCATGCAGTCTGTCTAGTTTCCCAGGTTCCTCCGTGGTGAAGTTAGCCTACTTTATCTATACAGGTCAATACTGCACAGCTCCCTCGCTACCTAAGCAGTCTATGTCTTAAAAGCAGAAAGATGACAAATTAGCATCTTGGTAAAATGCACACCACCATAAGCTGTATGAACAGCTCGAATGTTTCTCTCTGTTTCTCTCAGCAGTAGACTGCACAAATTACTGTGTGCACACAGGTAATGTTAATATCAAACATGCATTAATTAAGTGAATTAATTCATTCATCTTCTATACCACTCATAGCATGCAGGTTCACGTAGGGCTGGAGCCTATCCCAGGACACCAGGTGCCAGACAGGGTGCCAATCCATTGTGGTAATATCAAACATCAGAATAAAAATGAAAACTGAAAACAATATTCCAGAAGAGCTGGTTTAATATTTCAGAAACTGATCTCCTGGGATGATTTTCTAATGGAGTTAACGCAAAATGTTGCATTAAAAAAAAAATCAGTGTTATGCACAGGGTCTGCAAACACCTTGTTAAAAAGAGAGAGCAAGGAGTAGAATGACCAGACTGGTTTGAGCTGACAGGAGGTCTGTAGTAACTCGAATAAGCACTCTTTACAACCAGGGTGAGCAGAAAAGCATGTCAGGATGCACAACACATCAAATTATAAGGTCGATGAGCTACATACCAACCAGGGCTTGTGATGAAATTGCTTGTGAATTAAGGCATAAAAACTAACATTTACGGAAGATTTCAAGCACAGTACAGTTATGAGACTTCTAGTCACAGCAGACATTTTAGAGAAGACGATACATCCATGAATGATGGTCCTGGCTGAGATGGCTCAGAGCCCCCTGCAGTCATTCCCATAAACATTCAGCAAGTGGAACGCCTGATCCTTGAAAATTAATGACTTGTTGCCGGTTTGCATCTGTCTGTAAGAACTGTACACTTAATCATTCATAAACACCACTTGCACATTACAGGAACTTCCACATAACCCATACAGTCCTGACCTCAATCCATGCCATAAAGGAGTTCCTGGGATGCCAGCGCTTCTTATGTAAAGCACGCAGTCCAACCATGACTCCAGCATACTGGATGGTACCTTAATGGTATCTAAGCACTAGTCAATTGCAGTGACATGGACGTCCCTTGCATATGTATTTTCATCTATCTAGTCTGGTGTATGGTCTATAGCATCAGATTTCTTTTCTTGGCAGACAGAAGTGCAACCTAATTTGGTGATCTGTTGTAGCCCATCCACCTCAAGGTCCAATGTCTGTCTGTCTGTCTGTCTGTCTGTCTATCTATCTATCTATCTATCTATCTATCTATCTATCTATCTATCTATCTATCTATCTATCTATCTATTTATCTATCTATGCTTTTTCCTTTTTTCCCTATTCTGTGTAAGATCTAGAGACTGTTGCATTTGTGAAATTCCCAGGAGATCAGCAGATTCTGAAATACTTGAACCGGCCCATCTGGCACCAACAAATATGCCACAGTTAAAGTCACAGAGATCACACTTTTTGCCATCATTCTGGTGTGTGTGTGTCTGTGTGTGTTTTACTCTGTGTAAATCCTTTATGCTATCCTCAGTAAAGGTGATGAGCGAATCTGTTAAGACAGTTCACCTGACATTAACACTATACGGCCAGGAGTGTTTTAAAGATTCTCAAAGTGGCATTACACAAAGTCACAGTGGCAATAATATGGCTCAGGATGGTTGCTTTGCGCTTGGCATGGAGTAGCAGTGTATAGACCCATGTACAGTAATGTGAACATCTATTAATGAAGCTTCAAACTGCCCCTCAATCCATTATGCATGGTTACGTGATATTAACCACTAGTCAGTAATCAATACCACTGTAGGCATCTCTTGAAATATTCATAATTACCATAATCTTCATTATAGCTAAATTACTGCTAAAATCATTCTAAACTAGTCCCTGTCAAATATATGTACTTGTATCAGGGTGGGAAATGCATTGACAGAATTTGTTCTTTAACTTACTGTACAGTATTTGCAGTGAATATATGAACGTGTAATGCAATGTACATACAAGTCTTTTAACTTTGTGAATTCTGTATAAATATGAACAAAAGTATGCACTGATAAGCAAAAGACATTATATGTTTGTTTGTTTTTATATATATTAATGGGAGCACAAATATGTGGACACTATTAAAATGCTTAATCCTGTACTGTATAAGCTAATGTATATAAAGCTTACAAGATTTTTTTTAGGTAAATACTGGCAAATCCTATTCAATGTAAGCAATAACTGGAAAGGCAAAGGAGCTTTGTAAAATTCTCAGGGACAATATTATCAAACGATACCGGAATCAGGGGGGGGAAAAAAACTCCTTTATCATCCTTGTCATTGCAACAGACTTGATGATATGCAAGTGGCAGTCGAAACTTCAACTGATTTTCAACAGACAGGTGCAGCAAGCAAGATTTCACAATGATGAGAAAGACAAGAGACAAAGCAGCTGTTGCCTGAAAACACTGAATTATGCAAATTCCCATTACTACAAGACATGCAAACTCCTTTGCTATAAAATCGTTTATTTTTTGGAACAAAAGGCGAAACAAATATAGAAGTCCTTGGCAGGAATTCACATGATCATGTTTAAAAAATAATTTAAGAAAAGGCCTGCATGTGTAGTCCCAGTAACACACTACCCACAGTGGAGTGTGGAGGTGGGAGCATCATGATGTGGGCCCGACTCTCTGCAAATGGTATGATTACAAGTCATCGAATGAAGCATGAATGGAGTGATATACTGGGACATGGCAGAGGAGTTTGGTCCAAGAAACTGAATCTGGAGAGATTATGGACATGACATCAACCACAATGGAGTAAAAATAATTCAACATTCATTTTTAAAGAAAACAAGCTAAAGCTGTGTGAATGGCCTAAAATCTCCTGTCTTTATTTACAGATTTTGGAATTGCATGCCCATCAGAGGGACCCTTGTAACTTTGGGAATTAAAGATGATTTGAGGGATGGGCCAAAATTGAATGCAATGCTGCCGAAAGCTAATTACTTTTTACTGTCGACATCTCAGAACAGTAATTACCAACAACAGCTTTGCAACTATGTACTATTGTTGTTAGTTTGTGGTGTAAAAAGAGCTTTTTCCAAATTAATTTATCCTTCAAAATACTGTAGTATATCTTTACACTTAAGTCGAAAGACATATGTGTAAATTGTTGATATGAGCTGGAATTACATTCAACAACAAAAGCAAAAGTACTTAATTCAAATGTTTCCTACTTATTTGTTTCCCATGATTTGACCCAAAATACATCTACATCTAGGCATTTGGCAGACGCCCTTATCCAGAGCAACTTACATTTTTATCTCATTATACATCTGAGCAGTTGAGGGTTAAGGGCCTTGCTTAAGGGCCCAACAGTGGCAACTTGGTGGTTGTGGGATTTGAACCTGGGACCTTCTGAACCAAAGTCCAGTGCCTTAATCTTAACCTTAGTGAAAGTAGTTCAGTACAGTTTGCAATACTGGAAAGAGGAGAGAGCAACTGCCTACCACAACCAACATTAAAAACCCAGCACGAAAGCACTTTCAGCATGAAAACACATCTAATAATATTACAGCATTTTGTCTGCTTAATAATTGCTTTTAAGTTGTTCCAAATTGCCTCTGAACTATCTGCGTTGTTTTGTATATGGCATATGTGAGGTACAAAGCTAACCATCATCCAACACAAGGCTGAATCCTAAATCGCTCTCTAACCCTTTATCAGGCATTATAATTGATAATGAATCCGATTTGGGATTCAACCGCAGAAGCCGGGAAGTTACAGTAGCTGATATTTTAAAGGAGAGTACTGTAAGTAGAAATATAAAGTTAAATTTCCAAGAGATTAAGAGATTTACAGGACTGTCCAGCACCTCCATAGTTTATTCTCCTCATCTTTTAGCTACTACATAGCAGCAGTAAGAATATAAAACTATGTTCACCCGTTAATTATACTGTCAGTCTCTTGTTCAATGATAGCATTGTTATATATATATATATATATATAATTGATATCATTGTTATATATATATGATATTCTGATATTCAGTATAACGGTGCTCACTTTGAAGTGATATTTATATGAATAACAATATTAATTAATTATTGACTTAATTAATTCATTCATATTTTCCTATTTTGTGTATGTGTGGTTTATATACTCTATATGATTGATATACAGTACTCTATCATTTTTCATTTATAAGCTAAATGCTTATAATTTATGATTACCACAATATCCAAGGTTTATACTTCACAAGCCAGGAATGTGGCTGCATTGTGAAAAAAATATACTCACTGCTTGACATTTAAAGAAATATCTTTAATTTTCTTCATAGAACGTTCAATATTCAGTAGTCAACAAAGTATCAAATAGAGCTAGATGGCACTGACATGTGGAATGGGGACTGGAGTCGGGTTCCCTCCATTAAACCTTCATCTGTTGGCTGGGTAATGTTTCTTCCTCAGCATTATCTGTTCAGAGGTTTTTCACTCCCTGCTATATAACTAACTGTTTGGCCTGTGGGTAAGCACTGCTAATGTGATCCAGTTTGTCTCCCTTGCTGTACCACATGCTGTTTGCTTTTTCAGCCTTCTATGCCTGGTAATTTAAAACCAAAACTTTGCTTATTGCACAGCAACTACATGAAATCAGTTTGTCCTGATGATAGTGTCACAAGGCTACAAACTCCAACAGCCTCATTGATACCTGAGCCCAGCGAAATTGCTGAATGGTTCACAATGTGTTCTGTTACTTGCTTGATCAGAACAATAACAGCATTTTCCATCCAGTTCTAATTCTGAGATGATTGAACTAACTTTCTTCTCCATACGTTAAGGTAATTCATTTCATGGATCTCAGTAAACCATTCTTTCACACGGAAACAGGTGTTAATGAATGGTCAGGAGTTAATGAATGGGAATTAATTCTCATTCCCCAAGAATTCTATTATCCATTGTCAAACTAAAGTGTAACAAATATTTTGGTGGTCATCTTTTGGATTTAGCAAGGCTAATACAGTATGTGTGACACTGGTTCCTGCAATAATGTTAGCATGTAGCTCAATCCCCAAATTCAAGAGATTGTGGCCCCCAAATTATCTTCCAATTTCAGCAGTGACCACTGGCATAAAAGTATAGGTCATTGCAGCCGACCATTGGGTACAATGACTGATTTATGGCGGATGGATGGATGGATGGATGGATGGATGGATGGATAGATAGATAGATAGATAGATAGATAGATAGATAGATAGATAGATAGATAGATAGATAGATAGATAAACTTTGTAAGGGGAAGTAGCATCTGTATCAGCCACAATTCTCCAACAGCCCTCTCTGTTGTGCTGCAATCTACATAAGGAGAGTAGGGGTGGTACAACTGGTTGTTTTAGTATACTATAATCTCATCTTGCAAACATTGTTAACGTAGGTAGATGGGGCGAGTTTTAACCCCAGTTTTTCTACCTCAATTTAAATAGTGATTAGAACCACCAAAGGCAGGAGCCAACTCTGTTTCTTAGAGTTTCACAACATTCCACCCTTCACAAAATGTGCCATGGCCTGTTTTGCTAGCACTCCAAATCTCCAGCCAAGTGTTCGACTACCTGGCACTACCCTCAATCATCGCTTCCAAATACCCCATCTACAGCACCAGATGTGTCCATACACCATGCCATCCAATCAGAACCAGACATGTATTCCTCCACAACCTGATCCACCAGGTGGCATTGGCAGCTTATATGTAAGCATCGGCAGCATGCACATATGTGCTATATTACATAACCATTCCAATTCCCATTCTCTCTCTCTCAAAAAAAAAAAAATGCAGCAAACACAATTTATTTTACAAAATTTTGGCTTAAAATTCTGCAGATCACATTTTTTTGTTAAAATGATTGTTGTAGGAAGTACAACAACATGTTTTACATTGTGTAAGGAACATTTTATTATTTATTAGTATTAGTATTATTTGTTTTAATTTTTTTCAAAAGATGTACACTGGCTCCCACTCTTCCCGCACAGTTTGTCCAAATACAGAGAGAGAGAGAGAGAGAGAGAGAGAGAGAGAGAGAGAGAGAGAGAGAGACAGATATATCTCCTCCTACCCATGCATGTATGACCTGGCACATCTTAAACTGTGTATCAGCCCACACACACTCACACACAGCCATTTTAATATCCACAGGTCAGAGTCTCTCTCAATCATGCATGCATCTACAATGTGCGGGAATCATGGCGCTCATCATGAAATGGATGCAAGGTTGGCTTGGGAAAATGGAGATCAAAGAGGGAATGAAAGAGGTCCATACTTGAAAAAATGTGGCCATGTGTGGGCTGGAAATGAGAAAAAAGAGAACTAGAAAAAAACATGCTGTATGGGGATATGTTTTTGGTGTTGGCTTTGGAGAATTATCCTACAGATTTAAATAAAGATACCTACAGCACTTATTGTGAATGTGAAGGTTTTGATTGCTTTGTGCTGTGCTGTGCAGACATGGCCATTCACTGAAAGAAGAAAAGCATGCCTATTCAAGCCTGTTCATGAAAACTCATATCACTGACTGCATCAGGTAGCTCACAGTCTCTTCACCACAACATTATACTGACAATGACAAACTCGTTAAAGAAAAAAGTCTCTTTTTTTAATGCTTTGATGGCAGCATAAAATAGGCGTAGAGGTCAGTTTCGATAATTTATTTCATGTGATTTTAGCTCAAGTAGATCTTTTCCATTAATACGTGAAAAAATAATGGCAGATAAAGAAGACGCTTTGATATATATATGCATATTCAGGAATTATAAAGATAGTACTACAATTATTAACAGCCTTTGATTTCAATACAATACAAATTATTAGTAGAAGTATCATGCCTTCATCTTTCTGTCTTGGACTTGAGACATCCCACAAGATGTCATAGTGTTTAAACTTGTATACTGTAGATCTAAGAGGTATGGTCCTAGATACGGCATTCATGATTCAGATGCCAGTAAGCCATATTCTATTATTTTGCTGTAGCATAAATACAGTTATTGTAAATTGAGTGTGACTTACAAAAATCTTTACAATAATGAACTCTAATTAGTTGCACTATGTTAAATGTATCATACTGGCAAGGAAAAATAAATATATACAATACATAACATGAATACTGGAAAACTGGTAAAATAACAGACCCAGCAATGGTCACTTGTATCCCCAGAAACACAGAGTGACTGTAAATGACCAAATAGCATGGTGGTGCAGTGGGCTATATTATACTGTATCCTCAGAGATCAAGTGTTTCTTGTTTCTCAAGGAGTTTTGCATGTCCATATGGGTTTCTTTCAGGCTCTCTGGGTTCCTCCCCAACACCCAAAAACCAAATCAGATGACATTGTTTCCACTGTGTTCCTTCTTTCTTTCCACAGCTCCAGAATTAGCTCTGGGTGCACTGTGATTGGTCACATAGGATGAATGAATCAATGGATGTCCTCAGTATGTACAGAGCAAAAGCACAAATATTTTTACATAGAATTTTTTTTTTTTACTCTAAAACCCTTATTAACAAATCATCCTCCAAAAATGTTTGAGCTTAATCCTGCTGCTCTGAATATCACAAGTCATGAAGGTGGCATTGATTTCACCCATCATTATCCTTCTGCGTGTGTTTCATTCTAATGACAGTGGAGATGCAGTAAAAATTGCTAGAGGTTGTACATATTTGATTTGTCATGGAAATACTTTTCAATTATTTCAGCATTGACTTGCTTAGCAACTTCTTATTCAATATTACTGCTCATATTATTGTTCCATAACACACTCTATATTAATGTCCTCAGGTAAAGACGACATCTGGTAGTTTTCTGTTCTGTACAACATATGGTCCAGAAAGAAACTGGTATATTGTTGGGTTTCATACTAATTTGTTTAATGATTAAATAATAATAAGAAAAAAAATGGACAAAATGTTGCACCTAATATGAGGGGTTTTGTGATTAAATTTCTTGTGAATGTAAAACGGATTAATGTTTACAGAAGACTTCAAGCACTATATGGTAATAAGACTCTTAGTAACAATAAAACATTGAAATGGTGCAAATGTTTTAAGGAAGGCAGTGCGTCCGTGAAATCCCAGCCAAGGTGGCTCATTGCAGTCACTCCTGTGGAACGTTTGGTTCTTGAAAATTTGATGGATAACTTGATGCCAATTTGCAGAAGAAACACATCTGTCTGTGGGAACATTACAGCAACTCACCACATACCTTGTACTTTCTACTTTGGTGGTATCCAAGCACTAGTGATGCACTTAGATAAGTGCATTAGTGTTGCAGGGATTATATAGAGAAATGAAGTTTTTTTTTTCACTCATTTGATGTTGTTATTCTCCACAATCAAATGTCTCCGTTTGACTCCGAACGCCCCTTATGTAGGATATAACCAGCAAAATAACTGCTGTATTCATCTACATTCTAAGAGTCTGAACTGAAAATTCAATTTTCTTAAGACTGACACAGTGAAGCAGTTCCAAGCAGGCTAGTAAGCATTTGTAAAAGAGAGTACGCGTATGTGAGACAGAGAAGGGAAAGGTGTGAAAATATTGTTGTTGTTTTTTTGGTGAGGAACTCTGTGAGGTTTTTTTAGGTTTTACATATGGGATGAGAACACATACAGTAGGCTGTTTTCTTAATCAGTTAGAACTCTAAAGCTTTCTTTTAAAACAGTAAGTCATGTCTGTGGTTCTTTTAAAAAGATGCAAAGTGATGACAGACATATTTAAGAACTTACATGATTAAGTCAGTATTCATGTTTCGTTTTTAATACCAAGTTTCCTTCAAACATAGTAAAACTAAGTCAGTAAAAAATCCAGTATTGCTTTTAATAACTGAACGGCGGCTTGCCCCCAGGTAGCAGAAAGGGAGCTATTAGCTTTCACTGTTTGTTAGCAATGTTGCACAAACTGTTCTTTTAACCTGAAAATATCCTAGCAGGAATGTGGCAAGCCTGGCTGACAGTGGACTATAGAGTTAAGAACCACTGCCAAATCCTTCCCTGGCCCATCTGAACAATCTGTCACCACAGCTGAAATCCTGAACGCTCCATCAGTTTACGTGAGCACCCTTCCTATATACGCCTCAGAGTCCTGGCTAGGATTGCCATTATTCAAATGACTAGTGCATATAATATAGATGTATTCAATTTGTATATAATGAAATATAAATATTATATAGCTATTTTCACATTTAAAAAATCAATTGTGGTGGTAAATGGTGGTTAGGATAGAATTTGTTAAGAAACGTAAAAAGGAATAAAAAATTGACCTTTAAATAAAAAAAAATCACTTTTTTTGTCATTTTTATACATTCCGATGGGTTTGTAGTGTGTATGTATGAATCAAAATCGAAAGAAAAAAAGTATTATTATTATTATTATTATTATTATTATTATTATTATTTTAAAAATCCCTGCTTTTTGTTCTTTTTTAATTTTGGGATTACCCAGGGCTAAAAATCGAACTGGCTTTTTAGCCCTGGCTAATACCAAAATTTAAAAAATTACTTTCCACAAATGTGACCTTATTTTCTTTTTACTGTGTATCAGTGAAAGTAGAGAACAATTTAAATCAAAATTATTTCTTTCTTGTTATGAAACAATAATTTCAAAATAAAGACATATACACACGTGGACAAAATTGTTGGTACCCTTCGGTCAATGAAAGAAAAACTCACAATGGTCACATAAATAACTTTAATCTGATAAAAGTAATAATTTTAAAAAATTCTATGAATGTTAACCAATGAAAGTCAGACATTGCTTTTCAACCATGCTTCAACAGAATTATTTAAAAAAATAAACTCATGGAACAGGCCTGGACAAAAATGATGGTACCCCTAGAAAATACTGAAAATAATGTGACCAAAGGGACATGTTAATTCAAGGTGTGTCCACTAATTAGCATCACAGGTGTCTACAATCTTGTAATCAGTCAGTGGGCCTATATATAGGGCTCCAGGTAGTCACTGTGTTGTTTGGTGGCATGGTGTGTATCACACTCAACATGGACCAGAGAAAGCGAAGGAAAGAGCTGTCTCAGGAGATTCAAAAGAAAATTATAGACAAGCATGTTAAAGGTAAAGGCTATAAGATCATCTCCAAGCAGCTAGATGTTCCTGTGACTACAGTTGCACATATTATTCAGAAATTTAAGATCCATGGGACTGTAGCCAACCTCCCTGGACGTGGCCGCAGGAGGAAAATTGATGACAAATCAAACTGACGGATAATCCAAATGGTAACAAAAGAGCCCGGAAAGACTTCTAAAGAGATCCAAGGTGAACTTTATGCTCAAGGAACATCAGTGTCAGATCGCACCATCCGTCGTTGTTTGAGCCAAAGTGGACTACATGGGAGACGACCAAGGAGGACACCATTGTTGAAAACGAATCATAAAAAAGCCAGACTGGAATATGCCAAACTACATGTTGACAAGCCACAAAGCTTCTGGGAGAATGTCCTATGGACAGATGAGACAAAAATTGAACTTTTTGCCAAGGCACATCAGCTCTATGTTCACAGACGGAAAAATGAAGCATATCAAGAAAAGAACACTGTCCCTACTGTGAAACATGGAGGAGGCTCTGTTATGTTCTGGGGCTGCTTTGCTGCATCTGGCACAGGGTATCTTGAATCTGTGCAGGGTACAATGAAATCTCAAGACTATCAAGGGATTCTAGAGAGAAATGTGCTGGCCAGTGTCAGAAAGCTGGGTCTCAGTCGCAGGTCATGGGTCTTGCAGCAGGACAATGACCCAAAACACACAGCTAAAAACACCCAAGAATGGCTAAGAGGTAAACATTGGACTATTCTAAAGTGGCCTTCTATGAGCCCTGACCTCAATCCTATTGAGCATCTTTGGAAGGAGCTGAAACATGCTGTCTGGAAAAGGCACCCTTCAAACCGGAAACAACTGGAGCAGCTTGCTCATGAGGAGTGGGCCAAAATACCTGCAGAGAGGTGCAGAAGTCTCATTGACAGTTACAGGAATCGTTTGATTGCAGTGATTGCCTCAAAAGGTTGTGCAACAAACTATTAAGTTAGGGGTACCATCATTTTTGTCCAGGCCTGTTCCATGAGTTTTTGAGTTTTCATTTTTTTTATAATTCCGTTGAAGCATGGTTGAAAAGCAATGTCTGACTTTCATTGGTTAACATTCATAGAATTCTTATTTATTATTACTTTTGTCAGATTAAAGTTATTTCTGTGACCATTGTGAGTTTTTCTTTCATTGACCGAAGGGTACCAACAATTTTGTCCACGTGTGTATATATATATATATATATATATATATATAGTGGACATGTCTTTATTTTTAAATTATTGTTTCATATTGAATATATATATATATATTCAATATGATCAGAAAATTAGAAATTAGAAATTTTAAATTAGAATGTAATCAGTGTTGCATTAATTAAAGTGGATGATTTTTTAGCACAGATTTAAAAATCCAATGTGATTTTATGTTTGCATTCTATTGAATGTTGTGTATAAAGTTTTATAAAGGAAACCAGCATATACTGTATCATAATGACTGCAAACTTAATGTTCATGTACTATAGATGAAGAAACAGGGATGTATACCATGATGTGTGCCATGTGGCCAGGGGTTATAATGATTTTTAAAAGTTTATGTTGGTTTCAATACGACAATACTACAGTAGATGTAATGCTGTGGATGAAATTAATTGAAAAAATCTGAAGAATGATCAACATGACTTTAATGTTTTTTTTTGTACCTGTATTGTCTTATTATAAGGCAATAGTTCAGGTTGTGAAATAAAAGTAATATAAAGAATTCAGTCCAGAATGAAATAAATGCATAGAAAAAATATAGACACACTGAGATATATTCAGTGAGGAGTAGAACTAAGGACGAACATGTTCTTTTTAACCTTGGCCTATTAAATGACTTAGCGTAGCCAAGGATTCAATTAAAGAGGTCTGTCGTTTCGTTGACAGTGACAAGTTAATGTGCAACATGCAGTGATTATGTCTATTTGATGGGTTTAAGTACCCAACCAAAACAATTTTAAGAGCATTGACTTTGATGGCCATGTACTGTATACAGTAAGCTAAACCTTGCACTGGATATAGAGAAAAGTGTGCACAGGTTATATTTTCACTCTGTGAGTATAGTCCTATATGCTATATACAGTATTAATACTAATTTACAAAGAATTATATTTTATTTAGCTTCATTTAAAAGTGTTACAGTTGAAATATATTGTTACCTGAGGAAAGAGATAGATATTTTTTTAGTAGAGTCTTCTTTCATACAGTACGTGTAGATTTATCAAGGAGTCATACATTCTTCTTGTTTTCTATTTTTGGTCATTTTTGGTGGTATAAAATATGATTCACTGTCAAAATACAGTATGTGATTCACCTTCAAGCATTCGCTGATGTCAGTATATTTGTATGAAAAGGCTTATTTTGCCTTAGTGATCAGGAGTTTTGTTAGAAATCCATTGATTCAGGCTGGTTTATTCACACCACTATGATCCGGACGAAGCAGAATGTCATGTAGAAACAGGAATGGAAGGGGAAAAGATAAACCCAGACAATGAAGTGTGACTGTCAACTATTTCAAGGCTTTATGCTTACCTGACGTTGTATCTCCTATATCAAAACACTGTTCCAAACTTTCCTTCAAGGACAGGATCTTATACAAGGGCATATGTACTCAGGGGAAACATGTTAAGATCTATTTAAAATAATATTAGCTAGACAAAAAAAGTATAACAGTCAATGTAGTCAAAGCAATGTAGAATAATATAAAGCAATGATAGGCATATGTTAAGAACTGAGCCATGACCAAACAATCAATAAGAAGATGATGTTAAGCTGCTCCTGAGAGCAAAACAGCATGTGTCACTCAGGCACACTTCATTGTTTACACACACACACACACACACACACACACACACACACACACACACACACACACACACACAAACACACACACACACACACACACACACACACACACACACACACACACACACTGAAGGTGTCCTTTGCCCCACACAGCCAGTTGGTAATTATCCGTGCTCATCTGGTCCTGCTGGCTGGACAGCCGGTGAAAGAAAGACAGAAAGAACGATTCGGGATTTCAGGAGTTAGAGATTTGTGAGCTTAACACCCTCATACTGTGATGCTCGGTTTATATAAATGTGAATAGCTTAAAGAACAAAGCATATATGAATTCAGTGACAACACCTAGCTTTGACACAAGAATCATGATTAAGACTTATTCCAAAAAAGCTTTCAAGCAGTGCAATTTAAAAAATTGAAATATTTAATAACAATAGATTATTGAGATAGTGAAATACTGTATATCTATAATAACATCTTTTGTGGGTGCATTACAAGGTCCTTGTCATTGTGTAACAGAATTGTAGAGTTTGACAAAACCAGAGTCAGAAAAAGACAGCAAGAAAGGTTTTCACACCAGTTCTATTCTCAGTCGGCTGTGCCACTTCTGTTTCTGCTTATTCAGAGACAACACAGACACAAATGCAAGCATGAGCTTATTATGATATTCATAGGGGATTTCCACTGTGTATTGTTTTAATTAAATATTGCTAAGCCTCCTGGTAAACCTACTGTATACTCAAACTAACCTTGGTGATTTAAACCCTAAGTACCCTTTACTGCATCCACAGGATTTACGAGGGTAAGTTGCAGGCAGGTGCTGCTAATCACCAGCCCTTAATTAATTGATCATCAGCAGGTGTGCAGATACACATGTACAGTATACTTGATAAATTCAGAAGGTTTGGCAGTTTGCTGGTCTGGAGCATTCGTGTGTGTTTTAACACAAGATGGAAAGGCATAAGCTATGCCCTTAGAGATGCAATTGTTGCTGAACATCAATTTGGAAAGGGTTATAAAACCATTTCCAAACCATTTCCAAACAGTCTAGCATTCTACAGTGTGAAAAATTATTTACAAATGGAAAGCATTTGAGACAGCTGCCAACCTTCCCAGGAGTGGATGTCTCAGCACGTTCACCCCAAGTACAGACTGTGCAATAATTAGAGAAAGAAAACAGAGAGAAAAATAAGAGCTACATCTCAGACCCAAAAAGGCCTCACCAAGCACATTAAATGTTAAAGTATATGAAAGCACAATTAGAAGAAGACTGAACAAGTATGGTTTGTTAGGTATGGTTGCCAGGAGAAAGCCTCTGTCTAAAAAGGATACAGAAGCACAACTAAGGTTCACAAAATTACATCTGACAAACTTCTGGAACAACGTTCTATGGACCATTGAAACCAAACTGGACGTGTTTCAACAGCACCATGTGAGGAGAAAAACAAACAGCGTTTCATCAGAGACATCGCTGACAGCTAAAGCATAGTCAGAACTGCATCATGCACACCATTTAACCACATGTGTTTTATGTTTGGTTATGTGAATATATACAGTCATCATACCTGGTTTGGAGAGTTGTCTTACAACAATTTTCAGTAGCAATTAACTTCCTATTTAATTTGTTGCCAATAGAGCCAATAGAAATCGGTTCCTGTTTTATGTTTTTAATTATAGGATGTGCCTAGAGCTGGCATTAAAAGCAAATATTTTAATAGACAGAAATCATTCAAATAAACTGAAATTCGAACGTGAGAGCCCCAGTATTTGTCATCTACAGTATGCATTCATGGTGTGGATATGTAGTTCATGCCTCTAAGGTTGCCAGATTTTTTCTTGTGTAGAGATATTGTCAGGGGATACCACTAGAGGGCGCCAAAGCGCCCACAGACTCCATTTTGTTTTCTTTTGTTTTCATTTGTAGTTTATGTTGGACTTAATTCCCCAGAATGCACCTCGGTCAGGTGATGTGGCGCTCACCTGAACCGAGGTTGCTTATTAGTTTGGTTATAAATGTTCTTGTGTTCAATTTGTCCTTGTCTTGCATCTGTTCGGTTTGGGTTACTGTTTGGTATGGTTTGCTGTCAAGTTCTGTGTTTCCTCCTAGTTCTGTGTTTCCTCCAAGCTCTGTGTTTCCTCCAAGCTCTGCGTTTTCTCCTAGCTCTGTGTTCTTTTAGTTCTGTTTTCTCCTAGCTCTGTGTTCTTTTAGTTCTGTGTTCTCCCAGCTCTGTGTTCTTCTAGTTCTGTGTGTTCTCCTGGCTCCGTGTTCTCCTGGCTCCGTGTTCTCCTGGTTCTGTGTTCTCCTAGCCTTTGTCTGTCTCCTAGCCTGTCTGTCTCTCCGTCTGTTGGTAACCCCCAGTCTGTGTAGCTCCATGTTTAGTTTCTCCCTGGTTTAAGTTCATGTTCTGTTCCGTTTGTTCCCTGTTTTGTATTCATTAAAGACTTCTGTTCACATCACCTCTGCTACTATGCTTTTCCTTCATCCCGCAAGCAGTACCCGTGACAGAATGCAAGACCCAAAAAATGGTATAGCAGAGGAGCCTCCCCGGGAAATTTTTTTTGGGGGGGGCTGTGACTGTGACGCCGGGGCATGCGACCTTTTTGGGGGGTCGGCTTGCCACCCGGTGGAACAACTTGGGGCACGCCGGAACGACTGCCGGTGGAGTGCCTCAGAGAGAAGCTGGAGAGGATCAGAGGATGGATAGCGTGGAGCTTCAACGGCGGAGGCTGGAGCTCCACCAACTAGCCGGGGTGCTGATCCAGCAGATAAACATTTGTCGCTTGACGGGAGATCGGGGTCAAATGCAAACCCTGCTGGAGCTGGGGGCATTGGTGCAGGAACAGCTGGCCAAGGTCAACAAAGAGGCAGCTGACGTCAAGGCCAGCACCCAGTCTCCAGTCAGCCTCAGTGGAGGCCCAGACCCTCCAGCCAGCCTCAGTGGAGGTCCAGACCCTCCAGCCAGCCTCAGTGGAGGCCCAGACCCTCCAGAATTCCCCGAAAGGCATGAGCCAGCTCCTCCGCAGTCCTGCAGCGAGGAGGACAGCGAGCTGCCTCCGCCGCCGCCGTCCTGCAGCAAGGAGGACAGCGAGCTGTCTCCGCTTCCGCACGGGCTCATGGACGCCGCGCTCCCGCCGCCGCCGCACGGGCTCATGGACGCCGTGCTCTTTTAGTTCTGTGTTCTCCCAGCTCTGGGTGTTCTCCCGGCTCTGGGTGTTCTCCCGGCTCCTTGTTCTCCTGGCTCTTTGTTCTCCTAGCCTTTGTCTGTCTCCTAGCCTGTCTGTCTCTCCGTCTGTTGGTAACCCCCAGTCTGTGTAGCTCCATGTTTAGTTTATCCCTGGTTTAAGTTCATGTTCTGTTCCGTTTGTTCCCTGTTTTGTATTCATTACAGACTTCTGTTCACATCACCTCTGCTAATATGCCTTTCCTTCGTCCCGCAAGCAGTACCCGTGACAGATATTGGGACAAGAATTATGCAGCATCATCTAGATTTATTGTGGGACAGAAAACGTGGCGAGACAACACAGGTCTCATTTTTTTTATTAATCAATTATTTTTGGTCATTTTCAAACAAGGCAAGTTAGTAAAGTACTTGTAAAGTACTTGGTCTTTCTTGGCCTAGCTGCTGTTTGGATTTTCCCTTATTGTATTGCTCCCACATTTGGGAAGCACTGCCTTATGTTTATGCCACAATACAAAATGCATATAGTCCATTGATTTGGATTGAAATATGAGAAAATCTAGAGATAATAAAAACTTCACATATTATGCCATGGATCATTCTCCACTAAGCAAACATCCTACCTTAGCAGAGAAAAAAACATCACACGATTTCAGATTATACTCACATATCAGAATAGCCATGATCCAAGATGAGATATTTCAGAATTTCTTAAGAGCGATAACGTCAGAGCAAATAAAACATGGCAGGCAGCAGTTTAGTTTGACTGTCATTGTTCATTATTGGTCTTCTAAATGGGGACAAGATAAGATTTTCACACATGATGATAGTTTTTGAGAAAATACTAAACATGTATAGTATTTTAATTTAAAATCAAGTATAGACTGTGGCAGGGTTGTTAGGGGACTTTTTCACATGATCATCCCCTACTGATACTGAGTGTGGTGTCAAAATACCATTCTGGTGCATACCACGATATAATGTCTGTATACTGTATGTTGTACTACATATGCCACAAAAACTGTTTATAGTATGTTCATGAGACCAATTTCAATAGATTTCATCCTGCGTCCTTTTTCCAGAGTTAGGTCTAGCTTGTGAAGATGTTTCAGTGGCTGGTTTGTTGGCCATCCACCCGGCCATCTCCTGAGAGCTAACTGGGAGAGCTGAGGCTTATTTTTGGAACTCCTATTTATAATCCTGGCTTCTAGATAAGGAGCAGTTAGTAGAGCAGACTAGCATCAAGGCTTTGGAGATGCAAAACTGTCCTCACTGAAGCATCGGGGAGTGTTCACTGCTAAGTACAGAGAATTCTACTGGTATCAGTGGCTCAGTTAAAGTTTTACCTATGTGGTGAGTGCAGTGCTATGCAGTGATTGACCTCAAACTCCAATATGTTCAATGTGTTTGCAATATCTGAATAAAGCATTTTATCATACCTATCACACACTCAGAAACAGCTGCATAAGAACATACGAGCCATTTATTCACTGATCTTGAATGCTTATTATGTCAGGGTCAAAGTAATTCCTGAGGCTATCCTGAAAAAACTGGATGTGAGGCTGGAATACATCCTGTGTAGGACAAAAGTGACAAGACTCAATCATTTTCATGTAGCGACAAGTTTGATATAACCAATCCACCTGCTACCCTGTTTTTGAGAACTGGGGATTTTAACATAAACCAAGCTCATCATCCATCTATGGACCCTGAAGCTTTAAGGTGTTAACACTACCTGATGCACCACCATAATGCTGTGGCCTAGTTGATAAAATCTTTATATTTTAGGAATTTCTCTGCACTTAATCAAAGCTGGCCAGTGAACGTATAACCCAACAAAACACATCTCTAATTTACCTTGGAATGTTGGAAGCTTCAGTGCAAACTATGCAGTGGGCTCTGGTAGGTTTCAGAATGATACTGCTAATTATATTATATTAGCATAGGTGGCATGGTGGTGTAGTGGTTAGCACTGTCGCCTTGCACCTCCAGAGTCTGGGTTTGCATGTTCTCTTGCATGTTTGCATGCTTGGTTGGTTTCCTCCGGGTACTCCGGTTTCCTCCCACAGTCCAAAGACATGTAGGTTAGGTTAATTGACATTCCCAAATTGGCCGTAGCGTGTGAATGAGTGTATGTGTGCGTACCCTATGATGGATTGCCACCCTGTCCAGGGTGTACCCCGCCTTGTGCCTGAAGCTTCCTGGGATAGACTCCAGGCCCCCCGCGACTCTGAATACAGGATTAAGCTGTATAGATCATGAGTGAGTGAGTGTTTGTATTAGCATATTTTGTGTTGTTAACATTACAACTTAAAACATTATGCCAAGATTTTTCTGTATATAAAGTATATTTGATAATAACCATGCTGGGAATGTTAAAGCTAAATACACATGAACAGCAACGGCTTTCTTCCTTTTACCTTGTTCAAGAATTTCCTGGTTATAGTAAGATGTATTAGCTCAATTTACAGTGTGTAAGCATACATACATGTGTTTTGGGCTATAAGGGGCAGTGTGGGTGGCAGGTATTTATTGCCTTTTCATGGGGTGGTAGTGAGGCGTTTGGTAACACAGCCCGTTTATACAGTACATAATCTTATCGTGGCTGTCACTCCAGCCTCAGGGCACCGATAGCTAGGTGGATGAATGAAGGAAAATGAGTTGGTGGAATTGGAGGAAGTTGAAAGCGATTCACGTTGTCTACACAATAATTCTGACTACCCCCCCTCTCATCCCCCGCTGACTCATTTGAATCATTTGATTCTCTCGCACTCTGTCTCTCATATCAGAAAGCACACTTTTCATCAATTGTGTAAATAGTGCACGAGTGAAACTCCTTCTTGCTGGCAGAGCAACAGGGAGTAGGTACTGCTTTGCGGGTTGACAGGTGCTCCAGTGGCACGCTCCTAATCTCCACAGAAACACAAACGCTTTTCCTACTGTGTTCATTACTGAGTTCGAATGACTATATCACAATTAGCTAAAAGGAGATTGTGGAGTTCTGCCTCTTCTTTTGCCTTCTCAGATTTTCTGGCTAAATGAATGTTTTGATCTGTGGGTTGCACATGGCTTATGCTCAATTTTGGAGCTTATAAAATATGAATTCTTGCTGCTTCATTGTAGCACATTGTATAGAGAAGCTGTTTTTTAATGAGCGAATGTTTATTACCACCCTCCTCACCCACATGCCCTCCCCTCATTATCCCATGCTCAACTGCAGTGGCTCATATGGAGAAGAGGAATCCTGATGAGTCTTATCATTATAAATTATGACATGGTGCTGGTTTTTAGTACCTTCCACACTATATGATCGCTAGTCCCAAGGATTTCCACAGAGAGATCTGCTATTTATGCTGCTAGCAATCCTCACTTTCACTTTTGTGATGTTAGTCAGACAAACAATGATTTCAGACATATAAAACTATGTTCTTGTTATTTTATATGTATATAAAATGATTCTAAATGTATTGAAAGTGGTGTAGGTAATACTTGTTAGGGCTAAATGCACTTTCATTCATTCATTCATTCATTCATTCATTTATTCATTCATCTTCCACAACTTCTTTATGCTGGTCAGGGTTGCATTAGATTCAGAGCTTATGCTGGGGACATACAGGTAGTAAGGGATTTTTGTCCATAAAAGGGCTATATGTACCCAAACAGTACATTTGCACAAATGTTCACACTTCAGGGCAATGTAGCATTACAAATACATCTACCTACCACCCTGTTTTATGAGGAAACCCAGACCCAGGGAGAACCTACAGATCTTTATCCTTGACTTCCCACAGCAGTGCAACAACGATGTAAGGCACAATATAATAAGGAATATCTTTGAACTGCCTAACCTGATAAGGAAATAAATGGGACCATTAGCTGCACCATGGGTACTATGAATATCAAGTAATGGTTTGGGGGCTTACTAACTTCCTTTTTATCTAGGCTTTTGTCAATTATGTGCTCCATTACAGGTGGTTGTGTTTATTAAT
The DNA here is from genome assembly GCA_030347435.1 of Clarias fuscus. Taxonomy (NCBI): domain Eukaryota; kingdom Metazoa; phylum Chordata; class Actinopteri; order Siluriformes; family Clariidae; genus Clarias; species Clarias fuscus. The sequence goes on along the minus strand of CM059214.1, from coordinate 22,190,622 downwards.
GACATTTCTTGCACTTCTCTGGATGATCACGCTGATTATATTCGCATTAAGATTTTGCTAAATAATTAGCTTCATGACAAAAAGTCAGTACCTCCAGAGACAACATTCGACAGTATTCTTTGAAAAAATGGGAGTAACACTGAACATAACTTCAGGATACCATTCACAATCCAACAAGCAGTTGTTGAAGCACACCAACCAGGAGCTTCAGAGGTTTCAACAGGAGTCACTGCAACAGCTGTCAAGTTGAGTGGGCTCATTTCCTCTACCGAGAAGAATATGCCCAAGACTTCCTGCACCACTCTTCCACAACTCTCACTCCATTTCAAAATGTGATAGGTTTCCAACCACCATTATTGAATGCCTACACAAATGGCAGCTCTTCCTGTGGGGGAGTGATTCCACTGGGCCAAACAGGTTTGAGACAAAGCCCACATATGACTTTAAAAAGCTATCTGTAAACCTTGCGTAGGGAGGGCATATCCATAAGGCATTTCTGACAACCAAATTATTTAAGTGCCATTCACAATCCAATTCAAGTCCCTCGCCATTCTTTTGACCAGGTTTCCAAGCCTTTGACTGAATGCAAGTGTTTGGCAGACTACACAAATCCAAAAATAGTTATAAATAATATATTGATTTTGTTCCAACTCTTGCTGCAACAGATAATATGTTTTACTTGTCATATAGGCTATAGAACAGTGATCATATATTAAACCTGCATTTTATTTAATTGTATTATTTATAATAATCATATTTTCTGTTCATTCTTTTTTGTAACCTTTTTACACCCTGGCTCCCAGTTTGTCCTTTATTTTTGACCTGTCTTTCTCCACTTCATGAAGCAAGTTCTTTCCCCTCATCCTCACGGAAAAATCTCTGTAGGCTGACGCATCACTTCCTGTGTCAAAGCCTCGGTGACAGCACCCCCCACCAGCAGCAGCAGATGTAGCCTGGATCTGAAAGCCAGCTTTTGCTGAGTTGCAACATCTTACTGCAAAAATTTTCCACTATTTGGCCTTTATGCCCTTTTTATAACTGAGACAGGGCAGCTAACCTTCAGAAGCTACAGCAGACACTACTGTCAGCCTTTCTGAAATTTGATTCTATGACTACAGTGGCCCTGTCAATACTAAGTAGGTGCAGTAGTGCCATAAAACCAATAAACCCAGATTTTTTACTTACTCAGTGAATATGCAATGACAGCAGGCTACTGATTGTGTTCAACTTAACATAATCGCAGAATACGGTCTACAAACTACAGATCCAGATTAAAAATGAAAATTAAAAATGAAAAAATTGTATTGCACTTGATGGGACCGCTGTGTGTAAGAGGTTTCTCCTCGAACTACAGTATGACGATGAGCTCCTCTGTGTCAATGCCATAGCCTAGGTGATGACACAGAAACACCACCTCTTTCTGATAGTGTATTCCAATTAGTGTTTTGAGTGTGTGTCTACAGTATGTGTGTACATGTGCATCTTTTCATGTCAACTGCATTTCTTTGTTTGGGATTTGATTACCAGACAGCTTGAGTCACAGTTCTGAGTCATTAGTTTCATTTGCCAGGCCTCCATAAGAGCTTTATCCACATGAGCAGTGCAATAAAAAGGCCTGTCTCCTCCTCCTCCTCTTTCTCCTCCCGCTCTCGTTTTCTCTCACCCTCAGCACGCTCAATGCTTTCACACCCTCTCACTCTTCTCAGCGATGTTCTCGCAATGCCAAAATGCATCGGAGTGGTGATGTACTAATTTACAGTGCATTTCTGCTACCTACTGCTGATATCTGCATAATATCTTCGATCTTATTGAAGGCCCTAAACAACATTTACAACAAAAAATGTAATTATAATTAAAATTAGGTTCTGGTGAGGTGCAAAATTATGTCAGGTTGACACACCTAACAGCCATTTATTAAGCCCCCCCTAACATATTTTCTTATCATGGTTCATTCCTATGTAAGCTAATAACATCTGTTCAGCTGTTGCAATATGATGTTAAAAGCAGTAAAGTCTACCAATTATTAGGGACATAAGATACATACTGTACACAAGCCATTTCTAAATTCCTGCATACTGTATAAAACCTTGTAAGCCGAACCCAAACTAAAATGCATTTGCCCTCTTACATAAAATATAGCTTATATGATTTTTTGAAATATGAAAATAGAGGCTTGCTGTCAATTTTTGCATTCTTGTATAGGGGGGAGGGGGTGCTTTGGAGATATTTAGGTTATGTGCGTCATTTCTTCTAGCTCTTAAGCTTGATGATATAACATATGAACCTGCTCCATGGAGGTCCAGGACAAAGAAGAGACTCATGCATATGCATACCCAGTATCCCATGTGTACCTTCTGCCTATCTTTTCACAAATGTATAACACATTGCAGACGGATGCAGGTCTCAACATGAACAGGCACTGCCCACAAGTTCACACACACATTAACCCCTCTTCATGGTGGTGATGTCTGCAGAGTCACTAAGAGGCAGGCTGAATAGAGTAGGAAAGGTCATGCAGGCTTATTTTAACTCTAAATTAGGACATGCCTCAAAGGTCTTCTTAGAAGAGAAAAAAAAGGTATAATATGACATGTGAATATTCATATATATTTATTAACTCTTTCATTGGCATATGGAGAGAGCGGGTCTTTTTTTGGAGTTGTAGCCATACGGTAACAAATCAAAGAAAGAGTTGGAGAGCTGATATTAAATGTTTTATAGATGGCTGATAAACATTCCTTTTTTTATTTTTACTAATTACTGTGCCCATGTATGTATGTATGTATGTATGTATGTATGTATGTATGTATGTATGAATGAATGTATGCATTTATGTATGTTTATGGCAAATGGAGTGGTGTTGGCTCAGTGTGATAAGTGGTAGTCGGCAGTTCGAGGTCGGTGATTCAAGTCCCCGCTCCGCCAGGTTGCCACAGGTGGACCCTGTCTGCTCCAGGGGCACCCACCGTATAATGGCTAACCCTGTGCTCTGAATCCAGCCTACTAATAAGAAGCTGGATAATGCAAAGAATAAATAATTTCACTAGAAGGTGAAATGTAATCATAAGAAGGTTAGTTTTCATAGTCCTAGGAATATTGTTTCTTACACCTGGTCATAGAAGACCACTGAGTTCATCTGGAAGGAGCCTTTTGGAAGGGGGTTTATTACTCTGTTGCTCACACCTGGTCTTGCAGTGCCACTGCTCTGCGCATCTTGTGTTTTCCCTGCTCCTAACTCATTATGTAATTAACGAGCCTGAATCAGATTGAACTTGATAAGTTAGAGGAGGGAAAACACCAAAATGTGCAGCGCAGAGGTATTCCAGGAAGATGATTCAGACACACAGACTTAGAGTAATGAGGCCATGAAGTGCGCGCTCTCACTCTCTCTCTCTCTCTCTCTCTCTCTCACACACACACACACACACATTGTCTCAATTAGCTTTATTTTCAACCTTCCCATTTTAACCGTAAAAACACTTGCACTCTGGAAGTCATGTTACGACATCACGCTGGTCATTCTCATCCTCAGCAGTTCCAGGAAGATGTCTATCAGCCCATTTTCCTGTTCTACATAGCAACTTGAACAGCGTGCACTACATCTTTTAGCCTACATTATATATGTGAAAGCGTCCTAGGTGATTAAAAACCATAGATAACACTCCTGGAATCTTGCCAACGTGACTTGCTCAGCCTGCAGGTGTTAATTAACTTTCCTCTATCATTGCTAGGATTAAACGTGGCGCTCGTGTAAGACTTGCTAATAGCAAAGTCAACAGTGAAGGATGACATCTTATGGGAAGCCAACATATCGCTTTTCCCATGATGGTAATCAGTGACCACACATACACATGCTTCTGAAGACTTTGTCTTTTCCCAGATGAACTGAAATCTGTGAAGCAGCATGCGGCCTGTCCCACTTACTGTACAATGTGACTGTACCTGTGAAATTGTGTGTGTGTGTGTGTGTGTGTGTGTGTGTGTTTTATATGAGATTGATAAGCCAAAATGTGACCTATTTAAATAAATGGTGTTGATGGTTTCAAGCCCAGACTTATGCTTTGTTGTGTCACATTTTTTTTTGTTTTGTTGACAAATTCAAGGATTAATGAATTGCAATCCTTTGAGGAAAGTGTGTATAACTGACACTGACTCTAGCACACGCGCACACTGATTAATACCCGCAGGTTCAATTTGAAATTTGCACCTCTGATTGTATGGATGAACGTCAATTAACACGAAGTTCAAAGTTTTCACGCGGTAACGGAGCACGTCGTGTCTTGTTATCACCCAAAGTAAGAACGAGCGTTGCCAGATTGGGCGGTTTAACTCCCAGAAGGGCTAGGTTTAGTCATAGTGGGGTTATAAAAACTGCCTTCGCATGGGACATATTATGTGTCACAAGCCAGAGTTGCGCTTCGGGTTGGTGTATGATGAACGGGGATGCTATTAAAACCTTGACTGGATTAGAAGCGGCCGGTGCAATCTGGCGCGCTGTGCGCTGAGTTCGCGCGCTCGCTCGCTCGCTCTCACTGCGCGCGCGAAGCACTGCAGCCTCACAGACCAGTTTGTTTTCAGCGCGGAGAATTTTGCACTGCAACACCTCAGTTCCGCACGAGGATGCTTTTACACAGTGTCAGAGTTCTACCTTTGGATTTACATTTCGCATGAAGAGATGGGACTTTAAACGGATCTTAATTTATTTTTTGCTTTGCTTTCCATTCATTGGAGATAGGGGGCTTTTTCGGGGGGTGAGATGGTATTAGAGCGTTTGGCGCGGATGCGCGCTTTTTCTCGACTGCTACCTTTCCCTGGGACAAGACATTTGGAAATGTGAAGGAGCTTGAAGTATGGCATGCAAAAGATGGTCTCGGCCAAGAAGGAGACGGTGATTGCAATGTGCCCCACTTACATTTCCACACTCTTCTACTTTCTGTGCGTTACGGCTTGGTGAGTTCCGTACGCGTTGCGCACTCGCCTCTAGTTTTGGCACCATAAACTACAATCCAGTCACCCACATCGAGTCACATATGCAGCGAACTTCAAGTGCATTGGCGTTGTTTTAAGTGTCCAAAAACGACATTGGCATTTTTCTGTGCGTGCGGCTCGATGGCGCGTCCTAACGCGTTTGTTTTGTTGTGTGTCGTTTGCAGCGTTAAGAAAATCTCAGGCCAGGTAAAGAGGGATGAGAAGTTATACCCGGAAAATTTCACCCGGATCTTAGACCGACTCCTGGAGGGTTATGACAACAGACTGCGCCCTGGATTCGGGGGTACGTATCTACATGCATGCATGGATGGATGGATGGATGGATGGATTCTAGTACAGAATAGAGGGGAGTGTACAGTATATTAAATGAGGAAAGTTGCTTATTAAGGAAGGTTAATCTGAAATTCATATTCTGATCTTTTCGTATGTACGATATTTTCAGTCCTTCCTTTTTACCTGAAGCATGCAGGCTGTTTTACTGTATATCAGTGTAAAACCTATTGCTCAGTTACCACCCGTGCTTTATAACCCAAACCTTTAGTGTATAGGCTATTAAACGAGCAAATAAAAGTCTGGAATTAACTTAGAAAGTGCCTTGAAGTACTTCACATTTTTCATGCATTTAGTGTTCATTTGGATCCAGCCTGCTATTATTGTGTACAAGGGGCTTTATTACACTTAGCTGAAATTTCAAACCTCCTGTGTTCACTGTGTAGGTAATGGGAGGTAGAAATTGGGTAGCTTTGAGGCATATTTAATGCCCCTTTGTATAATCTCTCCAGTATGCACAGTTTGTCATGACTACCCAGGGTTAGAGCGCACCTGTGCTTTTTATTCATGTTTGTGTCTAGAGATGTGAGAGATTGCGATTTCTCCACCCTTGGCTGCTTAATCAAGAAATCCACACTGCAGACACTATTGACCAGTGGCTCCAGCTCCCTCAGACAGGGTTCACCAAGCCCTCCAGCTCCTACAGTACACACCATCGTGACCAATCACTTCAGATCCCAGACTCTTGACCAATCCCACCAGCTCAAAAAGTCCAGGTTAATCCCTTCAGCTTCCACAAACAGTCTTGAGCAATACCGCTAGCTCCTACAGACAATTTTGACCAGTCCTGCCAGCTCCCCAAAAGATTTTTGACCAATCCCGCCAGCTCCTGTAGACACTTTTGGCCAGTCCTAGCTGAAAATGCAGTCATTTTGTCCAGGAACACCAGCTCCTGCAGACACCATTGACCAATCCCATCTGTACCTACAGGCACTTTTGACCAGCCTTGCCAGCTCCCACAGACATGCTTGACCGATCATACGTACTCCTGCTGTCATAATTTTATTTGTTCCTGTTTGCAACATTTTCTAATTAACTTTGTTGGTTCTCTTTTTTCCAAAACATGTCAACATTAGAAAAAATGTCAGTGCTAACTAGGATAGGTCTGCTAAGGACAGAGTAATCAACTTGTGTCATTTCTGTTGGGTACAGGAGGATCACAGTCCCGATGCACACCTCTAGCCTCTAGCCTGCTTGTGCCCTTGGTTCAGTGGTCAGTCTGTAATGTTTTTCACGTAATAAAAAACACATAATATTGCAGCTTTCGCTCACCTATTTCGTTCAGCTTTGGATTTGCTCTGTTCACAGACAATAGATTCAGATGTGCCATTTTAGTCATTAACTCTCTAGCTCACCCACAAACACCTCCCCCCTAGTGCTACACTAAACTAAGTGCACTTGAGCCTTAGTACAGGACACGTTCCCTACCATGGTTGTGAAATATTTTGCTACCTTTGGTTCTCTTCTGGCGGCACAGTGGTGTAGTGGTTAGTGGCACTGTTGCCTTGCACCTCCAGGGCCCGATTCCCAGTCAGGTTCGAATCCCGTCTCTGTGTGCATGGAGTTTGCATGTTCTCCCCGTGTTTGGTGGGTTTCCTCCCACAGTCCAAAGACATGTAGGTTAGGTTAATTGGATTGCGCGCTCTCACTTAAATGGATTGGCACCCTGTCCAGGTTGTATCCCGCCTTGTGCCCTAAATCTCCTGGGATAGGCTCCTGGCCCCCCATGACCCTGAATACAGGATTAAGCGGAATAGATGATGATGAGTGAGTGAGTGAGTGAGTGAGTGAATGGTTCTCTTCTCAGAAACGAGATTAAAGTATTTCTGTTGAATTGGTTATGCCAGAGCAGGGAAAACACCATGCGGGCGAGGAATTCATCTAGAAACATCTTCGGGAGCCTACACTACCAGTCAAAAGTTTGGACACACCTTCAAATTCAATGGTCTTTTTTTTTCCTTTTTATTTCTTTCCACATTGTGAAGCAATGCTGAATGCATCGAAAATATACAATAATCTCCTTTAAGCAGTTGATATTGAGATGTTTTTGCTCCATATGGTGCTTGATGGGTTTTACACTTGACAATACTATTCTTTCAAGAACTGTTTCAGAACAGCTGAAATTTGAGTCTTACAATAACAACTGACTGTTGTTATTGTTGTTGTTATCACCTAATTCCATATTTGTTATTTCATATAAAAAAAAAATCCATATTGTTCTAGAATGTATAGAATAAACCAAAACATGTTTTTAAATTTTGATTGATAGTGTACAGAATATTGAATAAGTGCAAAAGTTTATTTGTATGTATTTGCACTACACATGCATGACTTATCTTGAGAGAAACATCATTTAAAGTGTTCATTAGTAGTTTTTTTTAGAGTTTTGCCCCTAGTTTGGTGTAATTATTTTTTTTCTATAATGATCCACTTGATATATAGACTAGAGGTGTCAGACATATGTCCTGACCTGCTCTGTGTTTTGTGGACAGTAATCTGAAAGCTTTAAATGAATGCTAGTCTCTGTTGTTCCACTAAGGGGCAAACTAGAGCAATAAACTCAGCTACTCACAGAACGTGCTAATGATGTGTAACTCCTAATTAGTAAACTGTAACCATGTCTTTCCAAAAGAAATAATTAGGCAATAATTTTACAGCAATAGGGATAAACATTTGTGCAATCACAACTTTTAGGTTTTTTATTTGTACCTTTCAGATAAACACATACACAGGAATAGTGGGGTTATTGATGTGTTAGTCCTCTACTAAAGTATTTAGTAGAATATTTAGTATTTTTTTCCCTTTCCCACTTGATATGGACTCTATTTAGAATTTATAAGAGTTAATTAAAGACTGTACTTTTTTATATACACTGCACTCATCTGCTGTTACTTCTGTTGCTGTTGGAAACTAGAAAAGGTTCAGCCGTGGTCGACTGGTGAAAGCGTAATGAAGCTTTTGTATGCATTCACTCTGCTGTATGCTGCATTTGTGCACATCCCCCTTCACTAGTGAGTGTGCAAGTACATTCCCAACTACACCCAACAGACGCACTTCCACGAGGCTATGCTCAGGGTCTTTGACTGTTTTAGAGAATTTTGAACTTGTACATACACATTGCTTTCTCAATAATGAAAAAAAAAATGCATATAAATAAATAAACAAACAAACAGACAATTTTCTGTAAGATACATGAATAAATAAATGATGACAAAAATATTTAATGTTTGGCTAGTCTGACAACACTGTTAGAAATGACCGGTGAAAGTTTTATTTTATTAATAATTTTATTTATAATAAATAATAAGGTTCTTATGTAAGCTTATTACACCAAATTTAAATATTTACATAAATCTATGAAGCATGTTCAAGTCAAATCGAGACTTTTCATGAATTTCTCAATAAATTGCAGAAGACTTCAGGAATAGTATGGTGATGAGACTCTTAGTTGCAGTAAAACATTTGAACGGTGCAAACATTCTAAAAAAAAGAGGTGGCTCGGTGCACACTGCAGTCGTTCCTATGAACATTCGGTGAGTGGAATGTCTTATCCTTGAAAATCAAATGGTAACTTGTTGGCTACGTACTTGCAGAAGAGACACATCTGTCTTTGGGTACTGTTCGAACACCACTTGCACATCACAGGAACTCGGCTGGGAGTAAGTGCCACATCCCCCATTTCTACACGTTTAAGGAGTTCCCGGAAAGTCAGCATTTGAGATGTGAAGTATACAGCTCGATCATGGTTTCGGCATACTTTCCATCTAGAGGGTATCCAAGCACTAGGGAAATGTTGGGATAAGTGCATTAGTGTAGCAGAATTGAACAGGCAGCAGTGGCATTCGTCTTGCACAAGTGGTGTAAGAAGCAGAACATTTTGCATAAGGCCAAAATCCGCCTCTTTCGGACACTCATTCTCCCAATAAATATTCCCTTAATGAGCCGAGACATGGGTGCTCTGCAATTCCGATCTTAACAAGCTCAAGGTTTTCCATTTGCGATATGCCTGTGTCAGATACTCTGACCGTGTTCGACATGAAATCATCTTTGAGAGGTGTGACTACCAGGTAACCATCAAAGAGTACGTTCGAAAATGACGACCGCAGTGGTTCAGTCACGTCTGCCGAATGAATACCATTCGTCTACCGCACCAACTCCTATGGTGACAACTACCAACCCAATGGAAAATCCAGCGAGCGACCTAAAACCTGGGTCAAGAACACAGAAAAAACCTGGGTAAAGAACACAGAGAAAGATCTGAAGATCTCAACATAAACTATGCCAGAATTTTATCCACTGACCTGCTACCAATGGAAGCATGCCCAGTATAACTTCCGGAATTAAGCATCACCCACAGCAGTGTACTGGCAGTGTACAGCTTGGGATCAAAGAAGAAGAAGAAGCATTTGTGTAGCAGAGGATTATGTAGAGCAGGGGTGTCAAATTCGGTCCAGAAAGGGTCAGTGTTGGGTTTCATTCCAACCAAGCAGAAGCCACACCTGATTCCACCTGTTTAATTAGTCATTCTTGGTTTCAATAGACATAAATCAGGCGTGGCTTCTGCATGGTTAGAATAAAATCCTGCACCCACACCGGCCGTTTGTATATCCAGTTTAATGCAGTTTAAAATCCCGGTTTGACTTGAACGTTCCTCATGTTTGGAAATTCAGTTTGGATGTGCACAATGTGCATGGAAACATAATGGCTAAAAGTAGATCCTTAAAAACAAACAAATGTTGTATAGTGTGCTGCAAGCACCTAATGTCTTCACATGATTGCAAAGATTTCACATTTTCCCCATGATGACGAGATTATTTTCAGTGCAGCATGATTCTTCTCATTGGTAGTCATATGTTCGGGACAGATTTGGACTCTGTTGGAAGTATTTGGAAGGGCTTGAGTTAAATTGTATTTAGGTGCGAATGTCGGCCATGAGGATACTTGAAACTTGGCAGTCAAGCTTTTTTTTTTTCCCTTCTTCTTCTTATCCTTTTTCTCTCAGAACATTCAGCTGGCAGGGTAATGATGCAGTTTGTGCCTTCTGCAGCCATTTGTTTAATGTTTGAATTCAGTTCAGTTCATAATGCCTGCAACCCAAATGAGTATGCCATGGCAAAAGCATGTTCAGATACATAACAGATGTGAGATGTGAGAACAAACTTCAGGCCCTTTTTTTGGGGTTGGAGTTGGTGGTGGTGTTGGGGGGGGGGGGGGGGGGGGGGGGGGGTCAGGATTTGTTTTTTAGAATTTCAGAGCAGTCAAGTGGGTAAGCAGAAGAAACTAGCAGGTGAACTCAATGTCCTGTAAGGCATTTTGGGCATATTTTGCACTGATAAAAATGACAAAAAATGTTAGATAAATAAATGTTAATTCCAGTTCACTTTTTATAAATAAACCACAAGTTCTGTAATCCTCAGTAATGAGGTTTTAATTTGCATATTTAATTAAATGCAGCTAAATTCAGAAGCATTTTAGCAAACCATAAGCTTTGGCAGTAGTAAAGGTATTATTATTATTATTATTATTATTATTATTATTACTATTATTATTATTATTATTATTATTATTTTCTGTGCCATATACAGTATATGAACAGTTTGACAGTAAGATGCGATAAAAAGCATTTTTTGCATTTTTATACATTTTGGCAAATTGTCTACAACAAACTATTTAATTTGAAAAACACCGTAAAACCTTATTTTAGAAGCATTCAAGTTCCATGTTTTAGGCAAACTCCCACATAGTGTATAGCAGCTGCTTTTTTGAGCAACAACAAGCCAATCACATTGCTCCTTTCTGTCATGTGATCGATGAAGCTATACGATCTTCTGTGCAAAACAGCCGCTGCCATGAGTGAACTAAATGAACACGGTGGATTGTTGAGAATTTTGAAGGCAAGAAAATAAAAGGGATATTACACTCTGTCCCTGCCATTGGAGTACACCCCAGCATTAATAGTGTACAAGAATATGTTGATTAATGTCAAAGTCAGTGTGGCTTTTATTGCCATTTTGACCACATAGAGTGTAGACAATACATTGTATAACAATATATAATGGATCAATGTTCCTCCAGGACCACAGTGCTACATAAAACACAGAGTGTTCTCTGAGGTAGGGCATTATGCAATTTGTATGTTGTGCAATTAGCATATTGTTAACACAGTGGTATGTGGAATACTGTAGTCTAAGCGCTGTGGTGAAGTTAGCTTATAGTGCAACCTTCTGTTTAACTTGCTTCCCTCTTGCTCCTGTTATCACTCGCTCTGGTTTTTCTGCATTTGGGAGTAATAATGCACTTACAGCAATATTTTAAATAAATAAATATTATACGCAGCATATTCATACTATAATAGGAAGCTGTTAAGTACAGAAGTACTGTAACAATAAAACTGGTAGAGGAAAAGAGTGATGATGCTGTAAACTAGAAGATTTTTGTATCACTTGTAATATTTCTCATATCCATCCACAATTTTGTAATTAAAAAGGTTTTGCTTTTTTTCTTGATCTAATATACTGACACAACGTACTTGTGTTTGACTCACTAGAAGGGCATTAGTGACTCATTGGTAGGTTTCTCCCCTAATATGCGGAAGGCCCCCAGGTTCAATTCCCAGCCAATTCCCAAACCCCAGCCACTGGAGGCAGTGCCAGTCCCAGTCCCAATCCCAGGTAAAATGGGAGGGTTGCATCAGGAAGGGCATCCACAGTGCCAAGTTGTTGTGCGAATCGCATGGTCTCCTGTGGCGACCCCCGGACAGGAGCAGCTAAAACTAACAACAACTCATATTTGGTTCAGTACACCATCAAAGCATGGGTTTGCTCTAGTTTTCATTAAAAACTCAACCAACATATTATTGATACTAAATTGCTTACGTAATGACCAAAACACAACTACAGGCTGATTTACCCATTGTGACAAAACTGTTGGAGGTGGAGTTATACAGTAGCTTTTTGAAAAATCACACAGAATTCATACTTATATAAGCCTAACAATTTTGGCTTAATATTTTGTCATTTGTGCTTTTGTACACCATTGTGACTGTAGACAGTGCAATCAGTATTGCATCAGTTTGCAATAGTTCTTGCTTCATTTGAAAAATGTAGCTTTTCTCAAAAAAAAAAAAAGTTAAGAATTATCCCATTTTGTTGTCAGATTGTTTATGTGGTTGTATTGCTATAAACTGGACTAGCATGCAGAAAGACTAATAGTCTCCATTTTTTCAATAGGTCCGGTGACTGAGGTGAAGACTGATATCTATGTTACTAGTTTTGGCCCAGTATCTGATGTGGAAATGGTAATTATACCCTCAACATGAATAAAAACAATTCCTAGAAAGTGTGTTTTTGAGTCTGTGTATAAGGAATCATTTTTTAAGGCATTTGTGGTAATGAGATCCAAATATTGATAGGAACATAGTACAGTATATGGCTGTAACTGTGACTGTATAAAGAATACTTAACTGATCTGCATTAACAAAATGAAAAGCTTTTTGATTACTAAGATGACTGGTAGGCTTAGGATAGGTTTAGGCATTGTACTGTATTATTCAGATAAATCAAAATAAATTTCCATGTCAATCTTGATGCATATTTTGGCATTGGTGTGTTCACATCGGTTATAAGGTAGAAGTGTTGATAGCATCAGTCATTACATTATATGACATGTAATGTAACCTACGAACAAGCTAATTATTAGGCAACAAAGATTACTGATTTTTAAGGAGTGAAATTTGTTAGGTGCTGACGTCAACATTCAGTAGTACGTACTGTAGTTGCTGTAAATTGAACAGATCTGTTTTCATTGACTGATCACAATAAACTCTTTAAAAAGAGATTTTGAGACAGAAAATATGATTGTCTTTTCATTCAATGATTAGAGATTTATCTACTGTAGCTGCTGCAACATCAACCATTTAAGCATACAAATGTCAAATCAGAGATGTACAGTAACAAGTAAGTCTAATTCGTCTTGTTGTTTTTTTCAGGAGTACACAATAGATGTGTTTTTCCGACAGACGTGGGAGGACCGGCGGCTGAAATATGAGGGACCAATCGAGATTTTGCGGCTAAACAACCTAATGGTGACTAAAGTGTGGACTCCTGATACCTTCTTCAGGAACGGGAAAAGATCCGTGGCTCACAATATGACCGCCCCGAATAAACTCTTCCGCATAATGAAAAACGGCACAATCCTTTACACCATGAGGTGCATACTGTATATTTCTTACAACAGTGTAATCTTTATTTTTTTTTTTCAAATATGGATACATTTGTAAAAGGATTTCCATTAGCAGTAAGTTACTACATGTGAAACAACACTGTTCCACATCTACTGTATATGTAATAGAAAATAATGCTTGGCTATGACTTGTTTATGTTTGAGAATGAGATCCTAATTCGTTGATTTGTAAGACTTAGTAAAGGAACATGTTCATTTAGTGTGGCCAAATTTGGAGTGCTTATACTGTACATGCATGGTTTAATGGGTGTTTTTGATTGAACAATTTGATGCAAAACTAATATTCTGCTCTAGAAAAAAAAATGTAACTAATGATAAAATGGGTATAGAAGCCTTTCTACATATATCTACCGAAACAAATGCATGCACTCCAGTTTCCCCTTGCATTATGTGTATATTTCCCCCCTTGGATTACTAAGCCAGAGCCAAAACTTTTTTTATCTCATTATCACAACTTAATGATCTCATTCCGTAGTCCTACTAAAGCACAGCTATGTATAATTGTGTCGACACATATGGATCACTATCCGTCGTCTCACGCCGTCATGATCATTACACTTCTTATCTTTCCGCAAAACCTCTGAAATCATCCATTGGAATTTGTCCAAACCTTAGCATGGATGTGGACTAGCTATTTTATTTTCTGATAACATCACTTTTTCCTGTATTGCAGTGAAAAATTAATCATGTTCAGTGGTGACACATGTCACCCTTGGAGAATTATTTTTAATAATAATTCAGGAATGTTGCCATGTTACATATGTTACTTTGTGTTTTGACGTACAGACTGACAATCAGCGCAGAGTGTCCCATGAAGTTAGTGGATTTTCCCATGGATGGCCATTCCTGTCCGCTCAAGTTTGGAAGCTGTAAGTTTTCTCATTGTGTTAATGTGATCATTTTGGTGCAGTAGCGTTGTGCTAAAGTTAATGTTACTGTCAACTTTTCCCATTACAGTTTGCAAAAGCACTGATGAGTACTGCTGAATTACTTCCCATTAGAAAGATTCAACTTTAAAGAGTTGCTCCTACATTAAGGCAATAATTATATGGGGTTTACTGAATTGTTTTAGCAGAGAAAACTCTAAACTCTTTATAGCGATGAGGTTAAAAAAAGAACAAAACAATTAACAAGTTCTGAATGTTATCATTAGGGACTTACAGTATATACAGTATGTACTGTACATTACCACAAACCTGATTGCAAAGGGGTTTTCTTCATTTTTTACAATTTCCAACTAGTTTAGATTAAAGCAGAATAAGACATCAGCTCTGTACAAGAAAGCATTAGGGATTATGCAAGTGTTAAACAATGCAATTACTTAAGCTGTTCAATTCAACCCAAACAACTGCGTCTTAAATCTCGCATTCTTCTGAACTGGGATCATGAAGGGAGATTCAGGCTAAGTCAGTTCTTAATGAAATCCACTTGTTTTGATATTAACTTTCATTTTAAGGGAAAGCTATTTTCAGTTAACATCAACATCACTATTCCTTTTAAGATACTGAAATAAAAAGTGCACACCACTTCAATACAAAAGCCTGTACATTCATGTGGTTATCCAATGGCGGCAGCACAGAGGTTAAGAGCGTCAGGTATTTTACACAACATGCATCAGAATAGAGGGGAAAGTATGATCTCTGTAATTCTAATGGTTTTTATGGAGTTTGGTGCTGGTTTAAATATTTTAGAAACTTCTGATCTCCTGGGAATTTCCCACACAATAATCATTTATGAACATTTACAAATGGTGCAAAAAATCTGGATGAGTGACAGTTCTATGGGTGGAAACGCCTGATTGTTAAGAGATGTCAGTGGAAGGTTCGAGCTGCGTGTGCAGTCGTGGTGTGCTGAAAAGCATCTAAACATGCATGAAACATTGAATTCGAGGTGCAGAACCTGATGTTATGATGATGCTATGTTTGTAGCCCATGCACATCAAGGTTGATGTGTCATATGTGAGATGTTTTACAGGTTGTAAAGAGTAATTATATCATTTTTCCCATCAGCTCAGATCAATCTGATCATTCTCACCTCATCTGTCTCTTCAGTAAGGACCTTATACCCGCAGGATGTTTTTTAATATCATTCCGTGTAAACTCTAGAGACGCATCCAATGAGATCAGCGGTTTCTAAAATATCCAAACCAGCCCATCTGATAGATACGTAGACATTAACTAAAGCTCTTGATTTGTATATTCATAATGTTATGTATTAAGCTGTTAAAATGTGATAATTTGATAACTGCATGAATCTTAATAAAGGTGATGCTGAGAGTATATCTGTCTATTCACCGGTCTAGTGTTTTGACTGTTAGTGTACTAATATGCGGTTTTGTTTTATTAGACCCATAGTCTGAATCCCCTTTTTGAGGTACAGGCCATCTATTGTATGTTTGGCTTTATACCTACAGTATGAGAAAACTGCTAATTTACCTTATTAGACCTTAATAGTGCGAATTAAAAGACCTTATCCAAGCATGAACAATTTTGCCTGAAATCTATCCACCAGTGCAATAATACTAATAAATTGCTCAGAATGGTGTCAAGTAAATGCACTGTATTTGCAGTGAATCATATTCAGAGGCACTAATGTGATGTGGAATCAAACCGCCTTGTTTCTCTATATAAAGCAACACTGATTTTTATGGATGTTCTTCTGCAATTCTTCCTCCATTTGTCGCAGAGTGAAACATGAATCAGCTCCTCTAATTGCTTTTTTTTTTTTTTTTTTTACTGTGAGAGTCTAAAGATGAAAAATTTGATCTGAACAAAGAATCCCTCTATCAGCAACTGCCTCTGTGGTGGTCAGTCAGCAAAAAGGGAAAGCTAAAAAGCAGAGGGGACAACTAATCTCTGATCGAAGAATCTGTGGTTGCTGTACAGCATGGGGGCTTTTATGTTTCCGAGCCGACAGATTTGTAGATAAAATCAGTCCGGGAGATGGGGAAAAGAAAAGCTTGACTGGCGAGAGGCTTTTCAGAACCCCCCCCCCCCTCCTTCTGCTACCCGAGTCGTTAGATTGTGACATTGTGGAGGAGGACACACAAGTTCCGTTTTTTTTTTTTCAAAAGGAGGTTTCATTAATCTCGGTTTGCAAGAATAGTTAACCTGACTCTTATGCATAAGCCTGAGGGAAAGCAAGGAACTGATGGAATCCTACAGAGCTGACAAGGTCACTACAGTTTTTTTTATTTATTTATTTTTATTTTTATTTTTTAATTATTTTCTTTTCATGCCCCGGGACAGTGTAGACCTTCTCAGTCTGTGCAATCTGTACACTGGTTTTCCTCTGTTGCATAATCCTCTTATTTGATCTGTCTCGCTTGTTCTGTGCTAATTTTTTCTAATATGCTTCCCTTCCTTACCTTCGTTCCTTCCATCCGTACTCACGCTTTTAACCTCATGCACACACCCCTCGTACTGTTGGCGGGTGTTTCGTTACGCTTCAGCAACGCTTTTTCTCAGCTCTACATCACACTACAGAGAGAGAGAGAGAGGGAACAGAAAAAGATGGACGGTCTCAAAGGAGGACAGGAGAATTGGGACTATGGGAGCTGAACGACAAGCCTATCAGACCAAAATCCTTAACACATACTCAGCCCCTCATTTTGGCTCTTGATGTATAGAGTGATCCTCCCGTGTATACCAGTTCTTCTGAGCTCTGCCTGGTTTTCTATGATTGCTCATTTCATGCTTGTTTGTGTAGCAGTAATTGCCATGTGCATGTATGTGGCTGAGTGTGAAGTCCTTGCCTGTGTTAGATCACTGGCTGACACGCACCGGTGACATGCTGACGCTTATGACACCGCATCGAACCCTTGAGGCTGACAGTCATGCGTTATGTTTCTTATCTTGTCCTATCTAAAATTAACCCATACTCACATGAACACATTCACACTCTGATACAGACACATACGCTATTCCGCGCTACTGTAAGTCTCTGCATATCTATACCTCACACACAGCGTCTCAGAAAGTTAAACGTTGCTTCTTCCTTCCTCATTCGTTTCCGTCCAGTTTTCTGTTTCCTACTGACATACTGTACACTCCATGTCCAAGCTTAACCTCTGCTCTCAAAATAGCTTTTATTTCAGAATAACTATATGGCATTACATCAGATCAGCACTTTTTTTTGACACTTTTCTTTTTTTTTTTTTTTTTTACTTTTTTTCCCTCTTGACTTTCCTAATCATGCACACACCACACACACAGATGCACAGACACAGTGTCATGACACATTGTGTACAGCTCCAACCATCCTTCTCAAAAATAACTCTCATCTCCCAGATGCTTACCCGAAGACCGAGATGATCTACACATGGACCAAGCACTCCGTGGAAGTCCCTCCTGAATCGTCCAGCCTTGTTCAGTATGATCTTATTGGACAAACCGTCTCCAGTGAAACTGTCAAATCTATTACAGGTACACACATACTGTAGATCCTTTGAACAAAATGACAAATGACTTACTGCTGCAGAGACAGTATAGGTTGAGTCGTTTCTTTACTTTATGTATTCAATTTAGTAATACTTTAAAGGTTTATACAGTATGAAATCACTTGGGACATTATAGGAAAGGAAAAGAAATATAAGTCGGATATAATCACAAATATTGTACAGCATGTTTCTATCACAGGGGGAAAGAATTGTCAATGTCCTTAGATATTGTCTATATACAGTACAGTGTATATATATATATATATATATATATATATATATATATATATAGAGAGAGAGAGAGAGAGAGATTTTTTTTTTTTGATTTAGCAAAACTTTCATAGCTGACATGAATTATGTATTACTTAAATAATTTAAGATTATAAGATTTCACTGTTGGGAAGACGCATAAGATGTAATTTAACAGAGCAATGCAGCCAAATGCAAATGAATGGAGTCTTCACAAGTATTCACAAGAAACGTACCACTTTCTGCTTAAATACGCTATTTATTTCTGCATGATTCTGGTATCCATTTTGCTCAAGTTCCCTGCTAGCGAATGAATAGCTTGAAGTTGAAATCCCAGGGAGGTCAGAAAGCCGCTGCTTGGCCCTGCAGCAAGACCCGTAACGCTCAACCGCTCAGCTATATTTTTGGATTGCATTAAGCCTCAGTTGGATTGTGTTCTGCCTCACCTTGCTTTTGATAAAAGTGCCTGCCAAAATGAATTCATGTTGAGGGAAAATAGAAACTGATAGTGCACGGCGTTATAAATAAATAACCAGCAAAAATAAACAGGGAATTCAAATGCATTTAGATGAGTTTTTTTTTTGTTTTTTTTTAATCCCTCAGTCTAACCGCATGCTTCATATCAAACAGATGGTTCGAATGATGCCCCATTTCATTAGGATCATTTTAGGAAGTAATCATTTCCACAAAGCTATATACGTAGAGTCAACTCCAGCTTTTTCATGCTTTATACAAAAAATGTATAATGTAATCAAATCGTACATCTTCAGTATTCACTGTATCCTGGTCAGGGTTGTACATACTGTATTAGTAGGCAGGAATTCACCCTGGATGAGATGCCAGTCCATTATAGGATATCTTGCACACACTCCTTTAGACAAGCATTCACATGTAGGGGGATTTTAGCATTTTAGCCTGTGCAACTACTTATGTGTTTTTGGGAGGTGGGAGGACACTAGAGAACCCACACAGATATAAAGAGAACACAGAAAATGCTTTATTACAGCCCCAACTGTGCTTCATTGTATTTAAACATGTATTTTTCATGTCCATTATTTGATTGTCTCTTCTGGGTTAAAAGCTTGGTGGTTTTTCTTACTCTGTTAAAGGGCTGCAAGGAATTCATTTTCATTTCTCTTTACAGAATAACGTTTTGCCCATTGAAGATCCAAGACATGGTTATGTAGCTATAAATACTTCTAAACATGGAAGAATGTATTTTGAAAGATAAAATTCTTTGGATAAAACGGAATTGGGAGAAGATTGGCTGAATGACTCCCCCCTTCCCCCCCCCCCCCCCCCCCCCCCCCCCCCCAAAAAAAAATACGAATTGTAAATACTGGACACCCTCAAAACAACATTTTGTTCAGCCACTTACAGTAATATCAATTTAACATCTGGCCATAATACACCAATCAGCCATTACATTAAAACGCAAAACTTTAAGCTCAATATTACACTACTACTACTATACCTACTGTACAATACAGTACAGACTAAAAGTTTGGACACACCTTCTCATTCAAAGAGTTTGAATTTGTATTATGGCAAGAAAAAAGCAGCTAAGTAAAGGAAAACGAGTGGCCATCATTACTTTAAGAAATGAAGGTCAGTCAGTCCGAAAAATTGGGAAAACTTTGAAAGTGTCCCCAAGTGCAGTCACAAAAACCATCAAGCGATACAAAGAAACTGGCTCACATGCGGACCGCCCCAGGAAAGGAAGACCAAGAGTCACCTCTGCTGCGGAGGATAAGTTCATCCGAGTCACCAGCCTCAGAAAACGCAGGTTAACAGCAGCTCAGATCAGAGAGCAGGTCAATGCCACACAGAGTTCTAGCAGCAGACACATCTCTAGAACAACTGTTAAGAGGAGACTGTGTGAATCAGGCCTTCATGCTAGAATATCTGCTAGGAAACCACTGCTAAGGACAGACAACAAGCAGAAGAGACTTGTTTGGGCTAAAGAACACAATAAAGAACACAATAAAGAAATCTCTTTGAATGAGAAGGTGTGTCCAAACTTTTGGTCTGTACTGTATGTAGGTTCCCATTGTGCTATCGGGGCAGCTCTGGCCCCTCAGGGCATGACTCTACAAGACCTCTGGGGGTCTGCTTTGGTGTCTGGCACAGGGACGTTACCAGCAGATCCTTTGGGTGCTGTAGGTTTCAAGGTGGGGTTTTATTTGTCCATCATATTTAATGGATCTTGGTTGGATTAAGATCTGGGGACTTTGAATACCGGATCAACAGCCTTTAACTCTTTGCCTTCTAAGCACCATATGCAGCAAGCTGTGATGCACCAGGGTTTCTGAAACCAGCCTTAACGTTCGTGGCACCAGACCGGAGCAGCTGGCTTTGGGTCCATTCAGGCATAAATGAGCCTTGGGAGCCAATGATCATCTGTTGTGGCTGATTGGTGTATACATGGTGGTTCAAAAACCCACCTGGAGAACAGGATGAACAGTTTCCAGCAGACACTGCGCAAACAGTGCTGTGCAAAAGTCTTGAGTTACCCCTCATTTCTGTAGATTTTGTTTCCAGAGAGACAGACTTTCTTGTTTGTTTGTTTTTTAATGTACAGTAATTTTGAGGAATAGTTCTCCAGGCTTCCTGAAGGACTCCCAGTTTGGGAAGTTTTTGGCTCTCATTTATAGTCCAGTCCCTGAACCTGACCAGTTTCAGAAGAAGGTTTTTAGTTTGTTAAACCACACAGTGACATATGAATCATTCAAGCGTAAAACGTCTAACTTTAGGTATGAACCATTGAGAAATAAGTGCAGATTATGACAGATGATGAAGCTAGTGATTAGTCCACTGATTGCAGAGTAATCTACAAAATTTTGTTTAATTTAATGTGAAGAAATGAAGGGTGGCACAGGTCTCTTGTTCACAAATCACTTGTTGGTCACTTGGGTGTTGTAGAGTACAGTAGCATTATCTTGTTGTTTGATTTTCTTTCAAAGATATCACAGTAAAGTGCATCAGGGCTTTCATATTTGCAGTCAAAGGTTGAAGTACTGAAAAGTTAAAGTATATGCTGATGATATCACAAACATTACTGTAGTACGTGTTTCAAAGGACACAGATAAACAGAGTTATACAGAGAGTGAAACAGTGAAGCATCCCAGTGCAGTTATAAGAATTATTCTGTAAGCGCTCTTGGAAAAGCACAGGATTAACTACTGTATAACACTCATTATGTACAGTAGCAATGTGCCTATTTAAAGTACACACTTCTCCCACTTTTCTGGGTCACAAACACACACTTGCAAAGAGAGCATGAAAGAAATCATAAGCCATAAGTTTGTTCATTCTGTAACGTGGTATAGTTCCAGGTAAAACAGCTCTGAGGTTTTTCATATACTGTATAGTTGGAACATACTGTAATATAGTTATTGGAATATTTGAGTTTTGTTTGTCTTTATGTGCATGATCATGTACATACCAAAAAAAAAAAAAAGACAATCAAGACTTGAGGATAAACCTGCTTCCTGTTTACCGCCCTCTTTCAGGTGAATATGTGGTGATGACGGTCTATTTCCACTTGAAACGGAAAATGGGCTACTTCATGATTCAGACGTACATCCCGTGCATCATGACAGTAATTCTTTCCCAAGTGTCCTTCTGGATAAATAAGGAATCTGTGCCTGCCAGAACTGTCTTCGGTGAGTATTAATCACAAATCCCCTAGAAAGTTCTGGCTCTTTCTCTCTCATAGGTTGAAACGACATTCTCATGCAAATATAGACGAGCAAAGGAGTGGAGAGAAAAACGCTGCCTGTCTCTCGCGTTGCTCGCTTTCTGTCTTTGTCTCTCTTCCCTTTTCATGTCTCATCTAATGACGTCTCGCCATTTTCACACCGTTAGACTCTCAGTCTTTGGCTAAATAAGGGATAATTGTCCATAGCCTCGAACAATCTCAACTCTCTCACTCATGTTCCGTCTTTCTTAGATACTCACACACACATGCACATGCGCATGCACACACACCCCTCCTGTGTCTTGCTACACTTTACCTGAGGCTATGGCGATGCTGAGAATAGCACGCTCTCATTCTTTGCTGGAAAAAAGTGTACCATTGACCCACCTTCAGAAGCTTCCTCACAGTGTGGTGTGCATGGAGCGTTGCCAGCAGAGTGGGCATGAACTAGTGACACTAGTGCGAGATGAAGGACAGTACTTATAGAGAGTGAAACCAGCTGAAAGATAGAGGACAGAGACCGTGTGATATGATTAATAGTGTTTAACAGGGTTTAATAACGCGTATGATATTTCAAGTGGGCACAATATGGTATCATCAGTGCTTAATTTGTTTTCTCTGTGCTCCCTTTATACGAATAGATGCGGCGTTGGAATGCTTTAGAGATCCTTCTTGCATCATGTCTGAATTGACGGTGTATGGAATTCTCCCGAGAGATGGGGTTTTTGGCTGATAGCTAATGATGAAGCCTGCCATACATAATGACTCACTGTGCTGATCATGGAGTTGTATGCTTTTTAGTCACACCTCACTAATTAAAGCCATAAATGCTCTGTGTGTGCAGTTCACTTTGAGTGTATGTGTGTGTGTGTGTGTGTGTGTGTGTGTGTGTGTGTGTGTGTGTGTGTGTGTGTGTGTGTGTGTGTATGTGTGAGTTTACTGCCAGGCATAAATCAGTGCCCTCATCCTCAACTCAGCTGCAGTTGTTTTAAGGTTGTGGTCCTGCTGCGATACTTCTCGTGATCTTGTTTAATCCCAGATTCGGAAGAATTATGGGGTATACTGATTAGATTAGCATCAGAGAACTAAAGCAAGGTATACTTGGGACTTCAATGCATGTACTTTATAAGGCAAAAATTGTTATACTATATAGGCTATAATGGCCTGAGTATGTTGTTGGTCTTTCGGCTGCTCCCGGCAAGGAGTCGCCACAGTGGACTATCCGGGCCACATATAAGCTTGGCACAGGTTTTACGCCGGATGCCCTTCCTGACGCAACCCTCGGGTTTGAGACCGGCACTGTATCCAGTGGCTGGAGTTCGGGCACTGGCTGGGGAACGAACCCAGGCTTTTTGCATGGCAGGCGAAACACCTACCACTGAGCCACTAGTGCCCCTATAATGACCTGAGTATAATTATTGCTGTTGTAGTAATTATAAGATTTTCCAGGATAAAAGTACAAGTTACTCAAGTAAAAGTAAGGAAAACAGCTGGTGAACATCAACTTGAGTAATTACTTTACAAATGACTATTTTTTACTGCCTGGCCTAAAAATCAAGTTGTCATTTAGATTTAAATAAGCAAATAGTTAGAAATCTTAATTGAATAATTAATCATATAATTGCTGGAGTGAGTAATTTGTTTCATCTGGCAGCAATTGTTTTAGGCGGCACGGTGGTGTAGTGGTTAGCACTGTCGCATTGCACCGCCAGGGTCCGGGTTCGATCCCTGGCCAGGCTCGATTCCCGTCTCTGTGTGCATGGAGTTTGCATGTTCTCCCCGTGCTTGGTGGGTTTCCTCTGGGTACTCCGGTTTCCTCCCACAGTCCAAAGACATGTAGGTTAGGCTAATTGGCGTTCCCAAATTGCCCGTAGTGTGTGAATATGTGTGTGTGTGTCTGTGCCCTGCGATGGATTGGCACCCTGTCCAGGGTGTACCCTGCCATGTGCCCTAAGACTCCTGGGATAGGCTCCAGGCCCCCGTGACCCTGAATACAGGATTAAGCGGTATAGATGGTGAGTGAGTGAGAGCAATTGTTTTACTCGTACTGATGCAGTGAGTAGCTTCTCATTTCTTAAACAAGCATGTTGTAAGATGTATCCTATCGTCATAGAAAAGATGTAGGACAGTTCATGAAAATCTGGAACAGGGTTAAGAACTGTCCAACATGTTATTAAAACCTGTAAGGATAGTGCTGCACCATCAACTTTGCAGAAGAAATGTTGTATTCAAAATATTATAATTAATTTTGATCAGAGGCTATTTAAATAAAGTTGCATGGTAAGAATTTGCCAGTTGAAAACATGTTTATATTTAATAGGGAAAGTACTGTAAGAGCAATTTTACATGCACAGTGTGATTGGAAGGCTGTAAAGAAAACCACTTGACTACTCAGAATAAAAATTGCTAGGCTAGCATAAAGCTAAACCAGGCTAACACAAGACTGAACTTAGAAGTCATGTGATCCGATGAGTCGAGATTGACCCTACTCCAGAGTGTTGGATGCGGGAGGGAAGTGCGTGAAGCGATGTATCCATCATGCATAGTGGCCACTGTACAAACCTCTGGAAGTAGTGTTATGATCTGGGGTTGCTTCAGTCGCTCAGGTTTGGGTGCCCTGTTAATATCTCAAGGTTTCGTCTGGTGTTTCTTTTGATACCTGATGAATGTGCATTTGTCTCCATTGTTGCAGATATTGCTGATGCTGATTACGCATTTACTACTGTACCTGGAGTGTAGTCATGTTTGTTCAGGACTTAAAATCCAATAATTAAACACTTGGACATACTGTCTTTTAAATAGCTTTAATTTTTCTGGGGCTAAATATAAGGGCTATAATATAAATACAATGTTGTTGTTTTTTTTAAATTCAGAATTACTTTGAACAATATTGACCACATGACAATGGGATAATGAATGCCGCAATGTTGCAAAAACAATGCATGACATGAGATCTTGCTCTGTGTCTAGGAAGCTGTTGTATCTGCCCCAAAACTCTGATCAGAATTCTAAACCCTGATATAAACTAAAGGAACTATGTGGTCAGATGTTGTGCAATTGCATGTTAATCAGCATAAATGCTCCAAATAATGGTTAAAATTTAGTTTTGAGGTTGTATTTGCAACTTTGTGCTTGGGTCAATTCATTCAGAATCTCAATGTCATTTTATCCGTTATATTAACATTTAAAACGCCATTAACAACGACCAAATTACATCAGTCATCCAACATTAGGGGTATTGGTGGGCAGGTATTACATTTGCAGAAGTCCCTCGAGTTAAAGACAGTTTATTATTATTATTATTATTATTTACCATTATTATCATCATCAGTTTTATTAAGATTATCTCAAAATATTTTGAAAGCTTCTCAAGATGATGACAAGGTTGGTTTCATATTAGATGTTTATTGCCACGTTCACACCTTTGATGCCAGCAACATTAAAATAGAGGCTGTAAAAAAAAACATTTTTAAAGGGTTTTATTCACACCTTATAAATAGGACATATGTTTTTAATTTTTTCATTCGTATTGTATTTTTAACAGTTTTTCTACATCTCTTCCAATCTTTACTTTAAATGAACAGACAATTATGTCTTAAAGCTTTTACTTTACTCTACTGGGACTTTTACCCTGGTTGTCCAAATAGACCAAAGACCAGTTTGAGTTTAAAACTATAATTCTGTGCAAATTAACCACTTTACGCTGACTAAATGCTCAATTACTGTTCAACTGCTTAAAGTTTACGTTTAGGATTTAGAGGATAGGGTTTAATTTTATACCCAGTTTTGGGTTTGTTTTGCATTGGCAACATTCTTATCTCTGGTTCCACACTTACCTGTATATATTAGTAATTATACTAATATAATTAAAATCAGAATGATAAAATAATCATTTTTAAATATTGCCATCATATGTACATTTGAAATAGATGTAAGGGGAAAAGAAAATACAGGTAACTTTTAAAGAAATATAACATTTATTCAACTTTATCTTTGGGGGGGTTGTGGGAGGGAGAGAGGTTAAAATAGGGTTGAGATTAGGGTTAGGATATGGATGGGGTTAGGGTTAGGGGTTAAGCTTAGTTATAGAGTTACTTTTCTTATAACTTGTATGAAATCCAATTTAAATGTTCTCAATTGTTCTAATTCTTATTATATACAGTATATAGCTTGGGCTCACTGATCATGTCTTATTGTAAATTTGCAAAAAACGAATCACAAACTCCAACTTTTAAGGAGTGTGATGCATTTAGCATTGTAGCTAGAATAGGAGTATGAGTGTTGCACACATTTCAGGAGAAACAGGTGCATGAAAGAATGAGTATAATCACCCGGTGCTGTTTTGAAGCAATCCAGTCCATCCTGTGTGTGTGTGCTCTTGTTCATTTAAAATGCTCAACATGATGCGTCAAGTGGATGATGAAAATCCATTGTGTATGAGAGTGCCTGGCTAGGGTTATTCTCTTTTTTTGTGTTTGTGTTTGAATAGCTTTAAATATGATAGATTTTGTGGCTTGTGGGTTGGCATGAGGTTGTTGTTGTGTGTTCGTGTAAATATTGTTACAGTACCTATTTCCACTGTCTGATGCAGTCAAGCTTGTGTGTGTATATTTGTGCGTGTAGGAGGAGAAGAAGGGGGAAGCTGGCTGCCTTTGTGTTTGTGTGTATGGGGGTGTGTGGGGTGGTGACTTAAATTCTGGCACACTGGATGCTTTATGGCAGGGTTCAGGAAGAAATTCGTGCACGCACGCATTGCTGCTCGTTCAAAGAGATGAATTTTAATTAAGAATGAGTTAGGGGCGCCTCCTGGTGGATAAAAATGCCACTACGTGTTAAGACTTGGACACCACTGCTTTAATAATATGCCATGTCACATGGACCCTTTGTGTTTATTATCATGTCTTACTCTGAGAGATCGTGCATAGTTTGTGTAGATGTGTAGTTTATTTCTGTTTTTGCAAGCTTGAAACACAAACCGAGCCTGACAGAGACGGAGCTTCCACACTATCTCTGACTCAGGAAGAAATGTTCTGCATGGCTGAAATAATGCACAGCCTTTGGTAAAGTGAAATGCACAGTGAGAGGAAGTTCTGCCACAAACAAATGAATTGTGAAGCATCAGACATCCCTGTTTTTGCTAGAGGCAAAAACGCATATGATTCGATTCTTGTTACTGCAGTGACCCAGAAGACACAGTTATAGCCTTGGGTGCCCATGAACCTGTCACTTTTTTACTGGCAAATATAACGGATGATCAGTGTTATTCAGATCACATGGCCGTGGTGGTAATGTTGTTTCTGATCAGTGTCTGTGTCTGTGTAGTTTGTGTCTCTTTATTAGGCAAGGCCTCAAAGTATTTGCTTAAAGATGAGGCAAAGAAAAGTGGTTTTCCTGCAGTAAATAAATTTCTAAATAATTATATCCTCAATTTATTGCTTTTTTGTGTTTTTGGCTCAGTTAACTGCCTGGCAAGTATAATTATATTGTATATTTATCAGAAAAACACAGATTGTTTAGTTCATATCATACAGCTTGGTGAATTTGAAGTCAGATCTCTTTCTCATTCTAAACATACAGAGCTTGGATTTGATTGGAACTGGACCAAACGCACCCTGTCCAGATGCTCTTGGACCAGTTGTTCAGGTTCACACCTGAGTACAGTATCTGGGTTGAAGCAGTATGAAAGAAGAAAACACAACCAAACAGAGTTTCATTAAAAAAGACTAAAAACATATAAGGAAGAAATCTAGGTATTAGGATATGAACAATTTCAATGCAAAAATTTATTAATTCATTCTAGCAGCTTAGAGAAAAGCTATTTTATTTCAAAAAGATCAAAACCTATTACAAACTGATGAAGAATATTTTATGCATGGTTTCTTTGAGTCAAAACGGTGTTAAAATGCACAGA
Source organism: Clarias fuscus (assembly GCA_030347435.1). NCBI lineage: Eukaryota > Metazoa > Chordata > Actinopteri > Siluriformes > Clariidae > Clarias > Clarias fuscus. The sequence continues at coordinate 22,162,764 of CM059214.1, read as the reverse complement.
CCTCAAAAATATAGTATATATTTAAATAGTTATATAGTTAAATAGTTATACCTAAATAGTTTTGGTCATATCAATGTGAATTTTGTATTGTTTTGCAAAAACGCTATCAGAGTTTTGTCCACATATACATACAGTGTGGCTTTTGTTCACACACAAACTTCATTTTAGGTCACTGAAAAGGGTGAAGATATTTAGAAATTCAGATTTCAGTGTTGATGTGTGGACAGGAAAAACTGGGTTTTTGGATTATGAAATGTAATCAGTCTTTTATTGACCAATTCATTGGCCAGTACGTGTAACTGTCATGCACACTGGCTTTCAGAAAGCATAAAAGGAAACAAGATGACGCTTCACATCGTTCAGTCATTGAGTTTATTCATGCCTTCGCTATCGCTTCACCAACTATTTCGTGAGTACTCACCTATTCAGGTTGTTTTCTTGATTGAGTGTGTGTTGCTAGAACGCGGGTTTATTTGTGTAGATCCTTGCTCTTTTTGTAATAGAGTTCTAAGAGTAAACGCGTGGTTATCCCAACGTTTCCGCGTTTGGGTTTACCGTCCACGCAACACGGGCTAACTGCTAAGGCTACTGTGTTCGTCCCTCGGTTGCTCGTGACAGAATGACTGACCCCAAAGCAGTAAACCCAGCGGAGTTTGCACGCCTCTGCGCTGTGGTTGACCAGCATGCCAAGCTGATCAATGAGCTCCGTGGTAAAGTCGTGTCTCTCCGAAAGGAGCTCCAAGACGTCGTGGTTTTGCGCCGCGAGGTGGCGGAGCTGCAGCAGGAGAACGCGACCCTCCGTGAGGCGGCTATTCAGTCGGCTGTTGCCACGCCCCCCACAGCGGCGGCAGCGCCGCCCCCTCCTCCCCCCTCTGACATTTTCATTGCTTTACCAGATAAGTGGGATGGCACAGATGGGAAGTGCAGTGTGTTTTTAACAGCATTAGATCTTGTGTTTGAGTTCAATTCCACCAGGTACTCCACAGACCGACTGCACGTTGCACTTCTTGTCTCGTTGCTATCCGGGCAGGCAGCTGAGTGGGCCACGGCGGTTCTTCGGACACAGCCTATTCATCCGGAGAATTCACCCGCCAACTCAAACTGACCTTCGAACATCCTACTGCTGAGGTGGAGACCGACAGCAAACTGTACCATCTGCGGCAGGGTGGGTTGTCCGTGAGCCGCTACACTGCGGATTTCCGTACCCTCGCTGTGCAGACCACCTGGGGGGACGCCGCCCTCTGGACGGCTTACTACGAAGGACTGGCTTCGCGCATCAAGGACGAGCTCGCCGGACGAAAGCTTCCGGCTACACTGGAGGGTTTGGTCCAGCTCGCCCTCCGGATTGACCAGCGCCTGCTCGCTCGTCCGAAGCCAGCCCCCCGAACCCTGCCGCCCATCACGCCCCTTTTTTCACATTCCACACCCCGATCACCAGCTTTCACCACCACCACTAGGGCGTCTGCCGGGTCTCCACCTCCCGCCGTGGTTGACACGGGAGCCGGGGAACCCATGCAACTAGGACGTGCCTCCTTGAACCCTGCAGAGCGAGAACGACATTTCAGGGAGGGACTCTGCGCCTATTGTGGGTCAGCGGCACACCATAGAGCTATATGCCCTTCACGCCCGGGAAACGATCAGGCCCGGTGAGTCAGGGGGGCAGCTCACCGGGTCACCTCCATCTCGCCGCCACCACACCCAGCATCTCGCGTCTCATGGTTCAGGTACACCTCCAATTTGGCCACAGACGAGTCAAAAGTTCCGCGTTCATCGACTCTGGGGCCGCCGGGAACTTTATTGACTCCTCCTATGCCAAGAGATTGGGGGTGGAGACTGAGGCGTTATCCCAGCCGGTTCGAGTGACGTCCGTCGACGGTTGGCCCCTTTCCTCCAGCCCTATCAACACCCAGACTCGGCCCATCACCCTCACCATTGACCAACACCACGAGGAGATCCGCTTCCACCTCACCTCCATTTCCTCATCACCCATCATCCTAGGATACCCCTGGTTATTCCAGCATGACCCTCTCATCTCCTGGTCTCAAAACCGGATCCTACAATGGGGCCCGACCTGCCTCGAACTCTGCCTACAGGCGCCAGCTGGGACGTGCTCTAGGGAGTCCAAGGCCCCCGATGTCGACACCAACGCCATCCCTTCAGCATATCGTGACCTGGCTGAGGTCTTTTGTAAAAGACGTGCTAACCACCTTCCTCCGCATCGCCCCTATGACCTGGCGCTTGAGATCCAGCCAGGCTCCACTCCACCCCGCGGCCGTCTATACTCTCTCTCTTCCACCGAGATGTGGGCGATGGAGGAGTATGTGTCCTCCGCTCTCCGTCAGGGTACCATCCAACCCTCTTCCTCGCCCGCTGCCGTGGGGTTTTTCTTCATAAAGAAGAGTTTGGGCGAATTACGTCCATGTGTCGACTACCGGGGGTTAAACAACATCACCCTAAAAACCCGACACCCACTGCCGCTTACCCTGGACGCCCTCTCTGGTGCCACCATTTTTAAGTTGGACCTCCGGAGCGCCTACAACTTGGTGGGTATCAGAGAGGGCGATGAGTGGAAGACGGCCTTCATCACCCCTACTGGACACTATGAGAGTTTGGTCATCCCATTTGGACTCTGTAACGCTCCCGCAGCTTTCCAGCAGTTAATCAATGATGTTCTCCGGGGAATGTGGGTAAAGTGGGTATTCGACTACCTAGACGATATACTCATCTACTCCCGCACCGCCGAAGAACACATCCGACACGTCAGGGCAGTTCTTAAGAGATTGCTCGCCCACCAACTGTACTTTAAGCTGGAGAAGTGCGCTTTTCACAAGCGCTCCACCACGTTCCTGGGTTTTGTCATCTCGTCCCAGGGTGTGGCCATGGACCCGCAGAAACTGGAAGCTGTACGTCATTGGCCCCTACCCAAAACTCTCAGGCAGCTTCAACGGTTTCTCGGGTTTGCGAACTTCTATCGTTGCTTTATCCGGGGCTACAGCACAGTCGCAGCACCCCTAACCGCATTGACTCGCCCCTCATCTCGTCCCTTCCAACTCGACTCCACGGCCATCAACGCCTTCTCCAAACTCTGCCACCGATTCACCACCGCTCCGATTCTCCTCCATCCAGATGCCGATCAACCATTCGTTGTGGAGGTGGACGCCTCAGAGGTGGGCGCTGGGGCGGTTCTCTCCCAGCAGGGTCCAGACCAGAAACTACACCCTTGTAGTTTCTTCTCCAAAAAATTTAACCCCATTCAGCAGCGATACGGGGTGGGGGACCGCGAGCTGCTGGCCATAAAGTGGGCATTGGAAGAATGGCGACACTGGCTCCAGGGTGCCAGGGAACCATTTATTGTCTGGACCGACCACCTAAACCTCAGCTCCATCAAGACACTTAAACAACTCAAACCCAGGCAGGCGCGGTGGGCTCTCTTTTTCGAGCATTATAATTTCCATCTATCCTACCGTGCGGGGTCAAAAAACACCAAAGCCGACGCCCTCTCCCGACAACATGAGGGGGACGTTCCCCGGGCGGACCCCGCGCCTGTCCTGTCACCCTCCAAGATCATCGCGCCACTCCGTTGGGAACTGGAGACGAGGGTCCGCCAGGCGCAAGCCACGGAGACCGAACCGGCAGGTGCGCCGCCTGGACGACTTTTCGTTCCAAGGACCGTCAAAGCCAACGTCATTAAATGGGGCCATTCTTCACCGCTGTCGGGGCACCCAGGCACACAACGCACCCTTCAATATATCCAGCGCGCCTTCTGGTGGCCCTCCATGGCCAAGGACGTCGAGGAGTTCGTTCGGGCGTGCCCAGTGTGCGCCAGGGCCAAGACCTCTAACCAACCGACACCGGGGGAACTCCAACCACTCCCAGTTCCCCGTCGACCCTGGACGCACATTGCCGTCGACTTCATCGCGGGCCTGCCGGTATCCGAAGGGAAGAGTGTCATCATGACGATAATAGATCGGTTCTCCAAAGCTGTGCACCTGGTGGCCCTTCCCGGACTTCCGTCAGCCAAAGGGACAGCCGAGCTGATTTTAGAGCACGTAGTCCGTCTGCATGGGTTCCCAAAGGACATCGTCTCGGACAGGGAGCCCCAGTTCACTGCACGGTTCTGGAAGGCCTTCTGCCGTCTGATCAATTCTACCTGCAGTCTCTCCTCGGGCTATCACCCCCAAACAAATGGTCAGACGGAACGAGCCAACCAACAACTGGAGCGCTACCTGAGATGCTTTGTTGCTGACCGTCAGCGCTCCTGGGCTCGCTATCTCATTTGGGCGGAGCTCTCCCAAAGTCTCCTCCGCCACGAAGCTGAGTCCATTTGAGGTATGCCAGGGTTTCCAACCTCCGATGTTCGAACATCAAGAACCGGAGGTCGAAGTACCCTCAGCCCAACAGTTGGTCCGAAGGTGTCGGCGGTCCTGAACTCAAGCCAAGGAGGCCATTCAGCACGCCAATACCCTCTACACTTCACAACATCGCCGTCGACACCCTCCGGGACGATTGTACCACACAGGTGACGAGGTATGGCTCTCCACCAAAAATCTAAACCTCCATACAGAGTCCAAAAAACTCTCGCCTAGATTCATTGGTCCATATCGCATCACCCTCCGTGTCAACCCTGTCACCTATCGGCTCCAGCTGCCTGCGGCGCTCCGGATTCACCCAGTATTCCACACCTCTCAGCTCAAACCCTTCATCACGTCACCCATATTTTTATCGTGTTTTTGTAGTGAGTTATGGCATCAGACTGGAAAAGGAAAATACATGTTTGTTTGTTTGTTTGTTTTTTCATATAAAACATTTTTAATTGCAAAAATTGTTGATTATCATAAGAATTTTTGCAAAGCATTGAAAGCATCTTATCATAGTACAGGTTGGTGCCAGCTGGTATTATCTGAGCACACGCACAATATGTTCATAAGGAATGGTCTATAGCAGACCTACCTACAGAACTGTACATCCATAAAGCGTGTTATCTCATTTCTCTTGCATAAGAAGCAGTCCTGCATCAATTGTTGTAGCATCATCGCTCTTAATTGTCTTTTTAAAATATTGCTGTGAAGATATTTTGCATTAAAGCCAGTGGTAATGATAGTTAATGCAGAGTTTCCCACAGATCTGAAATATACTTGCGATGGTAGCCCTCAGATTGGGCGGACATTATATAATGCTAGTCATATAAAGCATAAATATATATATAGGGCTCAGTATTGTGCAGTACAGGGAGACATGTCCTTTTTTTCAGCAATATGAACTGAATTTAATTTTAACCAACTACAAATTCCTTAGATCATGTGTTTTTATGCTTGTTGTTTTTCTGTGACCAAATAATGATAATAATAATATATCTAATAATAATAATAAGAAAATAATAATAATAATATAAAAATATTTCTTTTAGTTCGACATTCTTGTGAAGTCATTCCTATAATCCGGTTGCAGTAAAATTTACATGCTTTAAATTTTATATATATCAGAAAACCCAAATACACAGTGTGATGTCTGAAGCCTCTTCATTATCACACATCAGCAGGGCTTTCTTTTAAGTCGGTCCAGTGCTGTGTTGCTTGATGGATCCGTGCTGCTTGAGTGTTAAGGGTTAATACTCCTGTAGTTTTTTTTTTTTTTTTAAGAAGTGTCTGACAGACAGATGGACAACCATGTGTACCAGAGTCTATGATTGATTTTAGTGTAGATCTATATCATTTTAAAGGTCTGGGTCATAAAGTTTAATAGATAGTAACATGAACACAATGTCAGCACCCTATGCCTAGGCACCTCAGAAACTGTGAGAATGGGGAATTGATTCTCTTCCACTATTATATATTCTGAAAGCAGAAATACTGCAAGGCTGTATGCTCTGTCCAGCCCTGTTTACCTTGATGTACTCCCATTCATGCTTCTGTAGAGTGAAATTTACTGACTATAATATGACTTCGGTGAGACAGCCTACAGAACGGGGGTCAAAATCTGGTTAAGCACTGTGCAGGCAACAGCCTGATTCTGAACACCACAAAGACTAAGAATATACTAATGGACTATAGTAGTCCACGTAAATGGAGAGTAGGTGGAGAATGTCAACAACATCAAATTCTTTGGAGTTCACAAAAATAAACTGTCATGGTCCCACAATGCCTCCCACCTCCTTAGGAAAGCACAACAGAAAATTCAAACAGGCCACTGTGCCACAGTGTGGTATGCCAACTTCACTGTGGAGAACAGGAAACATCTATCTTGGGCAGTAAAAACTACTAATGCTGGACAATGTATTTTTCAAGCTGGCTACAGAACAGATCTAGCAGTGTCAGCAAAGGCCCAACGCTGTGTGTTCATCCAACTTCCATCAGAAAAAAGATGCTGAGAAATCAACACTCATACAAACACACTGAATTATAGTTGCTTCCTCAGGGTTGTCCTTGAATACAGTGACAATAAAGTATCCTAATCTATACTTTAATAAGTCCAGGGTACTGTCCTTAGCCTTAGATTATTTCAGTATTATTTAAATACACATACGGGGTGACCCAAAAAAATTGACATAATTTGAAATATGAATATTTAAGTAACTGTAAGTCCTAGGCAAACAAAATTCCAACAACATATTTAAAAGGATATGGATTTTATAACCGATTTCACAAAGCTTCACAAATGTTCAATATTCACTTCGTCACACGTCAGGTCGGTAGTCAAGCTCCTGACAAACACCCTGTATTATATCTTTCGTAACATTCTCCGGCGCCTCGAAGATTCTCTGCTTGAGTTCCTCTAGGCTTATAGGAAGAGGGGGATAAAGACCAGTCCTTTGACATCGACCCCATAACAAAATCACAAGCTGTCAAGTCAGGTGAACGTGGTGGCCATTTCAACAGCACATTGAAAAACAGCATGAAGTAAAACAGTAAACATAGTAAATTTGTTAATGTCGTTAGATGACTAATTTTTTGGGACACACTGTACAGTACATGTGCTTTTTTCATGTTAAACTACATCATAGACCATATCAAGCCTTCATAGACATCCATGCACATTTGGTAAATTTCCTCTGGGTTCTCCAGTTTCCTTCCACAGCCCAAATACATGCAGATTAGGCTAATTGGCATTCCTAAATTGCCTGTAGTGTGTGTGAATGAGCATGTCAATGTTGACCCGAGGTCCTACTACGGTCATACAGTACAAGATGGGAATAAACACAATGGTCACCATTGGCCCCCATGGTCCCTAGTTAGTTTACCGAGGTTCTTAGATGGATTAATGGATTTGGCAGATATCCTTTTGCAGTAAACTACAGCTGTGCTACAGTCCTTTGTCTTGAAAAAAAAATATGGGCATACAGAGAGCTGGAACAAGATTCTAATATCCTCAAGCGCTTGGTTTTATTTGTTAATAACGATAAGCACAAGAAGCCAGGACTATTATTGTAAGGGCATAATCCATATATAAGTAACCCTTTGCCCATGGCATTTAAAAATGAAACAAAAAACTTTACTCTAATTGCTTTTTATTGTGATCATATTTGTACATATTATCATTTTTCATTTTCTCCTACTTTTTTTTTTTCAGGTATCACCACTGTCCTCACCATGACCACTCTGAGCATCAGCGCCCGTCACTCTCTGCCCAAAGTCTCCTACGCTACAGCCATGGACTGGTTTATTGCCGTGTGTTTCGCCTTTGTTTTTTCGGCCCTCATCGAGTTCGCTGCTGTGAACTATTTCACCAATGTGCAAGCGGAACGAGCAAAGAAGAAGGCAGCCAAGAATGCAGCTGCCAAGAGCTCCATGCCATCAGGCAAGGGCAAGGACACTGAGGAGATTTTACAGGTGAGTAGAGTAGTGCTTTATCTCCAAATTGGTACTAGATAATGAAAATTTCTGTTTCATTTTTATTCACATGAATTACCTATTCATTCATGTATAATTTTGGGGACTTGGGTTCCAAAAAAGTGAGTATACAGGTAGAACATCTGGCAGTTATTAAAGGCTTTGAAGCTTATGTAAGTTTTTAAATATATATTATTAACAAAAAAGTGATATACAGTACATCACATGATGAGATTTTAAGATTAGAATATTCACAGCTTTAATCTGCTGTCAACCTCACAGTCCATTAATGGCTCTTAAAATTACAAATCAAAACACATCAGTTGAAGACACATTAATTGCTGATTGATTTGTACATGGCTTAAGTGCATACTGCAGATTTTGACTAAGCTGCCTTATAGTCACATTTGTGATTGGCGCTATCTAAACACATTATGAGGAGAAAGTTCTATTAAAGAATGATTGCAGGCTGATGGTTGTTAAGTGGACCACCATATAAGGGATTAATACGGTTGCCTTGGAAACGGGGACGAGGCACATCTGTAAAGATTTTGCCAAGCTACAGAAAGAAACAACAGGGATGGGTTTTTGTAACCCAACTTAACACTTTGCTAGTTCTTTTCTGCTTTTTAAAAAAAATTCCATTGATTATTTCATTATTATTACTGAAAGAAAGGCATAGTAAGTAGCAGTTTGTTACTGAAAATTTCAGCAATTAGTGGTTTTAATCTCAGCTCCAGGAGAATTTAACATGATTAGAAATACTCCACCCACAAGCTCTAACCTCAGAGGTATAAATGATATAATAAAGGCAATAAATTCCAGCAGTAGACATTTATGTTGTAAAAACACAAAGGCTGTGACAGGTTAGTGCATCAATGCTGCATCTTTCACACTGTGTCATCCCAAGGGTGTCCATGTTTTTCAGTACTGCTAACCCACATATTAGCTAGCAATGCCTTTCAGAATTATTTCCACCTTTTTAAAAAAAAAAAAAAAAAAACCTTGTTTTACTTTTGCCATTATTTAAAACATTTTCACTTTTGTCTAAGGGCAATTTTTTTTCTAAAATAATGCTGACTTTTGAAAAACCCAAATGTGATTCTTTGCCCAATTAAGGGTTAATAGTAGCTCTGCTTCTCAAACATATATGTGCCAAATTATCTATCTATCTAAATTGTAATTTTTTTTTTTGTATTTTTATCTAGAAAGATTGTAATTTCCTTTGTGTGTCCCACGTCCCACATTTTTCAAAATAATCTAATTTGTAATGGAAAAAAATACACTTCTTTTGGCATATTGCATTCTGTTGAAATGCTTGAAATAATCACTGAAATATTTATTTTTTTGTGTTTTTAATCTCAGCTACACCTTACATGCAATTCATCCAACAGTTTTAATGCCACTATACCTTTGGGGTATAATAGATGCATAATAACATAATAAATGCATAAAAAACAGCTGAAAGATTTGTTTTGGAATTGCACAATCCAGTTTATTTTTCTGGCTATCAAGTTTCAAAATGAACTGTTAAATCTGATGTTCTTAGCAATAAGTTGTTCGGATGTGTTGAAAGAAAGAAATCATCCTTGGAGCATCCCGCTTAAGGTGGTGCCACAGTTTCATCAAGCATCATGAAAACTTCATTGCTCATAATACACTACCTGGCCAAAAGGCACCATTTCAGAAGGGTCAAATTATTGGGCTGCATCAAGCAAAGGAAATACTTATGGAGATTTGAGATTACTGGAACTGTGGTGGAACACACAACTGTCTTGAGTATGAGCTCGTTATAGTTTCAACTTTACGTTTCTTGCATCAAGTTATGCAGAATTTTTCTTAGCAACTGCTGACTTTAGGCCGTCCAAGAAGAATATGAAAACAGCCATCTTTAAGGTATCTATGTGGTACCAGCTACAGTAATCCCATGGCGTTCCCTAGGCTATCCTTGCCCTGCAAAAAAAAGTTGCACACGCTAATATTTAATTCAGTCACCTTTTGCTGGATGCCCTTCCTGACACACCCCTCTCATTTTACCCATTTTATCCTGGCTCGGGACTGGCACTGCATCCAGTGGCTGGGGTTTGGGCATTGGTTGAAAATTGAATCCGGGACAGGCGAGAAACCTACCCTCCAATGCCCGACCTGGTTATCACATGAATTAAGATAACCTTGCCTGATGGTACAGCTACAGTATATTCCAGAATTTCTGGTTCTGAAAGCATCAGGAATATTTTTTTACATATGAACTGGCCAGTACAATGTGTTCTGTAATAAAAAGCAAAAGGTGACTGAATGAAATCTTAGCGTATGATTTGTTTTTTTAACACACTTAGCAATGCTTAAGTTTGTAATATAGCGTTAGATAAAGGAAAAGATTATTGCACTTTCTGGTGTCACCTTGCTAAGAATGGGTTCCCTTGAGAGTCTGCTTCCTCTCAAGTTTTTGTTTTCTTCCCGCCTCAGCAAGCTTTTCCTTGCCATGGTCAACTCTGGCTTGCTATTTGGCAATAATTTAGGTTTCAGTAATTTAGGCGTGAAGCAGCTTTGTGAAACTGTCCATTGCTAAAGTACTGTATTAAAAATTGGAACTGAATAGGGAGAAAACGCTGATCCATATATAGGGGGTGGTTCATTTGTGATGGGAGCATGTAGGAATGGATATTGGGTATCCATATGTAAGGTTTTTGGGAGTGTTGGAGCCTAGTCAAGGGATTGTCGCACGCTATGGGCAATTTTAAATTGTTAGACAGCCTACACTGCATGTCTTTGAACTGTGGGAGGAAATCGGAGTACCTGTAGAAAACCCACCAAGCATAGGGAGAACATGCAAACCACAACCCCCAAGAGAGGTGAGACTCAAATCCCCACCTTTGAGGTGTGAGGTGACCCCTTGTCTGTGTCATTACATATTTTAATAGTTTAAAACAGTATTTTATAGAAAAACTATTTTTTTACCAAAATACCACTTATTATGACAATTTTTTGCTAATCATTATGAATTCTGTACATACATTTCCACAGTGCAGTGTGAAGTCCTGCATTTCTCTTCCCATTCCTTTGTATGGTGATGTAAGCTGTGTGGTTAGTACAGTTCCACACGCCTCCACGTTCCTCCCACTGACAGCAGAATAACACATGCAAAAGCTTCGTACTGATGCATATGCATGAAAAACAGGCCTGCTGGAGTTGACAGTTGAATAGACATTCATAGTTTACTGTAGACTCATTTGCATTTGAATAAAAGTCCTTTCTCTTTTAGTCTCGCTTAATGTCTTTTCATTTCTCAAGACAGCACAACAAGTATTTAGCTCTTTGTCAAATATTGAGTTCCTGTCTTTCGCCTGTGCTCTTCGAATACACATGGTTTCCTCTGGTTTCTCTGTTTGTTTGTCTTTTCTTTTTTTTTAAATCTCAAATCTCCTTAAGTATTTCCTTTGCTTGATGCAGCCCAATAATTTGACCCTTCTGAAATGGTGCCTTTTTTATTAAACATACCTCTGGGTATACAGGTGTGTGTGTGTGAATGTATATGTACAGTATGTATGGTGCCTTGCAATGTCGAGTATACTCTTCAGGGTGTATTCGCACCTCGTTTCTGGGATAGGTGCTGGCTCTACATTGGACCAGACAGTATAAAGAGCTTACTGAGTGACACATAAGCAACATTATTTAAAGGAAGTTGGATAAATAATATTACGTTACAAAAATAAGTTTATGTCATTCATGTCAGGAAAATAGTGCTGAAAAACATTCTCTCCTGCTAAACACCACGTCTTTTTCTTCTCTCACAGCAAAACTCAGACACTAATGGCAACCTACGCAAACGTGTAAACTCCACGACTCAGTCTCAGCCCGACCCTAAGGGCAGCCAAAGAAATGAATCCTGCAGCAGGAGCTCCATGGTCGTGTCCAAAGAGCTTCAGACAAGCCAGTTATCCTCCAGCTCAACTACAACAGGGAGCTCCTCAGGCCAAACACGAATCCATTCCAAAACCTTCACCCAATCCAAAGCACTCTCTTCGGGTTCAGCTTCCAAAACCACGCCCCCTGCACCGCCTTCAACACCAACCGTCCCAGAGCTCTCGTCAGCCAACACGCCCACCGGCTCTGGCTCTCTTCACCACCTTCTAACCCCGAAGTTGGAGAATATGCAGAAAACAGATGCCAAGGCTGCATCCAGTGCTCAGCCAGCAGCTTCTCAGGGTGGGGCCAGCAAGATTGATAAGTATGCACGAATTCTTTTCCCAGTGTCCTTTGGGGCATTTAACATGGTGTACTGGGTGGTATACTTATCCAAAGACACAATGGAAGCAAAAGAAGCCTAAATCACAGGATTGTCGGATTTTGTCACATTTCCTAAAGCCAAACAGCGCAAAAATTGTGCAACATCCTTCCAAGGATCGTGTCAAGCAAATTCAACAAAAATCTTCTTTCACTCAACGGTCAAACAAAACAGCCCAGACAAGCACATCAGAAGATCATCCGGGTAACTTAATTCCAAAATATTTTAGAGGTCGTCATCGAGTCCTTTCTTAGAATGAGCATGTGGATATATAAAAACCAGTCTTAGATTTCCTAGCCCTTTTAAAACGGATCACGAAACGGCAGGCACATTTCTTTTCAAGCACATGTAGGGTGTAGGGATATTGCCACTGAAAATGGAAACTTAAAAAGAATTACAATTGAAACCATTACAATTGAATCTATTTTTCTATTAGTATGCGTGCATTTTCTGGTAAATCGTATTCTAAATCACAATCTGTTTTCATGTTGAGACGCTTTTCTGTTCGTGTTATCAGTTAAGAGGCTGTCTGATAGATGTCAGCAGTAAGGAGTTTTCTCTTGGGGAACTTGCTCGGTGTGGGCGGATATCTGACCATGAAGAGCAAATCTGTATGCATGTCTTTTATTTCTCTCGTAGATACTGTAGTCGAAGGAGAAATCACAAGCTACTCTATTATTTATTTTCTTTCTACTTTAAGTAAAGTGATTGTTAACTTTTGCAATGTATGTTGCGCAGGCATTTTACATCTCCACAAACTAAACAGCCACCTTCCACCAGTTTGCACTGCAAAAAATTTTTTATTAGATTTTACAAATCCCTTACTATTTCCTATTGGACGTGTGTAACATTGATAAATGATGATGATGATGATGATGATGATGATGATGATGGACAGCATGGAAGAGTATGAAGCATTGATGAGTGCTCCAAGTGTCCATCTTGACAATATACAGTATATTTAATATGTCATTAACATTATGATTATATAATTATCCTTCTAAATCATTTACAAAGCTACGTTTACTGCACTATATGCATATAATATTAATCATCCATTGGATGCTTGAAATGTTGGTTAATAGCAGTGGAAACGTAGCCCTATCAAGTTACCATTCCTAATATTTTGGTTATATGAGAATATTATCTGGCATTTTCCGGAATCATTATGTGTTACAGCCTCCAGTTAGTCATTAATTCCCACACGCGAAACTGGTTTTCCAGCCTATTACCAGCTCCAGCCCTGAGTCAGCAAGCTTTCATCTCATCACATCCCTTAATCACACTCCTATTGATCACCCAGCCATTACCAAAACACCCCAACATCCTTCATTTAGCTAATCTAATCTAAAATGAGAATGCATTTTGCATTCCTAACTCAAACCATTAAGGATATATCATTTTATTATACAGCCTTTGAATTTTTTCCCCTCCATTACTAAGAGAAGAATAAAAAAAAAAAAAGGTTTTCTTTGTGGTTTTGTTTTTATTCTTCTGTTCCTGTTTTTTTTTTCTTTCTTCTATGCTCTATTTCAGTTCCTTGCCTAGGGGCTAAGCATAAAGCAGGGAATTTAGTAGTGGTGGGTCCCTGGAGGGATGGCACACTGTTCCAGACATTTACCTCTACCAGACAAGTAGTCACTTATACAAGGCACCAGAAGGCTTATTACATTTCATACCCTTTGACTTGTCATTTTAGTTTGACATTTCTCGCTACACTTTTCCTCTTGCTTCCTTTTGCTTTCTGTGAGCATGTGTAAATAGAGGACATTCCCTCTGTAGTTTATGGACAAAGCTATCACTGGACTGATGGAGCGTTCCAAATGTCTGCCGTTTCTGGCTTTTCCGGAAGTGCACTTGAGTGTGAAATTGACTTTGTGCCCTTGCTATCACCCTTTCTAAAATATGCTTTCTTTTTATTCATGCATTCACTCACTCACTCACAAAGAGACAAAATCCTTGTTAACCTGTCGGTCTCTGATACATTGTCTTTTTTTGTCTTTCTGGTTTAATGACTAATGATAATGTGGATCAATATCACGTGAAAGGTAAAAAAAAAAAAATGAAGCCATTATTTTCGATCTCTCCTTTGTAGTCTGGAACAGTCTTTGAAAAGGGCCTGGGTCTACAGTATGTGCTTGACTGACTGCAAGGGCTATTAGCTCACACAACACCCCAATTCTTCCACCTACAATGCAGTGCATAATTTGACTCACTAGGCTGTAATTGGCTTGTTTAAACTCAGTGCTCATTTAATTCAATTTCTTTTTTCAAAGTATTTTTCGCTCCAATTTCCCACTGATTATTTCAGCTATGATGTGACAGTTCTGTGTTAACCTGATAAATTCCTCAGCCTTGGATAAGTTCTGTTTTTCATCTCGCTTTCTTACAATGTTTGTCTCTCTTTATGCCACTTTTTTTTTCTCTTTTTTTTTTATCAGAAATGGCATTGCCCTGTAAATTCTATTTAAAATGCTCTCTGCATGCTCTCGGACAGATGGGGGACATCTTCTCTTATAGTTCTACCACTGCCACTCGAATAGCAGGGAACGTATAAGAGTCTTCCTTGGTTAAACTGTACTCAGTGCACCCATTCCAGAGTCTAGAGTGCAAATGTCATAAACTCTCCTTGGACAGCACAAAAAGAAAAAGAAGAAGAGGATAACCAAACCAAGGAGCGCACACAGATTATCCTTTTTCATAAAGACTCTTTTGTGAGGGCATACTACAACCAAGAGGAATAATCAAACAGCTTCCTGTACATAAATCAATAATAGAATGTCTTTGTAAAAAATAAAAATGAAAAGAAAAAAAGAAAACATATACACTTTGTGTTTTGTAGTCAAAATGATGATTTAATATTGCCCTATGCAAGGTAATTTACCTTAGAACTGTTGTAAAGAGCAGCTGCCTCACCTTATTTCTAAAGCTGAGGTCATCATTCAAGGTCAAATAAAAAAAGTGCAAATATGACAATAAATCTGCACACCAATCATGTATGTATGGTCTTTTCTACACATGGTCTCATTTTTCATTAACGTATTCATGGTGAAATGATCCCTGAGGGAAAGCAGAGTATACAAAAAGATTCAGCTCTGGCATGGTCGTTATGGTTTATGGATGTCCAGAGCTTTAAGGAATATATGACAAATCAATATGCATTAGCCTCGGGGTTTGATTCAAAACCGTCTGTGTACAAAATATCTATATTTCATTATTCACACAGTATCCCTTGGAGACATAACACTGGTACATTTGAATGTAGAAAGTAGAACGTATTACAAACACAAGTTCATCTTCCTTCAATAAATCAAAAAAATATGCAGAAAAATGATGTACCCATCTACTGCCTTGTTTTCCTGTGGTTGGTAATAAGCGTCTCTTCGTCCTGAAAAAGTCTGTGGAATATAGACATCATTACAGAACTGGTGACAACCCGTTCGTCATGCACCACGGATCTTTATTATTTCTTAACCTATTAAAATACAGGTCCAACTTAAAAACATGAGACAAACCTCTGCTGACAGTGAATAGGAAGATGAAAAAAAATTCATTAAGATAAGCAGTTCAAGGTTTTGTGTTTGCAAAAATAAGGTGACTGGATGTGTGACATGAGAAGGGCATTGGTTCTTTGTCGTTCCTCTTTTTTTTTCTATTGATCTAATGTTGTTTTTTAAATTATTTTTTCAGCTTTGAGAAAAACTTTGTGCTAAGCTTTGGGATGTTCTGTAAAAAATGGACAACAGTGTTAAATACTATATATAGCTGTAGTCAACGTTCATAATTAAGGGTATATAATACCTGAACATGTTCAATGATGTGTTTAAAGTGCCCAGTTCTGCAGAATTTAGTCAGGAGAATCGATTGCATTTCCGCAATGATGCTTTTAGACTCTCAAGTGTGTTTTACGGTTCAGGTGAGGAGTGTAGTGAAATGTTCCTACAGTACATTTGTGCTCTTAACTCATAATCGCATCATGTGTTCAAGCTACAAAGTGGGGACAAAGCATGAGGTCCTCCAAATGTGCTGTTAGTAGAAAGGTACCCAGCTAACATTAGTTATCAGAGGATGATGATGTATTCTCTTTCTCAATACAATGAAATGTAGGGCCAATGTTATAGATTCAATATATTAATATGTCTTTGTTGTTCAGTTTGAAGTAATTAGTAAAACGTGATATTTTCAGACATCCCATCCTGCAAAAACTAAAAAATATCAGACTTTTCACAGTTTTTATATAGGCACTAGTATACTTACCGTAGGTGTCATTTGAGGTTAAGTTCATTTTGTATTTACACAAAAAAGAGTACGGTTGAATATAAAGTCTCACTAAGAGAAGTGATAGGTTCAATCACAGCACAAGGTCAAACAAATGAGAATGCATGTGCTCTCTCCCAAATCATTTCAATTTCCAGGATATTGTATTTGATTTGCAGGCGTCAGGGAGTTTGCAGCTCCGGGAACTTTCGGATGAGGTAGGACGTCCGTGTTTTATTCAGTGCCCATAGTGTGAGCAGCCATGTTGACATGATATGAATTAATTGTACATTAAATGTGCATTTTCTTTGTTTATTCCTAGTCAGTTTTGATTATTTTTTTAGGTGAACAAAGCATAAATACACTATGCAGTAATAACAGTAATGGTTTTTAATGTGCATTGTTATAAGTCATGTTCCATTTATTTGAGATGAGTTTTTGCAGCATAGCTGAGTCTGGTTCCTTGCCCCAACTCTTGTGCTTGTAGTTGGTTGTGCTTGTACACCCTCTTCTTCCTACCCTTGCCTCTACTTCTGTACAAGATAGCTCTGACAGTTCTGCTGCTGTCGAACACAGCCAGGCTACAGTATATACAGTACAAGAGCAAATTTATTTTGTTAACCACAAGCAGACAAACCCAGAGAGCAGAATGATATTCAGAATGATATAACTGCGAACAGGCAAAGGACCAGGAATTCAGCAAACATACTGTACTAGCATAATACAAACTAAACAAAAAGTGAAAGCAGGGTGTAGCACAAAAGGCTTAGTAATGTTACAGTAGATGTGAGACTTTGCAAGGAGCTGTTGTGGGTCTGGGTAATTTAAAACGTGTATTTGATGAATAATGTTCAGAGATGATGAACACAGAAAGCCTTTGCATTCGCCATTTGATATGGTTTGTATTTCCTGACTTAGCTGGATGATGAGAGTTAGAGACCCCAAACCTAACATACTGTATATAAAGGCTGCAAACCTTGTCTTGGAAAACCTCCTGTTCTGCACATTTAATGTTTTCCCTGGTTGAACACCCACTTCAACTTAAGAAGGGCTGTTAATTAGCTAATTACCTGAATCAGTTGCGTTCAATTAGGGAAACACTAAACTGTCCAGGGAAGGGAATACTTCAGGACCAGGGTGCTTTAACAGCTCAATGTTTGCGATGTATTTTACTATAGTAGTTGCTTCTGCTATATAGTAATGTTCAAAAGTTTTTACCCCTCTTTAAATTCTATGTTTTTTGGGTAAACACATAATAAAAAATAATCTGATTGTAGCAGGTCTCAGTATTGGGCAAATGCAACATCAGACACAAT
This sequence comes from Clarias fuscus, assembly GCA_030347435.1. NCBI lineage: Eukaryota > Metazoa > Chordata > Actinopteri > Siluriformes > Clariidae > Clarias > Clarias fuscus. The sequence continues at coordinate 22,145,080 of CM059214.1, read as the reverse complement.
AATATACATTATAAATTTCTTACTGTGTCATTATTTATTTAACAAAAATGAAGCCCAAAAGAAAAAGAAATACGTTACACCTACTGCTTCCACAGGATTTAAGTTGCAGCCAGATGCTCCTACCCTTCAGGATGTGATTGATCGATCATAAGCAGATGTGTAGACATCTCTGAAAGCAAGACGTTTCGGCAGTTTGCTAATCTGGAGCATTCAGGTATGCGTTACACAAAATGCTAAGAGGGAATGACAAGCAATGGTCTTAGAGAAGACATTGTTGCTGCACATTAATCTGAAAAGGGTTATAAACCCATTTCCAAACAATTGTGGAAAAAGTGAGAAAGATTATTCACAAGTGGAAAACATTCAGGACTGTTGGCAATCTGACTTCCCTGCAAATTTACCCTAAGGTTAGATTGTAGAGTGCTCAAAGGAAAGAAAAAAAAGAGCTATATCTCAGACCCTACTGTACAGCTCTCGCTGAGCATGTTAAATATTAAAGTTTGTGACAGCACAATTAGAAGAAGACTGAACAAGTACGGTTCTCAGGAGAAAGCCTCTTCTGTCTAAAAAGGACATGGAAGTACAACTTCACAAACTGCATCTGAACAAACCACAAGACTTCTGGAACAATGTCCTATGGACAAATAAGACCGAAGTGGAGTTGTTTGGCCTTAATGCCTAGCGCCATTTTTTGTAAAACCAAACAACGTCACAACAGAATTGACTGAGTTGACCATAACTTTTCTGTATTCCAGTATACTCTAGAGGCAAATATGAGGTCATCTGTACAACAGCATAAGCTTGGTTGGAATTAGGTCATTCAACAGGACAATGATCCGAAGGACACATCAGAATCAAAATCTACATCAGAATGGCTGAAAAAGAATTGAAGTTTTTCAATAGTCTAGTCAAAGTCCAGACCTCAACCAAACCGAAGAGCTGTGCATAAGTGAATGCCCAGAAACCTCAAAGAACTGAAGTGATGTTGTAGAGAAGGATGGCCAAGAATTCCTCCCCAAGAATGTAACAGAGTGCTAAAGTCATACAGGAAATGATTATTGAATCTACAAGCAATTGAATCATGGGGGGGGGGGGGGGTACTTAAGGAATTGAACTGAATCATGAGGGGGTACTTTTTTCTTTTTGCCTTAAAAAAAGAAATATGATAAATAATATGCTAGTAAAAAGAAGCATGGTAAAAAAAAATGTTTTTAATCTGAGGTTGTATTTGCCAAATACTAAGACCATTTATGATTAGGCGAGTTTATTATGACAAAAAATAACAAATATAGAATTAAAAGGGGAGTACTAACTTTTGAACATGACTGCAAAATGAAATATTAATTGAAGGAATGTAAATTTAATAGAACTGCAAATATACCACATAATACATATATTGTTGCAACATATTACTCATGGACCTAATCTTTACACAGTGTTAGATTCATGCCATATAAGGATATAGTTGTCGTTTTTAAAGGGAGAGAGAGCTGTGTTATGTGGTGCATTGTGGGTGTTTTGTTTCTTTGTGAACGTTATGGTAATTAGTCAAGTGTGGGTGCTGGTAGGTCTATTTTGCAGCATAATCTTCAAAAAATTTCCAGGAGCCTAATTGTTGCATAGTCACTTTAAGGTTTTTGACTTGCACGCAGTGTAGTGTACATAGCCGAGTATGCATTTGGCATTTAGGCACATTTATATGATAGCCACATATTGTAGCTGCCTACACAAACAAGGGTAAGCTCACAAACATTAAGACATCTTCCCACCAGCAACACACACACAAACTCACATGGACATGTATTATATACTTAGCTCTATCACCCCCGCACACCCATGAATAGAATAATTAGTACCCAGATACATTTAGAAGAAGCCGACATGCAGAAATTCACATGGCATTTCCACACAGTGAATGAAGCATGGTTTAGTTGTAATATGTTTATAAGATAGAGAAAGAGAGCCTGACAACCTGTAGAAAGCATGTTTTAACTAAATGTTAGAATGATAAGGACTGTTGTATAGAAAGTCCTGTGTATAAGTGTGTATCTATGGCACCTCCAAATGCAAATTAAAGTCTATTAATAAAATGAGATGATGAGCCGTATCACAGGAGACTCCGCCACTGACAGGAGGACCATAGTAACAGTCTCCGTGGAAACCACTTGGGCAGAATTAGCAATTGAAATTGTAGAAAAACCCCTTGAGAATAGCAACGACGAGGTCAGTAGGGCTGCATTTGGATGTGTGTATGAATCATGCAACGGATCACAAATGTCTGGTTTCAAATTTGTAGTGTCAAAATCATTTGTTTCATAAATAAAATCTCTCAAGAAGTATGTATCCGCAATAGCATACAGTATATTCAGTACTATATATCCATATATGCTGTATATCTGCCACTTTATTAGGAATACCTGTAAACCTATACTGTACGCATGTATTCTTGTTCTTTGCTTACAAGAACCTGATGTGCTCTCCTGTTGTAGTCCAGCCACCTCAAGGTTTCACATGTTGTGTAATCTGGCATGCTTTTCTGCTGCTCACCATATGTGCAAAGAGTGGTTATTTGAGTTAGAGTCACTCAGTTCAAACCAGTCTGAATTCTCCACTGGTCTCTCATATTAAGATCTTTCCAGCCATCTTTCCATTCCATCTATATATTGGAAGTTGCTTTTTGACCTGTGCTGTGTGTAAAAAAAAAATCATGTATTATTCTATGAGAATATAATTATATATTAATTTTGTCCTAGGATTGTATAAGACAATAATTCAGGATTCTATTCCTTATTCCTAATTATAAAAATAACAATACAGAAATACATAAAGTATGTGGGCATATGATGCGGCAATTCAATCAAATCATTGTTAGTGGAAACAGTTTAACTTCTATTACAATTCTGAATTGTTAAGTCATTAAATAATGGGACCTGATAATGAGACACACTGCTTCAATGTGAAGCAATTAGAAGTTATTTAAGTCTTAATTATTATTTTAGTGAAAGTTTAATACAATTCAAGCTAGTATAATCATACAGACATATTCATCATCAATAATGGACAAAATGCCTTTTTGCAGGGTATTTATTAAACATGATTTAGATTTTCTCGTTGCATACCACCACTATCTCTCTGTTTATAGTCCCGCCTAGGAGACGGTTTCAATCTGCAGTATATGTCCTGTGACTGAGTGGATTTGACTGAGTGGAACTTTTCTTCGTGGGATTGCACACCTACTCAACCTCAAACTCCTGCCTAAATCAGTGCAAGTCTCTGAAACGCCCACACATCAGCTCTGTGCAGCTCTCCTCCTCCATTTACGCACGGAGCTCAGGCTTATTTCCAGAAGTGAAAAAATCGAACACAGAGCTTCGACCCAATTTCCATACACACAAAATGTACATCTGTTGATCACAGTATAGAATCCAGCTTCATGATACTGAAAAACAGCATATAGGACGATTTTATTTTATTTAGATATATACTATATGTTGCTGGAATTTTTTTAAAATCTAATCTGTTTACTGTAGCTATGTGGTTAAATATAGGTCGTTCTACATTTAGTAGTAAAACAAATCATATACCTTTAAAACAATCCAAAAAGGTTTACAAAAAAGGTAAACATGGTAGAACGCATGAATGCATTTGAACTAGAACAGTTCAAATGAAGCATGCATAATCAATTATATGAACATAATCAATGGTATGAATATAAATTGCATTTTAAAAAATAACCAACATTAACGATCGAGAATGCCGTAGGTTGACTTCTCATGGGGGTGAGAGAGGGTTACAGCACCACTTTCACAGAGGTAAGACAATCTCTCACAATTTAATAACATCTTTTATTGTCATCGCATAAAATCAAAATAGCTTTTGTTAATACAGATCTAGACATAAAGAGGTAGATCATAAATCAGAGATAAGTCTGTATTACACGAGCAGGTTTACAGATGCATTTAACAAGCACTGTGTTTTTTATTAGGTTGTTTCTTCTTGGCATGAAGAAACAGATTAGTTCATAGGACTAGTTTGAAGAAACCATCGACTTCTGTTAATATTGCTATGAGACTCTTTTTTTCCCCTCCATTCCTCATTCTAGTTACCCAGGCAACAAGAGACAGCAGCATGTCTGATATAGCATCATTAGCAATGATCAGCTGGGTTGAGATGCTCTTTGCACCTCCAAACACCATGAATAACACAAGAGTAGGGCAGGATGCATGCTGATTAAAGCGTCATATTTTGTAAGCGTTGGTTTATTTTTTTGAGAGAAACTTTATTGCCTTTCTCTAGTACCATAGAATTATGGAAAAAAAAAAATTTCTTGGTCATCACAGTCTCAAGGAAAGACATTTGTTCCTTGTTTCTTGCATGTATACATGTATGTTATCAAGATGTTGCATCATTTTCTTCAGGCTACAAAGAGGCTTGGCTGGATTTTAAAACACTTTCCTCAAGGCAGAAATCACACTAGATACTTTATCATACTCGATCTCACAAAGTTTGAGAACTTTCAGGCTGCAGTCTGTTTCTATGGAAACGAGAACTGCTCACACATGAAGAAGAATGCACTTATCATTCTGAGCAGCAGAGGCCAGTCTTGTATCAGCAGTCTACACTTGCTCAGGGGACCCCTACACTGGTTCGAGAGCAAAATATACAGTAAAGCCGGTAATTCGAAATATATATGAAACTCCACACCTTGAATAATAGTAAAGTTTAAAATGTAATGCGTTAATGATCAGAAGAAGCCTCTCACCCTTGCCTCGAAATAATTATATTCTTTTTATGAGACAAAAAGTGTAGTAATATTTTGAAGCTCTATGTTATTGCACTCTATGTATAACCTTTAAGAATGATTAAACCTTTTACATGTGTTAGATGAGTTTTTGTGTGTGTGTGTGTGTGTGTGTGTGTGTGGCGTGCGTGCGTGCGTGTGTGCGTGCGTGCGTGCGTGTGTGTGTGTGTGTAAAGGAATATTTTAGAGATAACCTTTAGATGCAGAAAATACTGTAACTTAATGGAATTCAATTATTTCTGTGACATTTAATATGAGTTGTGCTATGTTTTTTTTTATTTATTTTTTTTACACTTCCCCATGTTGGTATTTAAAAGGTAGGCCTGGCCTATTTCTTATGAAATATTAGGTGCTAGAACTTAAAAATGTTACTGGGACTACAACTAAGTGCTTTAATCTGTGATATTGTTTATCTGCAGCACTGTACATTTATGTAACAGAAGTCTGATTTACTGATGAACGGTCGGTAATTAAACCAATTGGATGGAAAATGTGGCATGGGTAACTGATATTTTCCATATCAGTGTGTGCATATGTATTGACATCTTGTCACTGCATCCAGCGGGGAGCTGACAAATTTAGCACTGTAGCAATCATTAACATCACATTTAAATCATCAGTGTTAACGAATTACAAGAGCACTCATTGCATACCAATGGAAAAGGTGTAAGGATGTATTTTGCCTTAAAAGATATTAAAGCCTGACCTTTGCAGGATTTCACTCTTTCATCAAATATTTTATATACTGTAGATAGACAGCCAGATATAGATATAGATATATAAAACTGTATCAATGAATCCCACTGTGCTTACCTGCATGGTGCCTTGTTTCTAATATTTTTTTTTTTTTTACAGAAAGAGTACATGTCAAAGGTGTCAGAGGAGAGGCTGAATGTTGAGTGGCATTACTGGATATTAGGGTGCAATGATTATCAGTTATTCCTGCTCAAAGCAACATGGAGCCCCAGAGCGGTGAAGTTGACCACTGTGTGTGACAGAGGTCATCAAGCTTTCATGCCTGTTATGAACTTGAGTCACTGGAGCAATTGGAGTAATTATGCATGTTTAAACTGATCGACATTAAACATTCAGAATGATGACCGACACTTCATTCTTATTATACAATATGACAGATGAATCTCTTGTTATAAAGGCAATTATGTTGTAGAAAACCACTGAAACACTCAATCCCAAAATGCACGGATGGAGCCAGACTCTTGGAGATTAGTTTTAATGTAGGAAAGGAATAATCCAGAAGAATCTGCTTTTAAGACAAGAACTGAATAAATTTTACATTTAAGTTTGCATTATGAAATAAGCTTAATTCTGTTTCACAGGACCTGAAAGATATACAGTAGAGTACATCTTCAAACTTATTTATCTCACTAGTGGACACTATATGGGGGAAAGTGTGTGGTCACTTGACCTTAACACTTATACGTTTTTTAAACATCTCTTCCAGATTGAATCTACCTTTTACCGCTTTAAAGGGGCTATATGGATTTACCCATTTAGACACAAACGCACAGGTGTAAGGTAAATAAATTACATTTACTTTGTTAATATACTTAAGTAGGTTTTTCATGCATTTGAGCTTTACATAAGTAGTTTTATGAGTGGTTACTTTTTACTTTACACCAAATATCTGTACTTTCTACTCCACTACACTTGTGTTACATAACGACAGATGTGTGTAGTATTTGAATCAGTAATACTGACAACTGCCAACTATTATACATAATGGTGTGATTTGTCTTCCTTTTTGAAATGCTTAATCATGTAGCAGGTGTTTGAAAACAGAAGCAGAAGGCTGCAGAAAGTGATCACAGTCTGCACAGAGAGAGAGAGAGACTGACTCTTTAACTAACGTCGATAAAGAGCATGGTCAGTGCTTTTGATACTTAAATACATATAAAGGTAATAGCTTTTGCTTTTTGTATTTTTTACTAGAGTACATAATTATAAAGGAGTTATAATTTATCTTGTGTAATTTTGCTTGTGTAATAGTCTACCTATGGGAGCTCTACAGTACTTTTACTCACCGGATTTGTAAACTTTGCCCAACACTGCACGAGGTTCGTCAAAGGTTCAGTCCTATTTCAAAAATGTTAATTGTGGTTGAAATAGGACTGGGCACAACCGGGGCACTCAGGTTCTTCTAGACTTGTCTTTGCAATCTATATATTCATGGACCTTACCTTTTTAACAGGAGCTTTGTCATGGTACAGTAGAACATGTTTCAGATCAACTGAAAGGAAACTGTAATGTTAGCGATTACAAAGACATTCTAGACACCAGTATGCTTGCAACTTCAATTTTGGGAAGGAAGCACATATGAGTGTGAAGGTCTGAAAGAAAGGGGTGAAATGGTTCGTCTACATTCAATTCAATTTTATTTGTATAGAGCTTTTAACAGTTGTCATTGTCACAAAGCAGCTTTACACAATCAAAATAATTATTTAAGTTTGTATGAAATGTGAATGTGTAGGAATCAAAATGGTCAGATAGTCTACTGTACATGCCATCTGGCACTTCACCCAATGGATATTCCCCACCCTGTAGATAAATCCATTGTTTCTTTGGCAGTTGCTTACTGGGTCGGGTTGCCAGCTCGATGCCCAGTTGCATTTAAGCATTTGGAGGTGAAGGACCTTGCTCATGACAGTCACAGCAAAGTGACATCAGGACTTGAACTGGAGACCTCCTGATCAGCAGACCAACACCTACAGTATACAATATATTGTAAATGAAACTATAAGGTTTTATGTCAGTAATGATAAAATGACAACATGCTTCATGGCAGAAAATGTTAATAAAATGCAGAATCATTTCTTCAGCAGTTTTTGCCATTTTTCAAAAAGCATTGACGGAAATGATGAATGCCTCACAGTGTTTTAATAAATAGTCCTCAAACTGTTTTTCTAACATGCTTGCACAACTATAACTTTACTTGTTGGACCAGAAATTAAAAATCAGGATATTGATATTTCTTGGTTTTATTAGTGGAGCTAAATTCTGACAACTAAAGATGTCACATCACGCCTTAAATTAACAAGGTCATCTCCACAGACTCCAAATTACATTTACTGCTTGATGGCTTTTTAGGCTATGTTGTTAACAATATAATGAAAAGAAATACATTTTTTAATTAATGTGCAAAATCATACAATACCAGCATATGGACTATTTTAGCTTAAAGCAAGGAAGACCACGTACATCAACAGATGCTTCATTATAGCTCAATAAGTGATTTAGATGGAGGATGTACAGTACAGTAATGTTGACATTAGAAGCTTGATATATATATCACGTGCAATTTTAGCAAAACATACACACGTGGACAAAATTGTTGGTACCCTTTGGTCAATGAAAGAAAAACTCACAATGGTCACATAAATAACTTTAATCTGATAAAAGTAATAATTAAAAAAAATTCTATGAATGTTAACCAGTGAAAGTCAGACATTGCTTTTCAACCATGCTTCAACAGAATTATTTTAAAAAATAAACTCATGGAACAGGCCTGGACAAAAATGATGGTACCCCTAGAAAATACTGAAAATAATGTGACCAAAGGGACATGTTAATTCAAGGTGTGTCCACTAATTAGCATCACAGGTGTCTACAATCTTGTAATCAGTCAGTGGGCCTATATATAGGGCTCCAGGTAGTCACTGTGTTGTTTGGTGGCATGGTGTGTATCACACTCAACATGGACCAGAGAAAGCGAAGGAAAGAGTTGTCTCAGGAGATTCGAAAGAAAATTATAGACAAGCATGTTAAAGGTAAAGGCTATAAGATCATCTCCAAGCAGCTAGATGTTCCTGTGACTACAGTTGCACATATTATTCAGAAATTTAAGATCCATGGGACTGTAGCCAACCTCCCTGGACGTGGCCGCAGGAGGAAAATTGATGACAAATCAAACAGACGGATAATCCAAATGGTAACAAAAGAGCCCGGAAAGACTTCTAAAGAGATCCAAGGTGAACTTTATGCTCAAGGAACATCAGTGTCAGATCGCACCATCCGTCGTTGTTTGAGCCAAAGTGGACTACATGGGAGACGACCAAGGAGGACACCATTGTTGAAAACGAATCATAAAAAAGCCAGACTGGAATATGCCAAACTACATGTTGACAAGCCACAAAGCTTCTGGGAGAATGTCCTATGGACAGATGAGACAAAAATTGAACTTTTTGCCAAGGCACATCAGCTCTATGTTCACAGACGGAAAAATGAAGCATATCAAGAAAAGAACACTGTCCCTACTGTGAAACATGGAGGAGGCTCTGTTATGTTCTGGGGCTGCTTTGCTGCATCTGGCACAGTGTATCTTGAATCTGTGCAGGGTACAATGAAATCTCAAGACTATCAAGGGATTCTAGAGAGAAATGTGCTGGCCAGTGTCAGAAAGCTGGGTCTCAGTCGCAGGTCATGGGTCTTGCAGCAGGACAATGACCCAAAACACACAGCTAAAAACACCCAAGAATGGCTAAGAGGAAAACATTGGACTATTCTAAAGTGGCCTTCTATGAGCCCTGACCTCAATCCTATTGAGCATCTTTGGAAGGAGCTGAAACATGCTGTCTGGAAAAGGCACCCTTCAAACCTGAAACAACTGGAGCAGCTTGCTCATGAGGAGTGGGCCAAAATACCTGCAGAGAGGTGCAGAAGTCTCATTGACAGTTACAGGAATCGTTTGATTGCAGTGATTGCCTCAAAAGGTTGTGCAACAAACTATTAAGTTAGGGGTACCATCATTTTTGTCCAGGCCTGTTCCATGAGTTTATTTTTTAAAATAATTCTGTTGAAGCATGGTTGAAAAGCAATGTCTGACTTTCATTGGTTAACATTCATAGAATTTTTTTAAATTATTACTTTTATCAGATTAAAGTTATTTATGTGACCATTGTGAGTTTTTCTTTCATTGACCGAAGGGTACCAACAATTTTGTCCACGTGTGTATGTATATATATATTGACTAGTAAAAATGCTATATGAATGATAAGAAATGTTTCATAAGAATCAGCAAACTTGTTCATGAGGAAAATGTTCCCGGAGCCATAATGATCAGAAACACTTCTGCCAACCTAAAATTAGTTCATGGGAGTGCTACTGCTCCACACTATACAATGCACTCTTCATGCAGCGTGACGTGCAACATAATGCAGTCTGTATTTTTGTGCAATTGACTCGTGACATTATTTCTTTTCTTTTTCATTCCTCATGTTCCTGCTCTCATTCTGATTTAAGCCATTACAGGTGATGCTGCCTTTGTGCCATGCATGTAAAGTACACTTCAATAAGTTGAAGACGAATTGCTCACCTTTCAGGTATTCAGAGAGGGGAAAAAATGAAACAATTCCCACAGGCATCTGTTTTCATTTAAATTATGTACTGCTTTTTTATGAAATCCTAAAATTAGCTTATGCTCCCACACATAAGGCACTCACACGATAGTACACCACAAAACCTTTCATTTCACTTTTGCATATGAATCAGTATTTCAATCTTTCTTTTCTCATATTATGAACTGCAACAACATTTTTATAAAAGGCAGATCAGATATATGAATTAAAAAAATATATATAGCAAATCTTTTTTACATTTATTGGCAGGGGCATTAGGTGAATGAGCAGAAATTTCATTAGCATGAGACCAAAATTACATCAGCAGCAACTTGTGGCGCCTTCAACTGAGGATGGCACCTTGTTCCCAACTGGTTTGTGGAAATTCAAGTAAAAAAAAAAAATGGCTGCAACATTTTTTTATTTTATTTTAAGATTTACAATATATACCCTTAATTTTTGTTGTTAAAGAAAAGCTTGTTTTTTTTTTATTATTATTATTATTATTTTCAGTCAATCACAAAAACTGTGAAAAGGATGCTATGGCGTATTCCCTCTACTTCTGTGTCTTCATCTGAGTACAAGCTTCACTCATCTTTTTTACAAACGGTGTGGCATTTTCATATCATTGCCGCATTCCTGGCCAGAGTAGAACACAGTTGGAATACCAGCCGCGAGTCATCTATGAAGTTTTGAATGGAAAACCCCCCTAATAATGGGATTTTCCTGCAGTAGCCTAGCTAATGAGAGCATTTGTTTTGTGTGGAAGCTGACACGCGTGAACAATGATGATGTTGCCAATAGAGGAATGCACGGTTGTTTGCCTTTATTCATTCCCACTCAGCACTGTCACTGTTGAAATGAGGTAATGTCCCACAGCAGCAGCTGCTCATTACAGTGACAAATACACTGTGCTGTACACAAACACACTGTGTTCAAGCTGCACTTAATGCATCTGAATATCACCACGTTGCCATCTCTTGGGACGCAAAGACATTGCGCACATGCACAGGTGAAGCATCAATTTATCCCAAACAGGCACAGAACTGAATCATCTATACACAGCGACTTTAGGAGGTGATGTGTGGTTAAATAAATCTAATTCATGAATGCACTTTAGTAGAATTTGTAAACATTTGTTTTTTGTTCAAGTACGAGTGTTCAAGTCAAATCCAGATTTTAATAGGGAAATGTCTTGTAAATTATGGGCTAAAACATTGACATTTACGGAACATTTCTAGCACAGTACAGTGATAAGCCTCAGTACATAAAACTTGTTAATAGTCCAAACATTAAATTTATGTACATTAAATGATATAGCCAAAAGTATGCAGACACTTGATCAATCACACCCATACAGTATGTGTTTCTTGTTACTATAATACAGTAGATCTTCTCTCTCTTCATTGTCGTTATAATAACGCTTCTGAGATAGAGGTCAGGGCTTTGCTCAAGCATACTGTATCTTGTTGAACTGTGTCATTATGGACTTTTCTTTATGCACAAGAGAATTGTTATGCTGGAACAGTTTTTAGCCATTTTGTACAGCATGAAAATACATCTTGGCTATTGTGTGCTTCAAGCTTTGGGGAAAAAGCGACATAAGGCTGTGATGATTAGGTGTTCTCATACAGTACTTCTGGACATACAGAACAGTGTATTATTTCGCTAGGTCAGTTAGCTAGCTAATGAGGGTTTGTAAATTTGCTTTTTAAATAAGTTAGCAGGTTATGTTCTGTTGTAACTGCTGTAAACTGTTGGAAACACCAGCTAAGTGACAAGAATGACAGTTTGCAGGATATTTGCCTCATGACTGCTTGCTTTGGCGATTAGATCGAGCAGGATGAGGCCTGAAGATCATCAACATGTACTTTTTGCACTTGAATACTTGAATATCTATACCTCAGTACTCAGATTTGTACTTAATATAGATCAGTTTCTCTGTACGTTTTCCTCCTGACGTTACTGCAGCCTACATTTGTGAACATTCCGACTGCACCGCTAGAGTTCAGCTACATGCACACAAACAAGATGTTTTCAGTAGCAATTCCGACATGAAACACTTTCACAGGGCGTGCAATAGGATTCAATGGCATACAAGATAACAGCACAATTCAGTGTGGTGCATAAATGACTTCACAGTTCAGTGCACATAGTCAATATTGTGCATATTACAACCAGGGTGAAAATTCAACACAAACAGCGGAGAGGGAGTAAACAACGAACAGCAGGAGGTAGCAGTTATCAGAAGGAATTTAATGTTCATAGAACAATGGAAAAAGCTGGGGGATTTTTTATTTTTTTATTTTTTTTTTTTGCCAGTGATCTAATGTGCCTTCCAGAGGTGAAAATGTGGTGGATACGCAAGGTCCTTCATTTATTCATTCATTCATTCACCTCTCTAGAGTTGAGGGTTCACCTCTCACCTAAGGTTTGTGTTCATTGAGTTCGCAGGTTCTCCCTGTGCTTGGTGGTTTCACACAGGTAGTCCGGTTTCCTCCCACAGTCCAACAAATACACAACTATAATGTACGATTGGGTTTGTAAGTGTCCCCTGGAATGGGATAGACCCCCTCCCCCATCATCGTGTGTTTCCATCCTTATCCGTACCCTGGGATACGCTTCAGGCCCCCATGAGACCCCCTTAGTAGGGAGTATAGATAAGGGATTGATAGATGCACTTTTAGTTTCTGACAGGGTGATTTGACTGATGGGTTCAAATGTACTGTCGTTTGGATGATTTGCTGAGAGGAAGAAAAAAGAAAGGGAAAGCAATGGCTAAGGAAAAAAACAACACAATGAAATGCAACATTAGGTTCTCTGAAGATACCGTCCTTTTTATGCAATCTTGAAAGGCCAATACAATTTTTTTACGCACAGGCCTGGGGCGATACAATATATCTTAAAAACATAATTTTTTAATTTAATATCTCATAATCATAATACTCATTTGTGACGCCGATGTGGTGCATATTCATGTACGTCATTTTATGTCACTGGTTTCTTTTTCTGTCATTTGTTTGTGCATTCATACCCAGGATTTGTATTCTTTGTAAAGGATAAAAAGGATGAAAGGATGATTTCATCCTTGAGTAAATATGGGTTAGGGTAAGGGTTAGTATATACTGTACTGTATTGTACAATAGATATACATACGGCTAAATCCCAGTTTTTATGGAAACAAGAATTGTCTGCATACAAGAGGCACATAACTGTCAAAATGAATAAAAAGATGTAAATAAAGAAATAACCTTCAGCTTGTGTTTTTGTGCATGGTGTGTGTATGAGTGCATAATAGAGACATTTGTGTACCATAAGTTCATTCTTGTACTGTAGGAGAACAGATTGTAGATTTTTCATGGATACCGATAGACTAAAGACAGAAAATCAAGTAAAACTGAATGGATCACTGCACAGCTATTATTATTGTCAACTTGAATCACTATGTAACACTGTCACAGGAAGCTGATATTTGCTTTGTCTCTCATGTACTGATCTATACCATGCACTGATCTATGTATTGATACTCTTTTTTCCATACAGCTACTATGGCTTAATCATTGATACTGAGAATCACAGAGAAAAAAGGGCACTATTAACTGTTAGACCTTGGAACCTGACCTGTAAATTAAATTTGATTTACAGGATGTCTTTATTTAAATGAGCATTCTTGCTGGGCTCAGTGCCATATGAAAGCTTGGCCTACAGATGCCTGTGAGCAAAGCTGTTTGCTATTCTACTCATGGATTGTTACTCCTGCATTAGGGGTGTATGGAACAGTATTGCTAGATTCATTAATATGCTTTCACAAAACTTTGCTGTCTGTGCTGTTGGCAAATTGAAGTGTTTTCATTTAGTTATGTATTTGTCACTAGTATTTGATTATGCATTCAGGCTCTGCGTGGGTTATTTATTTGCCAGGCTTCTCAGTGATAACAAAGGGAGGGGTGGTTAGGGAAACATAAAATGTTATAGCTCTTGTAGAAATAAGACACGGGGTAATCAATGTGAGGACAAATAGTATCAGTCTCTTTCACACGATATCTGTATTTTCCATTTTCCAGACTCTCTCGCTAATCAGGCATAAAACACTCTGGGTAGATAAAATGCATGATGTTATGCATCTTTTCAACAAATTCACTAAAATTCTCTGACATTTACATCAGTTGTGACATTCAGTAATGTAAAATTCAATGGGAACAGAAACATTTATATATTTATGGATATTAAAAAGGGGGGAACTCCATTTAATCTGTACATGGTGACACAGTGCTTAGCACTCCAGAGTAGAGGGTTAGATTTTCAACTTTAAAAAAAGTCTGTTTTCATGTTCTTGCTGTGATTAGTGGGTTCCCCAGTTTGTTCCAACAATCCAACAACATGCAGATCAGGCTAATTGGCATTTCCAAATTGCCCATAGTGTCTAAGTGTGGGTGTGCTTGTGAGCCCTGTTATGGATTGCACTCTATTCCAGGGGGTCCCCCACTTGTGTTCCCTGGGATAGGCTCCTTGTCTCTTGTACATTATAATATTTATATGCTAGCATTTTTCATCGTATTATAGCAATTAACATGATAAAATATTCAGGTTATTTAAGTTAGGAAACTTACATCTTTCAACTTTAAATTGAAAATGTACATTAGACCATTTGCAGTTAAACAGTCTAAACAAGCTGAGCGATTTAACTATTTTACCATTTTCTAACAGGCGTTCATCATTGATTAGACAAGTGACTGCTTAAGGCTAAATCCTCTCGAGACTCAAATTCTAATGTCGTTTACTTTGTAATTTCTTTGCACTGTTTCTCTTTATTGGTATACTAGTGATAATTAGTGACCATATTAATGTCTTTAAACATAAGGACGTTTGGCCAAACAATAATACCTAGTTGTGCTCATACAGTATGAGGCTCTTATAAGTATAAACACAAGATTCTGTATGGGTAGTTGGGAGAAAAGTGTCATCCTGATATGAGGATAGTGGGGTCTCATGAGGTTAAAACACAGCATGCCTTTGAGGCTTAGTTTTGTGAATTGCATAACACTTTAGATTTACATTAAATATGCTACAGCATGTAAGTGTTTATGTGCATTTCTAAGGGAAAATAATTGTATGTTTCGGCTATGTCAGCTGAATAGAATTAAGACCATTACAAACTTCATTTATTCACTTAGTTTTTTAAAACTAATTCAGTTTCAGCTGTGACACATTTTTCATGTGTTTTCCACTGAACTATACTGTACATTTAACCTCTGCCAATCATGGCCAACTACATACACTAAATAAGCTATGTTGACTATGTTAATATTTTTGTTTGTTTGTTTGTTTGTTTTCAGCATGGTACCTTTTTTTTGTAAGACAAGTAGAATGTAATATGAGTGTTTAAAACAATTAGTATGAAACATTAAGATCATTTTCTAGGGGTGCCACAGACCATATTGGTATCAAGGTTATAGTGCACTGTACTTGGTCGCAAATTTTTTACAGTTTCAAAGTTGGTTGTTCTGTATGATTAAACTCACTATTTTCTTTTCAAAATATTAAAATACAATATATTTGCAGTAATTACTTTCTGCCCATTTGTTGTTTTTTGTTTGTTTTTGTACCTATTGTGTCCAACTGTGATGTAAGAAAAAATGTAGATACGATTTTAATTCTTTCCCTTTCTCCTTCCACTTAAATCATACTACAGCACGCTCATTTTCTCTAGGCGGGAGACACAGGCTGTAGTAAAACACCCTTTGGCTGTGTAATCCATTACTGTTCTAATCATGTTACATTGCTAGCTCTGCTGCCATTCCTAGCACGTTTTAACTTTATTATACACCATCCCTAATAAATGCACAGAAGAACATGGTATTCCTGACCACCTAAATAAAACATCTGTCTATTTTCACTAAGCAATGATGCACACAGCTATGCTAAATTATTATTATTTTTGTTTTTGTTTAGCCACTCATCAGCTTATAATATTAGCATATTGTAGTTGAGGAAAAATTGAGGAAAAGATTAAAGTTGGTTCTAATTCAAATCTGTTAGAATATTAGGTGGGTAGTCATAATGTTATAGCTGATCAGTGTATAAATCAAAATGATCTGATTCTTCCAGATTAGCAAGATGAGGGTGTCATAGAATAAATATCGATCAGAGACTGCTACATCAATTTGATTTAAACCATTGCATCATCAAATTGTATTCATGGGTCACAAGGGTCAGTTTTAGGACCACTGCTGTTCTCCATATAAATGTTTCCCTTGGGTAACATCATTAGAAGACATGGGATTAGGTTTTGCAGTGCTACTGTATGCTGATGATATCCAGTTATGCAGTACATCTCATCAAAACCAGATGAAATATCCAAGTTGTCTAGATTGAACTACGTGTGTCCAAGATATAAAAGATTGGATGACTGATAATTGTCTCTTACTAAATTCAGACATAAAGACAGAAATCTTACTTATTGGTCCAGATCAAGGAAATATGATCATATAACCCCAACACTATCTTCCCTGTACTGGCTACCTGTTAAAGTTTAGAATGATCTAAAACTAGCATTACTTACAGTAGTTTGCAATCTATGCAGATCCAGGCTCTAAATGGTCTAGCTCCCACGTATCTAACCAGTCATCTGACACGTTAGAATCCACTGAACTCAACTCAAAACTCTGGATATCAAAGTCCACAAAACAGTATAGAGCATTTTCATACTTAGCTCCTAAGCTTTAGAATAGCCTTCCTGATAATGTTCGGAGCTCAGACACAGTCTCCCAGTTTAAAAGCAGACTCAAGACACATCTCTTTAGCCTGGCATACACATAATTCACCTTATACTCTAGTATATTTGAATGCACACTCTCATCTAAGGCTGCTAATATAATGAACAGCAACTATGCTACTTCTTTTCCACCTGTTCTTTTTTCCTACCCATCCCAAGGCACCAGGAGATTATGCCAGCTCCAGTATACAGAGGCCAACCGTGCAAGGATCCTGAGGAATCCAGAGAAAGACCACCTCCAGCTGGATTCTGCTTCATGATGGTTTGGAGCTACACATCCTGCTCCCGGGCTCCCAGTGATCCAGACTCCCTCTGCACCTGTCTGACTCAACCTGGTGCCGAAGCAAACTGGACTCCATGTTAACTTAGACATCTTCTATTAAACAGTATGTCAGCATACAAATTCCTGTTATCTGTTATGACCCAAATTAGGATGGATTTCTCGAGAGTCTGGTTTCTCTCAAGGTTTTTTTTTCCTGTTGCCATCCCAGGGAGGTTTTCCTTCCCATACACATTTTTACTTGCTCATACACATTTCCATAATTTTCTTTTAATTTTGTGAAGCTTCTTTGAGACAATGACCATTGTTAAAACGCTATGTAAATAAAATATTATTCAATTTAATTGAACAATCTGCAATACTCTAAATACTTTATTTCTATCCCCAAATACTGTAGTATTAACACTGTGTCTGCACTGAAATCAACTCTCTTTAGGACCCAGCTGTGATCCATTCTGTGGCTTTCTCGTTGTAGTTTTTTTTTCTGCTACGAGAAAAAAAAAATCATTGAAAGTGATCATTATGTGCTACTGTTATAATGTGACCAGTCGCTCTATGGAAGATAGCGTGAATTAAACGAGGCTCTTTTCACACAGACCCGCTCGGCTTTGAGCTTGCGCGGAACGTCTCGTTGACGGGAATTTATTAACGTTCTCGTGCCACGCGCGCGCTCCAGCTGGTTTTAATACACACACGCGCTGTGAATACACGCCAGTGCCAGTGCCAGCCTGACGGAACTTTAACGCTCTCAAGCCTTCATAGAGATATTTAGTGTCACAAAACAACTGTTTCTCGTGGGTACTGAAAGGACACACTTCAGGCGTATCAGGTGGGTGTTTTGGGAAGGAAGGAAATATATATATCTGTTTGGGGGGGGGGGGATAAAACGCTTTCCGTCTTAGGAACGATATAGGATGCGTGTACATTCAGGTGTATAACTGATAGATGCCAGTCAAACAGCTAAATAGCATCTGAAGTGCACGTCAATAGCGCCTGCTTGTTCAACTACAGTACTTGAGTGTTTAACGTTGGAGCTGATATAGCGCAGGGAAGGAAATAATTAATTAATTAATGTATTTATTATTATTATTATTATTATTCGGCTCAGGGACGTTTACGTGTCCCTGAATACCAAGCGAGTCATTTTGCTTCGGTAGTGATTCATTTATTATGAATGCACTCATTGCACATAACAGTATTTTAGTAAGTTCTTCAAACCAATCTCAGTATTTCATGCACGCGTTACACCACAAAATAGCTGTATCACATATTATACAACATACAACTGTGCGCTTTCATTTGCTAAGCGTTGACGCTCGGTTTGGTTAAATTGTGTGTGTGTGTGTGTGTGTGTGTGTGTGGTTTGTTTGGATTTTTGCATTCAACTGGTTTTCTGTGCTAGGTGTGAAGATATGAGGGAGAAGCTGTTCCCGTTTCACGGCTTGCTCTTCTGCGTCTCCATAACGCTATTTTGGCGCACGGGGTAAGAATATAAATCACCTTCCGCTTTCCTTCTGTTGCCGCTTCTCTCTCTTATTTCTGTAGCAGTGTTGATGTGCAGTTAGAAAACCCGCTGGAACTGTCACGAGCGGTTATTAAGTCTCTCCCATGCGTGAAAACACACTTGTCCAGCTTGAGGCGCCTCTGTGCGTAACCGGTGCCTTTGCGCGCTAGAAATGATTGCCGTGGCACACACCACACTTCTCACACGAACATGGTGTTTTTCAACAAAACACAGACAAGCTTCAGGCGGAATTAAACATCTGTGGAGCGCCTCATTCATTAAGCGTTTTTGAAATTCCTCTAGGTGGAGGTGTCTAACAGTTATTGCGTGTGGCATTGAAAAGAGACTGGTGCCAGATTCAGCGTTTGTTCATTAGAATGTGTGGGAATCAAAGAAAATGCATTATGCTAATACTCATGAAAAAAAAAATCTCAACACTAAGTAAAATCCCACCATTTAAAAAAAAAAAAAAAAGACAATTAATCTTCGATTCACAGCACAAGCCTTGCCAGTGGTGTCAGTCAAGTTGAAGTGTCAGTCACTGGTTTGGTGAATGGGAATGTTCGTCTTGCAGTGCACATCAGGTCAATCATATCCTGGTAAACCAGTAGAGATGGAGGAAAAATGATCGATTCTATGATATATCATAGCTCTTTTGTGTGCCAATTCATGTATCACCAAACTGACTCCAAAATCGATTGAAAAAAAAGATATTTAATTGAAATATGTTTGTATTTGAGTTGGCGGCAGGGTGGTGTAATGGTTAGCGGCCTCGCACCTCGAGGGTCGAAGATTTGATTCTCACTTTAGGTCTGCGTGTATGGAGTTTGCATGTTCTCCCTGTGCTTAGTGGATTTCTCTGGTTTCCTCCCACTGTTCAAAGACATGCAGATTAGGCTAATTGCCCATAGTGTGTCAATGAGAGTGTGGTGTGTACATGAGTGCCCTGCTATGGGTTGGCACCTTGTCCAGAGTGTACCCGATCTTGTTTCCTGGGATAGGCTCGGCTTCCCACGGCCCAGTACAGTATAAGCAGTATAGAAGATGAAAGAATGAATGGATTTGAGATGGTACAATGTTGCAGTTTGTTTATAATCCTACAGGATTGACAGGCAACAGAACATTCTGTGTGATAGGAGCAAATTATTTGTTCAGTTCTGGAAAAAAAAAACACAGTAGAGTTGTGATACTAAAGAAATCGAGATACTTACAGAATCGCAGTACAAATCGAATCAGCACCTGGGTATCATGATAATATCTTATCGTGTGGTCCCTGGTGATTCCCATCCCTATAAATCAACCTGACGTTTTTCTTTCTTTTCTTTTTTTTTTTTTTTGCAGCCACAATTTTTCCCAGCACAATCAAAACTAAAAGCATGCCAGCTGGATAGAAAAACATTCAAACTGGCAGCACTGCATGGGAAGTACTTTGCAAGTGATCGAATCAAGCCCATTGTGGTGCTTGTGGTCCTAGTATCTGAATGCCCAACCCTATTTGAAATATTGATTGGCACAGTAATGCATGGGCATCTGAGAGACAGAGAAGCATGGAAGTAGTAAAAACTGCCAAGACATGGCTGGAATTGACTGGAAATGGTGCCAGATATAAAAATCTGAACTAGACACATGAAGGGATGTCCATCTGTAGTGCACTATTCAATTTTAGTACACCCTGTTCCAAATCACCCTAAGCCCCATGGCCCTGTTTTAAATTCCTGTTTTGGCAGTGTTTTCAAGCTGCAGACCTGGTGTGCAACTGATCAAGGGCTTAAGGGTGTAAATGTGCACATTTAAAGCATTCCTCATGAATGCATCAGATTGCAGGATGTTAACTGTTTTGTTCAGTATGGCAGTTTCCTCACAGAGGTATGGACATAAGTGACATAGAATCTACTGTACATCATCACACATTTTTAAAATGTAGTACAGACTGTTTACCTAAGCTGTGAGTGAAAATTTATAAAACTACTTTGCAATGTGAAGACCAATATAATCCTGAATTTTGTTTTCCATTTGAAGACAAATGAAGTTAATAATCATTTCATGAACACCTTCATTCAGAACACAAGACTACACATAATGTGCAGTTGTGCACCTGAGTGCATACAGTATCTCCAATGTTTTTATCTGATTCATATTATCTAAAGTCAGACCATAATACTTATTCTTCACAAAGTAAATTAATAATGAATTGCACTAAATCAACTAAATACTCTAAATGGATTCCAACTTGATTTATTTTTCTCTATTTTTGGCTTTTTGTCTCTACATCTGCCTGGCTGCTTGTCTGCTATCTGTTCACAGGAAACCAATTTTTTGTGGTCTGCTTCCAGTCATAATAGCTTTTATGTAAGTCACTTCAGTCAAAGGACAAAGCTGTATCCTGTTTCATTCTACAGCATATCCATAAAGGGCTGGGATATTTTGGACAGAATTGTATGCTTTTTTTTCTCATTTGTGAAGAATACAAGGCTGAATGCAAAGGCTCCAACACTGATAGTTTAGCCATAGAATTATAACCATGATCCTGTGCTTTTTGGCATTTCTGCTTTTCTGCCTCATACAGTACCTAAAGCAGCAGGCACATCAAATGTGAATAAAATTATCCTGGTGAAAAACCTCAATTCGCTAAAGGGGAAAGGTCACAGGACACAAAAGACACAACTGCTGTCATGCGCACTCCTAACACGACCGGCACTAAGACCTGGAAGTAGTATGGTCGCTATTCAGGAAGCATAAAAGGAGACAAGATGGCTCCACACATCGCTCAGTCATTGAGTTTGCCCATGCTATCGCTGACGCTCTGTCCGTCTAATCGTGAGTACTCACTTTCTTGGGTTTCCCTTTCGATTAAGTGTGTGTTATTAGAATGCGGGTTTATTTGTGTAAACTCTTGCTCTCGCTCCGGGAGAGTCCTAAAAATAAACAGTGTGGTTATCCTGCCTGTTTGCGCTACTTCCGCGTTTGGGTTTACCATCCACGCTACAGGGCTAACTGCTAGTCTTCTGGTCCGTCTCTGTTTGTTTGTGACAGAATGACTGAGCCATCAGCAGTAAACCCAGCGGATTACGCTCACCTCTGCGATGTGGTTGATCAACATGCTAAGCTGATCGATCAGCTCCGTAGTGAAGTCGCGGTTCTCCGCCAAGGCATCCAAGACATCGCGGCCCTGCGCGGCGAGGTGGCGGAGCTACGGCAAGAGAACGCAACGCTCCGCGGAGCGGCCGCTCAGCCGGCTGTTGCCACGCCCGTTGCAGGGCTGCTGCGCCGCCACCCTCCCCCCCTACTTCTGATGTCTTCATTGCTCTACCGGATAAGTGGGATGGCACGGATGGGAAATGCAGTGTTTTTTTAACCGCGTTGGATCTCGTGTTTGAGTTTAATTCCACCAGATACTCCACAGACAGACTGCGCGTTGCTCTTCTCGTCTCGTTGCTATCCGGGCAGGCAGCGGAGTGGGCCACGGCGGTCCTGTGATCTGATTCAGATGTAGCCTATTCCTACACAGAGTTCACCCGCCAGCTAAAACTCACCTTTGAACATCCTGCTGCTGAGGTGGAGACCGACTCCAAATTATATCATCTGTGGCAGGGAGGCTCATTCGTGAGCCGCTACATGGTGGATTTCCGAACGCTCGCCGTCCAGACCGACTGGGGAGACTCCGCCCTCCGGACGGCCTACTACGAGGGACTGGCTGCGCGCATCAAGGACGAGCTCGCCGGACGAGAACTTCCAGCTACATTGGAGGGCTTAATCCAACTTGCCCTCGACCAGTGTCTGCTCGCCTGACCCAAGCCAGCCCCTCGCACCTTGCCGCCCATCACGCCATCACTGCCTCATTTCACGCCCCAAACCCCCTCCTTCTTCTCTCACACGCCTGTTCCGGAAGCTCGCTCCTCGTTTTCTACTGCACCTACCGGACCCGTCGGCTCTCCACCTCCCGCCGTGGTTGACACCGGAGCCGGGGAACCCATGCAATTAGGGCGCGCCTCCTTAACCGCTGCAGAACGGGAACGCCGATTTAGAGAGGGCCTCTGCACGTATTGCGGGTCAGCAGCGCACCACCAAGCCATCTGTCCTCTGCGCCCGGGAAACGCGCAGCCCCGGTGAGGAGTGAGAGTGACTCACTGGGTTCTATCTCCCTCTCCACCACCCTGACCAATGATTCCCGTCTCACGGTAAGAGTACACCTCCAGTTTGGCCACAAACGGGTCGGAAGTACCGCATTCAACGACTCTGGTGCTGCTGGTAACTTCATTGACGCTTCTTTCGCCAAGAAACTGGGGGTAAAGATCGAGGCGTTATCCCAGCCCGTAAATATTACATCTGTCGATGGTCGGCCCCTCTCCTCCAGCCCCATCACCTTCCAAACCCAACCCATCACCATGAACATCGGCCAACATCAGGAACAGCTCCACTTCTACCTCACCCCCATCTCCTCGCCTCCTCTTATTCTCGGACACCCCTGGTTACTTCACCACGACCCGCTCATATCTTGGACACAAGGTCGGATCTTACAATGGGGGTCGACTTGTTCTGAACTCTGCCTACGGGCTCGGGCTGGGACGTGTTCTAGGGAGTCCGAGGCCCCCGAGGTCGACACAGACAACATCCCGAGTGCCTACCGGGACCTGGCTGAGGTGACGGGCGACCCACCTACCTCCTCATCACCCCTACGACCTTGCCATCGACCTTCAGCCAGGTTCCATGCCACCCCGCGGCCACCTCTACTCATTATCTGCCACCGAGACGCAGGCGATGGAGGAATATGTTTCTAGTGGACTGCGCCAAGGTACTATCCGGCCTTCCTCCTCACCTGCCGCCGCGGGGTTCTTCTTCGTGAAGAAATGCGATGGCAGCTTACGCCCATGTGTCAATTATCGGGGGCTCAACAACATCACCATCAAGAACCGACATCCATTGCCTCTTACCAACTCTGCCCTGGACGCCCTCTCTGGTGCCACCATTTTTACTAAGTTGGACCTCCGGAGCGCCTACAACTTGAAGACGGCCTTCATCACTCCCACCGGCCATTATGAAAGTTTGGTAATACCATTTGGACTCTGCAACGCTCCTGCTGTCTTCCAGCAATTCATTAACGATGTTCTAAGAGACATGTTAGGTCGATGGGTGTTCGTCTACCTAGACGACATCCTCATATACTCCCGGACTGTCAGTGAACATGTATAACACGTCAGAGCGGTTCTAAAGAGATTGCTCGCCCACCAGCTGTACTGTAAGTTGGAGAAGTGCGCTTTCCACGAGCGCTCCACCACGTTCCTGGGTTTTGTCATCTCGCCCTAGGGTGTGGCCATGTACCCGCAGGGCTACCAGGTGGCCCAATAGTTGGTCCGCCGGTGTCAACGGCTCTGGAACCAAGCAAACAACGCCATCCGACGCTCCAACACCCGCTACACCCTCCAACATCGCCGTCGACACCCTCCGGGACCACTGTTCCAGATAGGTGAAAAGGTATAGCTATCTACCAAGAACCTACATCTACGGACAGAATCACGGAAGCTCTCCCCCAGATTCATCGGTCCATACCGCAACACCCTCCGGATTAACCCTGTCATCTACCGGCTCCAGCTGCCTGCGGCGCTTTTGGTAGCAATTCCTTTTGCTATAATTCAACTTAATCTATTTGAACTTTTTGCAAGCATCAGTGTAGTAGATAAATGGTAAACAATGGGACAAGGCTGTTGTCTCTTTGGTCAGTAAAAGTGCCAGGTACAACATCCAGTTCGTCGTTTATGGTGTTGGAATGGAGGAGTTCTGTCTACCAATGTATGTTAGATTTTTGTGGGGGGTAAAAATCAGTTTTTTCCTCTCTAGCTGCAAGAATGGTCTTATTATCAACATTGGCACCTTTGTCAAAAATTCTGCCTGTAGGAGTATTTTTCTGATTGCATGACTGTTTCCGAGGAAGAGCTGGCAAAAAAGGTCACTTTTGCAGTAAAAATTCCTACTAATAGGGGTACACAAATCTCAGTCTTCAGTTTCCAGTGTGATGCTGATGTCAGTGCTTAACCCGGATGCTGACATCTGCTCAGGAACAGTGCTGGCTGTGCAAGCTTCTGTTAAAAGTTGCAAACCATAAGCAACGTGATAGCATTGTGCTTTAAATTGTGCCTTATATTTGCATGTATGATTTTTTCAGTCAATGTAATAGTCATGGCAATTACCGTAGAAAATAAGTCAGTGGATATTCCAATCCAACACTAAATCCAGCATTTCCTGACAGTTGCAACACTGGTAACAATAGTCACTGTCAGATTGATCCAAAGTGGTGCACACAGTAACTCACTTATGCAAAACATAGTCATGTAGACAGGTTTTAACCACTACAAATTGTCTACAGGGAGTATAGAAAAGTGAACAGGTACAGTATGGGTTTGAAATAAAAATAAATAAATTGAGGCATTCCCCTGTGGATAGGTTAGAATTACTGTACATCGAATGTTGCTATTAAAGTAACTAAATGCTAAATAATATGTAATAATGATAATCTTAAGGATATGTAATGCAAAGAAATTACAAATGTGTGTCTCTGGCATTTGTATGGCTTAAAAAGAAAGTCAATTCTGTGGACAAAGCAAACTATATATTTTATGTTCTTCCTTGTGTTGCTTAAGACATGTGCTAGGGTCTGACAATACAAAACTTTAGTGAAGTACCAAAAGAATAGAGAAAAGCTCTTGTAACCTTGCATTAAAAAAAATGAAGTGTCTGAAGTGAGCTTTTATGCTAATTAGATCAAATAAAGCTTTAGTCCTCATACCCGATCACATCATAGCTTGTTTGTATATAAATATGAATGGGAGTCAAAAAATTATCCACACTCTGGCTGTAGAATTTACATGAACTTTTAGAAAAGAAAATACAACATTTTTCGACATGATCCCCTTGCTTTTCAAAACACTTTGTCCATCTGTCAACAAGCTTTAGTATTCTCGCATAAAAAAAAATTTAGGCTGAGCTGCAATCCACAAACACACTGCTGTCTTCACTTCTTCATCAGAAGAAAATCTTTGTTCTCAAAAGGCTGTTTAGACTTCAGCTCTTCAATAAGCATCTCACTGTAATGAGCACTGTTGATAGTCAAACCTTTTTCCTGATAAAGTTCCAATATGGGCCCCTGTAAGCATCAGCTTTTTCTTGGTCGGCAATTGAGGATGTTTCCGTTACATACTCTGCCATTTACTCTTGGGCTCATAGTGATGAATCCATGTCTCGTCACCAGTAATGATTCTCTTTAAGAAACCTTCACCTCCTATAGCATATCAGTTCAAATTTGGTTTGCAGATATCTAAACGCTTCTGTTTATCTGTAAACCTTGCATAAATCATTGCACTCTGCCTTTCTGTGGTGCAAATGACAAGTGAGGCATCCAGTTATGCTCGCATCACAGTTACAAATGAACTGATATACCATGTTTACACATGCACAGCAGTGACTGCACAGCAGTGGTGTTACTTAAAGTATGCCTTAAGGGTTTTGGCAGATCATGTGACTAGGGTTAATGAGGACAAATCCAGGGTATAGTTTTTATTGTTTTTTACATTTTTTTATTTTTTGCTTGTTTGTTCATTTGTTTGTTTTAAGTTATTGTTGTTTGTGGGATCATTTATTTTAACAAAAAAATGAAATAAAAAATTATAACCTTTTATTAAGTTTTCATGTGGCACATAGTTTACAATGTACCATGATTCTCTAGGTATATTGCATTCTCCAGAATCTCACCACCTGCTGCACTATGCACATTGGCTGAAGTGTAGTGTGGCCAACTAGTTCACGGATTTTGCTAGTTGGAATGATTGTTCAGGGTATTCAGTTGACAGATTTCTCGGAATGAGAAATGTGCAGGTTTGTGAAAACACGAACAATATAAAGTGCAGTTCAAAAACTCCTGTATAACTCATTAGCAAACCAAAAACTTAATTCTTCATGACTTCATTTTCATTTCTTACCCTGATCTGATCTGATTTTTTTTTTTTTTTGCTATTTTTTGGCTGACTGCCCAAAGCTGATGCTTTCAGATCTGTGTTTGTGGATACATATTATTTATGTGCCTCGAATAAGAACAGTGAGATTGGAATTCATGTGACTTTTTGCTTCCCGCACATGTGTACGGTGCCGACGTCAGTCAGCACTGGCAATTCAGGGATTTCATAGCAGTGCTAGCAATAGCTGCTAAAACAGTCTGGCATTCTTCCTTCTTCTGGACCTCAAGAAACATAGCTGAATCACTGCTTGCCATCCTCCAGAGCAAAATCCCAAGCATACACACGTGGACAAAATTGTTGGTACCCTTCGGTCAATGAAAGAAAAACTCACAATGGTCACAGAATCTTTAATCTGACAAAAGTCATAATAAATAAGATTTCTATGGATGTTAACCAATGAAAGTCAGACATTGCTTTTCAACCATGCTTCAACAGAATTATTAAAAAAATAAACTCAGGAACAGGCCTGGACAAAAATGATGGTACCCCTAACTTAATAGTTTGTTGCACAACCTTTTGAGGCAATCACTGCAATCAAACGATTCCTGTAACTGTCAATGAGACTTCTGCACCTCTCTGCAGGTATTTTGGCCCACTCCTCATGAGCAAGCTGCTCCAGTTGTTTCCGGTTTGAAGGGTGCCTTTTCCAGACAGCATGTTTCAGCTCCTTCCAAAGATTCTCAATAAGATTGAGGTCAGGACTCATAGAAGGCCCCTTTAGAATAGCCCAATGTTTTCCTCCTAGCCATTCTTGGGTGTTTTTAGCTGTGTGTTTTGGGTGATTGTCCTGTTGCAAGACCCATGACCTGCGACTGAGACCCAGCTTTCTGACACTGGCCAGCACATTTCTCTCTAGAATCCCTTGATAGTCTTGAGATTTCCTTGTACCCTGCACAGATTCAAGACACCCTGTGCCAGATGCAGCAAAGCAGCCCCAGAACATAACAGAGCCTCCTCCATGTTTCACAGTAGGGACAGTGTTCTTTTCTTGATATGCTTCATTTTTCCGTCTGTAAACATAGAGCTGATGTGCCTTGGCAAAAAGTTCCATTTTTGTCTCATCTGTCCATAGGACATTCTCCCAGAAGCTTTGTGGCTTGTCAACATGTAGTTTGGCATATTCCAGTCTGGCTTTTTTATGATTCGTTTTCAACAATGGTGTCCTCCTTGGTCGTCTCCCATGTAGTCCACTTTGGCTCAAACAACGACGGATGGTGCGATCTGACACTGATGTTCCTTGAGCATGAAGTTCACCTTGGATCTCTTTAGAAGTCTTTCTGGGCTCTTTTGTTACCATTCGGATTATCCGTCTCTTTGATTTGTCATACATTTTTTCCTCCTGCGGCCACGTCCAGGGAGGTTGGCTACAGTCCCATGGATCTTAAATTTCTGAATAATATGTGCAACTGTAGTCACAGGAACATCTAGCTGCTTGGAAATGGTCTTATAGCCTTTACCTTTAACATGCTTGTCTATAATTTTCTTTCGAATCTCCTGAGACAACTCTTTCCTTCGCTTCCTCTGGTCCATGTTGAGTGTGGTACATACCATGTCACCAAACAACACAGTGACTACCTGGAGCCCTATATATAGGCCCACTGACTGATTACAAGATTGTAGACACCTGTGACGCTAATTAGTGGACACACCTTGAATTAACATGTCCCTTTGGTCACATTATTTTCAGTATTTTCTAGGGGTACCATCATTTTTGTCCAGGCCTGTTCCATGAGTTTATTTTTTTAAATAATTCTGTTGAAGCATGGTTGAAAAGCAGTGTCTGACTTTCATTGGTTAACATTCATAGAATTTTTTTAAAGTATTACTTTTTTCAGATTAAAGTTATTTATGTGACCATTGTGAGTTTTTCTTTCATTGACCGAAGGGTACCAACAATTTTGTCCATGTGTGTATGTTTTGCTAAAATTGCATCTGTTGCAAATAAGTGGTTGTACAAATATGATGTATATGTACGAATATGATGTTATATAAAAGTCATTTACAATTATGAATGTGAACAATCATAACAGGCAAATCTGGTCTGACCAAAAATATTTGAATTGTGCAGTGTGACTTGTAATGTGAACATAGCTTTTGTCATAAGAACAAAAACACAATGTGAAACCTGTTCCATACAGTAAACTTATACATTTTCCTTAGTCTGTATTAATGTATGGAGGCTTAACTAGCTTTTAACTAGCTACATAATGTTAGCTACATTTTCATTTCGTCCCGTCAGTTAAGCTAATAAATGTATGCCTTATGTCCATGTCTAGAAAAGATGGAATCCACATTCTACACTCATAGTATGCTACTTTCTCCAGCAGCAATGCTCAATGCTTCCACCTGACATCCGTAATTTAGATTCTCTCTCTCTCTTTAAAACCAGGCTCAAAACCCATCTATTTACTAAAGCTTACTCTCCTTAAATTCACTGTTTTCTTTTGTACATGCTTGTTTTTTGTGTTGTTTGGTGGCTTGTATTTATTGTTTTTTGTACAGCGTCCTTGAGTATTATGAAAGGCGCTTATAAATAAAATGTATTATTATTATTAATGACCTATAACATTAAAAATTACTCCAAAAGCCATTCTTCATTGTTACATGCATCACTATTAAACAAAACCCATTTGCTTCAGGAAATAATTTAATAACACTTACATATATTCATTGTCAGTTGTATTTAAATGTTTGAAACACAAGCAAATTACTACTAGCAAAAACTACATTGCAATCTATTTGGGATGGGTAGACAATGACTAATGCACTGGGTCAGGTGGCAAATGCCATTAGTGTGTGATATGAGTGCAGTTGGAGCGATATGGAGTGTCTGCTCGGGGACACACTGTAATCACTGGGAAAAATCTCTCAGTGCTCTGAATACTCACTAGGCTTCCGCTTCAGTTCACACACATGACTTGGTCATTACCAGAACAGTCTAACAGGACATAAAATGCGCATGGACAACTTGAGAATTAAATAGAAATGGAAATAGGGCTAGGAGTTAGAATAAAAATAAAAATTATGTACTTTCTGAGTGTTTTGGATTTCATGAATTAATCACATGTAGTTTGTTATTTGGGTAGTGCCCAAAACTGTCTCTCTGTCCCGAGCCTTGAGATTTGATGTGACAGCCCTGCCTGAAGCGCCATGAGTAGGATTTGGAGATGTGTGAACGCTTTGGCCCTTACCAACAAAAAGTCATGCAGCTGATATGCTGCAGGATTAGTTGCCTAGTTACTGATCAAAGTTTATCTTGGTGGATAATTCCCCATGTCACTTCCTTACAATACATATTTTCATTATTGTTATAACTAAGCAGAAACATTTACTAGGTCTGAATGCATGGCATGTTATAAGCTATAGCTAGTCTTGCTAAAATTTTATTAAGAATTTGGTGCCAAATTTTATTTTACTGAAACTCTTAGAGACATTAGTGGGCTGGAAGTTAAATATGTCACTACTCACGCACTCATTCACTCACTCTCTATAGTGACTATCCTGTACAGGGTTGCAGCAGGTCTGGAGCCTATCCCAGGGGACTGGGAGCACTGGGGGATATACTCACTGGAGTGGCAATTCACTGCAGGGCACAAGCTCACACACACTCTCAAACTCACACTATGGCCATTTTAGAAACACCAATTCACATAACATGCATGTCTTTGGATTTTGTGATTTGTGAGGAAACCGGAGTAAGCGGAGGAAACCCACAAAGCGCAGGAAGAACATGCAAACCCTATGCACACAGACCTGAAGGCAGGACAACATGCTACTGTATATATCTTCAGAAATCCTAAATTGTACATGAGCTCCATTTTGAAGAACAGAGTCTGTATATTAATATGTACAGTATATTTACGTAGGCAACTATTACTTAAGTCAGTTATCTTCAAGAATATGATACATTTATGAGTTTAACTTCATAGGTTTACTGGCAGCTGTCATGCATTTATTCACCTACAGTATTTGCTTTTGTCATGTAGGTCAGTAAGTGCTGACGCCGCAACAGATGCCTTCAAAAACAATATCACCCTCTTCACACGCATCTTGGACAGACTCCTGGATGGCTACGACAACCGACTCAGACCTGGACTAGGAGGTGAGATTTCACACTTATTACGTACTGTATATGACATGTCCAAATGCTGTGT
This sequence comes from Clarias fuscus, assembly GCA_030347435.1. NCBI lineage: Eukaryota > Metazoa > Chordata > Actinopteri > Siluriformes > Clariidae > Clarias > Clarias fuscus. The sequence continues at coordinate 22,114,209 of CM059214.1, read as the reverse complement.
CATTTTGCTATTTAGCAATTCAGCATTTTAAAAAAAGGCTTTTAATTAAATTGACAAACTTCTTAAAGTTCTCCACAGTTCTCCTTTCCCTCAGCTTTTAAAGCTTGTGAATAATTTATGGCCCTTTAAAGCTTAGATGCCCAGTGCTTTGTCAAGTGTTTTCTCAGCATAAAGAACACACTCGACCACTCCTGCACATTCTCAAAGACATTGTACAGTAAATGAAAAATACACTTCTAAAAGCACATTTGCCAACTTGTCATCCCAGCAACAACAATCAATAGATTCTAGGGTTTTCCTTTTGTCACTTGCATTCAGGAATGACAAAAACAGGAAAGCTTAGGAAAATGGTAGGCAATTTTCGAAGCTTTATAAAAATACACAAACTGACACTGCCTACAGCAAGCGAAGACTCCCTAACCATTTCACTCCTTTGCAGAAAGAATAACCCCGGAGCCTATATTCATAATCAGGGCTTTCATAACAGTTCAAGCCAAATAGAGACACGAGGAGTAAAACCTGGCAAAGAATTAGGCATAAACAACTGCCAAAATCAATTTACCGCCTCAAAACCCTGTAAAATCCTCTTCAAGGGGGGTATTTGTAGACTAGCCCACACATGTTCCAGTGCTAAAAGTACTAAAGCAAGATCAATTCTTTTGCAATCTAAAGTAGTGTGCATAACAGTTAGGATGTTCCAAACAAAGCAGAGTGTTTGGTACCGATGAAAGTGTGCAACTGTGTTTTTGTTGTCATCTAACCACTATGCTAACATAAACCCAGGTTTGTCCAGTTCTGCCTAAATACATTTTTCATGACTTCATGTCACTGCACATTGTGTATTATATACATAACACTTTTGGTCATATTCAGAGTCAGTGTCATGCTGAATGATTGTTTTGGTTACTCAAGCACCACTCTTCGGTGACTTCATATAATCAACTGCTTCTCCATATAATGTGCTGTTGGTTCCATAACATTATAGAATAAAAGGAGGTTTTCTGGCAGACTCGTGATAACAGAACGATTAAATGACAAAACTGACAACATTTAACACAGGTATGCTATTGATTTCTCTTCACAAATAATTTTTTTATGATTTTTCACTTGTCTGAATGCCAGAGTGTGTCAGTATCCTGCCGTGCTGCCTTATTTGCTTCCAAGCTGTCTTCCTGTCATATATTAATGAAGTTGAACCTAAAAAGCAATGGTCATTAGCCATGACTTGATTTAAAAAATTCAACTGGAATACAATCACAGTAACATACGTACATATATCTCTCGTACCATATTCTATATTCTATGATTTCACATTGTTTGGCAATGATTGTGGCATGATTAGCATTGCCACCTGACTTCTGAGTGCTCGCTCCTGAGCTCCTGTGTCTTCTCCCATGTTTGTACAGGTTTTCTTCAATCTTATTTAGATTACTTCCTATCTTTTAAAAATCGTTGCATTATTTGGGTTGACTGCAATAAATTGCACCTACTGTATGTTTGAATGAGTGTTTGCTTAGTGCCGTGAGATGTACTTGCATCCTATTTGGGGTATGTTCATGTCTCATTTTCAGTATACGGTTGAATAATATGACAAATATATTCAATAAGTTCTGTAATACAGAATATATACTGTAGGCTTACTCACAAGCTGCCAGCTATACAGAAGCGTCAAGTGGTTATGGTAAAAAAATCTTAGGTTGTGAAAAAAAAAATTAAATACAATAAAAATAAAAATAGTATATATTTAAATGATTTTTAAAAATAAAAAAAATAAAGTTTAACATTTTACATTTGTAAATATAAAAACTTGTGGTATCTATTAGCACTGAGTGAAATAATATTGACGCCATAATATTAATGTTGTGACGAATTGTGTCACAAAATATTTTTTCTGGAATATCCTTATCCTTATATTACTTGTCTAGTATTCAGTATATTCAATGTGAGTATATAATCCTATAGTCCTTATACTGAAATCATCTTCATTGTGTCTTTACTTAATAATACCCTATTTTCCTGAAGACAACCTAAAGAGACTTAATTTTTAGCAGACAACCTTAGGGCTGGTCTGTGAGCCCACTGGGTGACATTTCGGACACAACATGCCCAAATGGTCTGTTTATTTTTTGCTCCGCTAGCAGGAACAGATCCCAGAGTGGCCACACTCACTTTAACGCAACACCCATGTATTGTTAGTTTATTAATGAACCTTTAAATCATAATACTTATTTTGTGTCATAGAAATGGCTTTTATAATCATGTTTTTTTTTTTTCAGTCATGATGTGAAGTCATGATATCGCATGAACATATTGATATTGCATGATTTTATTTGAAAGACAACATTAAATAGACAAAATTAAAGCAGAACACCTGATTTTGAACGCCTACGGGCTGCAGTGTAATAAGGAGTTTATTACAGTGTAATCCAGTCATTATATGGGGGGATAATTTCTGGGCAGACCAGGTAAATAGAATGCAGAAGTCGAGGACATTGTTCTATAGCACATCTACTCTACAACACTAGAGTCTCAAACACTCTAGAGCAGGGCTTCACAAAGTCCGGACTCCTGTCCTGATCCGGACTGCACGGCAGGTGAACCTAGACCAAGCCCACCTAAAAATAGGAATGTAATCTAATGTAATAAAGTGCATGTCATTTAATTTATGTACACAATAGAGAGGCGGTCATGTTTTTTCCACACTCATCTACACCACAGTGGGATAAAACATCCCAACTTTTCAGAATGTCACAACTAAAGTGTTCATGGTTACTTAGCAACAGCAGTGCCAAAGAAGGAGAATGCGGCGTGTCTGGCATTTTACACGCATTGTTAGACGTGACGTGTAAACAGCCACTTAGTGTCACATAACTTTTGCTACAAAATCATTTTGATATTACAGTTTCTTGTTGTGTTGTCCGTGGAGCTCACGGCTCTGTTAATATTTTTCTCCTGTAGTTAAATTTTTTTTCTGACCTTAATTGAGTCAGAAAATGGTGGCTTAGTGGTTAGCATTGTTGCCTTGCACCTCCGGGTTCGATTCCCGTCTTGGGGTCTGTGTGCATATTCTCTCTGTGCTTGGTGTGTTTCCTCCAGGTACTCCAGTTTCCTCCCACAATCTAAAGACATGCAGATTAGGTTGATTGGCATTCTCAAATTGCCCATAATATGTGAGTGAGTGTTTGTGTTTGTTTGTGCGCCCTGTGGTGGATTGGTGGGGTCTGTGTTTTTCCCGCCTCGTGCCCTAAGTCTCCTGGAATAGACTCCAGGCCCCTGAATACAGGATAAAGTGATATAAAAGCTGAGTGAGCGAGAGTGAATTGAATTGAATTTGCTTATCAGCAAATGGTTCTGAACCTTTGACCTTGAAGAAAAATCAGATCCTGACCCCTGCTCTCGAGAGTTTACTTCAGACATTATCTTCTTTGCACCTTTCACGTATGCTGTTTGATGCAAACTCTTTGTGTATGATATGTGGTTGCTCTTATTCACGTTGTTCACTCATCGACCAACCTCAGCCTGTTTATTGACCACCGTTTTGATTACCCGTGTTTGATTTGATTGGCAGTCTTTTACCTGCCATTGTGTCCACCGCCCATTCTTGACACTGACGTGGAAATTGTTACAATAAAGTGAAATGCTTTAAATTGGTCATTGGCTTGAGGCTTCATATTATGTTATAATCAAAGTTTACATTCTTCTAATTTATTTTAACTGGGATTGAGGAAAACTAAAGCATATTGACTGATATTAATCCAACCTTGTTGTCATGCAGTAGGTACGTGAGCTACAGGCAATTTAAATATAATAAATATATACAGTATACAATATATCGCTCTTGTTTCATCTTATACAAATTGGATGAGGGCTGACTAAGGCTTTTCATTTAATTTTACAATTCATGTTTAATGTTGTGACTTACTCTTGACTTCCTTGGACATTCCGAAGTCAACACTGTGAACAGTGACAACATCTACTCCCATTGTTATGACAGAGATATATCACTAGAATTTTGTGTGATTTTAGAGCATTCCAGGTGAATTCCTATTGCACTGAAAACAACTGGCAACAATCTAATTTGTTGCCTAGACATTTGACAATCTTCAGCTGTCCAATGTTGGTGAACCTGAACATGAACAAATATGAAATAAACATTGTACAGTGAAGTACTATCATATATGCAGAGATCATAAGTGAACACTCTCATGTAAATGTGATCTTAACACTATTCAAGGCTGAGTCTTTGTCAGTAATATAGTATATACTCAGCTCACATTCTATAGGCAAGTTTTCTGCTTCATAAATTATTTAAAGACTGATGAAATTCTAAATAGAGACAAGGGCACATACTGTACACCAAATCAACCATTGCATTAAAACCACCTGCACTGTAAACCCGAATAAGTTGGCAAAACTAAAAAAAATTGAGGTAATCAGTTACATCAAATGTTTTAAGTAATGATGTTTCCAATTTTAAGTAAACAGAACTATCAGTTTTTGAGTTTGTTGTACTCATTCATATTAATCGTTCTTTACTTGCATTATTGAGTAGCCTAACTCATACTATTTAATAGCAGTTGTAATTTTTTTTTTGTTGTTGCAAATCAAATAAATTATTATTGGTCTTTTGGCTGCTCCCGGCAATGGGTCACCATAGCAGACAATCCGGTCTGCACACAAGCTTGGCACAGGTTTTACACCAGATGCCCTTCCTGACGCAACCCTCCCATTTTATCTGGGCCAGGGTCAGACACTTCATCCAGTTGTTGGGAATTGAACCCGGGCCTTTCGCATAGCAGGTGAAACACCAAATACTCAAGTTCCAAATACTCATCAAGGTCTATTAATTTGAACTAATTGTAATTATTTAAGTTAACAGTACTCAATATGTTTAATTACATTAAGGTTTACAGTGTACCTTATATACAGTCGTGGCCAAAAGTTTTGAGAATTACAGGTGAGCGCTACCATCAGTCCTGTGTCATGCCAACAGTAAAGCATCCTGAGACCATTCATGTGTGGGGTTGCTTCTCATCCAAGGGAGTGGGCTCACTCACAATTTTGCCCAAAAACACAACCATGAATAAAGAATGGTACCAAAACACCCTCCAACAGCAACTTCTTTCAACAATCCAACAACAGTTTGGTGAAGAACAATGCATTTTCCAGCACGATGGAGCACCGTGCCATAAGGCAAAAGTGATAACTAAGTGGCTTGGGGACCAAAACGTTGAAGATCTTAATCCCATTGAGAACTTGTGGTCAATGATCAAGAGGCGGGCGGACAAACAAAAGCCGCCTAATTCTGACAAACTCCAAGAAGTGATTATGGAAGAATGGGTTGCTATCAGTCAGGATTTGTCCCAGAAGTTGATTGAGAGCAGCCCAGTCAAATTGCAGAGGTCCTGAAAAAGAAGGACCAACACTGCAAATACTGACTGTTTGCATAAATGTCATGTAATTGTCGATAAAAGCCTTTGAAACGTATGAAGTGCTTGTAATTATATTTTAGTACATCACAGAAACAACTGAAACAAAGATCTAAAAGCAGTTTAGCAGCAAACTTTGTGAAAACTAATATTTGTGTCATTCTCAAAACTTTTGGCCACAATACAACAGATCTGCCACATTTCTGGCCCATTGAGGCATGGACTCCACAAGACCTCTGAAAATGTGCTGTGGTATCTGGCACCAAGATGTTAGCAGCAGATCCTTCCAAGTCCTATATCTTTTGAGGTTGGGCCTCTGTTGATCTGACTTGTTTGCAGTGAGATTAACCCTGCTGAGAGAGTCCACTGTCATTAGGGAATATCATTACCACAAAGGAATAATCTTGATCTCTGGCCATGTTTAGGTGGTAAGAGCATCACACTGTCTGCACAAGCTTCCCTTCTTCCTTGACTAGTGTCATCTCTTTCCCAGGAAAGTGTTGCAGATAGCCATGTATTAACATTCTGTGCTACAGTAGCTGTCCTGTGGGATCAGATCAGACAGGCCAACCATTGTTGCCCACGCACGTCAGTGCGCCTTGGGCACCATAGTCACAGGCTGTAATTCCTTGGACCACTTTAATAGGTACAAACCACTGCATCCTGGAAACAACCTACTGTGCAAGACCTGCTGTTTTGAAAATGCCCTGACCGTCCATGCTCTGAGCCAACACAGCCCGGCCTTTGTCACCCAGATACGACCTATTTTCTTGCTTCCAACACATAATCTTGTGTGGCTGTTCACTTGCTGCCTGCTACCCATCCCTTGAAGGGTAACAAAATAATCCATTTTATTCACCTGACCTGTTAACAGTTTTAAGTTATGGCTATTATTGATTTATAATATAACAATGCTTATGTGAATCTGTATTTTAAAGTGAAAATTCTCTGACCACATAAGAAATACCATGCAGGATCATTATCTATGCTTTGCTTTTGAAATGAAACCTTTCCCAAGACAGCTAAAAAGCTTTTTATCGACTGATTGATCAATATGGGGCTGCGATGAATAAGGATCCCAAAGCCCTAGCGGAATCAATTATTCCTTTTTACTAAACTGAAATCAACGCAATGCTTTTACAAAATCTTATATAGAGAGTATGCTGAAGTGCATTTTGCAAGTTCACCAAATACGTGCAGTATATAATGCCATGCCATTGCAGCGTAACAAAATGACTCAGAGGTGTGCCACATGATGAATCTGTGATGCATCAACCAGTAAGGTATGCATTTAATTATGCAATGTCATTGACTCAATCAGATGAAATTTTCTAGTAAAAGTATTTAGAAGCCTTCGCTGGCATGAATTACTGTAGCTGGCAACAGCAAACACTGGTGAGGTAATAGAATACCAAAATGAAGGAATAATAATGTCACCTTGCTTTTTATTGCTGCTTTGTTTCCCCCACTATCAAGTCTTAGATTTTAAAGACCGATTGTGCAGCGAGATTCAGTGTTCCTTCCTGACCATCATCGCAGCCATTTAAAATAGCTCCATCCTCATTTAACCATACATCCTGCTATTGCTATCATAAGACTGTGCCTGATTAACTTTTGCACAGTTAATGATCAGCCAGAGGACATTCCTCACTGTCTGAAGAAACAGTTTTATCGTCATTGCATTGAGGATTTAATACCCTAATAAAAGACACGTCCAGGTGCAGCATAAACAGATGATGATTATTTCGCCCTCGAGATATCATTGACTGTGTTGAAGGTGAGATTTTAGCCTTGTCCATGCTCCAGTGATCTTGAATTAAAGAAGAGCCACGTGATAACCCTCTTGCTGTTGTTGCTGAAATGTGGGTTATGGGATAACAAACCTGCTTGACTTCAGACGGAAACATTCCCCAATACAAACGCACATACAGTAGTGAAATTTGCATCACAGAATGAAAGATATGCAATACTTTAAAGACAGCCAGAGCAGAAATCTTACATATTGCTGTGTTTTGTCTTGGTTATGTCAAATGAAAAAGCAGGTAGTGTTACAGTAACAGAGTTCCATTGTTCTTTTTCAACAAGAGAAAAAAAACAGATGTCGGGAAAGCTATGTTTTTGTGTGTGAGAGAGAGTAAAAGAGAGAAAGGGAGCAATGAGAGTTGGAGAAAAATAAATTGTGCAGCTTCCATGTCAACCTGTCAGAGTCTGCTGTCTGATAACTGCTGTCATCTGGAGTAAGCTGCTGAATATGTGAACACAGCTCATCCATAAGAGAGCGACTCCAGACTAGAGGATTTCCCAGGAGGCAAGCCTCCATATGAACACATCCCATCTGGACAGATCCTCATTCAAGAGTATGCTCCCTGAACAGTGGCCGTCTTTCAAGTATGCCCCAGCCCCTTTATGCCCCTTTACATTCAGAAACACACACACACACACACACACACACACACACACACACACACACACACACACATCACCCTGAAGAATAATCCAGATCTGTGACCTGTAGCAGGTGGAGAATATGGCTGAGGCTAATTTAGATGGAGACAAATAACATAGCTCAAATGGTTTCTGGTTACTAACATTAAGAAACGTAATAACGTTAGAAAAAGGAATAACTGAAAAATGCTAAAAAAAATTTAGTGTCTCTTTTGATTATGCCAGAAGTGTTTTGTGGCATTGTATTGGATATTAATCCCATCCTTAACTAAGCGGGTTCATGCTGCAGCAAGATTGAACTGTTTCATACCAAATAATGTAGTTGCATGTAACATTTATCCAGTCATCAACTCAGGTATTCATAGAATCGTTCAGAGACAAGGGGGAAAACTGTGTTCTTTGATCGTGGTATGATTGTTCTTGCCCATGAACTGGTTTGAGCATTTCAGAAACCACTGATCTCCTGGGATTTTCACACAGAGCAGTCTCCAAAGTTCTAACAGAATGTGTGAAAAACAAACAGTATTCTGTGCACAGAGGATTGCTTTAAAACACCTTGAAGATCAGAGGAGTCTGGTCTAAACTGTTAAGACGTATATGGTAATTTTAATATGCAATGTTTAGAATCAATGTGAGCAGAAAAGCATCTCAGAACTACTGTAACATAGATCTTGATGTGCTATAAGAACATAAGACCACATCAGGTTCCAGTCCTCTCATCCAAGAACAAGAATTTTAGACTACTGTATCATGGGTGCATGGGTCTGATCCAGACAGGTGCATACTGAAGAAACACAGGAGTTTTTTCTCCTACTTTATCTAATCTGTTCTGAACTGTCCTGTTTTGAACCTGTGCCCCTGATATCTCAGATATCTTTTCCACAGGAAAACCTCAGGTTTTCACATGTGCTCTGTGATGTTTTACGCAATATGAAATGATAGCACGTCAGTTACCAAAATACACCACAAAGAACACAAGTTTCCTTCGTTTTAATGTTTTATGTAAAGATAAACTGGAGCTCTGCAAGATGTCATGCATTATGCTGCATTCACATGATTGGCTGACTAGATACTGCAATAATGTGCAGGTGTACAAGTGTTCCTAATTTAGTGGTTGGTGATTGTATATGCCTACAAACAGTGATTCTCACATTTATTAGGGAATTGCTACTCAATCGGAAAGCTGTTCACCTGCACATCGATGCAACTATCCAATCAGACAATCATTGAAGTATTTCAATGGACAAAAGTAGGTCAGGAGCTTTAGCTAGTTTTCACATCAAACATTGAAATTAGGGTAAAAATTCCATGTTCCTGGAATTTACCAGCGGTTTCTAGAATTTGCACAAAATGGTGCCAAACCATTCAGTGAGCTCCGCAGACTGCCACCCGCCACCAACATTCATTTATTTTTGCCATGCTGTATAAGTATATATCCACGATGCATGTATAAGTATATATCCACAATTAGCTGAATGAATATTTACTAAGCAGGTGTCAAGCATATTTTGCATTAGATTAAATAAAATTTTATTATCATTGTACAGGCCATGCCCAAACCCAAGGAAATGCATATATCTTTTTCATCAAAAGCGCATAAGTGAGCTATTTACAAATAACAATGAATACCAATAAATGGCAATGTGGTAAATGAGAGTATGGGTCCAAATGTATAGGGGTGAGAATGATTGATGTACAGAAGGCGCAGTTGGTAATAAGGATAGTAACATACTGTATAACTGTGCAAACATTGGGCTAGTGTCAAGAACATGCTCAATATGATATACATATGTACTTGTATAAATTAATATACAGTAGTGCAGGGATAAACATAAAATATGGATTGTGTAAAGATGCATAGTAGAAAAGGCAGTGCTGTATGGACTGAGAGTGAAAGTGCAGTAGCGTAATGGTTAACAGTCTACGATTAGCTGTTCAGTGCAGTAACAGCTGCAGGGAAAAAAAGTATTTTTCAGTCCGTTTGTGCGGGTGCTGAGGCACCTGTAGCGCCTGCCCAATGAGAGAAAGGTGAATCATCCATCATTGGGCTGAGAGGTATCTTCTGATAATGAATCTCACACTTTGAGAACAGTGTTTCTTGTGAATGTGCATGATTAAATGTATAAAGCATAATAGTCCTATATTACATTGGGTGTTTTTTTAATAGTCCAGTCGAAAGTTTGGTAACACCTTCTAATTCAATGTGTCTTGTTTTTCTCATTTATTTTCTACGTTCTAGAAAAATACTGGCGATTTCAAAACTATGAAATAACACACATAAAATTAGATGATTAAGTAACAACAACAAAAGTTGTTACTGCAAAACACGAGGTCAGTCGTTCTAGAACAGTTCTTGCAACAGTATTTTCAAGTGCATTTACAAACTCCCATCAAGCAACATGATAGAACTCCCTCTCATGAAGACCATACCAGGAAAGAAAGACCAAAACTTACAGCTGCTGCAAATAAGTTCATTTAGAGTAACCAGCCTCAAAACGTACCAATTAACAGCATGTGAGATTAGAGCTGTTATGAAGGCTTTACAGAGCATACGTAGCAGACACATCTAAAATATCAACTGTATTTATACATATTTTTAAAGTCTTCAGCATTGTTTAGTTATGTAGAAAGACCATGCATATATATGTATACTGTACATAAATTCATTTCCACTTACTTGTTTAATGTCTGCATTTGTGACCCATTATAATGTTTACAGTTAAAAAAAAGGACATTGAGATTCATTGAGAGTCTCTAGGTATGATTTGACTTTGGTCTTTCCAGTAGTGTTCTATGATTTAATTGTGCATTTTTAAGCATTTTAATGAAAAAGGCATAATGAGAGTCGGAGCACAGAGGGAAAAACATCAAGGCAAAGCTAGGTCTTTGAAAGCAGCATTCTTTCCTCCATTGAGATGAATTAACCAACCTACATTACATATCTATTAATAAACCAGATCATCATCATGAGGCTCTAGATGCACATCATATCACAATTTTAAACACTAAATTATGCCAACCCAGGGTACCTACTTTTAATTTAAGCATATGTGTGAATCAGTCATAATACTATTTAATTTTTTGTGTGTTTATACTTTTTGTGCATACTGTATATGAAGGTACAGGTTACGTCTCTGTTTCTCTCTGTACTCGATGCTGCGTGAAAACGCTATGGGAACATCTCTTTGTTCTCCGGTTGTGAAGCCTGTGTGTATCAAAATGTCGAATACTTCGGGTTATAACCTCAATCAGGTGACGTCACCCGATAAGGATCAGGAAGTTTTTAGCGTCCGGTTCTCAAGCGCGCTCCGGCGCTTCTTGTGAGCGGACGGAAGAGACTTCCTCCCTTGCTTCCTTGGAGATAGCGTGCCGATCGGGCAGACGCGCATGAGACGGAATTCCCCTCAATGAGGGTTCCTCCTCTTTTTTTTGGCGACCTCCATGACGAGTTAACTCTTTTATGGAATAAGCCTTATTCATCCCCTGTTTTATGATGATGCCTGGGAGCTCATCCTCCCTGAATAAGCCCACACTGCCCACCAAGCTGTGTAGACTAACATCTTCGTTGGTGGGGAAAGCTTTTTAGGGAGCGGGTCAGGCTGGTGTTGCCCTGCACACCATGGTGGTTTTGCAGGCATACCAGGCTAACCTGCTGAGAGTTCTGAGCACTGGCAGGTCTATCGACGACGCCGAGCCACAGATTTATTTCTCCATGCCACCAAGCAGACGGCCCGTGCTATCGGCCGTTCTATGGCTGCCGCGGTTGCCACGGAGAGACGTCTGTGATTTAACCTCATGGGCATCGAGGTCAGGGATTGCATTTTCCTCCTTGATGCCCCCCCTCTCTCCTTCCAGCCTCTTTGGCGACGCTGTAAACACCGCCGCCACGAGGTTTCGGGAAGCGAAGCTCTACGAGCAGACCTTTTGTGAGGATTCTCCCCTGCCGTGCTCAGGAGTCGGGACTGTCGGCCACCCAGTCCTGGCCAGGTCCGGTCCCCACGAGGCGTGAGGCGCAGAAGGAGAGTGCGGCGAGCCAGCTACCCCCTCATAGAGAGGGGAGGGACTCGCCGCGCTTTGCAATCCACCTCAAAAAGAGAAAGAAAAAAAAAGCACCGGACCTGAGGAGCATTATCTCTGCCAAAAAGGAAGTCCTGAGGTTGACGTGCCCAGGACCACAGGGGTGTCTCCCCCCTGAGAGGGAAGTGTAAAAATTCCAATAAGGGATAAAGACTCCTCCCTGGCACCCTCTGGGGGCCGTTGTCTAATCTCCGCCACCACTGGTGTTTCGGGAAGCAGCAGTCTCCAGCGAAATGTTAGGTGCTCGGTTCCTTCCTGCCTTATTTCAGGATGCCGGACATCTAACACCCCCCCTCCGTTGCACATTATCCTCTGCGTTTTCAATGGCGTGGTCTCCACTTCCATGAAACCGGAACGAGCTCATCTGCTGACTTGGCAATTACAGACTTTGCTGGGAAAAGGGGCCATAGATCATGTTCCCCTGGCAGACAAGAGAGATGGGGGGTTGCGTCCAATTTTACATCTTCTTGGGCTGAACATCAAAATGTTGACGGCCAAAATGATGGTTTCTCAAATTCAACCAGAGGTTTGGTTTGTGACGGTCAACCTGAATGTGACTCTTCATCACTTTCAGAGATCTTTAGGCCTTCTGCACATGAGAGTGTTTTCAATTGTGGCTAAGAGCCAGGGGATTTCACTCAAGGGCCAATCCCCAGAGGCTAATAAAGGTTACCCACTGGGGGCTTCATACCCTTTCTATGTGGTTCAGACCCCGGTTTCTGACTTTGGGTCCCACTTTAGGTCCCTCACGGGCTGGGGTGTGGTCTTGGATGGCCATCCAGCACAAGGGAGCTGGAGAGGTCATCTTCTCGCATGGCACACCAATTGCCTCGAAATGATGGCTCTGTTTCTGGCCCTGAAATACTTCCTCCAGCAGTTGAGAGGCTACCATGTCCTAGTGCGGGTGGACAACACTGTGGTAGTCTCGTACATAAATCGCCAGGGTGGACTGCGCTCGTGCCGCTTGAACAAGCTGGCGCCCCTGGTTCTGCTTTGGGCACAGGACAAGTTTCTGTCCCTCAGGGCGATTTACATTCCGGGGCACATGAATGTAGGAGCGGACTTGCTATCCAGACAAGCTGTGACACATGGGGAATGGAAACTCCACCTCGAAGTAGTCAGTCAAATCTGGGAAAGATTTTATGTAGCAAAGGTGGACCGCTTCGCCTCGCAAGAGGCAGCACAATGTCCCCTTTACTACTGTACTCTGACTCCTCCAGCTCCCATGGATCTGGACGCGGTGGCCCAGATTACGCCTTTATGCGTTTCCTCCGATAGTTCTGCTCCCAGGAGTCCTGGTGAGGGTCCGTCAACAGGGTTTGCGCCTCTTATAGATAGCGCCCCATTGGCCAACCAGAGTGTGGTTCCCGGATGTGGTTACCACACTAGCCAGTGGCGTAAGTCAGAGCAGCTTTACATTTGTCATGGGGGCCACAACCTGGGGGGCGGCCGCCACTAGACAGACGCTGTCACCCTGGGTGAGAGATGTTATTGCCCTAGCCTATGAGGTGCGTGGTCAAACTTCGCCTCTAGGAATCAGGGCTCATTCGACCAAGGGGATTGCCTCATCAATTGCTCTGGCAAAAGGCGTCCCCTTGCAGCAGGTGTGTGATGCGGCAGGCTGGTCATCTCCGCACACGTTTGTTAGATTTGATAATCTGGATGTCAATGATACTCCGGGCTTGCAGATCCTCGAGTCAGCATCCCAGAGGTCTAAGACCTCCTTGGCTATTGTGTGCGCACACTACACAACCTTGGGGTCCAGACACTTGCAATGCGGCGGCGTTGGTATTCTCGTTCCCATAGCGTTTTCACGCAGCATCGAGTGTAGCTTTTGAAAGGGAATGTCTCTGGTTACTTAGCTATAACCCTGTTCCCTGATAAAGTGGGAACAAGATGCTGCGCTTCAATGCCGCACTGCTGGCGTCCCTGGACGTCCTTCAGACAAAATTGACCTGAGGATGTTTTCGGTTCACTCCTAATTATAACCTGCAGCTGCACCTTATCGGGTGACGTCACCTGACTGAGGTTATAAGCCGAAGTATTCTGCGTTTTGATACACACAGGCTTCACAACAAAGAGATATTCCCATAGCGTTTTCACGCAGCATCTCGTTCCCACTTTATCAGGGAACAGGGTTACAGCTAAGTAACCCGAGACGTTTTTCTTGTGGGGAAGATGCTAACTGATGGTTAAAATACTTTGAATATCCATAATGCCAGCATGATGGCTTAGTGGTTAGCACTGCCACCTTGTACAGTAACTCCAGATGCCAGGTTCGATTCCGGCCTCAGGGTCTATTGGGAATTTTCGCGTTCCCAAAATTGCCTGTAGTGTGCGTACTGTACGTGCATGTGTCCTGCGATAGATTGGTATATGCCACCTCGTGCCCTAAGGTTACTGGGATAGACTCCAGGCCCCCTGTGACACTGTATTCAGGATAAAGCGGTATAGACAATGAAAGAGTGAGTGAGATATTTATCATCTTTGACACACATGAATAATCAAATAAATACATTCTATTATCTACAGTTAACACATAATATTGTACTGCATTTTTTTTATGTATGGTCTTTGACCGAGGACTCTGAGGTCTTTGTAAAAGCATGTTGTTTTGCATTAATGAGCAACACTTAACAATCCACATCTAACCCTGAGCAACCACCACAGAGAGAATGAAAAGCCTTTCTGACTCAACCGGGCATAAACACGAGCAAGGGCGAGCAGAAAGCCAGACATAAAGAAGAAAGAAAAATGCCTATTTAATGACAATCACCAAAATAGAAGGGAGACAGCAAAGGGGTTTTTCAGTGGCAGAGACACAACACATAGGCTGAAAAGACAGCAGTGAGGTGTATTCACAAGTACTCCAAGACATCTTTTCATTTCACATGGGAATAGAGTCAGTGTGATGGCAGAATCTAAACACAAGGTAACAAACATGCTTATAGAATTTTCTCCATATTCATTCAAACAGACAAAGAAGTGTTTTAAGCTTGCTAAAACGAAAAGAAGAAGATGTACTTTTTAGAATTGTGTAAACAGCACATGAAAACTGAATTATTTTTGATTTGTTTATTTTATTTTATTTCTCTTGTTCCCCTTTTGTTCCAGATCGGGTCACCACAGTGAAGACTGATATCTATGTCACCAGTTTTGGGCCTGTTTCAGACACTGATATGGTGAGTGCACTGTTCTTAATATTTAAAAAACAACAAATAAATTGGCAACATTACAGAAGCACAGTAACCTTATGTATCAAAAACATATTAAAATAAACAACATAAATGTCATACATATGACTACCAGAAAGGCCATAAAGTGAGGTTAAAAAAACACAGCAGTGGGAATGCAGTTTATTTGTATTACACTAATCACATTATCTGTATCTTTATTTTTTCAAGTGATGTCATTAGCGACTATACCATGACTACCTTTAGAGCAATAAAACATAGAAAGCATAACAACTCTTGGGATCAAACTAAATGTTATTAGAAATCTATATACATTCATCATGAAATTGAGCTTCATGTTAATATTTGGCTTTTAATAATTAACTTCTTTTTTTTTTTACCTTGGGCAAAGTTGAACATAAATCTTGAATAAAAGTAAATGGCAGGAATTTTGTGCACAAGTTTAATCTTTTGAAGGGTTTGTGAAATCAACATAGGTTAAGAAATATACATACAGGATAAAAACATAATAAAATCAGCTCATTATAGCAGGCATATATCCAACCTCAGATAAATAACAAAATATATATATATTTTTTGCCACGCTATTATTTATTAAACATAAATGAAGCAAAAACGTGAGCAATACTAAGTACCTATAATTTGTAAATAATAGCTTGTAAATCCAACTTAGGAAGCAATAACTAAGTAATCCTTTGCTGCATGAGTTTATCAGTCTCTCACATTGTTGGGGAGGAATTTTGACCCAGCCTTCTTTACAACATTGCTTCAGTTGGATTGGCGTTGGGCTGGACTTTGACTAGGTCATTCCAAAACCTTGGTTCTTTTATTACTCAGCCATTCTAAAGTAGATTTACTAGTGTGCGTCAGATCATTGCCCTGTTGCATGACCCAGTTTTGACCAAACTTTAGCTGTCAGACAGATGGCCTCACATTTGCCTCTAGAATACTCTGGTGTACAGAGTTCATGGTCTACTCAGTGACTGCAAAGAGCTCAGGTCCTGTGGCTGCCCAAATCATCACCCCTCCACCGCCATACTTGATACTGGGTATAAGGTGTTTCTTTTAAAATGCTGTGTTTGTTTTTCACCAAACAACTCCACTTTATTCTCATTTGTTCATATGACTTTGTTCCAGAAAGCCTTGTGGTTAGTTCAGTTTGTTCAGATGCAGTTTTGCGAACCTCAGTTGTCATTCCATGTTCTTTTTATACAGAAGAGGATTTATTTATATTGGCACCCCTCCAAACAAACTGTACTTGTACTTGACTTTGACATGTAACATGCTCAGTGAGGCCTGTAGGGTGTGAGACACAGCTCTAAGGGGTTTTTGTATTTCTCTGAGCATTACACGCTCTGACCTTGGGATGGATGTGCTGGGACATCTACATCTGGGAAGATTGGCAACTGTATTGATTGCTTTCCACTTGTGAATATTCTTTCTCACTGTAGAACATTGAACTCCAATTGTGTGGAAATGGTTTCAAAACCTTTCCCAGATTAATGTGCAGAAATTATTGCTTCTCTAAGACCATTGCTTATGTCTTTCTCTCTTGGCATTGTGTTAACTAAGAGAAGCTTAGTATTGACCACATGTTTTTTTTTTATTATTATTTTTTTTTTTTGGCTTTATTGATGTTAAATAAATTATAGCAAAAAATGGAAAACATACAAATCATCTGATTGTAACAGCTCTGGGGTTGAAGGAAAATACAACCTCAGACCTGTTACAGTCAGATGATTTATATGTTTTCACACAAAAAACGAGGGGTAGTAACTTTTATACATGACGGTATATGTTTATAATGCTCAAAATAGTTGGATAAATTCAGGAAGCAGGTTCAACTTTAATCAGATGCTTTTAGTAGCCATCAGCAAGTTCTTGAAGGAATTCTTGCTGGTTTAATCTCAAGCTCAAAGTTAACAACCAATTTCAGTGTTAGTTTAGTGTCATTGTCTTGTTGGAACATTCAATTTTGTCCAAGTTTTAACCATTTAGCAGATAAATTGATATTATTCTGAAGAGTTCTGAGGTAGCCCTCCTTCGTTATTTCATTCACTTTCTTTAGAATTCCAAAAAACAAATCCCTCCTCTAGAAGTATTTTTATTTGTTTCTGTGGTTAGCTACAAGTTTCGATTTTGGAAGTTGAAGCTGGGACATCTTTCCTGGACAGAGAATCTGCAGTTGTTTAACAATAGCTCATATAGACATTCCTGCCCTGTGTAAATCCATCATCCTCTTTCACAGGTATGTCAAATAAATGAGTACTGCAAACAAACCGTTTTATATTGGCACAGGGTCGTTACCAACTGTAGCTAGTCAGCATCGCTAACAGGAAGTGGAGAGGCCTTTCACTTGGCAAATTAAAAGACCTATTGTGATCTATTCGACAGCACTTTAATAATAATCAATAATCTAATTCATGTATATTGTGACCCTGTATGCATAATTTGGATCCTGTGCTTAAATCAGAAAACCCAAAATAACGTCACCATTGTGCTTCAAATTCTAGGGTTTTACTGTGTTAAACAATCATTTTGCTACGGAGCCCCTAAAGGGACATGGGTGAGGAGGAAAAAAAAACTGAAGGGAAAAAAAAGTTTTGAGACAAAGAAAATCTAAGGAAGAAAAAAAACCGGGACACGGAACGCAAAAAAAAAAAAAAAAAAAATTGGCGACGAAAAAAAATTGTGGAAGGAAACAAACGGGACATAGGAGGAAAACACATCGAGACCACGTGACTCATTTCCGGCGCCAAAATACGGAAAGGGCGCGCTCCGAGTACAAACGGAATGTCTTTATATTTTAGGCCAAACTGAAAGTAAAACTCAGCTACTCAGAATTCTACTCAGTAATTCTCTCCATTCCTGTTTAACAACGCTCGTGTATTAGCTTTCTCAGGATGCTTCTTCTTCCTTTATTTTTAGCGGTTGGCAGCCAGCTTTTAGGCGCATTACTGACACTAGCTGGACTGGATCGGTATTGCACGGACAAGGATCAAGCTCTCAGGAGCATTGCTGCCACCAGCTGGAATAAATCGGCAACGCTGAAGAGTCAAGTTTTGCGAGATCTCGCGAACCTTTAGGGGAAAAAAAGAAAAGAAATACGAGTCGCATTTTTTTTTTTTTTTTGCTTCGCTTTTTTTTCAAGGTGGACATTTTTTTTTCCTCCAAAGTTTCTTTTTTTTCCAGCCATGTCCCTTTAGGGGCTCAGTATTTTGCCCCAGAAAAAAAAATAGTTTTGTCTAGAAAGAGCAAGAGACACCTCATATATGTAGGGGCCAGTAGTAAATTGACAGTGGCCCATGGTGGCCCTGTTGGCATCAGATGCCGCCAATATCAGGGGCTGAAATGAAAAGTGATGCCACCTGACTGCACACCGTGTCACACTGAATTAGATTCTCCTCCCCTGATAAGCCAGAGGAAGCAGCTCTATGACTCATGGATCCGCCAGCGCAGCTGTCTCCATTATCAATTCAAATAGTGACGCAGCCAAAGGAAGCAGCTTTTTAATGCAGGTTTTAATCAGAGCAGTCTAAGCATAGAACCAGACACAGCATGGGGTGTAAAAGGAGGCAAAGCTGTTCATAAATAGAACAGGAGTATGCAGATATGCATAGTGCATATTAGGGGTGTATCACAATGATGCTATTTGTTAAGTGCTCCAAGTGCTTGTATTCAGATTGTGAATCTGGGTGTGGTGAAAACTACAAAGGATTATTATTATTATTTATTTATTTATTTTTAATAAATATGAACCAAGCTACAACGCTCATTAACAAACAGTGGAAACCACTAGAAAGAAAAAAGATAGGTAGAAATGCCATTACTTTAAGCTTCAGACAGTTCCTCAACCTAACTCCATACATCACTCTGGGTTTATAATTAGATGTTGCCAGACACTCCTGTATGGTGTACTTTGTGCTTCATCCCTTGCTCTTCGTTCTTTGCTTTAGCACATCAGCTCTGTCCTGTCCGTGTAAGATTAAACACTTCTCCTGCTGCTTCAAAGCACAGAGAATCACAAACCAGCAGGACATGTCTCACCTCCCCTCCATCACTCTGCCCTTCTTCTGGTTCCTCTCGCTAGCTGTCTGTTCAAATCCTCCATAATCCATCTTTTGTCTTCTTCCACAGGTCTTCCTGTGTCTCTTTTCTTTCTGTCTCGGTCCATTTTTCTTTCTCTTTTTCCTTTCAGAGTATAATGATGTAAAGCATTAATGTGAAGCATCTTTTTTACCGTTTACTTTACTGATTTACAGGCTACCCCCCCCCCCCTCGCCTTTAGAAAACACACACTGCCTCAAAAGGCACGTCCAGGCTTTTCTTTTATATATTTTTCATTTTCAGAGACAAATTGTTCTATTTCTTTGCCCCCACATGTTCCCTGGAGTTCATCCTTTTTCTCATTCCTTCCTCACCTTCCCCTGTTTCTTTACCAATTTCAAGGGGTTTGACAGTTGTCAATTTTTACACCTTTTTGAAACGGATTCACACTCGTTCTTCTGACAGTGAAGCATTTTATGGATCCCACGTACACCACGTACCCCTATCAATTACTTATAATGACTCTTTTGTTTTTAATTACATTTTAACCTGATGTTACATAATCTCCAGACTCTTTCAAAATATTTTACCTGCAGGATTAGGCATTCAACATTAGCCAAGCTTTGATCATCAATCCATCTGTTGGGGTAGCCTCGAATGAATTATGCATGACTCTAAGAAATGATTAGGGCTGCTGGTCTGTATATGGTCTTAAGCATCTAAAGATTGCACTGTTTTTTTTTTTTTTTTTTTTTTTTTTACCCATCTATTTTAATGATGATGAATCACCTTATCATGTATTTGGTGTTTTATCTCTTGTTGTCAAGTGGTATTGACTGTAGAGGTAAGATTGTGGTGCTATATCGAAAGGACTGGAGGCAGTTAATAAAACCTTTTTTCTTTCTCTCAATCCTAGTTCACCTAGCTTTTTCTTTTTCTACCTCTGCCCTAGAATCTTTTCAAACATTCTTTTTCAAAGCTAATACTGTACTGTGGGGTTCTTATATAGAAAATCCATATGTTCTAAGAGGCTGGATGGATAACATGATTGTGGTTGTTATATTAACTGCAACATTTAATTATTATATGTTATGAGTTATTATTCAAATTTATTTATCTAGGCTAACACCAGATAATTTGACAAATGATCTAATTTCTTTACAAAGAAATTGTAGCTTATATTCTAGCCAGTATTTCTTTATCAACAGAATTCTTAAAACAAAAAAAAATACTTACATTATTGTCAAACTGTACATAAATTCCCATCTATGTGTTTATTATCTATAATTAATTGTAGCCATTTGCAATTAAATAAATACAGGTTCATATTGCGATTTTGTTTGTTTGTTCTGCAGCATTAGTTTCAATATAATGTTAAATATTTTAATTAATTAAAGTGTCGGGTTACATTTGAATAAGATAAAATAAATTTGAATAGATAAGATTCCATTTGTAATACGGAAATTTCCAGAAAGTGATCATTTATACGCATTATTTAAGAAGTGAATAGAAGATATAATAGAAGAATAGAGTTAAAAAATAGGATAAGGACCCATATATAAACATACAGTATAAGCACAGAGCTCTCGGAGAACTCATGGGTATCTTGTTACATTTTGCTTTCATGGCCCAGTTTGCTATAATCATTCGCTGCTGTCATCTTTCTCCCTACGTGACCACAGCAAGCCGTATCTCTACCAGATTGGACAGTATCTATTAAATTAGTGTTACGGTGTGAATGCGATACGGAGTAGGCTTCCCCCAGGCTCAAAGGAGCAGCCTGACCCAGTCAGTGATGGATGAAAGGGGATGCTGTAAGTCGCTTTGGTGTGATAAGGCAGCTTTTCACTTGCCTCAGATTTCCATGGAAAGACACCGGGGTGTGGGAAAGAGGAAAGGAAATTGCGAGGCAAAATAAGGTGGACTAAAGAGGAATTTAAGGCAGTAGAGTGAAAATACGATACATAAGAGAGGAAAAAAAGAAACTGATGTCTTGTGAAAGGGCAGCAATTGTATGGTGCCTGTACTGCTCTTCTACCCACAAAGGTTGATGATTGTCCTGCCAGAGTCAAATAGAGAAATCACTGCTTTTCTTGGCACTCTAGACAAACCAGCATTACAGTACACTTGTGTAATTCTGTACCTCATGGCACACAGAACCTGTTTGCTAACAGTTTGATGTTTCACTATTAACACAGACACAAAAGCCTCCCTCACTCTCTCTCTCTCTTTCACTCACTCTGCTTGGGCTCTTTTTTTCTGTTGCCAGCATGCCAAAGCTGTTGTGCTTAATTTATTTAGGTCAAAGATCAAAAGAATTTCCAAGCAGCATTTCTTTTAAAATCTTATATGGTCTTTATTAGAATGTTGTTATTAATGTTTCTTATACAGTATATTCAGCATATCATTAATACATTTCACAGAAATTTTTAACTATTGAATTATCTTTCATAATAATAATATGATTATAAATGAAAATGCTGACAAATCATGAATCTTATAGCACATGTAAAGGTGATTTATTATATGTTTAGATGTTAACACACACATATATATATATATATATATATATATATTTTTTTTTTTTTCTTTTCTTTTTGCTGTTTTTTTTTTGTTGCTGTTTTTTATTTTATCGGATTATACTGTGTTGTTGAGTAAAAGGTATTATATTTGTTTTTCTTTAATATTTAATTTTGCACTAATACCTGTACGTTCTCAAGTACACACCAATCAGTCATAACATTTACACCAAATAACATTAATTATTTAGTCAATCTGATTGAGATCCATGGGATGAGACGGAAAAACAAGTCCGATCCATGGAGGCCCCACCCCCGCAACCCATATTACCCAAAGGATCCACTACCAACGTTCTGGTTTTTCTGTCATATTTGTCAAGATTTCATTTCCAGTCCATGCTATGCATTTGCTTTGTAGGAAAAAACATCTTCGAAAGAAAAATGGTATTAATGTAATTTGTAACCCAAGTATGCTACAGTGGAACTTCGGATTGCGAATAACGCAGTTTGCGAGCGTTCCTCAAGATGAGCAAAGATTTTTAATAAATCTTGACTTGAAAAATGATCAAGTCTTGGATTATGAGTACCGAGTATCATGTATCACACATGAGCGAGTGTCACATGATCACAACTGAGCCAATGGTTTTTCTCTCTCTTGCGCTGCGGAATTGTGGGTAATCGTCTCCTCTGCTGGGTCTTAGTGCTCGTCTTTCACTGGTATAATCAACATCCGTGCACGCGTGTACTGTTTACTATAACACTGTGACCATGTGTGTGTGCGTAAAACACATTTTATTTTGTGTTTGAAAGGGTGGGTGTTTTTTATAACACACGTGTGTGTGACGTATATAGCAAAATCAAGTCTCATTAGAGGGTAAAGATCCATTTTCTCTCTCCCTCCCTGTTTCAGCCTGTCGGTAGTCGTTATGTGTGCCTGCGCGTAATTTGACACCATGCCCCACACACGCCGACACACACACACACACACTCTCTCGCCTTTACACCCCCCCCCCTCGGCTTCACACACACATACAGACACACACTCTCTGCTCTACACAGAAACTCTGCTCTGTCGCGATTCTTTTCAAAGGTAAAGTGCAGGTTCATTTGTTTTTTTGTTTTTTTACTATACAGCAGTGATTTTGTTAGTATGCGCTGACACGAGTATCATTAGCGATGTTCCTTGCAACTTTTTCATTAATCCTTGCGAGTCTTTCCATTTATGTGTGTGTGTGTGCACGCACATTACACACAAATACACACATACACACAGCGCCTGCGCGCATAAACGGAAACACTTATCTGTTAGGATTTATTTATATTTTTTTAAAGGTAAAGTGCAGGTTAATTTTTTTATTTTTACTATATATATTATATTAATTGTTTTTATGTATTTATTTTTTGGGGCTGTGGAATGCATAGTTTGAGTTTTCAAAACTTGATTTGGTTTGCGTGTGTTTTGTAATACAAGCCCGCTTCCGGAATGAATTATGCTCGTAATCCAAGGTTCCACTGTATTTGAAAATACTTTAAAAAGTGCCTTTCAAAGCCTGATGAAACAATGTGAAATGAAAACTGAGTCACAGCCTCTTAATGCCCCAAATCTAATAAAACTCTCAGCATTACATGGATAAATTATATGGAGGCAGAAGTTAGAAGGTGGAAATTTTAAATCTCAGAGGGTATGTATCCATTATAACCACTTTTCTTTCTACCATGTCATCACATGATCCCATCATCTCAATACAAGGTGCACTCAGCATGACTAGATGACCTTCAATTTGAAAGGCTCGAGTGTCAAGTAAATTTGATAAAGCATCATGTTAGTGATTGACAAAGGTTTCAGATTTTAAGATGAGCACTAAGAATTTTTATAAAGATAAGGCTCATTTATGTACTACCCAGTATTCATTTTGTGCTGCTTAATTTATGCTAACTTTTGCATAAACAGAAGTAAAGGAGTAGGTGTTGTTCTGTCTTGACCCGAAGTGCAGGAAAAAAAAAACATGAAACTTGTAAAAAATAAAAACCTTGAAATGCTTTGAAAAAATATTTGCTCTCACTGTTCCAGATTTGCAGCATTAACATGCACTAGTTAGTATTTATATATATTTTTTAGCATTATAGATGAAAGTTTCTGTCATTGTTACATGGAGATTTACATTATTTTTAAACTTGAAGATGAATAAAGTTTATAAATTACACTAATTGTGCTGATATACAGTGACACTTTCAGTGAAACATTATGCTTGTCTTTTTAAACAGGAATACACAATAGATGTGTTCTTCAGGCAGAGCTGGAAAGATGAGAGGTTGAAGTTTGAGGGACCAATGAATATTTTGCGTCTCAACAACCTGATGGCCAGCAAAATCTGGACTCCAGACACTTTCTTTCATAATGGGAAGAAATCAGTGGCACACAACATGACCATGCCTAATAAGCTCCTGCGTATCCAGGATGACGGCACTCTGCTTTACACTATGAGGTGAGTCCATTTACTGTATAGCATGTGATATAGTATATCCCATATAATGTATACTATATGTGATGTAGTATATGCTGTAGAATAGCAAAACTCTTCAGATGAAAGATCACACAGTCCTGACCTTAAACCTGTTTTTTATTATTGTTATTTAGACCTGTTTAAACCATTTTTAGATATACATTATGAAATATATTATCAAATTAATTGAGAACATCTTTCTAACTGGTAACTTAATACTGAAAGCATGACTGACCCAGTGGTGTTCTCACCGTTTTCTAAATGATGCTTATCCACCTCCTGATGTTTGTCTCATGCCTCACTGGTTATACAACAAATACAATTCTAGAGTCCTAATATGTAAGCAGTAACACATGAGTGGCCATGGTTTTCAAAAATTATCCATGCTGGGGAGATACAGTTCATTATTTTCATGTAGCAACATTCAATTTATACATGTCACAATGAGTTGCTAAAGTTTACAATTTTCTGGTCATTATTAAACAACTTGTCAACTGTGCCACGGCTTATAGTTGGGTTGCCATATTTCACACTTTTTTCTTAACCAGTAGTAGAAGATGATAATAATCAGTAGTTGATTAATCATTAATTATTAATGGCAACAAGATGCACGGTCCCAGCAAGTCAGTTATGTGAGATTGATTAATGAAGTCTAAATAAAACAAACAGAAAAAGCCCAATGAGGCTTAGTGCTGTAATGGACCATAGTTGATCTGTGATCACTCCTGATCTTTCAGTATGCATGTGAACCATGAACTAATTGCAAAGTTTAAATATCAGTGTGTGAAATACAGTTCAACTGCCACTGCATGTCATTATAGTTGGCCATCGTTACTCCATGTGCATGATATTATTGTTTGCTTAAATGCTATCTCTGGCACAAGCGAGGCAGGGCAGCTATATATAAAATAATAACATCAGTACTAGTACTCATAGTGTAGCTCTACTACTTATGCACATACCATGTTTCATTTAAATTATCATAACATTTATTACCTGCCCAAAATACCTTTTTCCAGTCAAAGATGCTTAAAATTATCCCAGTTACATGAAAATGACTCAAACTGTCAAGACTGCCTCCATAACTTTGCACAGATTGACATTTAAATACTGATTGACTGTGTCTTTTCTAGCATATCAGTACCTTCTTCTTTTCAACAGAATGGAATAAGAAATAGCCTATATCCATTTTGTCAAAAAATAATTTAAAAAAGAATCATGCCTCATATTTTTATGACTCATCTTGCATTTAATTTAACGATTAAGCAGTTATTTAAAATTGAACATACTGAATACTGTTTTCATTTAAGACTATGATATATAAGGAATAAATTGAAAGCATTTTTGATGATCCAAAAATAATCTAATCCGTGACTCACAAACCGTGATCAGATCCAAACTGTGAGTTTTGTGATCCATTAAACCCCCAAACTGTTAAAACCACAGCTCATCTCTCTGTCCTCATTCAAAATCAAGGCCATTCAAATTTAACACCCAATACTACAGTATATGCCACCTGCAAGTGTGTCCTCTTGTAGTGGACCAATTAGTAGATATGTGAGCTTTGCAGAAATATTATGGCAAAAAACATTAATGGTTATAACATCAGGTAAATTCTCAATAGCAATTTATCAATTATTCATTAATAATAAAAATCACTTGTTTACAGTTACATTTACTGTTATGAAATGTTGTTGATTTGATTACTTACAATGTGGCAGATGCAAGCAGTTGTTTTTTGCTGAAGTTAATATGATAAAAAAAAAATCATATCATTGTAATATTATTGAGAAACCAGAAAGTGTAAAATTCTCTGTAATAAAAATCTTCATGTGTCTAATAACTTTCTGATAATACTGACAATGTAAACTCCATCCATAAATGTTAGACAGATGGCTACTATACTGTATAGAGAAAAAAATCATGTGAGTGATTGCATTTTATTTATTAGAAACAGCATGTGTTTATATACAGTAAGTAATAGATTCTGCAAAAACATCTGCCATACATGTTCCTGTGATTAAGCTGTTACTATAGAAATAAGGCATTAAAATAAACGTGTAACTTATATTACAGCCATAACTATTGTCAAAGCTTGTTTAAGAAAAAATAAATAGGTTTAATCTAAAATTAACCAACACCACTTCATTCAGTTGCTGCTACTTAAGTGTCATATTTTTGTACGGATTTTAATGTAAATCTAGCAAAAATAAAAAAAGAATGATAATAAATCTTGAATTTCCACATTTAGAGAGCCGTATTAATGCTCTTTGTCTTTCAGAGGGCAGTACAGTAGAAGTGTCTTTGTTAATATAATGTAACTGACTTTTTCAAAGAGAA
The DNA here is from genome assembly GCA_030347435.1 of Clarias fuscus. Lineage (NCBI taxonomy): Eukaryota > Metazoa > Chordata > Actinopteri > Siluriformes > Clariidae > Clarias > Clarias fuscus. The sequence continues at coordinate 22,087,654 of CM059214.1, read as the reverse complement.
TGTTTTTCACAACAAGATATTAGCAGTTAATGTCCTTTACAGAAGAGTCTTAATATGGAAAAAAAAATTCACCTATAAAATAATAACATGCATTTCTATATTCATGTTCATATTCACACTAAGCATATACAGTACTGTATGTTGATGTTTGTCACAGGTTGACAGTACATGCTGAGTGTCCAATGCACCTTGAGGATTTCCCCATGGATTTCCATTCCTGTCCTCTCAAATTTGGCAGCTGTGAGTTCAACACTCTTCACTATTGATCTTTCTGGAAAGTTTTATTAAAGACATAAAAATATTATTGTTTATTATAGGGTTATTATAGTATTATCTGATTACTGAGGTAATGAATATTTGTGACTTACATTCTATAGACGCATATACAACCACAGAGGTGACATACACCTGGACAAAAAATGCCTCAAACTCAGTGGTGGTGGAGGGGGAGAGCTCCCGATTAAATCAGTATGACTTACTGGGGCAAACTGTGGGAAATGAGACAATTAAATCCAGTACTGGTGAGTGGCTCTGCATATACTTCAGCAAGCATCAATGTATCTTGTGCCTTTTTGGGTTTGCTTTATTTTTTTCTTTCTTATATTACCAAGAACATACAGTAAGTAGACATATGATGGTTGTTGGAGCAAATACCACATTTCTTTTTCTCTTTTGCAAATTTTATACTGCCTGCTTTGGACTCAGCTGAGCAACACAGTCAGAAACACTTACATTTATTTTTTACCACCCACTTCACCTCCACACCCCTTTTTTTTTTTGCTCTCAACGTATTCATGCTGTGGCCTGCGGCGGCGCTTTTCGCTCGTTGCCATTTGGCGGTTCAGTAAAGCGAACAGAAATGGCACAGGGTGTAGCGGCAAAACCCTTGACAAGACATTCTACTTCTGCTGAGCACAGAAAACCCCCTGTACATCACCTCGCTGGATTTAGAGACAAGCATGGCTGGCATTCCACAGGAGAAAAACATTCTGTCTCTCGTGATTCCTCTCTCTGTCTGTCTGGTTGTGCATGTCATTGCTTCTCTAGTTTCTCTCTTCTCTACTTCACTTCATCTGAGCCAGCAGCTGTATAGACATCAGGGAGGGAAACGCCTACACCTGTCTATATCTGTCTGCCACCGACGGAGTCTGTTAAATTGTGAGGGTATGAAAAACAGGCTGGAGGAAAACAAACAGGATTCATCCCATGCAACGGGATTGCATGCAATGAAACTTAAAGCAGAAATGTGCTTCCTTTGTGAGTGCTTCTAAAATGGCAATATAGTATATTAAATACAAGAGCTCTATCTTAGCAATAACACTACTTTGCTAAGCTTATGAGGTTTATTCATCTACGTTGCAGTGTAAATCTGAAAGGGTCATAAATCAATTACCCTCTCATTTAAATAAACTGTGCAACACCATGAACAAATGCTTTAAGTGATTTAGAAACAGAAACACTGCATAAGCTTGTGTCTTATGTGTCTAGCGGTGGCAAATCGATCCTGTCACTGACTGAACCTTACTCTGTAGTCACCCTGGAGCCTCCTGGCGCTCCCAAACACACACTCAATTACAGACATCTTCTTCTAAAATGCATCACGTGTTTGCCTCCAGCTAGACAAGGTCATATAAAGGTCATCCTGCTCCTACATTCAGTCCCTTTTATTATTATCTGATCGTCCAGCTCTACACTGTGCGAATTCAGTTAGTCAAGCTGTTGTGTTGAAGATGAGTAAAGCCACTCAATGGACAAAATTTCCAGCAGCACTGCTCAAACGTCCTCAAGGGACAGTTTCTTTAAAGACTATTCATTTAGAAAAAAGGCATGCTGTGAGCAGCCAGAATATGCACACACATTATTACAGCACATGAATATAAGACTTAGGAAAAAAGAACATAAATGCAACGTTGGTCTAAGGCTCTCTCTGCGGGTAAGACGGGTAATCTCCTGATTGCATAGTGTTAAAGTAATAATTTATTATAACAGCATTAGCATAAAGTCTAAAAGTCTTCTTTAATGGCAGTTTATTCATGAATGTTTATATTTGCTTGAAATTATACTCTATATAATTTCAAGTACTGTATGCTTAAATAAAGAAGATGCTTTCTTTATTATTATTTAAGGTCTTCCTTAAAATGCACAATGTTATGACAGATCTGACTGCTTTTAGCCTGGCCTAAGTGATCCCATACATCAGTTATACTGCTTCAGATTGTCGATTTAGTGCTTCGGGTTGCTTCAGATTTCCCCTCGCACTTGTTTTCAGTGTTTTTGGGGATCTGTGATCATGCTGAAAGCCACAGGATTTACAGAAATCTGCAGACAGTCATCTTTTTTTTTTTTTTGACATATTACCTTCTCAATTTAATTAATGAAAAATCTTGATTCATCATCCCATGTAATTTGTTATCTCTGGTTGCCACTCTATGATTTATGGCCTTTGGTTAATGAGAGTATCTATTTTGCTTTGCCTGTCTACAAAATTGCTTTCTCAGCAATATTGTGCCCTAGAACACCATAGAAGAGCACTTCTCACAGCTCAACATTTATTGCCAGACTACTCTGTAAGATGCTGAGCAATTATTTAACTGGCTTTTTTTTTTCTTTTCAGGAGATGACCTTTAAAATGCGTCATGTTGTTGAATCATTAAGAGCATTTTTTATATCAAACCTCTTCTTAAGGCGTGCATGCTTTTATAATTGCTATTCAGTCAACCTGTGTACATGCTAATTATCTACTCATGTAGCATGTCTGCTTGGTGTAGTCAGTGTCTGAAATTAAGCATTTAAGACCCAAATCCAATTTGTAGGGGACAAAATGTAGCCCTTTTCATAACGTAACCAGATGAACTCTTGTAATGTAAATTCACTGTGGACAGAGCACAAGAGTACTGGAGTGCACGCTATAGTACAGAAGGGCTGTGCTCAAAAACAAGACCAACTGTGTAATATTCATGACTGCATGACAGTTGAAAAATCTGATGAAATGTTTTATGTTCACAAGCGTTCTTGTTATTGAATGCAACCCCTATTGAATCAGTACTCTCGTGCTGGGCAGGCAGAGGCAGTAGAGGAGAACGGCTACAACAGGATTAAAGATTGCATCCTATTTTTTTTAGGCTGACAGTCTCCAGTGGTGGCTGTCTGGATAAAACTAGTTGCAAAATAAAAGCATTAGGTGCGTTGCCAACCATTTTAGTCACCCCTGTCTATTGTTCTGGTCTTTCGACAAAAAAAAGTTTCATTTTATAGATAACATTTTATAATGTTAAATAGGATTGTCAAAAATACATTTACTGGCCATTTAGAGCAAACTTTAGAGCCATTAGAGCATTTAGAGCCATTCAGAGCAAATAAAAACATCATGGCTTCATCTTTTTAAAAAATGGATGTATCGGTTTCAGTTCCAGATTCTTACAATGCAGAATGTGTACAATGTTGGGGGCTGAATAATTACGTAAGGCACTTCTTTAATGTTTGTTTTTTTTTCCCAAAACATACATTTCAGAGAGAAATATAAAATCTAATTTCCAGACAAGGTTCCTGGACTTTAATTCACATAAGAAAAGTGTTTTTAGGGAAAACTATTGATTGATAGTTAGTTATATAAAAAGTTTCACATGTTCAGACTTGTTCACGTATTGCAGAAGTGTAGATAAAGTGGGTCATAAAGGGCTTCTCATGCTAAGTATCCGGAATTACTGTGTGAAAGAACAGAGCCAGACAGAATGAAAGTAATCGTCTGTGGACGCTTTCGGTTTGCATGTTTTACTGTGGCTCATGTATTCAAATTGCAGCATTGCAGGATTGGGTAATGTGAGTTGTGTGAAAAACCTTATATTATATTAGCTATGAATTAGAGGAAATGGAGAAGATGCTATTACATATGCAGTATTGCCAGCCAGACAGGTGGTCATTTATGTCAGCAGTTCATCTATTGGCAGTGATGTGTGTATTGTATAGCTTTTACATAATATAAATTGTAATTTTTGTTTGAGTGAGTGTACATTTGGTAGAAAGGTATTTATAGAGGTTTCTGATAATGATATCTATCTTTTTAGCTTGTTTCAGTTGGTTATACAGAAGCTTACAGTAATATGGTTTAATATGTTGAATAACTGAATAACTGTCCCAGGCTGTTTCCTCATTTCTGACACTTAAAAATTTCTGAAGCTTAAAAGGTTAAGTGTTAATACAGATATGGGATTATTCCACTATGTGGTAATATCACATGGAGAAAAACTGTGATTAGGGAGTTTTCCACCAGGCAGTTATCGGAGCAATAATAGTCTTATAATTATGACACTTATCCTTTTTTATTATGATTGTTTGGTCTGTAGACATAATGCTTTTGATGGCCAGTTCTTTAATTAAACTGTCCTCAATTTCTAACCATGGTTGTGTTGTTCAGCCAGTCCTGAATATAAACTAATTGTTTTAATAGAAAGTAATAGTAAAAAGAAATTAGATCCCCTAGTTCTCCACTACTGTATGCTTTTATGTTTTTTCAATAAAATCTGGTGTCCAGAAAGGAGAAGGAACCAAAGAATGGAGTAACAAGAGTCATAAAATGTTGACTGTTTATAGTACAGTTTTTCTCAGTCGTGTTGGAGCATCTCTCAAATCATCCTTAACATGTGCAAAACTGAGCAATCACCCCCGGGATAGGCTCCAAGCCTCCGGTGACCCTCTACAGGTTAGTAGAGACGTTGTCTTTCTCCCATGATGTGTATCTACTGATGTTCCTGTTTGCTGTGCCACAGATTTTCTTACACATCACAATACAGCACTGAAAGGTTTTCTCTGAGCATGTTATTCATCCCCTGCAGACATCTGACGTCCTTACATCCATCCCTGGCAGCCAGGTATTTTAGAGAACTGGTTGAAATCATTCGTTGATCTAATGCTTTAAATGTTTCCCCCCACTGGTGAGAGCAGCTCATCAATTGAGGACACATTCATAGAAATAAAAAGTCTAACAGAAATGCCTAGAAAAATTGACAGAATCCTAGTTCAACCATTTTTCATTCAATGGCATGAATACAATACAATTAATACAATGAACTAATGCTTAGATTTTTTGGGGTGAGACTTTTCAACAGATAAGCGGTACAAAAGATTTTGATCAACTCAACATATTTAACTGATAATATAGGAAATAGCACGCAGTTGTATATAATCATGCATGAATGCATGAGCGCATCTACAATTTGTTCATAAGAATGAAAAATTACTTTTATGATGTGCCTAGATGATGTGTATTGTTTGTTTCTGAGAATTCTAGTTCTGATTTGAGAAATGAACCAAAGTGACTGAGAGAAACTATAAGTAAAAAGGTCATTTATTCCAGATCTTCAAATTTGTTTTCAGTTCTGACAGGGAAATATAATTTTATTTCTATAGTTTATTTAAGTGTGCTAAAATGCAGGTTCAGGTTTTTAAAATATTTGATGGATTGTTTTGCACAGCTAAAAGGCAAGTCCCACCGTTGAATTGTGTTAGGGGCATGCCTTTAGTCGGAATTTGTCCTGTTGATGGAGTGGCCATTCACGTTGCTGTAATTGCTAATCAGATTATGAACTGATAGAAGGTTCAATGAGTTCATTTGCAGTGTATAATAATATGGTGGTATTGATGGTATGCCTTTGAACGCCTGAGATTCTGTTACATTACCTGATGACAGCGATTACCGAATTATCTAGTATGTTTATATCCATTTAATGAAAAAGTATCCAAAAAGATTAAAAAAAGTCAGCAGGAAAGTTGAAATGAAAGACCTGTGCAATACTAACAAATGCTTTCTAAGCTTCTACTATCAATGACGAGTTATTGCTGTTGCATTATGTGTGCGACTGTCTGAGAAACTCAATAACTCAATTCTGAATAACATTCATAAAGAAAAGTGATAAACATTTATTGAGGTATTTGAAGACTGGCAAGATTAAATTTAAATAAAACTAAATTGGCTGATTTTCCTCACACCAGGATCAAATAAACTCAAAATACAAATAAGTACAGACAGTTGAATTAGCAAAGTCATTCTGTAAGAACAGTTTGAGCAAACTGAGCTAATCAGGTTTGGCACTATGTACTAGAGTACTCAGAACAGCTTCCACTTAGATAATTGCTCTGGCCTGGAAAGATGACTACAGCAACCATAAAAAATGCATGCCTGCTGTAAGTCACGTGTGTGTTCTGTATTTCCCCTATCCCATTTATCTCTGTCTTCTCATTGTCAGATATATTATTTGTTTTTGGTAGCTCATGATTATATAAAAAGAATCTAAAAATTGTATCGTAGTTTTATGAAAAATCCTCTCCTTATTGTCACAGTGTCACCCCATTCAATGATGACACATCTGCATTTCAATCATTGATTGCCATGGTGATGGCATCTTGCAAGGTGGGGGGTGGGGGAGAGGGATGAATGTGCTCATTAGTAGCAATTAGGAAAGCAGATATTTGTTCTTGTGTACATCATAAGTGAAAGTTAAATGGAAAAACTATGAGCACACGGACTGTGGAAATGACTCGTGTCATCTAAGAGAGACAGGAGAAAATGTATGAAATTTGAAATGATTTGAAAAGAAGAAGCAGTTGGGCATTCATGCAGAGAATGAAAATTCTTTTAAATTGATGTTACAGTCACAGTAAAGTGGCACAAATAAAGAAAAGATGCAGGTGAAATTCATGTGCAACTCTTTGAAATGTAAATTCAGTCAAATCCATTATTTTGTTTTGTAGTCCTTTTTGTGCATACAACATGGACACATAAGACAAGAATGAATTATACAATGCATGTACAGTAAATGCAGGCCAATAATGTCCTAGGTTCAGATTGAAAAACACTCAAGGAGTGAACATGACAGACAGGAATGATAAACAGAGGGAAGAAGGGAGAAAATTTGCATACATGGAGGCCTAGATGCGGCTGTCTCTGGCGCATACAAATCTGTTACCACATGAACTCTTCTGTTTCAGGCTTATTCTCCCCTCCCCATGCGCAGTTATAGACGTCTAGTGGTGCGGAAAGTGGCGGTTCTTCACGACTTCATCATGGTTAAAATACATACACCGTTTCACATCCCTCATACATACTGCTGTCATCTGTGACCATGTGCAAAACAATTTTCATTCCTGTATCATAATTGAAACCGTCATGCCAGCCGGATTTAATACGTTCAGCTGGTCTCTACAGATAGACACACATGCTTTATGTTGATTCCTTAAAATGATGCATAAAATATATTTATTTGTCTTAGGTTTCCATTTCCAATTAATTAAAGCATTCAATATTGTAAAAGACAATCAGAGAAGCATTATAATCTCACTGCTTGTGATCCATTCAGATTCTACAGATTTATCTGTATATTAGAATGAAACAGAATTTTTAAATGGCTAATTAAGCATTAGGTCATTAGACGGAAAGAAAGCGAGATGTTTTTGTTAGTGAGAGGGGGGTGGGAGAACCCATGAAAAACATTCTGCTAGCTGGTTTGTGTATTTTTTAAACCATCATAGCTTCTTAAGATCCGTGCACTGTATACTGGTTGTAGGTTGGTCTGGAAAATATTTTACACCTAACTTAAAATTGAACCCCAACATGTACCCCAGGAACCACAACAAAATGCACATACAGTATACATATGAATATACAGTATAAAGTGTGCCATTTTGAAAACACACTCAATGTGATTACTTATGTATAAGAAGCAGTTTGTCCTCCTTTTACAACAATATTGGGAGAGACACTGTAAATTTTATTTAAATCACAGACAGTAACACAGTGCACTGAGACTAAAGGATTTTATTTGGGTTAAAATCTTCAGTGTAGAGTAAAGAAGGAAATGTAGAGGAAGGATGCTGACAAAAGAAGAAAAAATAGGGTATGGTAAAATCTCTCTGCGGGCTCTCAGAAGGAGTTCCCTCATTGATGGGTGACAGAATCAAGGTATCCTCCATCACGTCCAGAATCTAGATAGCTTTCGCCATTCTGTTGCCATGGGCAACACACATCTCTCTCTCTCTCTCTCTCTCTCTCTCTCTCTCTCTCTGTCAGTTTTGTTGACAGTTTTCCATGAGGGATCCTCTTTTCCAAGGCTGGTAACCTGCCATGTGTCTGTAGCTCTGAATACTAATTAGTCTCTTTGGCTATAACAATATACAGTCAAACCCTAGACAGTGTGAAACAGATCATTATTTGATTATACAGTAGATAGATTAGAAATCATGGAAGAAAGCATTAGACCTGACCATTAAACATCTGGTCAAAACTCCAGTCCTTTCCTTTAGACATCTAGTATGGTGTTTAAATAGGCTTAAACCACGCAGTATATTAATATGATGCATTACTTCTCTCACACTTTCTTTTTCCTATTTGCAGGCGAGTACACAGTGATGACAGCTCACTTTCATCTTAAGAGAAAGATTGGATATTTTGTGATTCAGACATACCTCCCGTGCATCATGACGGTCATCCTCTCACAGGTCTCCTTTTGGCTCAATCGTGAGTCCGTGCCTGCCAGAACTGTGTTTGGTGAGTATTGTAATGAGTAATCTTCCTGTCCATTCTAGTGACATGATACATTTGGACATGTGGTGAATGGATGTATGGAGAATAAAGTATTAGGTTTACACACTTAATGGGCAAAATTGTCTCGTTAAATGTAGGTCTGAGCACTAAAGCGAAAGGCGATTCCCCGTAACCCAAACTACATGTTGAATTTCCTATAATTCCTACACTTTGAATTTCCTATAATGCTAGATTATTGTTGTTCATGTTAAAACATGAACAACAATCGGGTTTATAAAAGATAAATTTTTACAAGTCAAGCATTCAATATGATGCAATGTATCATGTATGGTTTAATCCAAAGCGTCATGTGAAATAATCCAGTGGAATAAAATACAATACAGAACAAATATCTATTTCTTGTAAATATTTTATAACTGTTTTAGAGAGAGCACAAAGAGATTATACAATGGTGGCCTCATCTTCTACATTTCATTGGCTGACAGTTGACCTGGAAGCACCTAAGGGCTGTTGTGAAATCCCTTTTTGAGTGGTCATACTGCTCCATTTTACTGATCTCAACATCTAGATTTTTGTATTTGCAGTGTTTTTCCAGTCTCCTTGAGCCTGATGTTCGCTTCATCTAAAATGTCAATGTATGTCAGCAGCCATCTCCTCACTTACAGATGGTTGACTAGAATCAACTGGTCAGTGAGGATAGGCACATTCCACATGAATGCTGTCTTGTCACTGATGACTTTGTCAGGGACATGCTCATAGTACTTGTCAGGTACTTCCCTCAGGTGTTTGGTCCAGTGGCTGTATCTGGGCATATTGTAGTGTCTGTGAGTGTACTCAGATAGTGTAAGCATCATGCAGCCAGTCACCATGTGGCTGAATTATTATTATTATTATTATTATTATTATTATTAATATGATTACTTTGGTATCACAAACATAATTTCTGTTAATGAGAATACCTAACATGTTATGTTAATTTAAAAAACAACGAGACCTTTACACTGACAGTCACTTGTCCTTGTCCAAGACGGTCCTGGCCTCGGCTGATGCTGACAGCTGTTCTCGGGGGACTCGCGACTGCAGTCGCTCGATAGTTCAGGACTGGAATTTCCTAGTCTACCTGAGCCTCCAATAACGAACTGGATTACATATTAACTTAAACACATCTCCTGTTATACTAAACTTCCAGCCTCCTAACACACAGTATGACTGCAGATCAATCCCTGCTATACGTTCACACCCAAATGAGGATGGGTTCCCTGTTGAGTCTGGTTCTTCTCAAGGTTTCTTCCTATTACGATCTCGGGGAGTTTTTTCTTGCCATCGCCCTTTGCTTGCTCATCAGGGACAATTTGATCATTTCATCATCATTCATTTCACATTCACATTTCATACAAACTTCCATAATTCATTTGATTGTGTAAAGCTGCTTTGTGACAATGACAATTGTTAAAAGCGCAATATACAAATAAAATTTAATTGAATTGAACTCTAAGACACAGGTGCATGATGCTTTGGCATACTCTCCTGGTCACACCACAACACCCACTCCATTCAATGAATTGGTAGCATGGAAATGTGCGAAGGGTGTCCTTAATCCACATCACTAAATCACCTGTCAAGAAAGGCTATGTGCCATAGATAAACCTGTTACAGCTTATTTATGATTTGTGATGGGATTTTATAGCTGCAGGTTATTTTGCACTATTGCCCTGTGATTCCTGCTTATGACAGAGATCCAGGATAATTAATCTGCTGTGACACTTTAGTGGGAAGAATAGGTTAGCTGGCTTGGCTCAACAGGAATTTAGATTAGAATATTTGGGGGACAAATATATCGTTCCGGAATTCCTGTGTAAAGTAATCCAGTTTCCTTAGCTTTACATTTTAGAGCAAAATAATTTTATTTTTTTTGTTTGTAAATATTTGAGAATATTATAAACTATTTGATATTATGATTATTATGATAATATGATTATTTTCTGAATAATTTGAGATGCACTTGTGCAGTTTTGAGAAAAAACAAGGTTTTTTCAATAAACAATAGTGTTGCAAATTGATTATATTTTAATTATATTTATTTCACGTTTTCTTTCAGTCATGAGGATGTTAAAAAGCATACAGGTAAATGGTGAAATAGTATATAAAAATTGTTTTGGTTATATAAATGTTTTTTTTTGTGTGTGATTCTGAAGAAGCTATAATTTCACCTCTCATGATGGCTAAATCAGCGTGCAGTTGTGTTTGTGGGAATTAAAAATGTATTATCAATAGAATGTATTATCAATAAAATGTTCATTATGGTTTATATATCAAATTAGATCAAAGACAAGTGTTGAGTCTTATAAATATATTTTTGTAATTAATGCTAAAGATCATAAACATCAGAAGCAATATAAAATTTCAATTAACATCAGCGGCGAAACTGTGGCTTAGTGATTAGAACTGTCTCTAGGGTCTGGGTTTAATTCCCAGCCAGGTTAGATTCCTGCCCCTGTATGCATGGAATTTGCATGTTCTCCCTGTGCTTTGTAGGTTTGCTTTGGGTACTCCGGTTTCCCTTCACAGTCCAAAGGCATGCTAATTGGCGTTCCCAAATTGCTGTAGTGTGTGAATGAGTGTGGGTATGTCTGTGTCCTGCGATCAATTGTCACCCTGTTCGGGGTGTACCCCGCTTTGTGCCCTAAGTCTTCTGGGATAGGCTCCAGCCCCCCCCACCCCCCCGACCCTTTATACAGGATACAGCATTGAGACATTGATACATACATGGAGACTGCATCTACGCCTGTGTTCCCATAAGGTCAGAAAATAAACTACCAGGTAAGAGTTTAGGATTTATTTATTACAAAAGTTTGGATTTATTTCCCATGTACATTCTAGAACAATCCTAGAGATTTCCAAACAATGAAATTACACATACAGGATTAGGTAATTAAGTAACAACAACAACAACAATCAATTGTTTTTTAAAGACATGAAGGTCAGCTGTTCTGGAATAATTTTTGCAAAACCCACCAAGCACCAAGATAAAGCTGGCCCTTATGAACACCATCCGTGTAAAGCAAGACCAAAAGTTACCTCTGGTGCAGAGGAGAAGTTCATTTAGAGTTACCAGTCTCAAAAATCACCAGTTAAGAGCACCTCAGATTAGAGCCCTTATGAAGGCTTTAAGGAGCAGACACATCTCAATATCAACTGTTTAAATTGCATATTTTGTCAATGTGGCAATCAGCAGTGTTTTATAATATAGAAAGAACTAAAAATATGGAAAAACCATGTAATTGGAAGATGTGTCCAAACTTTTGACTGGTGGTTAGTTAAAAAAATCCCGGAACAAAAATAGCGGACATAAGCAGATGCAGAAAACACAACAGCTTCTCACACATTGCGTGCATCTCATGCCTCTTATACACAAAGGTTGTGCATAAAACCAATGCAATAGTAGTAGCAAGAGGAAAAAAAGAGAACTGAAACCTAAGGTTACTCTATAAACTAACAACTCAAAGTGCTTACACTTTAGTATCCCACATAGCTTAGATAGTTTGTGTGTGTATATATGTGTGTGCGTATACAGTGGAACCTCGGTTCACAAACTTAATTCGTTCCTAAGTTCTGGTTGTAACCCAGTTTGGTCGTACACCGATTCAGTTTTTACTGTAGAAATACATGTAAATAGAATTAACCATTCTCTGTCACTATGAACTATATTTAACTTTTGATGTATTTTGTTTATATCACAAAATATAATACAAAGTATGAAAAAGCCTTAATTATACAAAAATAATACAGCACTAAATATAAATATTAACTGTACAGAAGAGAGCAATGTTTATTTTTTACATGTACTGTTCACACAGCTTTTTAAGGGAGACTCCATGACGTGAAGTAATGGAGGAGAGGAAGATAGGTGGGGAGGAGGTTAGTGCTTGGAAGGAGAGTCCCCTTCCATAATAATTAATTATGGAGCATAAGAACATATAATAACATTCTTCCTCAGGGTTTTTTTTCTCTTTTTTGTTTCTTGGCCTAAGGTTCCTACGTGGCAGCTGGTTTCACTAAAAATCAACCCAAAGTCATTTGTTTCTTCCATGCTGAACACTTGCGCAACTGCGCTGCACAAAAAGGACACCATGTTGTTGTTCATAAGTCGTAGTACTTTACACAGTTTTGTTCGGATGATCCTTCAGAGCAAAGGCACGGATGTCACTCCACTTTACACAAAATTATTTTATCATGCACGCAATCCGCAGACTAAGCAAAACTGATGCTGGGCAACGCGCTCGTGCCTAAGTTCAGCTGATAGGTCATGTTCCAAGGAGGAGTTTGTCAATGGAGACATATTTTAGGCAAATTCTTTTGGTCATAAACCGATTGGTCGTACTCTGGCGCATTTGTTAACCGTGGTTCCACTGTATATACAGTATATACTGTAGTGTACATACAAAATCCAAATTTGATCATGTCCTGTTTCACAGAGCATATCACATACAGGGTGGGCCATTTATATGGATACACCTTAATAAAATGGGAATGGTTGGTGATATTAACGTCCTGTTTGTGGCACATTAGTATATGTGAGGGGGCAAACATTTCAAGATGGGTGTGGCCATTTTGAAGTCGGCCATCTTGGATCCAACTTTTGTTTTTTCAATAGGAAGCGGGTCATGTGACACATCAAACTTATTGGGGATTTCACAAGAAAAACAATGGTGTGCTTGGTTTTAACTTATCTTTCTGACCACTTATAAAATGTGTTCAATGTGCTGCCCATTGTGATGGATTGTCAATGCAGCCCTCTTCTCCCACTCTTCACACACTGATAGTAACACCGCAGGAGAAATGCCAGCACAGGCTTCCAGTATCCGTAGTTTCAGGTGCTTCACATCTCGTATCTTCACACCATAGACAATTGCCTTCAGATGACCGCAAAGATAAAAGTCTAAGGGGGACAGATCGGGAGACCTTGGGCGCCATTCAACTGGCCCACGACGACCAATCCACTTTTCAGGAAACTGTTCATCTAGGAATGCTCGGACCTGACACCCATAATGTGGTGGTGCACCATCTTGCTGGAAAAACTCAGGGAACGTGCCAGCTTCAGTGCATAAAGAGGGAAACACATCATCATGTAGCAATTTCAAATATCCTGCGGTGGTTTTGTTTGTTAACTTCACCATTCACATAAATGGTGCCTCAGTTTGCCTCATCACTGAACAAAATCTTCTGCGTGAACAGAAGGGGAGGGTCCTGTTCCAATTTTTGCTTTGCCCATTCTGCAAATTGTGTGCGCCGATCTGGGTCATCCTCGTTGAGATGCTGCAGTAGCTGGAGTTTGTAAGGGTCCCATTTGTGAGTAGCTAATATCCGCCGAAGGGATGTTCGAATAATGCTACTCTCCAGTGACATGCGGCGAGTGCTACGCTGTGGACTCTTGCTGAATGAAGCTAGGACAGCCACTGATGTTTGTTCATTAGTGACAGTTTTCATGCGTCCACATTTTGGCAAATCCAACACTGAACCAGTTTCACGAAACTTAGCAAGCAGTTTGCTAACTGTAGCATGGGAGATGGGTGGTCTCGTAGGGTGTCTTGCATTGAAATCTGCTGCAATGACCCGGTTACTGCGTTCAGCAGATATCAACACAATTTTGATCCGCTCATCACGTGTTAACCTCTTCGACATGTCAATGGCTGTGAACAAAGAGAAACGTGTAAATAACTCATGAAAGAATAAAGTTACGTTAAAACCAAGCACACCATTGTTTTTCTTGTGAAATTCCCAATAAGTTTGATGTGTCACATGACCCTCTTCCTATTGAAAAAAACAAAAGTTGGATCCGACTTCAAAATGGCCACCATGGTGACCACCCATCTTGAAAAGTTTGCCCCCTCACATATAATAATGTGCACAAACAGGACGTTAATATCACCAACCATTCCCATTTTATTAAGGTGTATCCATATAAATGGCCCACCCTGTACATTAAATGATGCATACCTGAACTCCACTAATTAATACTGCAATGGCAGTAACATAGTGTAAAGGACATATTTCTTGGCTTCAGCCTTCTCCACAATTTGTTAAATGCTCTTTGTTTGCTCTCCGCAATTGTTTTGCACCACTCATAGTTTTTCTTCACTGATCCTGTGACAGGAAAAAAAAACTATGCAAATGGTTTGTCATAACGTGTTTACCTCTTTATCTGAAATGCAGCTTCTATGTGTCAGGCTATGTCTAAAATGTGGAAGGTTAAAACATCTAAAATAAAGATATTTGATGGTTTTCAAGTTACGTTTTAGTATAGACAACTTTGTGTGTCAAAGAAAAGTAATTGGCCAAAATAAGTCAGAAAATGACATTTGTTGCATTTTGCTGTCAAACTGTTTATATGTAACTGTGGCCAGATAATTGCTGTTGTTGGTGAATCATCATACCTTCTGAGGCACATGTTTCTGAGGCACATGGTTCTCAGGTTGTGAGACATGATGTAGTATTAAAAGTATAAATGCTATCGTTGTACTACCTCCACTCTGAGTAACAGCTTAGAATTACTGGAGCACAGCTAATGCCCATGAGGAGCCTCCTAATAGAGTGGCATTACCTCTGGTTTCTTTCCATGCTCCCAAAAGACTAGCAGGCCCATGGCTGCATCCTGCTAAGATGTTTGATTGGTTTTTATCACCATATCACACACTTTTTTTCAGGTTAGCTCCTAAGCCAAATAGTTTGGTGTACACAATATTGGCTCTGAGTTGTGATCTAAGCCGTGTTTAAAGTCTATGTCTCTTGGAAGATGAAAGAGGAGCACCACTTATGTGTCCATGCCGAATGATGACTGATAAGCAGAGCAAGAAGAAAATCTGATTCTTGATGTTTACAAGTCTCATTCTAGATGTTTGAATAACATGGAATTAACTGTGGTCCAACGGAAAATTCAAGATCTGAGTACAATTTTCTTTCCTGATCCTTGTTTTACATAGCATGAGGTCACTGGAACCATATTCAGAGTTGAGTTATGCAGTGAGGATTTAATAGCATAATTGCACACACCGTTATTTAGACCTTAAACAGACCTACGGACTTGAGCTCTATTTAGACTTTGCATGAGAGTGGTATACATGGACCAAGTCACAATTTTGACCTTGAACCTTATACTTGTGCAGTATCCACTCAAGTATGGAGCAGTGTTCTGTCCATCACCATGCCAATTGATGCCAATTGATGGTTTAATATCATTCTGAAATGTATATTTTTTTGTATAATATTTTCATTTAAGGCAAATAATAAATAGAAAAATATGACATTGTTGGCTAATTCACAACATCCTCCCTTTAAAGTCCATGATTTTTATTCCCCTGAGCAGCTGACATGACAGGACACAGGTCAATTGTCAAATCTCAAGGACTGTTTTTTTAAGTAAATTTTTTTTTTTTTAAGTCGCAACTAATCAGTAACCACATTTAAACTGTAAAAAACATGTGTTATACAAGAGTGAGGAATGTACAGGGTTAATAATAGTTTTACCCAGATTTAAAGAACTCTGTCTTGTTACCATGGAGATTGCATGTGGTTTGTTCTTCTCACCAAGTAATAATCTCTTTTTCTTCTCATGCTGTCAGTTAGCTTCAGAAGAGTTAGAACCTCACCTTGGGTTCCAGAAGTAATTTACATCCGCAAACCTATTACTCAGATTTTGTCTTTTTGTAATTGTTTGCATCAGTTTTAAGACATTTACTAAGATGAATGTGTTTGCAATAATTTACTGTCAACACTCAAAGTGTATGCTAGATACACACACACACACACACACACACACATGTGCCCACATGTACCAATCATAATAAATCACCTGCCTAATGGTATGTAGGTCCCCCTTTTGCCACCAAAACAGGTATAATCTGTCAAGGTATGGATTCCACAAGGCCCTCTTAGGGTGTACCTGTGGTACCTGGCAACTAGACGTTACACTCAAAAAAGGTTTTGCAGTTTAGCAGGGCACAATACACTGCTGAAAGAGGTCACTGCTGTTAGGGAATACTAATTTGCCATGATGGGGTCTATTTTTTTTATATATTATTTTATATTTTTATCATGTTCAGTACTTTAAATTGTGGCCGATGTTAAAAATCTTCCATACTCTTCTTAATTGTTTTTTAACAGTGTTTAAAAGTTTATATTCCAAATTTTTGATACATACTACTATAGCCCTGGGTGTAAATGCCAGAACAAAGATAAATGCCAAAACAAAGGTTTCTCAGCAGAACACCTACTTGACCAATATGTTTTCTGTCACTTTTTTATCATACCAACATTAACAACAGTTTTTCCTACTGTAGCCCTTCTGTTGGATTAGACAAGACAGGCTAGCCATTGCTCCCGATATACGTCAATGAGCCTTAGTTAAACACAACACCATTAATGGTTTACTGGTTGTCATCTCTGCTTCAAACTCATCAACTTTAAGTACAGGCTGTTCACTTGCTGTTTAATATTTTGACATGATCCGTTGTATCGAGATTTTATTCGGCTCACCTTTCAGTCATTTTAATGTTACGGCTGATTGGTATGCGTGAATGAACAAACATTTTTTGTTCTTATAATCACAATATACAGCCTGTATTTGTACTGTACATGCTCTTTTAATTTATGTATGAGTGTTCTTACAGTATGTTCTTATGTATAAGAACACGAAGAAATTTGCACTTTAATGATGTGCTTGTTATTGTCGTCTTTTCTATGGCAACATTTGTAGTGCTGGTTTATTCTGGTATATTTTTCTTTGTGAAATCGACCTCTCAGATGAGTGAGTCAGTATGGCAATATGAACTTCAAGAGAGAAACACCTTGTCCGTTCAGCTGGATGATTCAAATGAGACCAGTGGTTCACTGTGACTAAGATTAGGACTAATATAATGAGTACTGCTTTTTTCTCTTTATATATTTATTTTTATTTTATTTTATTTTTTTACAGAATGCTGGAGTGAGTCGGTTTAGATTAATATACAAAGAGAACAGGAACAGCTCAACCTGTATTGTCTGTATAAATGCATTGTACAGTAATATGTTGTAAATACCTATCTGTCAGATTTTTTAAGGTAAAGTTGTAGGGGGCAAATAATTCAGAATTTTAATCAAATGCAATTTAATCAATTTGACTGTGGAGGAAAAAGGCACAAATTGGCAGAAGGTAATGATTTAATTATTGTTGTTTGTCAGTAAAAAGAGACTAACTTAATGACAAGGATCAATTTAGCCTTGGCTTGTGTCGCTTAGTGTTCATTAGCGGAAGCAAATTTAAAGTGCTTGTCTGTTTTTGATCCATTTAAGAATAATATGTCCTTCATTACGGTTAACATTCTGATCATTGATCCAAACCAAAGCAAGCCGCACATCTTACATACATTACCGCTCAGTTTGGAATCACTTTTAAGAAAATTTTATTGTTTTCCAAGGAAACACACATGATAGTCTGAATAGAAATTATAGCAAAATAACAAGACATGCTGACATTGTCAGAGTTAGAAGTAATCATTTTGATGAAAATTATTTCAATTTGCCTTTATCAAAAATTTTTTTTTGCAGTAATTACAGCCTGGCAGCCCATAGGCATTCTAGCTGTCAATTATTCAAGATAATCTGTTGAGATTGCACCCCATGCATCCTGGAGCATCTCCCACAAGATGGATTAGCTTGATGGAGTCTTTCTCCGTACCATACGGTCAAGCTGCTCCCACAACAGCTCAATAGGGTTCAGATCCGGAGACTGTGTTGACCAATCCATTGCAGTAAGAATTTCGGCTAACTTTAATTGTTTGTGAAATGGATAAAATTGTTTGGGATTTGCATAAAAAATAATTTTTCTTTGGAAAACAAAGAAATTGTCTTGTTCACAAATTTAAAGAAAGATTCTGGCCAATATTGCCAGAAAGGCTTGTAGAATATACTGTAATATAACTTTGCATTTTTTTGTTCATACATAATATTTTTATAAATTGTTTCTAATTGCCTAGGACTGTTTCCTACTGTGAACTATTGTTTTTATAATTGGTTAAAAGATAAGTCAATGTTTTCTGGGAGAGAACAAGAAGGCAGGATATAAAAGCACAACATTTGTTCGGCTAAGTAGGTGATACATCATTATGTTTTTCATTGACATGTTGCAACAACTAGGCCTATTGAACATGTAATATTTGTATGAATTATTTTAAGCATCAGTACACACTTCATTAACAGCATAACTCCCTTGCAACCAGGGGTGTGAGACATTTAGATTTTATGTGTCTTCATTCAGTTACATAACCTAAAGCTAGAGCCGAATTACTATTTAAAGAAAAAGCCAATCTGTGGATAAACTGTATTTTTTATATGCCTATGAAGTCATGCATATGAAGTCTATCACTCTGCACATGACATTTATTGAAGCCTTACCTTGAGTGCTGAGCCATGCTGTGTATTTAAAAGACTGGAAAGACCATGCCTATATTTTATATAGGTGTCAAATCCCAGGACTTAGACAAAAAAAAAAAACTAATTGTTTTTCATTGACCCTGTTTTTCTGCATCCATGTTGGTGCTGATTTGAATACATGTTAGAGGTCATTACCCTAATGCTATTTTGGCTTGTTCTCTTACAGTAAGTGATAACAATAATTCTTAACTATGCTTCGTTCGCCATCACTATAAGATGAGGTGATTCTGATTTGGTTGCTTCAGCAAACAAGTCACCTGATGTCTGTGTAATCCCATTATAACATTTCTGCTCCCTGTGATTTACAGTCTCTTCTCATCCCAAATCATTTCTTACTGGGCTGCTTTATTGCCTTTATATTTTGTTTTCCATCTATTAGCATTGAGTATTACCATGATCAGAATAACATAATCCATTTTAGGCCGTCATAATGATGAGGCTTTCCAACACACAGCATATTTTCCTCTGTCTCAATAGTATTCACAAATGGAATTAGAGGAATGTGTTTATGTGCTCATTAGAATTAGAAAGTACCTTGTATGTGGCAACCGCTCTGTCATCTCTTCTAGTTAGAGACAGAGGCGTAACTGTCCAATATTACGACTGCATTTACACCTGATCATTTCATGCATCTTATATCTAGATGGCATTCTGATAAGATTTTAATGACATGCATTTACACTTGTAATCAAAACTGAATTCTGATTGCTGTGTTATGCAAGAATATGCAGAGTAGCTCATTACATATGCTTGTTTCCTACATTTACCTTGTTTTTAGCCTTTTTATTTTTCTAAAGATGGCTGTGAGATGCAAACGAAGAAACATGCTTTTACATGTCTGAGACATCCTGAAGTGATTTGAGAGATCTGGTTTAATTGTGCATAAAAAGTTGCTTGATTTTGGGTGAAAAAAATGTGTCTTATGTGGATCATTTCTACCTACATACTGTATAAGTCTGATATATAAATGCATGAAAAAGCAAACTGTAAAAAGGTCTTTTGGTTTTGGAATCTTCTTGTGTGGTTACGAGCCCTCTGATTTGTATGCTGGAAGGGATGAACGCAAGAAGATCTTTATGAAACATGCTGTTTAGTCCGTAAGCTAGATTTATTGCAATTTGTAATTCTGATAACTAATTATTTCTATTTATTGCTTAAAAAAGGAATTCAAAGGGGGCCTTTGTGTAATTTTCTAGGAACAATCTAAAAATACACTTTAGTACTAAATAGTGGGACAGAGACGGAGAAATTAGAGGGAAGAGAAAATTAGGTTCAGTGAGGCATCACAGGATGCTGTAGCCATTTTCAAAGGAGCCTGAAACAATAGACAATAGACTAAGGGCAGACAATATTTTCTGTTTTGTCTCCAAGAATATTGCAGTTTGCTGAACCTCTAATTTCCATTAGAGGCCTAGCAGAGTACAACATTGTCTTTGAACCATGTGATTCACCAATTCTTTTACACATTACAATTATTAAATTACTTGGAACGACTTGGCTAGACTGCATAATCAAGATTTTTTACTTAGTTCCTCTCATCTCTCATGTTTTTCAGGTGTGACGACTGTACTGACCATGACAACTCTGAGTATTAGTGCCCGTAACTCACTGCCTAAAGTGGCCTATGCTACCGCCATGGACTGGTTCATCGCTGTTTGCTATGCATTCGTCTTCTCAGCTCTTATTGAATTTGCTACAGTCAACTATTTCACCAAGCGTGGCTGGGCCTGGGACGGCAAGAGCGTAGTCAATGATAAGGTAAAATAAAATGTGTTTATAAGTATTATGTGAAGGGTTCTATTTTGATCTGATTATGGTCAATATAAAATGATTTATTTATGAGTTGCTAAATTTGATTATTATAAGGGACATTTGGGTAAAACGCATTAGGAAGGCTGTATAGGTAGGTGAGAGAGCAAAGCATTTCTGAACCTACTTACAGTAATACTCCTACTGCAGTGTTTGTGACGTCATTGCAACTTAGATTCATACTCAATAACTAAATAACTCTGAGGATGGATATGGAGGTACACATAATTTAAATCACTAGAAAAGACTCTTAATTGGTCAACAGCACTAATCCAAATTCAAGTTAGCTTTGTTGGAACAATTACTTCAAGCTGTTGAGAGCTCCATGTAGTTGACATCTGAAAAGGTGAGAATCCATTATTAAGTTGAATGAGACTGGGGCAGTTTCCACCAAACTGTGACCATTTTATCTTATCTTCTGTGAGAGCAGCAAGTACAACTCACTTATTGAGTTAAAGAAACATACCTGATATCTTTATCTGACAGAATTTGCATAAGGGATCACTTAAGCTGTTAATTCAGTGGAGATTAAGATGGCTTAAATAAGTTCTATGAACATAATTAAATATAATTTTCTGGTAAATGTGCTTGTGATAAGGTCATGAATAATAGACCACACATCGTTCCAGCTAAAGCCAGAGTATAAACTTGAGCAATCACATCTCCGCTGGGGGTATAGAATATGCTTCCTCAACCAAGATTTGATCAAATCTGGACACTATGCCCTTAAATAGTTTCTGAGAAGTGAAAAAATCACTAAATGTCTGGGCACAGGATATTGCTTTGTGGTACCTTGGGCTTTGAGTGCTGACCTAAGCTACATGTAAAAGAACAAGGAACACCTTGTAAGCTAAATAAATGCTTGATGTTATCCAATTAGAAGTTTCTTATCGTGAAGCATAGATGAACAATTCTGCCGACTACAAGAAATATTACAATATGATTCAACGTATTTCCATGTCGGTATAGGAGGAGAAATTATATGATCAAAATGCAATTCATATTGTTTATATACAGTACATTAAGACATCTTGAGGTTTTCAAGGCTGTATGATATTTTCCTCCAATGAATTTCAGAATATGGAAATGTGTGGAATAAACAATTGAGTAATTGATTAAGGAATAGGTTTGTCTTTTGATGATGGGTTAGCTGGTTTTAGGGTTGGCCATTTTACAGTAATTTCCAAAGTGCAACCCATAACCGTCGTTTTAGCAATAATGTTTTGGGAAAAATCAATGATAATTAAATTAAGTAAAGGCTTGATAAATGACACTGTACAGTACGAAGAAAATGAGTGACATTTGTCAGTTGATATACGTTGTGTATAAGAGGGAGTTCTAATAATTGTAAGCTTTAGTTTCAATGATCATGTATAAAATCAGGTCAAGGCTTACCGTTTACAAACTCTTCAGTTTACAAAAACAAAAAATGAGACTGAAAGATGCACACAATGAAAATATGTATTGATAAAGTTAGTTCATACGACACCATTTTGACTTAAAGATTTAAGTATACTCATAGTGCACCACTGTTTGACTTCGGTTTCTAGCATGAAATAACCTCTAATACAGCTTGTAATGCAGTCCAGAGGGCTCAGCTCAGAAAAGTGCTTTTCTCCTGGCATGCTGTCAGTCATGTCTCCTTAAATTCCACAACTCTAATTGAGATCCTAACAGGAGGCTTTTCCCCCTCTGAAATCAATTTACATCAGACCTTTCAAACGCTTTCCTGTCAGTCTCACTGAGAATTTAGGTATTTAGCCTCATTGCTTATTCATGACCATGTCTTTTCCCTAATCAGGCAATAATAAGTAAATGTCAAATAGAAATGCCATTCTGTTCTAGCTTGTCCATATATGTATTTAAAGTTAGCACAAATTTGAATCATGAAACCTTGAAAGCACTTACAAATTACAGCTTCTGAAAGAAAAACATCATTTACAGAGGCTATTTTTTCATGTTCTTTGTCATTCAAAAAACACCCACACATCTTAATCCGTATTTAGTGTGATTTATTTAGAGCTCCTTCACTTTTTTCAAGAGTTAAAATCATTCCCTTTATCTCGTTGTTGTTTATTTTTCCTTTCACAGAAGAAGGAGAAAGCTTCTGTCATTAAAAAGAACAATGCATACGCGGTGGCTGTTGCGAACTATGCTCCCAATATCACCAAGGACTCTGTCCTGCCCACCATCGCTAAAGGTGGAGTTGCAGAAGCAGGCAAAGCCAAAACCGAGTGCAAACCTGTGGAGAACAAGAAAACCTTCAACAGCGTGAGTAAGATCGACCGCATGTCCCGCATCATGTTCCCCGTGCTCTTCGGAAGCTTCAACCTGGTTTACTGGGCCACCTATTTAAACAGAGAACCCGTTATCAAGGACATGGTCCCGTCTAACCAATGATGCTCTTTAGTAGCGCCGAAGATCCAGGACTAAAGAGAAAAGCCAAAAACCATCCAGGGACTTCATACACTCATTTGCTCATGTAAGCAGTGTCTTGATATCCAGCCACCGAGTCACAGACTGTTGATTGCGTCTCCTCTCTTGTCTCTTTTTTCTACCGATTTTTCTGCTGTGCTTTTCAAAATGTAAATATGTATTTATGCATAAAACTCTATGTCCTGTTTCCCCTAACATGGCTTTTCCCATTGGGTTTACTGTGTTTATATTTTGCTGTTCTGTGAGTGTTTGTGGATTCTCTGAAAACAGACCTTTTTCTGTGATCTACTCTAGCATATTGTAGTGTACTGTATATGATAAAGTTTTTTTTTATATATATATTTATTATTTTACCTATTTGTAATGGTGCTTGTAAACCGTTACCAAGATAAGTAAGAGATCATGTGAGGAACAGTCAGACCGTAGAGGGGGGAAAAACCAGAAAGAAACATATTACCATCTACAGTACATGTTAATCTCATCTGTGCATTTAAAACATTTTTTAAACATATTGTAAATTTTATTTATTTCAGTACATCAAGAACAAAACAGTAAATACTGTTCAAATCAGTATTCTGTTAAATATTAAATATTAGCTTTAAGTTTGTTTTATTATTGTTCTAAAATTAATATCATGCAAATATTTTTGTGAAAAAAAAAGATGTCTCAAAGTATTTATTCTGAACAAATGTTTCAGGAAAGGAAGTAGTAGGAACTTGTTAACAGCACCACTCGCTACATATACAATATGTTTGTTTATTTACTTACTTATTTCTTTTTATTAATTTCTATTTATTTATTTATTTATTTATTTATTTGTAATTCTGTTTTATTTCGGTGGCATAATGTGGACCAAACACCTTCAAGTGCTTCAAGTAATGCATGTTTACCTGCTAAAATGAAGCTTAATATTTTTATATATCTTTATTTATTTCTGAAATATGCTGGACTATGAGGTTGGTCCCCTGTGTAGGATTTATCATGAGCATAGATAATTGTATCTGTATCCGTGTGATTTTATTTCTGACATTACAGTCATGGAAGGAAGTAATTGCATATACAAAGCATGCTACAGTATTGTCTTGGCTATGAGACCAAATGGCTGAAATGGTACATCTAAACTTTTGCATGTGATCATACCTTATTCATCTTCTTTCAGTAGATGATGTTACGATATTTTTATTTATTTATTTATTTATTTATTTATTTATTTATCTATCTATATGTCTGTCTGTCTGTCTGTCTGTTTATAGCTTTTTATCTGTCTATCAGTATTTATTTACTTATTTATTTATACCAGGGATTTCAACTGCAAAAAAAATCATCATATCAAGCACTTCGTTTAAGTTTTTTAAGTAGCTTTAATTGTGTGAACAGATTGTGCATTGTGGTTATACAGAAAGATGTTGGAGCAATAAAAAAAATTAAATGGCGGTTTCAGCTGCATAGATATGGAATGTAATAATGCTTTGTAAAGGACCCATTTAAGTGTTTCATCAACTTGTAGATAATGTTGTAATATGCAGTACAGTCAGATATGGAAAGTACACATGTATTTACTGGCTATTAGACTGATGTTCTTTTGGAGACAAGAAACAATGGTACAGATAGAAACTGTTTTGTTTTGTTCTATTTATTAAATTTTGCTAAATTTGCTGTGTAGAAAATGAATTTCTGTAATGTGATATTATGATTATACAGTAATTTTATTTTGACCAGTGAATTTAGTGTCCATTTTTGCTGACATATGCAGCACATGTTGTTGGTGTTTTTTTCTTTTCTTTGTTTGTTTCTTACTTTTTAAATCAATATAATTCCCAATCAATCTGGAAAGTTGTCAGGTGACCAAATCATTTTTAACCAACTGCTGCTGGGTTTTGCAGTCTGCTCTAAATAGTGATATTTGCGCTTTCATTCTTGTTCCTCTTTCAGAAGCTTCTTCCTGAATAAAAAAAGAATATGCTTTGTGGTTTGTCTGACTTATTTTCCTTACCACCATTTGTCATTCAATTAAACCATTTTTTACAAATGTCCTGCTATCACTACAATGTACAAGAAATAGGTAAATACACAGCTAGAGTATATGACAGACATCAAAAAATCGCAATTTTAGAAATAAGGCCTAATGAGTCATAAATAAAGTCATTTATCCAACTCACAGGAGGGAATGGTGTTAATTATTACAAAATCACCAGTAATATGACAGCTGACTTCGACACTCTAAATGGCAGGTCGCGCTGATGGTAGATGAGCTGTGAGAACTGCAAGGAAGTGAGGGACACAAAAGTGTCAGGGCTGTAGAGATATATGTGTTATAATTTAGTCAATTGCTACTTAAATCACATTCATTATAATGTGATAAGTTGATTTTGAGTCGATGTACTGCACACGATGTACTGTGTGGTTGAACTTGTGGGACATTTTATTGTATATTGTTTACTGTCAATGGGGAAATACATTGACAAACATGACATCATGCCATGATGAACTCAGGACATGAATGCTTCATTACATTTAACTGTTTACATACAGTAATTTCCAAATTTCCCCCAAATTTTCCTGATTTTAGGAATACTTCATCATTAGTAATGGCTTTAGCAGGGTCTTGGTTCCTGAGCTGCTCTTTGGAAATGAGGCAGGAATACACAGAATGAGACCCTTATCCACTGCAGGGCACCAAGCACACAGAACGTCTGAAGCTTTGATCAGGCAGTCAGAGGTTCACTGACACACTGTTTCGGTCTGGAACAAGGCCATAACCTGTTCCTCTCCTGGATTGCTGTATCATGGCTAAAACTGTTCTCTGATCCCAACTCGCTAAGAAGCTGGGATATGAGAACAAAAGTATTTCACTGTGTTGTAATATATATTTGAGAAATAAAGGTTTCTTCTCCTTCACACATTCACAAACCCATTGATACATAGGGACAATTTTAATATAATCAGTCCAACTCTAGTAATGTTTCTCGGGGTAGGACGAGAGGCGGATTTTTTAGCATTTGCTTGATCATTTTTCGATTACTCATTTACATTTCACATTTTGTCACGTTACTGCATGTGTCAATCAACATTTTGGGCACCCTAATTCTAGTTTGTGAGTGAGGCATGGGACTGGACTAGAATGTACTTTTTTCTTCCTTTTTTTTTGTTACTGACTAAATGTTGTCACTAAAGATTTTTCTCTGTGATCAATCAGGGCTGTCGAGAGAAAAGAATCATACCATCAAGGTAAAAGTAAAAAAAAAAAAAAATGCAAGCAAATTGTTTAGCAAAATGCTAACTTACAAAGACAAGTATAAATAAATGCAAGTATAAATTACACATATACATTAATATGCACGTGTAAATTAATGATTTTATACCAAGCATAACCTAAAATAATGATGGTTTAGTATAATGACGTGAAATAATTTTGCACACATACAGTACCAATCATAGGTAAAAACACTGCTAAAGTAGCTGAAATATAAAAGCCTGAAACAGTACTAAAAGAGTCGTTTGGGAGCCAAAATGGTCGGCTCTTATTGTTGAGCTTAGCCAAATGATCTAGCTCTCTGAAAAGACCCAGAATTCCCATCACTAGAATGGAACAAGAAGCTCTCCTCCTCAGATGGGTGAGATGGGAAGTGAGGTGGTTAAGTGGACATCACCCAACTGGAAGCCCAATTGTGGGGAGAGCCTAAAATACTATGAATATCACACTACAAAATGCCACAGAATAAACCACAGTTCTGTGAATACTATATAATATATAGTATTATACAGTATATAATATATAATACTGTAAATACTATACATGTGGAAACCGTGAGTACCATAATGTACTGTATAGTTTGATGGTGGGCCTAGAGCCATCGCCTCTTTCTACCTGCCACCCTCACACTCAAAGCAGCAGAGGAAAACCTAGCGTGTATTCAGCACCATGGTCAGCTCCATCTCATGCACAGAAGTGGTGAAGCGCCTCAACTCAAAAGCAATAGCAGAACAGCACCTACCATCCTGGTGTTAACAGCACCCAAAAAAGGGATGAACCAACACCAGCTGTGTGTGCAGAATATGCTGAATGCAAGACTCATGGTTCTTTTTCTTTGCAGAACCAAGGAAGCTTTCAATCTGGTGCAAAGGGGACTGTGCCTCCCTCCTGCCCAGCATGTCAACTGCTCAAGACTTGCTGCTGCTATTATCAAAGGTTTCCAGACTTCTCAACCACTCCTCAATGAGGGATTTGACTGAATCCTTGCAAATTTTCCTGTGTATTTTATAAATAAAATATCACTTATTCCCTAGTGTTCCCTGTGTTTGTGTTCTGGCCTGCTCCTGATAAACGCTTTAGACAAGCATACAGTGGAACCTTGGATTACGAGCTCGTATTCCAAAACACTCGTAAACCAAATCAAATAAGATAATAAGATATTTTAAGATAATAAAATAAGATCTTATTCCCATAAGAAATAATGAAAACTCAAATAATTCGTTCCACAGCCCCAAAAAATAAATACAGAAAAATCATTAATACAATATATAAAGTAAAAATAAAACAAATTAACCTGCACTTTACCTTTAGTTAAAATAAATCCCAACAGATAAGTGTTTCCGTTTGTGCGCGCAGGCCCCATGTATTTGTGTGTGTGTGTGTGTGTGTGTGTGTGTGTGTGTGTGTGTGTGTGTGTGTGTGTGTGTGTGTGTGTGTGTGTGTGTGTGTGTGTGTGTGTGTGGAATTAGCCCCTTCCCTCGCCTTGTCTTACACAGTAAAACTCCTCCTCCCTCCCCCCACCTTGCTTTCACAACAAACACACACACAACGGAAACACTGTTTTAACGGGAAAAAAAGAAATCCCTCTAATGACACTCACGTGAGTGCAGACTAACAGAATCACTGCTGTAAAGTAAAAAAACAACAACAAATGAACCAGCACCTTACCTTTGAAAAGAATCGCGACAGAGCAGAGTTTCTGTGTAGAGCAGAGTGTGTGTCTGTGTGAGCCCGGGGAGGGGGGGGGGGGGTGTAAAGGCGAGAGAGTGTGTGTGTGTGTGTGTCGGTGTGTGTGTGTGTCGGTGTCAAAAAACTCGGCACTCGTAAACCAAGACATACTCGTTTTGACCAAGTCAAATCCAAGGTTCCACTGTATTTCATTCTTTCTATTGTTCTGTTTATATTTATAATTTATAATTCATCTGCATACTGCAAGGTGAAATCTTAATTGGAGTGGGTAATGTCCTAAAGCTTGTTGAACAAATAAATAAATAAATACATACATACATACATACATACATACATACATACATACATACATACATACATACATAAATAAGAAAAGGTCAAAGCCATTAGTTGCCCAGTTTAGAAAAAAAAAATTAAAGATTTTTTTCAAGAACAGTTCATCCAGGGCGCGCAACACACTTGCTCCACCAGATAGCCTGAGGAAAGCTTCAGAGAAATATGGAGAACTTGTGTATCTCACAGACAAAATCCTGGGGCAGAAGTGAACTTACAGTAACACTCTGAAGATGTGAGGCATTAATACCCACTGCACCACTGTGCTGATACAAAATAAAGTGTAAAATCCTAAACTTGCACCATAATTTGTTTAAGAATTGTTTTGTCAGTCAGAAGTGTTAGAAAGTTTTCAATTGAACAACTCAAACTAGAATAAAGACTTACCTACGTATACGCATACCTACGTATTTCACAACATACGTTTTTCACTGGCAAATACAACAGCCTGTTTGTTGTATGCCCATCTTGCAATAGCCTGTAAATCCTGGTGACAGAGGTGTGGAAAAACCTCCTCGTTCTGATGAGCTGGTGGTGTGTCAGGCCACTCTGACACTGACATATCTGTGATGGAGCTCTCTGATTAAAGTGGAATCCCAAAAATGGAGCTCTAAAAATGGCAGGGGATGGATAGGTCATTATGTGCAGAAGGACATCTTCATCATTCAGAGACAGAAGCAGGTGACAGAACACATATCTGGATACTTTACACCATACAACGTCTTGTTTCGCTCCTCTCAAAAACACACCAGAGACTAGAGAGATTGGACAGAAATTAAAAATAAGCTTTAGTCAGCATTTACACAAGGACAGGCATATCAAGTAGTATCATATCATACAGTCTTTTTTGTCTTGTAAACAAAATGCATTGACTTTAGAAAAGTTGTGACTTTCTTAAATTTATTGTACTGTCGCTCATATTTCATATTTGTCATTTTTCTTAACAGGAGCAATGTGGTGGTGTGGGTTTGATTTTTAGGAAAGAAGAAACGCACCCCAAGCTATGGAGTCTTCCCTTTTAAAACTAAGAATTGAATTTCAGATCTGTCAATGTCTCTCATCAATGTAAAATCAAAACAAAGCCACAGGGGAAAATGTTTCAACAGGGACACTGAAACAAAACCAGATGCCATGTTGGTCATCTTGAGACCTGGCACTTGTCAAAGGAGCCTGAAATAGAATGACACAGAAACAAATAAGGTTCACTTCATGTTATGAATTTATTCATGTTATATTTATTTATTTATTTGAAGCTTTTGGCCTTATACATTATATGTGTTTTTCTACTGTATATATACTGTAGACACACACCAAGACGGTAAGCACATCATTTCAGTTGTTATGTGAGTCCTCCATGGATCTGACTTGTTTGTCCAGTACATCACACAGATCCTTGGTCAGATTGAGATCTGGGAAACTCCTTTAACTCTCTGCATTGTTTCTCAAAATATTCCTGAACCATTTTTGTGGTTTGATGTAAATGTAAACACACTTCATCAAACCAGGCCACCCAGACCAGATGGGCTAGCTTTCCCTTCCCACATGCATCATTGTGTCTTAGATACTTATGACCCTTTCTCTTGTACATCAGGTGTCGTTTCTTGGACCAATTTTGGTAGGTACTGACCACTGCTTAAAGAGAACACCACACAAGATCATTGTTGTTGTTGTTGTTTTTATGTTCTGTTTATAACTTCTTCATTACAGCATTAATTAAATAAAGAGACAGTCTGACATTGACATTAGCTGTCTTTAATTTTTTTTTTCTCTTGAGTATTGTCCATGATCTCAATAAATCACAAATGATCTTGCTTTAACCTTAGCATTAAATTACAACATTTGACTTGCAGGTATTTATCCTGCCAACACCACAGATCAATTATTAAAAAGGTTACCAATTACCAGCATATAGTCATATATATCAGAAAGTCCTGCATTTGACTAGGTCTATTTGCATGCTAAGTGGAATGTCCTTTCCCTGCACAAATGTCAGCAGATATAGATGGAAGTGCACTATTTTTACAACAATTTACCTGAGGTTTGACAAAGTACATAGTGTGTTCCCAATTTACTACAAACTCTGCCTTATTATGGCAGTGAGTAGGCACAGCGGAGGCTGAGCGTGGGATGAGCATTAGCCCACAGTGGGCCACCAATAAACAGAGCTGGTGCCAGAAAATTAGGGAATTTATTTCCATGTGTTTGATGACTGCCAAGATGCTAAGTGCCTAAGATGACACCAGTATAACAGACTGTCTGGCTTAAAAAGCAACTCAAACTTTCCCATCAGCAAGTTGTTTTTATCTGAGGATGAAGTTTATCCATATTATTTATATCCCTCTGTTATGTGGTAAAGTAATTGCCTCCTTCCTGTTTTTGTTTTTTCAATAATTCAGATCATCAAACAAATTTTAATATTACACAAAGATAGCCCAAGTAAATACAAAATGCAGTTTTGAAATGATGATTTCATTCATTAAGGGAAAAAGCTGTCGAAACCTGCAAGGCCTTATATGAAAAAAATCAGTCTGTAACGAAATTGTAATTGATTGTGCCACCCTTGGCAAGCAACAACTGCAATCAAGCATTCGTGATAACTGCCAGTGAGTCTTTTACATCACTGTGAAGGATTTTTTTGCCCAGTCTTCTTTGCAGAATTGTTTTTATTCAACCACATTGGAGGGTTTAACCAGTTTAAGGTCATCGATCAATCGGACTAAGTCCGCACTTTGACTAGGCCACTCCAAAACCTTTTTTGTTTTGCTTTGTTTTTTGAGCCATTCAGAGGTTGTGTTTCAAATCATTGTCCTGCTGCACTTGAACTTGAGGTCACTGATGGCTGGACATTCTTCTTCAGCGTTTTTTTGGTAGCGCAGAATTCATGGTTCCATCAATTATAGCAGGTCACCCACATCCTGAAGCCCCAGACCATCACACTACCACCACCATGTTTGGCTGTTGGTATGATATTCATTTCATAAGATGCTGTGTTAATTTCATGCCAGATGTAATGGGATGCACACCTTCCAAAAAAGTTTAACTTTTGTCTCATCAGGTCACAGAATAAGTCTTGTCAAAAAAAAATTGTCATTGTGTTCTTGGAGTCATTTTGGTAGGTTGGCCACTCCCGGGAAGGTTCATCACTGTTCCAGGTTTTGACTATTTTGGATTATGGCTCTCACCATGGGTGGCTGGAGTCCCAAAGCTGTAGAAATTACTTTATAACCCTTTCCAGATTGATCCATGTCAATTTACTGTATTTCTCACCTGTTCTAACCTAATTTCTTTAAAAAGCGGTATGATGTGCTGTTTCCGTTAGCATGCTTCATTTTTCCAAACAGGTTCTATTTTAGTGATTTCTTGATCAAACAGGTCTGGCAGTAATCAGGTATGGGTGTGGCAAGTGAAATTTGCAGTAACTGAGCTTTTGTGGTTAATCATGATTTAGCAAGGGAGGATGGGGGGTATTTACATTTTCACATAGGAATGAGGGGGAAAAGTGTTCAAATGACCACTATAAAATTTACTCCTGCTGGATACAAAGTTTGCTAAAATCCTGCATGAATTTGCTGATTTATTGGATAGCCTTTTAATTGGAAAGTGCAGTTATTGACTGTTGCTCTATGATTAACAAAAAGCTGCCAGATTAATGTGCCACAGTTTAACTTGCTTGGCCAGTTAATGGTAACTTCTTAAGTAAGTTATTTATTAATTGATGTTTGTTTATTATGTATTTTCAGGCCAAAAGATCTAAATGTCAATCTGTATACTATTGTATTTACTC
Source organism: Clarias fuscus (assembly GCA_030347435.1). Classification (NCBI taxonomy): domain Eukaryota; kingdom Metazoa; phylum Chordata; class Actinopteri; order Siluriformes; family Clariidae; genus Clarias; species Clarias fuscus. Next base: position 22,055,347 of record CM059214.1, on the reverse strand, counting down.
TGATCATTTGCTTAATAAATGATGATGTCATCTAAAATTTAATGAGTATTCATCAATTCCAAATTATGCTAACTGAATCAGAAATGGAAACTTGTAAGCATCCATGCTAATCTTTGTTAACACATTTTGACTGACTTAGGCTAAGGCAATTTCAAACAAATTAAATAGAATAAACATTCAAATGTAATTACCAATTCAAATGAACAAATTGGATCCAGTTTCATTCTCACTGAAACGCCAGTTCTCTGTGTTCCAATCATCACTTCAGTGCATTCAGTTTAATTCATCTTAGTTTTATTCATTGCATTTTTCATTATACTTAGACACAGGTCCAGCAGAGTATGAAATAGCTCACTTTTGTATTCACGAAAAGTAGCAATGACAAGAGCAAGACAGTTTGCTTGTAATGCACACACATCCAGATACAAATATCGGGGGGGCGGGGGGGGAGCTGAAATTATGATCTTTAATCTGCTATTCATCTTTTGACCTCATAAGCATCTTAAATATATATCAAGAACAACAGAATTAACTCTGCCATTCCACTAAAATCGGAAGGGACAGTATCTTATCATATCCCAGAAGGTTTTCAGCCAGCCTGGTTATTTTAATGTGCTAATAACAAAACATCTTATAGGAAAGGGGTGAACAGATCACAAAATTCACAATTCAAATTCATGGGGTTTGACTTACAAATCTAATAATTTTTCAGATCAGCGAAAAATCATTTTGATTTCCATTTATTATATAACATCATAAGATGTTATGAGATTGAGAGTGAGATTAAACAACTGTTTGGTGAGTAAATGGGTAGCTCAGACTTTTTCAAGCCTGTCATAAATCTTAAAAACTGAGGTGCATGTATGTACATTACAAACGTTGGTTATTATAAAATTTCCTGCTCTCTACACGAACCATGAAGTGTCTCACCTGTGACACGAGTACAATTTATGTAATCGGGCTACATTCCACAACCCTTTTCTTTCCTCCACTTAGCTATACAGCTAGTTCCAGTTAGCCATACACTTAATTCCTGGGGAAAGAAAATAGTTTGTTTAATTTTTACTAATTACACCTTAACTACAACCTATAAGGTACAACCTATACCAAGTAATACCAAATTAACGATTTAGCTCAGCTGAACTTTGGAATGTATTTTTACAACTGCACAATGCAGCAGTATGTAAGTCTCTTCACTTAGAGAACTATGGTTACAACATAACCTTGTACCTCTCTATCGCTCAAGAATCTCTCCACTTTGTTATATATTCCATACGTATGGGGTACTCTTAAGACACCCAATCAGGAGACAGTGCCCGCAAAGTCGAGCCAAGCAGTCACAAAGGAACTAATAACAAATAAGATTAGGCCCTAGGAGTGTATGGGGAAAAGCAAGATGTAAGTGCCAACCATGAAACTATGCCTGCCAAGGTGACTGGACTTCAAAATGCAAGGACTCTACCACCTGGTGATACTCTACCACCTGGTATTACACCCAACACCCACTTGCTGAAAGATGAAGTCTGCGCTACATAGAGGAGATAGAACCTTATAAACATGGACTTGGATAGTCATGTTGCAGCATTGTGTATGCTAACAAGGAAGGCTTCATGAAACAGTGCAACAGATTTAAACAGCCACTGGTCCTTTCACCCTGGTTCAAAGCACATAATACAAACTGTGGCTGTGTACTTCCTTGAGCATGGAGCATAGAGCAGGATTGGCAAGATTTGGGTGGAGGTCCACACTGGAATCACCCGGCAAGAACATAATAGGGCATGCAACTAGTCTAAGAAATACAACTAAGAAATAGTCTGCAGGCTATCTTGAGGGAAAGTGATATTAGTTTGGTGTAACTGATCCCCTGTCCCAGTGTGGGACCTGATGGTCTCTGCCTGTGAGCAGTGTGCCATTGAGCCCCCTTGAAAAAGTGGGGTATCAAAGCACAGTGGTCTTCCCTGACTAAAGCCTTGACTATGTAGAGTGCCTTGATAGCTGCCACAAGTCACTGAAGAAGTTGGTGGCATATTAAGACTTTGAGGATAGTAGCCATATTGGAATCTAGGTTGAGGGATCCACACAATGCTGCAAACCCAAGAGTAAGCATAAGCTGTCCTGTTGTATGGTGCATTGCTTCATGCAAGGTAGCCACAATCGGTACTGGTAAACCAAGAGGCAGGAGACCAAGGTGTATGGCTTGTTCTAGCGTATTCAGTTCTAGCACATTTATGGGAGAGCCATGTCACAGCCATCATGGAACGTGGCCCAGCCTACTAATGATGTGTCTGTGAATTCTTGCTGGTGGTAAGTCACTTCCCCAGAGAGCTCCTTTGACATATATGGAAAAGATTCTGCCACCAGTGGCGGCTATGTGAAGTATGCTGGAACCTGTGAGTAGGGCATGATGTGGCCTGTACGGACAAATTGAGGGGACATACCTGCTGATGGCTGTCATGATGCCCAAAATGCAAATGCAGAGTCAGAGGCCATAGGTAGTTAAAAAAGAACTGATGCCACTCTGGGGTGAGTGTGTAGGCAGTGGCTAGCTTCATGCCCAGGACAGTGGTCACCTGGACAGGGAACAACTCCTGTCTTTCTTGGGGACTAGAAAGTAGTCTGAGAAAAGCTTCACCCCTTGTCTTCAACATGTAAAAGAGAGGGGACACATCTGCATGATGTACGTTACACTGAGGGTCAGTCACCAATGTAAACACTGTGGACCTCATTAAGGGAGGTTTGCTAAAGAAACTGCAGCCAGTACCCATGGGTTATGGTGAATACAACTCACGTTTTTGCCCTTAGAGCAAGCCACGTCTGCTTGCTGGTACCCAAGGCCCTTGGAAGAGGTCAGATGCTTCTTGCTCGGTTGCCAGCCACAGCATTTGAACAATGCCTACAGCTGAGGTCTCAGATCCCCTGGACCGCAGCCCAGAACCACAAGCACTGGTTTGGGTGTTGATGTATTTGCCAGTTGTCAGGTTAATGTTGTCAGCGTTTGTGTACCTGCTGAAACAGCCTCAATGCATTGGGGAAAACATGGCTGAAGGATTCACGGTCAGTTTCCAAAGGCAGTCCCAAGCCCCATGATGGATTGCAACAGCGACAAGTGGTGCCTCGTTATTCAAAAAGCAGCCATAGCCCCCTCTGCAGCCTCTGCCTATTTTTTCGATTCCTCTCTACCAGCTTGTCAAAGAATAAGCCACGCAGTTAGGACGCCACAATAAGCTAACGAGAAACCATCTACAGCTAGGCAGCATGGATCCCTGTCTAAACCAGAGGCTGTATGCATGGCCCCAATAGAGACATCAGTTCTCACTGCTATGAGAGCAGGAAAATCTATAGCAACTTACAGTATAAGCACCTCAATCTTAATTTAAAACGGACTTGAAAAAATGCAGACTATCCCTTTAAGTGAGGGAAAATAAAATATGTGCGTGAAGAATGTTTTTAGCTCAGCAATGAGTCCCAAATATCAGCATAATAATATGTATAATTATAATATAATATGTATAATTATGTAATGATGTAATATGTACAAACATAGAATATACAGTATATATAGCAATATGTTCCTGGGCATTTTATATGAAATGTATACTGTATGAATTTGGGATAGCTAAAGTAGCTATCCCAAATTCATAGCTAAAGTATTCGTGCCACAGTCGCAGGTTTCTTGCCTACCATGCAGAAGGCCTGGGTTCAATTCCCAGTCAGTGTCCAAACTGCCCAGATAAAATAAGAGGGCTGCATCAGAAAGGGCATCCGCTGTTGTGTGCATCAGTTGGTTTGCTATGGCCACCCCTCAGTGGGAGCAGCTAAAAGACTAAAATTCTGGTCTATAATCTCATACACTTATTTAATGCATTATAGTTAATACATCAACAGTCCAAAATCCACAACAGTCAAATTTCTCAAAATAAAAAAAGTAAGTTTGTTATTTTAGTCTATAACAGTTTTGATGTTTCATCTTGATGAGATTATTAGAATTCCTACACATAAACATGAAGACATTAATCTTTTTGCCTTCACCCACGCCCTCCTCCACACACACCACACACTCACACAATTTTATGTATGAGATAGAGTTCTTGCTCTGGCAGAATCATTATTCTTGTTTCCTCTCCAAATTATTTTCACAGTATTGAAATTTTAACAAAGACTTGCCATTTCACAGGCAAGAAATAAAATATTCAAAATGACAGATCATTTCCATGCAAATCATCCATATGAGTCATGTCAAATCTGGGTCATGATTCAGAGAGAGAGAGAGAGAGAGAGAGAGAAACAGTAACAAAATGTAATCTTACTGGTAAGAAACAGTGAGAATCAGTGACATTGTCCTTGTGATTGGTTGATAAAAATATATGGGTAGCACAGGCACATTGGGAACATAAAAACACACCAGTAAACCCGAAATCTGGTATGTAAGACAGCAGAAGGTTTTTCTTTGATTGGTATTTTAGGCTGCTTTCTCACTAGGCACAATATTTTTTCCCCCGTGCCTGTGTACGATCGTTCCTTCCTTGCCTCTCCCCCGTGGACAGTTTCACATTAGTAATATTCTTCTGTACCAAAGTACACTTGCGTATTTACACCCTCTGATACAGCAGGTGACAGAATGCACTTAGTTGGTTAGTGAGGCAGCAATAAACACAGAGATTTTTTTTATTATTATTTTGGAAAAAAAAAAAAAGTCAAGACTGACCCTTTTACAGTTAAAGCATGTGTTGGCACTCACAGAGATATTGGAGATGACAGTGTTGAAGATGTCAAATTCTAAACATGTTCAGGTACTGTTGGCTTTCCATGTTCAGGTCCTGTTGGCTTTCCATGATCAGGTCCTGTTGGCTTTCAAATTTGCTTCGAGCCCACATATGAGGTACCATGCTCAAGACCACCTATTTAAGGGGTACACTGATCCATGCCAGGCACAGCATGGAGAGTTCACACTATGTACCAGGTGTCCGAGGATCTGTGTTCTAAGAGTGTTTCTTCATTAATGTACAAGCAAAGCTCTCCCAGAGATTTTTCATATTCACACATACTGCTAGCTGAAATATCACTATAGGAATAAAAACAAGCACTCACTAGATGTATTTTATACTGTATTCAGCTGCACGTAATGTATAGTTATAATCAAACATTGAGCCCTAACTCCCTACTGCATATGTTTAACATCTCACACCATATAAGAGGCTAAATGTCCACTGTGTCCTTCTGGAAAGAAGCGATGGAAATATAATGATCTGAGTATGAATTTAGAGGCATGGCAGGTGCTGCGAAGTTACAGGGCCTCTCCTACCGAGACTGACATTTGGTTGGCTTGTTTACTCAGTCGGCGTAATGGAAAGTGATAGTGACGGGGAAAGGGAGGTCGAAAAATTGGCCTGAAATCATCAGACACTGTGAGCTGATGGCTCTCAAGCGTTTCCGATTTTAATTCAGCATCCTTCAGACTATATCTGTGTACACAGCCATCATCCGCTGGGACAATTCCCACATGATGGGTAGCATTCACTCTTATTTGGCAGTCCACATCAGGAGATTCAGATATATAAAAAATAAATAAATAAAAACAGGTGAAAGGTAAATGATACTAAACGCATCTGTTTGCTAGCCATCTCATTTCCATATTTTGATCATTCCAAAGAGACAAAAACCAGCTTAAAGGCTCTTGGCTGGCAAAATGAAAGTAAACAAGGCTCGCTTCGCTTCACACCAAACTATCATCCTAAGAGCATTTCGTAACAGTGTTGGTTTTGCCACATGTGATAGCAATTCTGTTTGCATACTGGAATTTTATCAAAAATTGCTTTCATTTTCAAAATGAGTCATACCATTGAAGGGAAAGCTGTTCTGTCACTTTGATCCATGAGTATAGGGAGTTGATGTATATTATTTGGCTCGGAGAGAATTGAGATTTGTTTTCAGTGGAAACAATCGCACTGGGTCCTGATGAGAAATGCCTATCCATCTGAGCCCTGTAATTTGAGCCTGACTGGTGGCACGGTAAGTTGTCCTATTCTCACTAATATCTTCTGCGGTAGTATATTGCAGACGAGAAAGTGTCAGGTTCCAAAACTGACAGGCTCTTAGGCATGTAATCCGCAAATGTGACATCAGCTTTTGCTCTGACGAGATCCTTCTCCTAGCTTAGCTCTGACAGGAAATTGACTTTTTCTTTACTGCCAGAGCCTGTCTCCTCATTGTTACTTTATCTCGTCCAATTCCATAGCTCTCTCTCTCTCTCTCTCTCTCTCTCTCTCTCTCTCTCTCACTCTTTCTCTTTCATTATTAATATGATAATGCTCTGATAATGCTTCATGTCATATTTTTATGGTGTCTGAGTGTTAGTGCGCGAGCAAACAGATCCAAGTGCTGTTTGATTTTGCGGTGTATCCTAAAAGCACCTGGAATTGTCTCCCCAGTACTATTCCTTGAATATACCCACCTAACCAGGAATAAAAATCGCCTGCATCCTTAACACTGCTAATTTGGGGCACATCTGCTTGACAGCAATTCATCTTGTACATGCTGTCTGCTGTGCTGTCGGGCTTCCGTGAGCATCTCAGGTGCATCTCTCGTGCATCCCCACAGCTAAGCGCACAATTTAGGTTCCCAGAGTGCAAATGTGAGCCCATTTGTCTGGAATGATAAAGAGAGTTCTTGTAGGATCTGTGCGTAGTGAGAAGGTTAATGTTGTATGTTGGGCTATTAGTGTTTGCCATTACATTCTTTTTTAGTCACACACCCCTGATGCATTCTTGAGGCCAGAGTGCTCTTAAGGTACCGACTTGATTTATTCAAACACTTATCTTATTTGTCATGCATCGTATTTCTCATAGTGTTTCCATGTTCTAATGAAGTCTTCTAATGTGCGCTTCAGAAGAAATTACTGAGTGAGAAAGATGTTTCAGTATCAGTGTGAAATTCTAATATTCAAGGGCCACTTGAATACACACTCAAAAGACACACAAAAATTAAAACCTGATATTTCCTGCCTTTCGAAGGGATTTCGAAATCCTTCATTTTGAAAAAAGGAAGAAGTTAAAAAATATTGATTGGAGAGAGTTCTGGCCCTGAGCTAAGGATGTGTTCGAGAGAAGCTTCACAAAATCTTGTGAAAATCTGTTACATATCTTATCAGATTTATCCAGTGCTACACACTGAAGCTTTCATATCATTGATAGAGCTCTAGTTTGCTTGCAGTGTGTGTGACCATGTTTGATGTATTCATTCCCATGTGCTTGCACTGATCAGGCACAATATTGAATAACATCAAGAAACAACTTAAGAAAATATACCAGTAAACTGGTGACAGGATAGGGGCGCCCAAGGTGTTTGATCTGATCCTACAGAAAAAGCAATGTAGCTGCTTGATGAAAACAGTTAATGGTGGATATAATAGAAAGGTATCAGAACACTCTGTTCATCACAGCTTGCTGTATACAGTGGAACTTTGGATTGCGAGCATAATTTGTTCTGGAAGCGGGCTCGTATATCAAAACACTCGTAAATCAAAGCATATTTCCCTATAAAAAATTATGGAAAATCTAATTATTCACTCCATAGCCCAAAAAAATAAATACATAAATATATAAAGTAAAAATAAAATGAATTATCCTGCACTTTACCTTAAAAAAATCCAGACAGCTAAGTGTTTCCGTTAGTGTTTGTGCTGTGTGTGTGTCTGTGTGTGTTTGTACGTGCAGGTGCTGTGTAACTGTGTGTTTGTGTGCACAAGCGCTGAAGCGCTGAGTGTGTATGTATGTGTGTGTGTGTGTGTGTGTGTGTGTGTGTGTGTGTGTGTGTGTGTGTGTGTGTGTGTGTGTGTGTGTGTGTGTGTGTGTGTGTGTGAAGGAATGAGACCCTCCCCTCTCTTTCTTGCTGTCTTACACAGTAACCCTTCCTCCTCTTTTATTTGAGTTTCACACATACACATTAACAGAGACTGTTTTATTGGGAAAATTAACAAGGAACATTGCTAATGACACTCGGGTGAGTGCACACTAACAGAATCACTGCAATAAAGTAAAAATAAAACAAATTAACCTGCACTTTACCTTTGAAAAGAATCGCGACAGAGCAGTGTTTCTGTTAAGTGTGTGTGTGTGTTTGTGTGAAAGCGAGAGGAAGTGGGGAGTGTATGAAGACGAGAGGAGGGGTTAGGGAGCATGCTGTCCATTGACGCGCTTGTGCATACACACAAAGTGCAGTGCCGGCTGACAGAGAGAGAGAAAGAGCAAAAAATGGATCTTTAATGAGACCTGCACGGACACACATATAAACGCAGAATAAAAGATGTTTTATGCGCACACACGTGACCACAGTGTTATAGTACACATGCGCAAGGATGTTGATTATACCAGTGAGAGCCGCGCACTAAGCTGAGCAGGGGAGACGATTACCCACAATTCCGCAGCGCAAGGGAGAGAAAAACCATCGGCTCAGATCATGTGTTGCTCGGCATCAAAACAAGAAGCGCATGCGTGAGACATAATGCTCGGTATTTGTAAACCAAGACCTGCTCATTTTTCAAGTCAAAATTTATGAAAATGTTTACTCGCAATCCAAGGCTCCACTGTACATGTGAGTAGTTCAAGGCTGTTGATCCAGAAATACAATTTTCTCAGATCTCAATCTGATTGAGCACACATGGCATGCGCTGGATAAACAAGTCTGATCCATGGAGGTTCCACCTTTCAGATTCTTACAGAACTTAAAGGATCTGCTGGTACCAGATATTGTACCACAACACACTTGAAGGGACCTACACAATATTAGGCTTATGAATACATAACATCTGTAATTAAAGTGCCTATTGTGAATACGGTATTCATTTGTCTCCTGAGTATTTTCATCTGTAAATGGACAAATGGGGCCTAACAGATTTTAAAATCCACAGAAGCCATGATTTATGCTATTTCTCACATATCTATCCAAAACACGAATCACTATATTGCAATTTGTGATTTATGGTGGTAATAAAACAGACATATATCTATGATATAAAATATGTGTATGATCTCTGCATCAGAGGCTGCTCTGCACCTATAAATTCTCAACAGCACTAAAGACATATGACAGGAAGAATATTCTATCAGAGAACAGTTCATGACCAGCCTGCACTCATCAAGGAGGAAATGGAAAGGTTGTAGCATGCCGACTGGCTCGTTTTTATCCAAGTCCATGACAGCTGTTACAATGTTGTTGTTTTTAGAGCTTGGTATACATTTGTGACACAGTAATATTTTAAAAACGAAAGGAGTAATTAGTTAGCCTGTCAAACAGTACAGGGTGTTTTTTAAAATATACAAATGAAATCATTTTTCAAAAAAACTAATCTAACAAAACATGCATGAAATCATCTTCATCAACAATCTTTGTTTCTTGGTGCAATGTAAACATTTGGTTACAATAACAAGATTTTATATATAGATCATATAATCACAAAATCAGGTACCTAAATAAAAATTTTAAATCAATCATTTCATAAATATTTCACTGCGACAGGCTGCAGTGTGCCTAAAGGTACTCTTTAAAAATTGTTTCCATTTTAAAAGTTGTTTATGCAAAAACATCAGAAGTAACCTCATTTCCCCTCTCGTACTGTACAATATGTTACAACTACTCAGCATCAGCATCAGCAGTATACTAATCACCAGCCTGATTATCTGTCATCATCTGTACCCATTTCTCACTGGTTCATGCCTTATGTTCGATGTTTTTTATGCTTGAAAGATTCATAGGTCACTGTATGGCTTATTAAATAAATAAATAAATAAATTTCCCAGGGACTGGACTGAAAATGAGATTCCTTTAAGAAGCCTGGAGCCCAAAGACTGCATAAAATATCTGGCTTTCAAAATATGAAGAGATTAGGGGTGGTTCAAGACTTGTGACTCATGTCAGTCAAGAGTGAGAACATTTACATTCTTCTTCCTTTTGTTGTCAGATGACTCAGCTTCCTATTGAGCATGTGTCTTGTGGAATTGTTGTGAAATATATGTGAATCTTATATATGACCTATATATACTTACAGCGTAAATTAAGTCACACATTAAAAACCAAAAATATATGATTTCAGAAGCAAATTCGAAAGATTGTGTGCACAAGCATCCTTTTTGCATACTACTTTCTGCACTTTTAGTATGCATACTACTCACCCACAGTTGTATATATTTTATTTACTACATATCTACTGTATTTATGTCACGTACTGCTGGTGATGGCTCATGGTGATAGCAGTGGGCTAAGAGGGGCAGGCGTAGACGCAGAGAGGGGTTTGAAACACAAAGAGTCCTTTTTATTTAAACAAAACAAAACATGAACTTTAAACAAAGGATGTTGGCTAACTAATTGGAACATGACACACAACAACATTAACCAAATAACTTGGACAGACTAATATACAAGACAGACAAGAGGACTAACTAAACCTAAGAGACCTAGCCTACTAGCTGTTACGCACACTAGCTGCTAAGCTGGATGATAGCTAATCAGACTAGTTGCTAACAGACTAGTAGCAAAGGTCTAAGGGATGAACAGACTGGGTACACAGCAAACTAGCTAGAGGACAGACTAAGAACTAAGCAGGTTAGTGGCTAAGCAGGTTAATAACTAAACAGACTAAGACATACACACATGGACAAAATTGTTGGTACACTTCGGTCAATGAAAGAAAAACTCACAATGGTCACAGAAATAACTTTAATCTGACAAAAGTAATAATAAATAAGAATTCTATGGATGTTAACCAATGAAAGTCAGACATTGCTTTTCAACCATGTTTCAACAGAATTATTTTAAAAAATAAACTCATGGAACAGGCTTGGACAAAAATGATGGTACCCCTAGAAAATACTGAAAATAATGTGACCAAAGGGACATGTTAATTCAAGGTGTGTCCACTAATTAGCATCACAGGTGTCTACAATCTTGTAATCAGTCAGTGGGCCTATATATAGGGCTCCAGGTAGTCACTGGGTTGTTTGGTGACATGGTATGTACCACACTCAACATGGACCAGAGGAAGCGAAGGAAAGAGTTGTCTCAGGAGATTCGAAAGAAAATTATAGACAAGCATGTTAAAGGTAAAGGTTATAAGACCATCTCCAAGCAGCTAGATGTTCCTGTGACTACAGTTGCACATATTATTCAGACATTTGGACTGTAGCCAACCTCCCTAGACGTGGCTGCAGGAGGAAAATTGATGACAAATCAAAGAGACGCATAATCCGCATGGTAACAAAAGAGCCCAGAAAGACTTCTAAAGAGATCCAAGGTGAACTTCATGCTCAAGGAACATCAGTGTCAGATCGCACCATCCGTCGTTGTTTGAGCCATGGGAGACGACCAAGGAGGATACCGTTGTTGAAAAAAAATCATAAAAAAGCCAGAATGGAATATGCCAAACTACATGTTGACCAGCCACAAAGCTTCTGGGAGAATGTCCTATGGACAGATGAGACAAAAATGAAACTTTTTGCCAAGGCAAATCAGCTCTATGTTCACAGATGGAAAAATGAAGCATATGAAGAAAAGAACACTGTCCCTACTGTGAAACATGGAGGAGGCTCTGTTATGTTCTGGGGCTGCTTTGCTGCATCTGGCACAGAGTGTCTTGAATCTGTGCAGGGTACAATGAAATCTCAAGACTTTCAAGGGATTCTAGAGAGAAATGTGCAGGCCAGTGTCAGAAAGCTGGGTCTCAGTCGCAGGTCATGGGTCTTGCAACAGGACAATGACCCAAAACACACAACTAAAAACACCCAAGAATGGCTAAGAGGAAAACATTGGACTATTCTAAAGTGGCCTTATATGAGCCCTGACCTCAATCCTATTGAGCATCTTTAGAAGGAGCTGAAACATGCTGTCTGGAAAAGGCACCCTTCAAACCGGAAACAACTGGAGCAGCTTGCTCATGAGGAGTGGGTCAAAATACCTGCAGAGAGGTGCAGAAGTCTCATTGACAGTTACAGGAATCGTTTGATTGCAGTGATTGCCTCAAAAGGTTGTGCAACAAACTATTAAGTTAGGGGTACCATCATTTTTGTCCAGGCCTGTTTCATGATTTTTTGAGTTTTCTTTTTTTTTTTATAATTCCGTTGAAGCATGGTTGAAAAGCAATGTCTGACTTTCATTGGTTAACATTCATAGAATTCTTATTTATTATTACTTTTGTCAGATTAAAGTTATTTCTGTGACCATTGTGAGTTTTTCTTTCATTGACCAAAGGGTACCAACAATTTTGTCCACGTGTGTAAGCAGACGTGGAGACTAGACAAACTAGGAGACTAAACAGACTAAGGGCTAGGCAGGTTAGTATCATGTTAGTAGCAAGACAGACTAACTAAACATTCTACAGTGGTACTTACACAAGGGAAAACCAAACAGACTAAGATACAAACTAATAACACATTTCACAAAGACAGCTCCACAAAACATATGCCAACTTAAACACAAACTAAAACAGAACATAAACAAAACAAAAACCCACTTAACATAACAAATGCTTGACCCAGTTTCCCAGAACAAACAGCTATTTATAGAATGTCTAATGAGTTACCTCGGTTCAGGTAAGCACTCTCATCACCTGACCGAGGTGCCTTCTGGGAAACAAACCAACTCAAAACAATGCCCTTTAGTGGTGAACCCTCACAACTTATTCTTATTAAACCCCCCCCCTTGAAACCGGATGGCGGAGGCAGCGCTGGTTTGCTTTCTTAGGCCAGGTGGCGGAGACAGCGCTGGATAGCTCTCGTAGGTCGAGCAGCGGAGGCAGCGTTGGAGCCCACACTGAGGTTCTTGGATGCGCTGGAGCCCCCACTGAGGCTCCGTGACGCACCGGAACCTTCACTGTTCTCTAGAAGGGCAAGCCGACTACCCTCAGCCTGCTTGCCCCGGCGTTAACAGTCCCAGCCTGCCGGGGGGCCCCTCTGCTATGCCCTTGTACAGTCGAGCATTCTGTCATGTTAAGTAGGCTTTTGATTAGGTTATGTCCTGTTTTAGTATGTGTTTGTTTTAAGTTGGCATATGTTTTTGAGGAGCTGACTTTGTGAAATGTGTTATTAGTTTGTATCTTAGTCTGTTTAGTCTCCTAGTTTGTCTAGTCTCCACGTCTGCTTAGATCTTATGTGTTAGTTTTTTTTTTTTTGGCATCCTGAATACTTATTTTTGGCGTCCTGGATACATACAGTATGCATTTACATAAGTAGTCTGTTTATTACAGTAACTAATCAGTTTATGTATGCCTATATATTTGGCAATAACGTAAGAATTCCAACGGGCAGTTTTGCATGTGTCAGCTGAACATTGTAATGATCGTATTGCAAGGTAAAATTAAAAATTTTAAGCATCCAAGTCAACCCAGTGATTCTGATTGTGCAGAACACACTTATTAGAGTTAAAACTACCTTTATTTCTTGATATAGTCCCCTGCTACAGTAACGCACTTATCCCAGAATTTCACTAGTGCTTGAAAACCATTAAGGTAGAAACATTTCTCAGTACGCAGGAGCCATGATCAGACTGCCTCACATCACTGTCACTGCTGAAATACCAGTCTCCCAAGAACCCATTTAATGGCCCAAAAAGATGGAAATCATGGAGAGAGGTCAGGACTGTACGGAGGATGTGACGATAACTCCCAGCCAAGTTCCTGTAGTGTGCAGTGGGCTGTATGAGGTTGTGCATTATCCTGCGAAAACAGAAAGTCATCTGTAATCAAACCAGGCCGTTTTGTCCCCTGAGATTGTTCCACTTGATGGGATACTTGGGTTATTTCATGGGAATTATTGTAGTTTGCTCTAAGCCACCACAGTTGAAATTGTCTCTTTTTTTTTGTCATTTTATTTATTTATTTATTTTTCCTGTTTGACTTGAACACCCTTTATTGTGAAGGACACTTTACTCATGTATAGAATGTTTTATCTGTGTATTTGTAAATTTGTAATCAGTGGTACATAAATGTTAGCGTTTATCAACATATACAAATGCGAAAATGCTGTATTGAATTTTTTTTTATACTATATTTCAGTTACTTTCTGCCAAAATTGGTTTTATGTATTAAAAACCATTTTGCCTGTCTCTGCATGATAGCCAGGTGTGCATGGCGGCCTCATATGGACCGACAGTATGAGTGTGAGTCTGAGCTCGAGTGTATTCCAGCTCAATGCCCTGAAGTGTTCAAAACTGCTTTCATATTCGTGCCATCATTCAGATCCGCCCCCTCCATCTGCCTGTGCGCTTTTCCTCAAGCTCTCGCAGTTCTGCATCACAAAAGCAGCAGAGAGCAGGCATAAAGTGTTTCCAGCTTACCTGCTTCAGCTCTGCCTCCTATCATCTTGAGGAAAACTTAATGATCTCTGCTTTCACTGTGTGACTGCAAGTCCTGGTTCTCCATAACTCCTTACCATGTACAGTCACCGTAAAGTCTGTTATCGTCTTTGTTGGTAAAACTAACACAGTCAATTGAAGTGATTATTATTATTATTATTATTATTATTATTGAAAATCCTGATATATATATATATATATATATATGTGTGTGTGTGTGTGTGTGTGTGTGTGTGTGTGTGTGTGTGTGTGTGTGTGTGCGTGTGTGTGTGTGTGTATCCTGCCAACTGTTATAGACATTACTTATTTTATTTTTGCTTATATCTTATATCCTCTTTTTCAACATCATAATATAGTATTACCTACTGTGGAGTTACTGCATATACAGTATCTACTGCATAGTCATGTTGCACAATATCTACTGTTTTACTGCATTTACTGTATATGTGCCGGCCTCATATGGACTGACGGTATGAGTGTGAGCTTGAGTGTATTCCAAGTTATACTTTCCATGCAAATTATACGGTGCGGGTTAAATAAGTAGAGTTATGTATATGAACTCACATGCACTTTTGGTAGATGCTAAATTGCATTTTGTTGTCGAGTACCTGTCCTATGCAATGACATTAAAGTTGTACCCAGTTTTTATATATGAGGTGGTATAGGAAAGGGGGATAAACAAAGGATCAGACCATTTCATTAGCATGTATATGACAAGGTGGCATACTGTATGTAGAAATGTTCTTTTCATTAAATTTACTTTCTAACACTCAAGGGCTGCTTTATAACCATACAAGCCAGACTCGTTTCATTAAGCCTGCATAAATAGTCTAGGGCTAACAGATCTGTCTGAGACATGTTTTGAGATCAGAGTAAAACCAATTAAATTGTGTCAAGATTATATTTCAGTCGACATCCAATCATTACCTCTAAATCCAAACGAATTTACAGATATATACTTGCTAGCTGAATGCTTGTTCCAAGGTAACATGAGGAGCCAGTAAAGGTTGTTCACAGTCCTGCAATAGCTGATGGGTTGAGAGGCCATTTGGACATGTGGTGTAGAGGAGCAGATGTTAGGCATGTCATGAGGGGCAGGATAAAACAGTGGGGGATTGTGGCATTCTTGTGCCCTTTTTCACTTCCCAGTTCACATCGCTGAGCACGTCTACTTCTAACAGAGAGTGTCTAAGACACACAAGCACACACACATACCGTACACACAAAATCCCCTAGATATAAAAACACAGAAGCACATGGCACACTGAGCCAGATACACAGACATTGGTTCAATTTTACTTACACTTACATTAGACATGAAATTAAAGTGAGTAGCAGTGTAAATCCATTTAGCTCATTAACTGAATAAATTTGAGAAAAGCGTCATTAAGTAAACAATTTGTAATAACCTCTTATTTCAAGCTGGGTGTGTTGTGAATTATTTGATGAAAACTTATCAAATTAGCAAAATCCATTTAACCACTTTCAAGACACCAACAGCCCTAAATTAAAGGTGTTCATCCACTGAGTCGTTTTTATATCTACAAAACTACCAACATTTAATTACTATATACAGTAAATGCTTTTTAACTGAGTAATTTTGTTTATAAATGCATGCGAGTTGTATTATAATATAATATAATTATACTGGTGGGTTATAAATAAATCGTATGCAATCATAGGTGTGTCCTTGTAGATATTGAAACCCTAAATTATTTGTCTTCTATCATGTTTTTTTCTTTTCCCATTTATGCTGACCCATTTCCCTACACTTGAATAATGACCTACATAAGCCCATAAATTGTGCATGCTCATTAATGACATTTTTAATTATTTCATTATGAAACTAGGTTATTTGTCAAATGATGAATAAGCCGATGATGGCCCTATGTACAACCATTTATTAAAACATAATGATGCTGTGACTTTGTTTGTCTTTAAACAGAGTCTGAGTTAAGTACTTTCATGAACTAAAAACACAGGCACTGGTTTTTACACTGACTCATTACCTACCCTAACAGTCCAAGTAGCTCTTAAAACTCAGAGCAAAAAATAGGCAATATGTTGAACTGAATTTTAACATCTACCACTAAATTTTTTTTTTTTTTACAAAAGAATTTAAACAAATTTATCATATAGCACAGAAATAGCATAGTAATCCTTGATTACATGTTTTTATGGTTGGTTTTGGTTGTTACTATGACCAAACAAATAATAATAATACACTTAGTTTAAAGGTAGTACAGTGGAACCTCGGATTGCGAGTAACATGGTTTACGAGTGTAAAGATTTTTAATACATTTTTAATAGGAAACCGAGAGAGTATTAGTTTACGAGCGCCGGGTATCATGTATCACGCATACGCCTCTTATTCTGACACAGAGCGTTACTATTATTTCCGGTGTGTGTGTGTGTGTGTGTGTGTGTGTGTGTGTGTGTGTGTGTGTGTGTGTGTGTGTGTGTGTGTGTGCGTGCGTGCGTGCGTGTGTGTGTGTGTGTGTGTGTGTGTGTGTGTGTGTGTGTGTTTGTTGTGAAACTTAAAAAGCGAAGTGGGGAGAGAGAGGAGGAGTGTTACTGTGTAAAACGAGGCGAGGGAAGGGGCTAATTCCACACACACACACACACACACACACACACACACACACACACACACACACACATGGCGCCTCGCGCACCAACAGAAAGACTTATCTGTCGGGATTTATTTGTACTTTTTTTTAAAGGTAAAGTGCAGATTAATTATTTTCATTTTATAGATTGTATTAATTATTTTTATGTATTTATTTTTTGGGGCTGTGGAATGAATAATTTGAGTTTTCATTATTTCTTATGGGAAATGATGATTTGGTTTATGAGTGTTTTGGAACACAAACCCACTTCAGGAACAAATTATGCTCGTAATCCAAGGTTCCACTGTACATATTTTCAATCTCATTCCCATATTCTGGTAGTGGTAAAACTTACATGTTATAAAAGTAACTATAACTTCCATAACGACCTGACATATCCGAAAACGGAAAAAAAAAGTTTTTTTGCATATACAGATCAAAAGCTTCTGTCACTTCTGTAACCATGACATGGTTGGTGGTGCCACCAAAAGGGCAAGTTTGAGTGTTTCAGAAACTGCTGACATCCTGGGATTTTCTAAGAAAATATCTTGTTGTTAAGAAAGGGTCATTGTTAAATGGCCAGACTTCTTAAACTGTCAGGAAGGATATCAGCAATCACATAATCATTCTTTACATCTGTAAGAATAAAAGCATCTTACTATATACAAAACGTTGAATCTTGAGGTGGATGTGCTACAACGGCAGAAGAAGATCACATTATAAACATGAATCTAAGGCTAACATAAACAGATGGAGATTTTTTATTTTTTTTAAAGAAGAAAAAGCACTGGTTCAGTTTCGGTGCGTGTATGTGGGCAGGGATGCGTTGGCCTAAAGTTTCTCATTTCAGTTGAATTTTCTGAGTGCCAAAAACAGGCTGTAAATAGTTTCCTTGGTAACAGTAGAAAGAAGGGATTTTCTTGTTTGAGGAGCTAAGCTTCACATGACGGTAGCAGAGTTAATAAGAAATAGAACAAGAAAAAGGAGGGCACTGTTTAAAAAAAAAAAACACTAGATTTTTAACATCATTTTTTCTTCATCTTAACAGAAACTTGAATAACCGCAATCCAGGCAAGAGGTAGGACATGTGTTCCCACTTCCATTAGAGCCAGCCGGGCTGACGTGTTTCAAATACGAGTGCTGTGAAAGTAAATGAGACATCAACAAAAGGAAAAAAAAATACTTCAATGCAGTTGCTAGGAAACATGGCAGCAAAGTAGCTTTCAAACGGTACAACCTCGGCATATTTTTGGAACACAACAGCGTTGTTCTTAGGAGAAATAGCAGTGGATGTTAATACATGTGTGGGTGCAGGAGACTCTGAGACAGAAGCTTATTAAAGACCTTTTCAAGTGGGTGGGAGCTCAAATTAATCTTTCAGACACACACCAAACCCTGTATTAAATTACATTGTTTCTTTGTGAATTTTAGGCATGAATTAGAAAAAAAAACTGCACCATTAGCAATAATGATTATCAGTAGGAAAGAAGATGATGATGATCATTTCGAAGTATAGTAATAACATTTATTCCAGCGCTTTTTTCTCTTATATATTTTTTAATTGATTTACCTTATAAAAACACTTCTTTTGAGCATTAAACATTTACACTCACATGTGACTATGTCATTATCCTTACCATCAAATAAAGAGTGTACTGTACACTCTTGCAGGCATCTGCATCAGACTGTCTTAGCCAAGTGCATGGAAAGAGGTCAGTACGTGGTATAGATTTTAGAACGTGCCGTGCTATGGCATGTGGAACCGCATGGAACCATGGTATTAGAGAGGCCTGCCAGCCCAGATGGCTTTGGCTCAATTCTCCATGTAAAAAGGAACAGGATTCGCCATGTACACTGGCTCTACCTCGGCCAGAGAAAGGTGTTCAATAAGGCTAATTGGCGTTCCCAAATTGCCCCGTAGTGTGTGCACTGTGCTGGATTGGCACCCTGTCCGAGTGTACCCATCCAGCTCTAAGTCTCCTAGGCTCCAGGCCCCCCGTGACCCTGAATACAGGTTAAAGCGGTATAGACGATGAGTGAGTGAATGAATAACTGTTCACCATTAGCAGAATTCTGCTGCAATTTAAAATGATCTTCAATATTTTTCCTACAACAATGTCTCAATTTTTACCTCCTTCTTGTGCTGGAAATCATAGTTAATATGATATATGTATATGTTATGTTAGGCATAAGATCTGAAAGAAATGATGATGTTTGAAATTATTCAGAATAAATTACATCAATGCTTGCATTATCAAGCATTGATGTAATTTATTCAGAATAATTTCAAACCTTCAAATCTAATGCATTATATTATTTATTATTTCTTTGATAAAATGTTAAATTCTGTTTAATCTTTGATAATTATGCACCATTAAAGTGCATTTTTGGCAACATCCCACTGATTTAGAAATTAATCATAAATATATTTCTCCCCCTTTTAACCTCTTCCCATTTTAGTGTCTGTGCTTTATTTAATTTTTTCTTGGAAACCATACTTCATATTGTTATCATTGTTGTCCATTTCCTTACTGTGTGTATAAAAAAACAACTTAATTAGGTCTCTAAATTAGCTAGTTTTTTATTATAATTATTATTATTTATGTTGTTAATATGTGTTGTACATAGCACCTTGGTCATGGAGGAATGTTGTTTCGTTTCACTGTGTACTAAACTGTACACACGTGGACAAAATTGTTGGTACCCTTCGATCAATGAAAGAAAAACTCACAATGGTCACAGAAATAACTTTAATCTGAAAAAAGTAATAATAAATAAGAATTCTATGAATGTTAACCAATGAAAGTCAGACATTGCTTTTCAACCATGCTTCAACGGAATTATAAAAAAAAAATGAAAACTCAAAAAATCATGAAACAAGCCTGGACAAAAATGATGGTACCCCTAACTTAATAGTTTGTTGCACAACCTTTTGAGGCGATCACTGCAATCAAACGATTCCTGTAACTGTCAATGAGACTTCTGCACCTCTCTGCAGGTATTTTGGTCCACTCCTCATGAGCAAGCTGCTCCAGTTGTTTCCGGTTTGAAGGGTGCCTTTTCCAGACAGCATGTTTCAGCTCCTTCCAAAGATGCTCAATAGGATTGAGGTCAGGGCTCATAGAAGGCCACTTTAGAATAGTCCAATGTTTTCCTCTTAGCCATTCTTGGGTGTTTTTAGCTGTGTGTTTTGGGTCATTGTCCTGTTGCAAGACCCATGACCTGCGACTGAGACCCAGCTTTCTGACACTGGCCAGCACATTTCTCTCTAGAATCCCTTGAAAGTCTTGAGATTTCATTGTACCCTGCACAGATTCAAGACACCCTGTGCCAGATGCAGCAAAGCAGTCCCAGAACATAACAGAGCCTCCTCCATGTTTCACAGTAGGGACAGTGTTCTTTTCTTGATATGCTTCATTTTTCCGTCTGTGAACATAGAGCTGATGTACCTTGGCAAAAAGTTCCATTTTTGTCTCATCTGTCCATAGGACAGCTTTGTGGCTTGTCAACATGTAGTTTGGCATATTCCAGTCTGGCTTTTTTATGATTTTTTTTCAACAACGGTATCCTCCTTGGTCGTCTCCCATGGCTCAAACAACGACGGATGGTGCGATCTGACACTGATGTTCCTTGAGCATGAAGTTCACCTTGGATCTCTTTAGAAGTCTTTCTGGGCTCTTTTGTTACCATGCGGATTATCCGTCTCTTTGATTTGTCATCAATTTTCCTCCTGCAGCCACGTCTAGGGAGGTTGGCTACAGTCCAAATTTCAGAATAATATGTGCAACTGTAGTCACAGGAACATCTAGCTGCTTGGAGATGGTCTTATAGCCTTTACCTTTAACATGCTTGTCTATAATTTTCTTTCGAATCTCCTGAGACAACTCTTTCCTTCGCTTCCTCTGGTCCATGTTGAGTATGGTACATACCATGTCACCAAACAACCCAGTGACTACCTGGAGCCCTATATATAGGCCCACTGACTGATTACAAGATTGTAGACACCTATGATGCTAATTAGTGGACACACCTTGAATTAACATGTCCCTTTGGTCACATTATTTTCAGTATTTTCTAGGGGTACCATCATTTTTGTCCAAGCCTGTTCCATGAGTTTATTTTTTTAAATAATTCTGTTGAAACATGGTTGAAAAGCAATGTCTGACTTTCATTGGTTAACATTCATAGAATTCTTATTTATTATTACTTTTGTCAGATTAAAGTTATTTCTGTGACCATTGTGAGTTTTTCTTTCATTGACCGAAGTGTACCAACAATTTTGTCCATGTGTGTATATGGTTGAGTTGACGCGACAATAAAAGCCTACTGGACTTGACTTGACTTGACTGTGTTTCCTGTATAATGTTGTGGTGGGTGCTGGAACCTATCACAGGCAACTCAGGGCTCAAAGCAGGCTACAATATGAACACAAGCACATAAACACAGTCATCATACACTACAGGCAATTTGGAAATGCTACTTGGCCTACAGAGCATGTCTTTGGACTGTGGGGGGAAAACTGGAGTACCTGGAGAAAACCCAGCAAGCATTGGCAGAACATACAGTACAAGCTCCTCACCCTGAGGTGAGATCCGAACCATAACCCGTGTTATGTTGTTGAGACACTGGGTCATTATGCCACTTTAGTCTACTTTGCAAAAGACAAAACAATATAGAATACACACTAAGAAACACCATTATTACATGCATCATATTATTTTTAGTGATGAAACGTAATGATGAAAGAATCACTATGCACTATAATAATAAAAATAATAATAATAATAATAATAATAATAATAATAATACTATTCTGTGGTATCTGTTCTATTGTTCATACTATATTTATAATAATATTTAGAAATTGCTTCCAGGTAAGTGAATCACTGGTATTGCATACAGTCTATCTTTATACAGTCGATATCCTTCTTACAGCATTCTAGTACCTTTTACAACGCAGTCTGATTCAGCTGTTCCAGTTTACGAGGCAATATATTTGTCCTCCCCTGAGTAAAGAGTGAAAATGCAGTCGGGGCTAAAAGTTCTCCCTTAGTCTCTCACTTGCCTCAGAGTGGCAGGTGAACTGTGAGGAATGCGCGAGTCTGACCAGCCAGCTGAACAGCTTTGAGCGAAACCTGCAGAGCAGTGGAGAGCAGCTGGTTGTGGCATGGTTGAGGGAGTCCTGTCCCGCCTGCTTTAGAGCTGTCACTTGCACACTGAGATTGTAACTGCAGGATTCCCTTGAGCAACAATCCAAAAGGGGAAAACAAAAGACCCCCCCCCCCCCCCCCCCCACACACACACACACACACACACACATACCTCCACCCCACTGACACACAGGTATAGCAGATGTACATACTTTCTGGGGTCCCTCAAAGGAGGATTGTTTACAGCTTATAAGAATTCGATAACACGGGTTTAACAACATGGAAGTCAAGAATAACCTTGATGTTATTGTTTTCCTGTCAGACGGAGAAGGATATGGAATTATTGTGTGGCGCAACTCCCACAGCAAATGTCCAAAACACACACACACACACACACACACACACAAACACACACACACACACACACACACACACACACACACACACACACACACACACACACACACACACACACACAGTCTATTAAGTAGAGCAGAAGATTGGTACTGGCCTTACCTCACCTGTCAGTGGTGTCTAGAATTGGTTGGATTAGTTTATGGCCTGCTTGGCAGGACTCAAATAGAGCCAGAGAGTTTCTCTTACAGGAACAGAAAAGAATGGCAGAAGGACATTTAAGCTTCCTGTAGCCTTTCAGACTTGAGCCTGTCACTAATAACCAAGAGCCATGTCCACTTGACCTACCCAGCAGACAGCAACAATTACACAGTGTCCCGGGCTAGGGTATAGCAAGGCAATAGCAGAACACAATTTATTTACTTAGTTATGGTTGTGTATTACCCGGGGTATAGGATATTCCTGATTTTGCTGAGGTAGAAAAGAAATCACATTCCATACTCCGAGAAATAAAGGTAGTATACTGTGTTTCGTTCTCAGTGCAGCGGGAAAAGCTTTAAAATGACTTTTTTTAAGGTCCACTTGTCAGAAACACAATCTGAATTATTGGCCAAGCAAGTTATAACACACAAGCAATACTAACACCATCCAGTCAATGCATATACTGTACTATTTACAGACAGCACACAATGCACAGCATAGGAGTGCAACACAGATTAAATACAGGCAACAATGTACAAAATGTGTATACAGATCAACAATATACTGTATGTGCATAGTTTGTTTGTGCAATACAGTGTTTGCAGATGTAAAGCAAGGCGTAGCAACTATCTGAGGAACATGTGGATATTTCTACAGCAGATGATACAGTATTCTTCAGCTACTTATGAAGGTGACAATCTCAGTCTGGCAGTATTTGTCCTCAAATCGTTTTAACGATGTACTCATTGGCAAGAAAAATTCCTTTACATGGACTATTGCTCATTTAAGTCATTCATTTATATACATATACAACGTTCTATAAAAACGAGACGAACCTTTTCCATGTAGAATTTACCTCTCTACAATGTTCAGTCCTGGTTTATTTTTTTATTATTGCAGTTTTGTTAACCGTTGTGTTTGGTAGTAAGATTCTGTATTTATCCCCTATTCGGTATTCAAGGCTAAGCTCAGGACTAAGAGTCCTAATTTGAAATTGTAGATAATACAAAAACATATTAGCATATGAGCAATAGGCCAAAAGAAAAACTTTGTGAATTGTCTTCATTCGAGTATGAATGCCAAGACGGTAATCAGTGAGAAAATGGAAAAGGCTCAGCAGTAATCAGAGAACACTGGCAACATTCACGAGTAGATTTGATTGTATTATAATGGAACACCACTGGCACACCATTTAGAGAGGAAGAGATGCTTCTACTTACAGTATGCACACACTTTGGTTTATGTCTGCCTCTGTGTATGTATGTGTGCATGTGTGTGGGTGTGTGTATGCACATGCAGTAATGCTACTTCAACTACTACTCCAAAGAAGAAGAAGAAGAACAAGAATTATAAGAATAATTTATTTGTTGTCTTTTCTTGTTCCTATCTGGTTTTTTAAAATATTGCCTAAGTCAATTCTACATCTTAACCTTCATATAAATGCAGAGATGCATGAATATAAACTGTTTGCCCTATTTCCCAACTCAGCACAATTCCCAGTAGTTTTATCTACAGTATAGGGTATGCATTGTTATGAAAAAGCTTGAATTTTTTAGATATCCTGGTTTACTCACATTGCTTGTTCCTACTATGTAACTACATTGTGTTTCACCATAGGTAACAGCAACATATGGTTAATTAATAGTTCGTACAATTTCCCATAGATGGAAAAATGAAAGGGCAAATGTGAATAATTGTATTCTTTCCAAATGCCTGCAGGATACATAAGTCAAGCTTTCTTCTTGTTTCTACTCACCCAGAGTTAGAAGAATATGTAGAATAACAGGACATACTTAAAGATTAGATTAGATTAGATTAGATTAGATTAGATTAGATTAGATTAGATTAGATTCAACTTTATTGCCATTGTGCAAAGTACATGTACAAAGCCAATAAAACGCAGTAGGCATCTAACTAGATGTGCATACTGTAAGTGGCCTACTTACCATAAATAACAATGTGGTAAATGAGGGTATGAGTGCATAAGTACAGGAGGTATGTAGAGAGAGTGCAGGAGGTAAGAAGGATATGGTATATATGGTAATATACGTATAACTTAGCAAATATTGTACAGTAAAGAAGTCATGTTAAGAAGAGAACATGCTCAACACAATATACATATGTACATACAGTATATGAATGTTTGTAAGAAACATATAAAGAGTAAATATAGATGGAAATCGCTAGTGATTGAATAGCATTAAGGTATAAAGTTTTCTCAATACAATGGATCCATAATCAGTCTGCCTGCTTCACTGCTGAAATGCTGGCCTCCCATGACCTCCTTTAAAGGGCTAAACAGGTGGACGCTCTCGCAATACCCAACATGCACTAATGTTCCAGAATTGCATACAGATGTGTTTCTTCCGCACGTTGACAACAAGTTCAGGTGCTTCACTCAATTAGTGTTAATAGTGATTGCAGTGGACTACCTCAGCGGGGATCGTCATTCATGGTTGTATGGTCTTCTTTAAATTATTAGTACCATTTTGAACTTTACTGTAATCACTGTACTGTGCTTCTGTAAAGTCTTCTGTAAATGTCAAACAGTTTAACACTGTCATTCACAAGAAATTTAACAAGCATGTTGTTCCATTCTTGCGTTAATATGGATGCATGCAATTTTACTTAATATGCGATTTGCATGGCCCGACACATTAGCGCCACCATGCGGTAACAGAAGACACTCACCAATCGAAAAAGACAGCTCGTTCGATTTAGTAACATCTCCAAGCGTAGCTTAGCTCAATGATTAATTAGGCAATATTCATGCATCTTTTAGTTGATAGTGGCACTAGAGGAACTTACATTTTGCAGTGACATCAATAAATAACCTCCACAGGAATTACAGTGGAGTACATTACTCAGGACACCCTTTGAGTTTGACACAAAACTCGAGAAGAATCTCTGTCATAGCTCTATACTTCACGCATTTTCCTTCCACCCACCAAAGCTTTTCAATCATTCCCCAGGTTCACTAGAGACCAGCAATCTGATGGTACCTGATATTTCTTCACATTTATTATCTGAAGTTAAGACCCCACTTTTCTTCCTGACTATGGTAAATGAGCAATCGGTGCAATCTGACAACCAGATCTTTCTGCGGAACAGGTTCCTGGGTAAGGTTAAATTGAAAGGAAAGCCTGAATCCAAAAAGGGTTATGCTTCCCTCCTAAATAAATAAATAAATAAATAAATACAATAAAAAATCTATATACTGATTTAAACAGGTATTTTACAAAGGGTGTATTTCACCAGGATTTTTTCAACTCAACACTAAGAGTAAGACAGATTAAAGAAGAGTTTAGCTTCGAGCCGTCCTTGTCTGAGTAGGGTTCCTATCTAACTGGACATGTTTTACAGCAGGTATTTGCTAGCAATTCCAATTCCAGACAGCTACAAAAATATCCTCAATTTACTGAGCAGCATAGTAACTTTAGCACAAATGAACCTCATAAAATAGCCGTAGCGGAGGGGGGAACGAATGTCCTCCCCTTCTGAATGCTCCCCACACACAGCCGAGGATCTCAAAGATGGATTTTCTGCTCCACCACAAGAAGTCCTGAATGGCACACTGATTATTACACCACTTCAGACTCATTCCCTAAGCTCCAATCATCTCTGCTGGCATGAATCATCTTTTCCCATCACTAGCAGCTAAAGCACCACAATGGTCTTTTATGCCCAGTTTATGGCTTACTGTACTCCTGTGTCTGCCAGCTGTTACCAAGTCTGGGCCAGAATCATGTTTATTGTAAACTTAAGTATTGTTCTGTAGCAGCCAACTAAAGACTATGGAATTACTCATTCCTCTTTCTGCCAATCCAGCTCCTATTCTTCAAAAAAATATATTCTCTTATTTAAATGATCCAATTCCAGTGACATCTAAGTGTTTCGTCGGTGGTGATTAATTTGAGTACTGAATCAGGGCTGTCAGTTGAAGCTGGATGAATGCATCCGATTCTGTATTTCGCCTTTGCAAATGTGCCTCCATAAGGCTTTCTGATCTCTCTGGGAAATTAACGAGGACAAGGGGCTGAATGCAAGTGGTTTCATCACTCTAAAGAACGTGCGTGGGACCCGGCGCATGGCACCGTCTGATATGTACAGCTGAGGAACATGGTTTTAATGAGTAATGCTATACAAAAAGAAAAAAATCCTCATTATTTTTTTTCGAAGTACTTATGGTAATAAGATTAAATTGAAGTATATAACAACTACACTGAAATACTTTTGAATTCCTACGTGTACTGATATACTGTATGTACACAATTAGCTTTGAAATCATTTCTATACAATACACACTCCAGGTTATTGTAGCTTGCTGCCTTAGTTGATCCCAGCAGTCAATAACACTGAATGCCTACAGTATGTAACAGTGGTTCAGTGAACCCCAGAAAAATACTAGAGCAATAGAAAGAAGCTGGAAATGTACACACATGTCGCACCGTGACATATGATATATAAAGTATGTCGTTTATTCATCCCTAGTATTGCTTTGTCAATAATGATCAGGGTTGCGTTGGATCCAGAGACAGTCGCAGAAACCGATAGACATATTCTGAAAGAGATTCCAGATCATCAATACGCACCATGCATGCAAGCATTCATGCACACATTGAATTTAATGTAAACAAGAAATTGTAGAACCCAGAGGAAACTTAGGTGGACATGGGACGCACATACAAAATTCTATACAGTGTAGTGATTTGACAAAGCAAATTGCTCCACCGTCAAGTTAAACTGTCACACAGCCACTTTCCTGAACCTACTTGAGAAGATCTTGCCTGGTCAGTCCTGATTCTGAATGACTAGATCCCCTGCTTGTTATCCAGGATTTATGGAATCAGTTACAGTGCCTTGCAAAAGTATTCACACCCTTTCAACTTTTACACATTAACTACTGACACACGATCTGCTCTAATCACCTCCCAATGTTTTTACCTGATTGTCCAACATCACCCCAGCTCCTTATGGGCATACTCTGGGATGTCATATTGGTGGTGAGGGTGCTTAAGCACCTGCTAGAAGCTTGAGAAGGTGATTCTCCCTGTCTAGGAATATTATGGGAATGCATTATGGGAATTATGAAATGCAACAGTTCATACTGTAATTCATTAATAATTTCATTGTGTCTAATTTCAGTCTCATGCCTTCTTTATGGACAGCATTCGATTCCGTAGGTTGCATATCACTATCTAGTTCCACTCAGGCCAATGCCATTTTGAAGGTGGCTATATCAGTTAGTTTAGAGTGTGTCAGTGGTGCACGTGATCACTGATGCTGTTTTCAGATAGTGAGGAGAGAGTTCAACTGCAGTGTCATTATGAGACTTCCCTCCCAGAGCTCAAAACTAACAGGCTGAATTGAGTTCTTTTGTAATCTCCACAAATGTACTAGAAATGTCTAAAGAAATCCACTCACCCAAGCGGAAGAGAAGATAAGCATCTCCTATCAGCTTTAGGGTGCCTCCAACTGTAGTGAAAAGCTGTTAAAATTAGATTAGATTACATTAATACAAGTTTATTGTAATTGTGC
Organism: Clarias fuscus; assembly: GCA_030347435.1. Lineage (NCBI taxonomy): Eukaryota > Metazoa > Chordata > Actinopteri > Siluriformes > Clariidae > Clarias > Clarias fuscus. The sequence continues at coordinate 22,027,158 of CM059214.1, read as the reverse complement.
AAGGTACATGTAAAAAGCCTATGAAATCAAGTTAGTATCTAACCATAAGTGCATAAGTGGCCTATTTACAATAGATAATGAGTGCAGATATAAAGTTATGGGCATCATATGTACAGGAAGCGCAGTAGGTATTAGAAATGTGATATTTGGGGGAATTATACAGTACTGTGCAAGAGACTAATTTTTTTCATATTAAATTCTATTTGGGAACAAATGTTTTATGGTGACAGGCTGCAAAGTGACTAAAGATACAATTTTTTTTTTAAATTGTTGTTTATGGAGTCGCCTCTGTAGCAACCTTATTTCCCCTCTCCTCTGTTCCAACCACTCAGCATTCAGAATCAACTGTACACTAATGGACATCCTGTTCCCTTTCAAAAGCTACACTCGATGCTGCGTGAAAACGCTATGGGAACATCTCTTTGTTTCCGGTTGTGAAGCCTGTGTATGTCAAAACCGCCGAATACCTCGGCTTATAACCTCTGCCAGACATGACGTCAACGAATAAGGTGCACCTGAAGGTTATAAATAGGAGTGAACCAGAAACATCCTCAGATCTTTTTGTCTTCAGGACCGCTTTGTGTTTGCGTGTGTGTGTGCAACAGAATCACGGTAGGAAAGAAAAACTTAACTTACCGATAATGGAGAGTTGGTTGAGAGATGTGTGCCTCTCTCAACCGTGTGATTTCTTTCGGAGGGCGATCTCTGCGACTTTTTCTTGAGTGCTTGGGTTTCAAGGAAAGTGCAAGCATTGTGATCTCCCTATTAAGGCACTTCGCGCGTGGGGCTCGCATGCGTATGAGACGGTATTTCCCCCTTTCTCTCGCGGTCTCTCAGGAAGGAAGATCAGGAAGTTTTTAGCGTCCGCTTCTCAAGCGCGCTCCGGCGCTTCTTGTGAGCAGATGAAGAGACTTCCTCACGTGCTTTCATGGAAATAGCGTGCCGATCGGGCGGACGCGCATGAGCCGGAATTCCCCTTTCTCTCGCGCTCTTCCCGGATCAGGAAGTTTTAGCGTCCGCTTCTCAAGCGCGTACCGGCGCTTTTTGTGAAGGGGCTGAATAGATTTCCTCTTTTGCCGCAAAATAAATAAATAACTTTTTTTTTTAAAGAATAAAAATAAATTTAAAAAATGTAAAAATCCCCAAGCGCTCAAAGTTAGACGACAGGTTTCTGTCGGGTGGCCAGGGGAGGGGCCTCAACAAGGGTTCCTCCCCTTTTTTTGGCAACCTCTTTCATGGAATAAGCCTTATTCATCCCCTGTTTTATGATGATACCCCAGATTGAAGAGATGCTTGCGAGCCATCTCTCTCCTGGGAGCTCATCCTCCCTGGAAAAGCCCACACTGCCGACCAAGCCGCGTAAACTAACATCTTCGTTGGTGGGGAAAGCTTTTCAGGCAGCGGTTCTGGCTGGTGCTGCCTTGCACACCATGGCGGTTTTGCAGGCATACCAAGCTCACCTGCTAGGAGTTCTGAGCACTGGCGGGTCTATTGATGGCGGCGAGCCACAGACTTATTTCTCCGTGCCACCATGCAGGTGGCCCGTGCTATCGGCCGTTCTATGGCTGCCGCGGTCGCCACGGAGAGACTTCTGTGATTAAACCTCACGGGCATCGAGGTCAGGGATCGCGTTTTTCCTCCTTGATGCCCCCCCTCTCGCCTTCCGGCTTCTTTGGCGACACTGTAAACATCGCCACCACTAGGTTCGGGAGGTGAAGCTCTACAAGTAGACCTCTGTGAGGTTTCTCCCCTGCCGTGCTCAGGAGTTGGGACTGTAGGCCACCCAGTCCCGACCAGGTCTGGTCCCCACGAGGCATGAGGCGCAGAAGGAGAGTGTGCCGAGCCAGCTACCCCCTCGTAGAGACAGGGGAAGGTCTCGTCACGCTTCGCAATCCGCCTCAAAGAAAAAAAAAAAAAGCACCGGACCTGAGGAGAATTATTTCCGCCAAAAAGTCCTGAGGTTGACGTGCCCAGGACCACGGGGGTGTCTCCCCCTGGGGAGGGATGTGTAAAAATTCCAATAAGGGATAAAGACTCCTCCCTGGCAACCTATGGGGGCCGTTGTCTAATCTCCGCCACCACTGGTGTTTCGGGAAGCAGCGGTCTCCAGCGAAATGTTAGGTGCTCGGTTCCTTCCTGCCTTGTTTCAGGATGCTGGACACCTAACACCCACCCCCCATCCCCATTGCACATCGTTCTCCGCGTTTCAATGGCATGGTCTTCACTTCCATGAAACCGGAACGAGCGCATCTGCTGACTTGGCAATTACAGACTTTGCTGGGAAAAGGGGCCATAGATTATGTTCCCCTTCCAGACGAGAGATGGGGGGGTGTCCAATTTTACATCTTCTTGGGCTGAACATCAAAATGTTGACAGCCAAAATGATCGTTTCTCAAATTCAACCAGAGGTTTGGTTTGTGTCGGTCAACCTGAATGACGCATATTTTCATATAGAAATATTGCCACAACACAGGAGGTTCCTGAGGTTTGCTTTCGGGGGCGAAGCTTACCAGTATCGGGTCCTTAAATCTGGTCTAGCCCTGTTACCCCGCACATATAAAATGCACGGATGCAGCTCTGGCTCTATGATTCCAGGGCATCCGTATTCTGAATTGTATAGACGACTGGGTGATCCTAGCTCAGTCTTAATAGCTAGCGCTTCGACATCGGGATGTCGTCCCAGCTCATCTCCATTCATTAGGATTGAGGCTTAACTCTACGAAAGGAGTTCTCTTTCCTGTTCAGAGGACAACATATTTGGGTGTCACATGGGATTCAATCACAAGGCGGGCACAGCTGTTTCCCACTTGTGTCGAACCCATCCTCCAACACCTTGAAGGAAATCAAGCAAGGCCAGAAAGTGACTCCATCACTTTCAAAGATCTTAGGTCTCATGGCAGCTGCGTCCTCGGTGATACCTTTGGGCCTTCTGCACATGAGGGTGTTTTCAGTTGTGGCTAAGAGCCAGGGGATTTCACTCAAGGGCCAATCCCCAGAGGCTAATAAGGGTTACGCGCCGGTGCTTCGTACCCTTTCTATGTGGTTCAGACCCCGGTTTCTGACTTTGGGTCCCACTTTAGGTCCGTCTTGTCGTCGCAAGATGCTAACGACAGACGCTTCCCTCATGGGCTGGGGTGCGGTCTTGGATGGCCGTCCAGCACAAGGGAGCTGGAGAGGTCATCTTCTCGCATGGCACACCAATTGCCTCGGAATGATGGCTCTGTTTCTGGCCCTGAAACACTTCCTCCAGCAGTTGAGAGGCTACCATGTCCTAGTGCGGGTGGACAACACTGTGGTAGGCTCGTACATAAATTGCAAGGGTGGACTGTGCTCGCGCCGCTTGAACAAACTAGCACACCAGGTTCTGCTTTGGGCACAGGACAAGTTCCTGTCCCTCAGAGCGATTTACATTCTGGGGCACATGAATGTAGGAGCGGACTTGCTATCCAGACAAGCTGTGACACATGGGGACTGGAAACTCCACCCCGAAGTAGTCAGTCAATCTGGGAAAGATTTTATATAGCAGAGGTGGACCTCTTCGCATCGCAAGAGGCAGCACAATGTCCCCTTTACTACTCTGACTCCTCCAGCTCCCCTGGGTCTGGACGCCATGGCCCACACGTGGCCCAGATTACGCCTTTATGCGTTTCCTCTGATATTTCTGCTCCTAGGAGTCCTGGCGAGGGTCTGTCAACAGGGTTTGCGCCTCTTATCGATAGCGCCCCAGTGACCGACCAGAGTGTGGTTCTCAGATCTAATATATCTCCTCGACGGCTCACCCTGGGTGATTCGAGTGAGGAGGGATCTTCTGTCTCAGGCGCAGGGGACAATATTTCATCCCCGGCCCAAGCTCTGGGACCTTCACGTTTGGCCCCTGAAGGAGACCAACTAAGACATGCTGGTCTTTCAGCCAGCGTAATTGAAATCATTTTAAGTGCCAGCGCTCCCTTCACTAGAAGAACTTATGCCCTCAAATGGAGTGTATTTGAAAGTTGGTGCATGGTAAGACATGTAGACCCAGTCCACTGCCAGATTGTTTCAGTGCTGGAGTTTCTGCAAGAAAAGTTGTCCTCTGGCTTATGCCGTAGTACTCTCAGAACATACATGGCCGCTATTTCGGCATGCTCTGACCGATGGGGTTTCTGTGGAAAAGCACCATTTAGTTGCCCGTTTTATTCATGGAGCTAAACGGTTGAGGCCGCCCACTAGAGCGACAGTCCCTTCATGGGACTTAGCTATCGTACTCGAAGGCCTGGCTGACACCCCTTTCGAACCACTAGAGTCAGCGCCTGTCAGGCTTCTGTCTCTTAAGATGGTTTTTCTTATGGCTATTACTTCTTTGAAGAGGATTGGGGATCTGCAGGCTCTGTCAGTCTCCCCATTCTGCCTAGACTTTGCCCCTGGGGCTAGTCAAAGCTATTCTGCATCCTCACCCGAACTATCTTCTCAAGGCCATTTTCGACCATGCACCCAGTCGTTCTTAAAGCCTTCTGTCCTTTCACAGCTCCGGAGCAGGAAAGACTTCACTTACTGTGTCCAGTATGTGCTCTACGGATTTACATCCACCGCACTAGCCAGTGGCGTCAGTCAGAGCAGCTCTTTATTTGCCATGGGGGTCGCAACCGGGGGGGGGCGGCCCCACTAGACAGACTCTGTCACACTGGGTGAGAGAGGCTATTGCCCTAGCCTATGAGGTGCGTGGTCACACTTCGCCTCTGGGAATCAGGGGGATTGCCTCATCAATTGCTCTGGCAAGGGGCGTCCCCCTGCAGCAGGTGTGTGATGCAGCAGGCTGGTCCTCTCCACACACGTTTGTTAGAATTTATTGTCTGGATGTCAATGCTACTCCGGACTCGTGGATCCTTGAGTCAGCATCCCAGAGCTAGGTCTGAGACCTCCTTGGCTATTGTGCGCACACGCTACACAACCTAGGGGTCCAGACACTTGCAGTGCGGCGGCGTTGGTATTCTCGTTCCCATAGCGTTTTCACGCAGCATCGAGTGTAGCTTTTGAAAGGGAATGTCTCGGGTTACTTAGCTGTAACCCTGTTCCCTGATAAAGCGGGAATGAGATGCTGCGTTTCAATGCCTCACTGCTGGCGTGCCTGGACGTCCTTCAGACAAAATTGACCTGAGGATGTTTCCGGTTCACTCCTATTTATAACCTGCAGGTGCACCTTATTCGGTGACGTCATGCCTGGCAGAGGTTATAAGCCGAGGTATTCGGCGGTTTTGACATACACAGGCTTCACAACCGGAAACAAAGATGTGTTCCCATAGCGTTTTCACGCAGCATCTCGTTCCCGCTTTATCAGGAAACAGGGTTACAGCTAAGTAACCCGAGACGATCATCTGTCAACATCTGCATCTGTTTCTCACTAGTTCGTGCCTTAAGGTAAATGGGTTTTATGCTTGAGTGATTTAAATGTTACTGGTCAGGTTCAGGGACTGGTTTACAGGACTAAAAATGAGCGACAAACACTTGCCAAAAATGAGAACTATTCATCTAAAACTACGTACATTTTAAAAAATGCATGAAGGTATTTCCTTTTGGGAGAAAAATATAAAGAAATGAGGGGTGGCTCAAGACTTTTGCACGTTACTGTATAATGTACAAACAATGTGCAGTGGTGAAGATGTGTTAAGAATATAGCACAAGATAATTTTATGTGCATAAATGTATGTATGATCATATAGTACAACATGTACAAATAGATATGGATTTAAAAAAAACAGTAGTGATGTACTGTAAGCAGACAGCTCCATATGGACTACATGTACTGCATATGTAATGCATTTATAGTTTTATGAGCAAAAAATATCCAGGTTGATGAAGTTAGTTACCTAGTAATGTTGCTACATTTTCTGCAATTTTATTTCCACTGTTTATAATTGGAATATACTGGAAACTACTTCATATTATTTTTATCATATTATATTATTTACTTACCAATGATTGTTATTTGGTGGATTTTAACCCACCGCAAACACACTCACATATACGGTCTTATTCCATACTAAATATATCCTCTAAAAACCCTTAATGCATCCTACATGTGGTTGAATCCCACCTACAATATACATACTGTAGAAAATAAATAAAGGCACACACATTGGTTTCACACATAGTACAATACATACAGTATCTGACAACTGTCATCCAGCATATGAGCATAAAAGCTTGGGAAGATACATTTTATTTTTCTGATCTAGGCAGTTTTCACAGGAACCTACTTAGTAGGCCTATGAGTGGGTTGCCATGTTGCCATGGTAATGATGTTCTCTCCTCTTTTCCACTGCTGCATCATCTTTGTCAAGGGTGACACCATGTGGAGGAGGAGTGACAATAAATGTTTAAAGCCACAAATAAATCTTTAACTAAGTAGAATTTCTAGAGCATGTTTGTTAGACTTAGAATTACTTAGATAAGCCTTAAAGTATGTATTTAAAACATCAACGTAATATGAAAGCTGATATACCAGCTGTTTTAGTCGGCAAAGTGTGGCTGGGTTTCTCATAAATGCCACGGATTATTCTTGATGTGTGTGTGTGTGTGTGTGTGTGTGTTGTCAAGTAGTGTACTGATAATTAAAGACATGCTTAAAGTGGTGAAAGAATTAGATAATTGCGAACAGGTGCTTGTGTCCAATCATTTATGTAACTGGAACGAACATCTGGTGTGAGTGAATCAGTTAGCAACAGAGAAACAAACATTTTTTTAAAACACTGCTCATGCTCTTGCATGGAAGAAGGGAAACATAAACAGCAGGATGTCTTCTACTTCTGAGAAGTAGACTCAAATTCACTTTCTGAAAAAAACTCATGGTCTCCTTGATGATTGAAGACCTTCACGCCCTGCTGGAAAATGCGTTGCATTCTGGCCAGCTAACATCTGTCAAAACCATGGTGAAATGTCTTTGCCAGGTCATTTCACAACTTGTTTATACTTGAAAAAAAAAATCAGTAAATGTTCAGCAAACTGAACTAAACAACACTGATCACCAAATATACACCAGCAAATTGAAATGAACAACTCGGATCACCAAAGTTCTCAGAAAACTGGTGACAGGTTTATACTGTAAGTACCCAATGCTTACCCGTACCTGCAGGAACTAAAGGTCAGCATATAGAGTTCCACAGAAAAGTCAATGCAGCACTAATCACCATAAAATTGTCAATGCTGGCTACAATAGAAAGACCCAGCCACCAAAATCCTTAAGTTCCAATCCGATCAAACACCCATAGGATCCATAGTGCTACACCCTGCAACCCACACCACCCAAAGGATCCACTGCAAACCTCCTGGTGCCAGACAATACATCAGGGTCACCCAAAGGTCTCGTGCAGCCACGCCATGAGGCACAAAGGAAACACAAAACCTAGGGGGTTTCAATGTTAATGATTTTAATGTTATGGCTGTACTGTATGTGGTATATATGCAAGTACACCGAGTAACTATTGTAAATTACATTATACTATATGCTGTTGTGGTGTTCATTGGTGATTGTTGAGGCTGTAACTCTAAATTAACTTCTCCTGTTATTTTTTTTGCAAATGTAATATACAATACTGTTCTTGCAAGAACTATAGATGTCTTATATGTTCTCACTCACTCACTCATCATCTATACCGATTAATCCTGTATTCAGGGTCATGGGGGCCTGGAGCCTATCCCAGGAGACTTGGGGCACATGGCAGGGTACACCCTGGACAGGGTGCCAATCCATCACAGGGCACAGACACACACACATACACATACACTCACTCATTCACACACTACGGGCAATTTTGGAAACGCCAATTAGCCTAACCTACATGTCTTTGGACTGTGGGAGGAAACCGGAGTACCCGGAGGAAACCCACCAAGCACGGGGAGAACATGAAAACTCCATGCACACAGAGACGGGAATCGAGCCTGGCCGGGTGCTAACCACTACACCACCGTGCCGCCCTGTCTTATATGTTATTATTATTATTTTATTTCATTGTGTTTTGTTTTGAGTGTTGTTCTAAAATGTAGGGAAAAAAAACTTTTCACTGGTACTGTATATTATTATTATTATTATTATTATTATTATTATTAACTAAATTCACAGCTATACTGGTTTTCACCACATAAGCCCACTAGCTCCATCAATAGGCCAAGTGTGGACATACATTTACAATAACAATGGACCCAATGGTAGAAACTCATTTACACTTCCTCTGATTCTGTGGGTCAAACAAGGTTTCATGTAATGTTCATTTATGCCATACTGGTTTTTCTGTTGAACTAAAATTTTTAAATACTTTATATTTTTCACTTACAATTTTGTTTGCAAATTTCTTATTTCTAGAGCATAAAGTCATGTATTTTGGAAATTAACAAAATCTTCTTTCGTTTTTTTAAGTATTCAAATCTACTTGAAGGACCAGTGCAAAACAGCATAAGTCTGACATTTCTTCTAGAAGCTAAAGAATTATGATGACTATGTAACCAAACAGAAATAAGACCATTTTTTTGCAACTTCATCTTCTATACCACTCATCCTGGTACAGGTTTGCATGAGCTGCCTCAGGGCAAGAAGTAGGGTACACCCCGGACAGGGTGCCAATCCTTCACAGGACACACTCGAACACACACACACACATACACACAAGGGCAATTGGGACATTAATTAGTCTAAGCACTAATTAGACTGTGGGAGGAAACAGGAGCACCTGGAGGAAACCCACCAAGCATGGTGAGAACATACAAACTCCACACATTCAGACTCATCAAATATTTTGGTTCCACTTTTTTCACTAATATTTAACTTCTTTGGTAATTTTGCGATACATATGCGTTATTGTTTGTTAGGACATTACATTATTTCAGTAGTACAGGACAGTTCATTTTAAACGAGTTGAATTGAACATGAGAATCCAAACATCCACTATAAAACGAGCCGATTCCCTAGTGAACGATTCATCACGACCGTGTTCATTACCCAGACCGGACAGCAGATGGCGCGGACGGTTCAGTTAACGGCTCTTTACTTATTCCGAAGAAGAATCACATGTAACCTCTAACCTCAATATGGCGGCGTCCTGTACGCATGAATGTGAAGCTCTTATCAATGCGTGAATGGAACTTATATATTTTGTTTTTTCGAGAGCTAGGGAAAAATAAAGACATACCTTAAAACACAACTAGACCTTATTTAATGTTTTACTAATCGTAAGCCGTTGGCTATTATGCAAGGTTTACTGAGACCTCTTAATAATGTTTTATTGTTTGCTGGACTCTTTCGTAATGTTAAGATATGCAGAATAAGGAGAAGAAATCAGGGATATACGGAGGCGTGCACTTTGATCAGACACAGATGGATAAAGAAGGGCTGCATGAGGGAGTTCAGTTCCTCAGCTCAGAAGGTAAACACAGACTGCAGCCCAACTGCATTTTCAGATTAGATCACTGAATATATATATATATATATATATATATATATATATATATATATATATATATATACTGTATATACATATACTACCCCTCAAAAGTTTAGGTTCACTTGCAAATTTCTTTGTTGATTTATTTTTCTATATTCTACAATAATACTGGGGATTTTAAAAATTACATGAAATAACACATATGGAATTAGGTAATTACATAACAACAAAAACAGTCAGTTGTTATTTTAAGACATTTAAAGACCTTGCAAGAACATTATTGACAAGTGCATTTGCAAAACCCATAAAGCACCATGATGAAAGTGTCTCTCATGAAGGCAAGACTGAAAGTTACCTCTGCTGCAGAGGAGAAGTTTATTTAGTGTTACCAGCCTGAAAAACCACCAATTAACAGCACCTCAGATTAGAGCCGTTATGATGGCTTTACAGATCATGAGTTGCAGATTCATCTCAAAATTAACTGTTCAAAGGAGATTATTGCATATTTTGGACGCCATCAGTGTTGCTTTACAATGTAGTAAGAGATAAAAAATAGAAAGTGATTGCAAACTTTTGAGCAGTATGATTGCAGCATGCAATGATTCTTTTTTGGTCTGTGTGCCTGGAGCCGAAACGACTCACAGAAGAGCATAAACAGAAGTGTTTGGATATCTGTAAACAAAATTTGGACAGGAACTCTAAAGAAGATGAACTTTTCATAAAGAGAATCAGTACTGGTGAACCAGAAATGGATTCATCACTACAAGGCCGAGAGTAAACGGCAGAATATGTAACGGAAACATCCTCAGTCGCCGAAGTCAATCATCTGCTGAAAGATTGATTCTTACAGTTTTGTTGGATTCGCAAGTTCCGGTATTGGAACATTATCAGGAAAAAATGTTCAACAACCAACAGTGCTCATTACAGTGAGCTGAAGCCTAAACTTTGGATTAACGCAGGGCTGCTATACAAGAGCATTGTGATCTTGCATGGCAATGCAGATCTGCACACTTCTCCCCATGCTGTTGACATGCTGTAAAAACTTGGTTTTGAGGTACTGTATTAATGCATCCTCCCTATAGTCCTGATCTTGCTCCATAGGACCGTAAGACCTCTTTGGTCCCCTGAAAGCAGCCCTAAGAGGATGAAGATTCACTGCTAATGAATAATTTTTATTGAGGGAAGCTTGAGGGAATTCTGAACCTTGTTAACAGATTGCAAGAAGGAATTGCAATACCTTTTGGAATTTCAAGGTTTCCTGCATTAATTCATCATAAAATGTGACCTGATCTTCATTTAAGTCAGGGGTATTGACAAATATAATGTGCCTAAAATAATAAAACTAAACAATTCAACAAAAACAAAGATATTTGCAAGTACTGTAAGTGAACCCATGAATTAATAACTGGATGAGCCCTCTAGCCTATTCTTCTTGGCAGAACTGCTTTAGCTCTGTCATATTCTTTGGACATCTCACGTGTTTGACTCGCTTCAAATCATTCCATAGCATCCCTATTGGTTTGAGGTCTGGGCTATGTAGTTGTCTTTTCTACAGCCAGTGTGTGGATAATTTTCACTCTATGTGTGTGTGTGTTAGTTAGTTATTTTAATTATGAGTTGGATAATCACGCACTTTTTCCCCTCCCCTCACGGCAGAATATCGATATGGCCGAGTTTCCTGTGGACAAGATAAGGAACTTCAGCATCATCGCTCATATTGACCATGGGAAAAGTACCCTCGCTGACAGGCTGTTGGAGATGACAGGTGGATTGTGTCGTTCTTAGCTGTAGACGCCTTACAAACACCAAACTTAAAGAATAAGCATGTTCTTCTCCACAGGGGTTCATTCAGTTTTTTAATAAAACACAGTCGTAAACTGATATATTGAGGTCACGTGTTAATATATAAAGGCCAGAAACTTTTGGGACCATGAAGCAGACTAATGATGTGTCCGTACAGCAATGCCTGCAACCTCAGTGTAAAGTTATGCATCATTTCAAGAATCAAATGTAATATAAGTCATCACTGTGCTTAGATTCTTGTTCTCCCAATTTAATTTAATCCTTTCATTTAATTCTTTGCTTCATGGTTTTTTTTTTTTTAATATATATACAATGCCTACAACATAAATCCTAAATCCTTTTTTTTTTGTTACTTCAGGATATAAAACTGTTTCCACACCATAATATAATAAGCAACAGGTCACCTAAATGACTCTGTGTCCATGCTTCTAAGTGGACATACTAAAGCCCTTCATATTTTGTGCAGGTGCCATTGCAAAGACGGAGAGGAATAAGCAGGTGCTGGACAAGCTGCAGGTGGAGAGAGAGAGAGGAATCACAGTAAAGGCTCAGACTGCCTCTCTGTTCTACAAGCACGAGGGACAGACTTATCTACTCAATCTCATTGACACACCGGTCAGCATATAAAAAAGACAACAAAACAATGGCACAATCATACACATGCATGAATATAGACTTCATGTAGACAATTTTCCTCTTCACTCAGGGTCATGTTGACTTCAGCTATGAGGTTTCCCGCTCAATATCAGCCTGCCAAGGAGTTCTGCTCATAGTAGACGCAAATGAGGTATCGTAGACCATTTATATAACTGCACAAACCGCTTTGTCATTTTAGCTGGACTACTTCTAGAGAACAAAATATATGCACTTCTGACAAATCTGTACTGCCGCTATCAGCTGGCAGACTGAAGTGATGATGCAGAGGAGGAAAATGCTGCAGCAAAGAAAAAGGCCATGGGTGAAAATAGGCCAGTATGGTCCCGCATTCAACAACAACAAAAAAACAGCATTCAAAATCAGTCATGGTAGTACGTTTAGCAAGAAAACACATCTGATAACATTGTCTCTTTTTAACTGCTTCCAAATTGCCTCTGCAATGTCTGTGTTGAGACTGAACAAGACTGAATCACAAATCCCTTTCTAACCCTTAAATTAGGGCACTACTTGGTGTGTGGAACTTGGGAATCTACACCCTACATAGTGCACTAGCTTTCCACTTTCCTCTATTTGGGATTTAACCCTGGAACAGTTACCTAGTGGCTAATCTAAACCAGAATAGGTGGAGACATAAAAAAAAGAGAGAGATTTACAGGACTGTCCATCAATTCCATGGTTTATTTTCCACTTTGTTGTGTCTATTGGTTTTGCACACAGCCAGAGGTCCAGTTCATCTCGAAGGTGTTCAGTGGAATTGGCATCAGAGTCCAGTAGTTCTTCCACTCTGACTATGCCAAACCATGTCTTTAGTGTCAGAGGCTGATCAAAAAAGGGCCCAGAGGCCCACATATGCATTGCTGGTCAGGTGTCTACATATTTTTTTTTGCCAAAAGAATTTGACCTACGCCATTAGGAACTCTATCCAATACGTGCTCCAATATAACATTTTTTACACAATTAAAAAATGTTATATTGGTGCATAAGGCACAAGCAGTAAACAAATGCGTATTTTGTTTAGTAATCTTTAGTAAGGTGTTGAATTTTGATATATGTGAAAGTCATTTGCAATAGCTGCAGATGTTTAACATATACACTTTACATCATCATGTTTATATCTGTTTGTTCATGTTAAAGGGAATTCAGGCACAAACTGTAGCAAACTTCTACTTGGCGTTTGAAGCTCAGTTAACCATCATACCAGTTATAAATAAAGTAAGTGCATATGTTTACCAAATTATTTTGGCTGTTAAATAACGTAAGTTAAAGTCTGTTTGATCAAATTCTTTTCTTTTTGATCAGATTGATTTAAAAAATGCAGCTCCTGAGAGAGTGGAAAAGCAGATTGAAAAGATGTTCGACATTCCAAGTGAGGACTGTATCAGGGTGAGCAGGAACTTTTTTTTTTGAAGTTGAGATATAATGTCCTACATTAGTGTGTGTGTGTGTTTATGCAATTTTTAGTTAGTGCTTTTTGCACTTTTTTTCCTTGTCTTTAGATTTCTGCTAAATTAGGCACAAACGTGGAGCGAGTTCTTCAAGAGGTAGTGAAGAGAATACCCCCGTGAGTCTTCATCAAATTCTTCTGAATCTGTGTTTTTTATTTTTATTTTTTTCCCTTGTTTTATTTTTTTAATCAGTCTACTTAAAGTTTCACATAGTTAGTGGTCTTATTTAAAATTTCTTGATTTTGTTTCAAAGGAACTTTTATCCCTATTTTTATTTTCTTAATCTTGAAAGTTTTTCTTGACTCTTTTCCAGACCCACAGCTAAACTAGAGGAACCATTTAAAGCCCTGGTCTTTGACTCGAATTTTGATCACTACAGAGGAGTAGTAGCCAACATCGCCTTGTTTAGTGGACAGGTCTGTAAAGGAGACAAAATTGTCTCAGCCCACCTGAGAAAAACCTATGAAGTTAATGAACTGGGGATTCTGAGGCCAGATGAACAACCCACAGCGAGACTGTAAGAAACTTTTTAAGAATGTATATGTATATAAAGACTGATATTGAATACTACGATAATCCATACAGTATGTTCACTTTTATTGAATCAGTTTGCCATTATTTTAACTGTAAAAAAGTTCTCATTACTCAAATTTCCTCTGATCCACAGTTGTTACAAGAATAAATCAGTTATAAAGTTCTATTTTGCAGTTTACATTATGGTTATGATGTTTATTTTGTACCTGAACTTTCACTTTTGGTATCAGCTATGCAGGACAAGTGGGATATGTGATAGCTGGTATGAAGGAAGTGAAAGACGCTCAGATTGGAGACACATTCTACCTCCAAAAGCAACCAGTGGAGGCGCTGCCTGGCTTTAAACCTGCCAAGTCCATGGTCTTTGCAGGTATAAAGTTTACACTTACATTTTGCAATAGCTTTCTAAAATTATTTTTAAAAATTCTGAAGCATTATTCTGATTGAATTTCTTTCAATCTTTCAAATGCTTGAAGTAATATTGTCAAATCTTCACTAACAGAGATTACCCTCTTATCGCTAATGTCTACATGAAGTTGATACAAAAACTATTAAGTTTTTTTTAACCTTTATTTTATAACCCATGTAGTAGACCTCAGTGACTAGACAGATTCAAGACCTCTTTATGTAATTAAATATAGTAAATTTGTGCGTGCACCACACCCAGAGTACATTGCATCTAAACCTTTTTAAGTAATCAGGCAATAAGGAACTTTTCCAAATGAATGGCAGTGAATTACTGTTACTGAATCAGAGCCATCCAAAATCCATTTTAAGTAATAGTGTCTATCTGTTGCTTCAAGCAATTTTATTTTAAATGGAATTAAATATGTGTATATATATCTGTGGTAGGTATATACCCTACAGATCAGTCGGAGTACCCTTCTTTACGCGGCGCGGTGGAGAAGCTCACTCTGAATGACTCCAGCGTGACGGTGCAGAAAGACAGCAGTCTGGCTTTGGGGGCTGGGTGGAGGTCTGGATTTAACATGTTTTACATTTACCTACCTTCCATATTATGTTCTAGCAGATCTATTATGGCAGAGATGCAGTAATTATATGTATGATGATTTTTGTTGTTCTCGTCTTAGGCTGGGTTTTCTGGGTCTGTTGCACATGGAGGTGTTTAACCAGCGTTTGGAGCAAGAGTATAATGCCTCTGTTATAGTCACAGCTCCAACGGTGCCATACAAAGCTGTCCTGGCTTCAGCCAAACTCATAAAGGTATAATGTTACACTTGATTGTGTTACATTTCATTGTTTAGTTTTTATTTATATGCTCTAATATGTCATTCAGTCACATTTATCATTGATTACAGAACACAATGTGGTGGGCAATTCATGTGTGAAAATGATTCCTCATGCTCCCGGAACCACTCTTTCAGTCCTGTGCCATCAGGGAGGAAAAACTCAATTTTTGTGATAACCTGCTCATTCAGTACATTCAGGTCATCAGCTGACGTTATTTTATAGTCACGTAACGTTGCTGAGCCTAGACGTGACCAACTGAAACAGCCCGAGATCATAACACTTCCTCCAGAGGCTTGTACAGTTGCCACAATGCATGATGGGTACATCGCCTCATACGTTTCTCTTATTACACTGACACACCCATCATTCTGAACTAGGTTTTTTCCATCGCTCCAAAGTCCAATCTTTATGCTCCCGAGCAAACCAAAGGTTTTTTTTCCTGATTTGTCTCACTAACAAGAGGATTTTCTTATGATGGCACAGCTGTTTAGTCGTCTTATTTTCACTATTAAACATAGCTATGGTTTTTGTTGTTTATTTTACCATGCAACTTCACCACTTGTTTAAGTGATGTCCATTCATGATTTTTTTTCCAACCACATGTCTTCCACAAAGTTGACAGTTCAGCATCATCCTTCCAAGTTTTGATTAAAATAGCAACCTTTTTTGGACCAGGCAGTGTATATCACGTACACTATATGGCCAGATGTATGTGGACACCTGACCATCACAGCCATCTGTCTGCCAACATCAGTCTATTGTCCTAAGCATTGAATTGTTTAGAATGTCTTTGCAATGGGATCTTCAAAAAGCACATATGGGTGTGATGGTCAGGTGTGTATATATACTTCTGCCCATATAATATGTAGCATGTTTGTGTGTGTATATAGTCTCCTTTGAACAGTTGATATTCAGATGTGTCTTTTACTTATGCGCTATAAAGCCTTCATAAAGGCTCTAATCTAAGGTGCTGTAAATTGGTGATTTTTGAGGCTGGTAACTCTAAATGAATTTCTCCTCTGCAGCAGAGGTAAGTTTTGGTCTTGCTTTCTTGGAAAGGTCTTCATGAGATCCAGTTTCATCATGATGCTTGATGGGTTTTACAAATGCAATTGACAGTACTGTTCTTTCAAGATCTGTTCAGAACAGTTGACTTACAGTTCAATAACAACTGATTGTTGTTGTTATTTAATTACCTAATGCCATGTGTATTATTTCATAATTTGGGGGGGGAATCCAGTATTGTTCTAGAATATAGAAAATACATCGAAAATATTAGTATGTACAGGGGTTGGACAATGAAACTGAAACGTCTATTTTTAGACCACAATAATTCATTAGTATACTGTAGGGCCTCCTTTCGCAGCCAATTCAGCATCAGTTCATCTTGGGAATGACAGATACAAGTCCTGCACAGTGTCCAGAGGGATTTTGAGTCATTCTTGTTGCAGAATAGTGGCCAGGTCTCTACGTGATGCTGGTGGAGGAAAATGTTTCCTGACTCGCTCCTCCAAAACACCCCGGGGTGGCTCAATAATATTTAGATCTGGTGACTGTGCAGACCATAGGAGATGTTCAACTTCACTTTCATGTTCATCAAATCACTCAGTCACCAGTGTTGCTGTGTGTATTGGTGCATTATCATCCTGATACATGGTACCGCCTTCAGGATACAGTGTTTGAACCACTGGGTGCACATGGTCCTCCAGAATGGTTTGGTAGTCCTTGGCAGTGATGCGCCTATCTAGCACAAGTATTGGGTGTAGGGAATGCCATGATATCACATCCCAAACCATCACTGATCCACCCCCATGCTTCACTCTGGGCATGCAACAGTCTGGGTGATACGCTTCTTTGGGGCTTCTCCAAACCGTAACTCTCCCAGATGTGGGAAAGACAGTGAAGGTGGACACATCAGAGAACAATACATGTTTCACATTGTCCACAGCCCAAGATTTTCGCTGCCGGCACAATTGAAACAAACGCTTGGCAGAGTAATAGCACGAGTGTCCAAAGGTTTGGCTATAGCAGCCCGGTCATGTACAGTACATTGACCCTGTGGAGCTCCCGATGAACAGTTTTGGTGGAAACAGTAGAGTTGAGGTAAACATTTAATTCTGCAGTGAGTTGGGCAGCGGTGGTTTTTGGATACAATCCGGCTTGGCGCCCGGACATCCCTTTCAGACAGCTTCCTCTTGCGTCCACACTTACTCCTTCTTGGTGGTATGCTGACATTACCCTGGATACCGTGACTCTTGATACATCACAAAGACTTGCTGTCTTGGTCACAGATGCACCAGCGAGACGCACACCAACAATTTGTCTCTTTTGAACGCTGATATGTCACCCATAATGTTGTGTGCATTGCAACATTTTAAGCAAAACTGTACTATTACCCTGCTAATTAAACCTTCACACTCTGCTCTTACTGGTGGAATGTGCAAACAATGAAGATTGGCCACCAGGCTGGTCAAATTTAGCCATGAAACCTCCAACACTAAATTGGCCAATGTTTCAGTTTCATTGTCCAACCCCCCTTTATATTATATTAATTTATATTAATATCATATTAATGATATTGTAATATGGATATTACAATATATATATATATATATATATATATATATATATATATATATATATATATATATATATCAATACATTTTGTATTAAAATATTTATACAAGTTTTTTCTTTTTCTGAAGAGTGTATAATTATTTTTTTTTTTGCCTGATTCTGTAAAATGTAATTATATAGAAATGGACTGTATTGTGGTGTTGTGTAGGAGTATGGGCAAGAGGTGGTGACCATTGTAAACCCAACCCAATTCCCAGAGAGGTCTTGTGTGGTGGAATATCAGGAGCCAATGGTAATGGGAACTATTATCAGCCCTGATGACTTTACTGGGAAGATCATGAGCCTGTGTCAGGTATGATTGTCAAATAATGTAAGTTTATTATTATTTCACGCTTTCACTTAGTTATTGTTGTACATCTCTTTGTTGATGACAACACTATATGTCATGTACTAAATGTTGAACCCTCATTGAGTATGAAATGTACGCGTTACTGTTTATTTCCAGAGCCGCAGAGCTATTCAAAAGAACATGGTTTACATCGATGACCACCGTGTGATGATGCAGTACCTGTTCCCTTTAAACGAAATTGTCGTGGATTTTTATGATGAGCTTAAATCCATGTCATCAGGATATGCTAGGTAAATGCTACTAATGTTACAAAGTTTCCTTTGTAATCCAGTTGAGTTGAGCACTCAACTGACGTTTGAATCTGATTCAGCGTTTTCGAACCACAATGCAATTTCTCCTCTCAAGCTTCGACTACGAGGAAGCTGGCTATGAACCGGCTGAACTGATTAAGATTGATTTCCTGCTCAATGGGAAGCCAGTGGAAGAGCTCACCACTATCGTTCACAAGTAAGCTGTTCAAGTTTCACACAGTGCATCTGCATAGCTACCAGACGCAGTGAACACTACAGGGCTGTGCAGACTAAGTACCTTTATTTAGGTTTAAACAGCAGGATTTGGTTTAATGCCAGTTCACGAGAATTCTTTTTTTTTTTTTTTATCACAAAACTATTGTTGGTGTTCCTGACTGCAAGATGTAGGTGAAGAATCAGTTTTTGCCTTTTATGCCATATGTAAGATTATTGCTGAAAACTCTTTATATGAGTGTGCATTTATGGAAGTATAGGTGTGTTTTAGCCTTTGCTGTGGTGCTGTGTTTAGAGACCGGGCCTACAACACAGGGAAAGCCATGTGTGTGAGGCTACAGGAATCCATCCCCAGGCAGATGTTTGAGATTGCCATCCAAGCAGCCATCGGCAGCAAAGTCATCGCCCGAGAAACGTGAGTGACGGTGCTTATTTTGAGAAACAACATGTATAAAAAAAGTAGTGAAGTATTTGTAACAATGGCATTCATGTTTATTCTCACAGAATCAAAGCTTACAGAAAGAATGTCTTGGCAAAATGTGTAAGTGATTTTTTTTTTCTTTTTATCCTAATGTATCTATTTATTGCTGTAATCATTTGGCCATGACTCTAATTTAAATCTTACTGTTTCTGACAGTATGGTGGCGATATCACACGAAAAATGAAGCTGTTAAAAAAACAAGCGGAAGGCAAGAAGAAAATGAGGCGCATCGGAAATATCGAGGTCCCAAAAGAGGCCTTCATTAATGTACTGAAAAGGAAGTAGAAGCTACTGTGCAACATAAACATGTCAAAAAATGCTGTGTACTGAGACTGTATTCAAAGGCAGAAATCTGAATCAGAACATCAAGATCAAGTCTGTGGTGGCTGCATATGGCTGGTTTTTCAAAGCAGCATTCTACGATGTCTTAAATATCCCATAATCCAGTGTGGCCTGTGGGGAAAACAAACAAACATAAAACAGCCTGCCTTGGCCTCCCATGTCATACAAATAATCTTGCCAACTACAAGGGGTCCCTGTGAAAAGTCATGTTTGCAACTATGGCTTCACCCTCCCTTATTGTACGAGATATATTTAATGAGTGTACTAAAAATCAGCTGTGCAATACATACATTTTTATTTAAAAAAAAAAAAAAAAAAAACAGGACTTTGTATAGATTAACTGATGCCTCATGGGCCATAGTGTAACGATAGTAAAGCTGTTACTGTATAGGTCACCTGTAATCTTCACTCAAGATTTTATTTCCAATGGAAGTGCGTGTACATGTGTATTTCTTTTCTTCTATAATACTTCAGTAAGTCTATCTTACCAGCTTAGCAAACGGTAATATTTTGATCTAAAGCATTTTCTTTTTTCCAGGTACCTTTTCTAGATGTGCAAGCACTGCCTTTTAGGGCACTGAAGTGTGAGACAGTATAGGGATTAAGGCAACCGCCTACAGTTTCACACGACCCTAATGGATTTTAATATATATATACTGTATATTTAGCTTTTGGGAGCAACGAAAAACTGAAGATTCAAATTTGTGTTTAATTACGTAAAGCACTTTAAAAAGCAAGACATTAAAAAGCAAATAATGAATTTTTTTATCTGAAGTGAAACACGCCCATGGTTTTCCTCTATGATTAATAGGCCTGGAGTGAGGAAGGGAAACATGATGGGTTTAAAAAAAAAAAAGAAAAGAAAAAAAAAAACTATGTTCTTACTTATTGATTATTAGACATGGGTGATTTTTTAAAATACTGGTGATGGATTATGGAAAACAACCTGGTCAGGGTTACTGTGGGTCTGGGGCCAGTCCTAGGAACACTGGGTATGACACACTGGACGGGACATGGGTCACTGCAGGGCACCATACAGACACACATGTACACAGTCGTTCACAGCTGTGGGCGATTTTGCATAGGCTGTCCACCTACCAGCATATTTTTTTTGAATATGAAAGAACAATGAGTTATAGAAAACTCATTTTATATGACTGATACTAATGAATTAGAAAGAACCAACCTAAAACTGTGATTATTAAACACAGTTCACTGCACTCAGAGACATATTTAAACCAAACACATTTTATTTCAGTTTTACACCATGGAGTGTGTAGGAGATTTGGTGTTGAAATGAAAGATAAAAGTCTAGTAACAGCAGTTGTACTAATGAAGTGAAAATACAACAACGAAAACACTTAATGCTGTTGCTATCAGCTTTCACATGTAGGGTACAGTTTAAGCAAGTCTATATACTGAGGTTCAGAAATCTTACAAATAAATTCAGTCATACACAAAGTGCTGATACAGTAACCTTCCATGCAGTAACATGTCTAAACACTAGGAATAAAGTAAGAATAATGGGTTTGCTGTAACAAGAAAACAGCAACCAGCACAGTAATAATAAGGAGTGTACATGTGCTGAGAATGTATCCATTCACTCAGTTTGATTTGTGATGCATTACATTTTCTGAATAAGGATTTATGAGCTGCTTCTTGTCACACAGCACCACAGATATGTCAAAGGTACGTAGTGGCCCATAGCTCCAAAGGTCAGATTGTATTATACTTGATAAAGAATACTGGGGGATTTTTTTTTTTTTTATAATGCTGGTCCCAAATAAACTTGCCAATCACCTACATTTCCAGATGGATTGGTCTTTGGCAAAAACAAATCCAGTTATATTACAGTTTAATCTAAAATGCTTCCCTATAGAGAATATATTCTCTTACTAAGTATAATAGTGATTATGTCAAAACTCAAGATAAATCAGACCGAAATAAACACGAGCATCAGATACTTTGTAAGTTATGCTTTCAAATGAAGACCATAAAGTCCTAAAATTTGTATGCGAGTCAGGATTTTCTATTTGAAGGGAAAAGGCCTGTCAAATATTTGAATTAACTTAACCCAAATCTCATATAAACAAAATTTCCTTTACCTGTGAACCATTTTGAAATATACGCTATAGATGCAAGACACGTCCTGACCTTATCATTTCAATACAACAGTGGCACTTGAAGGTACATTAAATACACAATGGGAAAAAAAAAACAGTGTTAGGTTTTAAACACAAGGGTGAATTAAAATGAGGTTTTACACTTGAGGTGTTTCTTCAGTAACATTAAACGGCTAGAAATGACTGGTTAATAAAACTTGCCTTCAAATACATTCCTAGCCTTTGCAATATTCTCAAAATGGCAGACAAGAATCTGCATTTGCTGTTGTGCACGTAAACATTAATGTGATGCAAACCTGCAATCTACACATCACTGGTATTTCAGGCACCTTTGTGAACCTTTGTGTGGCTTGTATCATCTCCGAAAGCATATTACACTACCGCAAGCCGATGCTTCATTCTCTTCAGCCTTAATCTTTATAGTCCTTCATGCTGTGTGTTGGCTCAACCAGCTGATTGTGAACATGCATCAGCCCTGTAAGGAAAGGATTCAGAGATGAGCAGAAAATTTCTGGTGACGGTGAGAAATTACAGAATTACGAAAAGCCGTGGAATGTGAAATAATCCACTGCAGGACGTTTTGAAGGGGGGAAAAAAGGTTGGGAATTTCTGATAACTGTGAGGAATTACAGAAAGACAAAAAGCTATGGAATGTTAAATGATCTGCAGCAAGATGTTACATGCTGATCTACACTGACCCAACATCTAACCTACACTACAAATAACTAATAAAATGGACGTTAAGATCATCAAAGAGATACAATCATCAAGAAAACCAAGAATTCAGCATTCTTTTGTTTGGCAAGTGCCAATTTGTATTGTCTTGGTTTTAGCTTAATAGTATTCAGACATATACTTACTTGTACGAACAGATAAAGACATTTAGAATCTAAATTACTGCTGCAAGTTTCTCTGACTAACTGCTATTAATGTAAATGATTGCCTCTCATACATTGGACATTAATATACAGTACTTCATTGCCCTTAAATCTAAAGACACTCCAGGTCACTCAGAGAGGAAATCAGTATTCATGGTTCTGAATAAAACCTGTGTCACAGAGCTAAGTGTCTGCACTGACTTACTGATTCTAACCTTTTTATTACTAGTTCATTTACAAAAAACATCTCCCAGAAAGTCACAAACAGCACAGAATTTCCATGTTTCTCCTCACTTCACTGCTTCCGTGACAGCAACTAGCCTTACAAATGGAAAGGAATTTAAATTGAAATCAATTAGATTTATATCAGATGATACATGTATAATTTTAGATCTGTGCACACATTTTATTTACTTATGATGTACTGTATGTGAGGCTCAGAGAAAAAAACTTGTTTACAATATTTAATGTTACCTTTTCTTGAAGGATGCGAATAATTGTATTAAATATTTTAACTAAAAAACTACCATTTGAAAAGATAAAAAGTAAGGTAGTTTAGTATGTTATTTTATGTTTAAATTGTTCTCTGATTCAATCATCTGTACTCATTTCAACAAATAGGAAAATAATCTCAATTTAAGTTCACTGCACATCACCTCAAAAGGGCTTATGCACACCTGACCTTACTCTAATGATGTCCAGTAGGATGGCTGGATGATGCAATAGGTACCTTTAAAATACTTTACAGTCTTGACCCTGAGTTCGAGCGTGGCGTCTTCATCGCACACGAAGATGGTACGAGGATGCTGCTGGAAGGCAGATACAGTCCACATGTGGTTCACCCCTTCTTCTATAGCCTTATATAAGGCAAAGGCTTTGTGTGCTCCAGTGATCAGGATCATAACCTAGAAATACAATATAATCACTTAATTATCCAGCATTGGAGCTTTTTACGAACAAATGAAGTAATTAAGTGTATAGTCAATGGTTACTGTGATGACCAGGAGAAGTGTCAGATACAGAATCAACATAAATGCATGAACCATTTCATCTACAACTTTTCTAAAGCATGCAGTGTATCTATGGCAAACTCCTGCATATGTGATCACATCACTGCTTGTTCACAGGATACACCATCATACACAATACTTCTTGTATAACAAAATATAATAAAGATAATTACTGTGATTTTGGCATTGTAGTGTCTTGTGTAAGTTTAATTTAGGTGATTTTTACCTCTCTAGCATCCATAACTGTGCCCACACCAACAGTAAGAGTCATAGTAGGGACTTTAGACAAGTCATTTCCAAAGAAGCGAGCATTGGCCACTATAGTGTCCTTTGCCAGGGTTTTCACTCGTGTCCTCGACACAAGACTAGAACCGGGCTCATTAAAGGCAATGTGGCCATCTGGTCCAATTCCTATCATGCATCACAAAGTTTTGTTATGAGAGGCTGCAAAGTGACAAAAACTACAATATAAAAATTGGCTGTTTATGTAACAGCCACAGCAGAAACCTCATGTCCCCTTCCGTCTGTTCCAACCACTCGGCATCACCAGTATACTAATCACTGACTTGAAACTATTTTAAACGATTTTAAACTATTACATTAGAACAATAAAAAATGTTGCTAAACCTAACCAAAATGTTTGGAATGGAGTGACCACCTGGGCAATTATAGACTTTTAGCTTAGCTTTAAAAAAAAAAAAAAAAAAGTACATAGTAAAGATGAGAATGTACTATTTGAGACACACATGTGACATTTTCCTTTAAAACCTCATTCATAAGCATTATCTATGATCACACCTCCTACAAATAACTCAATGCCCCCAGCAGCTGTTATCTTCTTTTCGAACGAGTCGCACTCGGCCTGAAGGTCAGTCGCATTGCCATCCAAAATGTGGGTATTCTGGGGTTCGATGTCTATATGTTTGAAGAAGTTGTTCCACATGTAGGAATGGTAACTCTCTGGATGGTCCCTAGGCAGGCCTAAAAACAAAACAATAACAAAAAATACTTTAGAGACAGTTCTCTTAATTTCAAATTACTCTCTGGTAATTTAAATAAAGCGATATATTTTTAATCAATCATTCAGGTATGTTATATGCTTTCTTTCATTCTGATATATAAACCATTGTTGTGTAACCAAAGACAGATGACAGGGTTTGATGAATTTACTTTTCTTACTGTCTAAAATGCGTTTCCTCATTTCCTTTCCATTCTTCCTTGTTCAAAAAGCTACCAAACTGCTTGTTCCCAGATCACATCATATAACATTGTCAGCTGACAGCTCCTGGGTCCACATCCCTATCCATGATACTAAGTTCAAGTTATTGCTAGTGCGAAAATTTGCAAGTCCTACCTGTGATTCTAAACGGATTCAGATCATTCAAGTGTGTGTATTGTCCTATGGAATGACGTCTCATCCAAGGGATTGAAAATCGCATTGAGAAATATCCAAATAATTATTAAAAACCTGGAAGGATAGTGCTGAACTGTCAACTTTGTGAAAGGAATGTGGAAAAATCATGAAATGTCCATGTTTGAAGATCACTTAAATACTTGGTGAATTTAAGAAAAATACAAATAAATTGATAGTAAAAAAAGTGAAAATTCACTAAACTGAGACTAAACAGTTGTGTGGGTATAAGAAAATAGAAAGGCTTCAAATTACTAAGGAGCATAAAGAGTGGTCTTGGAGCAATGGAGGAAGGTCATGTGGGCTGATGAGTTCAGATTTAACCTAATCCAGAGCGGTGGGTCAGATGCACCAGTAGAAGAAGGAAAACACATTGCAAGAATTGCTGCACCCCTCATGCATATTGTCCACTGCACAAGCCTCTGAAGGCAGTGTTATGATCTAGGATTAGCAACATTATGTGGCAATAAAATTAGGTCAGCTAATGACCCAAATGTACTGAATGACCAGGTTATCAAGTGAATACATTTTTCTCGCTTTGATGGCACAGGTATATTCCAGAAGTTATTTTCCGACATGAATTGTCCATGGCCATAACCCTATTAAACGTCTTTGGGGTGTGCTGGGGAGACTTGGTTTGAATCTGCTGCCACCAGTATAGTATGCCCCCGACTTACGAATGATTTCTGTTCTGGGAACACGTTCATACGTCGGATTTGTTCTTAATTCCGAACAATGTGGGTCTTATACTCCTTTGACACGAATATAAAATGTAAAGCATATCAATTCACTTGGCTAAATCTGAGTGGTGTATCTGTCCCCTTTCCACACACTGTCATTATGTGGCCACAAACCGCAACCACATCCAAACCTTTTTAATACACGCGATGTTTACTGTGCTTGAACGGATGCCATTTTGTCTCAGAGTTGTTTTCCACTGTATTAGACCATGAACTCTGTTTTGTCGAGGATTTTCTGAAATTAGGATTATTCATCATCAGGAGAGCTTTACAGGACAGACATTTTCTATCATCATGCTCAAATACTTTTCCATTGAAACCGGTGAGGCTGACTCATTTCTCCTGTATATACTGTTCCTGTATATACATTTCTCTAGTATATACTTTTATCATTGCATGTGTCAGTTATCAATCATATTATTATTTTTATCGGCATAAGGTAAAATGTCACACACAGGTATGCACACCCTAAAATAAAAATATGTACTGCTGTACAAACAAAAAACAGGCATGTACAATTCTAATTAACTGTATTAGTTAATTAAACCAGATGCATTAATTCTAGCTGTTACACAGAGACTCAGAAAACAGATATAAAAGCTATAGCTATAAAAAAAAAGCTATAGAGTTATACTTGAAATATATTAAGATCAATAAAGAAGCAATAAACCCATTAACAACAATAAATTATATACTGTAAACTACAGTATGTATTTAATTTAAAACTACCCAACATTTACTTCATGCTAATAAACACAAATAATGATATAAACTAACACATGCGGTTATGAAGTACAGTAGTTAGCTGAGCGTTGAAAAAGCACAGGTGCTATTTATTCGTTTTTCTTTTTTTATGTATTATTGTTAACCTTCTATTTTTGTTCAACAGCTTTTACGTCATCCGGATAAAGCAGTATAGACAATGAGTGAGTTTTTATGTTATCAGTTCTACTAAAACTGTAATTTAAAGCACTTATAAATGCTGTTAATCCAAAGACATCGGATGTCTATTTAGAAAAGATATGTGCTTGACATTAACAATGTGCTTCATCATACTTGTGATGACAAGATTCAGTGACTCACCAACATACTCATCCATATTAAAAGTCTTCACATATTTAAAGGAGAGGTCTCCACTCTTGTAATATTCAATCAGTTTCTTGTAAAACCCGAGTGGCGTGCTTCCTGGAAAACATAAAGTTCTAATTAATCATAAGAGAATATTTAAATAGTGAAATTGAATGTACCACCATTCAGAAATATCTTGCTAGTGGTATAGAACATGTATACAGTCCTCCATGGGCTGTATGTGACCTTTTTCAGTTCAGTTACATAAAAATTAACAAAGCATTCCTTAATTTTGCACTCATGTACTGTACCTGTGGGCAAACCCAGAGTAAAGTATCTCTCTGCACTGGGCTTGAACTGGATAATACGGTTGCGGATGTATTTGGCAGCCCACTCGCTGGCCAGGTCATAGTCGTCAAGGATCACAAGCCTCATGATGACCTTCAAAAAGAGTTCAGATAAGATATAATCAATCAATGCCTGTTCAGCAGTCAAAGTGATTCAATCATAGATTATTTTATCTAGGTGGCATTCAATATATGTAATCAGCATACATTTTGTGCATGTAACATAAAAATCTTGGTAATTATGAATGCTATGAAAAACTGCATAAGTTGAATCTAATTTGTTTGCTATGAGCATTTGGGATGTAAGCATGCATTTAGCAAGGTAAAACAAGTTGTGCAGTAAATTATAATTGTAATCTCATGAAAGTTTGAGATCACCATAAAACACTTATTCATCGTCCATACCACTTTATCCTATGGATAGGGTCCCTGCCTATCCCAGGAGACCTAGGGCACGAGGTAAGGTACATCTGCATGGTGTGGCAATCCATTGCAGGGCAGTCATCTACACACTCTCATGCTCATTCACAGACTACAGGCAATTTGGGAATACCAGTTAGCCTAATCTGCATGTCTTTGGACTGTAGGAGGAAACAAGAGTACCCGGACCACACAGACCCAAGGCAGGAACCTGGAGGTGCAAGATGACACTGCTAACCACTACGTCATCATGCTGCCAGCACTAAACACTGCTGAGCATTTTGATAACAGATGGCAAAAAAAGATAACGCTTAATGGTTAGCATGGACTCTACATG
Organism: Clarias fuscus; assembly: GCA_030347435.1. NCBI lineage: Eukaryota > Metazoa > Chordata > Actinopteri > Siluriformes > Clariidae > Clarias > Clarias fuscus. The sequence continues at coordinate 21,999,451 of CM059214.1, read as the reverse complement.
TTCTCCCTGTGCTTGGTGGGTTTCCTCTGGGTACTCCGGTTTCCTCCCACAGTCCAAAAACAAGGAGATTGAAAATAATTTTTCCAAATTGCCCACAATGTGCGAGTGTATGTGCGTGCCCTGCGATGGATCCAGGGTGTACCTCGTGCCCCAAGTCTCCTTGGATAAGCTCCAGGCCTCCTGCAACCCTGTAACAGGATAAAGCAGTACAGGAGATGAGCGAGTAGACCTGAAGCTTGTTTTGAGTTATTCAAAATGTCTTGCCTTTCTCTGTGAGAACTCCTACGATGTCTGTCTTTAAGCAATTAAAAACCTGTTTACAACAGGCATAATGATTTTACATTGGAATATTTCCAACTCCAACAGACAAAACAAACATCAGATGACAATACATTATTTTCTTTCCTATATCATTTTTAAAAACACTTTTCCTCGAGCTAAAGCTCCATGTTGCAATATAACAAAGGAACACATGATTGAGTAATTATAAGAAAAAGATCTGCACAACCTAAATGCTTCCCAGACTCGCATACTCAATCTGTTGCAATCTATAAGCAATTATTCCACTGTGTGCAGATTAATATGGCTAAAGTTTTTTTTTGTTTGTTTGTTTCTTGTCTAGATTATCTATGGTCGGCGTAATTTTGCACACAACAAATTCAAATGAAAATAAAATACAAATTGTAAAAGTAAAGAAAAAAGTTCTTACCGTAAAAACCTACAGTATATCTTCTATATCAAGCACCGTCTGTGTGAATGGATGGACTTTTTTTTTTTTTTTGTAAACACTGATCATATGATTGTTTTCCGGTCATGTGTTCTGACGTCACCCAACCGGAAGAAGCGAGACATTCTCTTGGTATGGTGGCCGAAAAGGTTCGATTCTCCGATATACACATTACCAGTGCGCATTAATTCTATGCAGTGAACTATGCTAGACGCTAGAACGCAGACACGCCTAATTGATAATAATTAAAATATATAATTAAAGGATTATATTAAACAGAACAATAATAACGAAATACGTTGTATTTATTTAAAAAATATATCTACTTTTCCCATGCAGTTTGTCTGTTTTACAAGAAAACGTGTATATATGCTGTCTTTTTCTCTCTCACACACACACGCTGTGTTTGTGGCTGACCTTGCCAACAAGAGCCTGGGAGCAGCCGGGCACAGAGAGAAAGAGAGAGAGAGAGAGAGAGAGAGAACAATGATGAGTGGTAGACAGGGTGAAGCAAAAGGAGCCAGGGAGGAGAAGGAGGGAGGGATGAAGAGAGGGGAGGAGGGGGTGGGGCGGCTGAGCTTCCTCTCCCAGGATTAAACGCCCGTGAGCGGTGCTCCTCGCTGACAGCATCCACATTTCCACGCACACACACCCGCATCCCGTCTCTTCCACTCGTGGATTCAGCCCAGATTTTGGGTTACGCGTCCACCTGCGCGCGCGCGCCTCGCCCTCGCTCCGCTGAAAGCCACGAGGTGAGCGCTGTAACGCATTTTCCTCTTAATTACGACATGATCTTTAATCATTAATGCTTCGTTCTAATTGCCGAATGAACCGACGCCTCTCTTATTAACGCTGTCATCAAACTATCCGCTTTGTTTTGGCTGTACTTTCTCGTGTCTGATGTAAGCTCCAGTACAGTACAGTACATGCATGGACGTGTATTCTCTTACAATGGGATCCTGAGACACATGCAAATCGGATTACAGGACAAAAAAAGGGGCCATGCTTTTCTTTGTTTACTGCATATGTATACGATTTGTCTCGAAAAAAGAAATTCATTCATTTACGAGGGATCACTATAGCTGAGATTGTTATTCTATTCTCCGCGAAAGAAATGATGTCATATTGTAAGAACGACATATAAAATGGCACTAATGGGGAAAAGTTTCATGCTATCCCACAATGGGTTAATTACCCGATCAATTTTTAATCACTGAAATATTCAGCTAAAAACCATCAGCCAGATTGCGAGATGTGTGGCTCATTGTTTGCCTGAAGCTTTCTGTGTGAAGGAGGGGATGAGGGCTGCATGGGACCGCTTCATTGTGTAATGCATGGGCATATAGATAACGCCGTGGATCCTTGGCTGAGCACACACATGTGAAGTTGGAGGAACGAGGACAAACCTTCAAAGCTTCTCTTCTATCAGTAGGTGAGGTGTGGCTCGGTGCCTGCTGCCTCACTTGGACGTGCGCGCGCGCGGGCGCGTGTGTGTGTGTTCCTGCGCTCGCTGCCTGTGCGCCCTTGGTTTGGACGTTCCTGACGCACCGCAGTGGACACGTTCATCTCTTATGTGTGTGCACATGATCAGCTGAGCTGCATTTTTGCCATTGCTGATGCACACACGAGCTGTCAGTGAGTGGACGCTTGAATACGCATGCTGTGTGTGTGTGTGTGTGTGTGTGTGTGTGTGCAGGACCTGCTGGAGCCGCGTGCATGTGCTGCGTAATTTTGCGTGTGTGTGTATTGCTCCAAGCTTTGTCATGAGTCAGTGAAAAAAGGAGAACATGTGATGTAGGTTGTTGTAGGGGTGTATAGGGGGATATCCAGGCAATACCAATACTAGCAGCTCCTTCCCCTGTACCACTGCATGAACCTCTCTCTCTCTCTCTCTCTCTCTCTCTCTGGATGTTTTACAACACTACCTAAACACTACCTGAATCAGTTCCAAAACCATATTGTGGTCGAGCTTGTTTTAAGACCTAGCATGTAATCAAACCCAATAAACTATTAAATATGATATATAGACAATGGCTCGAGTTGCAATAGTGATCCACTAGCAGTTCAAAGTAAGCACGTGTACCTTGCACATGTGAAAGTAAAAAAAAAGTCTGCTGATACTGTTAAAATAAAATACAGAATAAAACTATTTATTTTATTTTATTTTATTGTATCTGGTCCATCCATGTGCAACCTGGCACATCGGCCAACAGATACACCTCACCTTGGACATAGAGCAGTCATTTGTATGTCATTTAAATAAGGGTTGCCAGCTCGATGCCCAGTTGTCATTCACGCACATTACAGGCAATTTGGGAACACCAATTAGCCTAACCGGCATGCCTTTGGACTGTGGGAGGAAACCGGAGCACTGTTGAAGCGGAAAAGCACATGCAAACTTGATGCACACAGACAAGAGGCAGGAATCGAACCCTGATCCTAGAGGTGCAAGGTGACAGTGCTCGCTCTTGCTTTCTCTCTCTATACAGTGTGTGTGTATATGTGTGTGTACAGTATGTATGTGTGTGTGTGTGTGTGTGTGTGTATACTATACACACACACACACACACAGTGTGTATATATATATATATATATATACACACACACTGTACAGTATATATACATAGTATATATACACTGTACACATATATATGTGTACAGTGTATATATACTATGTATATATACTGTACAGTGTGTGTGTATGTGTATATATATATATATATATATATATATATATATTACTGTGTATGTGTGTATATATATATAGTGAGTATGTATGTATGTAGGTTTGTATGTATTTTTAAGAATTGCCGCACTGAAGCTATGATTCATTCTCTCTCTCTCTCTCTCTCTCTCTCTCTCTCTCTCTCTCTCTCTCCTCCAAACACACATATGTGCAGACATATGCGACTAGACATATGAGACTCTGTGGAGAATTGATTGGCCATCTCTCGCTCTCTCCTTGCATACTTAAAGTCCAAACACAGCTGCTTCCTCATGCACAGCGAGTCTTTCTTCTCAACATACTGTACATTACTACATTCGGAACAAGGCTATGGAAATCTACACTGTCCGACTACACTGTTTTCTAGTCAATCACTTAATCAATCACTTAATATTTTACCCTAATACCCATTATACTCGTTAGGTAAACCACTAAAGAGAGATGTAGTGTTGCTGTACTGAGATGTCTAAGTGGGTCAAATGAAAATGTCAGTCAAAACATGTTTTTCTGTCATATACTTTTGTCTCGCTGCAAATCTCCACCATGAGGGAGTATTTATAGCTTTCCCTCCAGCCACTTGTCAAGAACAAAAGCAACAATGAGGTAAAAAAGGGTCAAATAAATAAATAAAAATAGGTATGCTGGACATGTGGACAGACTACTAATCTCCAAATGGTGGTGAGATTAAAAGTCACCAGAAGTCATTCTGGATGGAACTGAATTGAAAGGCGCAGATAAGGTTCAGTTTATTATGCTAATGGATTGCTCTGATAGACTGGATGTGTGAGAGAGGATGGATTTAATTATTACAACAGTGAAAAGGCAGAATCATTAGCCACTCTCCTAGCAGAAGATGCTCCGTAGCAGAAACAAAGAAAAATAAATGCTTAATTTCTTTTGTTCTAGAGGATGTTTTAACAAGGATGACCTAATTCTAGTTGCAGTGAATGAAGAGTGTCATTTGATTATGCACATTGTCAGTCAGGCAAAATCAGTGTATGTGATTTGGCGATTGTACGTGTCTTTGTATGGTCAGGTGGCAGAAATAAATTTTTCCCTAGAGTGTCTCTCATAATGGTAAAATATTGCATGTCAATCAACTGTGACTGTGACCAAGCAATTACTGAAAATGAAGAAATGAAGGGAGAAAAGGAAGTGCACCATACTTCATGCATTAGCTTGTAGTTTCAATTACATCCCCGTATTCATCTATTTGGATTTAATGTCAGCACAGTGTCCTTATTGGTTCTACCTCTCCAATGTGACATCACGGCCTATTCTGTCCAAGCCTCTTTCTTTGTTTGTTCTTGTTTCTGTTCTATTAACCGCAGTATCGTCTGGTCCAGCTTGGCTAGATATCTCCCTGCCTGCACTCACATATAGCAATTTGAATTGGATTTAAACTCCCAGAACATTGAACCGATGCCAGAGCATACAGACCTCTTCTTTAGCGCTTTACAAGCAAGAAAGAGACACAGAGGGTTACAGAGGCATACACAGAGAAACAAATGAGGGCAGTAGGGGGAGGAGTGAGGAACTGCAGCAGCTGTGTGACAGTGGAAAAGGGAATGAATGAGTGTGTGTGAGTCCAGATTTATATCTTGCTAATTCAACATGGGACATAAAGAAGGTATTTGGTCAGTGCAGTACAGTAAAATATATTTTCTTTTAGAACCACGTTGACCTCTGATTCAGGGAATCTGAACAACTAGGTCAGGGCTTAGTTTTCTAATTGTTTGTACAGTATATTACAATATATACAGTATAGTACTGTATATCAGCATTATGCAACTTCATTGTTGCATGAAGTAAATGGCTTCATGGATGTTCAGGTGCATTTTCATAGAATTTTTTTCAATTTGATTTCCTTTTATCGCACATATTTTCTATACACTGAAAAACAATAGTTATAGTATTTTGATATAGCAGTACTGTTCTGTTTGTGTGCCAGACAAAAGTGTTGGAAAAGCTCGAGTTTTGTGTTTTACAGTGTTTGATTTTTTTCTTATCAAACTAAACAACACAGAATTAAAATGAAATAAGAAAACAATTTTTTTGTGGAAATCCATAACTGGTATTCCTTAGATTGCAATGGGACTCAAACTGCCTATTAGATAAAATACTATAATAAATACTGTATTGGACCATCCAGTCTGCACATAAAAGCTTGGTACAGGTTGTACGCCCTTCCAGACGCAACCCTCCCATTTTATCTGGGCTTGGCGCTGGCGCTGCATCCGGTGGATGGGGTTCGGGGAATCGAACCCGGCCCTTTACGGAGTGTAATTTATATAAAATTGTAAAATGTTACCATTCCTCTATAATCCTAGAGATGGGTGCACTCTAAACTAGTCACACATTGGTAGGAAGCAAAGCACCCTGCGTGGTACGAGCCATTATTTGCACATTTTTAGAACTGAAAAAAAAAAAAAAAACATCTACATCTTTATAAAATGATGTTTTTACAAAATCGCAATTCAAATCGAATCGACAACTAGGTATCGTGATAATATCGCATCAGGTGATCTCTGGTGATTCCCATCCCTAGTAAATACTATACACTATACAATGATAATTACTATAGTAGACCATGGTATTTTTTTTTCCTATAGCTTTTCCTATAGGAAAATGTTTAATGTTACAATTAACTGTAAAAAAAAAAGTGTGGTGTACTCCATTGCATAGTTAGAGGGGCAAAAACGTTGGTATTGTCAGATCTAGGTTGTTGCAGTAAAATAAAGTAACACTTTCTTTTAGCTGCTCCCATCAAGGCGCTGCCACAGCAAATCCACACTATTTCTTTTTTCCAACACCGGATGCCCTTTGTCACGAAACCTTCCCATTTTTCTAACCAGGCTTGGGACCAGCACTGCGTACAGTGGCTGGGTAGTATGGGGCGGGAACCCACCTCAAACCAATTCAACTCAAACCAATTCAACAACCTAGAGCCGTAGCCACCTGAGCCAGTAAAATACAATTGTTAATCGTATTGATTTTTTTTTTTATTAGGTTTTGAATTATCATGTAAAAAGAGGTATTTTAAGCCAAAATGCTATAATAGGTTGTTGTCTGTGTATTGTTTTGTCTGTAAGTACTTGTTTGAGTATTATTTTGTCTGATGTTTTATTTGCAATATTTGTTTTGTGTTTTCTCTACAGTGTTTTGTTAGTTTTTGGTATTGTTTTATTGTGGGTACTGTTTAAGTGTTGTGTCTGTATTTAGTCTGTTATTTTTTTTTTGTATTTGAGCATGGGTGTTATTAATACTAATGTGGTCGGAGAAGTCTGTATGTCCGGCTGCTGCGCTGCAGTTAGCGTGAGCTTAGTGCGTGTTTGAAATTTATAGCGTTTCTAGAACCCTTTGGTGTCAGCCTGCATTAAGGCCAACACAGACAGCCAGGCATTGATTCCTCTTTGTGTCAGCTTAAAGACAGCATGACTCATCCCTGTTACAGAGGCAGATTGTTATTGATTATCATCAAAGTCATGTTTGTGCCTGAACCGTTCATGATGATAGCCATTGCATCTCTGCGGTTACGTGATGGTCAAAGAACCAAATACGCTGCTCACACACTGGCTCAGGCACCCATAGGAAAATTCACTGGCTTGCTAGTCTTGAATCATAGGTGATATAGGAGGCTTGTTGACACAGTAATTGTTGTGTGTGTTATTCATAGCCACAAGATAAAAAAAAAACACTGTCATGCAGCCTGAACAGTATTTTTAGCAAGCACAGCTGTTAAAAGAAACTCGAGCCTGAATTCAGCAGCATGGAGATCCAGGAGGTACAGAATTTGTATTCGTTTGGGGGGTTTTCATTTCGAATGTATTTATTTGCATTGACTACATAAATGATAAATGTGCTGTCTGCAGGGGTTTTTGTGTATTGCAGATATATGCTACTGTATTCAGCATCACTCAGCGCTTTCTCGCACTCCTTCCTTCCTCTTCTCCCTGTTTTTCACACCTTCCCCACCCATCCTGCCCTTCTCCGACACCTTTCCAGCCTGAAACATCTCTCTCTCTCTCTCTCTGTCTCTCTGTAGCCGTTCTACTTTCACAATTTTCTTATTATTCGAAAAGAAATTCAATTCTGGGTGCTGTTTTTGTTCTTCCAGCTTCCAATCAGCTTCCAAGCTTTACAAACTGCTTTTCGCTCTTCGCAGTGTCCTTATGTCATTATTTCTTTTCCCTTATTTAATCCATTTACCTTTTGTTCACCTTTCTTTACATGTCACTTTCTGCAGCAATCTTTTAACTCTGTCACTTTGGTTCTCTTTTTCAACATGAAGGCCGTGATGAGAAATTCATTTTGCTGAAATAACTGAATGTATTATTTATACACCAGCTATGGGTAGCCTAGATTTCTTCATGCAGGGAAACAGATGAGATGAGAAGGAGTCTAGAGGCCCTGGAAAGACCCTGGGCAGAGCAGAGATAAACATGCAGGGAACCTTTTTGGAAATCTGTGACTTTTTCGCAGGAACCTCATCCATTCATAACCTGCTCAACTGCTTGACAATGCAAATAGCTAATCAGCAACTCATGCATGTAGACATGGCCAAGATGATCTGCTGAACTTTAAACCGAGCATCAAAATGGGGAAGAGTGGTGATTTAACTGGCATGGTGGTCGGTGCCAGATGGGTGTGTCTGAGTATTTTCCGAAAAACTGCTGATCCACTCTGTGCTTAGAGAGGTTTTGCCTAAAATAGGGTTTACAGAAAACAGTCTAATCTGAGCAAAAATCCAGTGAGTGGCAGTTCTCTGAGCGACAAAGCCATGTTGATGCCAGAGGTCAGAGGAGAATGGCCAGACTGGTTTGAGCTGATGGACAGGCAACAGTAGCTCAAATAACATCTCATTACGACTAAGCTGATGCAGAAGAGCGTCTCTGAATGCACACCATGTCGAACCTGAAGCAGATGCGCTATAGCAGCACTCCTGTCAGCTAAGGACAGGGAATGTCTGATTTCTGCTCAGACGTTCAGATGGTAGGATCAGAATTTGACAAACAACACGAAAGCATGGATCCATATTGCCTTGTATCAACAGTTCAGGCTGGTGTAATGGTGTAAGGGAAGGTTTTCTTGGTACACTCTGGCCCCCTTAGTACCAATTGATCATTGTTTAAATGCAACAGCCAACCTGAGTATTGTTGCTGGCCATGTCCGTCCCTTAATGGTCACAGGATAACGCATCATGTCACAAAGCTAAAATCATCTCCGACACGGTCACCAGATGTCAATCCAATAGAGCACGTTTGGGATGTGGTGGAAAGGGAGATCCGCGTCATGGATGTGCAGCCGACAAATCTGCAGTAACTGCGCGATGCTATCATGTCAGTGTGGACCGAAATCACTAAGGAATGTTTCTAGCATGTCGTTGAATCAGTACCATGAAGAATTCAGTGGGTCCAACTCCGTACTAACAAGGCGAACCTTATGAAGTGTACTTTAGCCTGTAATTTCTGTATTTTTGAGTCTGAATTTGTTCATTTTTTACAAAAATAATTAACACCATTTACACTATACACATTTTGCAATCCAGTGTACAACTGATGTGTGTTATTTCTGAACCAATTGCATAGCAATTTCTCTTAGCTCAAATTATATACTTGTCAGAGAATATAAATAAAACTCACTGCTTTTTAACGGGCGGCACTGTGCATGGCCGAGGGGTCCGTGTACATGGAGATTGCATGTTCCCCCCTTGCGAGGTGGGTTCCCACTGGGTCCTCTGGTTTCCTTCCACAGTCCAAAGACATGTGTATCCTGCAATGGGCTGGCAACCTGTATAAACTGTAACCTGCCTTACAGTCCCCTGGGATAGACTCCAGTCTTCCCACCATAAGCGGTATAGAGAATGAGAGAGAGAGAGAGAGAGCTGTTGAATTGCCATACGTAGACATCAATGCTTGTTGTTAATCCTGTATTTAATACATACAGTACAATTATTTTTAATGCTTTAGTGTTGGGGTTTTGGTTGCTGTATCGTTGATTGTTGATGTACAGTGGGGTCCAAAAGTCTGAGACCACAGCAACTGTGTGAAAACAGGAAATAAATAAAATGTTGTGGAATTATTAGATGTATAATACAAAGAAAGTTCTTAAAGATATAAGAACAAGATTCCGCATCATTTCTATTCCTATGCAAATTGTGAGTGATATGGCCCATGTTAAGTGCTTTGTAAAAAAAAAAAAAAAAAAAAAAAGGTAAAATTTCCTGATCTCTTCTACTGAAGGAGGAGACCCAGATGAATTCGATACAGAAAGTATTTTTCAGTTTTAGTCAAAACAGAGTGCACACTGTATTTAAAGCAAAAAACGAATATGTCGTATACAAAGAAACTCTGAAATCCATATATATACTGCTCAAAAAAAATAAAGGGAACACTTAGTCCAGGTTTGACTTGAACCATGCATACACATATGAGAGGCGTTCAAGTCAAACCGGGACTAAGTGTTACCTTTATTTTTTTGAGGTGTGTGTGTATGTGTGTGTGTGTGTGTGTGTGTGTGTGTGTGTGTGTGTGTGTAAAACTTCTTTACACATACTTTTGTCTGAGTTCACACTGGCATCTCTTTATACAGTCCTCTTTATAGAGCATCGTTTGTGTAGTTAAATAGTAGAAATGGCGAAACCATTGTATCGGTGGTTAGTTTGATCGGCAATCAGTAAATCACTGGTACTATAATAAAATCTCCAGTGTTGAGCCTTATAGAGCTCTTGCAGTCATGTGATCTACAATCAAAATATTCACCATTTTGTCTGGCAGTGTTGTCTGTCACAGATAATATCACCAATGTAAAGAATGATCATTTGGTGGCTATATTTACCCACAGGGATTTTATTGAGTAAATGACGAGGGACCAGAAAACTGTTTCTGCTGGTATGTTGTATGCATGATAAAAACAAAGAGATTAGAAACCTTCATGGTTTTTGACCATACATGTTTTATTATACATATATTTCCATTCAATAGTTGACATTGTAAAACCACAGAGAGATTGACAGACGAAAAAGTCAGCTGACTTTTCATCGGGTCTGACATCACCCATCGCATCAAGTCTAATTGTATAGGCATAAAACTATTCCACACGCACATTTATCTATAAATGTCATAGCTGGGTTTAGAACCGTGAGCCTGAATGAACCCAAGAAGAAACGAAACTTTTCACGTAAAAAGTTAATGCAACCGCGAACAAAATCGCTAAATTGTCCCAAAGCGAAAATAATATTTTTTTATAAAAAAAGCTTAACACTAGGTAAGAATATCAGCTAATAATACCTTCTTTTTTTTTTTTTTTTGCATGTGAGCTCAAAAAAGCATACCAGCACACCAGGCTACAGGAAGATATGAATTGAATTAGCCGCTGTAGCCGGTCTTTTAAAGATGAGGCAGCAAAATCTATGTTGAAAGCATGATGTGTACTATTCTTTAAGCAACAATCACACTGCAAAGTGGAAATAATAGTGAAATTGTTAAATACACATTTCTAATTAAAAGCAGTATTTTGATTTATTTATATCAAAAGCTGTATCAGCAGAGTTATAATATGAAAAGAACGTTCTTAAAAATTTGTTCACTCCATTCCATAGCACCCTGAATTCCAAAATCTTGTTTTGTTTTGTTTTTTGTTCAGATCAAATCACTGATTTGGATTGCCCATCTGGTTTTCATTCAAATTGTTTTGAAGTCAACTGTTTAATCATGAAATTTCTATTCGGAATCGCAGCCAGATCTACTGCAACTGAAAAGCTGGACATGAAATATTAAATATGTTAAATATGGTTGTTTGTTCAAACCACACAAATCCTAAGTACATCTATTTGGATAGTGTGTGCTGAGCATATTTACATTTTAAGTATTCCCTTTTTTAAGGCAAGTAGACAAAAATTAAAAATGTCCACTTTCTTCATCTTTATTGCACCTCTTATTTTAATTCATCAGCTTTTTCACTCACTTCTCATCACACAATATGGGTTTAAATATATTAGTCCCATTGACCACTGAGCTACTGTAGTTAGGCGTCAATAAGGAAATAATGGTCATTGTTACTGTAAGTTGTGTAACTCTGCAGTCTGGGCTAGAAAATAATCAGCCCCAGTCTTTAAATCATGTTTTTTTTTTTTTTTTTTGTCCTCTTAGAACTGCTGGTGGCGCTGAAAATTTGTGGTTGTCGTCAAAAAGTGAACATTATTCATTATATATTTTGTTGTTTTACTTAAAAGAGAGGGAGAACTTGTGGGGAAAAATGGCATGGAATTGTATTTTTAATTTGTCGATTTTAGGTAGATAATACAAGGAATAGAAAATGGCCCATAGATCTTAGTAACACAGTAACGTCTAGGTATTCCAGTCAAACCAGAACTTTTGTGCAATATAACAGAACAAAGTTGCGAGTAAAAACTTCCTTGATTTCTCTACATAATCCCCTAGTACACTAATGCACTTATCCCAGTGTTTCAGTAGTGCTTGGAAACCCTCAAGTTTTCCCAGGACGCCGGAGCCATGTTTGTACTGCGTGCTTCGCGTCTGAAACACTGGCCCCCCAGGAACTCCTTTAATGGCTCAAGCCTGTGAAAATGGCTTGGAGCGAGGGCAGGACTGTACGCGGATGTAGCAATAACTCCCTGCTAATTTCCTGTAACATCCAAGTGGTGTTCATGAATGGCTGTGCATATAGTGCCCACACACAGATGCATCTGTGATTCGTCACCAAGTTGGTGACAAGTTCAAGGATCATGCTTTCACTCGCTGCATGTTCACAGGAACGACTACAGTGGACCTGGAGCCACCTCGGCTCGGATCTTCATTCATGGACATACGGCCTTAAAAAAAACTTTACAAAAGTTAAATTTATCACCATACAAATGTTATACTGTGGTTAAGTGACTCATCACTGTAATGTGCATTTTTGGATAAGGAATACAGACTTTAGAAGGAGCTCCAGACAGAGGAGCACAGAAGGAGAAATAATTTTATGATGGAGCTGCATATCTAGGACACAGAGAGTAAACATTATTATTGATGTGCATGATGATAAAAGTGCATTATGTAGCCATGTGAAGAACACTCTGGCTTTTGGAACTGCGCTTTTAATTTTTTATAACTACAGTAATTAATAAACCTGGTGCTTTACGTCTCTTGTTTGAATTATATTGTGCTAATGGATCATGCAATGATAAGCATGGTACTTTTTAAAAAATTAATTATTTAGGATTTTTCCTACTCTGCCATGTAGGTCTGCATTCTGATTGGTCCTGATGGTTATAAAAACGCACCTCCACCACCTCACAGTGTATCCAGAGAAGAAGGATGTGATATCCGACCCAATTAAGGAATTTCAGCATTTGAAAACTTGTAAGACACGAATCACTCACAAGTAAGTGCACCAATGTGTGTTTATTATATAATATATTTTATTTAGTTTATTACCTTTTATCCTTTGTTATTTTATTAAAACAATACAGCAATATTTTCTCTGATATTTGTCTCCCATGATATCATCATTGATTATAACTTGGTGAGATCCTCATTGCAGAAATCTACTATAGATAATGCACCATGATTTATATATAACGTGGCTGGTGCATTAATGTCACTGCAGCTACCGTAGCGAGCTGTTTTTTTGCCATGTTATGAGTTTCATCTTTTACAAACCATCACCTGGCCTGATAAGCACTTACATTTGTATAATGTTCATCACAGGGAGACCTACTATAAATTGCCACCTTAAGCTGCTCTGAGGTCAGTAGAGATCTGATCATCACTACTGATTTGTCTTGGGAAACAACTTTTTCCATATAACAGAGTACATTCTACCACTAAATTATCGGGAGCTAAATTGCAAATTTAGTTTGACAGCTGGGCGGCACGGTGGTGTAGTGGTTAGCACTGTCGCCTTGCACCGCCAGGGTCCGGGTTCGATGCCCGGCCAGGCTCGATTCCCGTCTCTGTGTGCATGGAGTTTGCATGTTCTCCCCGTGCTTGGTGGGTTTCCTCTGGGTACTCCGGTTTCTTCCCACAGTCCAAAGACATGTAGGTTAGGCTAATTGGCGTTCCCAAATTGTCTGTAGTGTGTGTGTGTGTCTGTGCCCTGCGATGGATTGGCACCCTGTCCAGGATGTACCCTGCCATGTGCCCTAAGTCTCCTGGGATAGGCTCCAGGCCCCTCGTGACCCTGAATACAGGATTAAGCGGTATAGATGATGAATGAGTGAGTGAGTTTGACAACTGGAGGCTACATGAGAGCGGAAATCAGCCATTAATGCAAATATCACAGATTTCCTTATTGCAGTTCAGTTAACTTGTTATACTGTCAGTTAATATTGCAGCAATCATGTAGTAAACTTTCAGAGGATTCCAGATAAGTAATACTCGGGCGTTGGGGGAATACTGGGTTTTTGTATTGTTTTATATACAGTAGGTTGTTTTTAATTTTAAAATTATATCCTTAGGCACTTTGCAGCCTGTCATAGAAAAAAAACATTTGTTCCCTTTTTTAATTTTTTTTTTTATCTAAATAATTTGTGATATGTCATATCAAATCAGGTATTAAGTTAGATGTTGGCTGATTTGAGTTATGCAAATCTTCAGGTTCCTTGCTCAATTTAGCTGTGTTTTGATGCCTAAGTCTATTAGTGTATAATGATCGCTTATATATAATACCAGCGTTAGTACTCGTTGTTGACGGGAAAAGAGTTTTTAGAAATATTTCAAAGGTTAAAGCTAAAATAAGCTGATCAGCTTTAATGTAATCTAGGGAAAACTCTCTGTCTATGTTATTAATGCAAAGAAATAACATTTTGTAAGATTGAATATCGTACACTTTGTTTACGCTAAGTTGTACTTCTTTCATTGTCAGCCAGATACTCTACCTGTTTAAAGTAGATTATTACATCCGGAACATGACTGCTCATAACATCACTTTTAGTCAACATTTTTATTAAAAAATTTTAAACCGCTGCGAATACGTTAGCTCTAATAATCCGTGTTGCATTCCTCATAGTGGCCTTCCACATCACTACATTAATTAGCACCATGGTTTCGAAACTAGTTTTGAATAACCTGCAGTAAGAATAAACATTCAATGATCTGTGCATCCTGTACGTCTTCGAAGATTCAGTTTTCAAAAGTTATATAGCTTTTTTTTGGAGTAAGCCATGCTGCGTCTCACATTTATTTTTGTTCATGAGGATTTGGGCGCTTTTTAGGGCATTACGGCATTTACTGTACGTTTCTGTTCTGTGTTCTGCACACTCTCATTACAGACATTCGGATATACAGACATAAGGCTATAAAGACATAGGCATACAGACAGAGATTTTTATGAGACTGGTTTCTGGGCCTGCAATGTATGAAACGGAAATATATTATTGAAAGAGTGAATGTACAAGCAAAACCTTTCTTTTATTTATATCGATATTAATATTTATATGAGAATTCTTTGAAGTATAATTTTATTTTTTTTTACTTCTAGTAAAGCAAAAAAAAAAAGTTTCTATCACAAATGGAGTAACCAGCTTGGACGGTATTCATTAAAGTGCTTTAAAACAATGTTTAGTTTAAATGTTTAATACTTTCTCGATTGTGAGTGGCAGGATCAGGAAGATCATGTATTTATGAACAGATTTTTAGCCAAAATTGAAGATTTGATGCGTTTCAACTATTGCACTTTATTGGCCAAGGCACAAAACTAACCTGTGTGACTTAATACATGACTTGGTATGATTTGGTCTCATTTAAATAATTTTAAAACAAAAGATTTTTATACAGTACTATATGTCAGTACATTACTGGCCTCCCTTTTTAAAGTACATAAAAACAATTGAATTGACTGAAACTATGATTTTTTGGTCATCCATCAGTATTACGGTTGGAATCTCCACTCAGATCTTAATTTGATTTTAGATGCAGGGTGCCAAAATGTAATTAGAAAACAATTCTTCATGCATCCTGATTCCGCTCAATTTGTAATTTCACATTAAGATTTTTTTTTTTCCCAGCACAAGTACATGCTGCCCTTGAAAACACATGTTTTCTTCATCATTAAAAAAAATGAGCTTAGATGTATTTTTATTATGGCTGTTGGAATAAATGATTTTTTTAAGTATGAGTTTTAAGTATGAATATTCTTGTCATAAATTTGTTAATAGAATTGCTAAGACAGCCAGTTTTGAATTTGAGATTCTCAAATAGCATTTGAATATGAAGTTACCTGTGTACATTATAAGAGCTTTACCGTACTGTATGTTATACCATATGTAGTCTGCATGTATAAATATGTATGAAGATATAACAGTGGATAAATAAATAACATCCAAAGAGTAAAGCTGAGGATAACATTGCCTTTGCTTTAGTGCAACGTGATGTTTGCTTAAGTATGGACATTTCAGCTTTCCATTAGATACAAACCCATATGGTAGCGTTATTCAAATGTATTTGAACACTGCCTTTAAACCGACACCCTTGTGAAGATGAGTAGCATCCTGAATCATTCAAAGTACTAAGCTATCTCTGCCAAAAACCTGTCAAAATGCCCTTTTGGCAGAAGATGGATGATGATGATTTAAAACGGGTTTAACGTAAGTGGCTGCTGAAATGAGAATCAGTACTAAACCCTGAGTAGAACCCTATTAAATGTCTGTGGTGTGAAGAGAGGTTTCCATAACCACACACTTTCTAACTTCAATCATCTAGAGTGGTCATGAAAGATTAAGCTAACTGGATAATGCACAACTGTCATGGTTTTATTTGTATTGCGTTATTAAATCCTGACTAATAAAAACTTTAAAATTAAGTAAATAATTGCATTGTACACACTAATCGAATGGAGTTGTATTAGAAAATGTCCCTTTTTTGGCAAATGCAGCATTATCAGTAGAGAGATCTGTGCAGCGCTGCAGAGTCACACCCTCAGAGACCACTGAGACCACCATTCTCAGTTTCCACATTTCAAAACTTGTGTTCTGCTCTGGTTAACAGAGAGAAAGGTTGGGATTTGACATTCAGGCATTGCGTCCGACAGTGATGTATGTCTGTGTGATTTAGGTTTGCTTCAGCCGGCTTTACGCCGTGGAGATCTGAAGCAAACCTTTGCATATAGAAAGCAGTCAGCAGAATTTGATGCATTAAAAAAAATCATTCCCTGCAGTAATCCAATGATGTTATTAAGCTACTGGCAAATGCAAAGCTAATGTCAAAAATAGTATTTATCAGATTAGGAAAGACTCCATGAAGATCTGTTATCTGTGCTTGGGTAGAAGCAGTGTTGTATTCTCAAGGGGCAGAGTGATGCAGTGAAGCTAAGCAGGTGTAGAGTTTCTGCAGCTTGCAGTAAGGTGTGGAAAGTGATATCAAAGAATTAGAATGAGAGATTTACTAAGAACAGACTAATGTGCAGAAATGCAGCGCTCCTGCACAAAGCAATAGTCGTGTACTGGGAGACCGGCACCATGCTTTTACCTGATGAAATTAAGTATAATGTTAGGTTTATTTATTTATTTATTTATTTTAAATGTGCAGTTTACAGTGCAATGTAAGACACTCAACGCACAAAACTTGCCTCTGATTCATCTAGTGTGTGTATATATAATATGCACTAGATGGATCGAGGACCTTTATTCATCGCATATACAGTTAAACCTTTAATTGCGAGCATACTGTAATTTGTTCCGGAAGCATGCTTATACATCAAAACACTCGTATATCAAATGACTTTCCCCCTATAAGAAGTAATGGAATCTTAGATGATTCATTTCACAGCCCAAAATATTCATATAAAATAATGAATACAAAATATCAAATTAACCTGCACAATTAACCTGTACCTTTGAAATTAATCCCGAAAATAGGCCTCCAAGTGGCGCAGTGGTAAAGTGCTCGCCCTATCATCTGGAGATCGCGAGTTCGATCCCCAGGTGATGCTGTTACCTCTCACAGCCGGAGGTCTAGCGAGAGCTGATTGGCCGAGCTCTCTCGGAGGGGAGGAATGTGAGGTACTTAGAGCTCCCACATTAATCACGGCGCTACAGCCAATCAGGGGCGTCCGTGAGCTCACGCAATGCGGATAACGCTGTCCTCCGAGTTTGTTACGCGTGATAGTCTTCGCCCTCCCGACTGAGTGGTAGTAGTGGGAGCCCCCTAGTGACACGACAGGCAACCTAACGGAATCACGGAATGTTATAATATACAGTACACTCGCGCAAGGGATGTTGGCTATACGAGTGACGCACTGAGACTCCGCATTGTGCGAAAGAGAAGACCCATTGCCTCAGTTGTGATCACATGACGCTCGGCAGACAAAGCTCACACGTACTACTTGTATATCAAGCCCTTGCTCGACTTTTTCTCGTCTTGCAAAATGCTCGCAGACCAAGTTACTTGCAATCCAAGGGTCCACTGTACATTACTTCAGAGTGAAATTCAGTGAATGCCCCCAACAGCAGCAACCCGGCAGAACCGGGGCTCGAACCGCCGTCCGTCCGCTCAGTAACTTAGAGCCTTAAGACACACGTATAGTACTATAAATTAGAATCAATCAATCAATCAAAAGTTTATTCATTTCAGTAATTCAATAAAAAAACTGAAACTTGTTTATTAGAATTAATTTTAATGATTTTGGCTTACAGCTAATGAAAACCCAAAATTTAGTATCTCAGAAAATTTGAATATTGTGAAAAAAGTTCAATATTAGAGATTATAATGGTGTCACCCTCTAATCAGCTGATTAACTCAACACCTGCAAAGATTTCCTGAGCCTTTAAATGGTCTCTCAGTCTGGTTCAGTAGGCTACACAATCGTGGGGAAGACTGGCTGTTCACAGAGTGATGTATCCAAGTACATTTATGGAAGGTTGAATGGAAGGAAACATGTGATTGGAAAATCTGTGGAGATTCACAAGGAGTGGGCTGGAGTCAGTGCTTCATGAGCCAAAACACACAGACATATCCAGGACATGGGCTACAATTGTCACATTTCTTATATCAAGCCACTCTTGAACCAGAGACTCTTGGACCCTTGGCGTCTTACCAGGGCTAATGACAAAAAGGACTGGACTGTGTTTTATTAGGTCAACGTAGCCGTCTACCAGGATGTTTGGTATCCCTGTCCTTGATTGGCCAGCGAACTCGCCCGTTCACTCGTCCACCCAATTTTTATTTCATTTATGTTTTTTTTATTTTTTTTTATTATCTCGGATGATTTAGAGATATACAGTAGTGACTGCTGACTGCATGGAACGCTACTAGATTCATTTGTTATTAATGTGCGAATAATATCCCAGTTCACATTGCAGTTTGTGGTTGTGTCTGACAGACTTTTGATATTGGAAGAAGATATTTACGTGTGGTATCTGTGAGTCATGAGAACACAGTGGTTCAATTGGTTTCAGCCACAGGGCTATGAGAACTCCTCATGCATTAATGGATGAAACATTTGGACACGTCAACTCAGACAACTTAAGGAGTCAGCAAAAGCGTTAGGGTCTTAACTGAATCAGCAGCAAAGACGCGGATACAGGCACACACACACACAAACATATTGACACGAGTTCAGAGCTGCAGAAACTCAAGGCAGAAATCCATGTACCTTTGTACTTTTTCACTAGTGGATTCTGTGTTTAAATCTCTTGTCCAGCTCCAAGCATCTGAACAAAACTCTACAGTATATATCAGTATACAGTATACTAACGCACAATGCATTCCTTTTAATCAAGACTGATTGACAAAATAATGATTAGGCAATTGTCCCTGCTGGTTCATTTCTCTCTCGATTCTTCTCAGGGTAGTGAACTTTGTCACTTATAGTTGTGTTGTAAATGAACCAAGAATGATATACAGTATGTAGACATGCCTGAACTTCTCTAAAATGTTCTCTCTCTCTCTCTCTTTCTATGGAAGCAGATCAGTCTCAATAATAATTCACGCAAAAGACACGATGCACACGTGCGTGAAACCCAATTCACGTGCACGAAAAAAAATACATATTCAATAACTTAGATGTGCATCCTGTTCTTGGTTCGCCATGCTGGTTTGAGTAGGTAAAGCTTCATTTCGTTGTCATTAACTCAGATTTGCGCAAAAGGTGTGCATCGTGTCTTTTGCATGAATTATTATTGAGACTGATCTGCTTCCAAATCTTTCTCCCTCACACTAACACACATGCACACACTGCAGCAAAAGCAAATTTACTTAATTTGTATGTGATAGTTTTCCGCAACGCAGGAAAACATGAGAAATAAGAAATTACACATCTCTATACATTCCTTGATTTCACTTGTGCATATATCTGTCTTCATGTATACTTTGTTCTTATTTTTGCTTTTGCACATTTTTATTTTCTGTACATTTATTTTTATTTTATAATTAGAAAACTTCAAATCTTAAAAACGTAAAAGATCTTTGTATCTTTTGTGTTTAGATCTACTAGATTTATTTTTATTTTTTATCCTTGTGTAATATAATGTAGTTGTATTTTAGTGAGGTTTCGATCCTGTAGTTTTTGGTAGTTGTGTTATTTATTAATTAAATTGTATTCAACAATGGTCATTGTCGCAAAGCTGCTTTATAGAATAAAAAAAAAGCTGGGAATTAAATTTGGAAAAATGTAGACTATAATGTAAGAATTTCACTTTATTATGTAAGTAATACTGTGTTTGGTTACAGTACGTATGCAACAAATACAATTGGAACTTGATTTTAAAATGATCACATGTTAACTGGATTTTAAGTGTAATAAATGTTGTTGAATTCTGTCAATTAGTAATTCCGAGCATTTATTCATTACTTTATCCAAAAGTCACATTTGAACTCTAACAATGAGGTTTTAGAATGAGACGGATATGAGAGAAAACCTTACCAAAGCTTTTTTTTTTAATGTAACAGTTAATATTTTTAAAAACGCAGTCTCACCTCTGAAAGCACAAATACAGATTTATGACTTCATTTGCAAGATGTACACAGTAAATCTCCAGTATTTTTCTTTATTTTTTTGCCCACTGCAGTCTCAGATTCCATTAGTTTTGGCTAACGGGAGTGAAAGTAGTGTGGTTTTCTGCCATTGTACTGTACCTCGTCCACCTAAAGGTTCAAGGTGTTGTGTGTTCTGAGATGTGTGTTTACTACTCAGCACTGTTTTTTTTATTTTTTATTTATTTTAGTTACTATAGCCTTCCTTTCAGCACAAACCAGAAAGGCATTCTCCCCTGACCTCCCTAATAAACAAGCCATTTCCACCCACACAACTTGTGTTTACTGGATTTTTTTTCACCGTTCTACAGTATGTAAACTCTATAGATTGTTGTGAATAAAAATCCTAGGTTGGCATATTCTGAAGTACTTAAACCAACAGTCATGCCACAGTTAAATCACTGAGCTAACATTTCTCCCTGTTCAGATTGATGAATTTACCTTAAGATCGTGCTGCTGCCATCTGATTGGCTGAATGAGCAGAGGACTGGAATATTATTCTGGATTAATAAAGTATCCATCCATCCATCCATCCATCCATGCGTCTCTCTGTCCCTCCCTCCATCTATCTATCGTGGCATAGAAGTGTATTTCACTGTATAATTCATAACTTTCTCCAAAAATATAGGAGGCATATAATATAATTTATTTACTGTGACAACAATGTCCTTTAAACTTCCATTATAAGTGAGTTTCACATGTTTCTTCTTTGTATACATTATTGACTGTAATATTCACGCATAGGCTTTACATGAAACTTTGTAACTAGACTAAACACTTTCCCTTTATTTGAAAAAAAAGGAGGGGGGGGGTTGGATTTGCACTTTTAAAATGCCACCTTATCTGGCACATGGACACAGACGAGATCCCTTCATTCCACAGTGGAATAGTAATTAGGAAGTGAGTGATGGACAGCAGCTGCACATGTCAGATCAACTCTGACCGTGTTCGATGCGGATCAGCGCGAAGGAAGACGTGGTGCTGTCAAATCATGTAGGAAATGCAGTTTAATCCTCTAAGACTAAGCACGCCCACACACACAGACTGGCTTGTATGTAAACTCGTCAGCAGTGGCTGAATTAAAAGCAAGGCTTGACTAAAGCTTGGCTGCTGCAGTTAAGGGTTACGTGATCTGATTACAGATTCAGTTCGTGTTTAAAACCTCGACGGGTTTGGGATGTAATCTCTGTAGAGGTTTACCAGGACCGTTACAAAGTTGACTTTTCTTTTTCCCACAGCAGAACAGAAATTACTGATGCTGGGAGTGATGCCGAAGGCAGCCGCCATGACACTGAGCAAATGTGAATGGGAGGAGGCTGTTCCTTTTTTCCTTGTTAAAGCCATGAATGGACTCTTTCTTTCTGCTTTTTTTTGTTGCCCCCTGTCTCTATGTCTCTGTCTTTGTTTTAGGAGTCTTGGACAGCTTGCTCCCTCGCGCTCTCTCTCTCTCTCTCTCTCTCGCTCCTTTCCTGTCACTTTCTCCAAATCTGTCCGTCTGCCCTCTCTCTCTCGATCTTCCTTAATCCCATTCAAAAATACTTAAATTGTGTCCTTTTCCAAATACTGTATCTCACTATACACTCGGTGCAATGATTAAATGCGGTTCATAAGCTGGAGTAAAGGTTCATTGATTACTTGGTTTCATCAGCACGTCAATTCATCATATTTAAGCACAGTTAAGACACACGCACTGATGGTGTAGCTGTGGTTTTGCCGAGTGGTGAGTGATCTATATATCAGTGACTGAAGCTTTTACAGCCCCTGTGTATCTCTACTCACTGATGGGAATATCATATTATATTATAGCAGTGTCACTCACTCACTCACTCACTCCCTCACTCACTCATCATCTATACCGCTTAATCCTGTATTCAGGGTCGCAGGGGGCCTGGGCACATCTCAGGAGACTTTTGGGCACAAGGCAGGGTACATCCTGGACAGGGTGCCAATCCATCGCAGGACACACGCGCTCATTCACACACTATGGCCAATTTTGGAATGCAAATTAACTTAACCTAAATGTCTTTGGACTGTGGGAGGAAACCGAAGTACCTGGAGGAAACCCACTAAGCACGGGGAGAACATGCAAACTCCATGCACACAGAGACGGGAATCGAACCTGGCCGGGAATCGAAGCCGGACCCTGGGGGTGCAAGGCGACAGTGCTATTATAGCAATGTGTGTGTGTCTTTATTCCCATGGCTGATACACAGTATGTGTAGAGGTACAAAAAAATATAAAAGGTTGTGTCTGAAAACGTGCCAGCCCATTTGTACTGTATGCATCACCTCCAGAACGAACGCGATCGTGCAAATGCTTCTGAGGTTTTGTCTTGCGTGAACTGTCTTCGAAATACAATGTCTCATTCCAGATACTATTTCACTGGTGTATCCACTGTAAGGATTTTAATGGAGTCTATTACAGTGATTTAAAGTCTTATTATTTTGGACTTTAGATAATCGAAGAAGTTGTCATCCCAACACTCCCTATATCTCTCTAACATGTTCTTTCTCATTCTCAGTCATTTAGATGGAGGAAAGGGAGAGAAGTAGGAGCCGCTCCCCACGTAGGGTACGTCGCGTCGAACAGGTTGTAGGGAGATGGCTGCGCCGGTCACGAGACTCCCTCAGCAGGTAGATTTCACACACACATGCACACAAACACACACACACACTCTCTCTCTCACATGTAACGAGTTAACCTCACCTAATGTAGTCGCCCAAGTGCTTTTCACCATGAGTGTAAATACACAAAGCAGAAATCTAACTCTGACACGAACACCCTACTGTGCAAACACAGTCATAGATTTCCTCTGTATTTGCGTTTGTTCCTGTTTGCTGTCTCACGGTACAATGTGCTAATCGTTTGTCAAACGGGACCATGGCGTTTCGTGTTGTGTTTGTTTTGCGCATTGTGCTTACAGGTCAGCTGTATTCATCTTTCTCTCTTAGCCAACTCGCTGATTACCATGCGTTAAGATTAGTGTGTTCCAGTGCGTGGTGTTTAGATGCTGACACTGCTGTTTTTGCAAAATGTGCACACACGTCTTAAATTCATTTATCACACCTTATGGAGAAAGCGCGTTCTAGTTTACTGGTCACTGTGTGGTGTACAGTCTCAATGCAGGACTTGTGTGAGGTGTGTTAAATGGCATAATATAGACAGTGTTTAATGGCTGAACCATTACATGTGGGTGTTTCTTAATGAACAGCATAGAAATACTTAATGGTGGGTTTTATAAGATCGACTAACAGCATTATTCACCATCTAACTTCCAGCGTAGTTCAGTTCCACGTAATATAATAGATATTGGTTAACTATTATTGTGGACATGTGGCTAGTATATTTAATTTACTGAAATTAGCAAAGAAAATAATTAAATAAGATTTTATTGCTCAGCTCATCTATATTACAATTTCAACTACATACACACTTATGGACATTTGTCTTTTTGCACTCATTCTGGACATTCATGGACACTTATGGACACTGCACATTTACACATAGTTCATATTTCTTTTTTTTTTTTTGGTCATTGCACATAGGACACTTTGATGCATAAACAGACATTTCTATTTAAATCCCACTTCATCTCCACACTAAAGTTTCTATATTTTTCCATATGTGTACAGAAAATCATTTCCTTTTCCTTATTAGTACAGCTCGTTTTTTCTTTATATTGTGTATATTTTTCTATATTTTGTATTTTGTCTTATCTTCTATAGATATATTTTTCCTTCCTTAGCTAAAGTTATTTTCCATATTGTACTGTATTTCTTATTTTATTCCATATTTATTTCCTATTAATAGGAATCTTTTTTTTTTTTTTTTTTTAAGGTCACGGGCGGTCGTTTAAGCATTTCACTGCATATCGCACTGTGTATGACTGTGTAGCCTATGTGACAAATAAAATTTTAATTTGATTTGAATTTGACATTACCGTCTACATTACATTCCTCTAATGCCACCATTTCTGCCATAGAACAGTCAGGGAATTGGCACTTGTCTATACACCTTGACTTGCGCTAAAGCTATGAGTGTATGCCTGTGTCACTGTGCTGTTTGTTAAAGGGAGCGTATTCTGGGGGACAGGAAGTCGGGACGTTCAGACGATGGAAGTCAACAGCATTTCCCAGTGAAGGAGACCGTGGAGGTGATCAGAGACGCTGTGCTGGACTCACATGGCTTCACACTCTCCACACAGCTCCCCCTGCTGGTCAGGGATGTTATTCCAGGTACACAACAAACGATAACTACTGTATAAACAGCATTGACTCTAGTACTCTAGTGTGTGTGCACAGTATCAGTGACAGAGGAACTTAAGCTTGGTGTCACACTTATTCATTCATTCATTCATTCATCCATTCACCTGGTAATTGCATTATCCTGATTATGGCTTTTGGGAACTGTGGGTGCACAGCAGAAACATACACTTAACGGAACACCAGCAGAGTAGAGATGACCTCGTAAAGACCCCAGGGCACATGGAGAGCACAGTGGTTGACTCTTATAATGGATTATAAGTACAAAAATTACTGACTATTTACATGTTAAATCATTTATTGCTATCAATGAAACATATTTCAGCTTCACACACACACACACACACACACACACACACACACACACACACCCATAGCAGCACACCCGTTATTGTGAAAATTTGGACCCCTTACATTTGGACATAAACACTATTAAGATGTACTGTACATGTGGCTTAGCTGCTCTTCTGATGATGATGATGATGATGATGATGATGATGATTACTTAAGTGGATAGTCATGTAATCTATACACTTTAATTTCCAAAACAATCTGTCCAATACTTTAGTAATGCAGCCCTTAAGAATGGATTAATAGATGATCCATAAATGTATTGATCCAGCCATGATTTTGTTTCATGGTTTAATGCTTTGCAGTAATTTCTTCAATTACTGATTGATTTTACATTCCTCTAATCATACTTTGCTGTTTAACTGTTTATCTTCCACACCTTGTTCTGTTTTAAGGTAACCGGAGAACTATCACTGTCCTAGACTATTCCGATATATTGTTTTGAATTAACTGACTTGTATTGAATATACAGTATGAATGCAGAGCAGAGCATGGCCGATAACACTGGCTGTGTAAATGGTTGTTAACGACTTCATCTATATGTCACTACAAGGCTAACGGCCTTGTCTTTCAAATGAAGTTGTTGTATTAGAGCTAAGGCTGGGTGTGTGGTGTGGTGGTGCTGCAGTGTGTGTGTGCATGAGGGGGCCAATTTGGAAAGTCCCGCTGTCCACTATTTCTGATTGTACAGTACAGTACATCATAACCCTAGTCTGATGAGATACAGATCTCTTTAATTGAGTGTTCTTATTCTTCCCGGAGGTATAATTTATTACACATCCGTTTCAGTCCAGGTAAATTAAAGCAAATTTCACAGCCTGTATAAGCATGAAAGTTTTTTTTTTCCCATGTATTAAATCTTGCCACTAGAAGGCTGAATTAATGGCCAGAAAGAATTAAACTGCAATCAAGAGTTGGATGAGTTGCCTGCACAGCTATAGTCCAATAAAGCATTTCTTAAATATCTATAGACCTGAATTGTGGTAGATGTTGCAAGAGATCATTTCTCTAACTATGCAGATTTTCCAGCTTTGATTCGAGTTGTGCTCAGTTTCTTCTCTGGTGTACGCCTGTGCTGTGCCAGATACAGTAGATGGAGTCGGCACAGCATTTAGCCAGATGCTGCGACACATCTTAAGCTCAGATTTATCTGTGAAAGCAGCTTAAATG
Source organism: Clarias fuscus (assembly GCA_030347435.1). Lineage (NCBI taxonomy): Eukaryota > Metazoa > Chordata > Actinopteri > Siluriformes > Clariidae > Clarias > Clarias fuscus. The sequence goes on along the minus strand of CM059214.1, from coordinate 21,973,243 downwards.
GTGGGCTCATGGCAAATTAAAAAATACTCGCAGGGTAATGCAAAAATGTGTCACGCATATGCTATGAAAAAGCATAAATGTGAGCAGGTATTTACATGAGCTTGATGGACATGCTTTCTCTATGAATAATGGCTCAATAGTTCTTTTCAACCATCCTGGAAAGTCCATGTCTTTTTTTTCTTTAGAGCTTTGTGTAATATACTGTATACACGCCTTTTTGGCCACTCGTCATTGTTGTGGTGAAGGAAGCATACTACATGTTGTTTCATTTACCGTGCCATAAAGTGAATATATAATATAAGAGTTATAACTCTGATCTACAATAACCCAAAGGAATCAGCATTAGGAACACTTAATGAGAGTTCAAATTCCATTCATCTAATTGTAGTGGTTCTTAGTAGCCTCAGACAAACAACCTATAACTTTTTTTCTCAGTGCAATTTGTTATTTAACACAAAAGAATCCACAAACAGATGTGTGTGCAATACTAACGTCTCCTTAATGCTTCCACGGGATTTAAAAGGGTAAGTTGTAGCCAGGTGCTGCTAATCATCAGCACTTGATTCTCTGATCATCAGCAGGTGTGCCAAGTTTGCTGGTCTGGAGCATTTAGGTGTCTGTAAACACAATGCTAAGAGGGAGAGACGAGCAACGGTCTTGGAGAAGCAATTGTTGCTGCACATGACAATTTGAAGGATCATGAAACCATTTCCAAGCAATTCGGAGTTCAACATTGTACAGTGTAAAAGATTATTCACAAGTGGAAACAATCAAGACAGTAAATTCCTCCACGATGTGAGAGACTGATGGTTATAAACAAAACTAACATTGTTGTTAAATAAATAATGGTCCGGTGAAAAAATGTACATGTAGTTGTTGAGATTGTATTTGCCATCATACTAAGACCAGCTATGATCAGATGATTATGTTCTTGTACAAAAACACAGAAAAAGAAGAGATACTAACTTTTACACATGACTGTAGGTAACAATTATAATTTTTTTTTTGTGAATTTGTCTCAACAAGCAGAATTGTACTGGTTGCACTATTAAAGGTCAGGGGCAGACAGGGTCAGAGTTGAATTTGATTAGCTGCTCTTTTCATCAAAAAACAATGGCCTTGGTAGGGCGAAGCAATCTTGCTGCTTTTCATCTACAGACAGTCTGACATTTACTCAGCCTGTCTTATCGGTTGCTGTGTGTGTGTGTGTGTGTGTGGCTGTCGTGAATACTTCTACCCCTCTCTATGTGAGGCATCCAGCTGTGCGCCAGATCAAATCAGATTTTTTTTTTAATCATCATTACCGAGGTTACAGTGAAAACGCTCTTAATCACTTTTGTGTGTGCATGCAGATATTTAAGAGACAGAAACTTCTAAATTGGTCACGCATTCATCTCTTTTCCGTGTGTCAGTTTGGGCTGTGTGATTGTATTATATGCCTGTCAAGTTTTGAAAAAGCAGTGAGAGCCAGCTGCTTCTCTTCCATTTATTTTATCCTGTAAAATGCAGGTGCACTCAAAGAGGATGTGCCTGTACATATGCGCCCACACACACACACACACACACACTGTCTGACACTTAAATAACTTGGCTCTATATTTTTTTAAGGCAGTCTTTAAGCTGTGTCCTCTCAGCTAAACAGCTCACTTTTTTTGTACACACCCACATAGATGCACACATACTTCCTCAGTGCCAGAGAAGCAGCATGCTGACACCTCGCTTTCTGCAGCAGAAACAGCTGATCTGAGCCCAGTGGGAGAAACTTGCTGCCCTCCAGCCTGATAATTACATTCTAGAGAAGAGAGGAGAAAAAGGAGGGGGAATAGGGAAGGAGACATGAGAAGGATTTTGTGTGTGTGTGTGTGTGTGTGCGCGCGCGCGCTTGTTGCCAAGGTACATTTTGGCCTAAAACCAAGGTGAGAAAGAAAGAAGGAGAGAGGGATAGATACAATGGCAGAGCAATGTGCAGTTTGGCAAAGAGGGCCAAGAGACATCACGGACGGGTAGTGTTTTTGCAGCGGGGAGTGAACAGTGTGTGAGCTTATACAGTAAGCATGGTTAAATGTGTGGCCTTATTCTGACCTAAAAACAAATCTCACAAAATGTCTCATCAGAATATGGAGCATCTTCCATGTACAGGTCACTCTCTCTGCTTAAAAATAGAAAAAAAAGTCACTATTTTACATACAGCAATAGGTAATAACTCTTAATGCAGGTTTTCATTCCAATCAAGCAGAAGCCTCACTTGATAGTCCATTGGGTTTGCTTGATTGAAATGAAATGCACCCTTTGTGGAGAAGATTGAATACCCCTCGATCACTTAATTTGACACAATTAAAATACACTGTCTGGATTTGAAAACGAATCACATTTCAGCAGGGTGAAATTATTGCCGTGCATCAAGGAAAGAAAACAACACAGGAGATCTGAAATGGCCGTCCAATACATAAATAAAACCTGGAAAGATCATGCTGAATTTGCATCGATAGAAATCAAAGCTATGTTTAATAGTGAAAGTCAGTCCACATACACAAATCGATAAGACCTCACAGGATTTCTAACTAAACAGCTGTGTGACCATAAGAAACCCACTTGTTAGTGAGGATAATGGTAAAAGGCTGCATTTTGGAGCAATGGAGAAGGGTCATGTGGTGTGAAGAGTCCAGACTGACACTATTCCAGGAGGATGGATGTGTCAAGTGTAGTGGATGTGTAGGAAGAGTGTGGTAATATTAACAATAAAAACCACAACTACGGTACATGGTGAAAATAAAAATCTATCCATATACTGTATATATTCAATGTGATGAGAACGTACAGCACTGGGACTAAACAGCTGTGTGGCCACAAGAAAACCACTTGTTAGTGAGTCTAATGCAGAAAAAGGTTTCAATTTGCTAGGGATAAAAATTGGACTTTGAATCAATGGAAAAAGGCCATATGGTCTGATGAGTTTAGTTTGACCCTAGTACAGAGTGATGGGTGCATCAGGGTAAGAAGGGAAGTGCATGATGTGATGCATCCATCATGTATGTCCACTGTACAAGTGGGAGTGTTACGACCTGGGGGCTGTTTTGTGGCATTAAAATGACGTCAGAATATAATGACGGCAGACCTGAATATATTGAATGTGCAGATTATCACATCACATCAGGTTGGGAAAGAGTGGTTCTTGGAGCATGAGGAATCATTTCACACATGACAGGAACTGACCAACACATTATGCGCTCTAATCAAAGCTAATGGTTATTGAATGAAAACGTGTGCCTTTTTTATACAGGCAGTGTACAAAAACTTGTCCATATATGATCAAGGTTTAAGGAAGTAAAGGCAAAAGGGGAAAGTTAAGGTTAGTTTTATTCATGTTTGCTGTCATAATCAGGTAGACAGCTTCAGGCAGATAGGTGAATTATTATTATTATATTTTTTTATTATAGTTAGTTTAGAACTCTGTTTCTTAGGTTTAATTTTAGGGTTAAATAGTTATTAATTTAAATAAAGTCAGATTTAATTAAAGCTTTATTTGTAAATATGGTTGACCAGTTTCCACCCAGAACAAATAAATAAATCAGTATCTCATAAAAGCAAAAGCAAAAAAAAAAAAAAAAAAAGTAGAATATGAGAATGTAAACAATCATGTCTGGCATGCTTTAGTGCCTGTATTGATATTGTGTTACGAAATAATGTCCTCAAAACAAAACAAAACAGACAGCTGAGCTACGATCTGGACCATGCGAGAGTAGTAATGTAATTGTATCATACAACTTACTTAATGCTTCACTTTTTTCCTTCCTGTTTAATCTACTATAGAATATAACGTATTGACTTTATGAAATGGATATGCACTATCTAACCATTATAATGCCATTTATTCTGAAGAGAAGGTTGACTAACACATTCATTCATGTAGCAGATTACTACCCATGTCTGTTAATGCTGATGCGATTTCACGAGAATTATTAGTGTCTTGGATAAGCTTCTTATACTGTCACTGAGTGATGAGTATCAGGTATATGCAGTTTTTGACTCAGTCTTTCTGTGCTTTTAAGAGTAAAATGGAATTATATACACTGACCTTTTCCTGTGTGATCAATTATAGGAGGACCAGCAGATGGACGCCTCTTACCAGGTGATCAAGTACTGAAAGTTAATAACAAAGCCATTGACGACTTGTCTCCTGAACATATTGACAACATGATTAGGTAAAAATGTATTCTTCTGCATTTCGTCCTGCAATCCAACATTTTTTCCCCATACAAATTGCAACATGCAACAAAAGTGCAGTCACTTACCGTATGGCATTAGGTAAATAGCTTTTCTGTCTGGAATCAGCACCTAATTCGAAGTTATATTTGGGAGAAAAAAAAGAGTATTTATAGCTCCTGTCTACACTTCTGGACAGTCTGCCTTACCATTTTTGTTCTCATTATTTTAAAATGGAAATTGTATCTGCACATCCTGAAGTTGTACAGACAGTTCTACAGACTTGGTCAGACCATCCAAGGCTCGTCAATGCCTGTGAAGAGACCAAAGGCCAGTATGCCAGGACTGATCCCACAGAAAAACCAGTGCAGCTAGCAATGCAGCTAGCATTGCAGATAGCAATGACTTTTTTTTGCTGAAAAAGTCACATCGATAGGCACCAGAACACCCAGTGCATCATGGGCGGCCGCATTATGCTGGGGCTTATCAGGCAAACAGTTCAAGGTTGTTGATCCAGTCTCCAAATTTCCTAAATCTGACCAAGCATCCATGGAATGTGCCAGACAAACACGCCTGATCTACAAAGGCCCCACCTTACAAGCCACACCACTCAAAGGATCCTCTGCCAATGTCCCATTGCCAAACACCACAGGACACCCCAAGAGGTCTTCCCTGACATGACAAGGGGAACCTACTGTACACAATACTGGGCAAAATGTTTAGTGTTTTAATGCTATGACTGATCGGTTGATTTTAACATCATACTGTAGTATATTTTGAAGGCATAGATATAGATGCGTAGATAGCAATGTTTTTTTTTTTTTTTCATTATTATTCATTCTCAACCTCTGTATTTAAAATACACTGGGCTATAGATTGCACTAAAGATTATAACCTCTCCATATGAGGTACAGTTCTTGTTCAAACTGGATTTATAATTCGGTTCATGTTTTTTATTTTAAATACCATCTATTCGCAAAAGCCTTTGATTACCCATTCAGTGATTTTGGCACATTCTTAGCACAGAATCAGCATAAGACAGAGAGGAGAATTGTCGAAAAATCTAAATCTGTCTGAAAAGGACCTTAATATAGCATGCAAACACACATGTGTCCGTCTTACGAACACCGACTAATGTCAGCGATAAGACTATTTTAGGCTTACAGTAACTTCTACTCTTATAGCATTTGATTTAATAAAGCACTACTGGAGCTCTGATGCAATTGAATTACAACCTCATACGCTCTTCTCCTAGGCAGTGCCAGGATTCTGTAACCGTGACCGTCCTCAGAAACATGTTGGTGAGTCTATGGCAGCTGTGTTCACATACTGTAGAATATGACATTGTAGAAGCTCCTGAATTTTGCTTACAAGGTTGTGTGCATGTCCCCACCCCGCAAAACTCCCCCCGCCCCCCCTTAAAGAACCCCAAGTCCTCGTTTATGTCGGCAGAAAAGAGAGCTCGTCTGAGAAGAAATCCGGTTAAAGTACGCTTCGCTGAGGAAGTATTGGTCAACGGACACACTCAGGTTCAGGCACCACATACACACACAGCTTTTAACGTTATTTCATTTTAAATTTTCTCTTTTTTTTCACTTTTGTATTTAAAAACCTGAAACTTAAAGCAGCCATGTGTGTTTCCAGGGAAACTCCCTTCTCTTCCTCCCCAATGTGCTTAAGGTGTACCTGGAGAATGGGCAAACCAAAGCCTTCAAATTTGATAAGACCACCACAGTCAAGGTTTGTCCTCAGCATTTCTGCCTTGTTCCCCCGTGAATGCAAAAACAGTTTTTTCAATTTATTTTCCTATTACTAAGGAAATCGACCTTATTCTATTGCACAAAGTCATAATTACATGTTGATCATGCAACACAACTCTCCAGACATACAGTATGCAATATGTGTGCGTGTGTGCGTGTGTGCGTGTGTGCGTGTGTGCGTGTGTGCGTGTGTGTGTGTGTGTGTGTGTGTGTGTGTAGGACATTGTGCTGACATTAAAGGACAAGCTGTCTATTCGATCTATTGAGTATTTCTCCCTGGTGCTGGAGCAGCAATACAGCATCACCAAACTACTATTACTGCATGAAGATGAGCACATCCAGAAGGTAACTCATAATATGTCTCAATCTTCTGCCCGCACATTCAGCGTTTCTATAGCTTTCTTACTCTGGTATAACAATCAGGTTCATATTGTACATTTAAAGTAGCTAATGGGGGGGAAAAATTATTGAAAGTCATTTTAATCTCTCAGGTGGTCCAGAAGAAGGATTCGCATGATTACAGATGTCTGTTCCGAGTGTGTTTTATTCCCCGAGATCCAGTGGACCTGCTGCACGACGACCCCTTCGCCTTTGAGTACCTCTTCCACCAGGTATCGATGTGCAAATTGAATGAAATGCTGTAAATAGATTTTTTTTTAATCCATACCGCATTACTGCTAGTCAGAGTGTGAATGTTCCAGCTGTTTTGTATGTTGGATGTGTAAAATCGATCACGGTGAAATTGAACACACAGAGTTTGTGTGTGTGTGTGTGTGTGTAGAGCGTTGGGGATGTGCTTCAGGAGCGGTTCGCAGTAGAGATGAAATGTAACACTGCTTTAAGGCTAGCAGCTCTGCATATGCATGAAAGGTTGGCCAGCTGTGGACAAACTACCAGAGCATCTATCAAAAATATTACGTAAGTCTCTCACACTGGCAAATATGCAGACTAATATATTTGCACCTGAAATGTACAGCAGTTAGGACTACAACTGTGTTGCAGCTATGTTCCAATCTTTCCATAGGCATAATAATACTTACATAATCATTTTTGTAATAATAACTAGCAAGCACTTTTGTAACCTGCTTAGCTGATGATCAAACTTAAACTGATGGCAACTGTCCTTTGATACAACTCAACTACTTGTTACATAACCCAACAGAATATCTGCCTGCCAACCAAATAGACTATATATATATATATATATATATATATATATATATATATATATATATATATAGTTGTTAAATAGCTAAATGTCTGTTTGTGTCATTTTCAGTAAGGAGTTTGGAATGGAGAGTTTTATTTCCCCCACATTACTGAGGAACATGAGAGAAAAAGATCTGCGGAAAGCTCTTACAGGTCATATGAAGAAAATCCAGTCACTGCTCGAACCGCGTCAAAAAGTATGTTGACTTCAAAATTATATTGAAGTTGTGTGGACTAGGGATTAAACATATTACAGTATAAGATTCAGATTGAAATAATTTGTCACAATACACTTAAAAAAAAAAAAAAAAATATATATATATATATATATATATATATATATATATATATATATATATATATATATATATATAGTGTACTGTATATATTAATGACTTTATAGAACACTTTTCTTTGAAAATAAACTAACTGAAAGTAGTTTTTTTTTTTTTTTTTTACTGTTTTGGATTTTTAACATTGGAAAATCTTTTTTTTTTTATTCATTTTTTTATTAATTTAATTAATTTAATGTATTTCTCATTTAAATAGAAAGTGTAAAAAGAAAGTTTTAGCACCTTTAATACTTTACACTGCTGTGTTTTTAGTTCATTATAAGCATAGCAAACTCTTTCTTTCTATATGAACAATGCATTGTGTTAAACATTATAAAAATTTTTGTTCTTTTTTTTTTATTTTTATTATTGTACATTAATACTGAAGATATCCAAACTATGAAAGAACACATCTGGAATTATATAGTAATTAAACAATTTTATATTATAAATTGTCCAAAGTACCTCTGTTCATTTAGAGTTACCAGCCTCAGAAATCACCAATTTACCGCACCTCAGATTAGAGCACCTCGGATCATGAAGGCTTTGCAAAGCATAACTAGCAGATACATCCCAATATCAACTGTTCAAAGATTATTGCATATTTTGAATGCCTTTCTAGTTTCCTCCCACAGTCCAAATGCAGACATGCAGATTGCGCTAATTGGTCTTTCCAGATTCCCCGGAGTGTATGAGTGAGAGTGTGCGCAGGGGTGCCCAGTGATGAACTGGCCACCCAAGCCTAGGGTCCCTGGGCCCCTGATATAATACAAATGGTTAACACAGTGCAGTTTTCATGTTTTTGTCAAGCTCACCATAATATATTTACTCTCCCTATTATTTTTTCACCTGTTCCTTTTTTCTTCTCTCTCAGGTAATCTCAGTGCCTCAGGCCAGGTTGGCATATCTAACTCAGATGGCAGAACTGATATCATATAGTGGGAGAAGCTACAATGCCACCATGCTGGTAAGAGCACTCCATTCATTTCTGATGAAAGGATAAATATATGAATAAAGACTGAATAATTGTGACAAACGTATTGGGTAAGTGTTTATAATGTGTAATAAAATAATAATAAGTCTCTAATTTCGTATTTTTTAGAATGTGTTTAGTAGTATATTCCGGTTTTATTTGGCAGACAGTCAGTGTGTGAGCAAGAATGAAGCCAGATGTGTACAGTATGTATGCGTGTGCGTCTCAGTTGCAGGACAGAGAGTCGTTGGTGAGTTTGTTGGTGGGAGCGCGATTTGGTGTCAGTCAGATACTGAATCACAAGCTGAACATGATCTCGACTATTATAGACTTCCATTATATCAGCCGTGTAGAAGTGCTTTCTGAGTCTGACAGGGTCAGCATGCTAAAGATCTATCTACATGATATTCAGGTGGGTACACACATGGATTTTATTGTAAGGTATATGCAAACAATATAAACTAGAAAATATTTCTTTACATTTCGTAAGATTTCTTTTTATTTTGCAAATGTAGGTATTTATGAATGTATTTACATATTCCAATAGGCTATTCTTTCAGAGCTAGTAAGCATACCATACACACTCTGACTCTTTCTCTCACTATGTACAGCCCTTGGCTTTGTTAATGGATTCTGTAGCTGCTAAGGACTTGGCATGTCTGCTGGCAGGCTATTGCAAACTATTAGTGGATCCCAATATGAACGTGTTCCGCTGGGGCCCTCGCCCCAAAATACGTCGTATACCCTTAGAAGAAGGTAAAACATAATAAATAAGTATACATTTCTTATGCTTTTGGAAGCATTTGGTTGTTAACACCGTAATATAATTCCTTAGGCTTTGGATTCCGCTGCGGCAGTGATTCAGAGGAGAGCTCAGATGAGGACTACTCCATGGACAACCTGCTAGACACACCGGTCTCTGAGGACACAGTCTCAACCCAAACAAACGATGACCGGGAAGATGAGAAGGAGGATGAAAGACAAGAGGCCAAGGCAGACACAATAAGAGTGATTGTGACTCAGATAGGAGAAGAGGAGAATGTAGCAGAAGGTGCTCTAGAAGGAACGAGTACAAGTGGCTCTATTGAGGACGAGGAATATGCAGCAAGAGTAGATGCACTTCTGGAAACAGGATGGTACACAGACCCAAGAGTCAACAGCAGCTTCTCTAGTCTGTCCAGTAACTCGTTTAACACTCTTGATGAGATTAGCAAAATATCCTCTACATGGCCTGCTCAGTTGGACGCTTTTCAGGAGGAGATGCCCAAATCAGACCAGGCAACTGGTGCCTCCAGCCTAGATGTCCACCATCCTTATCTATTAGAGATCCCCGAAGAGAAATTAAAGCCTCCTTCTAACTTGCTCTACGATAAGCACAGTGGCTTGTGCTACAGTGACCTCTCCCAATTGTCTGACTCTCTTCCAAGCCCACCGGAAGCAAGTGATGATGCTCTGAGTGATTTGGAAGAGATTAATAAGGATGAAAACAAAAATTATAGACCTGCAGACATTGACGCTGTGCTGGCTTCGGGTAGTAGTAACAGCATAAAATCTTCTGTAGCTGGCTTCAACGTGCAAGCACTTTTAGCAAGAATCCGCAGTCATCCAGCATGTAAAAAGGATCTGAGAAATTCTAACCTCCAGCAGAAAGAGGAAGCGAGATCTAAAGGGCCTTTGTCCAGACCAAAAGTTCAACCTCCACCTCCACCATCAAGAACGGTATTCAGAATTTCTGAAATAGCAAAGGACATCAGAAACAGTGGGTCAGAATCAGAAGATGAGTTCTATGATGCACAGGATCGTCTTACTCCACCAATCATAGAACAACCGGCAGGTCAGTGAGGTGTTTTTCTTTCCTAAAAGGTAGTAAATCTTCTGTATAATTTGTGTCTTAAATTGTGTGTATTCTCACTAGCAATCACTTTTTTTTAAATAATACAATAATCTGTGTTTCTTTTTCTTGTTTCTTTCAGAGAAGAAAATGAATGTGAATGGTATGGAACAAGCTCTGAAACAACCTGAAGCAAAAATCAGTGTGGAGCAACCAACAGCGCCCAAGATGCAGAGTCAATTGTACAAGCCACACAATGACAATTCTTTACCTGTGGGTAGAAACAACACTCATGCAAAAAATATTCTTCATACTAGAGAGCTGGATGGTCACCAGCCCTCAGTGATTCAGGTTCCTCAAGCAGCCATGCGTGAACCTATCTCAAATAATAACATCTCGGAGAAAAAGGGCCAGCAGTGTAACGGAGATATTACTGGCCGTAATGCTCATATATCCTCTGAGCTTTTGGAGATGGAGCCAGACACAATGGAGTTTAAGCCCGTCACTACAGCTGGACCACCATGTTCTTCCCCCTTAATCACAGCAGTGCGGCAAGCTAAATATGAGGTACTAACTACAGTGGATCCAGGAACACTTTCAAATGATGCTCAAAATGACACAAAACCGCTAGCCCCTAAAAAAGATGAAATAGTTAAAGATGAACTTCAATCAGAGCCTCCTCTACAGCTCAAGGAAGAAGTTGTTTTTATGAAATCCCCTGAACCTGACAAACCCATAGTTTCTGAATCATCAACTGGTCTATCTCTGAAAACTGAAGATGAGAAACCAGCAAATGGGATTTCTTTGCGTACCTGGTCCCAGCGGAACGGGGGTACACAAGGCCCTCCACTGAGTAAAGGCGTCTCTCTAAGCCATGAGAACCTTAAATGCCAACTAAGGAATGAGAATGCTGCAGTCACAGTGACCAGCACTTCTACTCTTCCGGCCACTCCACCTCCATCTGTGGCTATGAGAGTCTCTGTAAGCATGGAACCCAAAGATCATTTCGGGATTGGAAGGAGTTTCAGCAACAGAAGTTCTTCTGGGCGCCTGTCCACTTCAGCACTACGTGGAAAGATCCAGGACATGCCCTGGTATCTCACCAGATCCCAGGAAATTTTGGGGACAGTGGCACTCAGCAGTGATAAATTAGTAGACACTAATACTGATACAGCTGACTCTAAAAAGGAATCTCCAAAATCCACTTCAGTACCTGCTTTGAATTATTGGAAAGAGAAAGATGCTGAGGTGGTTGTTGTGAAGCTCAAAGATGGACCACAAGAAGTGGCCTCACATGTAAAAGACACAAGTGGGAAAACCTCTGATGGGAAAATGTCTGGTCATTCAGACCTGAGGCAGAATGGGTTACAAGGCTCCACTGAACTTTTTCCACACTTGGGAACATGTAGGTCTGAACAACCCAAGTCTCAAAAACTCACTGGTTCAAAGGATAATCTGGAAAGGCCATCTCCTCCATCTAGCACTGGCACACCCCACCGTGATGCATGTGGGTGCCATACAGTTTATGCCAATTGCTTTAGTGGGGATTCTGAGGATTTGTGTGGTTTTGATGATGACCTAACAGTGTACGAGTTCTCTCGTCAGAAACGAATCAACAAACCACCCCAGATCTCAACTGAACCTTCCTCAGCCCCTTCTTCCAACATCCTGTCTCTGTTAAGAGACTCTCCTTACCCCCTTTCAACCTCTTCTGAGCTTAGTCCTCTCTTTACCCCTCCCCGGTCTAGACCTCTGGGTTACAGCCTGTTGGACAATCCACTACGGGATCTTCAAGAACGACGATACGTAACAGGCCCAAAGGGTACCGGGCTTAAAGGAGGATACATGTCCCTGCACAAAGATATTGATGAACTTCTCCTGGTGCTTAAAAATGGTGAGACTGCAATAAATCCTCCAGGCCAGAAGGGGCAGTGTCAGAAGGCTAATAATATAAATGGCAATTCCTTCTCGGAAACAGAACGCTGTTTGGTGCAGGCTGAGGCACGGAGGCTGGCGTCAGGGTGTCAGCGCGCCACGCGAGTCGGTTGGGCACCGGACGATGCTCTTCTCTCACTGGGCAATAGTTTTGGAGCTTTGGTACACCTAGCAGCAGCTTGCCTTCAAATGTCCTGTTCAGACTGTGGAAGTTGCCATGGTGACATTGACGGCACTGAGGCTCTACGGAAGCTTCAAGAGATTGTGTGTCTGTACAAAGAGTTTGTGATAGCTGTAGAAACAGCCCGTGAGGGGGAGGGCGTCAGGTTGTTAGCTAAACAATGTACGGTTCTCATTTCTACAGTCTTCTCTCTAACACAGCTCTTCAGGACACACACGCCAGACACAGACAATAGACATTTAACCCTTAATTTCTGAACTTGGAACTTTGGAGTGAATCAGAGCAGAGAACTTAAAAAGAGAAGGATAATGCTTTTCTTTGGATTTACAGACTTTGAATGTGTGCTGGCACACATAAAACAAAAGTAAGTGCCGTGTACACACACACACACACACACACACACACACGCAAACACACAAAATCTCAGTCAAACCCATTTACAGGCAAACGAGTCTACCAAAATGTAGAGCCTTTGTCCACTCAAACTGTTGGTCTTGCCAAGTCTCCTTATGAACTTTAAACAGGATATGGTTTTATTGATACACACAGGAACTATTTTCTAACAATATCTTATTTCTTTAAGTATGTATTCAAGTACTTATTTATTTTTACAAACTAAGTGTACGCACCGTGGATGATAACCTATACCTACATTTCTGTTTTGTTGTATGTAAAGTCCTACCTCTTGGTCTAATAACTAGTGAAAACTGAAAGAAATAGACAGTGTTATGGTGTCTAGTGTCTGTATTTTTTTGGTACTGCTCTTCACTGATTTAAGCATGGTACTTCATAAGACGGACAAGGCAGACACCGACCCCCTGTTTTCTCCCAACTGACCATGTGTACATAAAATAGATGCTAGAGAACGGATGTATAAAACATACAGTCAGTTACATTTCAACTGTGTGCAGTAATTTATCAACTCACTTTCTAAAGTTAGTTTGCTTTTGATTGAAAGCTGGTGGAGATGGGAGTTAACGGATGTTGAGAGAAATTTGAAAGTGTTTAATTTTCTATCAATACGTCAGTATGAATCTTAATGTTTTATTTTTTTTTTTCATTGGCAAGTTAGCTTACTATTAATGGTAGCAATCAGTTTTATCCAAAGATGATACAGCACAAGGTGCTTTGTCATTGTGACCATTCATTTCTAGCACTAGTCTCAAACTTCACTATTTTTTATTACTATGCAAGTGTCACTAATTCATAGTTGTTGTCAAAGTTTTTGTATCGAACATCGCTCATATCTGATCAAAACTGTTTTGATAATGGGGCTTCCCAAATGAACCTAAGCCTTATTCTTGGTCTAGACATACTTTTATGGAACTATTCTAGATCAACGTCAAATTATGTACTTATGCAATTGCAACCTGGGTCATAATTCGCCTTCTGATAATTGGGGTAAAAAAGTTCGCCAGGTGTTACTTCTAGTTCTTCAGTAGGCGGCCCAAATTTGAGTAAGTGTTCAGCATTTTATTAAGTTTGTTCAAATTCATTGTGTCATAAAACGTCGTACCTTTAGAGCCAATTAAAGCTCTGCATGGTCACTGGTAGCATTCATCATTTCATCTTTTATGTAAAAGTCAAATCAGAGGTTTGGATCTGCATGAGAGAGTCTGTTCTATATCAGTGCAAACTGTCAGTTCTGGAAGATGATTACCAGATCATTTAACCAAGTCCTTATAGCTTGTTGCACTTAATTGATCAATTATGAATTAATGGTTTGAATTAAATCATTACATTAGAGGAGAGCTTCTAGATATTGTTTGTCAAATAAGACTAAAGTTCAACATTATAAAGTTGTCTTTGAGGCAACCGGTCACGCACACAAGAATAGCATGAAAAAATAGCAAAATGCAGAAAGGAGTTTTCTTATGCTGACTCACAAATTCATATGTGGTCTTATCTGTTAATATGCCAGCACAAGTTATGACACTAATTGTTACACTGACAAAGATGTCTATCAGCCATATCAATCTACCTGAATGAGGAAAACCTCAAACGCTCCTGTAGCTATTCTTTTCTGTCATAATTGTGGCAAATAAAAATGAGAAACTATACTAAATTCATCTTTGTACACAGATAGCTTGCATTCGGAATCCACATAGCTCTGAACAGTGAGAAATTGTCTGAGTAATGAAGGGACAATCCTGAAGTCGTTTTGCATTCCTTCTACTGTATCAATAATTAAAGAATGAAATTGAACGGAATGTGCTGCTGATTTGTTTCTTTAATGCTGATTTATGTTTTTAGGGCCTCGTTCATTTTGTACAATCACTCACATGTTAAACAGCAAGAGATGCAAAATCAAAATAATAATTAAGACCAACCTGTTGTATGAAGCAGGAGGTGTCTTTGTGATGGCCTTCAGGGATGTCAAATGAAGCTTAGTTTTAATAAGATCTTTAATGTGAGGTACTAAATTATTAATGTATGGTGGTCTCTATAAGCATAGTTATAGTAGATTGTCTAATGTTAAATGCTAAATCAATTATAGAACTATAATACTAAATTTGCTGCAGATCATAAGATGGTATGATTAATGCATTCTTCTTGTAATGGTTGTTAAACATTCAGACATCCATGATTATCTATGACATCTGTTGTTTTAGCAATTTACATTTTTAGTATACACTATTGGAGCATATCATTTATCTTTAATGTTCAGTCTTTTTAAAAAACCCACAAATAACATGACTAATATGATGTGTATTAATATCCTCTATATACAGCGAAATGGTTTTGGCCATAACCTTAGTTTGTATGCAATATTCATGATAATATAATCTTCCAAATGATTGATGAAGGAAAACGCCAAATAAAGTGTGTACATGAGTAAAATGAGTATCAGTTCCACATGCACACTACATTGGCCAAAGTATGTGGACACCTGACCATCTATAAATAAAAGAAAGGTTTTGTCTGTACATTGGTCAGAACTCGTTCTTTCAATAATATCTTTATGTATTATACATTGGAGGACCCGAAACCACTCTCAGAAAATTGTCTGTCTATACAGTATGTTGGTCTAGACAGCATGACGCAAAACTGGCTGGACAGAATTTAATGAAACTTTGGCAGTACTTTGGTATTTGCCTGAAGTTAAGCCTGCACCATAAATAAAATATGAGCGGAATTATGAGTTATGTGCCACATTATGTCAAAGCATCTAGCGCTTTAAATTAGAATTTTATTAAAATAAGTAAATTTTATTTCTTTGTATTAATAAGTTAGGCAGAGAGTTCTGCCGTACAGAAAGTCAAGCAGACATGTACGTGGGCTTCAACCTGAAATAATAATATCACTGATTACATTAAAGCTCTGAGCCTATTTTTAGCTTTAACCTGTTGACTATTTCCAAAAACTTTTCTCCCCGTCCTTTTGTGGTCCTTCCCCAAACTGTTGCTAAAAATGTCGAGTTACACAATTCTTCAGAATGTCTTTAAATGTGTTCCTTTATTAGAACTTAAGCACCAGCATGATCATTCCATGAAGACATGGTTTGCCAAGGATAGAGTGGAGGAACTGGAGTGGCCACATTTAGGATGAACTCGAAGAGTCACTGTCACATGCCTCCTCACCCAGCTTTGATGCCCGAGTTTACTAACGCATTTTTTGGCTGAATAAGCACAACTCCTCAAAGCCACACTTCAAAATCTAGTGGAAAGCCTTCTCAGAAGAGTGAACCTTTTTATACCATCAAAGAGGGACTAAATCTGAAATGGGATGTCCATGACGTATGTATGAATTTTATAGTCAGGCGTCCATAAACTTTTTAGCCTTGTAATGTACAGTCGTGGCCAAAAGTTTTGAGAATGACACAAATATTAGTTTTCACAAAGTTTGCTGCTAAACTGCTTTTAGATCTTTGTTTCAGTTGTTTCTGTGATGTACTGAAATATAATTACAAGCACTTCATACGTTTCAAAGGCTTTTATCGACAATTACATGACATTTATGCAAAGAGTCAGTATTTGCAGTGTTGGCCCTTCTTTTTCAGGACCTCTGCAATTCAACTGGACATGCTCTCAATCAACTTCTGGGCCAAATCCTGACTGATAGCAACCCATTCTTTCATAATCACTTCTTGGAGTTTGTCAGAATTAGTGGGTTTTTGTTTGTCCACCCACCTCTTGAGGATTGACCACAAGTTCTCAATGGGATTAAGATCTGAGGAGTTTCCAGGCCATGGACCCAAAATTTACCCGAGCCACTTAGTTATCACTTTTGCCTTATGGTACGGTTCTCCATCGTACTGGAAAATGCATTGTTCTTCACCAAACTGTTGTTAGATTGTTGGAAGAAGTTGCTGTTGGAGGGTGTTTTGGTACCATTCTTTATTCATGGCTGTGTTTTTGGGCAAAATTGTGAGTGAGCCCACTCCCTTGGATGAGAAACAACCCCACACATGAATGGTCTCAGGATGCTTTACTGTTGGCATGACACAGGACTGATGGTAGCGCTCACCTTTTCTTCTCCAGACAAGACTTTTTCCAGATGCCCCAAACAATCTGAAAGAGGCTTCATCCGAGAATATGACTTTGCCCCAGTCCTCATCAGTCCATTCGCCATACTTTTTGCAGAAGATCAATCTGTCCCTGATGTTTGTTTTTTTTTGGAGAGAAGTGGCTTCTTTGCTGCCCTTCTTGACACCAGGCCATCTTCCAAAAGTCTTCACCTCACTGTGCGTGCAGATGCACTCACACCTGCTTGCTGCCATTCCTGAGCAAGCTTTGCACTGTTGGCACTCCGATCCCGCAGCTGAATCCTCTTTAGGAGACGATTCTGGCGCTTGCTGGACTTTCTTGGACGCCCTGAAGCCTTCTTAACAAGAAATGAACTTCTTTCTTTGAAGTTCTTGATGATCCTATAAATTGTTGATTTAGGTGCGATCTTAGTAGCCACAATATTCTTGCCTGTGAAGCCATTTTTATGCAACGCAATGATGGCTGCATGTGTTTCTTTGCAGGTCACCATGGTTAACAATGAAAGAACAATGATTTCAAGCATCACCCTTCTTTTAACATGTCAAGTCTGCCATTCTAACCCAATCAGCCTGACATAATGATCTCCAGCCTTGTGCTCGTCAACATTCTCACCTGAGTTAACAAGACGATTACTGAAATGATCTCAACAGGTCCTTTAATGAAATGCAGTGGAAAGTTTTTTTTTCCGGGATTAAGTTAATTGTCATGGCAAAGAAGGACTATGCAATTCATCTAATCACTCTTCATAACATTCTGGAGTATATGCAAATTGCTATTATAAAAACTTAAGCAGCAACTTTTCCAATTTCCAATATTTATGTAATTCTCAAAACTTTTGGCCACGACTGTACTATAGCAGGAACTGTACTGGAAGAGGGATTCCCTTAAATGATGTTTTGACTAGTGGTGGAGAGCGCTGTGAAACACATCTGTCTAAAATCTCTTGTATGTATCTGGTCACGTTGAGATCTGATGACTGTGAAAGCCATATTAATTATTTATAATTGTTATTCTAAATGGCTGGACATAATTTGTTATATTATTGACACATTATTAATTTGCTAATAATAGGCAATGTATTAGCATGTACATATTTAATGCCTTTTTTTCCGACAGTGTATTTTATGGTCTTAGGATTTTATAATATAGTGTAATAAGAGTTATTTGAGAAGTTTATATGAAGTTTCCACTGCTGTTTCTACTTCCTGTAATTCTTACACCCACTGGATTCTCTGGATTAGATGCACTGTTGCAGAAGTGACTGATTCCACAGAGGGATGTCATCCAGCCTCAGGAGACACTTTATCATAGTAACCATTATGTCCATTATGTCAGCACAGGTTATACAGACAGAATTTAAAAACGGGGTCACTAGAGCTCAGTGTGTGTGAGAGAGAGTCAGGGATTCGTATTTACAATACCATAAATAAAGAGATTAACCAACTCTTGAAATTGCCGGAAAATAAATTAATTTGTACCATGACTTTTCCATCATGATGTGTGTTAGTGTATAAAAATTTTCCATTTTCCTATCTATGGGACAGCTTTTATTTTGAAGGGGTTTTGTATCGCCAGGCAAGGTGGGGGTTGGGGTTAGCTGACATGCTAACTTGTTTACAGCTCGTCATGCCTGTACAGCAACGGTCCTAGGGGGTATTCCAGAAAGCAGGTTATGTGACATACCCGGGTAAGTTTAAGAGTAAGTTAGTGGATATCCTCAACTTTCGGTTCCAAAAACGGAGGTAACTCTCTGGGTATGTTTGTAACCATAGCAACTTACTCTCTGAAGATAACCTGCTCGGTAGCAGGTTATGTTCCAGGGTAAGTTTGTTTCAGAGGTTTATTGAGCATGGCGTGCTCTTTTAATGATGATCCTGTGGATGTGGAGGCACAAATTACACTTTTTTTTTTTCGCCAGGAGAGAGTTATAAGACAGCGTATTGATCTCTCTTAATTTCCTAATGATTATTTGAAAGAGTGTTATCGGTTTTCAAGGAAACCACAATCTCTTGAAACCACATATTGCTAATGCTCAAGGTAATTAAACACATTGAGTACTGTTAACGTAAATAATTGCAATTAGGTCAAATTAATAGACCTTTTTGAGTATTCAGAACTTTTTGATATTTTAAGTAATCGTGAGTATGTAAGTAACAGTAACCGTCACCTTAAAATTCCACCAAGTAAAGCTCTATAACGCACTGGTGGCTCAGTGGTAAGTGTTTCGCCTGCCATGTGAACGGCATGGGTTCGATCCCCGGGCTGGCTTGTCTGATGTGGTGACAGCAGCAACTATTTATTTGATTTGCAACAAGTTCAACAAACTCAAACATTTATAGTTCTGTTTACTTAAAATTGGAAACATCACTTTTTTAAAAAATTATGTACTTCTTATTACAGTGTACGTAGCACTTCAGGGTTTTTTTTTTTTTTGCGTCATGGCATTTTTTGTACAATGCGGGTGATGCAGAGCATGTGGGAAAGGCAACTGTGTGTAGAGCCGTTCACACAGTATGTCTGGCACTTAAACTCTTTTTACACACACCGTAAACCCGATTAAGTTAGCAAAACTCAAAAAAATTTGAGGTAATCAGTTAGTTACATCAATTTTTTTAGTAATGATGTTTCCAATTTTAAGTACAGTGGAACCTCGGATCGCGAGTAACGTGGTTTACGAGTGTTCCGCAAACCGAGCAAAGACTTTAAATAATTTTTTATTCGGAAACCGAGCAAGTATTAGTTTACGAGCGCCGAGTATCATGCTTCACACATGCAACTTTTATTTTGACACAGAGCGTCACTCTCTCACTTATCTGTCAGGATTTATTTGTACTTTTTTTAAAGGTAAAGTGCAGATTAATTTGTTTTTTCATTTTATAGACTGTATTAATTATTTTTATGTATTTATTTTTGGGGGCTGTGGAACGAATAATTAGAGTTTTCATTATTTCTTATGGGAAATGATGATTTGGTTTAAGAGTGTTTTGGAATACGAGCCCACTTCCGGAACGAATTATGCTCGTAATCCAAGGTTCCACTGTAAACTATAAATTTATGAGTTTGTTGAACTTGTTGCAAATCACGTAAATTGTTGTTGGGAATCGAACCCGGGTCTTTCGCACGGCAGGCGAAACACTTACCACTGAGCCACCAGTGCGCTATAGAGTTCAAGAAGGTGAAATTTTAAGGTGACGGTTACTGTTACTTACGTACTTAGGATTACTTAAAATATCAAAAAGTTCTGAATACTCAAAAAGGTCTATTAATTTTACCTAATTGCAATTTTTTACGTTAACAGTAGTCAATGTGTTTAATTACTTTGAGCATTAGGGTTTACGGTGTATAGTAAAAAGGGGAGCCAATGTCAAATGTGCTATTTAATACTCTCACGCATTTACTCTGCCTGTTATTTTTTGCCAAGCCAACTCCATTTCTTTAGCCGATGCAGCCGTATTGCTTTTTTTCATTATTATTGGCTTGAATTCTTCATATGCTGAATTAAAACCTCCAACTCCGCTCTCTTTTTTCCACTTTGATTTTCCATTTTGACTCATGAAATCGGCGATCCATTGAAAATGTCTTTATGTATGCACTGTGTACGCGCATTAACTCTGGGTAATCAGTAGCAGGTTGATTAAACTTACTCTTCTCAGGGGTTTTGGAACCGACATACTCATGGTATGCGGGTTTGGGGTAAATCAACCCTGAGGTTAAGTTTTACTAAATGGTAAGTTAACCCAGCTTTCTGGAATACCCCCCTGAACCCTCGTCCTGGAGGAGCCCTTGCACTGCACACTTTAGTGTTTTCTCAGTTTCCAGCACATATGATTTAACTAATCAGATAATTAACAGCCTTTTCGGAAAATAAGTGGGTGTGATAGTGTTTTCCTTGCTCTAACATTTGCAGGACAGGGCGTCTTAAATAGTTATGGTTGAGGAACAGTGCTGTACGCTACACTGCAGACGTTTGCGGCCAGAATGTGCTAGAAAACCCACCTTACTGCAAACATAGATTTGTATTCACATGTACATTTTTTTTTTCTTTACAATAACCTGCAAATGCATATTAAGGCTTTTGGTGCTAAAGCATGTTGAAGGGTGCAAGTTCTAATGCATTTATAATGTAAAATCTGATGATATTTTCTTTAAAGGTATCCTCCAGTGGGTGGCCCATTGTCTAGGAAGATTCAGTATTTATAATAGTAATGCATTTACTTGTTCCAAACAAACAACGAAAAACCTAAACCACAACCTCATCAGCCAGGGGAATAAACATGAATGTAATATTTATTTCAGGGTATGCTTAAGGTTTTTATAGAAATACAGTAAAACACTGCACTGTTCTTTATATTATTATTTTTTTGTTTTTTGTCTTAGGCCAAGCTGACCAGGGGTAATTTCTAATGAGCTTATTTGCTTTCTGTTTCTCAAAACACAGTATTAACAAATTAGTCATTTATAGCCACCCTAACTAGAATAATGAATAAAGTTTGAACCGCACCAGCATGTGGCAGTAAAGCATAAAGTTTCCCCCATGAACAAAATGGTGAGAGCCAAATACACAAACATATTAATAACATATAAAGTGAGAATATATGCCTTTAGAACTTTGAATGGTATTACTAATAATTAATATTAATGATATACATTAATAATGTAATGTAATTTTATAGTTTGAAGGGAAAAAGCTGTCTATAATGTCAAGCAGACTTTCCATGTACAACTGCACATTTGAAATTCAACATAAAGTACACATTCAAGCAATTTCTAAAAAGCATTCAGTCACTCTAATAATTCACATTTTTTAGACTGACTTTCTAAATAGCCTCTGGGTAATTGGCAGTCAATCACAGAACCCCTTAACTCTCTCTCTCTCTCTCTCACTCACACACACACACACACACACACACACACACACACACTCACTGCAGCATATTGCAGCACAGTAGGAGGAGGCAGTGCTTGGAGTATATGTGGGTGAAACCCTGCATGTGGGATCTTCAATCAAGATTTTTTGGTATAATGACTTTTTAATGCTTTAAATAAGAGTACCTAGAACAACTTGGCTTACCTATAAATACCATTCATACAGCACACCACTCTTTGCATCTACAATGCCTTTTGTTTTGGATATACAGTATATACGTACCAGCCATGATGTTTGTAATATTTAATAAAAATATTAGTTAAAGAAGGTGTGCCAGTACAACCTTTTTTTTTCTTCCTCCCTAAATATTTCTATTCGTTTTTCACTTGAATTTGAGGGGAAATTATTTTTGAATATACTTTTGAATTTATTTTGTGAAAATAAATAAATAAATTTTTTACAAAATCAACCTGCAATTTTAATAGTGCTGCGTAGACTTTTTTAACTGTATACTTAGCACCACACAAACACAACCAGTGATCAATGACAATTTAATTAGAGAGCATTCTTTTCATACACAAAATCATAAACACTTTTTTTCCCCTTTTTTTTTTATAAATCTGTGGGGGGTGGGGGTGGTAATCCATTCAGTAGGTACATGTAAACACGATCTAATTGTTTATCTCTTGTTGGAATAAATACATTTTTCCAAGTAACATTAGTTGACGAGTTACTGATTGGGAAATTTTCCTTCCATTCTTGATTGGTTCAGTCCGTAAGAAGAGCTCTCTTCCGGCAGTCTTTGCTGCTGACTTTCATCCACACGAAGGGACACTGATTAGCTCGTTTTTCACATGCAGTGACGATCAAGCCAGTCATAGATTACACCCAATCCTTGCCACCAATCACAATGTAGGGGGGGTGGGACTTTAAATAAAAAATAACTTGTTAATGCTTGTTGGCAAACCAATTTACCAAACACAAATAGCTCTTCTAAAAACAACCAATTTGGTGATTCTAGAAATTGTTATACAGGTACTTCTCTTACTCTGACCTGGCCTGGAGTTTGAGAAATTAATAAATATATATTCAATCAGCAAAATATTTTTGATGTTCTTTAAAATTTATAATGAGGATGAGACCAGCCTTTTTTACATAAAGCTATACTTCTTTAAACTTTCAAAAAACAAAAATATATAAACTCTCCATATCCATACAGTTTGAGATCACTTCCAAAAGCAACAATTCGGTATCAACTGGCAAACCTCACAATGTGACCTTTTCCTGACCTGCTGTTTAAAAAAAAAAAAAAAATGTAAAAAAATTTGTAGGTATTATGTAAAATTTTTCGTATAACCAACTACAAAATGACAACACATGAATTTCAGCCACATAAATATATATTCACATGTCATTGCTGATTAAATTTCTGGCTTTGCCCTTTTACCAAAAAATCTTTATTAATGAGTGAGCTATATATATATATATATATATATATACACACACAGTATACACACACAAACAATATATACACCCGTACATAATGCTGTCTGTAGCACATAAAAAAGAGGGCTCTTGTAGAGTACGGAGATGGAAATTTCATACTGAATTATAACACAAAAAAAAGCTTGAAAAATAAATAATTAACAGTTTTTTATTATTTTTTTTATTTGTCTACATGAAACTGTGTCAGCCATTTACACTTTCTCTGTGGTGGATTGTCAACACATCAGAACCAAAGAAAATTTTTTCATTAAAAAAAAAAAAAAAAAAGCCCAGGTTTTTTTTTTTAACACGGTGTACATTAGTGTGAAAAAGTCGTGAGACCCCTCTCATTTCTTTATATTTGGCAAAATTTTGCTATAACATTTTTGATTTTTTTGCTATAAATATAGGAAAATGAGACAATAGGTTCAATGATTTATTGTAAATACTATACAACACAGAGACTTATTCATTCTAATAAGCTTTAAAGTCAATATTTGGTACGACACAGCCTGCACTCTGTTAAGCAAGCTTCCTTGTAATTTCATGGAATATTTCTCCAGGCTTCTTAAAAGATGTCCCACAGCTCTTTGGATGTTGAATGCCTTTCATTCCATTCTATACCTGAATAATATTGAGAACCTGGTTTTGGTGAAGCCAATCCATGACTTCCATCGAGGTATGCGTATGGCTCTTTGGACAGAAAATATTAAGAAATGAGGGGGCTCAAGATTTTTGCACATTACTGTAAATATACAGTTTTTCAAATATTTATTATTACAAACAGGACGGCTGATTCTCACTACATGCAACGCCACTCACGGTGCACTTAGAAGGAGGTCAAGTGGAAGACTACCAAGTGTCTAGAGATATATTGGTACATCACATAGCAAAAGGAAGACAGGACACTTGTCTTTTCCTCCTAAATCATAATGCATACTGTATATTCTCAACTATGCTCCTGTTTTTATTAACAAAGAAAAGTGGGTCTCCAATTCGTGTCTGTGCTCTCATCTGCTTAAAACACATGAATAATGTATTAATATACCACCCTACCAGTTAGGTATTATGCAACCCTGCATGCCCAAATGTCCTTAAATTTGTGTCAAAGTACATATGAGGCATGAGCTACGAATTTTAAAAACTGTATATTAAGTGCTTATGATGTTATATTATGTTTTCTTCTTTAAACTTCAGTATCTGCAACTGAATGCGATTTGAATGCATTGAACGCATTGTAGGAACAAACCCTGTGAAAGACGACACTAATTCACGGAGCGTCTAAGTTGCAGGTTATATTTTATGACAGTTTAATAATCCCGGTTACCAGAAGGCAAACAAAAG
Organism: Clarias fuscus; assembly: GCA_030347435.1. NCBI lineage: Eukaryota > Metazoa > Chordata > Actinopteri > Siluriformes > Clariidae > Clarias > Clarias fuscus. Next base: position 21,948,636 of record CM059214.1, on the reverse strand, counting down.
ATGTACAGGATCACAATTAAATAAGCAAACATTCATCATATGACCAGGTCACCAACAGCTCCTACTGAGTGCTTTCTTAAAAGCACCTGGAAAGTCCAAACATGAATAATGCATCTAATCTCAAATCCTTTGACATGCTACGTACTTTAACCAAACATTTGTGGACACCTGACCTTCACAGCCATATGCTGTTCCTCCATAAACTGTTGGAAAAACTAAATCTTTTATGCTGTAGCATTAAATTTTCCCTTTACTGGAACATAATCCAGCTGGCTGCGCAGTCCATAACGACAAAAATTTGACTGGCCTGTACAGACCCCTGACCTCAACACCTTTGAGATTAACTGGAACGTTGACTTCACCCGAGTTCCCCTCCCCAACATCACTTCCTGACACCACCAATGCTCTTGTAGCTGAATGAGCAAATCACCGCACTCCAAAATCTAGCGGCGAGCCTTCCCATTAGGTTTACGGTAATTATAATAGCGGCATGGGATTAAATCTGGAACAGAACAGTACGTTCGTAATGGACAAATAATTGGGATGTTCTGGTGTCTCCAAACTTTGAGTCATACGACTCAGTCATAAATCTTTTCAGGAGAATCTACTTTAGGCATGCGGTTTGTACCATATAAACTGGTGGTTTCCTTTACTCATGAGCAAAATGACTTTTCTTCTGAAGTTACAAGGCTTAAAAACAACAACAAAAAAACGTGCTGATAGACTAGACTGGTGCTAAATAGTGAAGTTATTTTAATTTAACTTCCTTCCAAAAGCCTCCCTTCAGTGCTGACACGAAGTGAAATTAAATACAGATAAATCAAATGTATGTGATATGGTCCAGGTAACAATCAGTGGGTTTTATTGTGATTATTACAAATAACATCACGAACATTTCATCGACTAATGCTGTTCAGTCATATAACACTTAATCTTGATTCCCATCTCGAAAGCCTTTTAAGCCATTTCTCAGTGAAGGACAGGAGAGTATATTATGATGAATATAAAGGACCATTTAAGCAAACATAGCAGAATTATCTTTCCTTTTCATAAACATATCCCTGTTACATTTGAAAGTGAATACAAAAGGTGATGGCAGTGCCCTTAAGCTCTGTGCTGTGGCGAAGAACAAATATGGTCAGCTATCGTCGGATAGCAAGCATCCTGCGAGGTCTTTCCTTTCAGCTCTCTCTCCTCATTCCTTGCTCTCTCCTCATATGACTTTAAGAAGCAGTTCGTATGTTGCATTGATGATGCCCCATGAGAGCAATGAACGGTGGTAGTTGAGAGTTGCACCACGGAACAGCATCACGACACTCCTGCCCCGCTCCCTCCACACCGTCAGGAGCACCTGGCTGCAGGGCACGAACGCACCACCGACCTGTGCCTGTGCGCGGGACTTCGCCACATTTAGCGGGTAGAAGAGGACGCCGAGTCCAGCTCCCAGCAGCCCGCCGCAAACAAAGTCGTTCAGCATGTGTCCGGCGTGGTTGTGGGCTTCGGGCAGCTGTTCCCGTAGAGGCCCGCGAAATCCGAAGAAGAGCATGTTGCTGGGGCCGTTGCGCATCAGCACGGCCATCAGGCCACGGTAGCACTCACTCACTCCATGCTGACGCAGCAGTGAACCAAAAGCGTGCGCCGTGTTCCGGAAACGCCCGGCATGCCGGTGATCCTGGAGCAGCGTCTGCACGCGCTCAAACGGTGTCAGCACCGCCTCGGCTGTACCGGCCAGAAACGCCGCAGTGCTGCGCGTGAGAATTTCGGGAGCGCCGCAAGACCCGCCGTGTACCGAAAGCAGTCGCGAGAAGTCCTCATACAGGCCGAACATGAGAGCCACTGTGACCGTTTTCTGCAACAGCGGGGGCAGCAGACCACGGTACAAGGTTCGTAAACCTTCTTTCTGCAGCTGACGTACTGCCTCGGTGGCGCGCAGGCCATGCAGCTGTTGCCGGAACAACACCTTCTGGATCGGGAAGGTGATGAGGATGTTGGTAAAAGCAGCCACCGAGCCACAAACATAGTGCTTCCCTCGAGGTTCAAGACCCACCTCTAAACTGTGAGTAAGAACAGGGCCACTAGCACATGGCTTGCCAGGAGCAGGGGGAAGGGCTTGAGTTTGCAGGGAGGAGTCTGGGGCCATGGTGGTAACCATCCCGATGGGATATCAAGCTACTTGTTTGTGTTTAGTGCCATATTCATTTCAGCGCACTTCAATAGCCGCGCACCCTGTAAAAGAAAAAAGAAACGGATTGTTACAATGAAAACTCTTATCTACATGAACACACTGCAACCGCAGATACACTCAATGTTTAAAGCAAATAATCCATCCAAGTTCAACAAGTACATTTTAACACTTAAATGAAGTAGAACTCAAACCCGAGGACTCACATAGAGGAGGGTGTGTGTGTGTGTGTCAACACCATAGTGTGTGTGAGATACTGGATATGTTGTTTATCCTAGGTTTGTTTTTCACACAAATGATTTCCATTAAAGTCACGGATTGAGTGCGTCTCTCAGATGATAATTTTTCCACCCTCAAACTCCATTAATTTCACTCCTCCTTTAAAATGGCCTTTTTTGGTGTCTATGTAAAATGAACTACTGCCAAGCCACGCCCATGCAGGAACAGCAGAGCTGAGCAACAAGCCGGAGTAGGGTCACAATGAGGGGGAAAATATGAGGTCACAATAGGGGGAAAATCTAATTGGCTTGTTTAAACTCTGGATAATAAAAAATAAATAAATAAATACATGGTAAAATATAATTTAAAAAGTTGACTATTCTTTTAACAAGATGCCAAGAATAAAAGAAGACGACGGGGACTTTAAATCGGAATGGGAATTAGAAACGGTTGAACAAAAAGCAGGGCATCGAGCGGGGTGTGGGAACCATAAGGAAGAGGGACAAAGAGGAGCTTTCTCCTTCAGGGGAGGACCGATGGGAATTTAGAAAGGTTTACACTGTAAAAAATGTAGAAAACGGAGAAAGAGGACAAGGAAGAACGTATTTAATAAAAGAGGATTTAAACTGAAAGGAAGATGAGGGAGCTCAAAACTAGAAGGTAAACTTATTGAATGGCAATCGGCGTAAAACAAGAAAAACAAACAAATGAAAAGTGAGAATTTCTTTTTAAACTTTTTTTTTTTACTTCACATCTCAAGTCTAAAAAAAAAAAAAAAAAAAAAAGCTCTCTGCCGCTCCTCCAATGTTTCAGCAGCCTTTAATTCTGCAATCGTATGTACGCGCTGCCTACTGTTGCATTCAGTGAGGACCACAGTATATATACAGTATGTCCCCAAACTGAACTCCAAGCCCAAATTTTTTAAAATGTTTTTAAGGCCAATATATTTTATGCCATAATGTGGTTATTCTGGTATTTCGCAAATAAAAATTGTATTCAAAACATAACATAGAAAATTGTGGGAAAACTGTTTTGGTTGGTGGTAGATACAAGGGGATGGTGACTGCAAGCTGGCACGGTTGAGGAGGCGTATGGTTTTTCTCCCCGTTGCCCACATCATACCAACATGATGCGTCATAGATTTAATCTGGCAAAAGCATATGTTCTTTGAGCCCGTCCAAAAAACAACAACAAAAAAAAATTCTCCCTTGCAATGTTATTTTCAGCTTAAATAATCCCGAGAACATGGAAGGAATGTTTAAATTGAACTAGGACTTGTGATGAAATTTCCCATGAAAAGGTGGAAACCTACTGACGGTTACAGAGGACTTCACGCACAGTACAGCGATGAGATATTTCGCCGTAAATCCGTGAACGACGATCCGTGGCCGAGGTGGCTCAGAGTCTACTGCAGTCGTTCTTGTGAACATTTGTGAACAAAGACAAGGTTCTTTTCTATCAGCGCCAATATCAGTGGGTGTTTGAAAGACAGCGTTGTGGGTAGAGTAGAAAACTACCAATCAAACCTTGGACATCACTGATGCTAGTCATTTAGGGTGGATTTTCCCTTAATTTAGCGTGTTCCAGTTAACAGTTCATTCATTCATTCATCTTCCACACCACTTACCCTGTACAAGGTCGTGGGGGACTGGAGACCATGCCAGTATCACAGGAGACTTAGCGCATGAGGCAGGGTACTCCATGCCAATCCATAACAAGGTACACACACACACACACACACACACACACACACACACACACACACACACACACACCACTTAATTTGGGAATGCCAATTATAACCTAATCCGCATGTCTCGGACTGTGGGAGGAAACTTGAGTACCCGGTGAAAACCCACCAAGCCAAACACAGAGAGAACATGCAATCCCGAGGGAATCAAATGAATTGTGGTCAAGTGAATCAAGTGAATTGTGGTCTCCTCTAAAGTACGACAGACCTAACTGTAGCTAATATGAATCAGAAGGTAATATTTTAGGTTCAGTCTGGAAGTAGACAGCCCTCGTGGATGGTAAGATTGCACTTGATGTAAACCCTGAATGACAAACTGGCTTTCGCACCTGTCCAAACGCACTGAAACACTGAGTTCTGCAATTCAGTGAGTTGAATGTACTATGAAAAAGCACTACACAAATAACCCTTAACCAACACGAGGCCATGATTCAGCAACTTTCTGTTTAAGTACTGTATAATGAGAAACCCAGGTCTGGCAGCGTTCTGTACCGCACAGGCTGACATTACTTTTGCTGATAAGAGTTTTTTTTTTTTTTAACACAGTGTAAGAGTATCAAAATCCCAGAATGACTCTTCTGTCCAGGAATGAACAAGTCCCCGATTTCTGATTTATGTCTAGTGCATTAGTAACAAAGTGATTGAGTATTTCCCTGTCTGAACTTAGAACACTATTGCATAGTCGGTTTTATAGATACATTTTGATCTTTATATTTTAGTTAAGAGCTTTTCAGGTGTGTAGTGGTTAGCACTGTCGCCTTGCGACCCTCCTGGGTCCGGGTTCGATTCCCGGGCAAGTTCGATTCCCATCTCTGTGTGCATGGAGTTTGCATGTTCTCCCCGTGCTTGGTGGGTTTCCTCTGGGGACTCCGGTTTCCTCCCACAGTCCAAAGACATGTAGGTTAGGTTAATTGGCGTTCCCAAAATTGGCCATAATGTGTGAATGCGTGTGTGAGTGAGTGTAAGTGTGTGTGCCCTGTGATGGATTGCCACCCTGTCCAGGGTGTACCCCGCCTTGTGCCCGAAGTCTCCTGGGATAGGCTCCAGGTCCCCCGCGACCCTGAATACAGGATTATGAGGTAAAGGTGATGAGTCAGTCAGTGAGTGAGTGAGTGAGTGAGTGAGCTTTTCCCGTCTTCTTCGAGCAGTTTCATTCTTTTGTTCCGTGCTTTGGCAGTGCCATTTTTCACTCCTTGTAATAGGATCCCTGAACAGATATCATCTTATACCCTGCCCTAACTGTGCGAGAGGTCAATAACTTCAGTTTTAGGGCTTGTGGCAGCTGCTTTTCTGATTATGTCGTGTAATATGTCCGCTCACAGAAAATTGCTCCAGGGCTCTAATTTGAAAGAAATGTAACACCGGGCATAATGATTCTGATAACTGTCCTGATTTATAAAGATCGGCTATCAGTCATAGAAAAACCTATAACGATCGCCTCTTTTGCCAAAGTCAGTGAACAGAAGCAATTAGATCTTCACTTATTAACTATGTAATAATTTAAACATATGTCAGAATCTGTACAAATGTTTGTTTTGGGATTAAAAATTCTGTTCATTATTTCTCTACACAAGTATCACCACCGACAGCTTAACTGAACTAATGAAATATTCAAAAGATTTAAATCAGCACTTGCACACACACACACACACACACACACACACATACAGACACAACTTGTACACATCAGGCCCCATGTACACCTTATGAAGCGATTCCTCTGATCAAAGAGAGACGCTTTTCTCTTTTGTTTTTGTTGCCATGACCATACTGCCTTAACTGGACTAGTGAGTCCTGTACACCCCCAGCATGGAACAGTCTGATTAAAAGCGTTCTCGCTCACACTAAAGGGCTTGGTAGGAGAGCTGTGAAGCTGCGTGAAGCCACGTTTACTGAGAATGTGATCGACCCCGTCACTGTAACCCACAGCAAGGACACTGTCTGGCCAAAATAAATAAATAAATAAGTAAAAGTCACCATCTGTATTTAAATAAGCAAACACTTAAGAAATTTTGAATGGATAATTTCTGCAGTGATTAATGTGTTTCAGGGAATGACAATCATTTAACTTTAACTGATGCAATGAGCAGCTTCTGATTTCTTAAACAACCATGTCATAAGATGGAAAAGATGTTACTGTATTTAAGAAGAGTTGATTTAGCCTACATCAAGCATTGCTTTGCTCCTGAGACAAAGTCCTGTTTTTTTTTTTTTATACCAGGGTGGTTGTGAAATACAAAATGTCAGAAGTCATTCATGTGACAAGCACGAGCAAATTATGAGACATGCACGTGCGGCTTTTATCACGGGCCAGATTTGAGACTAGAGCATGAGCTCATGCTTTTTGGTCCTTTTTTTTTTTTTTTTTAACCTGCAACTTTTAAAGATGGATACACAATATATAAGTTGACAATAAATAAAAAGAATAACCATAAAAATAGTGAGTGATAACGTTATTGTCTTGTGCTTGCGCATCTACCTATATATATATATATATATAAAAAAAATAATAATAATAATAATTCATTGTTTTGTGCAGCCTGTACTTTTAATATGCTAATTAGGGCCAACCTCCCTTCCACGGCACTGTGATCACATGACCTGATACGAAATTATAATTTTCTCCAAAACAACCAGGACACAGAGCCGACTCGCAAAAAAAGATGCAAGCTTTTCATGGAATCTGTCAAGAAAAATTCTCACTTGTTTGGGTTTCCACAACTTTTAAATCTTTAATTGTAATGTAACTGATTGCCGGTGATCAGCGTGGATTCGGCGTGTTTTACCATGAAAAAAATTTATATAAAAAACATATTCAGTTAAAATTATTTAAACAACACAGAAATTATAGGAGGTTACAGTCATAATTATTATTGTAAGTTCCAACATTAACAGAAACACAGTTTTCGAATCCGCATGCAAACTTTTCGAAACTATAAATTATGACGCCGTGCACGCGCACCAGCTTCTGTCAAAAATAGAGAGGACAGTATGTAAGGGAGACAGCTGCAGCTAAAGAGCACTGCAGGCCATGGCCCTGTCCGGTCTTCCTTCATGCTTAATAACTTGCTATTAAATAATTCATTATTACACACACGCGCACGCACGCGCACGCACGCGCGCGCACAAACTAGTGCATTACACTCCTGCATCGAACAGTGGATCGAATCGTGCACAAAGATGATTTGGATGTCAAAATGCATTTCACACCCAATATGCATGAACCAGCAAGGTGTTCTCTTTAATAAGCTGAATTATATAGTTATATTTTGCAACCTTTAGAAATAATACACAATGACGCACATACTACCCGGACTGCCAACAGAAAAATTTCCACCTGAATCATTTTAACGTCATACCCCTGTTCAATCGTGCAATTTTCTTTTAAATTTCTATTCTTTTTTTTTTCTTCTCATCAACATCCATAAAAAGCTTACTCTGGCCAGCTCTCAAAACATAACAGGATGTGCAAGGGTTATTATTAGTAGGGGTGCTCCCAGGGTACGCCTACTATGCTTATTGTATTAACACGGGTCATACAGATTGAGGAAAGCGGCCCGATCCCTCCTCCACAGCAGGAACGTCGTGCTGTTACTTTTCTATGGGATCCAAAAGACTGCTTTCCAAAAATTTGTGTTTTTGGAACTAAGCAGCCTGAATTTTACACATGCCCACCTGAAACCTGTATTGAAATGTCTGGCTGGGTCTCTTGAGCAGAGCAATGGAACGCAAATATTATCCGTTGGGGAAGGAAAAAAAAAAAAAAACCCTGCACCATTTCCATTTACAGGTTATGGTGATCCATTTGATATCCTTCCTGAGCCACTTTGCTTCTTAGCTTACTTGTTTTTGGCCTAACTGGAAAACGTGTAAATAAGAGCGTACCGATCAAACAGCAGCTGTTCCCAATTCAGACAGCCCAGTTTAACTTCCTGCACCATGCATGTAGACCGACAGTGAACAGCTATTTAGCGGCCGCACACATTCAGGATGATAAGATGAACAGACTGTCTCTTAAAAATGCAAAAGTTCTGAGATTTATAACGAACCGCCTGCCCTCACTGCACATGATAACGAGTGAGTATAGTACAATACTAGTCACATTTCAGATAAGCACTTTGGCATGTGTGAGAGCCCCTTGATAATAGTTATGCAAGTGTTAGAAACTTTTTGCCTTTTAGTCGAGCACAGGTTATTCTATTGGATTCAGTTTCTTTTTCATAATCTACAGGAAATTATACGAGACTGCAATCTGTTGTACATGCAGCCTTGGAATAAATAAAAAAAATAGTGTTCAATTTATAATACTTTCTCAGATTTTAATTATATTTGTGCACTGCTGTTTAGAATAGTCATTTTTAATGCTATAAAACGGAAGTAAATCACATTACTACAGAATAAACTGAACACTTTAAACAGAAAATCCCTGATTTCTGTGAGCTGCAAAAACTCTGATCAGATGCACCACTATAATAAACTGTAAAATCACTAAATACTCTTTAATGGACAGATATTAAAAACATACTTTTGCACCACTTTGGACAAACTGACATCCTGCAATCAATTTTTGAAATACACATTCAATTCAAACTTGACATTGCACATGTTTTAGCTTCCTCTCTCAAACAATCCAAGAACCAAAGCTCCCAAGTTCCTCTGATGGAAGTAAAAATGGCACAGGTGTAACAGACTCTCTGTACTTTTGAGATTCACAGGCATGGCGGAGGGGGCGGCTGCAGCGTGCGTGGCCCATGCCACACCCCCTCAAATTGCAAGCACACCATGCACAGATTCATAGCTTTGTAACCGTATGTAACCGTTTATTCTGTTCTCTCACGAGAATCTATGAGGTAAAAAAAATATATATTTTAATGAATATTATAAAAGTCTGGTTTTAAGTCAGCAAATACCTGCCTGATAATGCAAATCAGATGGTCCAATTAAAAAATATGTCATTTTAAATACAGTATAAAATGATTAGCAGCCAGTTGGCAAACCAGGATAATTACCTTATAAAGTGTGTTGGCGTGCATAGTTATAGTTCACACAAAAATGTAATACTTTTTTGATACCAGTTCTCAGAACTCATTCATTACTCAGCCTTACAACAGTCTCAAACACCACCTGAGCCAATTTGTCTCAAAACCATGCGGATTAGAAATCATCTATGCTCTAAGACTTTGGGGGCGTTTTAGCAGCTGACTGTGTTCAACCTCCAGCTTTGTAAAATCAATCTTAGTGCTTTCTATTGTTTTAATTGACAGTCATCATATTGGAGTGAAATTTTCTTCTCCATTACTCCAAGCCCAACAGTGTGTTTCGTGCTGTACACGCTTCCTTTAACCTGCAGACTACTTTGCATGTTTAGACTTGTGCCGTTATATGTTTTTGAAATGCAAATAACTGGAGGTGAATTTTTTCCCCTTAACATTGCGTGATTGCATATGTCTCTTCTCTACTTCTTTCTTCCTTACAAAAGAAGAAAGAAAAAAAAAAACATGACATAATTCGGAATTATGTATTTTGTTTGAGTAAAGTTTAACAAAGGCAGTGTATTCAGGAATTAAACAAAACATTTTAATTGAGAAATATCAGTGAGAAATTAAAGAAACTAAAGGGAAAAGGGTCAGGGATCATCTTTCCAGTTTGGTGATGCCATGAAGGTGTGGTGTTGGGGTGAGACGGGGTCAAACTGGGCGGGTCCTTTATTCAGAGCAAACAGTTAGCCTGCATGACATTGATCATTTAATGATTAGCTCTCACAGCCAGATTGCCACTTTAAATCACCATGATATCAACAATCATGTCGTTCATTAAACACCCGTTACTCTTTAATCCTGATATCAGATCAAAGCAGCAGATCAGACGACTCCGGTCACACAAAGAACGAACAAAATACATCCGAGTAGAAAAACACTGCCTGGCCCAAACCCCAGTGCCTCTGATCCAGCACGCGCACAGACGCCGTTTACCACAGATCTCTCTCTCTCGCGCGCGCACACTCACTCACTCACACATTGGCAACAGAGATGCTAGTCGGCTAACGAGCTAGCAGTGTTCACCCTGCGCTAAGCTGCATGCACAGGCCGGGGACGTGTCAGGGCTCGGCTGTTTCCTTTCTAACGTCACGGTTAAAATCCTACATCTGATCCTGCAACAAATAAACACGACATACAACAGAGCTGTTTCTTTACCTTTACTGAGACGCTGGCGCACACACACCTTGGCGGGAGTGACCGAGGGGAAAAAACATCACTTGACAGGTCGTGCTGTGCTTTGTTCTTCTTTTATACATATATATATATACAACTTGACACGGAACGCATGGTTACTGCCCACTAGTGGTCACTGCTGCGAATTACACGCTGTTATTGTGAGGCGTTGACTCGAACATGTTTCACTATGACGGATGCGTAAGCGACATCCATGACGTCATTTCTTGAAGACTTTTGGGATGACCAGGAATACTGATGCTTCTCGCCCGACCTCACTAATGCTCTTGTGGGACGTGGTAGGTCAGCAAGTTAAAGCTCTAAGTTGCTGATCAACAGTTCACGCCCCAGCTCCACCAGGCATCTGTTGTGGGCCCTGGAGCAAGGCCCTGTATGCTCCTGTATAATGACTGACCCTGCACCCTGACCCCAGCCATCAAGCAATACTTCTATCCACATAGAGTAGTATTGTACTTATATGTGTGTTTTGTATAAATAACTTTTTGTTGTTGTTGTTGATCAGGTAGAATAGTTTTAAACCTATCTTCCCGGAATTTTAAATACTAAAATGCTCATAGTTTAAATGAAAAATTTAAATTTCATACTCACTCACACTTATTCACTACTAAAGGTTTAATGCACATCCTGATGCATATGACAAATAGAAAACCGGAGTACCCGGAGGAAACCAACCAAATACGAAATATTATTGATAAAATGGCTAAAATGCATGGAGGAAGGTGTGCGTAAGGTATTATAGTCTAATAAGAAGATTCCTGTGCCCTGAGAATAGCCCTCTCACTGAGCTTCCTGACCCCTTATGTGTTAGCACCTTCTATATCTTGTATCCAGATGAATATACATCCAAACAGCTATTGTCTGCTAGAGCCCCTTTGTTTAACCAGGAGAAAGCAAATGTATTTCTTATCAACTGTCTGTCTCCGGGTCTCTAAAATGACAACAACAACAAAAACATGGAAAACAGCACTTTCAAAATATGGCTTCTGCTTATGAAAATGGTTACCCACTGTATTTATCAGGTTGCTTTGCTTTTGTGCACCGGAAGGTGGCAACAGTTAGCTGTGTGTAGTTTTTCTCAGGAATAGGTGATGAAAAAACGGCGTTAACCATTTTTAAATAGGGTGGTGCAATCTTTTTCATGTAGTGTTTTTTTTTTTTAACGTTTAACAAATTAAATTTCACAACAATTAACTGATTGAAAGTCTTACGTGTGTTTAAAATACATTTACATATATACGAATGTAAACGTATTTAAAATACAATGTTATACTATATCTTCCTGTTACACCCCCCTCTGCATAACTATAGTATTAGCCAAAACAGTCCAAACACATCGCGGGAAATATTTGCGGACGTTAGGAAAGACAGATGAAGAAGTTCGAGATTTGACCATTGCTTTGATGTTTTGAAGTGATTTGACTTTTATTTAAACAGCGAAGATGAGTCGTGTAACAAGAATGTTAAAAGCTCTTCAAAATGAAGTCAAGGTTGATATAAAATCTTGTTTACTCCACCTTGTTCTGCCAATCCGTGTTACCTATCATTTGTTGCTACCTAACGGTTCTGCGCGTGCAAATGTTTGGTAACTGGTTTATGAATTTTATTGAATATTTCCTGTGAGCATTATTTAATGGGGATAATTGTCTGGAAGAATATGCTGCCCCTACATTCTACAACAAATATATGTTTCAAAACATGCCCCACTTACGGGTATCGTATGTTTACACCGCTTTAGCATGTAGGGTCACGCAAGCGACAGTAGCATTTTTTGACAAGGCAGAACACCGCCTGTAATTCAAATCAATAGCTTTATATTAATGTTATCGTTTTGAAAGCAGTAACGTTTCCATGGTAACAGCGCATTCACTAGAACTTAACTAAGGCGAATACTGTATGCTATTTCAATACTAAATGTGTTGTTTGTGCATATAATAGTTAATATGGGTAAGCTTAATCTAAAGAGGTGATTGTTTAACATTTATGGAGGGAGTCTCAGGTGTCAGTGTTTTGTAACACAAATGAGCCCTGACTTTCACCCTGAACCCTGACTTTCACACTGTATATGTTCTGTATAACTGTAGGTTTAATGCGTGCAGGTTCTCGCTGCCACTCCTGCTATGCCCTTCTGCCTGTTGTACAGTATGCGTTGTAGCATGGTTTCATTAGCTATGAGCTCGGCCTGGCATACCTGTTTTTGCCATGGACAAAGTGCTAAAAACGCTACCTACTGTTAAATTCAGGGAGGATATACAAGCTGATGATGACGCTGTCTATTGTTACATTAAGTGAGGACTGCCTGTGACAGAACTACCTGTGCAACATGTGTACAATGGACACATGGAGGATTGATTCAACTGAAACAAATCTATTAGCTTACAATGGTTAATTATTAATTTTCCAAAACATAAATAATCTGAACTAAGAAAACATAAACCTTGCTCCAACCCTTTCCTTAATTTCACTTAAAACAAATGACAAAACTATTTCACAATATTGTTTGTGTAAGTGTCCAAAACATGGAATAATATGTTAACTGAATTTGTATTTGTGGTCTAAGACAAATACGAAGGGTGATCAAGTCATCCCGGGAGCGATTGACAGTTTCAAGAGACTTCAAGCAAAGTATGGTGATGAAACTCTCTTAGCCAAAGTAAAACATTTGAATCGTGCAAACATTTTAAAAATAGAAATAAATAGCGATCCCTGCTGCTGAATAACCTGTCACCAACCTGCAGAAGAGATGCATTTGTCTGTGGGAAGTGTACATACAATCAGTCACCAACACCACTTGCACATTAGAGGAACTTACCTGAAAGCTATTGCTGGGAGTGCTTTAGTGTAGCAGGGGATTAAATAGCGTGAAGGAGGTTTTCATAGCTGTGTTATCCTGCAAATTCAAAAGTCCTGGTTTGACTTGAAAATAAAATTTAGACTCACCTAATCTGCATGGAAAAATCATACATTGTGTTTAAGAATCATACAAATAGGCAGGTTTGCTTTCAGAATTAGGGGGGTGCCAATAATAAAATGTCATTGTCAGTTAATGTAATGCTTACAGGAGATGAGGAGATTTATCTGGATATTTTACTTGATACAATAAACTTCTTGTCGATGATGCATAAAAAAAAGAATATGTTTTGTTGCTGTACTAATTTTTCTACAAACAACATGACTTGAACACACAAGATGTTGAATCATGACCCATGAACATGTTCGGGCAAGTCTCTAAGCAAGATGGCAAGGCGGCAAAGAAAATTTGCATCTTGTGATTTTTCAGGAACAAGCTGCATTTCTTTTTGTGTGTGTCTTATTCACTTCACAAGCGGCGTGTAATGAAGCCACTGTGTACAGCTGCTAAATAATAAGTCACAGGTTTGTAACCTTGCTCTTGAATATTTTGTTCCTGTAACACAGTTAATCAGCAGTAAAAACGAAAAGGACACGGGGTACTCCATGACCAAGGCTCAGAACTTGTGATGTAAATGATAACAGGAGCTCACTTGCCCCATGAACATTCCAATACATTAACTGTAAATGGTTAAAAAGTGTGCAGTTCTGTTTATTAATAACACATTTGCAAATCACTTTGTTGTAAAAGAAATGAAACATTTTGAGATGTGCTGTTAATGGAAAATATGAGTTACTGTATTATCTTATGGCTTACCTAGCCTGATTATATTTCTCACATTTCCAGGGCGGGAAACAAAACCAGAATGATTTGGCATCGGCGGAATGTCTGGACATGTCCTCAATAGAGAAAGCCAGCTTCCTTCAAGGAGAGGAGTATTCATCTTATGGCATGTGCAACATTCATACAATGAGCGACCTTCTTCAAAATACAATACTTAGAACTCACAAGTCAAATAATCTCAAATGTATTATTCCTTTTACGTTTGGTTTGTTCAGGTAACCCTCTACACAGTACTGCTCTAGAAGAAGAAAGCAGATCTGAATCTGATCATGGACACAAAGCCACAGCAAGAAGACAGACAGACAAAAGAAGAGAGAATGATGCCCAGGTTGTAACAGAGACTCCAAAGAGACCTGCTAATGCTGCAAAAAATCTGGAAGCACAACAGAAAAGCGATGTCCAGGCAACAAAGAAAAGCTCCAAATCTCAAGGGAATAAAAAGCCACCAGAGCAGATAGTACATGGACGAAAATCTCAGTATTGAAAAATTCTTTTATTTTATATGCTTGAGCATAGTTGTCCCCATCTTATATTACTAATTACTAATAAATTGATCAGTCTTAATCAATGGATTAATTAGATTTTGTATGAATGTGTGTTGTTTATCCTCAGACATCTGCAGACCGTCTCAGAGAGCAGAAAGAATGAAGGCAAGAAAAAAGCACAGTCTAAGGTCTCTGAGACAGCTATTCTATATCTGGTGTTACTTTACACCTTTAGCCATTCACTGTTATTTACTATGTGTCTATTATTTGTATTTTGTTGTCATTTCTTTTGTCTATTAGCATGAAAATACTTAATATTGTTTTGTCTAACCAGGGAACAAGTAGTGGTGGTTCAGCCACTGATATGTCACCTGACACACATCACACCCTACACCAGAGACGGCCATCTTTGTCCTCAGAGGACTTGACTGATGAAGATGAGACCTTTGTAAGTTCTTATAAAACCTTTTTTGTGTATATTATTTCTCTTTAATTAACACTACTTAGTCGAGATATGAATCATACAGTATGTAGCCTATCAATTAGTTTTTAATTACAATCTTACAGGTTTTAAAGTATTTAAAAACTATCAAAGGTGTCTAAAAAACACTGATATAACATAATGTAATATGGGTTTTTGATTGTTTAAATGTCGTGTCTTACACAAAGCAATTAACTTTTTTCTTGCCGATCTGCTCCACACGCCAGTCCAGTAGGTGGTAAAATTGCACCAACTACCTGTAAACTTATTAACTTCATGAGTATTGTATATGTGGCAGAGTGAAGTGGTTTGTACTTTCTGCTAGACTTTCCAAGTTTACCCAACTAATTTAAAAGTGTTAATTGAATCTGATTTGCAAACTGGCCCATTGATTTATTTGATCCAACAAAAGATCAATTAAACTGAAAAATGTATTAAATCATGCCATTTTTTAAAATGCTAGTAGGGAGTATAAAGTCCGATTTAATTGATTATGCAGTTTAACCAATCTTTTCTTGGTCAGTTGAACCAATGGATTCAGATTCAACTAACGCTTCTTAAATTATTTAGGAAAACTTAGAAATGATTAAAGGTCTATGAATTTATTAAAAATATAGCAAAGCTATTGCCGAAAATATATCCTGCTTCTCACCTCTGCAAATACTCTCGTTTTGTGAGAGTTTGTTTTTTTTATTTGAGTTTCTGAACAGAAAAAAATATAATTCTGTATATAGACATGACATTTAAACAATCAACACTGCTTTTTCAGTGCTTATTAAATAGTTTACTTTCAGTAGTTTTTAACTGATGCTGCACATTTGATCGCATAAAAATGTACATCACAATATGCTGTTATTTAATCCAGAAAAGCTGCAATTTAGTATAGGTAATATACGCCTATTCAGGAATTTATGTAGAGATTGTGAATAATTTAAGTATTTAAAATGATTGAATAACTAAAATCATGAGGTGATTTTTGTGAAAATCAAATGTGATCTTTGTCGTTATTTGCTGTTAGCATTGTAATACATGTGAATACAAAATGGTACATTTAATAGCTACATATTAGTTTAAATCACAACTGTAATACATGTTTAAGAAACAAAATAAAACAAAAACGAAAAACTGAAAGAAATATAGCTGCTTGCTGCCCACCGAAAATATACATTAGTGCTATTGAATTGAATCCAATCGAAAATATCAATACACAGAAATAAAATCAAATAGTACAGCTGTAAATCATATGTAGATGGGCTATGTATGTGACAGATATAGCAGTGGTATTTCCCCTAGGAAATTGTTCAAGCACAGTGGCAAGAGGATGTTAGAGGTATTGTGCACACATGCTAAAATTGTTGGTTATTTATTTCCCATGCAACAGGAAACTTTTGGTTAATGTAAAGCCTCACCCACTAAGAACAGTGATAAATTCACTTAGCACAAGACGTATCGGTATGTGTGCACACCCGCTCTCTCTTACTCTTTCTCTCTCTCTCTCTTTCTCTCCCTATCTCTCTCGAACAACGTCATTTATGATTTGTGAATGTCAGAGAGCTGCTATCAACATACCAGATGTCTCTATTTGCAATATCAGAAATCAAAATTGCAAACTGATCCATTCAGTTCCCAGTTCATACACAACACTCTTGCCAGTTTTTTTCTTTTTTTTTGTCTGAGCTGTCTGAAACGAATCAAAAAGTGAAATAGGGATGAGACACTAAGAGAGGGAGGTCTCATAGGCATGGTGGTCCGCCATGTCTGTACTATTACAGGAGACACACTATTTATGCAGAATTAAATGCTAATTAGAAATGGCTATAATTTTTATGACTGCATTTATTTTATTTATGAATGCACATTTGGCAATTCAATTTGCATAATACACATTTACATTTGCATCTTTTGTGCACAGCAGTATACACTACAGTGGCTGGCAAATGCAAAGTTTATGTTGATACATGCTAATATATGCTTAAACATAAAGATGCTGATATATTCTACTTAGGAATTTGTGTTGAATGTACAGTAGTTTGCAGCTAAATGCAATTACAGCATACATGTTTAATATAGCAATTGAGTTTAAATGAAATATTGTTATTGTTTTAAGGAGACAATAAAATTCAATAAAATACTGTGTAACTTCTGTTTTTGTGCATTTTACTCACAATCCTTGCTTTTGTGCCTCATGGTTTTTGACTTAACTATTTGATTGCAGCACCCAAGCAGTGAGAGACATACGGCGTCTGGAAGGAGCCTTCCGAGGCCACGGTCCAGTCAGGTGCAAAGAGGTCAGAAACAAAAGAGGAAATCTTCATCTGGATCCTCAGGTAAAATGATATAACCCTAAACACAAATAAAAAAAAAATTCACGGCTCGACTGGGCTCACAGGGTCAGGCATCAAAAAGACATACAGGTTTCTATAGTAGGGTTGTTACAAAGCCATGGTTAATCATGTTTTTTCCCCTTGCAACCACTCTGTATTTATAATTTTAATAAGGAAGTAATGAATACTGACTATTGATATTCATATTAGATTATGATTATTGGGTTCCAACAATTCTGAAAATGAGATGATCGAGAACTCAACATCCTCTAAAATCTATCTCATTGTTCTGTAGTCTAAAAGACTAACAGCAACTCAAGAGGTTTGACTCTTTAAAATCAGCGTTTCATCAGAGCACATACCCCACTTTCCATGCACAGGAACCTGAGATTATTGTTCATAACAGTTTTACCGGTTCCTAAACAATCCTGTAGGCAGCTTAGGCACATTCCAATAGTCTTACCCTTCCTTTTATTTCGCTGCCACTTGGACACTTTACTCATGGAGACTTCACACCAATTTTACATTAACTTGTTTCTTTCCCCATTATGTGGTAATGTCCCCAATAAAAATTCTAACAACTTGTCTATATGTGCTACATATATGCATCATTAAAGTCTAATTCTGACCTTGTGAGACTATTTTCTTTTTATTGTGGAAAAAGAAAAACAAATTTGAAAAAAGGGTTGCCAATTTTTGCACATTTTAACTAGCCAATAGTCAAAAAACTAAGGAATCAATTATCAATTAATAGTTGATTGATAACCAGATGCACATTAGGTTATTCTTATTTAATCTCATTTATTTGCACTCAGCACACTGATTTGCTGAACTCCTCTCTCTTTCACACACAACCACACAGACCTGTCTGTGAATAACCCCGCCCCTACACGAAAGAACTTTAGGACAACAGCAATCAGTTTTGTGACAGGACTCTTTGTGAACATAAAAATGGCGGAAGAGAAAGTGGGTTATAAGCTGACCAACTCATTCCGCAGTTCTCTAAAGAAATCGTGGTGACTACGGCCAGGCAATTATTCAGAAATGAATCAAAAGCAACACTGAGAACATAAACAGGGATAATCCTCCTACCCATGATGATTATTTAGGTTTTGTCAAATTCTGTTACTACTTTCCCCACTGTGTGTGTTCAGGTAGAGGTTCCACCAGAACAATAAAAAAGAACTTTAATAATTGAGCATAGTTACAAACCATGTCAGTGAAGTATGAGGGCAAATGTTAAATTAACTGTGATATTGATAGCACTACCGGAGACTTGGCACTTCAGGTAAGTTATCAGCAAGCATGTAAGGATAGTCAGGAGAGCCAAGCTAACATGAAATTATAGCTGGGCTGTCAAGGTTACTACAGGCAAAACTATTCTGATTGATAATGTCTTTATATTCCATTAATTTCTTATCTACAATTAAATATTAATCTCTAGTTTAAAAAAAAAAAATCCATAGCATCCAGAAGCCACATATTATAAAGTGGTTGTTTTGTACAGTGACATTGATTGATGGGTAAATTACAGGTAACACTGAAAAAGTCTTGGCTTTTGCAGATGGTATTTTGTGTATTCTGTTAATTTATTCAGAAAATTCTGATTTGTTAAAAAAAACACTGTGGATAAAATAATCATTTAAGCAAAGTCTGTTATATTAAGATTACTGATTTAGTATTACTTTTTTCTTCTGTTGGTTCATAGCTTTGTGAGTCTGAAAATAATAACAGTTATTATTCCTGTATTTTAAGGACTTCTCAGGTTTTTTACTTGAAGCTCTACAACCATGTTGGCATGAATTTAGTTTCAGTTTGGCACTGAAGGTTTTTTTTTGCAGCTCTGTGTTTGAGAAAATGTCACACATTATATTAACATTTTGCATTTTTCTTTATCACAAGATCCACAACTAAGCAAACATTAAAATAAAAACAACTTTGCTATTTTAAAATGTAAAAAAATAAACCTGTTATTTAAAAAAAGACAAGTATTGATTTACTTTAGATTATTTATCATGGTATTGACATCAAATCTTTTTCAGCAGTGAGAACTTTTCATCTTTTTTAACGAATGCGTGTGACATAATGGGGTGAACAGTTAGCAGCTTTTTGGCCTACAGAGAATACCATCTGTGTTGTGGCACTTTGATAGAAAGACTGGTGTACAAAACCCCTTTCTACAATTTGCATATGTGTGTTTATAGACATTTACAAGAGTTACTGGATTCTCTTGTCACAGTCCAGCTATAGCAATATATCTATGTCCTGTTACTATGATGATTGATCATTATGTGAAATGACTCCAGTAATTTTGGTATTATCAGAATGTTTCACATCAAGTTGTTTTGTCTAATGTATTTGTTTATGAATAAAGAATATACCCATGGAAAATTCCTTTGGTGAGTGTCAGGAGATGAGAGAATGTCTTGTTTAGCTTGAACACCTATGAAGGACGCATTATTTTTTCTATTGTAGACCGTGGTCATCCAAGGAAAAAGCAAAACCCTGGAGGTATGAGAAATCCAACTGATCTAGATGTTGTTCTTGAAGCGTTTCAGGAATTTGTCACGCAGTACAAGTAAGCTGTCATCATCCCTTAATTTCTTACATTACAAATGTCTATATGAAATTCTTACTGTATCATTATTTACGAGGTATAGTCTTTCTTGTTGTTATAATGAACTATAATTTTGAAATATGAAGTCGATGTTGATTTTGTGCAGAGAGACTGTGAGCTCTGAGGATGTTAAAAAAGCCATAAATGTACTTTGTCACTCATTTGAGGAGCAGCTAATTGAGAAGGTAAGTCTGTCTTGTGTGTGTATGAAATATGCACAGGTGACACATTCTGTTGGAGCAATTCAGCTTTTATAACTCTAGCTATTGCTAACGATCGTCTATGTTCCAGATCACTGCAGCAAAGGAGTTAAACAGTGTAAAGCGTGAAGCTCTGAAGGTAGTCTTACGCCAAAGCGTCCGGTTGTGTCTTATTGTGCTAATTCCAAACAGTTGTTTACATGATATAGTTGTACTTCTTGATTAATTAATTCTGGAAAAGAAATTCAGCTGCGATCCTATGACCAAACTTTGTCGAATAAAATTAATTGGTCTGTTTTTTTTTTTTTTTTTGATTGGCTCAGGTGAATAAATCCCTAAACCAAAAAAGGTCTAGGCTTCTGGAGGCCAAGAATGAATTCATCAAGTAAGAAATATATGCTGAAATTACAAGATTTACTGTTGTGCATTTTAGTGTGATTACCAGTGTTTCCTGGCTGACCAAGTCTGAGTTTTTCTTTTTGCTGCGACTCTGTCAGGAGTAAGGCTGAAGTAAAAAAGCTTGAGAATGAGCACAGGGAGCTGGAGCAGAGGCTGACAGCTTTAAAAAAGGGCACTGCCTTTCTTAACAACCTGAGAGCACTAAACATTAGATACATGCAGCATCGCAGTACGCATGAAGATGAACCGGAAACGGTGAGAATCTATAACCAGTTCATCAGCTTTTTTGTGGAAATATACATTGAGAACTGCTCAAGAATTTATTTTTATCGAAAGTCTCAGACTGGCTTCTTAAAGACTTTTCTGCTCATCTTGGTTGGCTGTTGATCTAATTTTAGCTAAAAATACTGAGTCTTCTGTTTTTGTCTCTCTTTCTTTCCAACAGTATGGACCATCCTGCATGCCAGCTATGCTGATGGAGGCCAGGAGCATCACAGGGACAGAAAACCAGTTAAAGAACATCAATGATGAGCTGCAGCAAATCCTGGAGGAAAATGCTCATAATGAGCATCACATGCAGTGAATCACAAAGCAGTAAATTCCAGATTTAAAAAACTTATAGGAAATGAGCATTTTCATCATGTCGTGTAGCAAAGAGGATAATGATAATAGTAATATTCTCATAAGCTCTGCAGTCGGAACTGCAGCAGCAATCACATAAAATTCAGTTAGCAAGGTTGATGGACCTATAAGAACTGGCTGTAGGACATACTGTCCAACTTAAGTGTCCCATTTTATGTACACAGTTATCCAATACATAACTAACATATTTTAAGTATTTGATTAAAAATAGCGATTTCTACTGCAGTGCCAAACCTGATGTTTGACCTTCTTACAGTTCGACACAATAAATGTGGTTAGTGGTCAAACACAAACAACAGACTGGTAAGCCCTACTGTTTTGCATAGGAGAGCAAATCATGAAAACACCTCTAGTGGAAGTTTCAATGCAGTTTATTTAGTTCTTCAAAAAAAATCTGAGTTTGCTTGTTTCCATCTGACTTTGTTCAGCTGTCTTGTAAACTCGTAGAGAAAGAGAAAGCCATGTCTGTTAATCGTCTGTTAATCTGTTGATTTGTGTTTTTGATGGTTAATACGTATATAAAGATTATTATCGTTATTGTTTTCAGAGTGTTATTGCTATAAAGAGAAAACCTTGGCCTACTTGTTTGTCGGGTGTTTTTACTGTATGTTTTACTCTATGTACTGTCCACTCTTGCAGCTTCAAGCAAAATCTATCTTGCGTCAGTATAGTTTGAAATTTCAGTCATGTCTATCAGCATTTCATGGATTGGCTGTTGGATACAAAGAGATATGGACAGGTAGGCAGGTAGGTAGACAGAGAGAGAATTGTTTATTAATTCCAAAGGGAAATTACAATTGTAAAGGTTGAGACCCTTTAGGGGACTCAAAGATTGAGGATGTTTTCATTCTATTCTTATTTTAACTTCCTTAGAGTATCTGTCCAAATTTTGCCTGAAGATATCCAAACACTTTCTCCATAATGCACACAAAGTCTAAATAAGGGCATTAGGGACACCTTCCGGCCACAAAATAAAAATAATCACAGCTTCTTTTGTGCAAATCAAAATACATTTTTGCTCGTACCGCAGTTACGGACTGCTGTAACACTAACAGTAGTGTGAATCATTTTGGACACTTGATTCTAGGGTTCTGTGTGGAACCAGTAAAAACTGCATTGTCCAATAGAATTTTTTTTTTCGATGCAAAAATCACTCAGCCCAAAATACAGAGTCACACAACAGGATGCCGGCAGAGCTGTGTTACAGGAACAGTAGATTATTGCAGTGTTTAACAATTTGATTTGCTAAAATATTTAATTTCACCAAGAGGAGCGAAAAATAATTATAAGTCATTTACTGTACATAATTTTTTCTTTTGCTGTATTCTAATGGAATTTTAGGGGAAGCCGGGCTTCCTATTAATTCATGTGAATGTGCTACCGTTCTCTAACACCAGACAAGCGTATTATAATAAGGCGGCACTTTGGCTTAATAGTTAACTGTGTCGCCCTCCATTGCCAGGGTTCGATTCCTGCCTCCTTCTCTGTGTGGATGGTGGGTTTTCTCCAAGTGCTCCGGTTTCCTCCCACAATGCCAAGATATGCAGATTAGGCTAATTGGTGTTCCCAAATTGCCTGTAGTGTGTGAATGAGTGCGTGTGTGTGTGTGTGTACCCTGCGATGCA
Organism: Clarias fuscus; assembly: GCA_030347435.1. Taxonomy (NCBI): domain Eukaryota; kingdom Metazoa; phylum Chordata; class Actinopteri; order Siluriformes; family Clariidae; genus Clarias; species Clarias fuscus. Next base: position 21,925,788 of record CM059214.1, on the reverse strand, counting down.
TTGGCACCCTGTCCAGGGTGTACCCTGCCTCATGCCCCAAGTCTCCTGGGATAGACTCCAGGCCTCCTGCGACCCTGAATACAGGATAAAGTGGTAGAGACAGTGAGAGTGAGTGGCGAACAGTAATAATAAAAGACACTGACATACAGTAATATTTGCTTTTGCCATATTCTAATGGGATTTTAGGGGAAGCTTCAGTTAATGTGAATGTGGTACAGTGAGGAACTATCAATAGTCTCTAACAATGTTAGAGGTGGTTATTGTTAACCACGGTGGCTTAGTGGTTAACAGAGTCGCCTTGCACCGCCAGGCCAGTTTGATTCCTGCGTCCTTCTCTGTGTGCATGGCAGGTTTCATCCAGGTACTCTGGTTTCGTCCCACAGTCCAAAAACATACACATTAGGTTAATTGTTGTTCTCAAATTTCTCGTAGTGTGTGTGTGCGCGCGCGCGCGCCCTGCGATAAAAAACAAAACGGCCCAGTTCAGGTTGTATCCTGCCTAGTGCCCCAAGTCTCCTGGGATAGACTTCACAGCATATACAGTGAGTGGGAGTGTATTATAATAACGATTTGGTCTAGTTAGATAAGTTCGTACAGAGCAGACGGACGTGCTAAGAAAATGTTTGTGGTAATAGAGCCCAATTACTATGTTTAGTGCGCGCGCGTGTCAGAAAGCCGCAGTGCATGTCGGTCATTATGATGATGACGCACTCGAGGCTAAGGTTGGTACTGCATGAGTGGGCGGGGCTAAGCGTTTTAACTGAAGGCTCCGGCCAGAGGTGAGGTGTTTACTGCTAATTCTTCGGTCAGAGTGCACTACACCGTCACTCTCAACTTCACTTCTGAACTTCGAAGGACAATTTGTAAGTTGAAATATTTGTATTGTTTTATACAAAACTATAACCGGTGTTGTGTTGGGTACTGTGTTAGTTTTTAAGTGTTTAATCAAATTTTAAGTCTGTTCAAGTCCTAATCCAAGTGAATGGCATTTCTCTTACTGAAAAAGAAATGCTTTTGGTCTGTACTGTACATTAACGTGTTTAATTCTGTAGATTAACGTGTTTACCAACTACATAATATTTTTGTTGAAATTCATCTGACACGTCATCTATTTTAATATAATGAGTGTATTCTAAATGTTTTGTATATTTCTATATTTTGAAAGCAGGCACGCCAAGAGCAAAAATATTTTTTAACATGACTTTGCTTTTTTTTTTTTTTTAAGTAACTTGATCGTCTTGATTAGGTGTAGGAAATAAATTAACTTGAACTTTAACCCAGAGTTGACTGTGACACACGTTACATCAGGGACAAAATTTAAATTCGTCCAAAAGGAAAGTGAAAGCTACTAGACCATTGAATGGCGAACATATATCAATAAATAAATTATTGTAATAAATATGATTTTCATACATACATAGTATGCATACAGAAATATAAGGACTTTGGTATTTTATGTAGCAAAGCATGAACATGTATAAACAAGGTGATGATAATGATAATCACACAGATATTGTCATGCATGAGTCACTAGCAGTATATATTGTAAAATGATTCATCCCTGCAGTTGGTTCTGGTAGTAGGCTGATGTGCTAAAATGTTCCTTCATCTTTTCCAAGGAAAAAGTTTCTAAATGAATAAAAATACTGTCTTACTCTTTCAGAGACCATGTCAAGTGTGAATAATTGTGGTAGAGCTGGTGGACAAGACCAAGTGGATGCCAAGAAGGTCGACTCCACAAAGTAAAAATCTTGTTTAAAAAATTTGTATTGTTTTATATTTTAAAATGTACTACTTAGTACATAAAAGAGCACTAGTGATAATCTGATTTCGTAAACATGGTATGATTACTAAATATAATTATCAAATTTTCATATCACTCCCTAAAGGTTATTCCAGTCCTATTTTTAGTTACTTTTTTCCAGCAAGTTTTTTGATCAAGTGTAAAAGTTTCAAGCCTTTTTCCTGAAGGGCATTGCTTATCAGAAAACTTCTCAATTTATTTTACCATTTGGCTCTATATTATGTATTTTATTCTGTTAAATGCATTGAAAACACTTAAAATTGAACATAAACAATAATTAGATCATTTTGCTAATTAAGGCAACTGTATATAGTATATTCAGTGGATTAATTAGATTAACCGGATTAACAAATTTCCTAAATGTTGTGATGATGTTAGATATGTTAAAGATGTTTAAACACCTAACTGAATGTTTGTGACTTTGAATTACTTTAAGAAAAATTTGTAAAAGAAAAATAAGAAAAATCTGTGGTTTGATGATGTAAAACTGGACTGTCCTCTTTCACATTTTAATTTTCACATTCACTTTAGGGGGACTGCTGTTCATGCCAAAGCATACACAGCAGCTGACTCCAATGACATAGATGCATACAGTATGGACTTCCCCAAACTTGGAAAATGTGTTATCATCAACAACAAGAATTTTGCGCAACATACAGGTAAATCTTAAAACAGGCAATATTTGTTTCTTATTTGATTCATATGATAAATGTCTTATATATTTTACAATTTCCTTTGGAGGCATGAACGAACGCCTTGGGACAGACCTTGATGCTGCAAATGTACTAAAAGTCTTCAGTGTGCTGGGCTTCAAAACTGTGATCCAAAATGACCAAACTATTTCACAGATGCGAACGCTTTTAACATCAGGTTTTTATGCATTGATATTCCACATATATTAATCAGCAAAAATTAAAAACTAAAAACATAGACAGTTTTGATTGTATTATGCCTATTTATCAGTTTTAGAATAATTATAGCGATTATATTCTTTTTATTTTTATTTGGTGTTAACCTTGATTTCTTCAGCTGTTTTAGACTGTTGAAATGTGTGCTAGAATTTTAACAGTTATTTTCCTTGCATTAAGTATCCGAAGAGGACCACAGCAAGTCAGCCATGTTTGTGTGTGTGATTCTAAGTCATGGGGAAGAAGAAGTAATCTACGGCACTGATGGAGCCATGCAGCTGAAAGAACTGACCGGACTCTTCAGAGGGGATCGGTGTCTCTCACTAGTTGGCAAACCTAAACTTTTCATTATTCAGGTCTGAATTTAAATTATTATGCTATAGTACACAAATGCATTCTTAATATGTTCTCTAAAAATCTAAAGCCTATTCTGTAAACATTGGTCATTGCAGAGCAAAATAAACGCCTATGTGAAAACACTTACTCATATCTGGAGGCGATTTAGCGTAGACACTCCACCAAAATCACATAGACAGTGGGAAATACATACATTCTTTTCCAACATGCACTCCTTTACTTACATGACCATAAATCAGTCTGATTAATTAAATTTAGTTTGCTAACAAAAAGTTTTAGCTGGACATTGAACAATTTTGTCTTCATATGATAAGTTCCATCATGGCATTCTTTGTGACTGATTTAATTTGCTTTGACAGCATTAAAATCTTCTCAGATTTACACTAGAACCATTAGGCTATGCACAATGCATTTCGTCACAGCATTAAGAAAATCAGCTGAAGCAAGGAATACACACTAATCTGTTTTACTAAAGTAAATTAAGTTTGTAAGTGTACAAAATTGTGTTTAACTATAATTTCTATTTATTTTTACTATTATGTACCATTATTGTTTTTTACTTATATTTTATTGATCGTAAACACTGTCCATCATTTAAAAATGATGATACCTGATTTTTTTTTCTTCACTGATCAGAAATGTTGCACATTGGTTAATGTTTGTGTGGAGTATCACATGTTCTTTTTGTGCATGTAAAGGTTTGTCTCATGCCTAATGTTCCTTATATGGACCCTGGATCTATAACCAGAATATAGGGCGTACTGAAGATGATAAATTAAAGACTTAACAATGAATTATGGGGAACTATTTACCTACATCTGTTCTTGTCAGTCAGTATGACTTGTTACCCAGATGCCCCTTTATCTCTGGCTAATGTAATATTTCCTGTTTGTCCTTGTATATTACAAGGTGGTTGTGTTGGGGTTTTTTTTGTTTGTCTTAAGCAAACACATCATTTAAAAAAATTCTATTCATTCCCTTATTACTTGTTCCAGATGTTAAACACAATCCACTTTTTAAATCAATGCAAACCCCCTGTTTATGCTGCACATAATTAAATGGAATTCAGTGGATTTTTATTTTCACTTCTCGAGAAGAGAATTCTCAGTATGAGTTACTGTAAGTTTATGTCATAGGCTACAGGTAGTATAAATATCTTCCTATCTTTTGTACAGGCTTGTCGTGGAACAGATTTGGATCCTGGTATTGAAACAGACAGTGTTAGTTATTCAGAGAGCACACAGAGGATTCCTGTTGAAGCAGACTTCTTGTATGCATACTCTACTGCTCCAGGTAGGACATGGTACAATACGAGATTGTCTGCAGTTTCTTGGTAGTCCACTGAATTACAACCTGCACTGTCACAACCTAAACCTTTCCATATTTATTTTGACTTTTACATAAAGCTGAAGAACTATTGTGTAAAAAACTGGTACTGCTTAAAAAGTTATCATAGATGTTGGATGGAAGTGGTGGAAAAGGATGAAAGTGACTTTTTATTTTTAAAGCAGTAGCTACAGAAAGCCTGGAAAGCAGTAATCATGTGATTTGTTGCAGTGAGTGTTGTTAGGAAATGAAATGCTACACAGCTGAAAGCAGCTTAGCATATAGAATGCAAACATTTGTAAATCTTTATTTTGTTTAGGCAAATCATTTGGACATATATCCAAATTAAAAGTTAAAAATCATAGTTAAAACAGAGTAAAGTGAATACAGGTAAACAGAATGAAGTGATTAATTTTAAACCTCCGCGGTCAACTTCCTGGACCATTTAGATTTACCCAAGAAAACCTGTAAGATCCTTTAGCTGTAGCTGGTGACAATTTTTAAGTCTTAAAACCCTAACTGAGCAACTTCTCATTTTCTTAAACATCATGTGGTAAGACATATCCTATGGTCATTGCAAGGAAATTGCGGAAATTATGGGAACTGGGTCAGGAATTGTCCAGTGCATTTTTTAAATGTGAATGGAGAGTGGTTTCAGTAATCAGAAAACAGTCAGAAATAAACATGAGTGAAAGTGATGGATCAATTCAAGCTTGTTGAAGTTGCATCATTAAAAAAATAGAAATCACAACTATGTTTAATAGTGAAGGTAAGAGTTTTTCCACATGTATAATGTGACCGGCACACACAGGATTAAGACTAAGAAGCTATATAGCCATAAGAAAACCACTTGTTAGTGAGAATATCAGAGATAGGCTTCACTTTGCAAGGGAGCATATAAGACTGGACTATCCACTATAGTCAGTGGAGAATGTCGAGCATGTGGTCTGATGAGTACAGATTTACCCTGTTCCAGAGTATTGGGTGTGCCAAGATGAGAGTTATATTCTGGTATTGCTTTAGTTGGTCAGGTGTAGTTGATGGGTGTGTCAGGCTCAGCAAAGTTATGTGGCAATAAAATGAAGTCAGCTGACTACCCAGGTGTATTGAGTAACCAGCTTATATCCCATCAATAGATTTTTTTTCACTGATGGGTCCTGACATTAAGCCCATTGAAAATATTTGGGATATGCTGTTAAATACTTGATAGAGTTGTTAGACTCTCTCTGTTAGGCCAAATAATATATATATATTTATATATTTTTTACTACTACTAAATGTTTGAACATGGCTTGTTAAATAGTTATACATGGCTAAATTGTAAAAAATAAAAATAAAAAAAGCAGGTATGGAAAGAGTTTCTATTGTTTTAGTTCACATTTTATATTTGATGGTTTAGTACACTTAATGATGTGACTACGAACATCATTTATACCCTTGATGTGTCTAAATGGTGTATGCATTCAAACCTTTGAGGTGTGTGTGTGTTGTAATTGTCATACTCCCCCTACAGGTTATTATGCTTGGAGAAACACAGCCAATGGCTCTTGGTTCATATCCAGTCTTTGTGAAATGCTGAGCAAGTATGGCAGGGAGCTGGAGATTTTGCAGCTCTTGACACGTGTTAACCGCAAGGTGGCGCTGGAGTTCCAGTCTAGCTCCACCACTCCTGGATTCAGTGACAAGAAACAAATACCATGCATCGTGTCCATGTTGACCAAAGATCTGTACTTTCCAAAATGATCCGTTTTTCTCCAAATTAAATTAATAAAATCTCACTTGGAATAGGATTTTTGTTATAGTAATGTGATTGAATGACACTACGCAGCATCTGCAGCAACAGAATGTAATTCCAGGAGCATATATTTTTACAAGCACATTTTTATGTAATAGAAAATTGTTAAACTTTGTTCTATACTATGTAACATTTTATAATTTAACAAGAGAGATGTTCAATTGGCAATAAAGATATGAAGTAAAACATAGCTTTGGTTTAATATGTTTAACCCCTCATGTAAATGCACTGCACTAACTTGTGTTGATGTCTTTTTTTTCTCCAAGAGCATTTTTTGCAAGGCAACCCCTATATGAACTTGCGTTCATATAGGGATTTATACATTTCTAGTTATTTTCCAAAAGATTTAATTTGTCCTTACTGTCTCTTTGTAAATAATATTTTTTTATAATCATCATCATCATAATAATAATGTCTAATTGTACACTTTACTGCCTGTGCATGCCTCTCCACTGCAACAAATTCTCGTTCAATTGGTAAATCAAATGGTGGGAGCACATCAATAGTCAAATATGTGCAACTGTGTATTATAGAGTAATTACATAATATGTTTGATTTTTATTTGAACTTTCATAATCAGATTTCACTATCCCTTACACAATCTCATTGCGGTAAAGAGCACAATATTTTTTATGTTTTTACACAGAATGGAAAGCAGAACTGATCCAACATCACACTTAAGATTCACATTCGTTTTACATTCAACATTACAGTACATTCTTTTTCATTTCTACCAGTGAATGTGCTCATTCTACTGCATACAGTAAATAGTACTCTGACTATGTGTCACAGTTACTTATTACTCTGTTTAAGTATTTCTGTGGTTACTTTGTATTCTAAGTTGGTTCTCAATATACATTGTTGCATCTTGATAAGCTTGTGTGTGTTACCTAAGCTCATTTATTCTTCAGTTATTTGTTAATTATTTTTAAGCAGATTTTTTTGCCTGTTATGACCTATTTACAACCTAATCTAAAACTAATAAGTGAAATAAGTGTGTAGTTACAATACCAGTCAATGATTTATATTGGATACTACTAAAATATATTGTTATGTTTTGTGATAAATAATGACATTTTAGTTACTGCTTATTGTTGACATTTGCTTCTAAGATAATTAGGATAAATTTATTTAATCCTAAAACTTTTTTTTTTTTTTTGCATGAAGAAAAAAGAAGAAAGAGAGGCTTTCTCATGAAGCTTGCTGGGCAAATGCTATTCAACAATTTTCTTGGTCAGATTCATATATTATTAAATTGGTTTGGCAATGCATGACAGCAAAGGCCTACTGACAACTCATGGGGCTCAATAATAATAAAAATAATAAGCCTATTATTATTACTATTGTTATTATTATTATTATTATTAATTCTTTACAAACCTCACCATGCCTCTAAAACCCCTAAAAAAAAACCTACAGACCTCACCATGCCTCAACAAAGCCCTACAATGCTCACCATGTCACTAAACCCCTACATAACCTACAAACCTCTACAAACACCCATGCTGGTGATGGTGCATAATATTAATATTGTTCATAATAAAAATCATAATAATAACAATTCTAATAACTCCTTACAAATCCAGACAAACATCACCACAAAAACAAGTAACTCACAAACCATTAAAATTTTTTTTACAAAACCCTCCAAATATCACTACTCATCTTCAAACCCTATAAAACATCCAAACTTCACCATCCCCTCATCAACCATAAATTAAAGATAATAATACTATGGCGGCACGGTGGCGTAGTGATTATTAATGTAGCCTCGCTTCTCAAGGGTTGAGGTTGTATTCCCACCTCGAGTCTGTGTGCATGGAAGTTACATGTTCTCTGTGGAGTTTGCATGTTCTCCCCGTGTATGGTGGGTTTCCCCCGGGGACTCCGGTTTCCTCCCACAGTCCAAAGGCATGCAGATTAGGATAATTGGCGTTCCAGAATTGTTCGTAGTGTGTGTGTGCATGTGTGCCCTGGAATCAACTGGTACCCTGTCCAGGGTATTCCTCGCGTCATGCCCTAAGCATCCTGGAGTAGACTCCAGGGCTCCCATAGACCCTGTATACAGGATAAGCAGTATAGAAGATGAATTAATAATACTACTAATAATAATAATACAGGATGCATCAACCAAAGAACCATTTTGTGGAAAAATACTAAACAAACTAGACTGGTGAATAAATAAACACCACAGAAATGAGTCAGTGTCAATAACTTCAAAAAGTGTCAAAATCTCCCAAAATCTAGATACAATAAAGCAATGCCATTTCTGACAACAATAGTAAGGCCTTTACATTTCGTATTAACGGCTATTTTAAGTTCTTGCCTATTCTGTAGAGTTTCTATTCCGGCTGTCATCGCTTTAAGACTCTACAGAAAAGCGGGGAAGTGAAAATGAAAACGAGGCGCGCGTCCCGACACGCAGCTTAGCGCCCTCTCGCGCTGCAACTAGAACAACACACACACACACACACACACGTACACACACACACACACAACTCGGGAGGGGATTTCCACGAAGCACTGTTTCCTTTACTTGTTTTGCTTTCGTTCTGGACTTGAAATTTGCTTAAACTTTTCGTTTTTGCTCTCGACACTCGCGAATTAAAGCCAGCCCGAGTGCATTCTCGGCCACATTGCGGACTTGTTCCGTGTGCGGAATTAATCTCGAATTGCAGGTAAAGCCATTTCCGCGTTTCTTATTTATGGGGCCGATGATTGTAAGAGCGCTAGCTTCATGTAGCTTTGCCGCGCGCGCACCGCTGTAGAGAGAGAAAGAGAGAGAAAGAATCGAAAGTGCTGGAGTGTTTTCATCCAGCGGGATCTGGGAATGCTTATTTTCACTTTTGAAATGACTTGACGCTCTAAAAGGGATTGGTGGACGGTGAACTTGCAGTCGGGGGGCAGTTTGACAGTTCACGGTCAGAGCGAGTCTAGGCGGGAGAGAGAGTGTGTGTGTGTGTGTGTGTGTGTGTGTGTAAGTGATAGAGTGTGTGTTTTCCGTGCTAAAAAAACATCTGTATTTACATGACATTGCTGTGAGAAGAGAATGCTGTTAACCGAGGACACCGTGAGTTAGCATTTTTAATTGTATTGAAAAGTTTCTTATGTATAAATATACACACACACACATTGAGATGTGTGCGCGTGTGTTTATCATTAACTTTTCAGTAACACACGGTAACAAAATTGTCGCGTTAAAGAGAAACATGACGGTGCTCTTTTTTTTCTGTTACTCTGCGTTTGTAAAAAATTTTTACGTCTTATTATTTTATCATTATTTATTATTATTAAAATGTATTCACTTGTGTAGTAAAATGTATCCCACTGTACATTGATTTAAGAGCTTCTAAGTCTTAGTACAGTGGAGTTTGAGCTTGTAAATGAGTAACTTATTTGAGTATGAGTGCTCTGTCTTTGTGCCTACTGTACGACTTGTGCTTTTTGCACATGCATGGGATTAAATCGTTTGGAAAATTAGTCAATTTGTCAGTTTACTCCATCAAATTTAGAGTTTGATCTGGTCATAAGAGTTAGATCAGGTGAGCAAGAGATCAAACCCTCATTGTATACCATGCATAAATCACCCACTTAAAAAAAGGTGTAAATACCCTGTTGTGAAATGTATGTTTTTGAAGTAGTATAGATTTACACAGCTATAGATATGTATTCAGATTTAACACACAATCAGAATAGTGTCATCAATTATTTTAAGTATATTCACAAATGAAAAAAAAAAAACAATTGTCATAACATTATTACAGTACGTACATAGTGATATACTGACCATGTGGCTTAAGGTGCTTGTTCCTAACTCTGAGATGAAGGAGGAGAGTTTGAGATTTGTCATGAGGTTTGAAGATGTTGAGTGATGTGCAAAATTACACAACAGGCAGTATTGTATATTTTTAAGCAAGCAGTAGATTGTTTCTGGTTTTCCATGTTTTGGCCTGTTGGTCAATTTGCAAACGAACAACGCATCATCTAGGGTTGTTGGAACATTTACTTAATATAGACTTTAAGCCTCCCAAAAAAAAACCCACACAAAACTATCGCTGGTAATGCTATTGCTGTCTGTTACTTGAAATAAAATAAAGTTGTTTATTTTTACAGTTTTACTTCTAAAAGTTTGGCCTTTGGGACGCACTTCTGGAAAAGAGATCACTGACTTTTAACAAGTCTTTACACCATAGGGCCTAGCCTTAATATTCAAATCAGTACAGAGCAGGAAAATAGTCCCAGGCAAGAGCTCTTTCTATAGCCTTTCTTTGATATCAGATTAACCAGAGGATGGAAATAAAAGGACAAATTTTATGCAATGCTGCATTTTTGCTGTTTTTTTTCTTGCTTTCCACCTTTTTTTAGAACAATTTCACAAAAAGAAAAAAATAATACAAACACAGACTGAGCAAATTGCTTGGAAAACAAAACATGAACTAGCCTAAGGCATCCTGTGATATTGAGGTGGTCTATGGAGAAGTATTTCCTTCACATATTTGTGTTGGTGTGTTACAGGCTTTCAGGATACATAAGTGCATTGCACAAGTTAGGAAACTTAGACGACTTAGGACAGTTGTTTTCCAATAAACCATTTGGATAAGGGCACTAATCCATCTTATAACTGGAAAATATATCAGCATTTTAATACATTAGGCACATTATTTTCTGACTTTTTCCTGGCTTTGTTTCCTGTACACGAAAGAAGGAATGTAAGCCTGTGGTAGAAGTGTAGTTATCTAAGGATGACACAATCCAGATAACTCTATTGCTCTCACTCACTCACTCTCTCTCTATCTCTCTGTCTCTCTCTCTCTTTCATTGCTCTCTGTTTCTCTGTCCATAGACCACTATGCCTGTGGAGAGAATGCGAATGAGACCATGGCTGGAGGAACAAATAAACTCATGTAAAATACCAGGACTTAAATGGGTTAATAGGGTAGGTCCATTGCTGTTTCTTTAAAATGGAGGGAAATGTCCTTTCATCATTGTTAACTAACAATATGCTGATCAATACATACAGGAGGCCAAGTTGTCAAAGATATTTCACCATTGGTTATAATAAGGTATAGTTGTCAAGAAATAAGTATTAATTGTTAAGTATAAGTTATCAAGAAATTTTTAGCACAGCATTAGCTTTGCATTAATACAATTTGTTTACACTTTTGTTTAAATAGAAAACATACATAAATGAATTAAATTATGTTTGTCCAAATTTTATAAAAGATAAATAAATATTTTATTGGGAAGGATGAGGAATATATTTTAAATATAAAATGTAAACATTTGTATAAAAACCTTGAATGTATCTGATATTTGTTTACCTTGAATGTATCTGATATTTGCTGAACACACACACAGAACAGACCATGTGATAATGTTTGATGCAATGTGTTTTATTTGGAATGCCCACACTTGTAGGAAAAGAAAATTTTTCAGATTCCATGGATGCATGCTGCACGGCATGGCTGGGATGTGGAGAAAGATGCACCTCTGTTTAGAAACTGGGCCATACACACAGGTATGTGTGCAAGTAAACAGACAGTCACAAAAACACTGTCACTCACACGAGTAAAATTTCAGACTGACTGATTGTGCATATTGTTATTATTTAGGCAAATACCAACCAGGCGTGGACAAACCTGACCCCAAAACATGGAAGGCAAACTTCCGCTGTGCCATGAACTCCCTGCCTGACATTGAGGAGGTGAAAGATAAAAGCATCAAAAAAGGAACAAATGCCTTTAGGGTTTACAAGATGCTGTCAGCATCAGAAAGACAGTCAAAGAGAGGTCAGTATCTGTCTCAGCCACCAACACAAGTGCACACTCATAGAGTCTGTACAGCAAATCTGTTTCCAAGAGTTTGGAAATGATCATTCCTTACCATAATTATTTTTACCGCAAGAGCTAAAATCATGTGGTATAATTTATGGAAATGTTCTTGCCTAATAGGAAAGAAGAGACCTGATAAAGACATAAAGTTAAAGGTGAGCTTCTAACATTTACCTTTATTTATTGTTTCACTCAAAAACAGATCCACAGTCACCTGAACAATTGGCTAAATAATGTGGAGAATGGATTATTTTCATGTAGACATGAAATGTGTACATGAAAAAATCGTCCATTAAATATTATGTGGAATTTTCACATCATTTCAAGCACAGATTTATGATGTGCAATAAAAATGTAAATGACATGACAAGATAATTATAGATCTATAGATCAGTATCACACTGCCTATATTTCATATTTGCTCTCATATCTGTAAATCTAAAAAAATGTAAAGGGGTTTGGTGTTCTTCTTCCAGAAATGTAAATATTTGGGGATGATATACATTACTGTATATATTTCACATTTCACATATACCATATGCGTATATGTTCAAGATGTTCATCTTGTTGTGTCTGACTAAACTCTAAGTGTGTGTTTGCACACGTGTGTGTGTCCTCGTGTGTGTGTCAGGAGGAGCAGCAATGCCTTGTGTCCTCTGCCTGGGAGAGTACCAATGGCTCCACAAGAAGTGCAGCAGCACCAGCAGTCAAACAGGAAGTAGATCACACTGTCACAGAAACAGGTAAACAAACCCCCGAACACTCATGCGCACACATGTGCACACACCCACACATACACAAACAAACGCATTGCATAAACTAATATTTTTCTGCTATATTATTTGTATATCTATTGTCCTTTATACATTGGATTGACAGCTCAATGTTTATACAATAGATTTCTGCATTATTCTCCTAGTCCATATACTCTTTTACCTCTCAAGATGCAATAATATATTAAAAGGGGTATTTTTTACATAATTGGGACATTCACAGCTTATCATGGTTAGATTTTGTTTTGTTAAAAAGGAGCAAAAACAACATGACTGACCACTTTATTCCTGTTCCAAACCATTAAGTTTGTTATTTTAGGCTTGTTTTCAGTAGCGTGACTCACCGTTTGGTTCAAGATTCCCAGCAGATTCTCAAACACAAAAACATGATTTTTTGCTTTTTCCATGTTTTTTTTTCACACAGTGTTTTTAAATAATTTTATTCTGTAACTGTTATACTTTGTCATCCTGTTACATTTATATTTAAATGTATTTTTATTTTAATATATATTTTATATTATATATTTTTAATATATATTTTTTTCAAAAGTAATCTGGTGTCATGACTGTTTTAAACCTTGGTTTGTACACAGCCTGTATAAGTCTGCTATTTGCATAAAGGGCGTGCTTTGCAAATCTGCTTAAAATCTTTTGCTTTTGGTCATCAAAGAATCTAGCTGTACACTTTTATGTGTTCAGTTTCAGTGTTCTTTATACTGCAACTCGTTTATTTTTAGCAACTATTTTTATTAATGTTTTGCTATCAGAACAGCTGAGCTTCCCATCAGATAGGCCTGCAGGGTCAGAGTCCAAGTTAAAGAAAGCAGAATCATTAGAGCAGAATCTGTGTCTGTTTGCCTTCACCACACCATTTACAAGGAAATGCCAATTTAATTATTCAGCCATCCGTCCATTAACTCTTATAAACCCAGAGGAAACTGTCTGCATCAGCTACCACACATACTTCCAAGGCAGTCCTTTCACTCCCCTAAGTACACAAATACAAATACGCACAAATGTGCATCATCAGTTCCCTCTTGGCTGTTCTTCATATTTACTCTCTCTTCCTTGTTTCTCTTCCACAGAAGCTGGTAGCCGCAGCCCCTCGGAAGACCATCTGATTATCCCGGAAGTATGTCAGACCATTGAGGTGGTGACAGAGAATGAGGAGCAGGCTGTGAGCTCCAGCCACTCCTATCCGCTCCAGATCTCTCCAATGTCCTCATACGGAGGTTTTACACACTCTCTCTTTTGTGTCTCTCTGTGTTGATTAGACTAGTGCTGGAGTAAAGCTCACTTAAGTCATTCATTAATTTACATTTTGCATTACAGTGTGACGGTGTTCTCTCATTCATATGATTCTTGAGCTTTTTACATGGGTACAGTCGCAATAATAATAATTATCATCATCAAGTAATAATGTAGCAGTACTACCTCTATTACTACTATTGTTACTCATGATAACACATTTAAGGTTACACATTTAACAGTACAAAGGCCAAATGAGGCCTGTGTAGACCGAGCCTTACATTTCTCCCTGCTCTGGAGATTTATTCACTGCCCATAATAGTTAACGTCTATCTAGCTGTACTCTAACCAAGGTCACTGCTCATTTGTTTATTGTTGCCAACCCTAGAGCAGAGAGAGTTAATTTATAATCCACTCTCACCATGTCACACTTATTTTGGTTGCTTTCCCATTACTGAAGTAACTTACTAAAGTTATTCATTCCTAAACATAAATATTACTGGCAGTTGTCTCGGCTGTACTGTAGTTTATGTTTATTGCAGAGATAAAGCTATGGTAAACTCAGTACAAACATATAAATTAGGCAGGCGTTTGTTTCCAATTAAGTTCAGATCTGATCTGAAAAAAAAAAAAACACAAAGGTTAAAAGGTGGGGCTTGTGCACTGAGTCGCTCATTCACTTGCACTTCTAGCTGCACTGTCCATGATTACTTCAAACAGGTTTTTTTATCTGCTTAGTGCCACACCCAAACGAGTTCTGGGTGTCAAACACACCTTAACTGACATTACAAAACATGCAAAAAGCTTTCTATATTTACTTTATTTAATGATGGGGCTGACATAATTTTTGCCTGCCAGCTATAGGTTATCTAAATACAATACCCCCCCCCCCCCCTAAAGATACTAAAGATAGTTAGGTCACAAAAAAATGTGGTTACTATATCTTGGACCTTTGTTTTAGCCATAATAGCAATTGCTTGAGAGATGTTGTTGGCTTATTTTCAGCAGAACATGACTAAGCATATCTCCATACCTGGTGTGTAAATTTTTAAACACTTTCTGTGTAAGAAAACAAGGAAGTGCTTTTGTTGTTCGCTTGTGCCTCTTTGGCTGCAGCAACCTGTCTTTCAGGAAAACCTTGAGTAATCAGTCTCTATTCTCTCTCCTTTTCTCTGTTTGTACACAGAGAGTGACACGGACAGTGTGCAGAGTGAAGAAGACTCCAAAGAGGTTTGTGCAAAACTAGTACATCATAAAGAAAAACAGATTGCTAATATGTGGTGTTTTTTTGTCCCAGGAATGTAGTAGTGGCATTAATCCAATCAAAAACAAGCTAGATTGATGGGAATAGTTTAGCAACCAAGTAAATATAGCACTGCCTCTTTAACATGACGTCAAAGCATTGCCCAGAATCTGCTCCCTCCCTGATGTCTGCTTCCTGTAATGCTTGCAGGCACGTGTTTGTGTCTTTAGCGCCAACACTGAAAAACACTGATATGACACTGCACTGCATGGAGCTTTTCCAGGATCAATATGAACAAAAATGCATATCAGTCATTGTAGCATATTTCAGTCCTCATTTTTGCCAGGATTTGTAGATCATTTTGTTGTTATAGTAAAACTGTACCAAGTAATTCCAATGAGCTCTGATGATTCTAAGCAGCAATGTAAAATTGGATGCTGTGTTCATTTTCATTAAGAGGGATGTAGATTTACACAGTTCCCTTTATAGAGTTTAGGAAGTTAGACCACACAGTGGAGTTTCGGGAATGTCTCCAGAGAGCAGCGTGTTCAGGCTGTGGCTCAACCTGTATTTTCAGTTCCTGTCATGCAAAGCTGAAATGTAAAAAGAAAAAAGGACGCAGTGTGACAACAACTTAGCAAGTTTAGAAACATCTAGGAATGTTTTTATTTAAAAACGTGTAAAGTAACCCGCTCTAAAGTACAGTTTATTTCTTTATGAATTGCAAAGAAAACTTTTGTTGTTTGGACAAAACACACCAAAACCATAACTTTTAACCACACTATTGACTCGTTTGCCTGACGTAAACCTGTAAGGTTGTAAGTGTTTAATTTGAACGGAGTGTTTTTGGCAGATGTAAGGTTTGCAATCTACAGCCTTAGGTTTCAAGTTATTTTGTGTCAGGTATCGGTTTTACTGTAAAGCCGAAAGTGGTGTAATTTCCCTTTTGTGGTACACACACTCAATAAGAAGTAGAGTGAAGCTGAATGGAGTTATCGGTCGTATAGTCATTTTCAGGGATGATTTACAAGCATTCAGGAAGCAGGTGTAGTTGTGCAGTTAACTGCAGGCTGGAGATAGCGATGTGGTGGCAATGACATTACAGCAAAGAACAAGTAAAGCTGTAAATAATATTGAAAGAGTTAAATGGCACTTGGACTTGTGTTTATTTTTTTACTCAATTTCCAAATTTAAACGCAAGTTTATTGCTTCATATACTGCTCTGAAAAGTCTCAGTGAGTAAACGTGTGGGCTCAAAATAGAGTAACATGTAGCATGTAGAGTTTGCATGTATTTATGTGTGAATGGATGTTTGTATATCTCTGCATGTGTGCTCTGTGTGTGTGCGCGTGCGTGTGCAAGGATGGACAGGCGGTACTGTGGAGTTTCTCTGCATTCCAGTGCTGTGATGAATCATGCAGAGCTTCAACGTGGCAAAAAGAGTAGTGAAATCTCAAGTACATGCTTCAACAAGTTTTTAGTATAAAGGGAGTTGTTGGTAATTAACTTAACTGTAGTGGTTGGTAATTGTGCTAAGAATTAATGACTGAATTTGCCATAAATGTAGTTGGTTTACCATAAGGTTCACTGTTGCAGGGGCTTAAGTACTGTAAAGGAACCTAGCTATTGTATGTGTAATGGTTTTGTTTTGTAAAGTGACTTGGTGATTTATTGTTGATTCAAATCTCCAGACTCCAGAGCTCCAAACTCTTGAGTACAGATGCCATTCACTTTTATCAGAAAAAACACAGCTCTCCTCAGATGAGGAAACAGCAATACATTTCAGCAAAAAGTTTTATTACAGCTTTTTGCCATTGTCCGTGTCTTTGATTTATTGATATTGAAAAAACTACATGGATCAACAATGGATCAAAATAACAATATTTTTTTGGATCCATGTTATGAACTTGTATTAATTTCTCTTCCACAGCACATGCGAAACCTTGTGTGGGGCTCTAATCCTGTGGAAGCAAAGCCAGTTCTGGACAGCTCAGCAATACGGACGTCTTTACCCAGTATGTCCACTTTCATCACTCAGTCAAAGCCCAACTTCAGGATTACAACTGTCCAGGACACTTCGCCCGCTCCCTTTCATAGTCCCTATAACAGCGGAGGGTCATGGAACCTTTTGCCCACGCCTCACCCTCCATCTCAACCTCCAGCAGCGTCCGGCACACCCCCTATCCATGAAAAACGGGCCAGCGTCATCATGAAAACCTCAGACGTATCAAAGTCTGTAAAGAGTTATTGAGGAAAATCACTAGTTCTTGATCTGGGCTTTACTGAAGGCTGTTCAGAACTTGAACATGGAGCAAAGAACCTAAGCAACATTCTGTTGCCTCCTATTAATGATCTCACAGCTAGCAAAACTGATGAAGATTATAAAGATGATTGTGTCTGGCTAGCTCTTATTTGCCACGAGTGAGACAAGGCATGATAAAATGCAGGATTCAGTGCAGGGCCAGGCCTTAAATTCAGGGAGTAGTGTAGTGCAGTGCCAGACGTCAACACTGCCATTGTGCCATTGCTTCCGGCCCGTTATGGAAGTGTAAATATAGGAGAGTCATAATGTCTAATCTGTGGCATTAGCTTTAGCACCTTACAGAAAAGCACTGAATGAGACTATCTGTGGCCTTCTTTTTTTGTCTTTATAGCACCATGACTGTGGACACACACATCTCTGAAAGGATTTGTTCGTTTGTGTTATACGTCCACCAAAGAAAGCACTTTTAAAGACAGCGTTTTTGTATCTCAAAATCTGACATAGTCCCATATATTGTTGTGTCTTAAGGGATTTTTATAAAAGGATTTTTATTTTTTTCGCCCAGTATATTAAATTTTGATTATTGGATGTTGTTGTGGTAGAGAAAAATGGCACTTATGTTTTTGAAAGGATTTTTTTTTTTTGCTTTCTACTGTATGTGTGAACATAGATGTACATATAAACACGTAATTATACAGTGCTGTGATAAAGCTTTTGCCCCTGAAATGGTTTTCTGCATTTTTGCATACTTTAGAGGCTAAAATAATAAATTTTCTTAACAAAAAAATTTATGAGGAATAGAGCAGTAAGCATTCTAAAAATATCGGGAAGATAAGTGTTTATATTGCTGTGAAAACTCCTCAACTTAGCCTCCAAGCAGCTATGCAATCCCTTTACACGAATAGCACTGATCAGTACTCAATATGTCACCTCCAGACACTGGAGTTGCACATGGAGTTGGTCAGCACAGTTGGCTTTATGCAACCTCATAAGACTTTTTGGGTGACGTCAAGGATAGGGAATATGTAAAGTGCACACCCACTATACGCTGGGTTTCATCACCGGTGAAGTCAGGCTGTGACACATACTGAAAAAAAACAAAAACAAACACAAACCTGGAAGCTAGCTTCAGGTGTTTTTATTACCTCTCTGGATTGTCCCTTAAAGCACTTCCTTATAATGCAGACCCATGCCAAAAAACATGCTCATCTGCTACAACCAGAAATACCAAATGTAAATGTTCTGCAACACACAATGTCCTCTATAGAACTTAGTAACATCGTCTTTGTTTAGCTGCTCTGGTTGTCAGGTCACTGGTTTAGGTCTGGGCTGAACATGTATATATATTTGTGGACCACTTGATAAATGATAAATATATGAACACTTGAAGGTGTTCTGTAATTTTGTGGATGTTTTTTTGCAACACAGGCACTCAGCTTTACTGTCCCAAAATCCTCCTAACAAGCCTCTGACAGAGAGAACCAATTGAGCCACACCTTTTGATTATTTACACTCTTAAGTAAACATAAGCATCCTGTATGCCTCATAGTCTCATATAATTCCCATACAATCCAAACATTTCATTATGTAGCACACCAAAAAGATAATTTTCAAAAAGATAATTTTATTGTGTCAAAAACAATAAAATATAAACCAGATTCATTGTAGAAATGCAGAAAATTAAACAGGGTGCAAAAACTTTTTTTCATAAAACTGCCCTTGTCTGTGACTGTATATGGAAGTGTGTTCATTTAACCAAATGTGTCTCTATACACATTTATGGGCTTCTCAATCCTGTGGATCATTGAATACCTAATTATATGATAAAATAATGTTATGTAAAGTAAGAATTTCTTGATAATAAATATTTAAAAAACACCTTCTGGATTTGAATGATATTAGTTCCAAAAACAAAAATGTCTGTTAGATTTAGATATACTATACTATATTGCCACAACTTTGTAGACATCTTACCATCACACCTACTGTACATGTGCTTGTTAACCGTCCAATTCCAAAGTGACCCCCCCCCCCCCCTTTACTCCCACACTCTTCTGAGAAGTCTTTCCACTGCATTTTTTTCAACATGGATGTGGGGATTTGCTCTTTCAGCCACAAAAGCAATAGTGTGGTCAGGCACCGTTGTCAGTGTGGGGAGGCCTGGTGCACAGTCTGCATTGCAAGTCATCCCAAACATGTTCTGTGGTGTTGAGGTCAGGGCTCTGTGCAGGCCACTCGAGTTCTTTTATTTCAACCTTAAAAAAGAAATCGTCTTTATGGACCTCTTTTTCACAGGAGAATTATCAACATGTTTGGGCCTCTTATTTGAAATGATGGGAAATGCTACAGTATACAGGGACATCCTGCACAATTGTGTGATTGCCATATGTTTAGTCCTGCATTGTGGTTTAACGGAATCATCCTATTAGCATACTGTTTCTGCCAGCATTGCTATATGAGAAGACTTGGGCACACATTTTCAAATAAATTATCACCGTAATTAATTTGCAGACACAGGATTTGTGTATTTTGGGGTATAAGTTCATATATAATATTATATATATATATATATATGGTTATATATATGCCATGATATAAATGCTGATTTACATCCTGATAAATATTTTTTTCTTTAAAAAATATTTTTTTAAGTAAACCCCCTCTGTCTGCATGAGCTAACAGATGCCCGTGAGTGTCTAGAGTTACTGCGATTGATATAGGAGTGCAAGTCTCAGTGCAAGTATTCAGTGTCTTACACTATAAGGCTCAAGAACACACGCCCCTAACACCCAGATATGGTTTAGTATGTGTTTTACTGTATGACATCCAAATGTTCCAGTACGACAGTGTTCCTATGCACAAAACAAGCTGATGATGGTGTGGAAGACCTTCAATAACCTGCCCAGAGCCGCCCTGACCTCATCCCTACTGACCACTTTTGGGATGAATTCAATTACAGACTGCGCATCGCCTTCTCATCTGATGTCAGTGCCTGCTTTCACTAATGCACTTGTGGCTGCATGAGCACAAATCCACACAGCAGTAATCTAAATTCTTGTGGAAGCCTCTGGCAAAAGCAGAGCTTATTACAGCAGCAAAGGAAGACTAATATTGAAATGCGATTTTTTAAACAAATCCAAGTTGGTATGATGATCGGGTGTCCATAAACGTATGGCCCTATCGTTTAAGTATTTATAAGATGATGTAGCTTGGTACTGGGAATTAGTAGCAGTACTTGTTTATAAGTTAGCATGTTGGTTTGATGTAAAAATCCCCAAAAGACTTCCTTTAAACCATAAATCCCACATCTTTCAATACTCCCTCTGATAGGATCTTCATTATCAACCATGGTGAAGTGTTTAACAGCTTTTTAGAAAATAGTATGTATTCTAACTAATTAAATTCCACGAATAAGAATTTGTTAACAAGATGACTTTTTATACTTTATACTGGTTTGCTCCCTAGCACCACTCCACAGCCACCTGAAAAGTAAGAAGGCCTTCTTTTAGTGGGTTAAATGGCTGTTGAAACTGTAAGAGCACAAAAGACCGGTATGTATGTATGTATGTATGTATGTACATATTAAATGCTGGGACAGGGTTGAAGAAAAGATTAATGCAGGGATATGGATAAATGTAATGATAAAACAAACAAGATTAACATCTGTGGCCTCGTAAACCTCACCTTAGGGAAATGCAATAACATTTTATGGTTATGATAAGCGACGAAGTTAGCAGTTACTTTTGATAGCTGTGTTCTGTGTGAAACTGGGACACATTTTAAGGCACCATCTCATTTCCTGGTGCAGTTTCGCATCTCAGTCAAAGAGAAACTGTTTAACAGCTCGTGTGCTTTTGCAGCTGTGACCTTAAATCTGTGAAATCTTGATGGCTTGACATTTTATAAAGTATTTTCATGGGCATAATTTATGCGCTGTGCGTATTTTTAGGTATTCCAGTTTTTACTATACACTCCCTTTGTTGCAGAGCTAACAAGATTCCTTTGTGTCTTCTATATATAATGGCACGTTCATTGTCCTGTATAGTCTAGATCTGTGTGTGTTTGCATTTCAGAGGTAGTGACAGACACTAATGTAATATGATCCGACTGGGTGTGTGTGGTCTAGGTGATGGTGGAGGGAGCGGGGAGGGGGTGGGGGTATTTTGGTGTGTAGGGAGAAAGGAAAGCAGTGGCCTGCTCCTCGCCTTTTGGTTTCGGTTGCTGTTTTCGGGCTGTCAATTCATTAACTCAGGTCCATGCACAGATCACCATGCCAACCACATGTCAGTTAACTACTTAAACGATGAGTAAATACACAGTTCACTATGAATGTGGTTTACTTGCTCCTCCTAGTCCACCACCTCCTTCTTCTTCTTCTTCTTCTTCTTCTCACCCCTTATTTATTTTACTGTTGTACTGTAGACTGTTTTATTAGATATGAACAAACATTATGTTTCATTAGTCAGTATTACAATCATTAGTTGGTCTTTGTCTTTCATTTTAAAATGATAAGTCGATAAACTAATGCTTAAGATTATGATTATGATTATTATAGTATCTGTATTCAGCTTCTCATTTATTTAATTGCACCATCTAGTGGAAGGAAAGAGTCAAAGTACACAGGGATCGATGCCAGGGAAAGGTGCTTACGAGGGCAAGCTTTGAAAATTTGAATGAAAAACTACTAATAAATGCAAAAAATGATTAGTTTATACATTTTAAATTTGAAAAGTCATACATCCAGAATTTTCAGTTTCCGTAAGCATGAGTACTTATCTAGTTTGTTTATGTGACCTCATTAACACCGTCTTTAACAACTTAATCTATCATGTTGTCTTACATTAAATTGCTGGGCAAAGGTACTCCACTGTACATTTAGTAAACTCTAAATGAGGAATCCCACTGTGTTAAAACTTCATGAGTGAAACTAGGAAATAATTAACCTTCCGTTAACTAACCATAACAATTATGGTATAATAAATTAACATTATAATAGAAGACAATGGTGGAAATAATATCTATATTAAAAGATACTGTCAAGGGGCAAATTTATTGTTTGTCTTTCTTCTTTTTTTTTTATGAAAAAAGGTAGACCTAAAACTAAAGAAATCTGCCTTTTCAAACAAGAAACACCTGACCAGTATGTAATATTAGCTTGGCTCCATTAACAAAAGCCAGATTTTTATTGAGGTCATGCTCTGCCTAAAAGCACATGAAGGTATTTGAAAATGCTTGGGTGACTCTGAAAATGAAAATGTAAAAGAAGAAGCAAGCTTGTTGGCAATTGGTAAGACTTTTGTGAAAAATTGGCATTTAAATAAGATGTGTAATACTGAAGCTGAAATTTTGTGTTGAAATATGTTTTATATTCCATCCATCCATCTAGGAACCACTGTAGTCCACCTAAGGGCTGTGAAGGCCAATGGTGACCATCATGTTCATTCACATTTTTATGACAATGGTAGGACCTCCAGTTAACATTCATTGCGCATTTACACACAAGGTGCAAATCTGGGAACGCCAGTTAACCTAATCTGTCTAGCCTAGTCTTTGGACTGTGAGAGGAAATCACAGTACCTGAAAGGTCCCTGCAGGAAACCCACCAAGCATGGGGAGAACATGCAAACTCCATGCACACAGGTGTGCAAAGCAACAGTGCTACCCACTAAGCCACCATGTCAAAGTCTTCTCAGGAGGTATGGCCTAGCACTGTCACCTCGCACCTCCATGGTTTGAGTTCAACTTTCACCCTGCTCTGTGTACGTGGAGTTTGTAACAATGGCCAGAAAATGATTAGAATTTGTTGTAAATGATTGAATTTTGCACCAAAACATGGCTTTCAGTAAAACCTCTTGTATGGGAAGAAAGGTTAAAGAATAAACCTTTAATATGGCAGGCCGTGATGATGTTGTTTGGGAAACTTTTTGAGGGAAAACTTTTTTGACACCGCTCTCCAGACTGGGATTTGGCTAATAATATTGTCTTTAAGATTGTGTTCATTAATTTAAAGTTTAAAAGGTTAAAGACAAGAGGAAACTTGTGCAAAACAACAAAATAACACAGATAACCGAACAAATATGAAAACCAACGCAAAACGAGGGAAAACTAGTTATACTGAGAAACTAAGATGAGGAGGAAAGACATGTAAGCACATGAAAACAGGAAAACACACAAGGAAGAAATTAAAACTATGAGAAAGAGTTCCCTCTGGTGGTCTGAAGGGGAATTGTCGGTACTGGATCAGAGGTACTCTAGCTAATCTTTTAAGGATGAAAAACCCTTTTTGTAATAGTGATCAAAATAATATGAATGTAAACATTTGATTGCTTAACAAATCGAGTTAATGATCGAGTTAACTATACAATGTAAAAAGCCGGCCACTCTTACATGGAACTCAAGTAGTGTATCAAGAGTTCATCACATTCTACCCCATGATAACAGACCCTGAGTCACATTTACATTTTATTAGACTGCAGCAACAATGCAAAAAATGTCAAAAAAGCGGCATCTAAATAAAAACAATATGATTTCAGAACTGCCTTCAACCAACTGCTGGCAAATCCAGACCTGCATTCATCACTTTCATACCCCAGCTAAAAATCCCCAGCTTAGTCATTATGCAAAATACAGGCTAAGCTGGTCAACTAAAAGAAAAAGTTGTTTCTAATTTTATTTATTTGTTTGCTTGCTTTTTTATTCTTTTTATTTTTTTAAACAGCAGTAGTCAACAAAAACACTACCTGGGCAAAAGAAGAAGAAAAACTTAATACTTAGGTCAATACACACTTACAGTATTTCAGGGGTCTTCACCAAGCAAAGAAAACAACTAAGGAGTTTTGAAATTCCTGTAATTGGGTTAAAACTTGGAAAATATGGAAGGATACTGCTGAACCATCAACTTCATGGAAGAAATTTGAATCATGAATGTGGATCATTTAAACCCTTGGTGAAGTTGCATTACAGAAACATTGACAATAAAAATCACAACTAGTATTTAATAATAAAAATTGAAGCACATGCATAATGAGAGAAGAATCCCCAGGGTTGGGATTAAGCAGCTGTGTGGCCATAAGAGAACCACTTGTTAGTGAGGCTGATCTAAAAAGGCTTCAATTTGCTATTGGACTTTGGAGCAATGGAAAAAGTACATGTGTTCTGATGAATTCAGATTAACCCACTGTACAAGCCACGGGAAGCAGTGTAATGACCTGGAGTTGCTTCAGTTGGTAAGCTGATGACCAGAACATACTCTACCATCCCCTGAAACAGGCATATTGCAGAATATATTTCACACATGAACCGGCCACCACGCTGCATGCTGTAAGCAACACTAAAGACAGCTGAACATAATCTTAATTGATCAGAGCTCTTTTTCTTTATTTTTTGCGAGGCAGTGTATCATGCTTTAGTTGCAGTCATCTTGTCTTATTTTTGATAATTTGTGTTGAGTGGAGCAGCATGTTTGATAATTTGGGATACCTTAATAATGATTTAATTATAAATATATTTATATGATTTGATCTAGACCATATGGCCAAAAGTATGTGGACAACTAACCGACACACTTGTGTGGGTTTGTTGTATATAACTAAATATTAATCTTGATCCACTCCACCCTTATAACCAAGAAAAGATAAAATTGCAGCCCAAAGCTGATTACATGCTTTAATTGTATTATTTTAATATCTGATTACAATATTCAATAAAAGATCTGACATAGTAAGTAACCCATAAATACTAGGTTAATTTAATGTAACCTATTCCAAACAATAACCGTAGAGACATATCTCAGCATTCAATTATAAAACTGTAATGTAGCATTAACATGTCAGAGACTCCTACTGTATACATTTACTAAGTAATGGTTGTGTTAGCTCAGAGGTCTGACCTGCAAGCAAAGGCCTTTCCGATTTACTTGTCAGATGTATGTTTTTAAAAGTATCTAATATACTTTAACTCTAATTAACATTATTCATTACAGCTATGTAAGATGCTATGTTTTAATAAGCTCTGCTGAACACTTCAAAGAGAAGCATGACGGAACATTACTGGATTTTTCCTCATCTGTCCTTATTGTGCTTAACAATGAACTCTGTGTGAAGAATACTGTGAGAACTGGTAGTTACTTGACCAGGAATTTGTAGCCAAAAGGAAAATGTGAAAGAAAGCTATTCCCTTATATTTTTTTCTGGATTCATAAGACAAGATAGCACGAGGAATGTAGAAACCTCATTTGTAGACACAGACTATAAAAATCTAGCTTTTTTGCTCTTTGAATACATTATTTCAGTTTTTTTTTCTCAGGGAAAGGAAATAATAAGCTCACTAGACAAGTGTTTGTTCTCAGCATTGTGATGGCATGTGATAGCATATCACCTAATAAGGATAGGATAATACAAAATAAAGTTGCAAGCAACAATGAGCGGGCCCAAACATCCTGCTCCATGGCCACCCGGGCATACCAGAAAGACAGTGGGCACATGCATTTAAAGGGGACATACCAATACTATTATGACATAATTTTAGAAAAGGGGGAATTTTTTGTTTAGATCTCCAAAAATCCCCAAATGCTGGAAAAAAGCATCACACTTAATGTCACGCACTATGATGCCACAGAAAGTTATTAACCAGTTTTCAGCATAAGTTTGAGGCATTATCACATCTGACCCGTTTGAGATAGCAAAAATCCTTTTGCAATTTTACATCCGCAATGTCTCGAGATCACACAGGCCTGGTTTGGTGGCGATCGTATAAATTCCCTAGGAGGAGTATATCAAAATGCATTTTGGCAAATGACACAAAATAACTGACTTCCTGTTGAGTTGAGCCCATGACATGCAATGTGAAAGTTGTTCAGCTCAATCTGCTCTAAATGTGTAGCGGGCTTTGCGTGCCTATGTGCAAGTGTGTCTGAGCTATGCAGCAAAATCTCGTGAGACTCTCAGAGATTCTCAGGCATCCTAATAGCAGAAGATTCCATAATGTCCGCCAGTTTTCGAGCATGTCAAGACCCCCAAAAAGCCCAAAGAGTTGGTGGAAAAAAAATAATCCTTAGGAAAACAATAGGGCCCTTCACACACTATGGACATAGGGCTGATATGCTCTATATACTCACTCTCTCTCTCTATATATATATATATACTCTATAAATTCATATACCTGTAAAATGGGGCATAATCTCGTTTCACCGTCCCACGGAGCATTCTGCAGTCAGTCCTTGCTCCTTTCTCGGTGTACATTTTGTCCTCGTTCACTTGTCACTCTGCACTTTGTCCTTGCTCACCTCGACTTTGCACTCAGCCCGCTCAGGCTCAATCTGCTCCACACTCACTCTCACCCTCACACACACACACACACTCAGTCCCAGAGAAGCGCCATGCCGAGTCTCATCCGCTCGTGCGCTTTAGTCGTCGCGGTTCTCCTTGTATCTGGATGCCGCTGTGAGGAAAAACTTCTGGTCTTTCTCATCGACGGTTTCCGTTATGACTACATCGACGATCTACAAAACCTGCCGGGGTTTAGAGAAATTGTGCACAACGGAGTCAAAGTGGATTACATGACTCCAGACTTTCCGAGTCTGTCCTACCCCAATTATTACTCCCTCATGACCGGTGAGATATATTTCTATTTCATCAACAAACAACCTATGTGTGTGTGTGTGTGTGTTTGTCTTTGTGTCTGTATTGTTAAATGTGTCTGATTGTTTCATTTCATTCATTTTTTTCCCTGACTGTATCTTTTTTATGTTCTTGGAACTAAAACTTTTCAACGTGCCTCTTGGTATCATCTATCATGGAGAAGATTTATGCATCTGTATCTCTATCACATGCCCCACTCACATGCACGTAGTCATATATCCACTTGCAGGTCAGAATCCTGACCATGGTTTTGGTTGTGAGATATGATCAAGTGATCTTTCGCACAAGCCTGTGTCCTTCCTGTTTTACAATGACCCAAAGTCATCTCTTGTTGTACTGTAGCCATAAGTCTCAACATCTGTTTTGTATGCAGAGGTGTTTTCTTTATTTTCCACAGTTGCAAAAAGTTACTACAGTGTTCTTATCATCTTTCTGGCCATTTTCTTCTGGACACCTCTCAACGACCAGGTGCTTCCGCTGACAGAGCTGCCTTTTTCTGGATGTAACCCCCCCCCCCCCAACCCCCCCCCCCCCCCCCATTTCATTTTGTGTAAGCTATTGGAATTGTTGAGGATGAAAATCCCAGGAAATCTGCAATTAGCAATTTGGCACCAATAACCATGCACTGGTCAAAGTCACGTAAATCACATTTTTCTCGCATAATGAATAATTATTAGAGTATTAATTATTATTAATAATAAAATTATTATGATCATTATTCACAATTTAATAATGAATGTGCACAGGTGTTTCTAATAAAGTGGCGACTGCAGAGTGTATGTGTACACATCGCATTTAAACAGAAAATGTTGACAAGGGAAAGTTAATGCCAATTAGTGTTGGCCTTTGCCACTGTTCAGCTGATGAAAAATTGATAAAAGATGTATAGTGATAAAAAAAAAATAGTGTGCAGCTATTCTTTTGGTGTCATTAAGATGATACTGTATGGCATACCCTACTGTACGTACCGTATGCTTCATGATTATAAGAGAAACATTTGACAGAAAATAGAAGCGGAAATTAGAAAATATAGCCCAAAAAATAGTAATAATAAAAAACAGCCACTCATCTAATTCTGTATGGGCTTTTGCTTTTCCTTGCTTTTTAAAGATTTTTATATAGGCTTTGTGGATCAGGCATAAACTAGTACAAACAAGTACAGAGAAGTCAGCATTATAAAAGTGCTTGTAAAAGATTATATATTTTTTTATTGTTATGACGTACAAAAAATTATTTCAGTAAAGTGCGTTTTCTGGGCTAAATGGTACTATTGGCTGTAAGAACTTGGCACAGCTAATGGCTTTAAGTCTTATCCTTCAACAGACGTACTTCCCACAGGCTGTTGTTGTACCTTGAGTCAAATTTGAGACTAGTGCTTTAAAATGTCATAACTGAAAAAGTAAAGAACTCATTTTTAAAGACATTCTAGTATAGTGTAGAATATAATTGTTTGCTTTTTAATTTGAAATCTTGGGAAGATTATACTACGTGGGAAGAAATAAACAGTAAATCTTTTTACGTTTTAAAAATAAGACTTTTATGTCTTTTGCAGTTAGTATGTCCTGTTATAAATACTGTCATATTAGCCTGTTATAAACTTTGATACTAGATCGGGTACTGGAGATAGACTATTAATAGTGCAAACTCTTCTGGCTATAGATAGCTCTCTGCTAATGTTTAACTAAATAACCATACAGTGTTCTTGAGAGGGTAGATACCAATGTTTCTAACGTGAAAACCCAAGATTCCGTATTATATTTGACATTTGTCCTTTTTTGTTAGGAAAGTGGTTTTCAGCTAGAGCATTATATTGATTAAGGTAAAATTACAGCTGCAGGAACAGTGAAACTTATTGTAGGTTTCTAACTGTATATATTGTATATTGGCTAGAAAGAGCATCAGATCTTGATGACTTGGTTAATGAGCACACGCGCCAGGTATTAGTTGCCTTGCCCTTATTTCTGGTCCATTCTTTATCTTTCATCCTGTAAATGATTTGGGTTACTTGATGGGTCACTTGCTTAAAAGCCTTTTTACATTAGAAAGTAGAGACTTAAGCGTAGAGGTGACCGTGCTTTTTCAGTAATTGGGCCTCGTCTTTGGAACGGCCTGCCAATCAATATTCGGCTCATGGCTCCTAGTCTGACTTCTTTTAAATCCCTTTTAAAAACTCATTTGTTTTCACTGGCCTACTAGGCTTTACTGTCCTTTTAAGCTTCTGTGTTTATTTATTTAATTAATTAATTAATTTTTTTTTCTTAGGCTATAGTTGTATACTTTTATTCTTTTATGTTGTTTATGTGGATGTACAGCACTTTGGTCAGTCTTGTGGCTGTAGTAAATGTGCTATATAAATACACTAAACTAAACTAAACTAAACTAAGTCTTTCTACTTTAGATAGCCTTCTTTCTCTGGCCGTCCATAGAACAAGCTTCACTAAACCTTAACACAGACAGAGCCACTACAGCTGTGTAGTGATGATTTGCTGATGGTGGTTGTTTTGCTTAGGTTTATGCATTCCCCCTCTCAGCCTGGGCTAGCGTCTGTCCGCAATAATCACAGTCAGGCAAAGAAACTGAACAATGAAGTAAAGCCTAACTATGAGGAAATCTTACTGGTACCACTAGTAGTGGAACAGACTACTACATTAGGCAAAAGTCATTTTTGTTAATGATACCCAAAGAAAAAAGAAGAAGAAATGGGCATAAACCGCTTTCTTCCTTACCTGTCTGTATATAGTAGTTATAGACTCGATTATTTTATAAAGAAATGCAAGGTGAAATCACTGCTCAGTATTGTATGGACTGATTTTCAGTTAGTGCAACACTCCTAGAAAACTGTGTTTAACTTTTGTATTATTATTTATTTATTTTATTAAACTCTATCAATCTGAGATCTAACTTCCTGTCTGATTATAGGCTTTAGAACTTATACAGTACATAACCAGTTTTGAAACAGACTCTTTTTTTTTTTTGTGCAAACTATGCATGGTTTGTCAAACACAGTGATTGTTAGATGCATTTTGCATTTCAGTAGTTTTGAAAAAGTGAATTTGGTATTGATCTGGGGTGGTTTATGATCAGGGGTTGCTTTAGTTAGACCCAGACCTGGTCAGGTCTATGCTCAGCATCATTCTACAGCAATAAAATGAAGTCAGCTGATGACCTGAATGTACTGAATGACCAGATCATCCCCTCAAAGGAGTTTTTCCTCCCTGATGACACGGGCATATTTCAGCACTCAAACTGTGAAAGTGTGATTTTGGGAGCATGAGTAATAATTTTCACACCTGAGCTGGCCACCACATTGTGTGCTGCAGTCAAAGCTAAAGGTGGTTGAATGAAATCTCAGAGTGTGTGACTTGTTTTTGCTGGGCAGTGCAATATAAGATTGTTAGGAACGCATAGTGACACAGCAAGCAACATTTGCACCCCACGGCCCTATAGCTCCAGGCTACCAGTTCTATGTCTGTGTGGAGTTCCACATGATCTAAGTTTAGTATTTAATTTTCTTACAAAACACACTGGTGGATTAATCTGTGTAGATGTTAGAGTACATGGTGGCATGGGTTGGACCTGGTACTGAAGATGAATGAATAAAGGAATGCAGTGATTGGAAAATGAAATAATTTTTATTTCACCTCATGCGTTAACTGGTCAAATATTTAAACATGTTCACCTGATCAACTTGACTCAATTGCTCAGTCTCATTCACACAATAATCCATTTTGGTCACTTCTGGAACATTTCTTTGATGTATTGGACCAGGTCGCCATTGTGAAGTGCACCAAATGACAGGGAATTATATGTGGGATCAGGCCTCATCAGAGGAATTCCTAATTGGAGCCAATCCAGGTAGCCGCTTACCGATGTGGTGGGATGGCTCCGAACCCCTCTGGGTAACTCTGCAAAAGCAGGGCAAGAGAGTCTACATGTACTACTGGCCAGGTGAGTGATGGTTGTGTATATGTGTGTGTTTTTTGCTTTTAAATTTCCGGTTGCCTAGTCAGACAAAATACTAGACAAGAGATTAAACATGAATTTAGTGTAGTAAAAAATGGTGTAGCATGACATTGATGAAGTTATACATAAACACTCACTTGAAAGTAAACAAAATTCGGACTGCATCCCATGGTACTTTATAGATGTGTCATTTGTATTGTAAGTGATTAATATTAGGAATGGATGTAAAATGTTTTGGGCAATCTCACTGCAAATTATATTTTTATCTAACAAAATGTTGAAATATTTACAAAACAGGTTGCGAAGTGCAGATTCTTGGCATAAAGCCCACATTCTGTGAGAAATATGTTGACAGTCCTTCTCCCAAGAATCTAAGTGATGCCATAGAGAATGGTCTTAATGTGCTACAGTAAGTAATAGATCTCTCTAGCCAAGCATGAAACACCACCAGACCATCACTATAAGCATAATTTAAGTCATAATCAAACAATTGTTTATTATACTGTATATGTCATACATTAGAAATACAAGACAATACAGTGGAATACAGTGTACTGTAAAAACATGCTTGGCTGACTAAATTTCTTAGTATTAAGCAACTTTGGGGAAACACAGTCGTAAATGATAATTCTGAGGTCTATAATGCTTATTCTATTACATCACAATCTATTAGTAATCACTGTTGATTTTGCTTAAAGAAATATTTATTTTTTTATTTGTTCCCATGAGGAACGATGTGGCAGATATGGTAGCTGTGTACTATGAGAACATCGATGTCCAGGGGCATCACTTTGGTCCTGGGTCAGAACAATTGCGGTCTGCTGTCCACTCATTGGACTTGGCATTCCAGACTTTAAACCAAAAGATCAAGGTCTGTTCAAGACATTTAAAAGTATAGTAAAGCAAGGGTGTCAATTTGCCTGTGATGTTATATATTTGTGCATATACACATGTGCAGAGCAATTATTTAGATTGCAATTGTGTATTTCAGGAAAAAGACTTGGAAGATGAATTGAATATGATCATATTCTCCGACCATGGCATGACTGACATCAGCTGGAAGGATAGAATTATTGAACTAGACACTTACATAAATATGTCAAATATCTTAAAGATGATGGACAGAGGTCCAGTTGTCAGTCTGTGGCCTAAACCAACAATGTTTGAAGAGGTAAACTTACTGTAGTAGTTTACAATCCAAGCAAGTGGGGATTAGATATCTTCTTAATCTTTACTGTTAGATACTGTACTGTTTGCTCATGCATGCTCTCTAACAAACTGTGATCCTAAGGTCATGTGGCACTTCATGCCATTGATCCATTCATGTGATTCCTCAGGTTTGATTTATGGGATAACTTTAGTTTTGTATTGTTTTATTAATCGGGAATAATTGTGCATACTATAGTCTATTGAGTTGACTAGGATAATTTGTGTAGGACTATGAATGTAATCCTAATTAAGTCCATTTTGGTTTCAGTTTTTAATTCATCAAATATATAAATGTTCAAGGATTGAATACAGTATTAATGTTATTGAGGTTTTTGTTCATTAAAATGCAGTGTACAGTGTGCTATGATAAATGTTATAGATTTTACTGGCAATATAGGACATATAATGTATACAGAACACATTTTCCATAATTTTTCAGATATATAGTAAACTGCAGGCGGCCAAAAATATGAAGGTGTATCAGAGACAAGAGGTCCCGGATCGCTTTCACTATAAGCGTGGAAAATTTGTCTCACCATTAACACTTGTTGCAGACCCTGGTTGGTTCATCACTCAGGTTAGTCTCCGGTTTAACTGACATAAAATGAATTGTTGGTGATTTAAAATATAATGCATTCAATTGTCTAAGACAATGTTGGTTTAGTTAGTTGGCTTCTTTAGTTGTTTCCGCATTGTTCAAAGCAAAATTTGGTAACTGGTAGAGGAAATAATAACATATAACTAAATGGAGGCCATTTTAACGGCCTCTTGAAGCTTCTTAAAGCTCTTAAAAATCTTTTTTGCTAAAAAAAAAAAAAAGTTTTGGTTATATTTTATTAATCTCTTTTGCTGGTAGTTTTAGTCCGAATTTTACATTAGATTTTGATGTTGATGGGCTTCTGCAATTTTATTTCAAAATTAACCCAGCATGTTTGTTTTTTTTGTTCATTTGTGACATAATGAATTTTAAATGTCACTGATGTTGCACAAGTTATTATCATGCTGATTTTGTAAATTAGAATGACTTTGATAAAATTATTGGGATGATGTTGAAACAATTCAAACACGGTGCTGCAAAAACACTCCA
Source organism: Clarias fuscus (assembly GCA_030347435.1). Classification (NCBI taxonomy): domain Eukaryota; kingdom Metazoa; phylum Chordata; class Actinopteri; order Siluriformes; family Clariidae; genus Clarias; species Clarias fuscus. Next base: position 21,892,343 of record CM059214.1, on the reverse strand, counting down.
ACAATAGCATACTGCTGAGACGAATAAATGTACATATATTACTTTTTAAAGCAAAAAAAAAAAAAAGCGCTGTGAAGCAGAGCGATCATTGGTTAACATCGGTTTCTTTCAGTTCCATTTGTATTCAAGTCTATATCTTTGTCTCTGCCACTTAGGGTGGTGTCATTAGTTAATGACATTAGATTGATATAATTAGACCAAAATCACTGCTTCTTCTTTGGTTCTTGCTGCTGCTATCATTAACATTTGGGAGCCATGATTTACTTCATGTTAATATTTTCATAATAAAATTAAATAGAGAAATAATGCTGGAGAGAGAGAAAAATAACGAGATACAAGTGCCGTTTTCTTCTTCCAGGATTTCTGAACAGTGTTATGAACTTAAGAGACAATGTTGTCAACCAAACCTTTTTTTTTCCCTTCAAATTTATGAAAAATTTGAATGGCATATTTGGTCAGGATAAAATAAAGTATATCTGAAATCCAACCACAATCATAAAAAAAAAAAGAATATAATAAGATTTATTTATTTTTTTTATCCAATGATTTCTGTACAAACCAAACCTCTTTTACTGCTGTGAATTACCAAACCTAGCATACTAGTCTCTCCCAATTCTGTTTGCAGAACCGCGCTTCACTGCCTTACTGGCAGAACGATACAGGAGAGCGTCTGCGCTGGCAGAATGGCTGGCACGGCTATGACAACGAGCTCCTGGACATGAGGGGCTTTCTACTGGCTCAGGGACCAGGTAAACACAACGTACAACATTACACCTGTATTTTTTATTAGAAGTGGGTGATGTGACAAAAAATACATACACTAAAAATACTAAACATTATCCCAGTATTCATGCAGCTATATTATGGTGTTGCTGCAATTTAAACTGTGATATTGATTTATTTTCTATAACAGATAGGCCTGGGAATTATTGTCATGCCATGCTGCATTATAGGATTTTTTTTTTATTGTTTTGGAAAAATTATTCTTATTCTGTCACACACTGTGAGAGTATAGCTAGATGATTTGATAAAACAAAAAAAAATGCACGGCAATTATTTTGACACATACTATGATTTTAAAAATAACGAGTAACTGCAAAAGTCCATATTGCGATGCGAGAGCTTGTCATTCCTAAAAGCAAATCAAAGAAGCAGCTCCATAGAAGCTCCTTGGTGAGAAACTCTAGGGGGACACCGAACAGCTTTATAAGGATAAGTAGTCTCATTTTTACATTGAATAAATTCAAATTAATTATAAAAAACATCAAGCTGGGCTACTGTATCTATCTGACAAACCATCCCATGTCATAACATTACATTCCCCAAAGTCTAATAGTAACCAGGATTCTATCCTAATATGTATCTTTATTTATATTGTAAAGCTTCCAATAAACAGAAAGGGTATTTGGTGTCAGATCTGTTGAACAGTCTAGGGAAAGCTGTTCCTTTAACTTTAACAGCTTAACAGTTCTTAAAAAGGAGGGCTTTGAGCTTTTTTAGGCTTTTTTTTTTAGTCTGGTCTTCAACATTAAGAGAATAACGAAAGAAAATTATGATGGATATGGTAACTAATAATTGTAATTAAATTTATGGCTATTCCACTTTAACTTTAAAAAGTTTCAAAATTCTGTGCATTTTATTACATAATATAGGCTCAGAATGCATATAAAAGCATTTTATATTTGATTTTGAAAAGTTGGGATCAGATATTACTCAATTTAAAGTATACTGAGCTGATTTAACAGTGACTTATACACTAAATATATACACAGAGGCGGCATGGTGGCTTAGTCATTAGCACTGTCGCCTTGCACCTCCAGGGTCCGGGTTCGATTCCCACCTCTCTGTGCATGGAGTTTGCATGTTCTCCCTGTGCTTGATGGGTTTCCTCTGGGTGCTCCGGTTTCCTCCTACATGCCAAGAACACAGTTGTGTACAAGCCACTCAAATTCTTCCATAGCAGCCTTGGAAAACGAAAAATTTGGGCCATTTAGTCAAGGGTAATTGTAAAATAAATTAAAGAATTTTATTATTTGGCTGTGCTTCAGGGGATCGATAAAGTCAAAGCTTTGACAGGGGAGGGGCTAGCAAAATTTTACACACACACATACACACACAAATACACACACACACACACACAAGAAATCGGAATAAGTTCATGAATGGCGATCACGTAAACACTTGGTGAAGTTGCATTGTAAAAAAATCAAGGGTGAAAAACACATTTATGTTAAATAGTAAAAGCAAGAGCATTTCCATACACACCCTGTGTGAGGAGAGCTCACATGTTTGGGACTAAACAGCTGTGTGGACATAAGAAAACTACTTGTTAGTGAGGCTAATCAGACAAAAAATGCCTCATCTATTTAATACTAGGGAGCATAAAGATTGGACTTTGGAGCAATGCAAAAATGTTATGTGGTCTGGACGGGTCAGGGTAAGAAGAGAAGGAGAAGAGAAGAGAAAGTGATGCACCCATCATGCATAGCACCCACTGTACAAGCCTCTGGAGGCAGTGTTACAGTATGATGTGAGGTTGCTTCAGTTGGTCAGGTCTAGACTCAGCAATGTTATGTGGCAGTAAAAGTCAGCTGATGACCTGAATGTACTGAATAACCAGGTTATCACTTCTATGGAGTTTTTCTTCCTTGATGGCATGGACATATTCCAGGACTTACTGAAAATTGGGAAGAGAGTGCTTCTGGGAGCATAAAGGAATCATTTTAAACAGGCCATGAACCAGCCACTACATTGTGTGTGGTAATTAAATATAAAAGTGATTGAATGAAAATTTATAGTGTGTGACTTTTTTTGGCCAGGCAGTGTGTGTGTATATGTATGAACTTGTGGATATTTATAGGTTTTTGTCATACCACCCATCTTTCTTTTGCACTTAAATCCAATCTGATACTTGTACTGTAAGTACTATATATTAATATTCAGTCTCACCTCTCCATGTTAGCCTTCAAGAAGAATTTCCAAGCAGGGCCGATCAGATCAGTGGATGTGTATAATTTAATGTGCAACACTCTTGCCATCCAGCCTCTTCCCAACAATGGCTCCTGGTCTCGAGTTGAGTTTATGCTCTTAGCCTCTGCTAGTGCTGTACAGCCTGTGCTGATTTACAGCTGTGTTCTGGCACTCCTGGTGATGCTACACTCTGTAAGGCATTAGAAACCACACGCATTAACACATCTTTCCTGTTCAGAGCTGCACTAGGGCTTTAATCAGTGCTGTTTAAAGGCCATTTGATGGACAACTGGTGATTTCTGAATGACATATCTTAATTCTTGGCAACTCTCAGCACATACAAAGTGAATTAAAGCAAATTTAGGATTAGGTGCTTGATTTTCATTATTTAAAAAAAACAACTTTTATGTATTTTATGACTTGCTTCACTATGATATTGGCATACTTTTAATTCTATTACACTAATTTACCATACTGTATGTTCAATGTTGTTAAAGGTTTTGTATCCATTTTCCCTTTTCTATTCTATTTTCCCCAAACACCAAGTTTCTGTACTCTACCTAATGTAAAGCACGAATGTATGCTGTTTTAAGTGAAAATATCTTTTCTCATCATCACCATTCAGAAGAAGGTTGTATGTGTCAGTTTTAGTAATCATGTTGTTTTTGAAATAAAAGACATTTGTGTCCTATTTTATCCTTAACACTGTGTTGTTGGTGTTTTTTTCTGGTCCCTTTTTTTATTTGTAATTAACCTGAGGTTATAAAACAAATTCATAATTTCAACAAGTTAAGATGATATTTATTCAATTGGTCACATTTTACATTTTGCTTAACTGGGATTTGAAGCCATGGTTTGCCTCAAATGACAAAGTGTTATCAAGTCCTTGGTCTTGTTCCTCCTTATGGCATATCCAGATTGGAAATAGTTTGGAATCAGTTTTTCATGTAGTCTGAACAGAAAAAAAAAAAAAAGACATATCAGTCCTAAGACTGTATGCGCCATCTGATTTTTAAATCTTATTTCAAACTGTCTATTACTTCACTTACAACCTGATGTGGAAGTACACGTCCATGATTGACATGGAGTCATGGTAAAAACTTTCTGGATTTCTTTATCAGTTATCCATCTGCAATAGCTAGAGGATTTTTTTATATTAAAAAATTTAGTACCACCCACCATTTGACTAATTACCTAATCAAATATGTTTGTTCGCAGGACTAACATTGGATTAAAAGAAGTTTCCCAGCTAAGTCTTATTCCGCACTGTACACAATATCATAGAGAAGCTCCATCTTTTAATTTAATAGCATTTCTACCATTAGGTAGTGGTTAGCACTGTCGCCTCACACCTCCAGTGTCTGGGTTTGATTCCCGTCTCTGTGTGCATGGAGTTTGCATGTTCTCCCCATGATTGATGGGTTTCCTTCGGGTTCTCCAGTTTCCTCCCACAGTCCAAAAACTTGCAGATTATGCTAATTAGCGTTTCCAAATGTGAATGAGTGTGTGAGTGTGTGTATGTGTGTGTGACCTTAGTTTGATTGACAACCTGTCCAGGGTGTACCCCGTCTCATGCCCTAAGTCTCCTGGGACAGGCTGCACACCCCGTGACCCTGAATACAGGAAAAAGCGCTATAGACAATGAGTGAGAGTGAGAGAGAGTGCTACCATTACTACAGACGGTCTGAATCGGTTTAATAAGAAAGGACAAAAAACAAATTTTTCTACAGCAAGAAAAAAGAAAATTGTGTCTAAATCCACTAATGGTATAAAGCTATCATCTGTAATTAGATCAGAATGGTCAATAACATCCAAGATGAGTCAAATGTTATAAGAAATAGAAATGTCTAGCTTTCATGAACGCGGACTGATTTTCCTCAATGATGTTATCTAAAACATTTAGCCAAGATTAAAGCAAGAATCTTATAATCATTTTAAATAAAGGAATTTAGCACCAGTTATCTAAGAGAAGAATGTTTTTTTCTAGATTTAGGAATTAGAGTAATGAGGCCTTGAGTAAGTGTTGGAGAAAGAGTGGCTTTATCGAAAACCCATCCATCTCTTGAGACCTGTTCAAGTTGAGATGTTTTATCGACTTGGAAATTTCGTTATGTAAAAGAGCTAGCTCAGAACAGACACTGTCTCCTTCATCAATTTTGTTATAATCACATACTAAATCGAGACATTATCATGTGTTGAGAAGTACAGTTAATTGTCAAGAAGAAGGAGAACAAGCATCCTCACGTACTGTAGATTTCCATTAATCTTACATTTATGTATAGTATTAGAGCTCTATCCTCCGTTCTCAAACCATCCTTTTCTGAACCTAATGAAGGCCCTTTTTGCTCTGGTCCTATACATTTAATCTAATTTGTCCAACAATATAGAAAATTCTTCTTTCTCTTGAACAGACAGTTTGTCTATTAGTATTTGAACAAGAGCAGATTTGAGATTATACTGTCTTCTGTATCTCTTTTCCCCTATTATTTAGGTCACTATGACATTTTTTTCAATATTATCCAGGAGTTCCCAATTCAAGCTGAATTAATGGTCCTTATTAGCGTTGTCCCAATACCAATATGTACCTGTATGAGAGACTTATGTTTACAATTAATATAGTCATATTTTAAAATGGAGCTATTAGGTTTCTAAAAGTTGGCTTTGTTACAGGATCCTGGAGCAAAATTGCATTATGTTCAGTGAGCGGGGTAGGCAAGATGTAAGTAGATGATGTTTCAACCAATTACAGTACTTTGACATTAGCCAAAAGTCAATATGAGACAGACAGGATTGTTACTACGCTTTGAGAGAGGGAAAATCTTACTTTGAAATGTCTGCAAGGTCAAATCATTCCATTAAAGATTTTACATATTCATTCGTGTTTTTTCAGGGAGAGGCAGGCCATCTATCAAGCGAGCAGTATAAAGCAATATTGATGTCGCCTCCTATTAATATTAAAGCATCTGGGTACTTACACAGCCAATGCAGCATTCGTTCTTCTATGTGATTAATAAGATGGATATTGTTTCTATTATATTCATTAAATGACAAGTTTTGAGTTCAATTACCATACATAATTGGTGGCCTTCAAGATCATGTTTAATTTTTAAGACTGATTCAGTAAACTTATTTTGAAATGTACCCACACCCCCAGCATGCTCTGAACCATGTGACATCCATAGATTGTGAGCCCATTGTGTGCGAGTTTCTTGAAAAACAAAAATAAGGCTTTCCATTTAATACTATACTGTATACTATGCTGTAACCCCTAGGCATTAAAAAAAAAGAAACCAACGAAAACACAGTTAGTCTTCTCATGAACCGTGAGGTATCTTTGGCCACTAAACATTGCAAACGGTTAAAACTAAATCTCAACAAAAGGGCTTGAGTGCCAGGAGATATATATATATATACAGTACAGACCAAAAGTTTGGACACACCTTCTTATTCAAAAAGCAGCTAAGTAAAGGAAAACGAGTGGCCATCATTACTTTAAGAAATGAAGGTCAGTCAGTCCGAAAAATTGGGAAAACTTTGAAAGTGTCCCCAAGTGCAGTCACAAAAACCATCAAGCGCTACAAAGAAACTGGCTCACATGCGGACCGCCCCAGGAAAGGAAGACCAAGAGTCACCTCTGCTGCGGAGGATAAGTTCATCCGAGTCACCAGGCTCAGAAATCGCAGGTTAACAGCAGCTCAGATCAGAGAGCAGGTCAATGCCACACAGAGTTCTAGCAGCAGACACATCTCTAGAACAACTGTTAAGAGGAGACTGTGTGAATCAGGCCTTCATGGTAGAATATCTGCTAGGAAACCACTGCTAAGGACAGGCAACAAGCAGAAGAGACTTGTTTGGGCTAAAGAACATAATAAAGAAAACTCCAAACTTTTGGTCTGTACTGTATATATATCAAAAAGTTCAACTGAACCTGTACTGTATTAGGACTGTAGAAAATAAATTAGGCTGTTTCAGTAATATTGTTGCTGTCCAGATTTAAAATTTGATTAAAGATCTTTCTTTGGTGCAGGAGGGTCTCATGGAGTAAGTGGCAGTGGGGAACAGTTATCATCCACACTACTTCACTGGCTGAGGTTGTTGTGGCAGCACTGAATGTTAAAACATTCGAGCTAGCTGGCATAGTTCAGGTGTCATTTCTGCCATGATTAGGCTTGCAACCGTGTGCTAGTTTTGGATTGTTTTTGCATTGCTCTCAGAATGTTCTTCAATTCAATACTGTTTTTTAAAGAACCAATTAAGAGTGTAAAGCCATGAAGGAAAACTATACAAATCACTTGCATGGCAAAAAAAAAAAAAAAAAACAGTTTGGCAAATAGAGTTAAAACATCCTCACCGCGGCAATCTTGAGACCAAACTACGGTTCTGCAAATGATAGGTTTAAACAAGAAGTCGTTAGAAATAACATTTGGGATCATAAAGTCACACCGCAGTGCATCCTGTCAAATTCACCATGTTGGATGTTATACATTTTGTTTTGCAGTAACCAGCCCATAATTATTCAGTGTGCACAAAGACTAGTTGCTCTGTAAGTAGTTCTGTAAGATGGGAAAGCAGATGGCTAAGTGTAATTAATAAAATCAATCGCAATACAAAATGCTACAGAAGAAACGAAAGTTAATTCCTAATTCTATAAATATACTATAATGTGCTTTAGAGTTTCAGACATATTTCATCTGTTTTGTGTTTAACTGTTTATAATAATAAATACAATAAATAAATAAATAAATAAATAAATAAGACAAGGTTAAAGCCATTAAGCACTCTGTTTAGATGGGCAAAAGTCAAATGTATGTAGCCATGTCATCACTTTATGAGTATAATATCAGGTAAGTCATAAAACAAACTAGTATAACATTTATTACCCATGATGCAATTTTTATATTTACTGTAGTTCTAAAGGTTTTTAAAAATGTTTGTGTGTTGTTTCAAATGTCTAAATAAACCTTAAGAGTAAGGTAAAGGCAAAAGGTTTTCTCGTTCACCAAGCCACAATCTTACTATCACATTTTTTTTTTTTATTCATAGCAAAAAGTGTGGAAGGGGAAACTGTTTATAGTGGGACTGGTAGCTGGGTACCCAGGACTGCCGCTTCATAGCATTGTACTATTCCATTATTGTTTAAATGTAAATAACATTAAACTACCTATTACCTCAGCTGCACTCATTATCAGTGGTTAAACATTTATCAAAAAAAGCATAAAACCAATCAATAAAACCATTAATAGGATCAATGTGACAAGGTCCTTCATTGTGTTATCACTGTGTTACGTTCTATAGTTACAAAGTTGAGTGGAAAAAGTTATTTGAAGGTCATATGTTGTATTGAAAAGCATGATGTTTTGTATTTAGCCAATGCAACATAGTGACATAGCTTTCAGGAGGTTAAAGTTGGTGAACTGCTTCACATCCAGGTGTTGCTGCAAAAACAATGTTGGCTTTATAAATCATTGGAGTGCGTTTGAGGGTAAAACTGGCCTGATAGAGTAGGGCGGTTTTCGCATCAATTTTAAAATACTATTATTGACCTATAAAGCATTAAATGGTCTCATGCCGCAGTACCTGAGTGACCTGCTAGCGTTTTAAGTTCTGCCATGTGTACTTTTCTAAAAGGATTCAGGCGTCTTGTTGGTATCTTATATTATGAAAACTACAACAGGAAGCAACGCTATTTCTTACAAAGTTATGGAACAGCTTTCCAATTAATGTACGGAACTCAGACATAGTCTCAGTGTTTAAATCTAGGTTGAAAAAAATTTATGTTTGTATTGAGCCAAGCCTTTTGAGCATAGGTTTGTCATAGATAATGGTACAGATCTGGGGGACACATGGAAGTAGTTTTAAGCTGAACTGGTATGTTTGGATGCTGTCTTCTGGCTCTTCCTTTGAGTTATGCTGTCATACAGTAGTTAGTCCTACTGGAGTCTGTGCTTGCACTCTGCACAAAATATACATTGATCTTATATGTTACCAGACTGTGAGTATACCTAACTGTTTTCTCTCTCTCTCTCTCTACACATGGCACCCCTAAGTTGCCAGGTCTGGACCTGTATGATGCATCCTGGTGCCCTGCTTCTGATTTAAATTCTTGCCGCATTGCACTTTCAGGCTCGCTGCTGAGAATGGCCTCATATGGTCTGCTTGGGGTGTGTTTGCTCTTGGACTTGCATAATGCAGGCAGTTTTTCTCTAATGGTTTGTAACTACAATTGCTCAATAGTTAATTTAGCAAGATTCCCACAAACAGTTTTGTCCCTGAGACTCCTACAACAAAAGTGGACTTTATATTAACTTAAAAACATTTCCCATTATACTAAGTTTTAGTCTAACTTTTAGTCTCATAGCACACAGTATCAATCCCTGCTCTATCTATCTGATCCAAATGAGGATGAGTTGCCTGTTGTTCCTCTCAAGGTTTCTTTCTATTGTCATTTTTCAATCTTTCAATACTTTAATTCTGTTAAGTTGTTTTGCGACAATGACTGTCGTTAAAAGTGTTACATAAATAAACAGAACTGAATTAAGGATAGGTTGTAACAGTTTAGGCGTTGTTCCCACTGAGAAATATGGTAAAACGTGCTTGAAAAATGGCATAGCAATATATTGGCTACAAGTCGTTATAATATACTGTACCTAGTGGTGTGCCTGATGAACCTGCTAATAAGTATGAAGTATGCATACAAACACAATGACAACTCAATGATTAGGGGCAAAAATGTTTACACATGACGTTACAGCTAAGAAACAAATATATTTTTTTAAGTTCACAATTTAAACAGCAGATGTCGCAAAAACCCCAAAACCTGAAAACAGACAGTAGTATTTGCCTGTTCTTTTCAAACTGACTGTATACAATTACTTTGAACTAATTACATTTCTTATTTATTTAAGAAAGGAGACAGTAAAGGAGCCGTGTTATGCAAAATTCACTTTTTAGACATTTTAGACATTCAGAGAGGGTCTCCGGTTGTCATGAATGCACAAAACATGAGTAAAAAACATTCCCTGCTGTTTGTCTTTTTTTCAAAGCAAATCAGATTTTGCCCTGTAGTGACCTCATATACCATGAGATCCTCCCATGGCTCTGTTCTGCCCAGCTCTGCCATTCTCTGGGTGTTACTTTACTGTAAATAAGGTTCACTTGCCGGAGGAGCAGTGAGCAGATAATAACATTTTAAGAAAAGCTGTGTTAGTGATTAGCAGCCAACAGCTTATGCCTAACCTAGATGTCTCCTCTATTAATTATGCTTTCATTTTTATATTGCTAAATATTGAGGATGCCCTCATGAATTTACGCTCTTACATATATTTTCCCCTTCCATCTTTCCGCCTTGCTTTGTTTGACAGAAATGCTGGAGGGAAAAGCCACTGCAACCAGTAGCTGGGGTTTGGGCATTGGCTGGGAATCTAACCCGGGCATGTTAAATGGTTGAAATGGTTGACACATTTTGGATACTTCTAAAACCATTTTCAATATTTATAAAGGTAGTGTCTAGTAGACCAGCTGAACATATATTAAAAGAACATATTATAGTTGAGTCCCACCTCCTCCCACAGTCCAAAAACATGCAGATTAGGCTAACTGACATTACCAAATTTCCCATAGTGCGTGTGTGTGCTGTGCGATGGATTGGCACCCTGGTCAGGGTGTACCCTGCCTTGTGCCCAAAGTCTCCTGGGATAGGCTCAAGGCCCTTCATGACCCTGTACAGCATAAACAGTATAGAAGATGAATGAATGAATGAATGAATGAATGAATTATAGATGATATTGTAGCACAATCAACATTTTATTTAATGTTACACGTAATACATACATATTATGTATATACTGTATACATACATTTGTCAGTCTGCTGTCTGCTTTCAGTGTTTGCTTTAACTTAAACTAAATGGAAGCTGTGGCCAGTAGGAATTGCGTCTTACCATGTAGGCACCATGTTACTGAACTGAAAGATCAGGGGTGTGAAGATTTTCTTAAGACTCCATGCCATGTCCTTGTTGGCTTGACAGCAGCACACGAATATTAAATTATTTTTCACACATCCCAGGAATGAAATACTAAGAAGTGTGAAAATTTTCTGTTACTTTCTGGTTGTCATTTAGAAACACACACTCTCTCTCTGGGCTCTGTTTCACTCACATGCATGCAATTGTTTGATCATTAAATTCATGCATGATGGTGCTTTATACAAAATACAGAGAAACTGAATTGTTTTTACTTATAAGGAAAGGTACTAGCACTAAACTGACTTTTCCTGCATAGACTAAGCCTACAAATGTACAGTGCCTTTAGAAAGGATTCATGCCGTAGTGATTATGGATTTTGGGGGGACACTATAGAACCAGAAATATAAGCACACATGCCCACTAAACATCCCAATACAAAACCACGGACATGTTGTGTCTGTCACCAGGAAGTTGAAGATCTTTTGGGTGCTGTGGGATGAAGGGTGAGCCCAGTATGTGACAAGCTGTGGTACACTGGGTGTCCTGGTGCCTTTCTTATGTTAGCTTTTCTGTGGGATCTGACCAGATGGGCTTGGAATCTTGGAGGTGGTGTTGCTGTTATGGCTGATTGGTATATATATATACAGTACCCACTAGGGGATGTACAGATTTCATAGGTGCAAAGAAGCTATCTTTTTCTCTCTCTGTAGGTTTGAGGACTTCATCTAAATTATACGGATGAAGTCATTGTGAAACAGAAATCATACAGACCCGGAATGTACACTATGTACACAATACCTGGAAATATTTCCCCTGGGTATAAATCTTACGCCATTTCCATTATTCCATAAATGAAAATTTAAATATTAAATGAAATTAATCCCTAAAATGTATATTCCCTACAATAAACCCTAAATAAAATTCTCTTAATTTTCCCCGTGCGTGATTTGTCCCGATTTACTTCCACAAACGCTACAAGCCGAACCGTTTTCTTCCGCATGCTTATTTGACTACATGAAACGCCACTAACTGACTGACCCATTAGGTGGGGTGCGCAGTTTAACTCTGTTCGCTGATTGGTCCACAAAGGTCACGTGTACCATGGAGACGCGTTTCCTCCGCCGAAAGGCTGTTGTGACGAAAACCATCGTAACCTAAACAAACGCTGTTCGGATTGGGATATGATTTTGGAATTCTTCCCTGTCAGCTGTGGATTTATTCATACTGGACTTCACATATCCGGGATGCGATGGTTTGATTGTTTTTCCCTCTGGGTGTTATGCTTTTCATTTGCCGGGTTGGAAACTTGAGCGCTCGCGCACAGATATGTGAATTAATGTCATTATAATTAGCCGTTAGCTCCGGAAACACCGGTGTCCTAATTAGCTAAGCAAAGTTAATAGTTGTCTGTTTGGTGTTTTGTGTTAATTCGACCAGTTCGTTGTAAATATTTTAGGTTAGTGCTCTGCTTGGACTACTTCAGGTTATTTAGCTTTGCACATTCTCCGTACTTAGATCATATAAATGCATCAGCTGGCGTTTTAAACCCGACCTTAATGAGCTAGTGTATGGTCTTTGTAGCTAACCCGTGTTCACACATACACAAACACGGAGAGAAGCAAAATGGATAGCTGTACATTTTCTGTGGGTTTCAGGCGTTGAGTAGCGGTCCAGCCTGTACGTAGCACCTTGATCCACCAAAGCAAGTACAAAGTGGCTAATGAATGAAAGCCGGGCGAACTCGAGGGGCATCAAGTCTGTCCTGTTAACGCCTGTGAGGCCATGTCATTTCCAGCAGCATGCATGTTAATGGCAGCAACAGCAGCAGCACTGGAGATGCCCCCATGCCCAGCCCCTCATGCCGCCTCCTGCCTGCGCTCACGCTGGGCATCGCTGCGGCCGCGCTGCTCTTTCAGTCCGGCTATGGAGGATTTACTGTAACCTCGTTTTTCCTCAAGAGCTTTATTTACATCTCTTTCGCCCTGTTCTGCTTCCTGCTGGGCAGTTTGGGCTCGATCGTCAGGAAAAGTCCACCCAGAAACATCCCAATTGATCCCTCCAAGAGGCAGTCACACAAGCTGCTGGATTTATTCAACAGATTGATGGTAAGCAGATGCACATCAGTATCTAATCACTCTGTAATTATATTCACTCACTCACTAATTTTCAGCAACCGGTTTATCATAGTTAGGGTCACTGTGGATACTAGAACAGGTTGTGAACCACTTGGATAGAATAACTAGTCGTCTGTGAGCATCATGCATAACCACTTCTACACTTGGAGGCAAATTAGTGCATCTATGAATAACATCTATTGGCATCTAAGTTTTGCAGGAAGAAAATGAAGAGCCCAGAGAAAACAGAAACAAGCACAGGTAATCTGGTAACCCCAGCTCAGGATACAAGGCAGCAATACCTGCTGTGCCACCCAGCCTGGCATCTAAACTCATTAGTCCTTTCATTTTGAAAACCCTAGGTACATTTTAAAGATATTTATTCACTCACTCTCTCTTGTGTTTTGCCATGCACAGACTGAGACCAGTTCTTTGCTCTGTGTGAGTGCATCTGGAATAACAACGACTTATTTTAGTTATAGTTAGTAACCTAGTAACCCACTATCAATGACAGAAACTTCAAAGGACTTTTGTAAGTCGCTCTGAATTAGAGTGTCTGCCAAATGCCTAAGTGTAAATAACACTGTTTTTTGGATAGCACTGCTGAGCTGAGAAAAGTCCAGGAAACCTAAATATCCAGCTAGTAATAGACACTGGAGTCAGTGAAAATGTACAGTTCATTGCTGAAGATGTCTGACACACTCATACTAGTACAGCACTTGCTAAGTTGCCACTACCATGTCAGTGTCATTATGTGTACGGAGACAGATCAACTTTTCAAATGATATCCAGTAGCTCTTAAACCATCCATTTCCATATGTAGATGGGGTGAAGAGGTACCGACACATTAGTACAGATGAGCTCTAGTTAGTAATCGCATACCTATGACAATTGTATATTAGTTTTGCATAATAAAAGAACCACTTGTCATAGTCTGTTGGCATCTTGTGATTTCCCCCAAAAATTTTTTAAATATCTTTTCCATCACTTGAATATATTACTCCACATCGGGATGTTGTTGCATCTTTAACGATGTGGCCAAGGTGTTTGAGGGGGGACTGATATGTAATCAAATCAAATTAGTCATGAAATAAGCTACATTAATAACAACAAATTATTGTTGTTACTGCCAGCTAACTAGCTCTATGAATGTGTAGACAGTCTAGCCAGCACTAATGTGATACTTATAGCTGGCAAGCTGGTATGATTTGAGTCTCTTCTTTTTTTATATGAGCACATATCCCCGACTGAGGGTTGACCAAGGTTGTTTCTAATGGTAACGCTGCATTGTACTCAGACATCTCTTTGTTCTTTTGACTCCATGCTATGGATTTGACAAGTAAGGAGCAAATAATCTATAGGGCCGTCATAAGTTTTCAACTTCCTTGAGGTTTTTCACTTATTATAGTGTTCCCACCTGAAGCTAAGATAAATGGATGGATATACTTTATAGTTCGTATACTTTATAGGACTGTATGTCATAAATCTACAAAGAATATGTGTGGGGGTAAATATTAGTGTAGTTTGATAAATGATTTGGCAGATAAAAAAAAAAAATCTAAATTTTACAGGTACATTACAGGCGGCAACACTCTGGTAAACGTTCAAGCGTGGTGAATTTTTTTCTCTGTAACTACAGTTATGAGAAAGTGTATTTAGCATAATAATAGCAACAGCCCACTATCATTCTGAGATCATGTGTTTGATTCCAGGTGATGCCACAGCCATCCTTAGATGGGAGCCTTGAGAGATCGGGGTGGAGCAGTGGCACGCTTGTACTTCCATATCGATTATAACGACACTAGCCAATCACATGAGCTCAAGCTCATTATTTCCTGTAGATTATAAAGAAACTAAACCCAATAGATTAACCTATGCTTGACTAAAGTGTAAAAATGTTCCATTCGTTAACTATCATCAAGGAGCTCTCACAAATGCAGAAATGTTTATGTGAAATGTGACGGTCCTACTATACTCATTTGTTATAACAAGCCGCACATGGAACAAAGCCGTGTCAGTGAATAACAAATTAAAACTCTGCCCCAAACATATTTAAATAAACACCAGACATCAGTCACTTTGTATTTGGCGAGCTAATCATGGCTATTCATTAGTAAACAGTGAGGGCAGGCATTCCTTTATAAATTCTGCAATTTCCTAGAATCATCCTGAATGTGTGCAGCCGTGCTAAATAGTTGTTCACTGTCAGCCCACATGCATGGGGCGGTAAGTTAAACCTGGGCTGCCTCGGCCAGAGCTGGGAACTGTTTTTCATTTCTCTCTTCATTATTATTTTTGTGCTAATGTTTTTGGGCTTTTTACTCTCTACAGAGTAAGACTGGGACTTTTTGGTGGCTTCTCCTTCAGGTGGTTGGGGGAGGGTTGACTTGACTTTTATGCTCAAATTATTTACGGTGTGTTGTTCGTAAGTGGAAAAAAAGTGTTTGTTGTGTTCAAGCCTTTGGCACACGTTCCCTCACATGGTTTTGCTTTAGAAAAAACTTATATTTAAAATTTTATTTGACTTGGTAATATTCCCAGACTGTCGACAACATGTTGGTGAGGTTGATCAGTAAAAATGAAGTAATTATCTAATTTTGATTGTCGGCCAATATATTGGAACATCGTTAACCACACAGGAGGACTGCTTGTTTATTTTAAATGCAGTTTGTTTTGCAATGGTAGTAATTCCAGGTTTCTGCTTTCAGTTAATCTTTTTTTTTTTCCGTGATTTTCTCCCTAATTTAGTCGTGTCCAATTCCTCCCCGTCACTAGGGGGCTCTCACACATTAAGGCTACTACTACCACTCAGCCGGGAGGGCCGAAGACTATCACGTGTTTCCTCCAAACCACGTGACGCCAGCCGACCGCCTCTTTTCGAACTGCTCACTCTCGCACCATTTGGGGCGGCGTAACACACTTGGAGGACAGCGCTATCCGCTCCTTCCGCTTGCGTGAGCTCACAGACGCCCCTGATTGGCTGTAGAGCCGTGATAATGTGGGAGCTCTAAGTACCTCTCATCCCTCCCCTCTGGGAGAGCTCGGCCAATCAGCTCTCTCTAGACCTCCGGCTGTGAGACGTTACAGCATCACCCGGGAATCGAACTAGTGATCTCCGGATGATAGGGCCACTCGTAGGCCCAGTCAATTTTTTCTGCCATGTATCTTTCATAAGTTGTGTGTTGTATCATGTATGTCTGTGTTTGTATTCTACAGGGACGGTTTTCAGTACCGATTCTAGATTCTGCACAAACCAGACGAGTAGTGGTGTCGCACAATGTGGACAAAGCCCTCAAAGAGGGTGAGTAAACATATTATAATGACAGGAATGCAAACAACTCTAATAATGTTAGTTTGTTTGTAAAATGTCTGGCACTGAAGTGGCACTACCAGGAAAATTCCAACAGCAAATTTCTAATTAAACGATTAATTACCCTGAACATTTTATTTGAAGATTTGATTACACTGAACAAATATCCTTGAAGCGGAGGTCATGTGAACCATACCTGTTGTGCAGTGTCATTCTTCCTTCTGAAGTATAAACTCGATCTGCTCTGTCATTACAGAGAGAGTGTTAAACACTTACCTGTCACATGGGAGATTGTGTCCATAGAACTTTAATGTTTGGAAAGGTATTGGGAAATATACCATCTGTCTATTGTCCTATGAGCTTCATATTTGATGACTTTTGCTCCTGCAGGCGAGTAAAAACACTTGCTATAGAGACAGACTCTCATTAGTCCTGAGTCATTACTCAAACTTGCACACTATGATGGTGCAGGTGCCAGATAGAGCAGTCCTTTTGGTACTACCTTACTGTCCTTGTGTAACTGGTGTATGACAAAATGCACACACGTACAAATAATAAATAGAAAAGTGTGTAGATGATTGTATACTGTCACAATGCTTTCATTAATTCAATTATCATGTAATTGCTTTAATATGTAGCATTTAAAACAAACAATTATTAGGCATTATTTAAAAAAAGGTTTATTTTTATTGAGAGATGTAGTCATTGGAAGGAATACAGTCTAACAATATTCTTGGTGAAAAGCTATTTTCTATTGATTAAATGCCATAAACCGATTTAATTCCCAAAGTGGATGTTTAATTATAAATGACAATGATTTCATTAAAATGAGAAGAATCATAGTGATTGTCTTAATAATTATTATTACAAATGTTATGCAAAAACAAAGAGTATGTGAATCATCACTAGCTAATGCAGACCACTCCTAGAAGTCTTGTCACTTTTGCCTTTTGTCTCACCTCATCTATCATTTCTCCATTCGTGCACTGATGTATAACTCACAAAAACTCTGAGCATGTTCTGAAGCTCCCTATTTGTATTTGTGACATCTCATAAAGCCCGTATTGCTCTAAGGTCAGGCCCTGTATTATTTGAAATCAGTCATTGAGGAACACAACACGTAGGCTGGAAATGTAACAAAATTGCTTTAGATTGTTGAAAAACAGAAAACATTTTGTTCCTGACCCCACATAGTTCTGGTGCTTGGAAAAAATAAAACTAATTATGGTTTATTTAGATAAACATAGATTTGCTTTTTCAGGTCTTTTATCTAATATCCTGTTCGTGAGTAATCGTATAGTTTGCCTGTGTAATACAATTGGTCCTTTGTCAAAAGATTTTTTTCCACAATATTTTGAACAAATACAGTATACAGTTGATCAGAAGTATTGACAAAATAACTTGTACAACCATACACTGTGTGATATGCGGTGTAATGCTTATATAACTGTCTGTGACATAAAATAGTAAGATAGGATAGAATGGAAAGATTTTACTACAATAAAAGAAAAGTTGCACTAGAATAATACAATTAAACTAAAGATTAAATTAGTTAAAAAAAAATTAGATTAAATCATTAAAAACTAAATTTGAAATACATTTTGGATGCAATATACTAATCTACAAATTTACAAAAGTTACAGAATAATATAATTAAAATAGAAAATATATAAATATATATAAATTACACAGAATGTGTGAAGTGTAATTGTATACTGAAAAATTTATATAAAAATTTATATAAGACTGCAGAAGGGGTAAAAAAAATGCATCAAAATATTGGTCGTTAGAAGTACTATGCATAAGTCATATGCAATAATTTAACAGCTTTTAGTAGCATCAAACGGTCTGGTACAATCATTGGGAGTACTGGTCAATGGATGTACTGGTCATTAGTAGCATCAAAATACTGGCTGGTTATTAAAAGTACTGGTCATTATGAGTGTTTAAGCAGTAGTTATTCGAAATACTGGTAATTATGAGCATTAAAGTACTGGTCATTAGAAGCACTTAAGCACTGGTCATTAGTAACATCAAAGTCCTGGTCATTAGAAGTACTGATCACTGGAATCATTTAATCAATGGTTATTAGAAGTAGGGTTGGGTACCGAAAACTGGTGCCAGTACGGCACCAGTACCTATATAACCGGTATATACCGGACCGAAACAGAACGCGAATTTCGGTGCCACTTAAATGCCTGAACTGTCGATTAATATATTTGTTCACTAGGGATATGATGACACGGTTGTAATAAGCATTAGATTCATCAACACACATGATCGCTAGTAAAAAAGTCATACCAACCGTAGCAAAAAGGAGTCCACCGATTATGATGATGACAGCAGCCTTTTCGCAGGTTAGGAGTAGGCTAATGTAATGTTAATTGCAAAATGTAAACCTTGCATTCATGCTAACAAATGGTGAAACGATTTGTAAAATACTAACATGTATTCTGTTTATAATTATGGCTTTCCAGCTAGTACGTAAACTTTTAATATATTGTTCAATTTTAAGCATAAAATTTTTTTCATAAAATCATTTTGTGGCTTTTGCAAAGTATTGGTTCAGGCACTGTTTTGGCACCGGTACCGGTTTAAAAGTATCGATTTGGCACCGGTATCGAAAAAACCCCAAACGATACCCAATAATTAGAAGTACTGGTCATTAGTAGCAAAAGAATTACGATCAAGTAAATTATTAGAATTGCAATCATTATAATTATTGGTCTTTAGACAAACTCCTCATTAGAAGTACTAGTATTTAGCAGCATTTATTTACTAGACCCTTATTAGAACCTTTTAAGAGGTCTGTACTGGTCGTTAGAAGCAGTAAAGCAATGGTCATGGGAAGTACTGATTATTGGTAGCATCAATGTACTTGGAATTAAACACTATTTAGAAGTACTTATCATTAGTACTGACACTGCTCATCAGTTGTGATGCCTCTAATGCTACTAAGTAAAATTTTATTTTTTATTTAAAAATTTATTTATATATAAGTATATTTTAGTAATTAGAACTTTTTGGCCCTGCAGCATTATGGTAGCTGAAACACTGAGCTTTAACTATTATTGTTCTGAGCTGGCTTACACACGCTTCATGGTAATATTTGAAAAAGAAAACACTACTGGGCATTCGTTCAAGGCTTATCACCCACAGGGCTCTGTTGAGCTGTAGAGCTAAGCAGTATGATGACTCTATGGTAGAACATGTAGACTTTGCTCCATTGCAGAATCATCTCCTGTATAATAGAAAAAGAGCATTTGTGTTTATTAAGCTTAATACTTTGACAGTAACTTTATTATTCATGTAGATTGGTACAATGGGTTGTTATATATATATATATATATATATATACAGTACAGACCAAAGGTTTGGACACACCTTCCCATTCAAAGAGTTTTCTTTATTGTGTTATTTAGCCCAAACAAGTCTCTTCTGCTTGTTGCCTGTCCTTAGCAGTGGTTTCCTAGCAGATATTCTAGCATGAAGGCCTGATTCACACAGTCTCCTCTTAACAGTTGTTCTAGAGATGTGTCTGCTGCTAGAACTCTGTGTGGCATTGACCTGCTCTCTGATCTGAGCTGCTGTTAACCTGCGATTTCTGAGGCTGGTGACTCGGATGAACTTATCCTCCGCAGCAGAGGTGACTCTTGGTCTTCCTTTCCTGGGGCGGTCCGCATGTGTGCCAGTTTCTTTGTATCGCTTGATGGTTTTTGTGACTGCACTTGGGAACACTTTCAAAGTTTTCCCAATTTTTCAGACTGACTGACCTTCATTCCTTAAAGTAATGATGGCCACTCGTTTTTTTCTTCACTTAGCTGCTTCTTTCTTGCCATAATACAAATTCAACCTCTTTGAATGAGAAGGTGTGTCCAAACCTTTGGTCTGTACTGTATATATATATAAAGTTATATGGTTAAATTAATCATCCATCAATAAACTGTTACTGCATAGTTAGTATAGTTAGTTACACATTTCTATTTTTAAAAATTATGTTAATTTCAATTTTTTTCCAAGTATGAAAACTGTTGTTTCAAATACCTAAATTTTATATCAGAAGGTCAACAGAGACAGCACAGGAAAACTTATCTTTAGTTGTAACCCTAGATGTATCCTGTTAGAAGTTTGATTTCCAGGAAGAGGAAATGCACTGTACAAAGGCGATTATTAAGCATACAGTATAGCATGTTCAGCCCTGCTTCACTACTAAATGCTACAACTTTTTTATCAAACACACCCTGCTTTACCTTACATAAGACATAAGACATTTATGCATATTTAAATAATAAAAAAAAAAGATAACCTTTGATTGTGACAGTCACATGCACTGTTTAACAGGAAATCTGATTTCCCATGTCAGTTTTTGTAGGATTGTAAGAAAACAGAATACTGTCTCTGTCTATGGCAGCCTGAGAGATGTAGCAGTTTGAAATGAGGACATGGAGGAAAATTCCTGTGTGATTTGAAATGGGATGAACTGAAAAGATTTTTTAAGTGAGCTGCTCTTGTGTTCTTTTTCCTCTCATCAGTTCCATCACTGAAGGTTAGCTAGAAGTGATTGTAAGTGAGGTGACTTTGATGAGGTGTGGAAATCCAAAAGAACCCCCTGCCACTCACACAAAAAGAAAAAAATTTTTTTTTTAAACAACAAGAACAAAAACAATAATAACAAAAACAATTAGAACATTTTATTATTATTATTATTATTATTGTTACAAAAATATGTTGAAAAATCTGTTATTTTTCCAGATAGATCAGATCCTACACAACACTGAATTTGTGATTTTGCTATTCCACAAGACGAAAAGGCTTTTAATAATTCAGAACACAATTTATCTTGTACTGTATTTATTTCATGAATTGCCTCGTGCCCTTAAACACGTGTTCATGCTGATGTGCTAATAGAATCCATAAATCTCTTTTTTCACATTGTGCCTTTGTTCCATATAGCCTTACTGTTAAATACTATACGATGTAGATTATCTCTACAACAAAATCTGAAAAGCTCAACAAGCTGCTGGACAGGGTCCATGTTACCATGCTGCCCTAAAATAAATAGTGTTATATTGATGTAGTCATGCTTTAGACCAATTCTTCCCAACGTGGGAAGCCCCTGCCCTACACTTTTTAGTGTTTTTTCAGGTCATAGAATATTGCGCTTCCAGTTTAATGGAGAAGGGAAAACACTATATTATGCAGGGCAGTTCCTCCAGGACCAGGGTACCAAGATGTGAATTTACTTTTATAATATTTTGTGTTTATTGTAAATAATTAGGTAAAGTATTGTAATGGAAATTAAGAGCTGCTTTACCAGTGAGTCCATTTTGCTTAAACTAGTAAAGACATATTGTGTTTTGCTCTAGCAATATGTACATATACCTGTGTTTCTTGAATGAAATGAGAATTAGAATGAGTGAATTCAAGTGGTCTGAAGCACTTTCAGGTCAGCATGTTCTTTCAGCTCTTTTTAGCTTTTGCACACATGATGTTTTGCAATCTTTTAGACAGCTGATGTCATGCAGGATAGTCATATGGTGTACTGCTACCCCAGTGACACGGATTAATATTAATGTCCAGTGTCTAACCTATTTCTAACTGGAAGCTAGCGGAATTGGGAGCAAACAGTCTTTACCACAGGGTTGATATGAGCATAGTTTGGTATGTCTGGGAGTGATTGTGTCCCAGTTTTATGTCTGTCTATTTGTTTACCTCTGTATTTATAGTATACAGCACCAGTCCTAGGTTTTGATTTATTGTTCTACATTCTAGAACAGTACTAGAGATTTCAAAACTATGAGAGAACACATATGGCAATTGGTAATTAACTAACAACAACAACAACTATAGTCGGTTATTTTAAGACATTCATTGCATTTGCAAGCACCATAATGAAATTGGCTCTAATGAATACCATCCCAGGAAAGCAACACCACAACTTGCCTCTGCTGCAGAGGAGATGTTTTATTAAGAGTTACCAGCTTCAAAAAGTACCACAGCACCTCAGATTAGAGCCGTTATGAAGGCTTTACAGAGCATAGGTAGCAGACTCATCTCAACATCAACTATTCAGAGGAGGTTATTAGGAGGTTGCATATTTTGGTTGCCGTCAGCATTGTAAAAATAAATAAAAATCTGGTTTGTCCAAACGTTTGACTGGTAGTGTACGTCAGACATGTAGTGTAGCTCTCTCTCTCTCCCTCCAAATCTTCAGGCATGCCTTACAGGCTTAGTTAAACAGAGTGGAAGCAATGCCAGCATGACTCACTCATGGTGACTGAGAAGACCGCTCACATCAAGGCTGCTAAAAAAGCAGCAATAAATAATCCGTGTGCTCAGTTCTGTGCAGTGATTGCTTTAAAGTAATTTTATTTGAGTATTGCATATGAATAATGCCATCATTTAATTAAATAAATTAATACTGATGATAATAATAATAATAATAATGTCAATTTAACATAATGACACTCCTGAAGTTGAGATTGGGAGAGGAACCCAGTTAAAAATCTTATTCCTGTTCATCCATCCATCAATTTATTTTGCTCAGGGTTGCAGAGGATCTGGAATCCTTTCAGCAACATTAGGATAAGGACAATGAGGGAGGTAAAAATGAGGAGAAAACGTTGAAGAGAAAGCCAGTGATCCAAGAGGAATTCCATATGAATACAAAACTATACACAGGCACTAACTCAGTTTCAGGATCAATACGTTTTGAATAAAGTTTGTTAAACTTTGCTTTCTTTGTTTGTTTTATAACCTATGGAAATTCACTCTTGTAAATTAGAACTCAGCATTCAGTGATGTGCTTAATGAAGATTTATTTAAAATGAAGTTTGTGCTTACTTCTGACCCTGAGCAGGGAAAAACAGCAGGTCATCACAAAATGCGCTTGGATCAGCTTTTTGCAAATGTTGTAACAAGACTTAATGTTTTTGAAGAAGGATACCGATATTTACTGGCTTCACAAAGTTGCAGTTGTTTTCAATTGTCATGATTCCCTTGGCTGTGGTACCAACACACAGCCATCTGTTACTTGGATCCAGTCCCTTTTGTCCTACTGAAATGGTCTCTCCAGAGCCGTTTGTGCCTCTCTTACAAGGGCCATTTCTCTGCTTAATGCAGCTCTAAAACCGGAGCCAATGGGGCAGAAAACAGTCAGTGCAGCTTGTCAGTGCAAATGTCATGTAAAACAGTGTTCACTCAAGAGGCACCAAAGGTCATTTGTCCTGTTGTCCAATCTGCTTTTATGGTAATTTATTGCCACTATTGAATTACAGCTTGCATTAAAAGTGAATGCAAACTTTTTCATACATTAAATCTATGGTGGTAAATGGTTGAAATTACAATAAAAGCCACATGTCTTCACTTGAAACTGTGGCACATGCCATATGTGAAAACCAGATGTGTATCTGGTAAAGTTTAATTGGGCAAGGGACTGATAAATACGAGCCACTCTGTGCTTTATGTTTTACAAAAGATATATGGATAGTCAGTGCTTTATTGAGCCTATAAGGCCTGCTTACCAAATTAATTTGACTGTGAAAAAGGGTTTACTGAACTGATAATGATTTAGGAGCAGGCCATGACATTTACAATCTGTCTTCTCTCCCCTTTAGTGTTTGACTACAGCTATAGAGATTATATCCTGTCATGGTATGTG
The DNA here is from genome assembly GCA_030347435.1 of Clarias fuscus. NCBI lineage: Eukaryota > Metazoa > Chordata > Actinopteri > Siluriformes > Clariidae > Clarias > Clarias fuscus. Next base: position 21,868,326 of record CM059214.1, on the reverse strand, counting down.
CCCCTGAGTCAAGATGAGGGCCAGCTTTATCAGATGCTGGCTGAAGATTTCTGGGAAATGACAAAACAGCTGAGGGCTCATCTTTCTGAGGTGGACATGGTTAATGTAGTTTGTAACGACATGGTAAAGAGCCTCCATGCCCATTTCTGTGACCTCAAGGCCTCCAACACCAGGTATGATGTTCACCTTTAGTCGTTGGACTTAGCTAGTTGGTTTAGCTTTTTAGCATAATTTTGCATAGTTAATCTGATAGATCTTGCTTACTAATTACTTTTTTACTAGTTTCAGGCATATTTAATTTCAGTTATTCAGTTCTGAAGTTTTAGCTATTTATTGTTTAATTAATGTATTACTGATCGTAAAAGTCTTAGAGATGAAATACTTAATAAAACCAGCCCAATTCTTAGTTAGATCAAAAGTGTTGAATTCTGTTTCAGTAACTGGATCAACATTTTAAATATTCTAAAAGTGTTAGTTTAAACTACTATGAATTCTAGTTGGAAATGGTGGCTCAGTGGCTATGCCTTGGCTCCACTAATCAGAAAGTTTTGAGTTTAGATTTCAGCACTACCATGGTTGCTTTCTTGAGGAAGACATTTAACTGTTAACCGCTGTATTCTCTTTCAACAGATATAGAAAATTAGAAAACTATGGGTTGCATCTAAAATGATACCACTTTAACTCATTTTAAAGAAGAAACACAATGTTCTGGCTTGCTGTTTACTATTTTCTTCTCAACTGATTTTACTAGGCACAACACACTCGGGTTTTAATAATCTCTATAATTTCTAAGGAATAAAATGTTTTGGGTTGTTCTGTTTTGGGTATCGTCTGAGTTTACTTCAGCACATACACACACCTCAGAAGACTGCAATTAGTAGAACTACCCATCATGTCTTTATTGTTCTCTGTATTGCAGCGATTGATCAGCAAACCTCATTAGCTGAGTAGAAGTCTAAAGCAGATTCTGTCTCTGTCAGTCTCTCTCTCTCTCTCTCTCTCTCTCTCTCTCTCTCTCACACACACACACACGCACTCTCTCATTCCCTGCCTTTATTGTTTCCCATTATGTTTTATATTTGTTTCTGTCTCCCTTACCGTTGTGTTTCTTTCAATCTTTGCCTCGATCCCTTCCTCCCTCCCTGCGTTAACATCTTTATTGCTCCATCTCCTTGTTATCTTTCTCAAACCCTCTGTAGGCAGGAAGAGTTACCCAGGGCCTTCCCACTTCATCCGTGTCTGTCCAGTCCCAAGGAGGAGATGCGTTTCCTGCGCTGCTGTTCACGCCTACTAGTCCTTTGCTTGCTGCCTTCGCGTGACGCTCGCTCCCGCAGTCTCCGGCTGGTACTGGTTGAGGTTATTGCCACTAAAGGTGACCCATTTTTTTTACTTGCCTAAGCTACAAATACAAGTTTCACTACTCTACTTTCATAACAGGCATAGCTGGTTATTATACATATTATGTTATGTGTTAGGAGAACAATGAAATTGGCACATTTTCTTTTTTTTTTTTTTTTTTTTGTGAAATACTCTTTCCACGTTGTTTTAGTCAGTACTGGAGGATATAGGTTCCAGTTTTACATTTTTATTAACACCAAACCAATTAAATATTCAAACTCTTCTATTTTTTATTGTGTGCAAAAATTATGCCGTATTAGTGTGATGATTCATGTCTGGAAAGGGGAAGAATTAAACATTTTCATGGGCCATGGACCCAAAAATGTAATATTTTGTTCCCCAAATCATTTAGTTATCACTTGCCTTATGGCTTATGGTAAGGGACTCCATCATGCTAGAAAAGACATTGTTCATCACAAAATTGTTCTTGGTTGGTTGGGAGAAGTTGTTCACTGAGGATGTTTTTATATAATTTCTTATTCGTGTTCTTAGGGAAAACTCTTCTCCCTTGGCTGAGAAGAAAAGAAACCCCACACATGAATAGTCTCAGGATACTTTTTTTGTTGCCATGACACAGGACTGATAGAAGCGCTCACCTTCTCTTCTGCGGACAAGCTTTTTTCTGGATGCCTCAAACAATCGGAAAGGGGGTACATCAGAGAAAATGACTTAACCGCAGTCCTCAGCAGTCCTATGCCTGTACCTTTTCTAGAATATCAGTCTGTCCCTAATGGTTTTTCTGGATGGAATTGGCTTCTTGAAATGTTTCAGGGCGCTACCATTAGTCCTGTGTCATGAATATCTATATTTATTACAATACACTCATGTTCAGAAGTTCGTACCCCTTTTTTAATTCCTTTTTTTTGTGTGTGTGTAAAAACATAATCATCAGATTGTAGTGGATCTTGGATGCACAAACAACATGGGTTGCTAAAACTTCCAAAAGTTTTCTGTTTTTTTAGGTCTGCACACCTGCCGATGATCAGTTAATTAAGGGCTGATCATTAGCAGCACCTGGCTGCTTACCCTTTTAAATTCTGTGGAAGCATTAAGCATTACACTTGCAATTCAAGGTTCTGCTGTAGTTCAGTTTAAATTCATGTAAATTTTTGTAACTAATTCAACTAAACAGTGAATTATCAGTTAATTGCATGGTATGCAAGAGAACTAATAGAACTACTGGAATTATCTACATTCTCATATTAATTTAAACTCCTGCACTGAGCTTTGGAGGATAATTCAAGTTGTCTCTCTCTCTCCCTTGGTTTTCTGCTCCTCTATGGTTTCACTCAGTTCCATTATACTTCTCATTTACATTTTGTTGAGGGTCGTATTTACCTGTAGCTCAAACAGCAAGCAAAAATCTGCAGACTGATTGGCTGCTATTGCTTGCTTTTTGTTATTGTGTGGTACATTGTTGGGTCTATACATATTGAGAAAAGATGTACAAAGCATATCAATGTTATTTACATACATTTAATCATGATGCTAAGTTTTGATACCATGTCCTAGGACTACATCAGTAAGCCATATTATTGTGTTTGGCTGTCTGTAACACAGACTTACACGTACAGACACTGTGTTAAAAATGATTCATAAGTGTCACTAGGGCCTACCTAGTATGATATATGGATTGATTTTATATCAATCTCGACTCGAAGTTGACCAGTTAATTTGCAGTATGATTTATTTATTTATTTATTTATTTTCATGTCTGAAATGGTTTTTTACTCTCACATTGGTGGCAACTTTAACTAGAATCTCAAGTTCTCTTGTTCCTGGTTATTCCAGGTCATTCGATTCTTTGAGAGTCTGGGCTATGTTGGCTTGATTGCATTATGCAATTCTGACAGATTTTTCAGGTGGACTTTTATAGAAGAATATTAATGGGCAAGCCTTCCCATTGCCATTACACCACATGCAACACCCTGAAAAGCTGAGGCAAAGCAGGTTGGGTCCATGAATTTATGCCAGTGGTGCCAAATTCTGACCCTGCCATCTGTGTAACAGATGCAAAAATCAAGATCAGCCTACATTTTTTTAGCCATGTCCTGTAGAGTCCTGCGCCCACTACAACCTCAGCTTTCTGTTTCCATAGAAGTGGAACCTGCTGGGGTCTTCGGTTATTGTAGCCCATCCATAAGGTTTGATGTGATGTGTATTCAGAGATGCTTTTCTTTTTCACTAACATTGTGCAGTTCATTGTTTCAGTCCGCATAATTGCTGCTCACTGGATGTTTTTTTTTTCCTTTAATGCACCACTCAGAGCCTAGAGACTGTTGTGTGTGAAAATCCCAGGAGCTCAGCAGTGATGGAAATACTCAAACCAGGCACTCAAGTCTGGCACCAATAATCATGTCGGTTCAAATTGACTGTGACCACATTTTTCTCCATTCTGAACAATTGCCCAAACTGCTGGCTAATGTCTGCATGATTGTATGACTCTATGCATTGTAGCGTCAGAAAAAGGGTATTTTATTGAGAAAAAAAGGGAAGTGGTTTTGAGGAGGCAGGGAGGAAAGAAGGGGAGGAAAGGAGTAAGGATGTGTGGGTTCAGTGGCAGTGCCCAGCTGGCAGGTAGGCACTCAGCTGGCGAGTATAAGCAGCAGCAGTGTGGCAAGAAGGTGCTCGCGGAGACATCACCTCCAAGAGATGCGGCCAGCCGTCCCCGCCGAGTCCTCTTTCAGCCCGGCCTTAGGCGTGAGGCAAGCCTGATGCCCGATGTCTGGGTGGCTTTCCTGCCTGGAAACGGGTGCCTTACAGCAAGCGGCTGTGTCATGATGGCTGGCGAAACTAGAGGTGCCAGAGCAGCTTGTGCAGCCCTTTAGCGCTCGTCTCGTTTCCGGTAGCTAAACAGAGAGGTGATTACATACACCTTTAGAGCCCTTGGGTACGTGTCATGACCCCTTTTTACATGCCACTCTCCTTGCATCTAGTGAGTGGTCACGTCGGCAGAGTGAAGGAGTACACGTCCGCAGACAGCGGAGATTGCATGCTCCTCAACAATATGCTTTGCCTACATCTCCATGCTCATGTACCACTCGCCACTATCCTGTGCCTAAGAACTTTTGGGCAGTTCTCACCAGACTTCCGGACCCCAAGCTATGCTCCCATCGGTTTTTATTTATTTTTATTTTTTTAGAGCGGAGTAAGCCTGAGATCTATTGATGAAGAATTCCCCGCTCCCTGCCAGCCACATCGAATTAAGCGACCCTGCCCCTTCACACACCTGCAGAAGAAGTGAAGTGAGCCCTTCGGAGTGAGCGAGTGGCAAAAAAAGATTTGGGCGCACACCCGTCACTGATGCTTCTGTGATGCTTCTGCCACACGATTGGCTCAATAAAATCATTGCACAAATGAGCACAGGCATTTCTAATAAAGTAAGCGCTGTGTACTTGCTTTTGTAATACATGTTTTTTTTTTGTTGATGTTGATTAATAGCTCAAAATCAAACCACCAGTAAACACCAATGACTTGAGTATTGCACAGTACCTCATGTCATCGTGCCAAAACAAACTCCACAGGAATTAATAAATTTTCTCCACAATGTCACTGCCTTACTCTTCAGTATGTCTGCATTTCAGCAGAAGCCATCTGTTTGCTCAGCTGCTTCCACTGCATAGAGTTGCGTCTGCTGAGTGCGGAAAGTGTCCAATGTTCAGTAGATCATCTGGGTATGAATAGAACACTATAGTACAGTATATATAACTTAATGTCACACAAAAAGTATGCAAATTATGAGGTTTCAAGGTAATTAAATAGACGACAGGAAGCATTTTTTGTAAACACTGTAAACGTAATCACAGGGGATAAAGCTTGGATTCAGTTGTACAGCCGTTTGCTGTGTCATGCTTGTTGAGTGACACGATTTATTTATAAGCTCCAGTAATTAGCAGGACGCTGCTGACTGTTTGATCACTGATTTTTTCATGGGCTCCCAAGCCAGTGTGCATTGATCCACTGAGAGCTGAAAAAAGTAATCATGTGTAACAAACACATCAGGATTTAATTATCACTTTGCTTTTATAGGTAGGAAAATTGATTCTGTATGCAAGCATGGTTGTTCTCATAGTCTGCCTGACAGGATGGTGCAAGAATGACCCACTTCTAGTCAGACAGCGTGGGTAGGCATTTTAACACACAAGCTCAATAAAAAGAGCAAGGTGACGGAAATGCACAGGGCCTACTTTGACTTTTTTCCTCCCTCCTTTTTTGAAACTCTGTTACTAAGCAACATCTGTCAGTGGCCATACCCAGAACTGCACATCTTTACCTACATATATTTGCTGTTTTTGCATCCCCATAGTGATTCTGCTTGTTACAACCTGTCCCCTTTTTGTACAGGCATTTATATCTGAAGCATGTTGCCTTATCAGTCATCACTAAGAACTGACTACTTTAAAACTACTTAAAGAGTTGTTTATTTGATTTGCAGACTTTGCTTTCTGCCTGAGTGCAGACATCCCGACCAATTTCACTTGATCTGGCTATAATTTTATTTTGGAGATGCAGTGCTCTTTCAGAGAGCCATAATGGACTGTAGGACTGCTACAGGAGTTGATCAGAAGGCAGGTCATGTGACTTTTGTTTCTCTGTTATCCCATGATTTTGGACTTTAATCACACCCCTAAGCAAATCACAGACATAATTTTTCTGGAAATTTGCTATGAAACCACAGTTAAAATGTCATTATTGCAGTCAGACCTATTTAGTATTCCACTGCCTTACCATAAGTGAATGTGATTACCACTTGCCTGACAGACACACCCACAGATACATACACATCATATACAGCACCTGATATTTATTTATTTATTTATTTATTTTGCCTATTTGTTACACTTAAATGATTCTGATCATCAAATAAATTACAGAACTAAACACAAAATGCATTTTTTTTTAATTATGATTTCATTTTATAAGGGGAAAAAGGCTGTCCGAACCTCCTTGGCCCTATGTGAAAAGTAATTGCCCCCTAAACCTAATAACTGCTTGTACCACTCTTGGCAACGACATCTGAAATCAAGCATTTGCAAAAGTCTCTGCATTTATGAGAGTCTTTCACATCGCTGTAGAGAAATTCGGCCCACTCTTCTATGTAAAATAGTTTTAATTCAGCTAGATTGAAGGGTTTTCAAGCATGAACAGCATGTTTAAGATCATCTCAATCTGATTTAAATCTGTACTTTGACTAGGCCACTCCAAAAACGTTAATATTGTTTTTTGAGCCATTCAGAGATACAAAACTCACCAGTTAGTGTATCATTGTCCTGCTACATAACCCAGGTGTGCTTGAGGTCACAAACCGATGGCCGGACAGTCTCCTTCAGGATTTTCCGGTAGAAAGTAGAATTCATGGTTTCATCAATTATGACGAGTCATCCTGGTCCTGAAGCTGCAAAGCAGCCTCAGACCATCATGCTACCACCACCATTTGTGAAGGTTGATATGACGGACTTTTTATGAAACACTGTGTTTGTTTTACACCAGATGTAACAGGACGCACATCTTCCAAAAGGTTCAGGCCACAGAATATTGGACTGTGGACTGTGGGATGTTCTTTTGGCAAATGCAAGTTCTCTAGTTGTGGATAATTGCTCTCACTGTGGTTCGGCTGGAGGCCCAAAGCCTTAGAAATGGCTTTTTAACCCTTTCCAGACTGATACATGTCAATTACTTTGTTTTTCATCTGTTCTTGAATTTGGTTAGAACGTGTTGCCTTTTGAGATCTTCTAGTGTGCTAAATATAGAAAATATAGCAAAAGAACAGAGTTAGAAATAATGATTTTGATGGACATGATGAATGTGTTCTTCAAACTTTGCTGTTTTTTGATGAAGGCAATTACAGCCAGGCAGACAGTCTATCTGTCAATTTATTGAGATAATCTGATGAGATTCCACCCCACGCTTCCTGGAGCATCTCCCACAAGATGGATTGGCTTGATGGAGTCTTCCTCCGTTTCCTATAGTCAAGCTGCTCCCACAACAGCTAAATAGGGTTCAAATCCAGAGACTGTGCTGGCCGCTCCATTGCAATTAGAATTCCGACTAACTTTGTTTGTGAAATAGATTTTAAAAAAATTAAATTGCATAAAAATGTGTTTTTCTTTGGAGAACAAAGAAATTTGCAAGTAATCTTAAACTTTTGAGCGGCAGTGTATATAAAACATACAGTATGCATATGTTTGTCGGGCAAGTGCTAATCACATTCTCTTATGGGTATTTATATGTATTTTAGACAGCTGATGTCATGCATGATTGACACATGGTGGCATTTCACATGGTCTACATCTACCCTAGTGACCCAGTTTCCGGTGTCTAACCGTTTTCTAACTGGGTTGATATGAGTATGGTGTGGTATGTTTGGGAGTGATTGTGTTCCAGGTTTATGTCTGTTTGTTTATTTTATATACAGTACCATTCGCAAAACTATGAAATAACATTACATGGCATTAGGTAATTACATAACAACAGCAACAATTAGTTGGTTCTGGAAGAGTTCTTGCAAGAACAGTATTGTCAAATGCATTGCGAAATCAAGCACCATGATGAAACTGGCTTTCATGAAGACCATCCCAGGAAAGCAAGTCCAAAACTTAGTTCAAAAGTTCATTTAGAGTTACCAGCCTCAAAAATCACCAATTGTTTTTTTAAATTCTCGATCACTGTCATTTTGTGTTGTTTGCTCCTTCGTGAGACCATGTAAACTTGACTTGTGTCATGTGATATATGATTTTGGAACAGTTTAATGAACACTAATAAAGTAAATGAGCACTGTATCACACTAGTACTTGAAACCATTATGTGTATTGATGCATGTCGTCTTGTTTCTTTTTCTCCCTTGAGTTTAGCTAGTTCCCCTTTACATAACTGTTACCATTCCTCACTTCTATTATTAGAACTTGTAGCCAAACTTTAAATGTACCAGTCATATTGTTTCTGCCTCAGTATGAGCAATGACAAACACTGGTGAGGGCATAGACAGACCTTTAGCTGGTCTCTGTTTGGCAGCCTGGCACTAATTCGCAAAGTGGAGCTTTGGCTAACACTGTGTCCTGCTGTTAAAGCCAATCAGCCTTGGGCTGTCTGTTAACCATTAGTGTAAATCTCTCTCTTTTGGCATCTTGGCATATTTTAAGTTATTGCTAACTTGGCCTTCTTTTCATTTTATTCAGTTCATTGCATTTACAAAGACGCACATGTTGTAGTCTGATTGCGGTATTTAAGAGGTAGAGAAGATCAGGGCTGCATGATTATTGATGTAATGGAAATCATATCAATTCTCACCTTTGATTCTTTGACCAAGTTTGGAAGGAACAATTTGTATATTAAATTACCAAAGCAGTCTGTGATGGTTAGATCTATTTTCCTGGTAGATGTTTTCAAATGACACATTTTGAAATCCTGAATTTTTGTTGCAGGAGTCCAGATTAATCTAATTAGTCTAAAACTTCCTTCAGATTAGGGGGCTAATAGTGGAGGGTTTATGCTGATTAAATAATCAGTCTCTGCTACTGTTTCCATTTTGCTGATAAGTCATGAGAAAATGGCAAAAATGTATTAAGAGGACTGTCTCTGTTTAGTGGCCTGCTGGGAGATTTTGACTCAATCGTCCTATCCATTTGTTTTGTATATTTAATCTTAGTTTATTTTTAAAGGGAAAATAGTATTCCGTAGACAATATTGAACATTTGTTCGGAGCATTTACTGTGAAAACAAAAATCTGCTCATGTTTTTACCTTGTACTTTTATTTTATTTTTTCGTGCCCTGACTGTTGCTGTAGCTGAGTTAAAGTTGAAATCTGAAAGATTTCAACTGTTAAAATCAGACTTTCAATTCATATACACCTGTCAGCTCATAACCTTGAAACCACTTAAGGGCTACCTAAATACAGTTGTTATCTCATTACAACTGCAGTTGCCAAGGGGTGGAACATATTAAGAAACATGTGAACAGTTGTTTGTCATAGTTGATGTCAAAATTAGAAGGATTTGAATGACTTTAACAAAGGCTAAATCGTGATGGCTACTGTAGGTGACTGGGTCAGAGCATCTTTACAACAGCAGGTCTTGTGGAGTGTTGCCAGTATGCAGTGACTAATACCTACCAAGAGTGATCCAAGGAAGGACAATTTATGAAACGGCAACAGGGTCATTGGCAAAGAAGTGTTAGAAGCTTGCTGTGTAGCCGTTCCTACAATGGGCACATGAGCAGCAGAACTGGACCATGGTGCAGTGGAAGAAGGTGGTCTTGTCTGATAATTATTTTTATTTTACATCATATATATGGCTGGGAGCTTGCATGTCGCTTACCTGGAGAAGTGGTGGCACCAAGATGTAATCTATACATACAACACGGACAGAGATTTTTCAGTATCCTTGATGCTGCCATTGCTGTCTAAGCTGCTTTAAACAAGTACTAAGTGATGGGTCTGAATACTTACACGTATGTAAATGGGATATTTCAGTCTTAATTTATCTATCTATTTATTTATTTATTTATTTATTAAACTATATTAACAAAACACTCCAAAGACCTGTTTTTACTTTGTCATTGTGGAGTGTTGTGTGTAAAATGATGAGAGGGGAAAAATTATTAGTCTATTTTAAGATGAGTGTGAAACAACAAAATGTCAAAAACTGGAAAGGGTCATGCTTATCTTTAGAGTTAAAATGTATTCATACAGCACTTTTACACTGTTTTTTTTTTTTTTGTCATTTCTTTCTCCCCCCCCTCTCCCTCTCACACACTCCCCCTTTCTCCCTCTATCTCAGTGTTAAAGCCATTGGTGGAAGTGCTAAGCGATCCAGACTACATTAATCAAATGCTGTTGGCTCAGCTGGAACACCGGGAGCAATTGAACGAGCACCACAAAAAAGCGTACACGTATGCACCGTCCTATGAAGAGTTTATTAAACTCATCAGTAGCAGCGTTGACATTGACTTCCTCAAACAGCTCAGGTGAGACATAGCACCCTCATCTGCTGTTGCCTGTTTTGTCCAAATCCATATTAACTTTGAACAAGAATGAATTTCTTATTTAGCTCTGAAGTACTGAATGTATTCTGCAGAGTGCATTTTGATGAATTATTTTCCTCCGGTGTCATACGACATATTGTGCTTTTTCAAGGCCTGAACTGCTGAAAAGCAACTGAGTTTATTGTAGCAGTCGCAAGTGACATTTGAACAGGAGAAAGTGATGATTGATTTGTATCAATGAAAGATGCGTTTGGGCTTTTCATGGAAATGAAAGTGCAGTCACTCAACACTACAAATTTGACCTCTTTTATGGTTTAGTTTTGGATTGGCTAGAAGGCCTATCTAATTAAACTAGAACTCAAATTTATATATTCAGATTATGAAATAACTGGAGAGTGTGCATCACATGTTTCTTTGTTCCAAATATAATGAGCATTTTACCTAATGGATCAGTTTCAATGATATTTCAATATTTGTAATTTTAAATGACCCTAAATCTCTTGTGCTGAATTAAATTAATGCTAATAGTGACATGTCAGTGTGTGTAGGGGGGAATCTTGTCTTAAATTTTTTATGAAAAGTCTTGTACAATAGAATGAAACAGGCTTTCTGATACAGGATGATTATTTCAGTCTCTAATGTATTTTCCTGAAATTCAAACTTTCACTGATTTTATGATGCAGTGAAAAGGCAGAGCAATTCTAATGTCGTGATTTAGTAGGATCTAAAGGCAGACCAGTGACATTCTCCCCAACCTTATTGATTCACACCAATGGCTCCTATTGGGGCATTAATGAGACAGTTCCTAGGCAACACTGGTAAAGATGGGCCTTGTGAAAAGCTAGATGATGATGAAACACAAGCTAAAAGGGAGTTCAGATAGGAGTGATGATTGTTAGAAATGACAGAATTGAGCACTGGGCATATGGAAAAGCTTAACCATACTGGCTCACTGAGTTACCATCTTAGGGATATAAAATCTATCTATCTATCTATCTATCTATCTATCTGTCTATCTGTCTATCTATCTATCTATCTATCTATCTAATCTTTTTTTAAATATATATTTTATATATATAAAAAGATGATGTAATGGAACTACTATTTTGCTTGTTTTACATGCCATGGGGACACAGTAGTATGCTTACTCTACCACACTATATTTATTGTTTTTTCAGAGATTTTCTTATCCTGGATCCTTTTGCTTTTGAAACTGATTAACCCAGTTTGATTCCAGTCAGAAAGATAATGTATAGCTCTAGTTTAAACAGAACCCATGCTGCATCTCTTGTTATCATTGAATGTTATTATTCATTCTTTCATTTGGGGAGTCTAACTTGTTTGTAAGTTAGTGGGGTATATATTAGCAAATCGATTAATTATTAATGGTAGTCCATGTTTCATATGAAAATTGCAATACATTTCAGCATAATCATTCAAATTATCCAGGTGGGCATATTCTCATCGTCATAATCACAGTTTATTAATTTGGAACGTTGAATAGTATATAAATCTCTCTCAGACCTTTGTTTGCTTTATTGCTCATCCTCGCTTAAGTGCACTTGAATCCCATCTCATCACAGGACTCTTTTTCATGTTATACTTAACATCCTTTAAAGACTACATCCCTAAACTCTTCTGTATCTGTCACCTTTGTCTTGATCATGAGATATTCAAATCTATGTCCGTGTTTAAGAGTAAAGTCTAGAAGTAACATTTATGTGACACTATTATTATTACTGACATGTAGGGATGGGAATTATCAGGGAGCACCCAATACGACACGACCACGATACCTATATGCTGATTTGATTGTTTTTTTTTGCGATTCTGTAATCATGATTTTATACGTATTCCGATGCAATCTTTTTTTTGTTAGAAACGTATCTAAATTCAAAATTGATTGAAAAAAATTGGAATCAGTGTGGCGATAATTAAGAACTTTATCAAATTGAGGTTTCAATGAATGTTTATTCATTTTTAAATTGATCATGATACTTGAAATTGTATTCAATTAGTTTTCTATGTGCCATTTTCTAGCTCCAAATGATTAATATCTATAGCAGATATTTCATGTACATCAAATAGAATTTTAGTGAGCTCATTTCATTCAGTACATTCTCTCTCCCACTTACTTTCCCTGTCTAGAGCTAGAGAGCGGATTAAGCAGTAAAAGGAATACAACATGAATGCTTTTCCTGATTTGCTTCAGACAAAGGAAGGCCAAATGTTTTTTATCTTTTGTTTTGCTAGCAGAAATAGACTCTGAAGATGCCACACTTATTTTCTGGCACACTGTGTGTTCCCATCCATCTTCATCTGATGAGCTATTCTAATTCAATTAAAATATTTATCCTCATGAAAATTTGGTTGATGCCATGTCTGTTGTTGATGTCACTAACACCTCTTTAGTAACTGTTTTGTACTGGGAGATGGAATTTTATGTGAATGTGAAGTCTACCATCTTGTTCAATACAAGGTCCTTTCTTTTAATTTCTTCAGAGAATTCTTAATAAATTAGGAGACGTTTAAGGGTGTAATATCTCACATCTGTGTTGATTGGTTAGTTATGGCTGCTTTAATTATGGCAGCGTTTAAAACAATACAGTGCTCTTTGTTAGGATGCCATTTAAACACTAATGTGCAATTCTTTGAAATCCAACTAGGTATCAGATAGTTGTGGAGATTATCCAGGCCACCACTATCAGCAGTATCCCCCAGCTCAAGAAACAGAAAGGTAAGCCTGCCATGTTTTTAGAACAGATAATAAATCTGTACTTATTAGGTCAGCCATTGGAAATTATGGACAGGAGAACAAAATAATCCACACCCACTCTCAAAAACATGACATTATAATACTATGCAAGAGAGCAACATATGGCCAGTAAACAACAGTAAAACAAAGTCAGCTTTGAGGACTCTTTGTTGTTGGGTACAATTTGTTTACTGAGCATCCTGCAAAACCACCCACAATTCTCATGAGGACTTTGACTGTTGCACCTGATTCTTTTTTGCATGCAAAAATCCAGCAGCTTCCATTTAGTCATTTCTCTAAAAAGTGGTTGGTTATATAATATGTTTCTTTCAATTCTGGCATACAGTTTTTTTTTTTTCGTAACTTTAAATTTTGTGGTGAAATACTGATATTTATGCATGTTGGCTTAGTGATTAGCAATGTGGCCTTGCATCTATAGGGTTGAGGGTTCTATTCCCACCTTTGGTCTGTGTGCGTGGAGTTTGCATGTTTTCCCTGTGCTTGGTTGGTTTCCTACAGGTTTTTCAGTCTTCAGGCTTCAGATAGCCTTCAGGTCCCCTGCAACCCTGTAAACAGCATAAGCTGTATAGAAGATGGATGAATGAATAAATACTCACTCACTCATTGTTTGTAGTGCTTTATCCTGTGTAAAGGGTAACAGTGAATGAAAACCGTTATTTGAAAATGTTTGCATTCTAAAGTACAAAATCATTTAATATTTCCAAACGTTACTTAAAAATGAATGAATGAATGAATAATAGGCATACATATCTGTAAAGAAATCAACATATTACATGACAGACCCAGCTTCCAGATGGTTTCTGAGTTTTGCCTCAAAATATAAAGGAGCAAGTGTTACAAAGTAACCAGAAGAACTCATTCTCCAGCATGTTCTGTTTTACTTACAGTACTATGCAAGTCTTGGGCACATACAAAATCATTTCCACTTCGTGGAACATGTGAGCGTCACACCTGAAGAGAATGACATTTAAAGACATTTTTTTCTTTTCTTTTTTTTTTTAAATTAAGTATACATATTTTATTATCTTGCTTATTACTTACCACATTCACAACAGCTAAATTTAAAAGCTTATAGCGAAGTAAGAGCTATTAAGTAATTGTCATATGTAATCCGATTAATCATTTCAATAACTGATTATCAAAATAGTCGTTATTTTCAGCCCTATATTGATTAAATGCATCTTGTATCCACGTAATAGTTTTACCCAGAATACTCTTTTACTCTTCTCTTTCTTTTCTATTCTGTCCTCTAAAATCAATAGTGATTTATATCAGTTTCACTGTAGCTCAGATACCTCCAAATGATGATTTTACTGTTACAAAATGTTCTAAAATTTATTCACACATTTGGTTGTTGGTTTAATAACATATCTGAGTCATGTCATGACCTCAACACAAGTAAACATCGGAGCAGCAGTCTGTATGGTATAGGGGTTGCACTTTGTTCAGGCAACAGGCAGGTCAGTAATTGTAGCTGGTTTATTAAATGTAATCTGATAGAGATGACATTTAATGCATGCTCTTTCAATTATTCTGTAGTGCATAAAAGGAGCAACTTTTCTACAGCTAAATGTCATTGTCTGACAGGGTTATTTTTCTGTTTTGATGAATATCTAATTTGATGAGTATTTTCAAAATTTTGTTAGAAAAATTGCTATTTTAAAAGTATGTAACATGTATGCAATATTGAATAAGAAGTGTAGCAATGGTAATATCCTAAATGGTTTTAAAATTATTTTAAAGGTACACTGTGTGAATACACCAGATTGTGATTTTATGTAGCATAAAATGTGTAACTTGTCCTTTTAAAGGTTAGATGGATAGCAGTTTTTCATAACATGAAGCAGCACCAGTACATTAAGTAGCTAAGCACATACAGAGCATACTCCATGTCTAAATCACAGAAATGGTTAATTACAACTAAGTTTTTTTGCTCATTACTTTGTATGAAAAGAATACTCTGCATAAAGTATACTACCAGTCAAAGGTTTGGACATGCCTTTTCCCTTTTAGTGGTTTTCTTTATTTTAGTTTAAAGTAGTTTAGTTTTAATATGAATCAGTTGTCTTGTGCAGAGGACAGTCCATCATTACTTTAAGAAATAAAAAACTCAGTCGAAAAATCTCAAGAACTTTGAATGTATCCCCAAATTCTCCCCAAAACCATCAAACATCATGAGGAAACTGGCTCTCATAAGAACCGTCCCAGGAAAGGAAGACCAAGAGCTGCCTCTCCTGCAGAGGATTGTTTTATTGAAATGACCAGCATCTGAAAATGTCGATTTACGGCACCTCTAGAACACACATAAATGCTTGTCAGAGTTCAAGCAACAGACATATTTCAACATCCATAATTCAGAGGAGACTGCATGAGTCATCCCTTTATGGTTGAAGTGCAGCAAAGAAATTCCGGAAGAACAAAAAGCAGAAGAGACTTGCTTGGGTCAAGAAACACAAGGAATGAACACTAGGTCAGTGGAAAACTGCCCTTTCCTACTGTCCGGTCTGATGAGTCCAAATGAGATATTTTTGGTTCTATCCATCATGTCTTTGTTAGACGTAGGGAGGGTGAACAGACGGCTTCTGAATGTGTAGTTCCTACTGTCAAGCATGGAGAATGAAGTGTGATTTTGCTGGTGATAATGTTGAAGAATTGAGGGCACACCTAATCAGCATGGCTACCACAGCATTTTGCAGAGATTTCGCATGTGATCACTTATTGGGATCATCATTTGTTTTCCAACAGGACAATGACCCCAAATACACCTCCAGATTATGTAAGAGCTATTTGTCCAAGAAGAAGTGTCATGAAGTGCTGCATAAAATGACTTAGCCTCCACAATCACACAATCTAAATCCAATTGAGATAGTTTGAGATGAGTTGGAGGGAAAAGCAGCCAGGAAGTACTCGATACCTCTGCAAACTCCTTCAAGATTGTTGGAAAACCATTCAAGTGGATACCTCAAGAGGCTGACTGAGAAATTCAGTGCCATATATATAATTCCATATATGTTTTGTCAAAATTTCTTTGTCTTTGGTATTAATATACAATGTTGAAAACATTAAAAATAACGAAAAAAAAAAAACATTAAATTAGTAGGTCTGTCTAAACCTTTGACTGGCACAATGGTATATGATGAATGTCATGAATGAGTAATCTTGAAGCATGAACCTAATGTGAAGGTATTTGGTTCCTCTCTTTGTTCTCGTTTTTTTATTTTCTTACACACCTGACCGCTCCAGAGAGAGTCTTTGTCAGAGCATTCCTCCTGCTCCCATTTCCTTCTCTGTCTCACTCTCCTTTTTTAAAACATTTTTTGTTTCCTCTTCCTGCTTTGCCATTGTCTCAATGCCCAACAGAACATGTGATGACGTCTGTACTCAGTGACTGCTCTTTTTTTTCCACTACCCATGCCCTTACAGTTACACACGTGGACAAAATTGTTTGTACCCTTCGGTCAATGAAAGAAAAACTCACAATGGTCACAGAAATAACTTTAATTTGACAAAATTAATAGTGAATAAAAATTCTATGAATGTTGACCAATGAAAGTCAGACATTGCTTTTCAACCATGCTTCAACGGAATTCTAAAAAAAAAAATGAACTCATTGAAGTTCATGGAACAGGCCTGGACATAAATGATGGTACCCCTAACTTAATAGTTTGTTGCACAACCTTTTGAGGCAATCACTGCAATCAAACGATTCCTGTAACTGTCAATGAGACTTCTGCACCTCTCTGCAGGTATTTTGGCCCACTCCTAATGAGCAAGCTGCTCCAGTTGTTTCCGGTTTGAAGGGTGCCTTTTCCAGACAGCATGTTTCAGCTCCTTCCAAAGATGCTCAATAGGATTGAGGTCAGGGCTCATAGAAAGCCACTTTAGAATAGTCCAATGTTTTCCTCTTAGCCATTCTTGGGTGTTTTTAGCTGTGTTTTGGGTCATTGTCCTGTTGCAAGACCCATGACCTGCGACTGAGACCCAGCTTTCTGACACTGGCCAGCACATTTCTCTCTAGAATCCCTTGATAGTCTTGAGATTTCATTGTACCCTGCACAGATTCAAGACACCCTGTGCCAGATGCAACAAAGCAGCCCCAGAACATAACAGAGCCTCCCCCATGTCTCACAGTAGGGACAGTGTTCTTTTCTTGATATGTTTCAAGTATAATTAGCAAAATTTGCCTTTTTAAAAAAAAGTTCCATTTTTGTCTCATCTGTCCATAGGACATTCTCCCAGAAGCTTTGTGGCTTGTCAACATGTAGTTTGGCATATTCCAGTCTGGCTTTTTTATGATTTGTTTTCAACAATGGTGTCCTCCTTGGTCGTCTCCCATGTAGTCCACTTTGGCTCAAACAACGACGGATGGTGCGATCTGACACTGATGTTCCTTCTCTTTAGAAGTCTTTCTGGGCTCTTTTGTTACCATTTGGATTATCCGTCTCTTTGATTTGTCATCAATTTTCCTCCTGCAGAGACGTCCAGGGAGGTTGGCTACAGTCCCATGGATCTTACATTTCTGAATAATATGTGCAACTGTAGTCACAGGAACATCTAGCTGCTTGGAAATGGTCTTATAGCCTTTACCTTTAACATGCTTGTCTATAATTTTCTTTCGAATCTCCTGAGACAACTCTTTCCTTCGCTTCCTCTGGTCCATGTTGAGTGTGGTACATACCATGTCACCAAACAACACAGTGACTACCTGGAGCCCTATATATAGGTCCACTGACTGATTACAAGATTGTAGACACCTGTGATGCTAATTAGTGGACACACCTTGAATTAACATGTCCCTTTGGTCACATTATTTTCAGTATTTTCTAGGGGTACCATCATTTTTGTCCAGGCCTGTTACATGAGTTTATTTTTTTAAATAATTCTGTTGAAGCATGGTTGAAAAGCAATGTCTGACTTTCATTGGTTAACATTCATAGAATTTTTTTTAATTATTACTTTTGTCAGATTAAAGTTATTTCTGTGACCATTGTGAGTTTTTCTTTCATTGACCGAAGGGTACCAACAATTTTGTCCACGTGTTTATTTCTGCTGCACAGCTGTCTCTGTGCAACTGCCTTTCTGAAACAAAACACATGACGTGGCCCATATATAGCTTTCTGGCTCATGGCTTGCTCATAACCATAGCATTTATGTCTGTAATATTTGAAAAGCATTTTGGATGTTATTAATGGCTCCACATCTGTCAGTCCTTCACAGTTACTGTCCGTAGGGAGTAGTTGTCTTAATGTGGTTAGGATATTATTGTGTTATTATGTTTTCCATTGTTTAAGGCTCTTCTTGGGTTTGAGGAAGACTCAAGGTCTCACTTTATGATTACTCCCTTTTAGATGCCCTAAGATTATGGTTTCTCTTTCATGATGTTCTACTTGTCCCGTCAGAATTCTTGTTTTCTCTCACTTTTGTGTCTGCTGCTTTCAGTATTATTTTCTTTCTCCCTACTCCATAGACAGTAAAGGGAAGGAGACAGCTGCTATGAAGGCGGACTTGCTTCGAGCTAGGAATATGAAGCGCTATATCAACCAGCTTACAGTGGCTAAGAAGCAGTGTGAGAAAAGGATCCGGCTGCTGGGGGGTCCCAACTACGAGCAGCAGGAAGACGGGAATCAAGATGAGGGAGATGGGCCTCAGGGCCAGAAGGTGAGAAGAATAGTGTTGCACCTGTCATCCCTGTTCATCTCCGTTTAAACAAATCCCATTACTGCCAATTAAAGCCAGAGGAGTTTCCTTGAAGTGTTGACAAGTGATAGACATGATTAAAAAAATTATTTTAGATAAAACAAGGCATATTTCATTTGAAGTTTAAATGTCTAGTGGTGCTGCACAGTGAATTAAATTTTTATTGTTCTTATGATGTCTGTTTCTGCAATGCACACATTACAATCAGCTGAGATAATGAATGCATACACAGCAAAAGTACATAGATGAGTTCATTAGAGCAGGACTGCAAGGCTCAAGTACACGCATGCATGCACACCCTCAAGGCGACAGTAGAAACATACATGAATTTTCATTACGTATTTTTTTCCCTGTAAGTAAAAATAGAAACTGAAAAATGAAGATACCTCTTTCATTTGGTTTTAAGTCAGATGACCATTTTAATCCCACATTCTGTGAGAAACCTGTTGTGCAGGGACTGATCTTATATTACTAATATATAACACTGATGCTAAGTACTTTTTTACATTAGATATACACTAATTGCACCTGGATTGTGAGTAACTTGGTGTGCGATTGTTTTGCAAGACGAGCAAAAATTTTAAATAAATTTTCACTTAATAAACAAGCAAGGTCATGACACATCAGTAGCACGCATGTGCTTTGTCTGCCGAGCATCATGTGATCTGACTGAGCCAATGGTTTTTCTCTCGCGCGTGCTACAGGATTATGGGTAATCATCTCTCATGCCCAGTCTGTGCGTGTGTGCTGTTTATTATAACATTGTGACCATGTCTGTGTGCTCGTGTAAAGCAAAAGCAAGTGTCATTAGAGAAGTTTCTTGTTAAAGATCCAGTTCCTAGATTCTCTGACTATCTGAGCAGTGATTCAGTTAGTGTGTGCACGAGTGTCATTAAAGAGGTTCCTTGTTAAAGAAGTTTCCAGACAGTGCAGTGTTTCTGTTAGTGAGTGTGCGTGTGTGAGAGTGAGTTATTTTAGTTAGTTTATTTTTACTTTACTTTTTGCATTATTTTTTTTTATATTAATATTTTAGGGTTCATCGGAGTTTCCATTATTATTTTTGGGGAAATTCACCTTGGTATACGAGTGTATTTGATATAGAGGCATGCTTCCGGAACAAATTACTGTATGCCCGCAATCCAGGATTTAACTGTATAGATATGCATGGAATGCACGACACCCTGCACTGCATAAAATGTACACTCCTTATTTTAAAGCCTCTTTAGAGAGCATCAGTTGTTCACAGGAAGTTATTTGGCATTCTGTCCGACTGTGTGTTGGCAGGAAATCAATTATACAGAACTCTTTCTTGAAAGCTATTGATGCTGCCTTGATGTTGAGGTTTGCTCTTAACACAGAAGTCATTCTGGTATTTCCATTAATAAAAGAAATATTGGCACTGTTATTTGCTGTTGTGGGAACAAAAAAACATTATGGGATTGGAAATTAAGGTTTTTGTCCATCGGCCACTGTGGCTGTTGATATTTTGTTGATTCCAAAATATCCACTTTTTTTTTTTTTTTTTTTAATAGCCACTTTCTTGTTTTAACCAGCAGTGTGTAACTTCACATGAAAAACAGCATAGCAAGATCTACAATATTCAAACCTTGATAAGGTATTTCACTGGATAAATATTTACTCTCATTAGAAATGTTGCATGCAAAGCAGCACTAATGTAAAACAACTGACCTCAAGTGTTGTGTTAGGCAGAAGTGAAGTTTGTCAGATATAAAAGTTTTAACACTGTTAAAACTTAAGGAGAATTGTTTATCTTTTGTTAGGCATATTTAATACCAGGGGTTCGCAAGCATTTTAGCATAGTTCTACTCAAAGGTCCAGATAAGATTTTATTTAAAGTTGATGGTTCAGAATGGTATCTTTACCTCGTTATCTGCTGATTACTGCAGATATGTTCTGTAATCATTGCAGAAAAAAAGGTTTATAAACAAATCAGTAAATTAGCCTAGTTTTTCTGATCATAGTAACCAAAACGTGGTGACCTCTCCAGTGAGAGTGCTGTTAAGGAACTTATGTGACCTCCTGCATCACTCAGTATAACTGTCTTAATCCAAATAAACTCTAGTTTAAAAAAAAAAACATGCTAGAGAAAATGAATCACACTGCAGGCTATCTAGAAAGTTGGAAGCAACAACCCACACTCTCCCAGCACTAAATGACATTTATTACCTATTATTTCTTACTCTTCTTATTTGTTTGCACTTACTTTTGTTCACCTGCCACTGTGGCAGGTAGATTGAACAAATTGAAATAACCCAGCTTAGTGGCAAGTGCTCATTTCCAACCCTGCATTAGCTTTCAGGGTCTGTTTCACATCACCAGTCAGATTAAAATCTTTTAATAATGTTCTGTTGCCTCTTATTATTATGGCAAGATCCAAAATCATTATTGCATTATTCATTATTGCATATAGAGTTGTTTATTCATATTACGCACTATTATTCTGCAGTGTGAAGGAATAGAATGAAATAAGGCATTTTTTAGAGGTTGTCTTAGCAGTTGCATTTGTAAGGTTGGTCCTAACAACAAAAGAAAAGTAAAGTCATCAGAAAAAAGTACACCGTCTTTCAGTTTTATTTATCAGGTTCTAAATAATACTCCTGCAATATTCATATTATCTATAAACGTATAAGTACACCCTATAATTCAGTAACCTGTAGAACCACAATTAGCAACAACATTTTCTAAATTATTCTATAAAAATTATTTTTATAACACAGTAATCAGACCCTCTCAATTTGGATGAAATTTGGCTGACCTTTCCTTGAACCTCCAGGGATAAAATCCTACCTTCGGGTCTGTGTCTGTGGAGTTCATGTTCTCGCCGTGCTTTGTGGGTTTCCTTTGGGTATTCCGGTTTCCTCACGCAGTCCGAAGGCATGCACAGTACGTGAATCAGCATTTCAAAATTGACCAGAGTGTGTGTGCCCAGAGCTAGTTCACGGTGTTCATTAGATTGTGCCCCTGGGATAGACTTCAGGTCTCCAGCAACAATGTACAGTATAAGTGGGTGAATGACTGAGTTAGTAAGTGAGATGTTTTTTCACCTGAGGCTATATTTTTGTTTTTAGTTTGGTAAGGACCATACAATTCACACACACACACACACACACACACACACACACACACACACTTTCATCAGTACATTGGATTTGGGGATTGTATCATTGTCTTCCTGTATCATGATAATACCGATATAAAATCTAATTCACACTTCCAAAGCCTCATTGCATATTCTCTAGGAATGTATTTACTAGACTGGCACTGGTACACTGCGTTCTTAGTGGTGATTACAGAGATGTCCGCTTAGATCAGTATCTACACTGCATGATTTTGCTGCACAGCAGGAGTGTTACTGCTCATTTAAGCTTTCTGTTAAAGCCTGAATTGTTTTCCTGAGGGATATAAAAAAATGCAGTCAACTCCAGAATAAAACCATGCTTTCAATATGATTCTGTACAAACTGCACTGTAACCGTTTGTATGTCTTGTTTACAGTATATATCCACTATATGATGTAGCATTAAGATTCTGCTTCAATGGAACTAAGAGTCCCAAACCTGGTCCAGTATGGAAGCTCACCTCTTCATAAAGCAAAGTCCATGAGGACATGTGGAAGAACCTAAGTTGACTGAGCTCTTACTTGAACCTGACTAAACACTTTTGAACAAATTTTAAGTAATACCTAGTAATATGACCTAGATGTCAATCTAGGCAAATGGGGAACCAGCCCATGGTTTTGAAATGCTTCTGGCTATATAGTGTACAGTTAAACCTTGAATTGTCAGCATAATTAGTTCCAGAAGTGTGCTTGTATATAAAAGTACTTGTATATCAAAGTGAATTTCCTCATAAGAAATAATGGAAACTCCAATGATTCATTCCACAGCTTAAAAAGTTTCATATAAAAATAATTAATACAAAATATAAAGTAAAAATAAAACAAATTAACCTGCACTTTACCTTTGTAAAGATTTGTGACGGTGTTAGACGAGAGCAGAATCAGGAGCAGAGGCGCTACTGTGTAGGACGTGTGGGACCACTTTCGCACGCACTCACTCACTCACTCTACTGCGACCACTCCTCTAAACTTATTCATCTCCTGCACTGCTACAACCTTTTAAAAAAAATTTCCCTCATGGGTAGGGTTGGGTACCGAAAACCGGTGCCAATACGGCACCAGTACCTATATAACCGGTATGTACCGGACAGAAACAGAACGCGAATTTCTGTGCCTCATTTTGGTTCCACTTAAATGCCTGAACTGTCGATTTAAATATTTGTTTTCTGGGGCTATGATGACAAAGTTGTAATAAGCATTAGATTCATCAACACACATGATCGCTAGTAAAATTAATTTAATACTGCATTCATGGGGTGTCAGAAATGATCAGAAAAATAAATTATTTCCTTAATTAGAAAAATCTTGAGGACTTCGGAAAGTTTTGATAATACAAATCCAAAATATTGTTGCAGTAATGTTACTGTCCATTTTATTTTTGTAGATTAAAAGTTTATTAGATTAGATAAACAAATTAAAAGCACAAATCATCAGGAAATGAGGCCATCCGAGATGCGCGTGAATGCAGCAACTAACGTTACACTTGCTCTGACGGCAGCAGCTGGTCTACCACTATCTTAACTTGCTAAATTAACCAACTTTCGTTAAAATGCCTAAAACTAAACGGTGGAAAGTGTGGCTGTATTTCACAAGAAAATATACCAACACCGCGACGTGCAGCAGATATTTTACAACAGTTACGTGTAAAGGGGGAAACATGTCAAATCTAATGAAACATTTGAGGGCACACAGAATAAACTTAAAAGCAGAGGAATTCGCGTAATTTAATTGAATCCATTCTTCCCTCTACCTGTAAAATGTTTCCTGTTTCATTGGCTGCAATACAACCCCCAAAGCGATCCCCCACATGCTGGACTGGTGTTCTGTCCCGAAACATACCTTTGCTCATTGCGGACAAAGAGTTCTATTTTAACCGCATTTTCTCAAAATGCATCAGGCTTGTGTAAATGTTCTTCTGCAAAATTCACATGCTGAATTTTGTGGTGTGGACACAAGAGAGGTTTTCTTCTGATGACTCTTAAATGAAGGCCATATTTGTGCAGGTGTCGCTGAACAGTTGAACAGTGTACCACAACTCCAGAGTATGCCAGATCTTCCTGGAGGTTTTTCGCAGTCAAATGGAGGTTCTGATTTGCTTTTTTAGCAACCCTTCGAGCAGGTCTCTCTGATATTGGTTTTGGTCTTCCACACATTATCTTGACCTCTATTATTCCTGTTACCTTAATTCCATGCCAAACTGAGGAAATCGGTACCTGAAAATACTTTATCTTCTTTCAGCCTTCTCCTGCCTTGTGGGTGTCAATGATTTTCATTTTGAGAGTGCTAGGCAACTGCTTAGAGAAACCCATGGCTGTTGATTGTTGGGCACGGTTAGAGGAGTCTGGTTATTTAGAAAGCTTTGAATTTTGCATCACCTGGCCTTTCCTAATGATGACTGTGAACAAACCATGACCCTAATTAAGGTCCGATATCTTGGGTCAAAGTTATTTGAGAGCTCAAGTTTCCTGGGGTTACCATTATTTTGCAGGGTGCTTCTTCTAAATCTTTTTTGGTATTCCCAGAGTTATGTTGGTACTGCAGCTTCACATTTAAGGGAAAAAACTTGTACACATACATGTACATTTTTTTTGCATTTACTGTACCTTTGTCTCTTTGTTTGTACCTTTGTTTATGTAATTTTCTTTTTCTTGCAAAGATTCTTCAGTTTGAGGAGATCATGTCTAACGCTGTGTTCCGGGAGCACTTCCGTGTTTATATGGAGCGTGTGGATAAAAGGGCCCTCATCAGTTTTTGGGAGCTGGTAGAGATGCTCAAAAGTGCTAACAAGGTGAGAGAAAGCATGTGCCCTCCTCAGGAGAATATTTGCTTACATTTTGAGTTCTTATGTCAGTTATATACACACGTGGACAAAATTGTTGGTACCCTTCGATCAATGAAAGAAAAACTCACAATGGTCACAGAAATAACTTTAATCTGACAAAAGTAATAATAAATAAGAATTCTATGAATGTTAACCAATGAAAGTCAGACATTGCTTTTCAACCATGCTTCAACGGAATTATTTAAAAAAATTAACTCATGGAACAGGCCTGGACAAAAATGATGGTACCCCTAACTTAATAGTTTGTTGCACAACCTTTTGAGGCAATCACTGCAATCAAACGATTCCTGTAACTGTCAATGAGACTTCTGCACCTCTCTGCAGGTATTTTGGCCCACTCCTCATGAGCAAGCTGCTCCAGTTGTTTCCGGTTTGAAGGGTGCCTTTTCCAGACGGCATGTTTCAGCTCCTTCCAAAGATGCTCAATAGGATTGAGGTCAGGGCTCATAGAAGGCCACTTTAGAATAGTTCAATGTTTTCCTCTTAGCCATTCTTGGGTGTTTTTAGCTGCGTGTTTTGAGTCATTGTCCTGTTGCAAGACCCATGACCTGCGACTGAGACCCAGCTTTCTGACACTGGCCAGCACATTTCTCTCTAGAATCCCTTGATAGTCTTGAGATTTTAATTGTACCCTGCACAGATTCAAGACACCATGTTCTGGGGCTGCTTTGCTGCATCTGGCACAGAACAGAGCCTCCTCCATGTTTCACAGTAGGGACAGTGTTCTTTTCTTGATATGCTTCATTTTTCCATCTGTGAACATAGAGCTGATGTGCCTTGGCAAAAAGTTCCATTTTTGTCTCATCTGTCCATAGGACATTTTCCCAGAAGCTTTGTGGCTTGTCAACATCTGGTTTGGCATATTTTTATGATTTGTTTTCAACAATGGTGTCCTCCTTGGTCGTCTCCCATGTAGTCCACTTTGGCTCAAACAACGACGGATGGTGCGATCTGACACTGATGTTCCTTGAGCATGAAGTTCACCTTGGATCTCTTTAGAAGTCTTTCTGGGCTCTTTTGTTACCATTTGGATTATCCGTCTCTTTGATTTGTCATCAATTTTCCTCCTGCAGCCACGTCCAGGGAGGTTGGCTACAGTCCCATGGATCTTAAATTTCTGAATAATATGTGCAGCTGTAGTCACAGGAACATCTAGATGCTTGGAAATGGTCTCATAGCCTTTACCTTTAACATGCTTGTCTATAATTTTCTTTCGAATCTCCTGAGACAACTCTTTCCTTTGCCCTATATATAGGCCCACTGACTGATTACAAGATTATAGACACCTGTGATGCTAATTAGTGGACACACCTTGAATTAACATGTCCCTTTGGTCACATTATTTTCAGTATTTTCTAGGGGTACCATCATTTTTGTCCAGGCCTGTTCCATGAGTTTATTTTTTTAAAATAATTCTGTTGAAGCATGGTTGAAAAGCCATGTCTGACTTTCATTGGTTAACATTCATAGAATTTTTTTAAAGTTATTACTTTTGTCAGATTAAAGTTATTTATGTGACCATTGTGAGTTTTTCTTTCATTGACCGAAGGGTACCAACAATTTTGTCCACGTGTGTACTTAACAATTCGTCAGCCTTTCTGAATGGAGATCTTTACTCAAGTGTTTTCTAGTTAATAATATCATATGATTAACACAAGTTGACCTGGATAGCATTGGTGAATGTGCTGGAGGCATTATTTGAATAGAGCGCTTCTGTTTATTGAATTATTGTAGTATTGCCTCAAGTATAAATTAGATTTTGTGTTCCAGGATTGCGATCAGTGCTTCTTATCACATTTTGGCTAATTTGAACTCATATGACTGCATGCCTGTACAAGCAAATAATACAGGGTAATGTTCTGGAAAAACAGCACCAGAGCATAAAAAATCACTATAATGTGATTTTCTGGCACATTAATGTTTGTCAGGTAATTTGAATCATTATTGACTTAAAAGTTTAGTGTACGTCCAGAGAGACCATGTAAAACAGCTCATATATTACTAATTGTCACATGCACCCAGACAGGGAAAAATGTGGAAGGAGTAGAATTATTCTCATGCTCTTTATTTATTTATTTCCCTCTACAAAACATTGCAGTGGTTTTTAGTAGTTCATATTGCAAGATATTGAAAGGTATCCAAGGTTTAAAACCAAGATAAATGATTACATCTGAATACTGCCAAGCAAAATCACCCACTCCTTAGAATTTCAGGAGCTGACAGATGACGGTTCACATTTGATTAATCTGATTGACAGTGGAATCAGCGAGTCATGATTCAACCCAGCTTTTAACAAGACCAAAGTATGTCACTGATTGAGACTGCGTGCCCTGGACCATTAGCTGGCCTTCATTCACACACCCATTAATTTTATGTTCAGCCATTGATTTTTGTCTGTCTGTCTGTCTCTCTCTCTCTCTGTGTGTGTGCGTGTGCGTGTGCGTGTGCGCGTGCGCGTGCGCGTGCGCGCGTGCGCGTGTGCGTGTGTGTAAAAGAAAAGCAACCCCTGCCAATGCACTTTTTTGGTTAATGAAGGAAAAACCATTATAATTAGTATTTGCTGACTCATGCTGTTGTTACTGCTAAGGCATCCTATAATATTTTGTTCCTCCACAGTGTTCATAGTTGCTGATCACATATTGCTCATTTTAATCACAGCCACATGGCTGTATAATTTTTTTTGGCTTGCAATCTGATTTAATTGATTTAATTCCTTATTATTTAAAAGACTATTTTATTTATTTATATGCTATTTTGCATATTACTTTAATGTGTGGCATCAACATTATCCTTTTTTTTAAGGATGTAAAATGAACTGCAAGCCTAGACTCAAAATGTTCAAATACCCACAGACCAATTTTATTTATTTATTTTTTCTCCAGAGTGAGGTGCCACAGCTGGTAGGTGAGATCTATCAGAACTTCTTTGTAGAGAGTCGAGAGATCCCAGTGGAGAAAGCTCTATATAAGGAGATTCAGCAGACTCTGGTGGGGAACAAAGGCACAGATGTCTTTCACAAGATCCAGAATGACGTCTATGAAACAATGAAGGAACGATATTACCCCTCTTTCCTCGTAAGCGACCTGTATGAGCGCCTTATCAAGCGGGAGGAGCAACGAAGCAGCTCACAATCCAGCAGTGAGGAAAAGGATGATAGCGTGAGTACCAACCTCACAGCATGACTATAAGTAGGATTGTTTGAGGAAACGTTACACTATTCGGAATATGAGAATGTCATTATAATGAGGCAGTGCACTATACAATGCACTAAAGGCTGTTTCAGTATATTTTTTTGCCAAGCTGTCATCAGGGCAAATCTGGTATAAAGATTCTAAAACATGAGGTTTTTGTCCATAGGTATATTATGATGCATGAAAAGGCAATATGCTTAGGCCTTAGATGAAGAGACATTCCCTGCCTCATTATAATGACATTTGGCAAGACAAGCTGTAGTCATGTAATTTTATCATGGCTACACTGGAGGTTTGCAAACATGTTTGTTCTCCTGACCTGCCCATTTTTATGCTTGTTGTAGATAATGCAGTAGTGTGCCCATTTGTGTGTTTATGCAGTGTCAGTCCATGGATGGGGGAGAGGTGACTCTGGATGAGGGCAGTAAAGGTATTAACGAGCAGGCCAGCTATGCTGCTACCAAACTGCGGCAACTCTGCGAAAGATTGGAGTACAAACGACAAGCACTAGGTTCCATACAGAATGCACCCAGGCCTGACAAAAAGGTGTGAATATTGGACAAAGGTTATGGTAATATGGTTATCAAAGGAACAGAATATAACACATGTATATAAAACTAGGCTCTTGATTCTAATTCTATTACTGGGAAGCAGAATGTAGATATAAATTGTGTATATTAATGCTTCAGTAACTGATTGCTTGAGCCTAGTTTATTAATCTTACCCTCAGTTGTTGCACTATGTGTCTGTTAACCCCAAGGTCAGTATTAGCGTTCATCTTCAGCAGAGCTGCTCTTGTTATACTTTACTCTCTGCCAGGAAGTGACAAGAGCCCTTGTAGATTCTCTCCTGAAAAACGCAGACACAAGTCCATTTTACAAGTCCATTTCTAGTGCACACTCACTCAACTTTTGTATCAACTGCTGTATTAATATTGTGGCTTAATTATGTATTATTTTTAAACAGAATATAAGACCTTCTGCCATAATGGGACTGCTAGCATCCTTGTCTTTTGTGTTTGTTTCTGTGTCCAGATTGTATCTCTTCTGAAAGAGGAGATTGGGGTGATGGAAAAGGAGCACAGTGAGCTGCAGCTGCATATCTCGCGTACAGACTGGTGGTGTGAAAATCTAGGCACATGGAGAGCTGTGATTAACACAGCTGAGGTCAGTCTTTTGGGTCCCCAAGGTTGCTTTATGAGCAACATTTTTTTTCCCCAAAAAATTAGATGGGACTTTCTGAGTGAAGCACAGAAAGCTTGCCATACTCTAGAAACATTTATAGAAATGTATAGATGTATCAAAATGTATAGATATGTAGAGGAATCTACCTTCCTTCTGGTTATTAAAAGAGCAAATATACTGAACAAAAATGTCAAGAACTATTTCAAAACACTTATTAATTTGTCTGAAAGCTATAGAAGTATTAAAATATCTCCTGAGAGGTTTTAAGTCAACCATGAAATAAAAGGAGCCAAAAACAACTTGTAGCAAAACTGCATATTGACTGTGCTTAACCCATGATTTAAGGATTATTACGTTAAACTGGAAAAAGACAGAATGCATGTGACTCATCCAGGTTCACTTGAAATGATCAGCTACTAATTATTACTATTCATACTTGAGGAAAAATTTTACACTGTGTTAATAATTTGTCAAATAGTTAGAAATTAAGTCTGGTTAAAATATAATAAGATATATTTCTTCAGTCTAGATCTAGACTGAACTACAATCGAAATAGCTCCATGGCCACATTTCAGGCCAAGTAAAGGTCAATTTAAAGATGGTGTAGTGAAAGCCCGAGACTACGAAAGGGCTCAGCTAAGGGCTACAGTTCTGTAGGGAGTTTTTCTCACCAAATCGTTGAGAATCACAGCCAGTATGATTGGAAGCAATTTATTGTTCTTATTACTTTATATAATAGTAAAACACTGATTTGAAACTGACAAAAGTAATAAATAATAAAATATTGGCTGAAAATTAGCTAATAAAAATCAGACAGTCCTTTTTAATTGTGGTTCAAAATAACATAAATTATATGAAAAAGAGAGAGAGCCCGAAGTGTGTGTGCAAGGCTGCAATGGTTTGTGCAAATGATTGTGCAAATGATTGTGCATGATTATTATTGTAATATGATTATTATTGTGTGATTGTGCAAAGTCTGCAATGAATGTCTAATATTTGTGTCAGTAGTTGGAAACAGTTGAAAAAGACCATGTTTGCACACTCCTGTCAGCTGTTTAGGAGTCTGATAGCAGTGGGAAAGAATGAGTCCTTTAGCCGGGATGTCCTGCACCTCACACTTCTGTACCTCCGGCCTGGGGGAAGTAGTGAGAACAGTCTGTGCTCAGGATGGTTGGGGTCCATTAGGATGGAGGCAGTTTTCCTATGATGGTAAATGCTCTGCAGGGATGGCAGCGAAGTCCTTGTAATATTTTCAGCAGTCTTCACCACTCTCTGCAGGCGTTTGCGCAGTAGTACTGCCGTACCACACGGTGATGCAGTTTGTCAAGATGCTCTCGATCGTACAGTTGTAGATGTTTGTGAGGACCTTAGGAGACATGCCAAACTTCCTCAGCCTCCTAAGGAAGTACAACCTACATCCTGCGTCCTATCACTGCGGTGTCATCTGCAAACGTCAGGATGGTGGTGTCCTTTCGAGAGGGGACACAGTCAGGGGTCAACAGGGTGTAGAGGATAGGGCTGAGGACACATCCCTGTGGGGTGCCTGTGTTTGTGGTGATACTGGCTGAGGTCCGATTTCCAATCCTGACAGACTGGGGCCTGCCAGTCAGAAAGTCTGTGAAATGTGCTATACAGGAAAAAAATGTAACTTAATTGGATATAAACATAACAACAGGGCTGCAGAACAGCTTAGTCTCATATTTCCAACACTCTGCTCTTGTTTATAATTTTTCCTCTTCTAGCTCTGATTTGCTGCAGCAGAAATTAAATATAGAAAAAAGCAATGGAGGTTAGGCTGCTGTGAGAAGAACACCTGTCAGGTGGATGGTTTAAAAAATGATTGGTTTTAAAAAAGAGAGAGCGAAATAAACCATTATCTGATAGCAAAAGCAAAGCGGAGAAGCATTTACCCATGCAATAAACAAGCAGAATTTTTTAACCTGTTTATTTAGGCATTAATGTGTGTGTCTGTGTGTGTCTCTGTGTACTGTGTATGTATGTACAGTATGTACTGTGTATATGATTCTGTAGCAATTCAGTTTAAATATCCTATAGGATTTTTTAATTTAATTGCTACAGAATCATGGTCTATCAGCAGAATTTTTCAACTGTTTCCGCGCTGCAGCTCGTTCTCCCCGGCTTCCTCCAGCTCTGCTTGGCTGGTCCAAACATCTCTATGATGATGATACTTAGTTTGTTACCTAGTAACCCAGTGTAAGGATGTAACTTTAAAAAAAAAAGTCGCTCTGGATAAGATAATCTCCCAAATGCTTAAATGTAAGTCATTTAACCTAGATATTCCAATAAATAGAACCTGAAGTGAACAGATGAACACCATTCTGCTAAAAGATATTGACATTATTTTTGTTTTGATTGTGGCGGTAGGACAGCTAACAGCTAACATGACAGACCAGAATTAATTCATTGAATTAGGTTGAGATCTGGTGGCTATAGGGCAATTTTGTGAACTTCTTGAGGTGTAGATGGGGAGTTGTCATCCTGGAAGAGACCCCTTTCATCAGGATAGGAATGATATTAAGTTCCTGTTTTAAAAAGGAAATGTGTTAGCAGAGGTAATCACTTCAGCATCCTTAAGACATTTCTTAGGCAGTTTCTTGTAGCACATCATACTTGGTGTGTGTTATTTCCCAGCATGTTAAGAAGTGAATTATTTTTGGCTTGGTGCTCCATTTGTTTACAGAGCTGATTAACAGCTTTTGTATAGTACCAGTTTCCTCAGTCTTAATTTCATGTTTGCAGTTCATTGATCATTTGTCTATTATGAAGAACCCAGTTGTGTGTCTGATTTATACCAAGTGTAACCTGGTTCATGTTTATATTATCATACCTAGTGGCACCTAGTGTGAACTTTCAAAATTAACTACTGCTGTTATTTAGTATTTGTTTAAGAACTGTTTGAGAAGCAGACATAAAGTTTCATGATCAGTACCTGGACAGTTAAAATGTATATTTATAATATGTCTGTTCACTGCCAGGCTTGTGAGGAGAACAGCGAGCAAATGGCATGTTATTCTGTAGCAGTCAGTCTGTTGGAAGGAGAGGACGCCGAGAACAGCAGCTGGTGCGTCACAAGGAAGCTTAGCGAGTTTCAAGTCCTGCACAGGAAACTGACCGAGGTACCCGTCCTCACCTGGGGACATTTGATTATTTGACATGTGCTTGTTTCTTCCAGAAAGCATTTAATCCTTATTTCAGTGCCAACATCTAAGTCTGCTGCGACTCTGCCATGTCCCTGGCTGAGTTTCTATGGCAACAAGATGAGTCATAGCGCTGTTGCATGTTTTGAGACGTGATACAAATTACGCATGACAAAACTAACACCACAGGCCACCTGGCTCTCTCTCTCTGTCTTTCTCGCTAGTGTTTTCCCTGTCTGAAGAAGGTCCAGCTGCCCTCGCTCAGTAAACTGCCATTCAAGTCTATTGACCAAAAGTTTCTTGAGAAATCCAAAAACCAACTGAACACATTTTTGCAGGTGAGCTTTAATATTGCTGTGCGACACAGACTGCATTTGTCACAGATATTTGTCTTACAAGTGCATATATGTTTACTTTAGAAGCAGTACCAAAGCAGGATTAGCTCCCCGGGTAGCTTGTTTGTGCCTGTCAGGTGAAGGGAGACTGAGTATAGTCTGATTGCGTGTGTTCTCATGGCCCAGCAACTACGAAATGAGCAGGGCAGGAATCAAAGCTTTGAAATTACTGTCTTCCAATTCTGTTTGGATGTAAGTTTATTTGATGTGTCAGTTTCATTAGTTATGAGCAAAATCGTGTCTGTTCCCCTTTTCACATAAATAATAATTGATTTCATTAAATGTTTTCGATAAAATAAGAATGAGTTAAAGCTTCCACCAGATGTTCTCAGTGTTGTGATTAATTAGCTTGCCAGTTAGACGTACAGCTATTTTTTCCTGAAAATCCCCAAACTTCTTGGGATGTTTATCTTCCTTAAATAAATGCAGCATTAGTATGGTCTGGAGAAATGAAACCTTTTTCATTTCTGAGTGGTTTGTTAGTCAGCTCAGAACATGGCAATGAGTTTGGTTCTAAGCTCATTTTAGTGTGATATAGTTGGCTCATTTTAGGGTAAAATCTTTTGCTGGCTTATCTGGCAGTCTTATGAGTATATTTTCAGCCCTAAAGAGCATTAAAATCCACTTCTATACAGTAGGTGATGCAGAGCACTTGTTCCACTAAGTAAATCAAAATGGCCACTATGTTATTTGTCGCTGTCAGTGTTGATGTGTTATCCTGGATGGCCTTCATCATTACAGAGCAAAAATATACAATAATTTGATATTTGTATATGTATTAAGATTAACAGATCATTTAATTCATTGATTGATTCATCAATTAATTATGCTTCTTGTGTAGAAAATGCTGACAGATGAGTGTATGTGCCAGAGTGAAGCGCTGTACGCATTCCTCAGCCCATCAGCAGAGCACCTTAAAGTCATCGACATCCAGAAAAAATCCACCTTCTCCCTTGCCTCATTTCTGGAGAGACTGCCAGGAGACCTTTTCTCCCATCAAGAGGTCACACACACACACACACACACACACACACACACACACACACACACACACACACACACACACACACATACATATACACACATATATACACACACATATACACACACATATACACACACACACACACACACCAATTTCTGCAGAGTATATGAAATGACAGAAGTTGTGGAAAGTAGTTACAATCGAAATAGCTCCATGGCCACATTTCAGGCCAAGTAAAACTCAATTTAAAGATGGTGTAGTGAAAGCCCGAGACTATGAAAGGGCTCAGCTAAGGGCTACAGTTCTGTAGGGAGTTTTTCTTACCACATTGTTGAGAATCACAGCCAGTATGATTGGGAGCAATTTATTGTTCTTATTACTTTATATAATAGTAAAACACTAGTTTGAAACTGACAAAAGTAATAATAAATAAATAAAAATTTCTGAAAAAGAGAAAAAGTTTGTATTCATCTCTGTCCTTCTGTCCCACATCTATATATCCATTCATCCATCCATCCATCAGGATGAAGCTGAGGATGACAGTGATCTTTCTGACTATGGCGATGATCCAGATGGGAAAAAAGATGTCCTTGCTGAGCCCTTCTTCATGCTCATTGGAGAAGTGTTTGAACTCAGGGGCAGTAAGTCAAATCTCATATAGTTGTCTAATCCTTCGTTTTGTAATTTCTTTGACTGGATATGGTTAATCTGTGTTTTGTGTGTGTGGTCTTTGGTGTAAAATGCATTTTTATTTGAATAAATAAGGGGTATAGCAGTACACAAATTTGAAATATAATTTGGTACAGGTGGTTAAGTTCGGTGTATGTTTTGATTTCACTTGAAGTTATCAACTGATTAATCGAAAGTTAGGACATATACACAGTATAACTTATTTAAAAGTTTTACTCCTGATGCTGTGCTCAGCCATGTTGATTTGATGTCACTGTTAAAACGGGGGAAAAAAACTCACAACTCCAAAATATTAATATAAAAATAATTAATACAAAATGTAAAGTAAAAATAAAACAAATTAACCTGCAATTTACCTTTCTAAAGAATCCCAACAGAGCAGTTTTTCCGCTAGTCTTTGTGTGTGTGTGTAGCTGAGGTAAGACATGAGAGAAGAGGAGGAGGGAGGGGGCTACTGTCTTGGTCAACTTTCACACACACACACTAACGCAAACACTGCTCTGTCGGGAATCTTCTTTAACAAGGAATCTCTCTAATGACACTTATGCACACACATAGTCATGGGTGCACGGATGTTAACTATACGAGTGACGCACACGCACTGAGACTGCACATGGGAGGCTATTACCCACAATCCCATAGCGCAAGAGAGAGAAGAACCATTGGCTCAGTTTTGATCACATGATGCTAGGCAGACAAAGCGCATGTGCACTACTCTTATGTCAAGACTTTGCTTGTTTATTAAGTTAAAAAATGTTTTTTAATTTTGCTTGTCTCGCAAAACACTTGACCAAGATAATCGCAATTTAAGGTTCCACTGTACTTTAAATATCTCTTATTTAAAAGAACCATTGTTTGCATTACTCCCTATAAATAGTTACTATTCTTAAACAACTTGGCACCAAGATACCCAGAAGTATTTTTTTTTCTTTTCTTTTTTTTAAGAAAGAAAACTATGTTCTTTTATGTGTGTTCTTTTATTCCTT
The DNA here is from genome assembly GCA_030347435.1 of Clarias fuscus. Classification (NCBI taxonomy): domain Eukaryota; kingdom Metazoa; phylum Chordata; class Actinopteri; order Siluriformes; family Clariidae; genus Clarias; species Clarias fuscus. Next base: position 21,832,906 of record CM059214.1, on the reverse strand, counting down.
TTGTGTTCAGGAAATTATAGGCATTTTGTCATGTTTACAAGTTTGTGATTTCCAAACCATGATTGTGTGTTTTATTACACCCTTAGAATAAATGGAAGTGCAATTTAATTAATTGAATAAATGTGTCCTTTTCTCTGCAGTGTTCAAGTGGGTACGGAAGACACTAATTGCACTAGTTCAAGTCACTTTTGGAAGGACAATAAACAAGTAAGCAAGTATTTTGACAGTTATTCAAATATCCAGGAAAAAGTCTAAAGGAAAGAGATGGCCTGCTGTGACTGCTCTGACAATGCCAAAGAGAGCCATGAATGAATGGTACCTAGTACTGACAACATGCATGACGTGGTCATGTCTAATAGAACAAACGCACACTGATGCGGCTGGACTGACTCTCTGAGCAGTGTGTGTAGGAAGTTGTCAGAAGGGTTGGAGGTTTGTCACATGTTGGACAATCTTCCATTTCTGCCTCACACTTTCAGTCCAGTGTTTTTTAGTCTCCTGAAAGAGACCCATTATCTTTTCATATCCCGCTTCCCTATGCACTACTGCACAAAACACTGCTTAGCTACCCTTCATTTTATCATGTCATTTAAAGCAAAACAAAATGTTCTATGGAGCTACTACGAGGGGCAAGTGAAACTGTGGCTTTTGATTGTTCAGAATCGCATACTGCAACCCATGAGAATAAAAGCTACATTTATTTCTCTATATAATGCCCTGTTACATTTATGCAGGTTTCTCAGTATGCCGGAGACATGCTTGGACTTCCTGCTTCATATCTCCAACTCTGGCCTCCCAGGAATTTCTATAATGACCAATGTGCCAGTTACGTTAGTGAATGATTATGTGTACAGTTCCCACAGATGTGTCTCTTACACAAGTTAGCAGGTTATCCGTTGATATTCAGGGGTCAGGCGTTTGACTCACTGAATGTACAAGTGAATGACTGTAGTGGGCTCCAAGCCATCTGCTCCAGGTCGTCATTCACAGACGATCAGACAATTTTTTTTTACTGCGGCTAAGAGTTTTCACCGTACTATGCTTGAAGTCTGTAAATGTCAGTGGGTTTTACTCCTTCATTCAATTAGTCCCAGTTTGACTTGAATTCCCCTTGTAAAACAGCTTAATATAATTACACTCGCTATAACTTAGTAGGTTCTGTATGAAATAACCAGTGAATAATATGAATGATTCTAAATGCTAACTGGCTGGTTAGGAAGCTGCCTTGTTTTTATTACAAGCATAAAGCTTACCAGTGCAATCTTATTTTGCAATGTTAGATTTTAAGCAATTTAATTAAACAGTAGCAAAACCTGACAGCGTATTCTCTTCTTCATGCCATTATTCAGTCATTCAGTCATGTATTAGCAGTGCAGTGGAGTGGATAAAAGTATGCAACTAAAAAAAACATCCAGGGAAGTGCCAGGAGGAAATGTCATGTATGAGAGAGGCCAGAGAGTAGAATGCCCAGACCAGACTCTGTCTTTTTTTTTTTTTTTTTTTAAGCTGATTGGTACCTGGTGTGGTCCTCTGCAATTTTAGCCCACCTACCATAAGGTTCCATGTGTTGTTCATATTGTGAAATGCTTTTCTGCTCACTACAGTTGACAAGAATGGTAATGGATGTTACCATAGCTTTCCTGTCAACTCAAGCAAGTCTGGCCACTCTCTGGCTTCTCTCATCAACAAAGCTGAATATTAATGATTTATGTGTTGTGCTGCTGATACATAATTGGCTGATAATTGGCACAAATTTTACTGGTAATATCATACTATTGAATTGACACTATTGTGTATTGGCCTTTTGCAGACACATGACTACCATGACAGCCACATAAGTTTACAACAGAAGCACTGTTAACTTACATTAGGCTACAATGTCATTTCATTGATAATTATGTTTCAGGTATATTTCAGAATGAAAAAAACAAATATTACCTGATGATTAATGGACAACCTACCGGATTACGTGATGCTTTTTCATATGCATTATGTCATGATGGACGTCGCAACTTATTCAAACGTGAAACAAGAATATGAAAATAAAGTTAGGATATCAGTTAACATAGCTTGATTACTCCAGACTGTGTATAAATATGTAATTCTGGTTAGGTATTGCTTTGGCACTGGCATCCAGTAAGCAACGTTCCCCTTTTTTCTTTTTTTTTTTCTTTTTTTTGGAACTATAGTAGTTTTTTGGGGGAATTTGCCCAGAAATATTCTAATTGAATCCTTTGACTTGTGTGTTTTTGTTGCAATAATGCCGGTCTGACAGAGTTTTAGCTTTATGGGATTTTTAGACCACAGCCTGTAAGCATGAGGATATATGAGGATAGCATGAAGACTATTAAGATGGCGAGTGATAAGGCTACAAAGCACTTCTGGTTTACTGGTGAATTATGTCAATTAAAAACGTGTCACTTTAAATTCCTTTAATATGAAATTCAATTAATTTAATAATAAAATTTAAAAAATTTTATAAAAATTGCAGAAAATAATTTGAAGGCTTATTTAATTTTTTTCCCCAAATTAAATCAGACTCGTTTCCCTGTCATTTCCCACAGGCAGATCAGAGACACAGTAAACTGGATCTTCAGTGAGCAGATGATGGTTTATTACATTAATATATTCCGGGACACGTTTTGGCCCAACGGGAAACTTGCACCACATAACACAGCTCGCTCAGATGCAGAACGCCATGAGACCAAGGAGAGAGCACAGCAGAAACTGCTGGACAACATCCCTGGTAAGAGCAACTTTTCTCTTGAAACTGTAGGTTGTCAACCTTTTTTGCTTCCCGGTGCGGAAAAGAAATACCAATCATTGTGTTTTGTGTGATGACACTTTTGTGGGGTTTTGATGAGATGTTATCTGCGTGGCAGGAGTTTTAATGATATGCAGTCTGGGGTCGAGTATAAACAAGGTTCCACTGAGCAGAGGCGTGTTATAATTCCCCCCTGAAGTACATTACGCTGTACCAGACATATAACACTTCTCTGCTTGACACCTAAGAGAGAAAGGTGGAAGCACACAGCTGAGAAAAAATATGAAATAGTCTACTTGGTTGGCTGTTATAGCATAGTGTTATGTAATGCCCAAGTAAATTTAAGGTTGTGATGTACTAATTTACCATTTGATTTATCTGAAGACAACCTTTAGGTTTAGTTTGGTTCATGAGACAACAGTGTATTTTAATCTTTTACATAATAAGTAGTAATTGTGAATGAATGAAAATAATGTGCTAAACTGAAATTGGAAAGAAGTCATAATATTTACAAAACATTTTTTGCAAATATTTATTTATAATATTTTCATAATTAATTGGCAGGACATTCTTTTTTAAAAGAATGATATGATATCTTGTGAATTAACCTTTATAGGTTTGTCCATTCAGATGCAAACAAAACATATGTAATGTGAGCCTTCTGGCACAGAGCTTGATGATGTGCAGTCTGTAGAGCACTTTGCACACCGCCCTCATTTTCAGTGGTACCATATGAGTCCAGGCAATAGAAAGCACTCAGGCAACATTCAATTCTGTACAGATTAATCAATGTAAATGTACTGTATTCAAATTGTAATATTGTACTATAAGTCTTGATTAAGTTATGTTAATCCTCCATTCTCCATTATTATCTGAGCATACCAAATATTTTGTAATACAAAAACATTTTATTTGTGTCTCTTAGATGCACTACAGAATTTAGTGGGGCAGCAGAATGCACGGTACGGGATCATCAAGGTCTTTAATGCACTTCAGGAATCCAGTGCCAACAAGCATCTTCTTTATGTAAGTCTACACTGTTTTGTATGCGGTCACTCCAGCTTAACATGTACTGCACTGTTTTATCTCTTCTGCACCTGCCACTATCATTACTCCTTGTATTTAAAGTGCTTTCACTTCACTAAAGATAGAGCCATTGTGGAAATAGCTTCATTTAGTTCCCTTATTTGGTGAACTTGGGTATGGTGTTTTCCTGCAATCTGTAGGTTTAATGAATTAACTCCAAGCATCTTATGAGGATGTTCAGAATCTGTTGCTGAGCATATTGTTACGGGAGTTCCCAAAAGTCTAATTGATTCTTTGATTCTACCTCCTACACCTTGTTGACCCATCAGTTGAAATCTACAATAGAGTATTTGGGAAAACAAACAACATTCACACATGCTAACTAAGAATGTTATCAAAGGAAAGAAATCAAGGACACAAAATTAAGAAATGAGTTGAATGACACCTCCCAAGAAAAAAAATTATAAACCCACACACTTTTACCTGTTTCTTTTTGATGCATGGCTACCATCTAGTGGCGGGGATAGTGTAACTAGGGCTGCTAATCAGCAGGTGTTCACAAAGCTTACTGAAGATTTTTTGTCTTCTGCTCTCATTCACAGATCCTGCTGGAGATGCTCCTCAAAGAACTTTGCCCTGAGCTAAACGAAGAGATGGAACATGTCTGAGCTGTACACAGTCACATGTTTAAAGAAGGATTCACATTGACTTCACTTATTTTGTTACTTGAACATGCTGGAAGGAAGTTTTTTATTTATGAATCAAAATCTGACAAAATGCTTGACTTTGTGGCATTATACTACAGGACTTCACTGTTTTCTCCATCCTTTTTTATTATTTTTTTTCACTGGTTTCTAACACACCAGACCTAATGCCAACCAACCAAGTTTGTTTTTGTGTTTGTTTTTAATGTTTGTGGGATTTTGTTTGGCTGTAAGGACATAAAATATGAATAGTCGTGGAATGGGTGTTGTACTTGCTTTAAAAGAGAAAATAGAAAAAAAAGAAAACCCGTACCTCTTGAACCTCTCTACATGCATTACAGTACATATTGTGGTCATTATGATGGCTTTTAAGTGTGCAATTTGTCATGTACATGTTATTGTGCTAGTTTCATCTGTGTTATTATTATTATTATTATAGATTTTATTTTTACCAAAAATAGATTAGAGCATTTATAAGCAATAAATTGCAAAATAATATTTATGTTACTCATTTCATTATTCTTATTGTTGATTAATAAAACTGGGTTAGGTTTTTGAGCCACTCTGATCCTGAGCAGGCTAAAGCTGCGGGCTAAAATTGAACGAGTAATAACCTTGCTTTCAACCTTTATCACAGTGGTGCAGATGAATAAATTAGCTTAAGTGCATTAAAATATATTACTGGGGTAAAAAAATCTGAAACGAGCCCATCAGAGAGGTGAGAGGTATATGACAATATTAATGCTTTTTTTGTCAGGCATTATCGTAATAATAATAAAACGCTTTCCATACGTTTGTCTCAGAATAAAAAGTTATGATTAAAGCAAGTGAAAAATCATATTATAATAATAAGTCCTTTATAGCAAACAATAGTTGAATGCATTGTTCATTTGTCCAATATGGATGCATTATCTGGGGAATTTATTTTGAATTTACATAAGTCACATTATGCCATCAGTGAAGTCCATCTGGAGTTCCTTAATCACTTTCTGGATTTATCTGGACTACCTGGAAATAAAGGTGGGAAGGGGAAAAAACACCATCAACAACTACATCCACACCAAATGGGGCACCATATGTTTCTGTATTGTGCAATTCCTCATTAGGACAGGAACCATGTAATTGTCTCAGTGTCCAGAGCCTATATACTGTAGATGATGATGATGATGATGCATTTACTCCATGCAAGGAGGAATACCTGTCTACCTGAAAATTCATGCAATGATCAAATGTGCCAATTATGTGGTAGCGTTGCAATGTATAAACTCTTATAGATACAGGGTTTGCTTAAAAACATCCAGATGTGGTGAGTCTCTTCATTATAGCCTCAGATTTCTGATTTGGGCTGACAGGATTGAAACCAGATATGGGTACACACTAGACAGGGCGCCATTCCATCATAGGAGTGTTATTTTATAAAAAAAAAAAATACAAATAACCCAGTATTCCTGGTGTGTGTCCAAACTTTTGACAGGTTCTGCAAATGTAAAATTTAAACCAGCCTGTCTTTTCTCCATTTTAAAATGTACATTGACTGACTGAAGCATATACAATACCTTGCAAAGTGTTCTTGTATTGTTTTTTATTGTGAATACTTTATTTCGAACATGAAACAAAAAAAGAAAGCAAACAAACAAAAACAATATCCAAATGTTTGAAAAAAGTAGGAAGAATTATAAATGTATTTAATCCTACTCCTCTTGACTAGTTAACAATTACCACAACCAAGTTATACGATAAATCACACACACACACACACAGACATATATAATCAGAATGCTTATTGCTGCCGAGCTTACTGTCACGACAAAACGACAGCAGCCAAAATAAATCACTTGAATTCGATTTATGACATTTCGAGTTATTCGTGAAATGACCAGGCGGCGCAAATGGACATGTTGCAAAATTAATTCTAAGCTTCAATCATTAAAAAAAAAAAACTAACAATATGTTGTTTCGAAGAAATTATGGTAATTTCCACATCCGAGTACTTTATACAACAAACATGGGAAAATATAAAGAAAAATCTGGACCATAGTTATTGACATTTACTGTACAATCCAGAGATTAAAAAAAAACAATGCTTAATGTTGTTTAGATGTTTTGTTGTCATATGTCTGTTTGTGTCTGTTTATTTTTTAATGCACAAACAGCACAAACAACAGCACAAGGGCTTGTAAAAAAACATTTTTATTATTATTTCAACAAGAATGGAAATCTACAGAGCTTCGATAGAAATGAACGATTTACCCTGACAAATAGCCATATAAGAACAATATTTATATATATATATATATATATATATATATATATATATATATATATATATATATATAAAAGCATATCACATATTACTGGTTAATCATAATTAACATAATAATTTTATTTAAATTATTGCATTAAGATTAGCCCCTACTTGAGAATATATTCTTCGTTTTAATCCGCCCATAACATTCTATTGGGGTTTAATCGCCCAAATATTAGCACCCATCCTCACTAGTTCACACGGTTAGTATCAGGACAAAATAATAGCAGTGTGTTGAAAAAAATATCCATATAATAATTGCACAATGCATTGGACACCCTGCACGTTCTATTCTGAATCCTAACATGAAGGAAAATGTGCTAAATCTATTATTAGTTTTTCAGAAAGTGAAGAAAAACAAATATTAGCCTGTTAAAAAAAATAGCAGTGTCATCATTGTCATCTTTACAAAGTGATGAATTTACTGTTTAAACAAAAATTATAAAAGTTTCATCTTTCTTGTGCATCTTTGAACTAATATTTAGTTGTATCACCATGGTTTCTTAGAACTGCTTCAAATCTGTGGCAGTTGTACTACACACCACAATTCCTCTGCATTTCTTGGTTTTGCCTCAGAAACAGCATTTTTAATGTCAACCCACAGGTTTTCTGTTGGATTAAGGTCTGGGGATTGGGCTGGCCACTCCATAACGTTAATCTTGTTGGTCTGGAACCAAGATGCTGCTCGCTTACTGGTGTGTTTGGGGTCGTTGTCATGTTGAAACACCCATTTCAAGGGCATTTCCTCTTTGGCATAAGGCAGCATGACCTCTTTAAGTATTCTGATGTACTCAAATTGATCTATGATCCCTGAAATCTGATACATAGGCCCAACACCATAGTACGAGAAGCATCCCCATATCATGATACTTGTGCCTCCATGCTTCACTGTTTTCACAGCGTACTGTGGCTTTAATTCAGTGTTTGGGAGTCGTCTGACAAACTGTCGTTTTCATCAGTCCACAAAATATGGCGCCGTTTCTCTTTAGGCCAGTCACTGTGTTCTTTGGCGAACTGTAACCTCTTCAGCACATGTCTTCTGTTCAATAATGGGACTTTGCAGGGGCTTCGTGCTGATTGCTTGGCTTCACATAGCCGTCTTCTAATAGTAACAGTACTCAGTACATGGAAATGATCATTGGCTTTGCTGTGTCTTTGCCAATTTTGTCACTCTTCCATCCATTCGAATGGTAGTTTTCTGTTTTCTTCCACTTCTTTCTGGTTTTGGTCTCCATTTTAAAGCATTTGATATCATTTTAGCAGAGCAGCCTCTTCTACTTGATTTAAATGCTGTTACCCAAAGGTAGGATAGACCAAATAAACACGACCCATGTTCAGTTTAGATGGATAAAGGATATTTTGTAAATGTTAAAACATTTCTCTTTATGCTGTGCTGAAGAAAGGGTGGACTTTATGCCATGCAGCTCCTGGCAGTTTTTTGATATTGCAATTGAATCGTTTCAGTTTTCCCTTGTTTGTGCAAAACGAAAGCTGCTGTTTTTCTTTTTTTCCTGCATCTTGTTCTGCACTTCTTTGTATGATTTCCCATCTCAATTATTGATCTGGTTACTGATGTTGGACTGCTATTATTTTGAAGAAAACTGTAAGTAAGCTAAAATACAATAATAATAATCAAGACAGTGCATATTCAGTGGAATACCTCAATAAATAACTGTCTGCGACCATATCTGACCCGATTTCGGGTTGAAACAACCCAGAAAGGAAAAATGGTACCAGTATAAAACATGTTTTTTGAAATGTGTATAAGATGTAAAAAAATATTATTGATAACACTTCTACTTCTAATAATAATAATTGGTTAAAGATTAAGGAGATTTATTTTTACAGATTACTAGCCTATATAATACTACGGATTTCTTGATTCAATTAAAATGTAAATTATTATGATTATTAATTATATCCTATTAATATGATGTCGTCCTCTATAATAAAGATAATAAATATATAAATAATTTTTCAAGGTCCATTTTTTCAGTCCTGCCCCATCCACATACAGTGGTTCAGTGGTGGGCGGCCTCTTTTTAAATGTTAGCCTAGAACTTCTTCAGGTATACTGTTTACGGTTATTTAATTGTTTTAGTTAAATATGTGAATATGTTATGTTTAATAAAGTCTATTTTTGTTGAGCAGGAATATGATTAGGAACACGAGGATATGTGGTTAAATGACCTGTATATAGTATTTTCAGGGCGGAACCAATGTTCCCCAGTCAAGGGGGAGTCAGGGTTTATTTGTGTGCGACACTATAAGCTAAGCGATGTGCGAGTTGTTTTGTGTTCGTCAGACAGCACTATTTCACTTCAGAAATGTTTTCCTGAAGTGAAAAAATTTAGTTCATTTTTCTCCCTTCAAGTTATTGCGGCCATTGAGGTACAGTATGCATGCTAGCTGACCTTACACAAGATTAATAATGTGTTATTTTGTGATTTGCAACTCGTTGTTTTGAAGTTGTGTAATGATCAAGCTGTATTTGTGTTGTTTATTTTTGTTGATTATTTTCTACAACAGTGGTTGTGGTATGTATATTTTATTGTACTTATTTATTTTATTTTCTTTGTCTAGTTCTCACGGCATGTTGAAGGCATGAACGTGCAATAAATGCCAGTGACCAAAAAGAGAACACCCTGTGTCTGTGATTGACCTAATTGGAGCTACACTGTCAATCATGAAGATTTCCCATGAAATAAGCCTCAAGATCAGGGCTCTGTGGAAAACAGGACACCATTTCTCTGACATCAAGACATTCTTGACACAGTCGGGTATTAATGTCTGTGACGACACGATCAGACGACATTGTCGTTCTCGTCGCTTGACTCCTGCAATTAAAGCACCAACTGTATTGAAAGTGACCAGGTAAACTATGTTAATATTTGTTTTGGATAAAAGCTAGAATATACCGTTAAACCTTGGATTGCGAGCATAATTCATTTTGGAAGCGTGCTTGTATATCAAAGCACTCGTATATATAAAAAAACTAATTTCCCCATAAGAAATAATGGAAACTCTGATATGTCTTTCCACAACCTAAAATTTCATATGAAAATCCTGAGTACAATATATAAAGTAAAAATAAATTGACTTTACATTTGAAAAGAATCATGACTGGTGTTAGACGAGAGAAGAAGCAGGAGGAGGGACAATCTTCTTCTTTTTGTGTGCCTTTAACAAGAAACTTGCTTTTGCCTTCTTTTGAGGATTTTGCGGAAATGTCACATTGCATTGTTTTAAACAGAATCACCTACCGCATTGCTACAGCCTTTTAAAGCCTTTTATTTTCTTCATGAGGGCTGTTGTTGCAGTATAGTTACTAAAGAACAGTCACTACACATGGACACAATTTTTTTTTTTTAAATGCCTCAGTTTACACATATTCGCACACATGTTCGCAATGTTATAGTAGTCAGTACACGTGTATGCAGATGTTAACTATACAATGCTCGTGCACTGAGACAGTATGGGAGATGATTCCCCACAATCCCACAGGGAGAGAGAGACAAATTGACTCAGTTGTGATCATGTGACGCTCGGCAGACAAAGCGCATATGTATTACAATACTCAGAATATCAAGACCTCTCATTTATCATGTTAAAATTTAACAATTTATCTAGTCTTGCAAAACACTCGCAGACCAAGTTACTTGTAATCCAAGGTTCCACTGTAAATTTATCTGACATTGAATAAAATGTTATTTTTATTTGTATAGTTCTGTACTTCAATGCATTGAAGAAATGCTGCACAAGGATGTTAAACGGACTGCTAAACAGATCCAGAAAGAGCTTCAGACCCGACTGCAATTGAAAATATCAACTGCCACCATTAGAAAGTCCATAAAGAAACTTGGCAAATCAAGGTGAGTGACTATGCTAATTATAGCGACTATACATTACATTTTACATTTAACAAATGTATTTATTTATTTGTTTATTTATGTATAGAGGAGTAGGTAAACACAAAAGACAAACTGTGGTGGAATTGAGGCCAAAGCTGGTGAAGCGTGGAGCAGAGATTGAGACGCTGAAACAGCAGCTGCATGTCTGCAAGGCGGCACATGTTAAAGAGATGGAGGCCCTTAGGTGTGAGTTGCAAGTCTGCAAAGAGGCAACTGCAGTTGCCAAGGCAGCATTTGTTGATCTGCAAGCCACCCACAAAGGACTCATTGAGACCCACTCTGCTGTTATGTCACGACTAAGAGAGGTGCAGAAGGTATTGACAGGAGCTCTTTTGAACTGTGCACACACCCTAACCCCAGACTGTCCCACACTGACTAGGTGTACTGATAGTGGGGATGCAGAGAGCAGTGAAATAATGTCTTCTGCCACAACATCCATTACAAGCTGCCATCCCGAATTTGAGTTTATTCCTCCCACCACAGAGCTTCTTGAGTCGCTTATGATTCAGAGTCGAGGGCGGCCGGATCGACTTGGTTGCTTGCTGTTTCGCACAGTGATACCGCAGGCCGTCTATAAAGAATGGACATCCACAACAAACTGGGATGGTTCCAAACGTAAACGTGGACTGCCCCCAAACTTAAAAAACTTTTTATTGAAGACAGTTGCCCAGAAGTTTCCTTTTTTGTCTAGCAATGACGTCAGACGGCTCAAGGACAGAGTGAATGAATTTCTACGCACACCAAGGTCTACTGTTGCACATCGATGTCTACAAGATAAAATTTAGTTTATGTCCCCATTTTATTTCATTTTTTTAGTTTCTAAAACTTTATTTTTACATGGTTGGTTCCTTTTTATTGATTGACATTTTTAAAAAATCCTTTATCATTTGTAGTTTATTATTTAAAACATTTGATTTATTCTTCTTTTATATTCTGAAAGTTTGCGCTTTGTTATTTCTATATTATTTTTATGTCTTTTAACTGTAACACATTTCATTCTTGTTGAAATAATAATAAAAAAATTTTTACATGCCCTTGTGCTGCAGTTTGTGTGGTTTTGTGCTTTAAAAAAAACAATAGCAATAAATAGATAGAAACAGAGAGAGGCTATATAACAGTAAATTTATTGTACAAATCAAATTGTCAGCTAGTGAACTAGATTGTCTGTCTAAACAGCATTAAACCAATGTTAAACCAACCAATGTTTTTTTTTCAACTCATTATTGTACAGTAAATGTTTGTTGTATAAAGTACTCAGATGTGGAAATTTTCATTGTAGTGTTTCTTCGATACAATGTATTGTTAGGACATTTTTTATGACTTATGCTCTACTTACAACTAAAAACTATGGCAATTGCAGCTGTTTGGCAAAATATTCATTTGCGCAACCTGGGGGTCATTTCAGAATGACTTTAAATTTCGCAATTTATTCTGGCTGCTGTCGTACATGCACATCTACACATTGTACCCTATAACATATCCATACACTTACACTCCAACTTTGCTATCTATACTAACATTCTTTGTACCGTATAATGTACACCAATACAACCCTATACAGTATCGCAGTGTATAAAACCCTATAGACACCGGGTTTGTTAAAATCATACGGATGTGGTGATTCTGTCTGCATTATAGCCTCAGATTTCTGTTTTTGGCTGACAGGATTGAAACCAGATATGGGTACACACGAGACAGGGTGCCATTCCATCATAGACGTGTTATTTCATTAAAAAAAACAAAAAAAAACAGCATTGCTCTAGACTGGTATATGTCTTATGTCACCGCTTTTACTGCAAATGGAAAATTTAAACCAGCCTGTCTTTTCTCTATTTTAAAATGTACATTGATTGAAGCTTATACAATACCTTGCAAAGTATTATTTTTATTTTTAATGCTTTATTTTGGAACATGAAAGAAAATAAGAAAAACAATATCAAAATGTCTGACAAGGGTAGGAAGAACTATACACTTATTTAATCCTACTCCTCTTTGACTAGTTAACAATTACAACAACCCATTTATATGACAAATTACACACAGACATGTATAATCAGAATGCCTAATACCGCCGAGCTTATTGTCACGACAAAACGACAGCAGCCAAAATAAATCACTCTAATTGATTTATGACTTTTCGAGTTTTTCGTGAAATGACCACCATGTGGCGCAACTGGACATTTTGCAAAATTAATTCTAAGCTTAAATCATAAAAAGTCCTAACAATATGTTGTTTTGAAGAAATACTACAGTGATGGTAATTTACACATCTGAGTACTTTACACAACAAACATGGAAAAATATAAAGAAAAATCAGCACCATAGGTATTGACCTTTTACTGTACCCCAAATAGTTAAAAAAACAACATGTGTTTAATATTATTTAGATGTTGTTTGTTGTCAAATGTCTGTTTATATCTTTCTATTGTTAATTTTTTTTTTAATGCACAAACAGATGTATATTTTGGTTCAGTGCTAGCCATGCGAACGAATATAAATGACAACGTTTCATATGATTGTTTTAGGGATTTTGTTGTACTAAATATTTATGCAATATAATCGAAGTATCTTAATTCATTATTTGTTCACACTTTGGCTGGCACTGAACCATTGGTTGTTGTTGTTTTAGTGTTTTCTGTGCTTCCGATATCAGATAACATTCAAATGCAAATAATGTGGAATACCTCAATAAATAATGGTACACACGTGGACAAAATTGTTGGTACCCTTCGGTCAATGAAAGAAAAACTCACAATGGTCACAGAAATAACTTTAATCTGACAAAAGTAATCATTTAAAAAAATTCTATGAATGTTAACCAATGAAAGTCAGACATTGCTTTTCAACCATGCTTCAACAGAATTATTTAAAAAAATAAACTCATGGGACAGGCCTGGACAAAAATTATGGTTCCCCTAGAAAATACTGAAAATAATGTGACCAAAGGGACATGTTAATTCAAGGTGTGTCCACTAATTAGCATCACAGGTGTCTACAATCTTGTAATCAGTCAGTGGGCCTATATATAGGGCTCCAGGTAGTCACTGTGTTGTTTGGTGACATGGTATGTACCACACTCAACATGGACCAGAGGAAGCAAAGGAAAGAGTTGTCTCAGGAGATTCGAAAGAAAATTATAGACAAGCATGTTAAAGGTAAAGGCTATAAGACCATTTCCAAGCAGCTAGATGTTCCTGTGACTACAGTTGCACATATTATTCAGAAATTTAAGATCCATGGGACTGTAGCCAACCTCCCTGGACGTGGCCACAGGAGGAAAATTGATGACAAATCAAAGAGACGGATCATCCAAATGGTAACAAAAGAGCCCAGAAAGACTTCTAAAGAGATCCAAGGTGAACTTCATGCTCAAGGAACATCAGTGTCAGATCACACCATCCGTCGTTGTTTGAGCCAAAGTGGACTACATGGGAGACGACCAAGGAGGACACCATTGTTGAAAACAAATCATAAAAAAGCCAGACTGGAATATGCCAAACTACATGTTGACAAGCTATAAAGCTTCTGGGAGAACGTCCTATGGACAGATGAGACAAAAATTGAACTTTTTGCCAAGGCACATCAGCTCTATGTTAACAGATGGAAAAATGAAGCATATGAAGAAAAGAACACTGTCCCTACTGTGAAACATGGAGGAGGCTCTGTTATGTTCTGGGGCTGCTTTGCTGCATCTGGCACAGGGTGTCTTGAATCTGTGCAGGGTACAATGAAATCTCAAGACTATCAAGGGATTCTAGAGAGAAATGTGCTGGCCAGTGTCAGAAAGCTGGGTCTCAGTCGGAGGTCATGGGTCTTGCAACAGGACAATGACCCAAAACACACAGCTAAAAACACCCAAGAATGGCTAAGAGGAAAACATTGGACTATTCTAAAGTGGCCTTCTATGAGCCCTGACCTCAATCCTATTGAGCATCTTTGGAAGGAGCTGAAACATGCTGTCTGGAAAAGGCACCCTTCAAACCGGAAACACCTGGAGCAGCTTGCTCATGAGGAGTGGGTCAAAATACCTGCAGAGAGGTGCAGAAGTCTCATTGACAGTTACAGGAATCGTTTGATTGCAGTGATTGCCTCAAAAGGTTGTGCAACAAACTATTAAGTTAGGGGTACCATCATTTTTGTCCAGGCCTGTTCCATGAGTTCATTTTTTAAAATAATTCCGTTGAAGCATGGTTGAAAAGCAATGTCTGACTTTCATTGGTTAACATTCATAGAATTCTTATTTATTGTTACTTTTGTCAGATTAAAGTTATTTCTGTGACCATTGTGAGTTTTTCTTTCATTGACCGAAGGGTACCAACAATTTTGTCCACGTGTGTAACTGACCCGATTTCGGGTTGAAACAGCCCAGAAAGAAAAACTGATACCAAAATAAAACATATTTTATTGAAACGTGTATAACATGTAAAAAAAAAAAAAACATATATGTATTATTGATAATAATTGGTTAAAGATGTAGAGATTTATTTTTACTAGCCTATACAATACTACAGATTTCTTGATTCAACTAAAATGGTTTAAGTGGGTCCAATATCATTGGTGTTAAAATGTGGGTCGGTCCTGCCCCATCCACATACAGTGGTTCAGTGCTGGGCGGACTCTTTTTAAATGTTAACCTATAACTTTTTTCAGCTCGAGCTTTCTGTCTGTGACTGCTGTGAATCAGGTATACTGTTTACGTTTATTTAATTGTTTCAGTTAAATATATAGATATTTTATGTTTAGTAAAGTTATATTTTTGTTGAGCAGGAATATAAAAGATTGGATGACCGATAATTTTCTTTTACTAAATTCAGATAAGACAGAGGTATTACTTATTGGCCCAAAACCCAGTACACACCAGCTCTCACAATTCAGCTGGCAAGGATGTACTGTTACCACCAGCTCGACAGTGAAAGACCTGGGTGTAATATTAGACAGTAACATCCTTTGAAAATCATATCTCCAACATCACAAAAACAGCCTTTTTCCACCTTAGAAATATTGCCAAGCTTAGGAACATTTTATCTGTATCTGATGCAGAAAAGCTGGTTCATGCATTCATGACCTCCAGACTGGACTACTGTAATGCATTACTGGCTGTCCTGCATCCTCAATTAACAAGCTACAGTTAGTCCAAAATGCAGCCGCCAGGGTTCTCACTAGATCCAGAAAATATGATCATATAACCCCAATATTATCATCCCTGCACTGGGTACCTGTTCAGTTTAGAATTAATTACAAAATGGCATTACTTACGTACAAGGCTCTAAACGGTCTAACTCCCACATACCTAACCAGTCTTCTGATACGTTACAATCCACCACGCTCCTTAAGATCAGAAAACTCCGGACTTCTGGTAGTTCCCAGAATATCAAAATCTACAAAAGGAGTGTAATGGGTTCGACCCAAAGTTGCACGGGCGGCACCATGAAACACAGACACGAGGCGAGATCTTAGAGGAAAAGGGTAATTTATTAGGAATAAATAGGGGAAGGAAAGGAAGGGAAGATATGATGTGTGCACGTGCGGGGTCCGAGGCAGTGCCCAGCTGGCATGCGGGCACACGGCTGGGAGCGGTGGGCGGAGTGGCCGAACGGAGCACGCGAGGCAGCGCTCCTGCACGCTCCCTGGACGGTTCCTCCCCGCTGTCGATGGCCGGCCTGGCCCCTCCCAGCTCTCTGTGGGCACGGCCTCAGGCGGGAGTCTCGCTCGGACGTCCATCGGCTGGTCGGCTTTCCCGGCTGGGATCGGTGGCCTTAACGCTGTCCTCCTCGCGGCCTTTTCCTCTTCTGCGGCGAGAGTTGGGAGAGCGTTTTCCCTTTCCTTCCCCTATTTATTCCTAATAAATTATCTTTTTCCTCTAAGATCTCGCCTCGTGTACGTGTTTCATGGTGCCGCCCGTGCAACTTTGGGTCAAACCCGTTACAAGGAGGTAGGGCATTTTCATATTTAGCTCCAAAACTTTGGAATAGCCTTCCTGACAGTGTTCGGGGCTCAGACACAGTTTCCCAATTTAAAAGTAGACTCAAGACGCATCTCTTTAATCTGGCATACACATAATTAATTTCTTTACCTCATACTCCAGTACATCTACCCTGAATGGCAACCACGCTAATTCTTTTCACCTGCTCTTTATTTTTCCACCCATCCCGAGGCATCTGGAGATTGTGCCAGCTTCAGTAGAAAGAGGCCAACCCTCTGAGGTTTCTGAGGCATCCAGAGAAGGACCTGCTCCAGCTGAATTCTTCTTCATGTTGGTTTAGATCTACACATGCTGCTCCTGAGCTCCCAGTGATCCAGACCCTCATCTGCCCTCTGCACCTGCTGACTCATCCCTGAGCTGAACTGGACTTTGTGTTAATTTAAATAACTTCTGTTATATCGAACTTTCAGCTGCATAACACACATGATGTTATACAATTTCTGTTATCTGTTATCACCCAGATGAGGAGCCTGGTTCCTCTCAAGGTTTCTTCCTATTGCCATCTCAGGGAGTTTTTCCTTGCCACTGTCGCCGTCACCCTTGGCTTGCTCAACAGGGACAATCTCATTATCTAGACACATTTTTCTTACACATATATACACTTCCATAAATTTTCTTTTCATTAATGTGAAGCTGCTTTGAGACAATGACCATTGTTAAAAGCGCTATAGAAATAAAATTGAATTGAATTGAATTGAATATGATTAGGAACACGAGGATATGTGGTTAAATGACCTGTATATAGTATTTTCAGAGTGGAACCAATGTTCCCCAGTTAAGGGGGAGTCAGGGTTTATTTGTGTGCGACACTATAAGCTAAGCGATGTGCGAGTTGTTTTGTGTTCGGCAGACAGCACTATTTTGAGCAATATTGTTGTGTAGAAATGTTTTCCTGAAGACTTATATGCAGTGAAAAGATTTAGTTCATTTTTCTCCCTTCATGTTATTGCGGCCATTGAGGTATGTAATGTTTTACTTTATGCTTAAAGTTACCGCATGCTAGCAGACCTTACACAAGAGCAATGTGGTGCTTCGCCTGCGTTTAAATGAATTAATAATAAGGTGTTATTTTGTGATTTGCACCACGTTGTTTTGAAGTTGTGTAATGATCAAGCTGTATTTGTGTTGAGTGTTTATTTTGTTGATTATTTTCTACGAGAGTGCTTGTGGTATATTGCATATTTATCATATGTATATATTTTATTGTACTTATTTATTTTATTTTCTTTATCTAGTTCTCACGGCATGTTGAAGGCATGAACGTGCAATAAATGCCAGTGACCAAAAAGAGAACACCCTGTGTCTGTGATTGACCTAATTGGAGCTACACTGTCAATCATGAAGATTTCCCATGAAATAAGCCTCAAGATCAGGGCTCTGTGGAAAACAGGACACCATTTCTCTGACATCAAGACATTCTTGACACAGTCGGGTATTAATGTCTGTGACGACACGATCAGACGACATTGTCGTTCTCGTCGCTTGACTCCTGCAATTAAAGCACCAACTGTATTGAAAGTGACCAGGTAAACTATGTTAATATTTGTTTTGGATAAAAGCTAAATATACCGTTAAACCTTGGATTGCGAGCATAATTCATTTTGGAAGCGTGCTTGTATATCAAAGCACTCGTGTATATATAAAAAAAAAAAACTAATTTCCCCATAAGAAATAATGGAAACTCTGATATGTCTTTCCACAACCTAAAATTTCATATGAAAATACTGAATACAATATATAAAGTAAAAATAAATTGACTTTGCATTTGAAAAGAATCATGACTGGTGTTAGACGAGAGAAGAAGCAGGAGGAGAAGAATCTTCTTCTTTTTGTGTGCCTTTAACAAGAAACTTGCTTTTGCCTTCTTTTGAGGATTTTGCGGAAATGTCACATTGCATTGTTTTAAACAGAATCACCTACCGCATTGCTACAGCCTTTTAACGCCTTTTATTTTCTTCATGAGGGCTGTTGTTGCAGTATAGTTACTAAAGAACAGTCACTACACATGGACACAATTAAAAAAAAATGCCTCAGTTTACACACATTCGCACACATGTTCGCAATGTTATAGTAGTCAGTACACGTGTATGCAGATGTTAACTATACAATGCCCGTGCACTGAGACAGTATGGGAGATGATTACCCACAATCCCACAGGGAGAGAGAGACAAATTGACTCAGTTGTGATCATGTGACGCTCGGCAGACAAAGCGTATATGTATTACAATACTCAGAATATCAAGACCTCTCATTTATCATGTTAAAATTTAACAATTTATCTAGTCTTGCAAAACACTCGCAGACCAAGTTACTTGTAATCCAAGGTTCCACTGTAAATTTATTTGACATTGAATAAAATGTTATTTTTATTTGTATAGTTCTGTACTTCAATGCATTGAAGAAATGCTGCAAGAGGATGTTAAACGGACTGCTAAACAGATCCAGAAAGAGCTTCAGACCCGACTGCAATTGAAAATATCAACTGGCACCATTAGAAGGTCCATAAAGAAACTTGGCAAATCAAGGTGAGTGACTATGCTAATTATAGCGACTATACATTACATTTTATATTTAACAAATGTATTTATGTATTTGTATATTTATTTATAGAGTAGTTAAACACAAAAGACAGACTGTGGTGGACTTGAGGCCAAAGCTGGTGAAGCGTGGCGCAGAGATTGAGATGCTGAAACAGCAGCTGCATGTCTGCAAGGCGTCACATGTTAAAGAGATGGAGGCCCTTAGGTGTGAGTTGCAAGTCTGCAAAGAGGCAACCACAGTTGCCAAGGCAGCATTTGTTGATCTGCAAGCCAACCACAAAGGACTCATTGAGACCCACTTTGCTGTTATGTCACGACTAAGAGAGGTGCAGAAGGTATTGACAGGAGCTCTTTTGAACTGTGCACACACCCTAATCCCAGACTGTCCCACACCGACCAGGTGTACTGATAGTGGGGATGCAGAGAGCAGTGAAATAATGTCTTCTGCCACGACATCCATTACAAGCTGCCATCCCGAATTTGAGTTTATTCCTCCCACCACAGAGCTTCTTGAGTCGCTTATGATTCAGAGTCGAGGGCGGCCGGATCGACTTGGTTGCTTGCTGTTTCGCACAGTGATACCGCAGGCCGTCTATAAAGAATGGACATCCACAACAAACTGGGATGGTTCCAAACGCAAACGTGGACTGCCCCCAAACTTAAAGAACTTTTTATTGAAGACAGTTGCCCAGAAGTTTCCTTTTTTGTCTAGCAATGACGTCAGACGGCTCAAGGACAGAGTGAATGAATTTCTACGCATGCCAAGGTCTACTGTTGGACATCGATGTCTAAAAGATTAAATATGGTTTATGTCTCCGTTTTATTTAATTTTTTTAAGTTTGTAAAACTTTATTTTTACATGGTTGGTTCGTTTTTTATTGATTGACATTTAAAAAAAAATCCTTTATCATTTGTAGTTTAATATTTAAAACATTTGATTTATTCTTCTTTTATATTCTGAAAGTTTGCTCTGTTTTAGTTATTTCTATATTGGTTTGATGTCTTTTAACTGTAACACATTTCATTCTTATTGAAATAATAATAAAAATGTTTTTTACAAGCCATTGTGCTGCCATTTGTGTGGTTTTGTGCTTTAAAAAAAACAATAGCAATAAATAGATAGAAACAGAGAGAGGCTATATAACAGTAAATTTATTGTACAAATCAAATTGTCATCTAGTGAACTAGATTGTCTGTCTAAACAGCATTAAACCAATGTTAAACCAATTCAACTCATTATTGTACAGTAAATGTTTGTTGTATAAAGTACTCAGATATGGAAATTATAATTGTAGTGTTTCTTCGATACAATGTATTGTTAGGACATTTATTATGACTTAAGCTCTACTTACAACTAAAAACTATGGCAATTGCAGCTGTTTTGCAAAATATTCATTTGCGCCACCTGGGGGTCATTTCAGAATGACTTTAAATTGCGACTGATTTATTCTGGCCCCTGTCATACATGCTATTTTCTATACCAACATTCTTTGTACTATATAATATACACCAATGTAACCCTATAGATACAGGGATGGTAAAAACATCCGGATGTGGTGATTCTGTCTGCATTATAGCCTCAGATATTCAGATATAGGTACACACTAGACAGGCCGCCATTCCATCATAGGAGTGTTATTTCATAAAATAAAAAAAAACAGCATTGCTCTAGACTGCCATATGTCTGATGTCACCGCTTTTACTGCAAATGTAAAATTTAAACCAGCCTGTCTTTTCTCCATTTTAAAATGTACATTGGCTGAAGCATATACAATACCTTGCAAAGTATTATTTTTATTTTTAATGCTTTATTTCGAACATGAAACAAAAAACAAAAACAATATCAAAATGTTCGAAAAGGGTAGGAAGAATTATAAACTTATTTAATCCTACTCCTCTTGATTAGTTGACAATTACCACAACCAATTTATACGACAAATCACGCACACATACATACATATAATCAGAATGCCTAATACTGCTGAGCTTACTGTTACGACAAAACGACAGCAGCCAAAATAAATCACTAGAATTGATTTTTGACTCGCGAGTCATTCGTGAAATGACCACCATTTGCATTTTGCTAAATTAATTCTAAGCTTAAATCATAAAAAGTCCTAACAATATGTTGTTTTGAAGAAATACTAGTGATGGTAATTTACACATCTGAGTACTTTATACAACAAACATGGAAAAATATAAAGAAAAATCTGCACCATAGGTATTGACCTTTTACTGTACCCCAAATAGGTAAAAAAAAAAAACGTGTTTAATGTTGTTTAGATGTTGTTTGTTGTCAAATGTCTGTTTATATCTTTCTATTGTTAATATTTTTTTTAAATGCACAAACAGATGTATATTTTGGTTCAGTGCTAGCCATGCGAACGAATATAAATGACAACGTTTCATATGATTGTTTTAGGGATTTTGTTGTACTAAATATTTATGCAATATAATCGAAGTATCTTAATTCATTATTTGTTCACACTTTGGCTGGCACTGAACCATTGGCTGTTGTTGTTTTAGTGTTTTCTGTGCTTCCAATATCAGATAACATTCAAATGCAAATAATGTGGAATACCTCAATAAATAATAGTGTGGAACCATATCTGACCCGATTTCGGGTTGAAACAGCCCAGAAAGAAAAACTGATACCAATATAAAACATATTTTATTGAAACGTGTACAGTATAACAGGTAAAAAACAAAACAATATATGTATTATTGATAATAACAACAACAACAATAATAATAATTATTATTATAATTATTAATTAATAATTATTAATAATTATGTACAGAGATTTATTTTTACTAGCCTATTTACTAGATTTACAGATTACTAGACTATACAATACTACAGATTTCTTGATTCAACTAAAATGGTTTAAGTGGGTCCAATATCATTGGTGTTAAAACGTGGGTCGGTCCTGCCCCATCCACATACAGTGGTTCAGTGCTGGGCGGACTCTTTTTAAATGTTAACCTATAACTTTTTTCAGCTCGAGCTTTCTGTCTGTGACTGCTGTGAATCAGGTATACTGTTTACGTTTATTTAATTGTTTCAGTTAAATATATAGATATTTTATGTTTGGTAAAGTCTATTTTTGTTGAGCAGGAATATGATTAGGAACACGAGGATATGTGGTTAAATGACCTGTATATAGTATTTTCAGAGTGGAACCAATGTTCCCCAGTCAAGGGGGAGTCAGGGTTTATTTGTGTGCGACACTATAAGCTAAGCGATGTGCGAGTTGTTTTGTGTTCAAGTCAAGTCAAGTCAAGTCAAATTTATTTATAGCACATTTAAAAACAACCGAAGTTGACCAAAGTGCTGTACAATGATAATAAATAAAAACAAATAAAAATAAATAAAAATGAATAAAAATAAATAAATAAAAATAATAATATTAATAATAATCATCATCATCATCATCATCATCATAATACAGAATTAAACAGCATAAAAAAAAATGAAATATAACTGTGTAAAAAGTAAATAAAAGTGTTCGGCAGACAGCACTATTTTGATCAATATTGTTGTGTAGAAATGTTTTCCAGAAGACCTGTATGGAGTGAAAAGATTAAGTTCATTTTTCTCCCTTCAAGTTATTGCGGCCAATGAAGTATGTAATGTTTTACTTTATGCTTAAAGTTACTGCATGCTATCAGACCTTACACAAGAGCAATGTGGTGCTTCGCCTGCGTTTAAATGAATGAGAGCAGTAGCTATAGAATATTTAGTAATCGAGTGTTTTACCAAAAATGTAATCGCTTAATCGAGTAATCAGATAAAGTGTACTTTACTTAATTAAACAGCAGTGTAAAATATATAAGAGAAACAAAGATTAATTGTTTTTCTTTTTCGAAAAATGTACTTTTATTTTTTAAATGCATACAGCAGTCATTATTCACAATACAGTGCCATACATTCTTATTTTAAAGCATTTTCTAAGATGCAAAAAAAAAAGAAAAGGTATTTCAAATGATTTTAAGTATAAAAAAAACTAGGGCACACTTTAAAATAAATTTGAATATATTTTAACTGTTTGCGTCTGCTTCCGCTTTGTTGGTGACGTAAGCGCTTCTTCTTCGTCGGTGTTTACTGGTGGATTGCATCCGGAAGCACGCTGTGTCATGCCAAACAAATAATTGCGCAAAACATAATGCAAGCATTTAAAATGAATTAAAAGAAGCTTCGAGGCAAAAGATTTTGCCTCGATCAATGAGGAATCGTTTCAGCCCTAATAATAAGGTGTTATTTTGTGATTTGCACCTCGTTGTTTTGAAGTTGTGTAATGATCAAACTGTATTTGTGTTGAGTGTATATTTTTGTTTATTATTTTCTACGAGAGTGCTTGTGGTATATTGCATATTTATCATATGTATATTCATATGTATATTTTATTATACTTATTTATTCTATTTTCTTTATCTAGTTCTCACGGCATGTTGAAGGTATGAACGTGCAATAAATGTTCCCTAAAAGAGAACACCCTGTGTAACTAATTGGAGCTACACTGTCAACCATGAAGATTTCCCATGAAATAAGCCTCAGGATCAGGGCTCTGTGGAAAACAGGACACGATTTCTCTGACATCAAGACATTATTGACACAGTCAGGTATTAATGTCTGTAACAACACGATCAGACGACATTATCGTTCTCGTCGCTTGACTCCTGCAATTAAAACACCAACTGTATTGAAAGTGACCAGGTAGACTATGTACTATGTTAATATTTGTTTTGTATAAAATCTATACAGTTAAACCTTGGATTGCGAGCATAATTCATTCTGGAAGTGTGCTTGTATATCAAAGCACTCATATATTAAAAAACTAATTTCCCCATAAGAAATAACGGAAACTCTGATGATTCGTTCCGCAACCCAAAATATTAATATAAAGAAAATTAATACAAAATATAAAGTAAAAATAAAATTAAACCAAATTACTCTTACTCACATTCTATACCGCATAATCCTGTATTCAGGTTCTTGGGGGGGGCCTGGAGCCTATCGCAGGAGACTTGGGGCATGAGGCGGGGTACACCCTGGACAGGGTGCCAATCCATTGCAGGCACACATACACACACTCACACCTTCATTCACACACTACAGGCAATATGGGAACACCAATTAGCCTAACCTACATGTCTTTGGAGTGTGGGAGGAAACCCACCAAGCACGGGGAGAACATGCAAACTCGGTGCACACAGAGACAGGAATCAAGCCTGGCCGGGAATCGAACTCTGGCCCTGGAGGACCAAGGCGACCACTACACCATAAACCAAATTAACCAAAATAAAATAAATTGACTTTACCTTTGAAAAGAATCATGACTGGTGTTAGACAAGAGAAGCAGCAGGAGGAGGGACAAGCTTCTTCTTTTTGTGTGCCTTGAACAAGAAACGGCTTTTGCCTTCTTTTGGGGGATTTCGTGGAAATGTGACGTTTAATTTTTTAAAAACATTTTAGCACGTCTTACAAAACACTCACAGACCAAGTTACTCATAATCCAAGGTTCCACTGTAAATTTATTTGACATTGAATAAAATGTTGTTTTTATTTTTATAGATCTGTACTACAGTGCCTTGAAGAAATGCTGCACGAGGATGTTAAACGGACTGCTAAACAGATTCAGAAAGAGCTTCAGAACCGACTGCAATTGAAAATATCAACTGGCACCATTAGAAGGTCCATAAAGAAACTTGGCAAATCCAGGTGAGCGACTATACTAATTATAGCGACTATAAATTACATTTTATATTTAACAAATGTATTTATTCATTTGTTTATTTATTTATAGAGGAGTAGTTCAACACAAAAGACAGACTGTGGTGGACTTGAGGCCTGAGCTGGTAAAGCGTGGCGCAGAGGTTGAGACGCTGAAACAGCAGCTGCTAGTCTGCAAGGTGGCACATGTTAAAGAGATGGAGGCCCTTAGGTGTGAGTTGCAAGTCTGCAAAGAGGCAACCACAGTTGCCAAGGCAGCATTTGTTGATCTGCAAGCCACCCACAAAGGACTCATTGAGACCCACTTTGCTGTTATGTCACGACTAAGAGAGGTGCAGAAGGTATTGACAGGAGATCTTTTGAACTGTGCACACACCCTAATCCCAGACTGTCCCACACCGACCAGGTGTACTGATAGTGGGGATGCAGAGAGCAGTGAAATAATGTCTTCTGCCACGACATCCATTACAAGCTGCCATCCCGAACTTGAGTTTATTCCTCCCACTATGGAGAATCTTGAGTCGCTTATTATTCAGAGTCGAGGGCGGCCGGATCGGCTTGGTTGCTTACTGTTTCGCACAGTGATACCGCAGGCCGTCTATAAAGAATGGACATCCACAACAAACTGGGATGGTTCCAAACGCAAACGTGGACTGCCCCCAAACTTAAAGAACTTTTTAATGGAGACAGTTGCCCAGAAGTTTCCATTTTTGACTAGCAATGACGTCAGACGGCTCAGGGACAGAGTGAATGAATTTCTACGCACACCACGCACACACTACTGTTGCACATCGGTGTCTACAAGATAAAATGGAGACAAAAACTATATTTTATTTAATTTTTTCCGTTTCTAAAACTTTATTTTTACATGGTTGGTTTCTTTTCATTGATTGCCTTTTTTATCTTTTATAATTTGTAGTTTGATATTTAAAACTATTGATTTATTCAAATTTTATATTCTGACAGTTTGCTCTTTGTTTTAGTTATTTCTATATTAGTTTGATGTCTTTTTACTGTAACACATTTCATGCATGTTGAAATAATAAAAATGTTTTTTACAAGCCCTTGTGCTGCCGCTTGTGTGATTTTGTCCTTTTTTTTATAATAACAATAAGTAGATAGAAACAGAGAGAGGCTATGTAACAGTTAATTCTTTGTACAAATGAAATAGACTGTTTAAACAGCATTAAACCAATGTTCAACCAATTGATGTTTTTTTTTCTGTTAACTCATTATTGTATAGTAAATGTCAAAAGCTCTGGTTCTGTTTTCGCATGTTTGTTGTATAAAATCATTTCATTTCAGTGTTTATTCGATACAATATATTGTTAGGACTTTTTTGTGACTTAAGCTCTGCTTACAACTAAACACTGCCGCAATTGCAGCTGTTTTGCAAAATGTTCCTTTGCGGCACCTTGGGGTCATTTCAGAATGACTTTAAATTGTGACTGATTTATTTTGGACGCTGTTGTACATGCACATCTACACACTGTACACTATAACATACCCATATCCATACACTTACACTCCAACTTTGCTATCTATACTAACATTCTTTGTACCTTATAATATACACCAATACAATCCTATACAGTAATGTATTGACCTAAAACCTCTTTATAATCCTCACCTAATCTGTTCTACAGTTTCTCTCCACACACAGATGTACAAAAGCTTTTAACTGTTGTACGGATACTATGAACTTTTAAGTTGTAACTTGCCTTTTAATTATAACCCCCTTCTCAGGTTACAGGTTATTCTTAGCTTTATACATAGTTAATGCAGTTCTGGATTGAGCAAATTAATATTGAAATTCCTATAGATAAGCATTACGTTTAGATTTTTTAATGTAAACATTTCTTCCTTTCACTCCTTAAAAATATTTATGTTGGAACCTGGAGTTCTGTATACGCAGCTCACTATACTGTTTTTCTTTCTATCCATAATTAACTCATAACATAATTATCCACCACTTGTCATTTTTTCCACCACCATGTAATTAAAATTAACGTCCACAAACATTACCACCCCTCCCCCATTCTTATTTTCTCTGTTTTTACAAAACATTTCATATCCTTCAATTTCAAAGTCCATAACTATTTCACTGTTAATTTATGTTTCTGGTATGACTGTGTGAAATTTCATAGATACTGTTTGAAAAGTATTCCGATTCTCATACACAGCAATCCTCTGCAGTAAATGATTATCAGTAGGATGTCAGTAAGTTGGGTTTGTTGACATAGAAGATCAACATACCAGAGTGATAATTAGCCGTCTCTAGATTGTTTCTTATGTAGGCTATTGTTTGTTTGCAGGTTGTTTTGGAGTGCTGGTCTTCGAGTGAATAATCAATTTATCCTGGCATACAGTATGTAAGCAATGTCCCTTACTCTTACTCTCGCCGCACTCAGATCCGGATTCATCCATGAAATCCTTGTTTATGTAAATTTTCGATATCTGATATTATCTGTCTTTGTACCGTAGGAACTTCACCACTACTGTATGCACACAGGTCTGTCTCCTGCAGGTGTCCCTGCGTGGTGGACTCTCTCGATCACGACCTCCTGCTGCAGTTGTAGTTTTTCTATCAATATCTTTTTTACTTTTTCCTCCGACTCAGCCCAGGTTTTCCCCGGCGACTCTTCAATCCCTTTAACAACAAGGTTATTACTCCTGGACTGTTCCTCCAGATACTCCATCTTCTCAGTGAGAGTCGGCATGCCCTCGCACACTTTAAAGACATCTGGCTGCAAGGAGTTGCAATAGTTCACTTGTTTAGCACTTTCAGATTTGATATCATCTATGTCCTCGTATGCTTGTTTTTAAGTCCTGTAATTCCCTTGTTAACACGTCCAGTCTATAAAGACTGTGTCTTTAAAGAATTTAATAGCTCATTTTAAAGTGTCCTGTTGCTGTTGAAGCAGTGCCGAAAACATGCTTATAGATCATGAACATGTTTAAAGATCTGCGATGCTTTTTGTCAGATAAGGCCCCACCTTACCAATGGAGCTACTGAACTTATTTACAGCTACTTCCATTTTAGTAATACATATACAGTACTGTGCAAAAGTCTTAGGCGCCATATTATCTGTAGTACAAATGTTGTTATATAAGTTTATTATGTCTGCATTATTATATACAAGACCATTCCCTGCAAAGATACACTAAAATTAATAAATAAATAACATTACAGAATAATATTTGCATGCCTGTAAAGAAAGCAATATATTACATGACAGACCAGTTTTCAGATGGGCAAAAAAAAAAAAAAAAAAAAAAAATCAATAACGTAGACTCCTGGGTTTTGCATGAAAATAGAAAGGTGCGAGTAGGACAAAGTTACCAAAAGAACTCATATTCTCCAGCATGCTCAGTAACACCTAACAGCTGTTTTACTTAGAAGAATCTTAGAAGAAAACCTGTTATAGTCTGCAAAAGACTTGAGACTGGGATGGAGGTTTACATTCCAGCAGGTCAGTTACACACAGGTTGACTCTATTTACTAATTAGGTAAAACCAATTGGTTTAGGTAGGGGTATGTGAGTAAAGGGACTGAATACAAATGCACAGCACATTTTTTAGACATTTATTAAAAAAAAAAAATTTAACCTTAAATGTACCATTTTCTTTACACTTCATAATTATTTACCAATAAAATACATTTATGTTTGTGGTTGTGACAAAAATGTGAAAAAGTTCAAGGGGTATGAATACATTTGCAAGACACAGTAGAACTATATCTGCATTATTTTTTCTCCACTTTGCTGCTGCCTCATGATTGGCTGATTGGAATGCATGAAAGGCCAGGTGTCTTGGTATTTCTAACAAAGTGGCCGATAAAGTTTATATATGGATTATCTTGGTGTAAAAGTGCTGTGCTTTCTCTGTGTTTTGTGCGACAACCCAGCCTAGCTATAGACTGCAAGCATAGTAAAACAATCGTATACACACGTGGACAAAAATGTTGGTACCCTTCGGTCAATGAAAGAAAAACTCACAATGGTCACAGAAATAACTTTAATCTGACAAAATAATAATAAATAAGAATTCTATGAATGTTAACCAGTGAAAGTCAGACATTGCTTTTCAACCATGCTTCAACGGAATTATTTAAAAAAATTAACTCATGGAACAGGCCTGGACAAAAATGATGGTACCCCTAACTTAATAGTTTGTTGCACAACCTTTTGAGGCAATCACTGCAATCAAACGGTTCCTGTAACTGTCAATGAGACTTCTGCACCTCTCTGCAGGTATTTTGGCCCACTCCTCATGAGCAAGCTGCTCCAGTTGTTTCCGGTTTGAAGGGTGCCTTTTCCAGACAGCATGTTTCAGCTCCTTCCAAAGATGCTCAATAGGATTGAGGTCAGGGCTCATAGAAGGCCACTTTAGAATAGTCCACTGTTTTCCTCTTAGCCATTCTTGGGTGTTTTTAGCTGTGTTTTGGGTCATTGTCCTGTTGCAAGACCCATGACCTGCGACTGAGACCAAGCTTTCTGACACTGGCCAGCACATTTCTCTCTAGAATCCCTTGATAGTCTTGAGATTTCATTGTACCCTGCACAGATTCAAGACACCCTGTGCCAGATGCAGCAAAGCAGCCCCAGAACATAATAGAGCCTCCTCCATGTTTCACAGTAGGGACAGTGTTCTTTTCTTCATATGCTTCATTTTTCCATCTGTGAACATAGAGCTGATGTGCCTTGGCAAAAAGTATCTGTCCATAGGACATTCTCCCAGAAGCTTTGTGGCTTGTCAACATGTAGTTTGGCATATTCCAGTCTGATTTGTTTTTATGATTTGTTTTCAACAATGGTGTCCTCCTTGGTCGTCTCCCATGTAGTCCACTTTGGCTCAAACAACGACGGATGGTGCGATCTGACACTGATGTTCCTTGAGCATGAAGTTCACCTTGGATCTCTTTAGAAGTCTTTCTGGGCTCTTTTGTTACCATTCGGATTATCCGGCTCTTTGATTTGTCATCAATTTTCCTCCTGTGGCCACGTCCAGGGAGGTTGGCTACAGTCCCATGGATCTTACATTTCTGAATAATATGTGCAACTGTAGTCACAGGAACATCTAGCTGCTTGGACATGGTCTTATAGCCTTTACCTTTAACATGCTTGTCTATAATTTTCTTTCGAATCTCCTGAGACAACTCTTTCCTTCGCTTCCTTTGGTCCATGTTGAGTGTGGTACATACCATGTCACCAAACAACACAGTGACTACCTGGAGCCCTATATATAGGCCCACTGACTGATTACAAGATTGTAGACACCTGTGATGCTAATTAGTGGACACACCTTGAATTAAGATGTCCATTTGGTCACATTATTTTCAGTATTTTCTAGGGGTGCCATCATTTTTGTCCAGGCCTGTTCCACGAGTTTATTTTTTTAAATAATTCTGTTGAAGCATGGTTGAAAAGCAATGTCTGACTTTCACTGGTTAACATTCATAGAATTCTTATTTATTATTACTTTTGTCAGATTAAAGTTATTTATGTGACCATTGTGAGTTTTTCTTTCATTGACCGAAGGGTACCAACAATTTTGTCCACGTGTGTAGCTATGACTTTACAAACATAGTCGGGGTCACCGTCTGTGAAATTTGCTATAGCACTAATGTCTTCATACATACTGGAAATATACTGCATTGCAAACACTTATGACTGCTACATAAGATTTCGTACATCCCTTTTGTAAATCCTTCTTTGTTTTGGGTCTCTGCTTAGAAGTTATACACAAAGAGTAACAATAAAAAACTAATCTGATGAATCTCTGTTCTGCTTCTCCATATGAAGCATTCACAATATATACATACAGTACATACATACAGTATACATAGATGTATAAATAGCTTTCACTAGGTCCTTGTTTTATTTAATGCATACAGTATGTGACAAGTGTTAAAAGGTTTAATTATATAATTATTTTTGCTTAATAATGAAATTGTGCTTATTTATTAACTATATTTTAAACCAGTCAGTTTTCATTCTAACATATAACTTCTGTCGAAAAAACAGGGAAATGTACGGTAGACTTTCACACTAACAGAATTTCAGTGTGTTATTTTTGATGAAATGTTTGCCTCTACATTTAATGCTTTATAACTTTTAACGGTAAAGCTGTAATGTATTCTTTTTTCAAAATTAAAAAAAGCTCCATTTTTATTTCTTTCTTACTAAGAAAACACCATGTTGAGGGAATGTGTAAGCAGGAACTACCAAAATAATGTTTTTTTTTTTTTAGATTATTATAAATAGACATGAATCAGGATGTTGAGCACAGGCTGGTAATTGGATTTTGGTGGACCATAATTATCTTAGAAAAAAGCAAATGCACTAAAACTCCATTAATGCAATCCATACTCCCACTGCACTCAGCACTCACTCACTGCCAGCCTGTGTCTAAAATCACTGAAAAATGATTACCTCCTTGTAGAAGAGATGTCAGAGCAGGAAACTGGCCTGTGTATCTCCTGCCTAAGCCCTGGTCTTCTCCACCAGGCTTTCTTCGTTAAAATCCACTAAAATGTTAGACATTTTCAAAATAGGACAAAAAAACCTGAAAGACGTCTTCCCAATCACTTCTGCATTTGAAATTAATAGGTTAAGGCTAAATTGTACTAAATTGTAAGGTAGAAATATAACATTCCTGTACAAGCATTTGCTGTATACTTTTAAAAGATGTGCATGTGGAGATCACGTCATTAGGTCTTTTGTGTTGTTTAGTTTATCACATGTATAATCATTCATTTTTCCATATTGATTATCCTGTGTAGGGTTGCTGCTGGCCTGAAGCCTATTAGAGGGAGCCCACGGGACAAGGCGGAGATACCCCGGATGTGGTGCAAACCCATCAGAGGCCAAAAGGTATGCAGACACACACACACACACACACACAGGCAGTCATACACTACAGGCAATTTAAAACCACAAATTACCTGTGGGGGAAACAGAAGTACCCAGAGGGAACCGACAAAGGAGAACATGCAAACTCCACACACAAACTGGAAGTGAGATTCGAACCTCTCACCCAGAAAGTGCAAGGCAACAGTGCCGGCTCTTTGAGTTTCCTAACTCCCAACATGAATGATCATATATTTACATTTTTCAGGGACTTTAATTGCATAAAAAAAACTTTTAAGGGGGTCACAGAAGAAGAAATGTAGCTGCTTTAAATTAAATTATTAACATGTTAGATTTTTCAGCTCATAATAACAAACAACATTTATCTACGGTACCAGTCAAAAGTATAGACACACCTTCTAATTCAATGTTTGATGGCAAAACTCATTAAGCGTCATGTTGAAACTGGTTCTCATGAAGCCCACCCCAGGAGAGCAAGACCAAAACTTATCTCTGCTGCATAGGAGAAATTAATTTAGAGTTACCAGCCTCAAAAATTGTCAGTTAACAGCACCTCAGATTGGAGCCTGTATAAAGTCTTTACAGAGCATACATAGCAGATACATCTCAATATCATCTTTTCAAAGAAGATTATTTCATATTTTGGATGCCTTCAGAATTGTGCTACAATGTAGAAAGAAATAAAATTCTGGGAAGACTACTGAATTAAGAGGTGTCCAAATATTTGACTTGTAGTGTGCATGAATTTTAATACCCAAGCAAGTAGAAATAAAGCAGCCAACGATCTGCGTGAGGCTACCTGAATTCCAGAGCAGCTATGACTCTTTAAAAGACTCAAGACATGTTAAAACAGTAACAAAGCTTAGAGATATTATTGTGTTAAATGAAAGTGGACTGCGCTGAGTTTACTGGCTGACCACTAAGTACAACTGTCTCCTTGACAACTGGTTGGTTTCCTGGTGGTTAGGATTAATATGCAGTATTTAACAGTCATTTAAAAGAAGTTTACTTGTATTTATTTAATAAATTAAGAGATTTTACATACCTAATTGTTCACCCTGAGATAAAAAAAATACTGTATATATATATATATATAAACCAGGTCAAAACTGAAGGTGTGGTCTTTTGCCTTTGCTACAAAACACTAAACCTGGTTCTTCATTACCAGGTCGAGGGGTCGCCACAAAGGATAATCTGATCCACACTCATAACTTGCCACAGGTTTTACGCCGGATGTCCTTCATGATTCTACCCTCTTATTTTATTTGGTGCCAGCACTGTATCCAGTGGCTGGGGTTTGTGCATTGGGTGGGAATTGAACCCAGGCCTTCTGCATGGCATGCAAGAAACTTATCAATGTCAAATAGTTATAATTCTAATTATGATTGAAATGATGATTATATGGCGGCACAGTGGCTTAGTGGTTACCACTGTGGCCTCGCACCTCCAGGGCTGAGGTTCGATTCCTGCCTGTGCATGGAGTGCTATATTGTCTTCATGCTTGGTCAGTTTCCTCCAGGTACTCCAGTTTCCTCCCACAGCTCAAAGCTAATTGGTGTTTTCAAAGTGCCCATAATGTGTGTGTCCTGTGATGGATTGACCTTGTCCAGGGTCTAACCCTCTTTGTGCCTAAAGTCTCCTGGGATAGGCTCCAGGCCCCTGCAACCCAGTATGTATAGGATAAGCAGAACAGAAGATGAATAAATGACAAATCACATGTCTTTGAAGTTATTAAAATAAAATTATTATATTTCTATAAAAATACTTATAAATATGCAAAGTAATAATATTCTATGAAAATAAAAAACCTAGAATTTGAAATAAAATCTAGAATTTTCTACTTATTGATTTTTAAAAAAGTTATAATTGTTATTATATGCGAAGTCATAACTGCACCACCATCCATGACATTGACACTAGCAATATTTATTTATTTTAAATATTATATTTGATTAATCCGTATTTCAGTCGGGCAGTAATTTACAGACGGTCCCTAACCCGCGCAGTAGGCTAGGTGTTGTCGCCGGACACTGTAGTGAATAACCGGCACAAATCTGAGTCTGGATCGCTTTCGAATATACAACGTCCAACTTAGAACCAACTTCACCGCGGTCTTGATAATATCATCTCGGGACACTTTTATTTTGCTTCGAGCTTCTCTCTCTAGAGTTGTATCTCAGTTCACAGGGCTGTCAAACTCAGCTAGCCTCTCCCCGTTAGACGAGCTAGCTGGTTAGCTTTAATTCCAAATGGCATCGGTTGAGGAAATGTCTAATGCTGTGCTAGACGCAGTAGAGGACGCGAAGACAAACTATGACAATGTGGAAGAAGAGCTCAATATGGATGAGGAGGAACCTCTGAGCGGCGGATATATGTTTTACAGGTAAACCTGCAGCCTGGAGGCTAGGCTGCTAGCTAGTGACTTAGCATAGCCGGCTGCTGTGGTCTCTCAGAGGTTTATAAGGTTTATTGTGGTTTACTCACTGGGTACTAGATTATCTAGGAAAGCGTTAAGTATGTGATTAATTTACTGGTTTTCATTCAAACTGTGTTTGTGAACCAAGCAAAGCTGACTAGCCGGTTTATTTCCAGCCAGTTTCACTGAACTCGGTCTGCTAGCTCTTAGCAGTCCCACTGCTCTCCTGCAAAACCCAGCTTGTCCTCGCCAGTTATCAGTTAATCCTCTTTGTCAGCTACCAGTTTGAGTAGCTTGTGTTTGTGCATTCGGTAGCTTAGCTTAGCTCAACAAACCAAGCTGCATATTCATATTAATTAGATGCAGCACAAGTCTCTCTGTTTCTTTTCAAAGGGACAGGAAAGAGTGGGCAGATCTGGAGCCTGTTCCTCAGGATGATGGACCCAACCCTGTGGTAAAAATAGCATATTCAGACAGATGTGAGTGAGTTTTTTTTTTTTTTTTTTTTACCATTTGCTTTATGTTGTATTTATTGAAGTGTCATTAAACATTTTGGTTTTGTGTCTTTACAGTTACAGATGTTTATGATTACTTCAGAGCCTTGCTAAAGAATGATGAGAAGAGCGAGAGAGCTTTCGCCCTCACTGCCGATGCCATCGACCTTAACGCTGCAAATTATACAGTATGGTGAGTTCTGTAGACTGTGGTAAAAGTTTCATTCACTCCACAGTACCAGTCAAAAGTCTGGACACACCTTCTAAACCCATAGTTCTTGTATGTATTTGGTCCTCCATAGTGTGTGCCCTGCGTTGGACTGGCACCCTGTCCAGCGTGTACCCCATCTTGTACCCTAAGTTTCTTAGGATAGGCTCCAGGCTCCCTGACCCTGTATAAAATAATAGAAAATGAATGAGCATCATAACTAAAAATTGTGGAGTGAAGTGTGGAGTGATGTTTAGTGTACCAAAGGCAAAAGACCACAGCTTCAGTTTTGAAACAGTTAAAACATATTAACCAGTTGGAGCCTAACCACCAAGTACACAGCAAAATCCTTAGTCTTGAATTAACACCCAGAGTGTTGATTTAACACTTTCAGAGTACATTCGTGACCATTAGGTTGATTTAACACTTGGGGTGTTAAATCAACACTGGGAATTTTGCAGTGTAGTTGGTTAATCAGGCAGCTCAGAAAATTTAAAACGTGCAGAAAATCAGACCAAAGTGCTCAGCGATATTCTCAGTGTTTGTAAGAACCAGGAAGCGTTCAAGTCCGACAGGAATTCTGGTAGACTTGAGCACGGTGTTGGCTAATTCACTTCTACTTGCTTAGGCATTGAAATTTGCACACCTTTTAATTCCATGGTCTTTCCTGATTTTTGTTTCTTTTTGTGAAACAATGCTGACGGTATCCAAAGTGTACAATAGTGAACATTTGAACGGTTGATGTTGAGATCTTACAGTATGCACTGTAAAGCCATAACAGTTCTAATCTGAGTTGCTGTAAATTTGTGATTTTTGAGGCTGGTGACTCTAAATGATCTTCGCCTCTGCAGCAGAGGTAACTTTTGGTCTTGCCTTCCTGGGAAGGTCTCAATGAGAGCTAGTTTCATCGAGCTAGGTTCAGAGCTAGTTTTGCAAATGCACATGATAATACTGTTATTGCAAGAACTATTCCAGAATAACTGACCTTCATGTCTTAAAATAACAACTGACTGTTGTCACTTTGATTGCTTACACCTACATTGTTGGAATTAAATCATTTATTTATTTGTTTATTTTTAAGTAAAAAAGTTAACACAGGCCTCAGAGCTCCCATGTAGGGTGTCTGTTAATCCTCTGACCCCCAGATTTTTCCATACCTCATACATGCTACATTTCACTCCTCCTCCAAACATGGCATCTCAGTTTCCATGTAAATGAGCTATTGCCAAGCCAGAACAGCAGAGCTGAACAACAAGTTGGGAGGTCAGGAGCTGTGTTACAATTATGTGAGAACGGGAGTCACTGATCAGGAAAAGAAGCATTTCATTATTTATTATTATTATCTTTTAAGGAAGACTGGACTGGAAAGTTGGCTTTAAAAGATTGTAACTAGAGGGAGAGTTATAGGTGGTGTTAATGCAGCTTTCAGGATGCCAAGCAAAGGTGCAGAGCGTAATACTAAGGAACATGTAGAGAAGATGGTGTATGGAGTGCCAGGTAAAAGCAGACAAAGGGTTTGTGACAGTGCAAGACAAGATAGGATCAGGGGAGGAATTATTATAGTTTTTTTAAAGAAAGACTGGACTGGAAAGCTGTCTTTAAAAGACCAGTAATAAGTGGGAAAGTGAGACCTACAGGTGGCAGTAATGCACGTTTTGGATGCCTGCTGCTGTTAAACAACAAGGAAGAAGAAAATTGTAATTGGTATGTTTAAGCCTTGGCCAATACAAAATGGAAAGGTTTTTTTTTTTCTCTCTCTCAATGCAAACCGGAGACTGATCTGTATGTCAAAAAAAATACTAAAAGGTGAATTTTGTGTAACAGCGTTAAAAAAAAAAAAAAAAAATATATATATATATATATATTTTGTAAAACTGGCTTACCGATTCGATTCAGTACGAATCTTGGAATGTTTGAAGAAAAGTTTGAATGGAGGAAAAGTAAACACAGGTTTAATTTTAAAAACAAAATGTACTACATGTACTTGTGCTTCACGTGTTCTGAAAAATACATTTGCACATTAATAAATTCTACCTCGCATTGAATTAATAAATAGTCTCTGACCTGGAGACCTGCTCACATGCTTGACTAAAACTTAAGAAGCTCAGTAGCAGCAGGTGCCATTTTAACTAGAAATAAAGCTCCAAAGTTAGAGAAACTGCCGATTAGATTTTTCCCCCCTCTCGTACTGTCAGTTTCGGTGATGTGCGGCTGGTGTTATTTAAAAGTTAATGAAGAGCTGTTTTTAACTCTTATAACATGGTTATGTAACTCGTAATCTGAACTGTGTGTCCAGACGATCACTCTTGCAAGAGATTTCTTGTTGAATTCACAGGTTATAATGGGTAACCTGTGAATGTAAGGTCCAGTCTGGGTGAAACCCACCTGCCATGTCTGTCATTCTGACCTGTGGACTGTAAATGCAGAAAGACAGCATCTGTCTCTGTCGTTATTTTGTGATGGAAACTATAGACCAAGGTGGTGATGATCAACATGTTTTGTGCCAGTACTATAAAGAATCTCGCATTCTTGCAATCTTTATTTTGGACAGATATGTCAGAACTTCACATGTAGCATTTGACATTAGGCTTTGAAAATCACATGATGCAATTCCTGACTGAATATACACATACTCATAATGAAAAAAATTATAATGATGATGATGATGATCAAAAGTACCAAGCAAAGAAATGAGTTACCTTAGCTGAGTACAATTTGAAATGAGGTTACTGGCTGTTCTTGCGGA
Source organism: Clarias fuscus (assembly GCA_030347435.1). NCBI lineage: Eukaryota > Metazoa > Chordata > Actinopteri > Siluriformes > Clariidae > Clarias > Clarias fuscus. Next base: position 21,795,203 of record CM059214.1, on the reverse strand, counting down.
TCTGACATCTCAGTGGCTGACAGGGTAGGGTTCTTGGGACTTTATTAGTGCAGCACACTCATCTTTAACGCACTTGACGGCTTTATTGGCTTCAGTTGGATTTTAAAAAAAGGGTCTTGTACCTTGAGTCCAAAAGAGTTGTGATGGTAATAATACTTAATGATTCCAAATATGATACAGTATCTCTGGGATGTCCGATCAGGTTTTCATTCAGCTGCCTTGCTGTCTATGTGGTCGTGATGCAATACCTGGATCCAGACATTCTTTTCTCCACAGATACATACAGTACTGTGCAAAGGTCTTATGCACCATATTATCTCTTATGCACAAAACTATTCACTATTTAAAAAAAATCTTTAACAATAAGGAATAAATAAGCTTACAGAAGACTATTTGCATGCCCGTAAATAAAGCAACATATTACATGCCAGACCAGTTTTCAGATAAAAAATAAATAAATAAAAAACTAATGTAGTCTTCTGGGTTTTGCATGCTGTTTTACTTCAATTTCTGTGCAAAAGTCTTGGGCACATACAAAAAAATGCCAGAGGCAAAGATGCTTTTAAAATATTTCTACACTAAAAAATGTCACTAATCATTAATAAAAATAAACACAGTCAATATTTGGTGTAAAAACTCTTTGCTTGATTATAATCCGTATTGTTGCATATGAATTTGTGCAGTTTTATAAGTAAAACAGCTGTTAGGTTTTACTTGGTGTGCTGGAGAATGAGCATTTTTAGTAACTCTCACACTTGTTCCTTTCTATTTTAATGGAAAACCCAGGAGGCTGCATTAGTTTTTTTGTTTCCATCTGAATACTGGTCTGTTATGTAATATTCTACTTTCTTTACAGGCATTCAAATATTCTTTTGTAATGTCATTTGTTTATTTTTTAATGTTTTGGAAATATTGAATGGTTCTGTACATAATGCAGACATGATAAACATACATGTATAACAACATTTGTACTACAGATAATATGATGTCTAGGACCTTTGCACAGTAATGCCACTGTGGTTTGATGTTAAGGAGTGAGCATGCATATAGCTTCTTCAATGACCTCATGTTCTTCTGTATTAAGTATTAAGTAGCAAGAGATCGGGTTTTAGCGCTCAGGGATAACCAGCATATGAAAAGTACTGTTCCAAAGTGTTAACACTTTTATAGTTTATAACCTTCACAGCTTCTCAGTTTTTGCTGATCATGGGCCGTGCTCTTTAGCACAGTGTGAAATATGGGACAATTTGTCATGCTTTGTTGCAAACGTCATCGGGTTCTGGAATCTGTTTTAAGGATTTCTTAACTTGTTTAGAATGTGTGTGAGAGATGCAAATGGAACGCCTGACATGAAGAAGTTTGGCGCTTGATATCATGCATCTGTGAGAAGACATTAAACTCTGTCTTTTATGACCCACTCCTCTGTGAGATTCAGTTTGACACAGGTCATATTTTGCCCTGCATGGCTTTGAGAGAAAAAAGGCTGTACTCCCAACAGTGCTGTGCAGAGCTTGTCATCTATATAATGACAAGTTATAGCCAGGTAGCCTGTATAAAATGCTGACTGTCTTTAATGCCCATATTTACCACAGCCTCATCCAACACCTCTTTTCTGGAATCTTGAGGGATAAAAGAGTGATAGTTGTGTGTCTGGAGATAACATGGTATTTATGTATCACAATAAAACAATGGGATATGTTAAAAGGAATCGGAAGTATTGATGCCCTTGGGTTTACTGTTTCAGTGGGGTGTATTTTTGTGCAAAGCTCTTTAATGCCTCGGCACTGATGAAGTGTTGTTTATATAGACTAATTATTTAGAAGCAGATCAGGCGCTTCACCTTTTTAAATTAAATGCCGTGTCAAGGGCAGATAAGGATGCTGATGAATCAGAAATGAAAACAGGCAAATAATGATATGGCAAGATAAAACATCTGGGGGATATAACGGTTCTTTGTAAGCAGTATCTTATGAAGCACTGAAATCTCATTGTTGTGAAAATGTTTTTTGTTGATTCCATAAAGGGTGTATTGCATTTTTATGTCCTTTTGAGCTCCGGGTGGGTGTAGGGTGCAAATATATAATGTATACCAAGAAATGTTGTATTAAAATATTTATACCAGGTTTTTCTTTTTCTGAAGTACTGTATTTGTCAGTAAAAAAAAATTATACACACTATAAAAAACTGTATAGAGTAAAAAGAACACATGCTGGCAGTGTGAAGGTCTTGGGCAAATACAAAAAAAATAGTCAGAAACAAATTTTCTTTGAAAACATTTTTATATTAATGAATAAAAGAGCATTAAAGAGTAATAATATAAATGCAGTCAATATTTGGTGTGAATAATCTTTGCTTTAATAGAATCAGTGGTGTTGGATACAGACTTGTACACTTTTTTATAAAACAGCTGCAAGGTTTTTCTGAGTGTGTTGGAGAACATGGCAGATTTCTTTGGGTAACGTTGTCACACTTGCTTCTTTCTATTTTCATGCAAAACCCAGGAGTCTACTTCAGGTTTTTTGTTTCCATCTGAATACTGGTCCATAATATATTGTTTTCTTTACAGGGATGCATATATTCTTCTATAGTCTGCAATGATTGTCTGATTATATCACATTTTATTTTAACATTTTGTTCTAGGAGCTTTGTTGAGCGCGATCAGTTGTAAGCTAGATAGGCCAACAAAAGTATTTGGCCATCTCACCAATGGATTTTAAATTAGACTTTATCACCCAGCTCTATTTCATATCATAAAGGCTACTGGTGATATGGTTTCTTCATGCTTAGCTTGTTGGAATATTCTGTGCAGGCACTACAGGAGAGTACTACTAAAGGCTTTGGAGAAAGATCTGAGAAAGGAGATGCAATACATCACTGCAATAATAGAAGACCAACCCAAGAACTATCAAGTCTGGTAATATTACCTTTAGTTTATTATCAGTTAACAAATGATAATGATTGTACTGTTTAGTTTGCATTATACAAAACAAACTGTAAATATGCAGTATTTAAAAACCAATCTAACTTCAAAGAAGCTATAGTCTTCATTTTCTTTACTTTTATCTGATATGTAAATTTAATGCAGTTAAACTTTCCCTTTTGACAAACCCCATTTCCCTTGAATGTTTTTTCCCCCCTACATGTAAAGCTTATAGTGTTGTTGCTCTCCGGTCCCCTTGACTGTGTTCTTTGTGCTTGGCTAAAGGCATCACAGGCGCATGGTGGTTGAGTGGCTTAATGATCCATCTGAAGAGCTGCAGTTCACATCTGAGATCCTCATCCAGGATGCCAAGAACTATCATGCATGGCAGCACAGACAATGGGTCATTCAGGTAAAAGTCTGAACAACCTTGTGCTTCTCTCTTCCAGGCATGCAAACTTAAAAATTTTAAGCAGTTTATTTAACTAAATTTTTTTTAAAAGCATTATTAACAGTACATGATAAAAAAAAAAAAAGTGAGGGTGGATCTCAGAAGCAGCAGGCGAAAGGATTTGGTACAAATCTGCTTCTTCTTCTTGGCAGCCGGGATTGTGATTTGCTCCTCCTTCTGCTATGTTTACCGAAGTTCAATGACTTCATCAAGGTAGTTGAAGGATTACAGCAAACTGAAGCTGTTTTATACAGTGTAGTACACTGTATTATACAGTATGTTACATGTGCAGCTATAGAGCGATGGGCATGCATGTCTATTACTGTGTTTAAAATTTTTTTTTCAGGAATGTTAAGTTGTCAGAGTCGAAAGCCTTGTGTATATTTTGTCCCAGTAGGTCAGTGTGTTTGGTTGCTTTATGGAGTGTAAGCACATAATTAAAGCACTATAGCAGTGTTTTCCACAAGTCTAAAATATATTTGCACTGGTAGCTAATATGATGAACTGAATTTTATTTAATTTTAAACAACTATACAAACATGACTTAATTAAAAAATGTTTTAAAAAAATGGCACGGATTCTTAAGATCACATGTTTTTATGATTGCTTTTGATTGTTTCTAATAATAATAATAATAATAATTAAAAAAAATAATAATACGCACATTTTTTGCAATATCATTCCCGTATTCTGGGAGGCAGTAAAGTTTACATGTTTTAAAGGTAATGATAACTTTGTATAATATATAATAACTTTCTGAATAATATATCAGCAAACCCAAATGCACAGTGTGATGTCTAAAGCCTCCTTGACTTTCAGTATAAGCAGTTGTTTTTTAAAATCGTTCTAGTGCTGTGTTGCGGCATAGATCTGCGCTGCTTAAGTTTTAAGGGTTAATCTGCTGGTACGTTTTTTAAAAAATAGCCTATTTTAATCCTTGAATGTTTCAGGGGACTATACTAAAAACAAGAGAAGAACTTGCCAAAAAAAGAGAACCAAGAAAGTTCCTCAGGAAGCACAGGGGAACTATTCCACAAGACTAAAAAAAAAAAAAAAAAAGTCTAGCACTTGCACAGAACAGTGTTTAATTACAATTGATAAGCCTCTTGAGATGTTCTCATGTAATGAGGAAAACACCATAAGAAGTGAATTATTATTTCTATTATTATTACTTTTCATTTGAATAAATATTGTCCTAATTCTAGTGATTGTATAGAGCTTTATTATAAAGATAACATTAACTGAAGAATTTATGAAAACCTGTTACAGAAGGCTATCACAAATTTTTCCTGAATGTCAAGTAAACTAGTGTACAATAAGTGAATTCTGAGTTTCGGGAGGGAATCAATTTGAAATCAATTTTTTTTTTGACGCAGGTGCATAAAAATGCTGACGTATTCCTTTGTTCCCAACTGTTAAACTGTATGCCTGGAGTTGGAATCTGATTAGGATCGAAGCATCTGGCATGTAAAATGTAAACGGCGAGTAGGAAGCTTCAGTATTAATCCTACTCTCTTCTTTGTGTGTGTGTGTGTGTGTGTGTGTCTGTGTGTGTGTCTGTGTGTGTGTCTGTGTGTGTGTCTGTGTGTGTGTCTGTGTGTGTGTCTGTGTGTGTGTCTGTGTGTGTGTCTGTGTGTGTGTCTGTGTGCGTGTGTGTTTGGTGCACAGGAATATAAACTGTGGGATGGGGAGCTGGAATATGTAGAGGAGCTGCTGGAGGAAGATGTGAGGAATAACTCTGCATGGAACCAGCGTCATTTTGTCATCAGTCACACTACCACTTACTCTCCTGCTGATGTGCTAGAGCGAGAAGTGCAGTGAGTTCTGCAAACAGACCTTCCTTTCCTTTTTTTTTCTTGCTTAAGTGATATCAGTTAATTTCCATCTTCCAGGATCCTGTTCTCATTTATTTTATATTTTATTTGATGATTTTAAACACCTGATGAGTTTTTTTCTGTCTCCCTTTGTAAAAGGTACACCATAAAACAAATCAAGAGAGCACCACATAACGAAAGCACATGGAACTATCTGAAAGGGTAAGAGTAAGGCTTGTAGTTTGTTCTCATCAGTGAAAATATATTTATTTGTTTCTGATGTTGCTTTTTAAAATACTTCTAGGGTAACGTGTGCATGCGGACAGTGGATGGCGCTGTTTCTCAATATTGTAGATTTTGTCTTAATCTTACTAGGGCTGAATATACTGAATATAATGCAAAAGTGGGCCACTTTTTTAATAACAGACACAGGTTGTTTTTATGGCACAAGTCGGTAGAGTAAGTCTTCCTCTGTACAAAGCTATACCTTGTCTCCGTCACAAGCGGTGCATTTGTGTCATCGTTGAACTCAACTCTCAAATCCTCTTTGAAAATCCCCTTTGTCACAGTTGATGGTCTCCCACTGTGGAGTTTGTCTTCAATGCTGGTTTCCTTTTCTTTAAACTACTTATTCCCTCTGTGCACATTGCTCTTGTCAATCGTGTCATCTCAGTAAATATTCCGGAGCACAGTGGGAGACCATCAACAGTGACAAAGGGGATTTTCAAAGAGGATTTGAGGGTTTTGTTCAACGATGGCACAAATGCATCTCTTGTGACGGAGACGTGCTATAGCTTTATATAGAGGAACAAGTAACTTTACTAACATTTGTGTGACCTATGTCAGTAAACAGGGTATGTCCACTTTTGCATTACCTTCAGTATAGCCCTTGTATTATGAACAAGACAGAAATTTAACTTGCCTCATTTTGTAAACTCAAGACCATTTTTATAACACTTTTTTTGCATTTGCCATTTGGAGCTTTGCAGGTTTTGAAGTAAAGTGTTACTCTTGTCTGTGATTGATTGAGGTAGGATCCTGCAGGCTACAGGACTCTCAGCGCACCCTGGGGTGCTGCAGCAAGTACAGGAAATGCAGGAGACGTGCTGCTCACCACACCTGCTTGGCTTTCTAGTGGATTTCTATGAGGATGCACTTGAAACCAACAACAGTAACAACGATACAGACACACTCAACAAGGCCTTGGAGGTAAAAAAAAAAAAACACAACCATAATCCTATACTAAAAGTCTGCATACATAACAGAAATAAACACTTTTCAGCAAAATGTAACTTCATTTACAACACATCCTCTACATGGTTGCTGTTTCTTAATCAATGCACATGAAGATATTTCTCACTTAGATTGAATTTGTGTTAACACATCAGGTGTTGTATATTTATCTATTAATCTGCACTTCGAATGCACCCCTTTAAATCATCTTTGTGACGGATCCTTTCCTGGTACACCACCTGCTATAAGGATCTTTTCAATACATACTCCATGTCTGTTGTTCAAAGCATTTTAAAGGCTGTGTGCGTGTGGGCGGGGGGAATGATATACACCATAAACTAAGTATTAAAAAATTTTGAGGACAGTTTTTTCATTTCTTCTATGGAGACATTTGGGACACCCTGTCGAAGTTATTATGCTGAATCGATTTATCGAAATAGGATTTTTTTTTTTCTTGAATGCACCACAGCTGTCCCTTGAGCAATTCTTGAGGAACTGGAATTTTACCAAGCTTAGTTTACAAAAAAAAATAAAAATTCAGCAGTTCAATTCTTCAAAATAGAATGTTGAGCTAACTTATCAATTCAGTCCCACAGGGTATTACAAATAAATGTTCTATTTTCTCATGTAAAAAATTGGTAACAACAACATTGTGCAGAACGATCCAAAATTGTAAAAGATGCTTTCTACCTCAGCTAATGACCAGGAAAAAAAATTTATTGATAGAATCCCTAAAACTCTATTAAGTGAAGTGCATGTGTAAGAGAGTAAAAAGGAATTTAAGCTGAGTATGCATCTGTTCTTAAATGAGGTGGATGAACTTGGTATGATTGATGTGTTGACATGCTTATGCATTTAAATTTCAATGGCATATTTTATTTTCTCTCGGATTCATTTGGTTTCTCTGTAGTTATGCACATGAATAATTCTACAGTCCGTATGCGGTAATTTTGAGTCTTGGTTTTGATGTGACATTAGGCCACTTTTGGAAACTCTGCTATTGAAAAAAATACAGAGACGAGTGGTCAGTCAAGACTCAATACCAGATGTTGTCCATCACTAAACAGGCCGTAGTTCATATTTTTATGCTGTGAATTTGGTAAGTGTATAGCTAATGTAAAAATGTTATGATAATGTGGGTGATGGGCGTTTTAAATCAGGGAAGTCAAATTAGTTTACGTGGCACAGCACATACAGTCTTATGCAAAAAAGATTTTGGTGATTTTTTTTTTTAATTGAAAAGATGTTAACCCAGTCTCTCTTGAAAATGGAAAAAATGCACAATATTTTCAGCAAAAATTGATGCCTTCTTGTGCCATAAATTGAACAAAAATAAGAAACATTTATGGCACTGTGCAAAAGTTTAGGCACCATGAGAGATTTTTAAAAAAAGGTTTCAGACCTTAATTAGCTCATTATATCTGATGCATAGTAACAGCTGTCATTAGTAAACGCCAATTTCACAGCTTTACAAATACTTAGATTTTTCAAACCTGGTGCACACACTTGCGGAAATGAAAGTTATTGATGCAGGAGAAGGCTACAAGAAGATAGCAAAGCGTTGTCAGCTTGCAGTTTCCACAGTGAGAAATGTTATTAAGAGAAGAAAAGTCTTGAGGGGAACTGTGGGGGTCAAGATGAGATCTGGAAGACCAAGAAAACTCTGAGAGAACTGCTCATATGCTTGTCAGAAAGACAAATCAAAACCCCCATTTGACTGCAAAAAAAACTGCAGGAAGATTTAGCAGACTCAGGAGTTGTGCTGCACCATTACACTGTGCAGCAATGCTTGCACAGACAAGACCTTCATGGAACAGTCAGCAGAAGAAAACCTTACCTGCGTTCCCATCATAAAATCCAACGTCAGAAGTATGCAACAGATCATCTACAGAAGCCTGATGCGTTTTGGAAACAAGTTCTGTGGACTGATGAAGTTAAAATGAACTCTTTGGCCACAATCAGCAAAGGCATGTTTGGAGAAAAAAAGGGAGCAGCATTTCATATAAAGAACACCTCGCCAACTATTACTCATGGGGGTGGATCTATCATGCTTTGGGTTTGTGTTGCAGCCAGTGGCACAGGAAACATTGCACGGGTGGAGGAAAGAATGGATTCCACTAAATACCAGCAAATTCTGAAAGCAAACATCACACCATCTGTAAAAAAGGCTGAAGCTGAAAAGAGGATGGCTTCTACAACAGGACAATGATCCTAAACATACCTCGAAATCCACTATAGAATAGCTCAAGAGACGCAAGCTTTAGGTTTTGGAATGGCCATCACAGTCTGATGTAAACATCATTTCAAAATTTGTGGGTAGAGCTGTGTATGCAAGATGACCAAAAAAAATTACAGAACTAGAAGCCTTTTGCCAGGAAGAATGGGAGAAAATCCCAAATACAAGAATTGAAAGACTTTTAGCTGGCTATAAAAAGCATTTGCAAGCTGTGATATCTTAAGTGTTACTAAGTACTGGTTATATAAGGTGCCCAAACTTTTGCACTGTGCCACAGTAATGTTTTTATTTTTTATCTTTGTTCAATTTATTTATTCATGACATAAAAAATAACTAATCACCAATGTTTTCTGAAACATTTTTCCCATTTCCAAGAGAGACTATGTTAACTTCTTTTCAATTAAAAAATCACAGAAATCTGTTATTTATCAAGGGGCGCCCAAAATTTTTTGCATGAGACTGTACGTACATACTCTCACCATTCAGTTTTATTAATAAAACCGTATCAATATTGGGTCGATCTCCTTTCGCTCTGAGAGCGTCCTCAGTTATTCATGCTTTGAGTCTTGTTCTGGTTCTTGCAACTAATCCACTATTCTACCACAGCCTCCAGATGATTTACTAATTTGTGTCGATAAAGGGATGCACATAGGCAGCAGCAGTACTTGTTAGAAATTTTAGCATTCAAACTATGCTTGATTGGTATTAAGCGGATCAGCAGCATGATTGTGTAACATCATGGATTTTATTTTATTTTTTTGTTCTCCATAAGTAAAATTTAAAAAGTCAACCTCCTATATATTCTAGATTTATTACACATACACACGTGGACAAAATTGTTGGTACCCTTCGGTCAATGAAAGAAAAACTCACAAGGGTCACATAAATAACTTTAATCTGACAAAAGTAATAATTTTAAAAAATTCTATGAATGTTAACCAATGAAAGTCAGACATTGCTTTTCAACAGAATTATTTTAAAAAATAAACTCATGGAACAGGCCTGGACAAAAATGATGGTACCCCTAAAAAATACTGAAAATAATGTGACCAAAGGGACATGTTAATTCAAGGTGTGTCCACTAATTAGCATCACAGGTGTCTGCAATCTTGTAATCAGTCAGTGGGCCTATATATAGGGCTCCAGGTAGTCACTGTGTTGTTTGGTGACATGGTATGTACCACACTCAACATGGACCAGAGGAAGTGAAGGAAAGAGTTGTCTCAGGAGATTCGAAAGAAAATTATAGACAAGCATGTTAAAGGTAAAGGCTATAAGACCATCTCCAAGCAGCTAGATGTTCCTGTGACTAGAGTTGTACATATTATTCAGAAATTTAAGATCCATTGGACTGTAGCCAACCTCCCTGGACGTGGCCGCAGGAGGAAAATTGATGACAAATCAAAGAGCCGGATAATCCGAATGGTAACAAAAGAGCCCAGAAAGACTTCTAAAGAGATCCAAGGTGAACTTCATGCTCAAGGAACATCAGTGTCAGATCGCACCATCCGTCGTTGTTTGAGCCAAAGTGGTGGACTACATGGGAGACGACCAAGGAGGACACCATTGTTGAAAACAAATCATAAAAACAAATCAGACTGGAATATGCCAAACTACATGTTGACAAGCCACAAAGCTTCTGGGAGAATGTCCTATGGACAGATGAGACAAAAATGAAAGGCAAATTTTGCTAATTATACTTGAAGCATATCAAGAAAAGAACACTGTACCTACTGTGAAACATGGAGAAGGCTCTGTTATGTTCTGGGGCTGCTTTGCTGCATCTGGCACAGGGTGTCTTGAATCTGTGCAGGGTACAATGAAATCTCAAGACTATCAAGGGATTCTAGAGAGAAATGTGCTGGCCAGTGTCAGAAAGCTGAGTCTCAGTCGCAGGTCATGGGTCTTGCAACAGGACAATGACCCAAAACACACAGCTAAAAACACCCAAGAATGGCTAAGAGGAAAACAGTGGACTATTCTAAAGTGGCCTTCTATGAGCCCTGACCTCAATCCTATTGAGCATCTTTGGAAGGAGCTGAAACATGCTGTCTGGAAAAGGCACCCTTCAAACCGGAAACAACTGGAGGAGCTTGCTCATGAGGAGTGGGCCAAAATACCTGCAGAGAGGTGCAGAAGTCTCATTGACAGTTACAGGAATCGTTTGATTGCAGTGATTGCCTCAAAAGGTTGTGCAACAAACTATTAAGTTAGGGGTACCATCATTTTTGTCCAGGCCTGTTCCATGAGTTCGTTTTTTAAAATAATTCTGTTGAAGCATGGTTGAAAAGCAGTGTCTGACTTTCATTGGTTAACATTCATAGAATTCTTATTTATTATTAATTTTGTCAGATTAAAGTTATTTCTGTGACCATTGTGAGTTTTTCTTTCATTGACCGAAGGGTACCAACAATTTTGTCCACGTGTGTAAAATGAATTTTCACTTAATACTGGATTGGGACTCCTTTAACACAAATTACTGCATCAATGAGGTAGGACATGAAAGCAATCAGCCGGTGTCACTGCTGAGGCGTTATGAAGATGAGGTTGCTTTGATGGCAGCCTTCAGCTCATCTGTATTGTTGAGCCGGGCGTTTCTCATCTTCCTCTTGACAATACATTATAGATTCTCTATGGGGGTCAGATAAGATGGCTGGCCAGTAGTTTTGGGAATGTGTTCAAGTGCTTAGTCCTGTTGGAAAAGCAAACAGCATCTATATAAAGCTTGGGAGCAGACGGAAGTGCTTTAAAATCTCCTGATAGATGACTGCATTGACTTTGGACTTGATAAAACATAAGGGTCTAAAACCAGCAGATGGTACATGGTATCCCAAATCATCAGACTGTGGAAACTTCATACTGAACTTCAAGCCACTTGGATTCTGTTCACCTCCACACTTTCCTACCTCATGTTTCACTTTCAGTAAATTTTTCATGAATATGGTTTGATGCAGCTGTCTGCGAACAGCCCACCGTTTCAGCAAAGACCTTCTATGGCTTACCCTCACCTGTCAAGTCAACAGTCTTGACCATAATTGTAGTTGCATGTACTGAACCAGACTGAGAGATACACAGTATTAATTCTACGAATAAGTGAAATACTCAAAAATTTTGTGATTAAAGGAATGGTAAGCTATAATTATTGAAATTCAAACAAATAAAGACCTGAAATATTTCAATCGACGTATAATGAATCCATAGTGAAATTCACTTTTTGACTTAAATTCCAAAGAAAATAAACCTTTTGCATTAAGTATTTATGTATACATACTTAGACACATGCACCGCATCTTCAAGAAAGTTGCATTGCATTTGACTGTTGCATTGGACTGCTTTTATCATTGATTAAAATGCATATTCACCATGGCATTGTTTTGGCAATCTTATGCAGTATTGCAACATTAATACATTCATATCTGTCCAGAGTTGCATTCATTTTTGGCTGAAATCTTGTATCTTGAAAACTAAAATTTTCACTTGTATTGTAATATATTCTACCCCTTGACAAGTGACATGTAACAAGTTCAATAATCAATAATATTCACTTCCCCTGTCAGTGGTTTTAATGTTTTGGTTCGTATATGTGCATGTCTGTCCAACATATGTTGGTATACAGATTACTATTCTCAGCCAGTGCAACTCAAATTACAGTTCACATGTTCAAAGACAGATTATTTAATTAAGTAATGTAAATGAAAATGACTTCACAGTGCTTAAAAAAAGTAAATAGTTGCTGTGATCGACCAATTTCTGTGCAGCACTTACTGTGAAATTAGCATAGTATTTTTGAGAAGGAATAAACAAAGTAATTTCACAAAGTTGCTTTAATTAAAACCAACCCCAAATGTGTTTCTCAGCTTTTTTTCATCAGAGTGACTAAGGAATTGCAACACATATACAAGTCCTAAAGAAACAAACCCTTACTTGTGACCTTTTCAAACAAAGCAAGAAGTGCTGAATATTGAGAATCGTTAACAGTAGGATCACTTTTCCTTGAGCTAAAAGGCTTTTAGTGTCTCACAGAGAGGTGTATTGTTCCCTCAGGAATACTACAAACCAATCCCTCTTCCTGTGTGAAAAATGTCAGCTTTACAGTAAAGTGCAGGTCAGACTGCCTGTGTTGCCTGGGGAAATGTGCAGTGTTTTACCATGTAATTTTTCTACTCTATTGTAACTGGTTGTATTTAGCTTTTCCTCATGTACATAAGCACCTGGTCTCTCTTGTAGATCTGTGAGCTGCTTGCCCAGGACAAGGATACTATCCGGCGAGAATACTGGCGCTACGTGGCCCGCTCACTTCAGAGCAAGTACGGTTCAGAAGACATCAATCAAGGAGCAAGAGATCCCCAGCAATAACTCGGAGAAATAAAAATAGATAATGAACCAGAGATCTGTATAAATGGCTAAAGGGAGTAAGACTTAAACACTTAGAAGAGTCACGCTGAACTATGTGTTTTTGTATTTTGGTTTTTACCATATTGGTAAAGCCCGTTATAAATTTGCTGCAAGCCAAGTAAAGGAAGTATATGAAGCCTTTGTGTAGTCATGCAACGATAATTGAAGGCTGCAGTGAATCAGTCATAGTCCAATAGCAAGGTGACAAGAAGTTTGGAATTCCGACTCTGAAGAGAGAAAAAAAGAATCACACAAATATACGCCCAATGCGCAAACATGTACAAACCACTGTTGCCAAAAGTTTCCCTAGAAAACTCTGTAAAGTTCCTGTGTGTATGGTTGTTTTTGTATGCTTACAATAAAAAAAGGCTTAACACAATGTTTATTCTTGTTGTATTGAGATTGCAGGTATACACCCCTGTGGGTGAATCTTTGAAAGTTGCAGGACGAAATGACGAGGATAGAATCTGTACATCTGTCCAGAATTCTCATCAGGTTATCTAGAGATCAGTCTGAAGAATATTAAATCTATCAATATCTTACTTTAAAGATATCAGCAAGATATATAAATCCTCTTGTCTGCATATTTTAAAGTCAGTGACTAACAAGCTAAATCAGTGCACGGGGAAACTAATTTAATCTTGAACAGGTGCGCATTTCCGTATTTGAATGGGGTTTTGCCACTACTGCTGAACAGATGCCTTCTAAATGAATTCAGCCAGCACTCGTCCACGACATTATTTTTGTCTTTTTGGTTTCCCCTGTGTCTGCAGTGTATTTGATTTAGCCCAGTCCCCCTCCCCCTCCCTCCATTATGCCTTGATGAAGTCCTGCAGCTAATAAATTCATACAGTTGTTCAGATTTATGTTGTCTGTAATACATTTTCATAATCCGTTCTCATAAATTTGGGATGTGTTTTAATTGAGCCTGTACCACTGGGATAGTTCATTATCAGGGTTCCGTATGAAAAAAAAATTAATTGGGCAAGGCTGCACAATTGAACTATAGGATTTAACAAAAAATATAAAAATGGAAAATGGCGCAGTATCTGTAATTCTGTGGATAGTCAGGGAAAAGCACTGACTTTTATTCATAGTAAATTGCTTTATTGCTGAAACCATATGGATGAAACTTAATTATGACCTTAATCAAGACAGGAGTGTCAGATTATAATTGCTGGAGGAACATTACATGCATAGTTTAGCGTATCACATCGCATTGCAAAGTAATTCAATTACCCTGGTTTTCATTTCATTTATCAGGAGACAACAACGCAAATCTCGGCAAGGCCATGACTTTCCGAGATCACTGACGACACCTTTTTTGGGGGCGTATTTATCCGTTTGTCTTCAAATACATGATGATTGGCCATGCTGATCCATATTTTCCTGTTTGTTATATTTTAAGCAAGCACTGAATATTGACCAGCCTCTCATATCATGCTAGAGAGAAGAGGAGAATTCTGCATTGGGCAAAGACATTTCCCCCTTTGATTCCTCTGCAACCCCTTTTACCCAGCTTAACAAGCGACATTGTCAGAATTCCCCTGTTAATTTCCCACTAGGACCCTCTGTTTGGTAAAGTGTCAGGGAAGAGAAGTGATTCTGGGTAATACTTCAGGGGCTGTCTCCAAGGCTGGTGAGTAATTGCTGAACTTGTCTGTTTGGGACTGACTGCTCTATTACTAGCGTGTTACCACAAAAACCCAAAGAAATGAATGTGGGCTACTGGATTCTCTTGCTCTCTCCCTTTCATGCTTCCTCTTCTAAAGACAAGCTTATTTGTTCCTTTAACTGATCTTTCCTGCAGCTGTATTCTAAGAAAAATTGTCTGTAAACATGGAGTAGTTTAGAGTTTTCAGCTAACGTGCAACCTCACTGAGCTGCCAGGGGGCCGGACGCTCTTGTGTAATAAATGGGAGCAGAGTTTCATCATTTGAAACTGATTCTGTAGGCGTGCTGATATTTACAGTGCTGAAAGGAAGCTTTCTGGTCCTTTCAAGTTTTTCCACATTTTATGTTTCACACTCGTCTTAAAATGGATTCAAATCCTTTTTTCATTATTCTACACAAAATACTCTTCAATGATAATGTAAAAATGAGTTTGGAGTGATTTGTTCATTGGAGTGATTTGATATTGATTTGCAATATCTCCAGGAGTTGTTCTGAAGCCACTCCTGCGTTGTCAGTATGGTTCAGGTTGTTGTCTTGTCAAAGTATCGCCACAGCCTGAGATCCTGAGCACTCTTTTAAGGGTTTTTAATTCTGGATTGTTATTTATTTTTCTGCATCCACTTTTCCATCATTCTGATTGGTCTCCTAGAAGAATTCTGTCACAGCATGATGATGCCACCACTGTGTTGGACTGTATGGATAGTTTAAAATAGGGTGATGGCTGGTGCCTGATTCCCTGCTTGCAAATAGTTAAATCTTTGTCACCAGGCAAGTAGATTTTGTTTTTCATGGTCTGAGAATCCTTCAGGTGCAACTCTCACGAGGCTGTCACATGCTTTTGATTGAAGAATGGCTTCTGTCTCTACCAAAGAGGCCTGATTGGTGAAGTTCTGCAGTGATGTTATCCTCTTATAAGTGTCTCCATTTTCCACAAGGGAACTTGTGATCTTATTTGAGATAATGACATTTAGGTTATAGGTTACCTCTCTGACCAAGGCACTAGATTTCTGATTGCTCAGTTTGCTCTATGACCAGATATGGGAAGACTGCTTGTTAGTCCAAATTTCTTCCATTTAAGAATGAGGCTATGGTGCCACATGTTGTCTTGATGCTATAATTGAAAGGTTATAGACTGTTTGTCAGTGATTATCTTGTCTTGAACCTGTGCTAAGTTATAGGAAAATAGAGTACCTCCCCCTACAAAAGAATCAAATTGTATACACTGCCTAGCCACGGGAAAAAAAAAAAAACAGTTGGTAATGAGGCTAATCAGAAAAAAAGTTTTCAGTTTGCTAGTGAGCATGAAGATTGGACTTTGGACCAATGGAACAGGTTGATGGGGTTAGCTTTGGATGGTCAAATCTAGGCTGTACAAAATAATGAGGCAATAACAAGAAGTCGGCTTATGGCCTTAATGTAATAAATGGCCCAGTTATCACATTAATGGAGATTTTTCTACCGTGATGGCACAGGCATATTCCACTCAAATTGTAAAAGAGTGGTTCTGGGGGCATGAGGAATCATTTTCACACATGACCCCACCACATTGTGTGCTGTATTCAAGGATAAGGTTAACTGAATGAAATTTTAGAGTGATATATATATATATATATATATAAAGCCTCCATTGAGCAGTTTAGTGATTATAACCTGATGTCCAGTGCACTGTCTGGCCAAAAAAAAAAGTTGCTGTTTCATCAGAAAGTTCAAATTATTGGGCTGCATCAAGCAAAGAAATTCTTTAAATTACTGGAATTGGGTTAAGAACACTCCAATACCATTTTAAAACCTGGAACAATAGTGCTGAGCTGTCAACTTCACCAAAGCAATGAGATCAGAAAAAACCTGAATGACCATGATGAGAGATCACTTAAACACTTCATGAAATTGCATCATAAAGTAAACACCAGTAGAAATCACAGATACAGTATGTTCATTAGTGAACATACACCATTTCCACATGCACAATTTGATGGAAACTCACAAAATTGGGCAAATTGTTAGTGAAAGTAATAATAATAAAAATTAAAAAAAAGGTTGGCGTTTTGGAGACTTTGGAGCAAAGAAAAAAGGTCAGGTGATCTGATACATTCAGATTGATCCTATTTTAGTGTGGGTGTGTCAGGGTAAGAAAGGAAGTGCATTAATTGATGCACCCCTCATGCATAGTGGCCACTGTACAAGCCTCGGGAGGCAGTGTTATGATCCAAGGTTACTTCACTCGGCCAGGAATAGGCAGTCTAATCCCGGCAATGCTATGTGGCAATCAAATGTAGTCTGTTGACGATGAGTGTATTGAATTATCAGGTTATCATATTAATTTCTTTTTTCCCTTTTGTGCATAGGCATATTCCAGGACTCAGCGTGTGAAAGAGTAGCTTTGGGAGTATGAGGAATGATTTTTGCATATAATTTGGCCCCCACATTGTGCGCTGTAATCAAAGCTGAAGATGGCCTAGGGAAACATCACCATTGAGATTGAGCCCGAGCATACTACAGCACTGAGCACTACCTTTAATGTTTTACACACCTCACTGATTACCCTTAGTTAACGCTGACTGATGAAGACTCATATCATTAACTTTAACTATGGGAAACTACTTTATGTGTCTAGCACCCTGTTATTACCTTTAGTGCCTGGTGCTCTGACTAACTACAGCTTCTGATGCCCTTAGGCCTAGTTAATTTTATGTCACCTTGTGCTCCTGTGTGAATCATCTGTATGCTCTTCATCTTCACTTGTGACTGAATTTCTGCCGAAGTGGATGGTCACATATTGTTGCCTATAGGGTTGCACTAACATAATAAAACAGTACCCAAGATCTCTCCTTGTTTCTTTTTTAGAACATATACCTGGATGCTGTAGTTTTATACAAAGTAACCATAAATTGCCATGTTCTATCATTTACACTGATATACTTAGT
Organism: Clarias fuscus; assembly: GCA_030347435.1. Classification (NCBI taxonomy): domain Eukaryota; kingdom Metazoa; phylum Chordata; class Actinopteri; order Siluriformes; family Clariidae; genus Clarias; species Clarias fuscus. The sequence goes on along the minus strand of CM059214.1, from coordinate 21,777,556 downwards.
ATTATTCCTGTTTGTAGTATCAACTTGTAGAGTAGTTAACATTTTATAAGTGCTATATCTGGTGAAGTAGATGGGTTTTCATTTGACTGGTTCTTCTAAGGGTGTCTCTCAGGGAGGTTTTCCTTGTTACTGCTGCCTCTGGCTTGATCAATTAAGTTCTGAATCTATATCCAGATTTTCCTAAAGCTGCTCTGTGACAATATCAACTGTTAACAGTGCAATACAAACAGAGTTGAATTGAATTGAAGTATTTCATTTTGCTACTCATATCTGGATTCACAGGCCTCACAAGTGTTGAACCGACTTCTAAAAATAAATAAAACATGCACTGTTTTTTTTAAATACACGGAAACGAGGAAGGAAGATCTTGGTAAGCTTTTTATAGCCACCAAGGGAAATGCCAGGTACATGAAAGTAAATGAGGTGGAAACTCATGAGAGATGATCTGTAAGAAATGATTTCTGTAGTCCTGTCTCTAAATGATACCAATCCATTATTAATTTCAGGTTGTGCCAAGAACCCAGTCACCCAACCCAAAGTACGACGTGACAAGTCACAGAGGTCTTTCATGGTTTTAAGTTAACCTAGAGCACGATCATCCGATGATGGGTTTGTTTCAAATGAATGAAAAATGTCTGTGTTACCATAGCGGGTACATTGAGGAACTTTAGAAATTTGAAAAATTGATTGCTAGGCTACACTAGGCCATGATTTTCTCTCTCTCTCTCTCTCTCTCTCTCTCTCTCTCTCTCTCTCTCTCTCTCTCTCTCTCTCTCACTCACTCACTCACTCACACACACACACACACACACACACACACACACACAGACAAATGTAGCTCTTCATGACACAGGGCAGGTAAGCCCTTATCTGTTGTCGAGCACAGGGAGGGAATACCAATGACTTCACTGATGCTTGTTTCAGTGCCTTATTAAGTCCTGCACATTTCTGTTTCCCTGCTATATATCAAGTTATGGTGTTATATTTCTCAAACTAATGTGACTAATATGTCACTCAGGTGTGCGCATAAGTATGATTAGGACAGTAAATATATACCACAGAGCTAGGGAATAAAAAAAGGAAAATACATTTAGAATAAATATGCATGCTATGTGCTATAATATGCATGTCCCTGTCAGGTACAGTGGAATTATGTTATTTATAATAGTGCATTGTATACATAAGGAAGCAGAGTCATTTGTTGTTCTGGAGCCGTTTATTAAATTAGATTGCACCGTGTTTGGTACCTGAGGCAAGACCCTGAATCCTGCTTTGAAACTTGATAAGTTCAAGTCTGTTCAAAGCTGTTTTTTTTTTAAGTAAAGTATCTAAGACAAGCCTAATTTAAAGAGGAAGAAGAACCTATTTAAAGTTTATTCATTTCCCCTATATGGACGATATACTGATTTCATGGGTATTTGTTTCACCTGCATGTCAAGCGCTGAGATCATTGGTTAATGTAAAATTGTTTCCACATGAATGTCTATCCTCATTGCATATTTCAAATTGGAAAACAAAGGAAGTGTAGGTAAGCTAATGGGCCTCTCCAGCTTCCTGTGTGATTCTCTGAGGAATCTTTCAGAGCAGCTGTAGCTGTCATACTCTGATGTGTATGTGCTCAGGAGTATATGATAGTATCGCTCTGCCTTGCCTTCTCAAACATTTCCCATTTCCCACCATAGCAACCTGATGCTTTATTGACAGAGAAAGAGTGTGTGTGTTTGTGTGTATCATGAGCTTCAGCAAATAGCACCCTCACTTTCTTACCCTTTAATCTTTGTTGTCAACAACTGCTGGTGACACTCACTGGTGAGTGCGACTATGGCCCCAATTTGCTCTGAGGTACTTTTTAGCTTTTTTTTTTTTCTCCCCCTGATCCCCCACCTCCCTTACAGCATTAGAGCAGCAACAATTCTTATGTTTTTTTTGCTATACACTGAACACATTTGGATTTGAGATCAAGAGATGAACATTAGACAAACAAAATGTCTCAAAGGACAACATTTTCTTTTGTTGGATCCGTTCTATTTTTTGAAGTGATCAAAATTACTGGAACATGTGACTAATGGTTCCTTCTTGTTGCCTTCTTTGTTAGATTTATTGTTTAAACGGGTAATAGTTCTGAATGTCTATGCTTGGTTTAAACCCTGGGTGTCACCTGTGAAGACATTTGTTGTTCATGAAAAGGATAAACCAACATAAACCACCACCTTAGATGCTTCAAGGTTATAAGTGACTTTTACATCTGCACCATCAAGAGCATCGTGATAAGAAGCATCACAGTGTGGTTTGGAAACAGAACCAAGAAGGCCAGGCAGGTCTCCAGAGGATGGTACGATCAGCTGAGTCCACCATCTGCTCTGAGATCACTGACCTGAAATCTTTCTGCAGCAAGCGGTACTGGATCAAGATAGCGAATGACCTCAGCCATCTAAACAATGGACTCTGCTCGCTGTTATATTCAGGAAGATGCTTCTGCTTCCTGAAGGCCAACACAGCGAGAATGAGGAATGAGGAGGAGCGTCGTCACACAGGTCATCTGCAGGACTGGACTAGGTTTGGGCAACATGAGCAGCCAGTCAGAGTGGCATCTTACAGTGCAGCCGCTTATGATTTTCCATCACTCATTTGCAAGTCACATCAACGATATTATTACACTATGTGGGTCAGTTAACAATGACCGAGCAGGCGTCCTGATTCTAGGCTGCTGTCTTGGAAGGTCTCCCACTCAGAAGTAGAGCTATGTGTGTGTGTGACCTCAGGGGGAGAAATAGCACACCTCTAACTTTATACAGCAGTGGACTTAATAAAATCAATTCACAAGAAAAATCACACAAGAAAAAAAGCTACCAAGCAAACATTCATAATACTTTTAATATATACAGCACGGTATAGTTTTAGGTGGCATATTGGTGGTGCATAGTGGTTAGTACTTTCGCTTCTTACAAGGTTGAGGGCTTAATTATCTCCTTGGGTCTACAGTATGTGCGGTAAAATCAGAATGATTGAGTGACAGTGTATAGTTTTACAGGCATGATGCATTTTATCATGCCCGTATGAAATCATTAATAATGATATAAAACCTGCACACCCAATAATGTAGTGATACTTGCCAAATAAAAAAATAATATATATTAATAAAAGGTCAAACCCATCAGCTGTGCAGATTAGAAAAAAAGGTTAAAAAGGGACAAATATCCAGAAGAAGGTATGCAGCTATGTTTTCTCTTTGTGAGTTTAATGTGCATGTAATTAAACAGGTTAGTATAACACTAATGTGTGTTCACCTATATTATGCTGATATATTTTATTTGCATTTTACAAATATTTAAATAAAATTTTATAGTTTGTTTTTGCAGTTTATTTGAAGCATCCCTTATATATAGTACATTTATTTCTCTCTCTCTCTCTCTCTCTCTCTCTCTCTCTCTCTCTCTCTCTCTCTCTATATATATATATATATATATATATATATATACATACATACATACACACGTGGACAAAATTGTTGGTACCCTTCGGTCAATGAAAGAAAAACTCACAATGGTCACAGAAATAACTTTAATCTGACAAAAGTAATAATTAAAAAAAATTCTATGAATGTTAACCAATGAAAGTCAGACACTGCATTTCAACTATGCTTCAACAGAATTATTTAAAAAGATTAACTCATGGAACAGGCTTGGACAAAAACGATGTGTTGAGAAAATACTGAGAATAATGTGACCAAAGGGACATGTTAATTCATATTATTCAGAAATTTAAGATCCATGGGACTGTAGCCAACCTCCCTGGACGTGGCCGCAGGAGGAAAATTGATGACAAATCAAAGAGACGGATAATCCGAATGGTAACAAAAGAGTCCAGAAAGACTTCTAAAGAGATCCAAGGTGAACTTCATGCTCAAGGAACATCAGTGTCAGATCGCACCATCCGTCGTTGTTTGAGCCAAAGTGGACTACATGGGAGACGACCAAGGAGGACACCATTGTTGAAAACAAATCATAAAAAAGCCAGAATGGAATATGTCAAACTACATGTTGACAAGCCAAAAAGCTTCTGGGAGAATGTCCTATGGACAGATGAGACAAAAATGGAACTTTTTGCCAAGACACATCAGCTCTATGTTCATAGACGGAAAAATGAAGCATATGAAGAAAAGAACACTGTCCCTACTGTGAAACATGGAGGAGGCTCTGTTATGTTCTGAAGCTGCTTTGCTGCATCTTGCACAGGGTGTCTTGAATCTGTGCAGGGTACAATGAAATCTCAAGACTATCAAGGGATTCTAGAGAGAAATGTGCAGGCCAGTGTCAGAAAGCTGGGTCTCGGTCGCAGGTCATGGGTCTTGCAACAGGACAATGACCCAAAACACACAGCTAAAAACACCCAAGAATGGCTAAGAGGAAAACATTGGACTATTCTAAAGTGGCCTTCTATGAGCCCTGACCTCAATCCTATTGAGCATCTTTGGAAGGAGCTGAAACAGGCTGTCTGGAAAAGGCGCCCTTCAAACCGGAAACAACTGGAGCAGCTTGCTCATGAGGAGTGGGCCAAAATACCTGCAGAGAGGTGCAGAAGTCTCATTGACAGTTACAGGAATCGTTTGATTGCAGTGATTGCCTCAAAAGGTTGTGCAACAAACTATTAAGTTAGGGGTACCATCATTTTTGTCCAGGCCTGTTCCATACTTTTGTCAGATTAAAGTTATTTCTGTGACCATTGTGAGTTTTTCTTTCATTGACCAAAGGGTACCAACAATTTTGTCCACGTGGGTGTGTGTGTATATATATATATATATATATATATATATATATATATTTTTTTTTTTCTACCTGTATAATAGTAAATTCTGATTTATGTAACAGTAATAAGCTTTCATTACATATCTTAATATGTATGGTTGTGTGTGTGACAAATTTTGAATTTGGAGACCAGAGAACTGTCTGTGGGAGAAAAATAAGCTGGCAAATTAGTAGAAAATTATCACATTGCACAGCAAGTTGCACTAACAACCAGACACTAAGCAGATTGGCCAAGGACAACAACAGCAGTTGATGATAGAAACATTGTGAGAGCTGTGAAGAAAACACCAAATACAACAGCCAGTGTCATCACTAACAGCATCCACATGGTAGGGTGTTCAGTACATAGGGCAGTGGTGGCTCAGAGGGCTAAGGCTCTGAGTTACTGATAACTGATACCAGCTCAGCCAGGTTGCCATTGTTGGGTCTTTGAGCAAGGCCCTTAACCCTAACTGCTCCAGGGGCGCTGTAACATGGCTGACCCTGCGCTCTGACCCCAATTACACTGGGATATGTGAAGAAGGAATTTCACTGTGCTGTAATGTATATGTGACAAAATAAAGGCTTTACTTATTTACTTATTACTGTATGTATCACAATCCAATATTTAAAGGAGAATTCTAGAGCAAAACTCTATAAGCAGTAAGAATCAGAAGTCTAGATTGGAATTTGCTAATTAAAAAACAAATTTGTTTGATTAAAATCAAAGTGAGTTAATGGTTCTTTGCTTACTGAAAAGTTTTACTGGGAAGTGACAAAAATAAAACCCTCTAGATGTAGAATCAAAGTGCAGCATATAAAAAGCTCTTAAGAGAATTCCCACATGCAATTGGAAAACTATTTTTAATTTCTCTCTCTCTCTCTCTCTCTCTCTCTCTCTCTCTCTCTCTCTCTCTCTCTCTCTCTCTCTCTCTCTCTCTCTCTCTCCCTCTCTCTCTCTCTCTCTCATAGTTATCAAATCTAACACATTTTCTCCAGAGACTGTTAATCTCCTGCATGAATGTCACAGAATGCCAGCTCTCTACTCTACTGTTAGGGAAAAGAGATCAATCTAAAGGCTTATATCATCATACACCATTTGCTTTTGCTTTTACAAAATTTCCAATACTTATTGTTTTCTAAAAGTGATCAAATATGGTCAAAAAGTGTGTGGACACCTGGCCATCACATCAAGTTTTCCCACAAAGTTTGAAGCATACAGTTGTTCAGTATTTTTTGTATGCTGTTCAAAGATGTTCAAACATTTAATGTTATTGAGCTTCATGAAGTCATGGTATTCAAAGAAGTGAAATAAGGTTACTGACCTACACAAAGGGCTGAACTTTATCCCACTGGACACCTTTTATCGCCTGAAATTTGACTATTGCTCTTAAGCAAAATGACCAAATATATCCCTATAGACATGCTCCTAAATCTAGAGGAAAGCCTTCCAAGAAAGAATGACTACACCTGGAATGGGATGTTTAATTTTTTTTGGCTATAATGTATAATGTGCAAAGTCAAAGAACTAAACATTTTATCTGAGCTTTCCAGCTTTGCCTCGTGTAGGTTTGGTAGGCCTGAATCCTGACATATAACTTAACAAATTTTTGGTTTATAGTTTTTAATTTTGTAGGGGTTATACAAAAAGTCTGTTTTCACTATAATGACCATATACTTACCTGCTGGTTGGCTCACTATTACTTACTCCAAAAACCATTTATGATGCCATCACAGGAACACGTTCCCCATTCATTGTTTTATTCTGCTCTTCAAAGCATTATTAATTAAATTATTTTGAGATATTTGCATGTACTATTTACAATTGCTCCTGCAAGAGCTTTCTCTATATATTTTTAATGAATAGTTTACCACATACATCCTGAAATATTAACTAGTAATTGTTCTAAGCTTGAAATCTTCTCAGAGTGAACTTTTAAACTGGTAAGTTGTCATATCTAATATCGTGTAGAATGTCCCCCAAGATCTACAGGTCCTTACATGGTGAGTATGAATGTAATTTAATTAATGTTAACTTAAGTGTGGTTGAGATATTCTTTATAAAATGTACACTAGTGGTTAATTGGTTGTTTGGGCATATTAATTAGAATTCCTGCTGTAGTTGACTTAGGCCTGAACAAGATGGATATATATATATAGACTCTTCATACTCTAAGGCATGGTGGCTCAGTTGTTAGCACAGTTGCTTCTCACCTCCAGGTCTGAGGGCTCAAATTATGCCCTTTAAACAGTTTGCATTTTTTCTCTTTCTTAGTGGCTTTCCATCAGGTACTCTAGTTTCCCCCCACTTTACCCTGGAGCTTCCAGGATAAGTGTTATGGATGAATAAATAAATGAATGAATGAAATATATTCTCAGAAAAGTGTATTGTAAAGCACCTTCCCCTTTAATAATATAAATAATGGATATATATATTTTTGTGTCTATATGTGTTCATCAGTATATGGCTTTGGTGATTTAATGAATATGATTCACTGCCATTTAGTATCATAGGCCCAGTTTTCTCTAAGTCTCCTCTACCCTTGTGGGAACTGTTTGCAACTGTAATGATTATGTTTACTCTGGAGCATTCCTGTACCACTACACAAAAAGTAATTATGCAAACAAAACAGTTCTATACTATAATTACCCTAAAGAGTGCCATTTTATAAGTGTGTATGAGACTGTAGTTGGAACACATTTGTGAAGCCTGTCTAGTTGCTGCATGTTAAGGAGCCTGAACCTAAGGAAAGCCAGAGACATGCAGACACCTGCAGCTTGGCTTAATTGCTGTGATTAGCTCCCTCATGGGAATAATTGTTGGTTGCTATAGCTGAAATTAGTGCTTCTCTGTATAATTTAAACAGTTTTAATGCAAATGTATTGGGATGATAAATAAAAACAGTTTGGCAGGAGCAATATACACAATCTTGCACTTTGCAGAAAGCTGAAGTAGGAAGCCTGGAGACATTGTCCTCATTTTGAGTGTGATTTTTATGCATGTATGGTTGTCCTAAGGACCTTACATTGACAAAATTATGAATGCAGCTATTTAATACTATGCCTCACGTACCAGTGGGAACCAGCCTCATTTGCAGTACCAACCAGCCATATTGTTTAAAATGTTAACATTATAACCACGTAGGTTTTAGGCTCCCCTTGTGCCTATAACCAGTTAACATTATAACCACCTAGATTTTAGGCTCCCCTTGGGCTCCCCCAGGGTGTCTTTTGTAGCAGGATGTTGGCAGCAGATCCTGTGGGTTGTGTGGTCTACTTTCCGTGGATCAGATTTGTTTACCTGGGTGCTCACGTGCATTGGGATCTGAAGAGTTTGGAGGCCAAGTCAGTGCTTTGCCTGTTAGGCCCTGTGAACAGTGTGATTCTCTGAGTGTTCTGGGTGTTTACTTTTTTTGTGGTTTGTGCTGCATTGGCTTTTCTGTGGGATTGGACCAGATGGCTTGACTTTTGGTCCCTGTGGGCATGGGTGAGCCTTGGGTTCCCATGATCCTGTCATGAGTTTACTGGTATATAATTGATAATCGGTGTTCATGGCTTAATGTTATGTGATGTTAATGTTATGGCTGATTGATGTGTAGTAGATATAAGTAAAATAGTGACTTTGTGTATATAGTTTCTCAGTTTGTTCTCTGTCTATAAACAAGCATAAAAGTTATAAGTAAATGGGTTATTAAACATTTTGGCATTATGCACTTTTTGACAGAAATATAAAATTGGAAACATTTAAAGCACTTTTTTCATTAAAAGTTACTTTGTGCTATCTATTGTTCTTCTATGAAACCTTTTCTCACAGTATTTTTTTTTACCTACAAACCAGCTAATTCAAATATTTTTGGCTATAAAAACAAACAAACAAGAATACAACCAAACCTTGAAAAAACATTTACTTGTGAAAGCAGTTTAAAAAAAAAAGAAGCCTCTGTTTACAAACTTGTATTGATCATCAAAAAAATGACGCAAAAATTCCATGACTTACATTTCGAAAGAATTGTGAGTGTAGTTATCATGTCAGCAAAACACAAGTAACATTAGCCACTCCCTATAATCTGAACTCCGCCTGTAACCTACTAGGCAGCGTTTCAGTACCATGGACAGCTCATAAAGCTCAACAAGCTCTTATGATGCATATACAGTGGTTCAGACTTTATCTTCACTTTCATCACTACAAGCGATAACGCAACCCTTTTATAACTTTCCATCACTTTCTTTCTCAGTAACAGGCTGAATCATTGTTCCTGAATGTTATTTCTACTTTAAGCAATATCATAGTACGTATGTCGTCTTATATATGAGAAAGCTATTTGCATATAACACTAACCGTCTCGAGATTCTGTTTAAGAATGGGAAAGCAGTAAAAGAAAGCATCACTATGTGTCGCATTCTCGAGTTTGCAGCCAGTCGGAGAGGGACGAGTTCAAAGCTCAGACTGAAAGTCAGTCTCACTGATGTGCGCTCGCTCACGGCGGCGCGCGCTGGAGGGCTGTAAGAGCCAGAGGGAGCGTCTTTCCTCTCGGTTTTCACGACTAAGCCCTGCTCAAGTGGATGGCGGGAGAAGGTCATGAAGGTAATCGCTACCTTTAAGCTGGATTTGGGCGGCTGTTACCGCAGAAGGAGCGCGCCCTGCCCATCAATTATTCATCCGTTGGTGAAGCGGTGGGAAACGGCGGCACGGCACGTGGCTCCGCACATCCTCCGTTCTCCGAGCTGCCATCGGCGAGTCATGTCCCAGTGTGAGGGCACTTCAAGAAGAGCCGGCGAAGAGGACCAAGGAGGATGAAGGAGGGTAACGGGCCGGAGGAGGCAGAGGAGGATTATAATGAAGTTGAGTGGGAAAGGAGCGTGCGCCGTGGTCTCCAGCAGCCTGCTGTTCGCGTGCGCCGTGAGCGCGGCTGTGGTCGGGTTCGAGTGTCTTTCTCTGGGAGCCAAAGTGAAGGCGCACTTCCAACTGAGCGCGGCTGCCGGCGCGTTTTACTCGGGAATCCTGCTCGGACTTGGACAGGCACTGCTGGCCATGGCGTTGCTTTGCTGCAGGGGCAAACCTGCTTGTCGCAATTTTTTCCTCTTCGGGCTTCTTGTGTTTCTGCTCGGCGTGCTCACGGCGTTTTCGGGCGCAGTGGTGGACGGCGACGCCGTGTCGCTCGTGGAGCGGAAGTACTCGCGGTACTGTTTGGACACAGTGGATGTACCTGCGGCATGCGGGCGCCTCAAGGATTACCAGCGCGGCCTGGTGGCGTCCACCGTGCTTAACGCGCTCGAGTGCCTCATCGGGCTTGTAAACCTTGTGGTCATTAAACGCTACCAGGCGGCGCAGTTTCACCGGAGGCGCCGAGCGCAGAGGCGCAGCGCGCGCGCCGTCTTGCTAGCCGAAGAGCGCGAGCTCTCAGTGGCCGCTGACTTCAGGTCGGTCTCCTACATCAGCCTGGCGGTGTGCGGCTCCCAGGTGCGCGAGGACGGTGCAGAGGCGCGCAAGAGCGGCCACCCGTCTATCGAACTACCGGGTTACGCGCCTGCCCCAAACGAGCTCCACCACGTGTGCGGTTTCTCCTACCCGCCTGCTAACGACTCGCCCCCGGCCTACGAGGACATATTCCCCGGGGAAAGGAGGAACAAAGTGTTAGACTGTTAAAATAGAGAGAAAGTTACAAAAACACTTCTCTAAAGCTGCAGTGACAATCACTGACGATATTCCCCTGGACATCAGACGCACGCGTGTTAGCGTCTCTGTCTCTTTTCTCTGCTAAAAATAAGCTGATTGTTTGAACACATTGCTCCCTTCTTCATGGGAAGCGAGCAAGTAAGTACACGCTACACTCAGTGAACTGCCATTAGGAAAACTGAACTGAAATGGTAAGAGATATATTCCGATCATAAATATAAAGGCCTGATGACTTTTAACACGGCGTTTGTTTTCAACCTCTGATTGTACACAACATCTTATGCCCATGTAAGTTGGTTGATGTCACTCCGTTGTTTGGTTGTCATATTTCTCCAGTTTGGCTCATGAATAAAAAAAAAAAGTGTAATCACATTTCTATGACGCAGACGTTTAATGCAAATTATATCAATCCAAACAACAACAACAAACTTCTGTTATTTCAGGACTTAATCAGATAAAGATGATAGTCTTCATATGCGCCTCTGTTGTTCTTTAGCCTACTTTGTCAATAGATAATTAGGCTAGCAGCAGACAGGTCTTTGAAATGCACCTGGGATTCATTTTGGTCTCTGAGCAGACTGGAGACACAGAGCACAGTGAAAAACACGATGCAGTTCTTTGATGCAATTACAGCCTACATTAAGGTTATAATGAAAGCTGAAGCAGTTCTAAAATAGAATAATATTATTATACACCAGTGGTGTTGTGCTTCTCTTTGTAAACACTGAAATGCAAAATCACACAGCTTTCAAGTCTTTATTTGTCATATAAACAGCTGCCATAAAAGCGTCCTGATGGGCTCATGATGAACACAAGGGATGGAAAACAATAATGCTCTGCATCAGTGTTAATATGCTGCAACACCTCAGAAGTGCACTTAATATTGATTCACATTTTCCTATTAGCACTCATAGTTCAAGGATGAATAAAAACCTATTGACAGCTACAGCAAGGGCAAAGAGCATAACAATTATTATAGAAGCAAAATGATGGTCGAATTAAATAAGTTCATAAATCAGTGTTGCATAACTAAAAAGACTGAGGAATTGTCCTCAAGTCATTGGCAAAGATCAATCTTGAACTTTAAATTCTAAAATATGATGGATTACGCTTAACTGGCTGTCCTCGTCATAGCTTTGCCTATGATTTATCATATTTTTTCGTGACATGTTATGTAGAATTTAGCTTTGAGAGGCATTGTAGTGTGGCATTTGGCCTCTACTGTCAATAGTTTGCTAATGAAAGTCAAATTTGATCTTAGGAAGTGAAGGTCAACTAGCCAGAATGGCTTAGATTATTTATGAGAACATGTATTATTATTATTATTTTTTTTTTTTAAAAAGAAACAAAGCATTGTTAAGCATTTGTTGTATCAAGGCCTTGGTGAATAACCAGTAAATGTAAAATATGATTGCAGCCAATCTGTTTTATATGCATGAGCTGGCATGCACCTGAAGGGGTGGATACATGTAAAACATTTAAAAGTCAGGCAGAAGATGGTTTGATCACTGTGAGAAAACCTTACAAGTCACATATATGCTGCAGTGAGTTAAGAATGTTCCTGAAAGTTTAGCAGAAGAATGTCTTGTTGACTTTCTAATCATTTATGGCCTGCTCCTAAAATGGTTTGATTTAGCTAATGGATGTAAAAAAAAATTGAATGCAGTGTGGCATTTTGCCTAATTCCCTTCTTGTTTTTTTGTTATCTATTATTGAAAAGATCAGGACAGACATTTACGATGCTCACCTGATTTTATTGTTGGTTTGTATAAGCCCAGAGCTTTGTTTCTCTTATAATTAAATACGAAGGTTAATATTCATGAATACAGATTTTAGCACCTATTTGATAAAAAAAGACAAAAAACAACAACAACAACAACAAAACAAATGAATAAAATAAAAAAAATCCAAAACAAAACAATTTGTTGATCTATGAAGTCTCCCACTACAGTATGTGTCCCACACAAATACATATAGAAGAAGAAACAATGGCATTTTTATAGTCTTATACTGTATGGGTTTGGGGTCATGCTTTCAGCAGCTTAATAAATGTCACAGAAATTACTTTGTTAGTCCTAACATGCAAATCACTGAGTTGAATTCATTATACTTTTAATGAGCAAAATAACCTCACCAATTTCGAGATGTAGTTAATTGCCCTAAATATGTCTCTGTCAAACCCTGAGATGAATTCGCAAGGCTCCTCATTTGCATATGTGCAGGATGAGAGACCACTTTTAATACTTTATAAACGACTGCTGGATCATCAAATATCAATTGTTTGTTACAAAGCAAATATAATTTCATAAATCAATAGTTATACTTCAACGTAATTGGAGAATGTGACAATGCGGGGACATAAATGTAACTTTATGTGATTTTTTGGTATTCCGATGCATGATGGTAATCAATTGCGTTTATCAAACGCCTTACTATTTAGGTATATAGGATGTACAGTGCTGGCCAAAAGTATTGAGACAAATGTGAAGGTGTTTTAATGATATTCTCAAATCTTTCTCTAATTAAGATAATAAGAACAATTTGTTGTTTTATGCAATGCAATTTCTAGACAACCATCAGTGTTTAGTATGAAGTCCTTTATTCTTTAAAACCTGCTGGTTCCGGCTGGGCATAATGACAAAAAGACGTCTCTAGAGTGCTCTGGTATCACTCACTCAATCCATGCCTGCTTGATTGTTTGCAGTTAATTCCCTAGTTTTAAGCGTTTGTGTGCAGAGGTGGACATCCTGACATTATCTGCTGCAAATTTGTTCCACACATTAACTAAACCAGCTGATTCTCATTAGCACAGCTCTTCAGCAAGATAAGTTCAAAGTAACTAGTGACATCATATGTTTTGTGCACAGGGAGAACTAGAAAATATGGCATTTGAAGTCTTAATACTATTGGCCATCACTGTAGTTACCAAAACTGGCAAATGTATTTCTTTCTAGCTTTTACTTCTCAAAGAGGGTAAGAGACACATTATTTATTGTCTGTAGTAGTGTGATTATAATCCAGGCCAGAATGAGGGGCATTCTGTGATGGAACTCAGTATGATACAGACAGTCCTGGATGCTGTCCAAGGTCTCGACTCTACTACTGTGATTACTGCATTCTGTCACCTGACACAGAGGAACATTGTAAATATGGCAAGAGAGGGAGAGAGCACTAGGGAGTAGGAGAAAGTGAGAAATTTTTAGCAAGGAACATGGTAGAAAATGAGGAATAGATTGTATCCATTAGCGGGTGCTGCGGTGTGCAGGGGTTTATGGTGCTAGCAAGAGTTGGAAAAAAAGTTTAATGGAAGATTTATTTAAATACATAACACAATTCTTTAACACTACACAGAGGCATCAAGTGAATGTCAGAAAAAGAACAGCAGATGAAAAAAAATTGCATTTGCCTTTCAGTGTGATTGGTTTCCCTATCAGAGGCAACATTGAGAAATGTCTTTTATTCACAGAGACTCAATTCATTTAGATCCCATCAGAGCTTTAATGAAACATGTTTGCTCAATTTACTTTTATGACTTTGGTGTTCCTCTGCAATTCAATTAGGTGTCAGTGATTTAGTGCTGGGCCTTATGAAGTGATTACTCTTTCATCCAAATCATATAAATAAGCTTTTTTTGTGCTTCATTTCATTCCATTATCATTTGTTTGGTCTCCCTCCAGTGGTCCTGTTCCAGTGAGCAGGGCTTGGAAAGCTACAGATCTGTGACAAATTAAAGGAAGAACTGGTGGCTCCGTTATGCTGTGGGGTTTTGCTGGCAAGAATTAAGGTCCACGTATCCCATGGAGGGAAAGGATGAATGCATCTTCTAAATTATTACCATTAGCCTATGATAAGTTATTTTTATCCTGAGGAGTATGGTGTTTCTAAACACATGGCACAAGAGTGCACTGAATGGATATGAAGGAATCGTGAAACTTTGGCCATAACAGTCACTTTTCTCAACCCAACTGAGCAGCTACTCGAAAGGGACGGAGGGAAGGAATATTCTTAGGAAAATTGTGTTCATTACTCTAGTGCTGTGCAATCATACCGCTGTAGTTAAGGCATTGGGTGACTGGACTAGTTTATTGGAAATTCATGAGCTCAAATCACTTCATTACCAATTCTTGAGCAAGACATTTTACTCTCAACTGTTCAATGATGTACTGTAAGTCAGATCTAGTGGGTTTTATTGTCATTCCTCCATGTAGTTTATATGCACTCGGCATCCACTTTACTAGAAACACCAGAACTCCTGCAAAAATCATGAAAAAAATGTCCAGATCAAACATGGGAATGGTGAAAAATATGATAGTTGGGACTTTAACTGTGCCATGGTTATTGGCACCAGATAGTGTAAGTATTTTAGAAACTGCAGATCCCCTGGGATGTGCAGACAAAACAGTCTCAGAAGGTTTCCCGGAAAGGTGTGAAAAACAAAAAGCACTGAATGAGTAACATTTCTGTGAAGGGAAAACCCTTGATGATAAGAGAGGTCAGATGAAAATGGCCAAATGGCTCAAGTGGATGGGCTACAGCAGCAGGAGACCATATTAGGTTACACTCCAGTAACAACAACAGCTGAATATGAGAAAACTGTGATTAAAGTCACAGAGATCACATTTCCCTATTCTGTTATTTGATGTGAACATTTAGTGAAGCTTGTTACCTGTATATGCATACTTTTATGCAGTGTGAGTGTACATAGGAATTAAATGTCCTTACTCCTGGACCATGGCGCAACACAGAGCTATAAACAAGACTACAAAAAGTGCAAAGGAACAAAAGCATGACTCAAGCACAGAAAAAATGACTCCAGAACAATATGTGCAGACTAATCTATTCAGTAGCGTAGAAAGTGTCTGTTGCAGCTTTTTAAAGTGTGTGCAGCGGTAGTAAGTCCTGCTGGGTCAGGTGTTTGATTAGCCCAGAAGAGTGTTGGGAGGCAGTAGGGTGTTGAGTCATCGGACTGCCTCAGGAGAGGAACCATTGCAGAGTCTGCTGTTGGTGGCACAGGTGCTCCTGTACCTTCTGCCAGATGGCAGGATGGTGAAGAGTTGATGAGGTTGGTGTGAGGGGTGTATGAAATGCTGTAGCACTTATTGTATGAGATGATGGTTGGTAGAAAGACCCTGATGAACTTTTCATCTGTTCGCATAATCTGCTTTAGAGTTTTGTGGTCAGAGACTGTGCAGTTTCCACAATTCACTGTAAGACAGCTGGTCTGGATGCTGTCGTTCATCCCTCTGTAGAAAGTGATGAGCAGGGGAGGGCTGGGGTTGGCTCTCATCAGACTCCACAGGAAGGTTTCTTTGTACAAACGTTTCACCCAGATTGGGTTAATATACAATTCCATAGACATGTAGAATGTGTGCAATGGTGAATTAAATTGATTTGGTCGGCTCTTGACAGATTTTTGTCCTTTGACAGTTAATGTTGTTTTTCCCTTTAATAAGTCACCAATCTGAGCTCTGCTTTTAGTTTTAGTAATGTACACAATTACTATAGCATATTACATATAAATAAAATATAAATAAAGTAGTTTGCATTATATAATCAGCTTATAAATACATACAGTACCAATGCAGTTTTTGATTAAAATCTAAGTGACTTTTTTGTTAGAAACAACCAAACACCCCAAAACACTCAGACAAGGCCCTTTTAGATAGAAAGGATGTGAAGGGCTGGGAGCGAAGAAACCCAAATAACATTGTCTTGGATAGTAAAAAATAGTGAGCACATAGGTGTGTTTTTGCACAGATATGAAAGAACAGTTGTTTCAGGTCATGAATTGAAATTGAAGATTAGTTAGAGATAGAACAGAAAGACAAACAAAGACAGACAAAGACAAAGAGAGAGACCTGGAAAGAAAAGAGAGTGATATGGATCAAGAAAGGCAGGGCACCTAATTAGACTGCTTATGTATAGTGCCCAGAGTCCTGTGCTATGCAGCTCCTCAGGAATTTGTTTCTGTTGTTGGCTGGTTAATTTGAAGATGCTCGTCTTTTGAACAGATTGCACTGATGATTAAAGGGGAGTCTCTAATTTTCTTCTTAGGACTCATTTTCAACCCAAAGAGTAAAGAAGGACAGGACTTCTGTACTGTAGAAATTAGATGAAATAAATTGGAATATAAATTAGAAGTTAATGGGAACGTTCGATATTGTGACAAACCTGAAAGAACTTCAATTAGGTGGGAGAAAATAGAGAAAGTGGCTGAAAGAGGAGAAGGTATAGTGTGTAAGAGATTGATCAATTTTATAGTGACAAGTCTTCGTAATCAGCCTGCTAATGTCATTCATAATTCTGACATGGAAAAAAAAATCAATTGGTGTGGCAGGAACAATTAAGCTTTCTTTTATGGTTGATCAGATGATTGAGTAATAGAAAAAATATTCTCAAGTTCCTGAGGGTATAATGACTCTTGCTTTCTATCGTTTTGACAAGATCATCTACAGTACACCGTATTGGGCTTTTGAGTGATTATATTACATGAGAGGATCCAGTGTAACCTGATCATAGGCCTGCTAGCCCAATTTTTAAAGGATGGACAATAATTCATGAGAACTGGTGAGCAATCATGACTAAGTGCTTACAAAGCACAATACAGCCTCTATATGCTACACTTCCCTTCTTTTCTCTGTCTTCTCAGCAAAGATACATCTTTTCTCAGGATTTAGAAATATGGCCACAACATTGATGGAAAGCACAAATTGATCTCTGCTAAAAGCTCCTCATTATGTACAGATCCATTTGTCTTGGTGGAGTGGCCAGGTAGAAGATGCTTCTGGAAAACCTCCAAACATTAAAGACAAAACCCATCTTCAGGAGAGGAAGAATTGATTGTTTGTTCACTGTAGACTTCCTAAACCATTAGTGATGACATTATGCTCTTCTCAGAAAGAAGATCTGATGTACTTTGTGGCTTCTGAAGTCAACATTAACATTGCACAATGCCAAACAGTGGGAACAGAATGGGTTAGGTATTCACTCATACAAGAGAACCAATGCAATGTTTTCCATCCAATATTTAAATAAATGAAAATCTAATAAGACTGTTGAGTCAAATTTTGGAGGCATAAATATACACTGTTTGATTTGTAGTAGCATATGTTATGGGATCATCTGATCGGTTTCACTGAAAAATGTGATGAATGCCATTTTCTTACTTTGACTCAGTCTGGCAAATTATTTTTCTAAAACACACAAACTTGTCTATATTCAAAGTATATTTGGGAAATTGTCATATTTTGTTCTTTTAGAAGCTTTGACCCTTTATGTTTTTTTCAAAACGCCATTCTGTGTGACAACATTTTGTAGCAAAATGTGATGCATCCAAAAAATTTCAATCAAGTTACCTAAAAAACGAACCTTCACAAAGCGAACCTACTGGTTGCATAAAAAGGCCACCTGAAATAAATGAACTGATGGACATTTGGAGAATGCTCAAGCCAAAGAAAAGTATGCTTAGAATCTCATACATTAGTTATCATATTAGTAGTAATAGATATGGCCTAATAGCAGCAGTAATAGACATTTATGCTAAGGCACTGATGCTAACGATGCATTCTGATAACAATGGTGATGCATTATAAGCTGTACTTTTTGTATAGTTTTTTATGTTTCTCATTAATCATTGTGATTAAAAAGCCTTTGTGTGTTGTACAACTCTAAACCATTTTTTTCTGTTGCTATTTATGATTGACTACAAAATACATATACAAAATCTATATTTTATTGTGAGTATGTATGTATATAACACATGGCCTAGTATTCCTACTGTACCTTTCAGAGCACATTAATCATTATGTTGCATTATCGAGTTAAAGTAAACATCACTGGTTTTAAACTAGGATCATATTTTACAGTGAATGCTTGCACAGTTTTAGTTTAGAGCTGTGCTGCAACTTTGGTTAATATACTGACATTCTTATCTCCTCAGACTTCTCTCTGTGGACTACTCAGTGTCACTCTCATATCATTTTAAATATTGATCACATATGTGCTGGATGACAAAAAGATTTTAAATGTGTTCCGGCTTATACGTCAAAGGCAACAGGCTGGAGACCAAAAACATAACATATTAAAATATTTCTAAGCATGTCAGACCGCATTTATTTTCTGCATATTATCTTTTTAAAGTGTTAGCATTTTCATTATATATTTGAGAGAAAACTGTATTATTCAAGGTTGGTAGTTGAGGTAGTAGGGAGACTTCAAATCTTTTAAAATCAGTTATTTTATGTTTTAGGTTTTTTTGGACATTTCCCTGAACATTGTGAATAATTGTGGATGCTATGACTAATACAGGACTGATCACATAGTGATGGCAATACATTATGCAAACAGTATGAAATTTTCCACAAGACATTCTTAGACTAACTTGTAAAATACTCATTATATTGCAATATGGTTCATGAAAAAGTCACTGCATAAAAACTGCATATACTATTTCATAGAGAATACTTGCATGGATATAGTTTTGTAGGAGAAACCTCCTGAATCATGTGCTGCAACTTCAGTCTATGTACTGATGACTTGTATGACAGATACAGACCTAAGAGCATTCTGACATTAACTGCAGTTATGCAAATCCACCATAATTAGTGTCACTTTAATAAACTGATGAGAAGAGGACCAGCATCATGGACAATTTCATCTCTCAAGTGCACAGTGAATAAAACACACCATTAGTGTAATGATTTTTTGTTAGACTCAAAAGATGGAGAGTTGTGTTTTTTCTTTATGTGTTTTAACGCTCGAAGGTTCTCAGTGGTTTACAGACTCTGGTCATGAAATCTATTGGAAGATTGATGACTTATGAAAACCAATAACATGCTCATTCTTTTGAGTTTTGAGTAATGTCACTATGCCTTATTTATTTTTGTCATATGTTATAATTTTCTATTTTCTTTCTTTTAAATATTTAATACATTTATTTTATATCAATTTGTGTTAAGCTAAAATTATGCAAGTTTTCGTGGTTGAACTGTATGTTTTGACATCATAGGGCTTTTCTCAGCAGGCTACTCAGTGTCACAGAGGTTGACTCATGTTATTTTTAGCATTTGAATGGGATAATTTATATGACATATTGATAACATAACAAAAAGTGGGAATAATGTAGATCTGATTATAGAATCAAATATTAAATACATACAGTTGACTGCTTTGGACATCGATTTGTAGTGATGTTCTATCACATTTTCGCAAATTATTTTCCTTGGACACACAAGGTTGTCTACAGCAAAAATATATATATAGTTTAAATGAACACCACTCTTTTTTTTTAGAGGCTTTGAACTTCTATGAACTTCTTTTATAGGTAAAGTTGATGTGTTGTGAAAAGCCATGCATGTGGAATCTTTCTGTCACATGATCAGTGCCGTGAAACAAACAGCTGTGCAAACGAGCGGCTACTGTGAGGGAGCTAAATGAATTCACTAGGTCTTTAGAGAATGTTAAAGCCACGTACAGTACATTGTGTTACTACCATGGCAGTCCCCACTGCATTAACAGACATTAGGTAAGCGTTAATGTTTGTCCTGCTTTCTGTGAAATAGTACATTATGTGATACTAAGCACTGTGGTAAATTAGTTTGTAGTGCAACATTCTGTTTCACTTCCAAATCAACACTTCTCTTTTTCCTCATCATCCTGCTATCACTAGCGTTGCTTTTTGATGCATTTCAAAGTCATGGTGCACCTACACTAATATATATATATATAAAAAAATTGTAGCAGAGAAATTACATTACAACACTTTAAAAATGCTCATACTTCATGTTCGAGAGACATGAGATGCATTCACTGTGTGTGGGAAGCTCTTGAATTTGGGGCCACATACATTGATTCAGTCAGCCGATGTACCGTGTATATTTACCCTTGATAAAGCGCTGTCGAGATGAAACTAAAACTGGTAGGGGGCGGCTAATGATGCTGTACGCTGACAGTTTTGTACTGTTTTTATGTTCCTCATGATTTTCAATAGTTCTTGTAATTAAACAGGATTTGTGTGCAACCAAACTCAACACTTTTCTCCCCCCTTGATCTAATTTGCTGGCTGTGACTCACTACAAAATCACAATCAAAGCAAGAATTTGCTGTAGTTTTTTATTAAAACTTCAGCAAGAGATTATTTCTGCTCAACTACATACTTAAATAAACACAACTGCAGGGTGATTTATTAATTGTGGCAATCTGTGGCAATAGCTTTTTGCAAAACCACACTGATATAACCAAAACAAGTTTGACCAAATAATTTGCCATTTTTTACTCACCCCGGTGACTCAAAGACAACATGCAGAAAAATAGTCTCTATAAGGTCACTTGATTAAAAACTGAGAAAAGAAAAAAATGAAGCGAGTCACACTTTGTTCAAGTATCATGACTGATTTCTGTCTTGAAGGATATATAGTTAAGAATTTTCGATGCAAATGGGAAAAAAGACAATAAAGATAATTAATTTATTCTCCGTGGATAGAGCAAAACTATTGCTTTAGAATGTTAGATATTTAATAACTTTATGCCACCAATCACTGAAGGATGAATACTTGAGATTCCATCGGGTTTCATCTACAGCTCATTATTGTTTCCTCTACATTTTGTGATCATATTTTTCAATTATTAATGCTGTTATTGCCATGATGTTGTTGTGAAATTGTTAAATGTCATTTCCCTTTTCATATTTCTGTTTTAAAACAATTTGAAAAAAAAAAAAAACACAAACACAAAACAAAAACATAACCTTGGCTTAACGTTATTGGTACTCGACACCTTCTCTGGGGAGGCAGTATTTTTGGACATTCCTCAGTAGAGAACGTTTTAAGCTATGTTATATTTTCAAATTTGTTCATCAGGAAACTCATTCTGCAATGATCGAATCTGGAGACAGAAATTGACATTCTAAAACATAGATTTTAGGTTCCTGCATTAATTCTATGTTAATTCTTAATTTGTTTGAATTAATGATGATAACACTGTGAATGACCATCCACAAAAAAGCCCCAAAGTATCAATGATCCACCACAATAGTTTACCATGAGGGTGTGAGGCATTCATTCATATATAAGAGTGACAACACATTTTTAACCCAAACATCCCACAGTTTTGGTCTTTTATGTTCAAAGCAAACTATTACCACTGTATGTTTTACTGACTCTTGGTGAAGTTCTGCCTTCAGGAAAAGTTTTTTTTAGTTTTTTTGAGTCACAGTTCCAGAACACCTGTTACTATGGATAACACATGTAGATAACGTTGAAACATTTTTGACCCAAAGATATGTTTATATCCATGACCTAATTTATGTGGGGCAAGTACATGTATTCATTTATTTTACCTATGTTGATGGATGGCACACACACAAAAAAAGATTTTGCATGTGCAACCTTCCAACATATGCAAACATTTGTCTCTAAATATTATTTAGAGCTATTTTAGTAGTGTTTTCTTATTTGTTTTGCCCCATATTCTTTGTTAAAAGGAATGACATTTAAAATGTAACAAGTCCCATATAAATAGCTTAAAATCTGATAATGAGATTCATTTCACAAGTTTTTTAGACATATCTGCAAGACTGTGGGGTGATGGGGTGCAATAACTAAAAGCTGTCCTACCAATTTCTGTTCTCACAGATAAGACTTCAAAAATAAATATGACAGTAAGACTTTAAATTGCATGTCAAGCTTTTTGTTTGCAACACTACAGACAAATATGAAGGAAGCTGATTACTTGTCTATACACTGTATGACCAAAAGAAAGTCACCAGCAAAGAGAACAGAAAAAAAGGTACTGGAATTGGGTTAAGAACAGTCCAATACATTATTATGACCTGGAAGGATAGTGCTGAACCATCAACTTCACAGAAGAAATTTGGTCAGACAAAAAAAAAAAAAGAAAATGTGAAAGAAATGTGATAGGAGATTCAATTCAATTAAATTTTATTTATAATGTGCTTTTAACAGTGAACATTGTTGCAAAGCAGTTTTATAGAATCGATAACAATGGTAACGTGACATGGTAATAGGAAGAAACCTTGAGAGGAACCAGCCTCTCAACCCATCCTAATTTGGGTGATAACTGATAGCAGGGTGTAGCGGTTCGATATGGCGGAGAAAAACATGAAGCTCGGTGCAGCTCGGTGCAGGAAGAGTCCTCAGAGTTGTGGACAAAGCGCTTAGCATGTAGCAGGAGGCACTTTAGAGGCAGAGGCGGTGGGGAGCAAACAAAGGTGCACAGTAGGCAGTTTCATTCTTGGCGAAGTCAGAATCTGTGGGCATCGGAGAATCATGTGAGTGTATATTATAAAAGGATTTACTCACTGGTCTGGCGTTCCACAGTCCTTTTATATGCCATGTGTGACAGCGGAATGATGAGTAATCATCATCCTCCAGGCCAGGTGAGTAAGGGCGCCTGGTCCCCTTTGCTCACACATTGAAACCGCTGAAAGTGCCGAATGCTCTGTGTGCGGCCGTTGACAGGTTCAAGCTTGGAGTTGTCTGATGTACGTGCACATGAGCTGTAAGCCTGCCCTCACACAGGGAATGATCAGAAGTTGTACTGGGTGTTAGGAGGCTAGTAGTTCAGTATACCTGGATAAGTTTTTAAGTTAATATGGAGTCTACTTTCATTATTGGAGGCTCAGGTACAAAACTGTTTGTAGGAATTCCAGCCCTGAATTATTGAGGCACTAGTTAATCACTAATTATCTTGGAAGAGTTTCATCTAAAAAACAGTAGAAGTCACAGTTTCATTGTTGTGAATTAGAGCATTTCCGCATGCAAAATGCAACATGAACTCACAGGATTGGAACTAAACAGCCCTGTGGTCATAAGAAAGCAATTTGTTGTTGAGGCTAATTGGAAAAAAGGCTTTAGTTTGCCAAAAAGTGATTAGGTCTGATGAGACCAGATTTACTCTATTCCCAAGGGATGGGTGCATTAGAATAAGAAGCAAAACACTTGATTTATCCATCATGCATAGTGCCCGCTGTATACAAGCCTCTGGTTGTGTTATGATCTGTGGATGCTTCAGCTGGTCAAGTCTAGGCCCAGCAATATTGTAGCATTAATTGAAGTCAGTTTATGACCTGAATGTGCTGAATGACCAGGTTATCACATCAATGGATTTTTTGTGCATGATCAAAGCTAAAAGCGGTCAGAAAAATTTAAATAAATTCCATTCTATCTATCTCTATATTTCCTCTCCCTTTTAAGCATCAACAAAATCTCTGTATTATTTAAAAAAATAAATGTATGTCATGGGAAAGACTATTTTCTCCAACGGTGTCAGTGAAAGAGTTGAATAACTTTTTTATTTAATTAGATTTTTTTTAAGGTTGCCAATAATTTTTGACTGTAAATACAATTCGAAGAGTAATAAACCCATATAATAATTGATGAAGTGGTTTCATAACGGAACCAGGCCTCTGACACATCCCACCACCTCAACCCAATGGAATTAATCTTGCTCAGTGAACAACATCATCATCAATAAATACTTCAGGCAAATGACTTCATATAGAAGAGTGACTCAGAGACAATTACCTTGAGCAGAAAACAATTCTAGAGCATCACTTGAAATAACCTTATCTCCCAAAAGAATATAATTGGCTTTTTTTTTTAGACTTGTGGATAATGGATAATCAAAATCAGCTTTAACTCTTCTCTCAAAGCACACACATTTCTTTGTTTCTAACAATGGTAACACTGGCTTATAAGGAGTAATATGAGATACATAGCAAATATCTTTGATGTATTTCTCTAATGCTGTACTTAAATATTTCGTTAGCTCAATGCTGAATAGTAAGATCTGTGACTCGGGGCGCACTACAGACACACAGACACGAGTCTTCATGACCTTCTGATGTCTCGGCGGCTCTCCTGACTGGGAACGAAGGCCTGAACGTCGAGGTAGCGGAGTCCGGAATTCTGGTAAGATTCACCCAAACATTTAAAGGAAGCATGCGGCGCGTTCACACGGTGAGTGGCATGTGAGCGGGGCAATGCTGCCACAGGGACTTTAAAGGCATGCACGCCAGCCATCGCAACACAGGGGGCTTCCTCGACATTAAGGCCCCTGTTCCCAGTACAATATATACAAGAACTAATCTGTATACAACTCTAAACTGTTTGATTAGACTTAGAGTTACATAGCAAATAAAGTAAGTTCCCCTCTTTTGAAACACTGATGCTTAATCTTAATAAACATTTTTTATTAAATTATTATAAAATAAAATGAAAATTATTATAAAAATTAGTGACTAATGTAATTTTTTCTTCACCTTGTTGAAACAGGTTTCTGCCAATGTAACACCATGCATCTTAAACTGATCTATGTACATTGACTGTTTTTTTGTTCTGTACTTGGATAGAAAGACCCCAAATCACATATTCATCAATGCAAACAACGCTCCTTTGTAGACCTTTTTAAAAAAAAAAAAATTCTACATTTTTTTGCAGGACATTAATGAGGGACATGTGTGATGCCCCTCTTATAATCAACCAAAAAAAAAAAAAAGTCCATCTGTCTTCTGATCTCAGTCCGACAGTTGTGTGCTGCTGGGCTAGGCGCACTCTCTGGAAGATTGTTCAGTGACACTGTTAGATGGAGCTGTGCAAAATTATAAACTTGGCAGATGTGCTGGCATATGCACAAACTCACACTGCTAATGAACACAAAACCGGATCTGGCATACTAATCTGACATAATGTTGACAAACCTAAGTTAAGTTCAACCTGATCTGCTTTTAATCAAGAGAATATTTAAGTTTTAAACCTGCTTAGGCTTCTTACTTAAGTGCCTAAAGAATTTAGCTGAAAACCTGTATGTTTGAAAATTCTGATTAAAGAAACAATGTTGTTGTTGTATTATGTTTATCAGTAAATAAAAAGAAATCGCGTCAATATATATCCCTGAGAAGGGAAAAAACACCGAAGAGCATATGTGTGAATATGTGTGACTGTGTGCGTGAACATACGACACACACTGTTGACCATTTGGTTGTGCAGTTCATTTGCCTCTCATTGTTGTAATAAAATTTAGTTTTAATGAAAACATTTGAAGGGAAGGCAGACTGTGAGGGATGCGAGAGTGAATGAGTGTGTGCTCTTGAAACAGATTTGTGTGCCACTGCACTGGATAAGTTGGAAATGGTCCAGCGAAAATTGAATTTGTGAGCAGAATGAGAGTGCAGGTGAGGAGAATAGACGTGTTCCCATAATGCATTTCTTCTGCTCCCAGAGGAGGAGTGCGTTTGCTGCATAAGAGCAAAGTGGGATGCATGGGAAAGTCCATTTTATTAAGTGAGAGCTGAGATGTGCATTTGTCATACGCTACTAATGTAGTTTGGCTGTAAGATGGTGCACTTATTCTCTGGATCTTCAACACCCCCTCATCCTAATAATGAAACTAAAAGCTCAGCAATAAATGCTATAGGTTATGAAAATAGAAATATTTTCTTACTACACTGAAATTTGCCTCTACTTTGCATGTGCCTAAATTAGGTGTGGGGATTATGGACTAAAAATAATATCTTGGTATTATTAATCTGAATATTGATGCATGATATATACTGTTGATCTCAGTATTTTCACTTTTATAAAACGTTTTTATAAAAGTTTTATAAGCATTTTATGTTTAAAATAAAATGCAAAGACAGGGGTTTTATTTCCTGTTTGAAACATGGAAATAAAAAAAAAGAAAATAAAGTCTATATTATATGATATAGGCCTACCTCTGAGAATGTGCCATCTCAACAATAGAGATTGATTACAATAAAGTTGAATACAGTAATAATAATAAAAAAAAACTGGCTTTCTTGATTTTCACAAAATTATGAAAGTTTTCTTCTGAAGTTGACTGCTGAATCCCCAGACTTTTATAGCAATAAATAAATAAATATTGAAGCCTTGTTAAAAGCTCTTTCGACACTCTTTGTGAGAATGTTTACCCAGTTTTACGGAACTGATAATGGTGTGCTAAAAAATATTTTATACATCATATTTTCAACGTTATCCATTTGCACTAGTAAGGCAGCATATTAAACACCTGGTTTTAGCACAGACGCAGAGAGAGAATGGGGCGGAGCGACAAGCAGCATGTAAGAAAACTGCCGTTGTTTTCAGAGATGAAACTGTAGCACGTACATAAAACTTTACCAGTCTAGACAGTATTGTCTCATCCTATATCTTATTTCAAAATATAGTCTTTATATGAATACTTCTCAACTTCACAACATTATTAATAAGAAAACTCTCTAGCATTTTCACAGACACCTGGTCTATAACAGTTATAGATAACCACTGACCGGCCAAAAAACAAACAACAACAAAAAAGACGCACACTTTTTGCTTTGATTACAGCCATGGCATCATTTTGATAAGCTTATGCAATGTCACAATGTTTATTTTCATCCAGAGACATATTAATTAAATTCTCCCGCATGTTTGCGCACATAACAGTGCTGAACCTAGTCCTGACCAACAGAAGCCAGTCCAGATAATAACCCGACCTCCACAGGCTTGCACTGAGCATGATAGGGGCATCTGCTTCTCTTCTTACCCTAATGCACCGTCCACTCTAGAACACAGTAAATCTGGACTCATCAGACCACATGACCTATTTCCAAAGCGCCACAATCCATTTTCATAGCTCCTTAGCAAATTAACCACCCCAAATTAGCCTCATTGATACAGTAAGTGTATTTCTTAAGGTTATACAGCTGTTTAGTCCCAATCACTCGAGTTCTCTGTAACTGTGTGAGTGGAAGGCTCTTACTTTCACTAATAATCATAACTAGCTGTGAGTTCTAATTTTTTTTCTTTTAATGATTTGATTTCACTAAGTGATCACTTCACTCTAATCACGTCATTCATGATGTTTTTTTCTGATCACATTTATTAATCACTGCAGTAATTAGCCAATGGAAGGCTCTTAACTATCTTCTTTAGATCTGGGTAAATGATTTTTTATTATTTAATCCAGATTCAAACCCCAGAACCACCGAGTTGACACTGTTGTTCTCTTAATTAAGGCCCTTAACCCTCAACAGCTCAGCTGTATAATGAGATTAATTTTTTAAAATCACTCAAGATAATTGTAAAAGGTTGAATGGGGAATTCTATAATGAATGAGCAATATTAAAATGGAAAGCCTTAACATAATATTGGGGGTAATTATGTCACCAAGACAAACTTAATCTGGAATTCCATGTTGCTAGTTCTAGTTCCATGTTGTTGTTGTTGTGGTAAAAAAAAGCAAAAGCAAAACAAACATGCAAGTTTAATGGTGATGTGTCCACAAACTCTTGGCCATATGATGGATATAGTTCATTCATATATCAGTCATTGTATTTTGCTCATGCTTACAGTAGATCTGTAAAACTGGGTGCAATGTATGAATTCACTCTGAAGGGATGACCGTGTGTTGTCGGTTACTGTACACATACACATTCACACTGAAACTCCCATCAAGGGGTCCCCAAGCAGACCATCTAATTCACCCATTTGACTTGCCATAAGTATCCTCATGCAACCCACCCATTTTACCTGGCATGGTAGTAGCATTAACGGTCCATACATTCAGGGTCTAAGTTTGGGCATTTGGCTGGGACTTTAACCCAGGCCTTCCAAATGGTATATATGAAGCCTAACACTGAGCCAACTGAATTCCACAAGTTATTATGGAATTCTTCTTCTTAATAATAATAATAATAATAATAATAATAATAATAATATATTATTATTATTACCAATTCTAATAATATATTATATGTAATTATAATTATAATAATTAGAGTATATAATTATTTTACATTATTTTTACTACTTTACTTTTTGATTCTGTTAAACATTATTGTGTCTTGTATACTCGTGCTGTGTTCAAATTGAACATCATTCATGTTTTTATACATGGGAAAATCAGAATCTGAATCTATTATAGAAATCTAATAACAGTTCAGGGTGAAAGCCTTATACATAAATTATATATTTGCTCATTATTTTGCATTACTGACCATTAAATAATTGATACTGCATTGATACTTTAATTGAACTATAATGATAATTGAACTATAATGATAATTTCACGTATTGGCGAAATTAACATATAAAATGGTGTGACTTAGAAACGTTGTATTCTTCTTATCATTTTTGTCCTTATTGTATATACAACATAGGGATTTTTTCCCTCATTCTTTATCAAACCTATATTTGTAGATATAATGTCAAGTACCTCTACTTGATTCATTTTCCATGGGCTACTTTAACATTTATTTGAGTAGTTTCCCATAAAGATATCCTTATTTTTCATTTAAGTATCACAATTGGGTTCCTTATCAAACACAGGCAATAAATAAACCCAACAATAAACTATAAATCTTTTCAGAATTGTCTTTGAGGACTTTTTAAATATTCCACAAATTCAAGAACTCTAAGAAAAGAAACTCCTTGTAGAGTTACGATGCGGAGAGATGATGATCTTGCCAAAAGCACAGAAAAGTGCTTTGAATTCTCTGGGAAAACTTACTTTTGAGCCTTTAGGTTATTCTGTGAATGAATTCTTAGGTTAGACGGTGTAGATAAGGTGAGGGAAGACACTGGAATGATTTTCTAAATCAATAAATGGGGTAAATAGTATTTTAAATAAACTTTGATACTGATTATCTGTTTTTCTCTTAATATGTTGTAATGATTTGGAAGGTTTTCAGTTGAAGATCTTTCGTCTACAAATACATAAAGCAAGGTCAGTGAAAAAAAAAATATAAACCTCAGTTGAATTCCATCAATTTTTGTGAAATATCACAAGGCACCCTGCTTGTATGCTGTGTTTTCTTCCTCTCCATTTGCTGGGCTGTAATTTCAAACTCATGTTACTGCTGTACAAATGATATTCATATTTCTCTAGTGAATGACCGTTCAACGGCTGCCAAATGGGAATGAGCCATTGGAATGGCAATAAAGAAAGAAAACTGATTTGAGCTGGACTGAACAAAGAAGATAAACTGAGGCACCCAATATAGAATCAAAATGCTGCTGTCATTAGTCAACACAACAGCACAGCCAACTTTCTGCTGCAGTGTCATCAGTGCTAGCCTTATTTTCTCTGAACTGCATCATCTGACACCATGCCAGTATGCAGAAGGAGGGAGGGAATAGGAGGTCGGGGGAAGCCTTGCTATGGCTTGATGAAGTATTAAGTGAAATGGTGCACAATCACTGTGGGTAATCTATTTTGTGATAATTGGGCACACTTATTTTATTCTGATTTGCTTTGGCCGGTGTTTCATGTTGCTTTATCACGGTGTAAGATTAGCATGGCCTCTGCACAAGGATGATACGCACACAACAAGAAACAGTGCAACTCATGAATAAAGTGTGGTAAAGTTATTATGGAACTATTCTTATATATTTTTTCTTCTTTTAAATTTTTTTTTATTTTATTTCAGTACATTTCTTTTTTCTTCTGGCATACTTTTTTTGTGCCTTGTATACTCATGCAGTGTTCAAATTGTACATCATTCATGTTTTCTACATGCGAAAATCAGGAGCACTACAAGCAATCTATTATAGGGGATAAAATTCCAGGTCAAAGTGAATGACTTATACATAAATTATATATTTGTTCATTATTTTGATTTATATATACAGTATATTTGCTACAATATTTACTGATATGCATTATTTCATTACCAAACCATATATTGTAGTATTTTGGCCGCTCCCAGGAAGACCATCAGGTCCACACATACAAGCTTGGCACAAGTTTTTATGCCGGATGCACCTCCTGATACAACCATCCATTTTATCCTTGCTTGGGACCGGCAGTACATCCAGTGGCTGGGGTTTGGGCATTGGCAGGGAGTCGAACCCAGACTTTCCGCATGGCAGACAAAACACCTATTCCAAATGATAAAAAGTTAGCATGTCTGTGCATTCAAAAATTAGTTGGGGGGATGTAAGATGAGGAATAGGGATTTTTTGATACGCGGTTATGAGTGCACAATTGAAATCTACTTAATTAATGTAATATCACACCTTCCATTCCACGCACTTCATGGTAGCACCAAAAAAAAGTGTAGGTCAATCCAAAATTCAACAGATGGTGCTGTACATTTTTAATAATGTGCTTATGCGTGTGCAATTGAAATCTACTTAGTAAACGCAAGCTTGCGCCTTTACTCCATGTTCTCTCTAGGAAGAAATAAATACAATGTTCAGACAAATGCTTTACTTAATTGACTTGGCTTGCAGAAATTTGATCTATAGAACTTGCTTTGTGTTTGGGATAATAGTGCTGTTTAAAGAGATTTGTTGCTCTGGCTTAAAATGCAGATTTCCGGGAATTTGCTTTCTGACTTGGTTTATTGTTGTACTATACCTACTATTATAAAATACTATATTATTTGACTTGTCTTGAAATGTACAGATTTTGAGTACCTATTTCAAACCTATTGGGTTTGTGATCTTTTGCCTACACTGTCGACACTCTGCAAAAACTTTGTTTTGAGGTGTTAAAGCATTCTCACTATAGTCCTGACCTTGCTCCCTTGGACTTTTCCCTTTTTGGACCCCTGAAAGCAGCCCTATAAGGACGACGATTCACTTCTGATGAAGAAGTGAGGAAAGCTGTGCATTTGTGGATTGCAGTTCAGCCTTAAACTTTTTAGTGAGGGGATGGACAAAGTGTATTGAAAAGCAGGTAGATTATGTGGAAACATTATTGATTTGTAATTGAAATACATGCTACAGGAAGAGTGCGGATAGTTTTTGACTCACTCTTGTGTGTGTGTGTGTGTGTGTGTGCATTACAATCAGTGGTTGACTGGCATCCTCTTTATTATGTATTCTAGTCGCACATCCTTACCACTTACCCTGACCAGGAGAAAAGCAGTTGCAGAAGACGAATGACTTATTTTGCTGTATTATTTTATAGAAGATGCTTCATACTTCAACAATCAAAAATTTGACCTTGCTTTGCCTCTTTACTTTAACCGTGCAAGTGATGGCAGATTAACCGACTGAAATACATGCTGTTTTTTTTTTTTTTTTTTTAAAGTAGCCTACTGTACATTTATTCATATATTGTATATTTCAGTATCTAAAAGGAATGGGAATAACAGCTTAAAACAGATGATAAGCATAGAGTAAGCCCAGTACCTACCATTATTTACACTGTGGTTCTAAGTCATATCAAAAAAACTTTTTGTAAATTTATTGTTTAATTAACACAAGTGAACAAGTAGTGAAATGTAGCCGTCACAATCAGGGTAACAAATGCTTCATGTGGCTCAGCTGTGGAGAAGAAAAGACATTCATGACAATGCAGGTTATTTGTGTAGTAAGTTGTAATTACCACACTAAACTGGCATCTTATACACACAATTTCACAAATCATAATCTCTTCAGCATTTGGAGTCTATTCTTCAGCAAGCAGAAGCAGATAAAGACGTCCCTGCCATTCTTTGAGAGAAACCATGCCTGCCTGGTAACAGGAGACTTTAAAAGTTTCGGCATGTCAAAAAGAAGTAAGGCTAACACAATCCCCTGTTTGTCTCAGCTGAACCTTTATAAACCTCTTTGTAACACTCACTGTCTGAAATAATGTTTCACAGTGTCTATGACTGCAAGTACAGGAAACTGATTCAATGAACATCTGGCTGTAATTAGAGAGAGACTGTAGTTGTGTCATAGGAGCAAAATGAAGAGAAGACAGTCTCTGTATTTTCGTGATAGATTTGGGCTGTTTCAGTTATGCAATTCCTGATAATGATAGACAGCTGTGGGCAGACAATAGGTTGCTAGGCGACAGCATGTCGAACAGGCAGGTATGTCAGACCAGTTTGAATGAGCAGCGAGGGAATGAGATGCGGAGAGACATGGACTCAGAGGCACAGGAAGCATTCAGACCCAGTCGATTCACTAAATGGGGAAATTTTTTTAAAATAACCTCAGGATATGTTGAAGCTAAATAAAATAATATCTCAAAAACAAAGATATATCCACTCCTATTATCTTGGGCAATATCGCATTTTATTCATCGGATGAAAGTCATTAAATAGCTCCTTGACAAAAAAAATGCCAAAGCCTTTAAATAACTCAAAATACTTGCCTTGAAAGGTCCCCCATTCGAAAGCAGAAGCAACACCGAAGGTGCTCTGATACTGTGCACAAGCTCCAAACCCTCCATTCATACCGTGTCTCAAAGCACATGCTTGCTGATACAATATTTATCATATTCAGGTCTGTGTTTATAACGCAAAGTCAGAACTCTTTTTGGAATAATGTGTAAAAAGTGTGTAAACATCTGTATATTGCATATTGTATCTGTATACTGTATAGTCCAATAAACACATTTAACACTTTTATCCAAATGCTCAACACTACATACAGTATCCCTGCTACACAAAGCTTACTAGTTTCAATTAAATACCCTGTCTTGTGTCATGAATTAAGACAGATATATATATATATAGGGAACTGTATGGCAGTCTTAAAATCAATTAAAGTATTATTTAGGTGATACTACCATTAACTGTGTGAACAGTCCTGCTGGCATGGTACAATACTGTATGTTGAACTCTGTATCCACATGACCTTCTTGACTTTCCAGGAAGAATTTGCTAAATGATTGGTCATTTCTTTTATCCTAGCGGGAAGCTGAAACTTGAACCTGAACTCGAATTTATTTGCAATTTGTACAGGTGTGCATGTACATAAGAAATTATTACATGGTTCTTTCAATTTGTAAAACACAACATATAGCACAATCACAAACAGCGCTAAAAATATCTACAGAAACATAACAGCTATTTTATATACTGTATATATAAGGCTGTGAAAAGGAACATTATTATGAGTTATGAACTTTAGTTAAACACATCTTTTGATTACAGTTATCCCCCAGGGGTCTTAAGCTAGCCTACTGCAATGCTTCTTTATTTGTGCTGATTAAAGGAAAACTGCATCATACATTTATCATAAGTAAGCAACTCATTGTTGTCAGGATCACTGTGGATGAGACTATCCTGGGAACACTTTGTGCAAGGCAAGAATACATCTTGAAAGCATGTCCTCATGTTAAATAAAAAAAAAAATTGAGATTCCTTGAAATTCAAGCTTGGGAAGGTATGTGAATGAGTCTTTAGCTTTGTTTTCAGCAGTTAACCTTTTTGAAAATGCAAGGCAAATTGCGCAATACAATGTGAATGCTTGCAGGTCTTCTGCAATGCACAAATTTTATTATCATCATCATTATTATTATTATTATTATTATTATAAGTAATAACATTTGTGCTTCGCCAGAAGCACAAGACCTGCAAGCATTTCCATTTTATTGCACAATTTGCAACACCAGACTCATTTTCAAGGGAGTTTACAAAAGTTAATTAAACATATATATCATAAAAGCATTACTGTGCATTTTCAATAGATGGGAGTGTGTTTTGCTTAGTGACTTGCTACATGGCAAGATCTGCCTCATACCTGTCACTCTAGAACCTGTGCCTATTTTTATGTAATGTTTGGCTTTCTACACTACATTCATTAGGCAGCAACTAATCCTAAGTTTTTTTCGAAATTTCATAACCTCCTACATTCATTTCAGGCAGTATAAAAACATAATACAAGGAACAAAGACAGAAAATTATGATTTAGATCAGATGAACTTTAAAGGAGACAACCTTTTTGTGCTGATTTATGAAAAGAGAGAGATAGAGAAAAAAAAAGTGAAGCAGCAGGGCACTAAGTAATTTGCCGAAGGAAAATCACTACAAAGAAGAATATAGACTAAATGGCTTTCTGTTTCAGAGATTGAATAGATCAATGATAAAGTCAAACAATAATATGCACAAATGCGTCTGTCTTGAACACACGCGTCTTACAGATATCTGTTTATGTATTCTGCAGCACTAAACACAAGCCCCTTGGTGTTTTGCTTTTGAATACTAACTAACACTAAAGGCCAAGAAAGATATTAAAAAAAAAAAAACATCCATGGCTCGGTGGTGATTACTCTCCTATACGTTCATTATCTTCATCGTTATCTTAAAAAAAAATCAAAGTAATTTGTCAAACATTCTAAATGGTTTTAATTACTATTTTTATGTGGATAAATATTTTTTTTTTTCACATAGGCAGTCTGCTGATTGGAATACTTACAGAGCAGCAGCGAGAGTGTCACAGTGTTAACACAAACCCAGCAGCAAGCTGAAACTCACTCATAAGGACAAATTTTTAATAATATTGCATGTATACATTTGGCAAATACATACAGTATGTAGATGCCATAGATATATGGTGTGGGTGGCAACATGCCTATAATATCTCTCTTTTATACTGTGAAAAACAATTCTGGTGTCCTTCAGTGACAAGTGAAAAGTGAGACATTAAACACTGAATAAAATAAAACTGACATTACACCTGGGCTTTTTTTTTTTTTTTTTTAATGGAGTATCATTTCAAACAGTTCTGCAAGGAAAGAGAATTTAAAAGACAGCTGTAAACCTCCTCAATTCTTATGTATAAGGTAATAGATCTTGCATGGTTGGTGTACTCTGATATAATTTATGACTGCACTTCTGTTCAAAATGACACCAGAACATCATCTTTCAGTTTCTTAGGAACATCATTTTCTGCCATATAAAAAGGTCATTCCCCCTTCCAGGCCAATTGGAAATATACTGATGAAGGAACAAACAGCATTTACTTACGTGAGCCACATCTGTAGCTCTCATCTCAGAGGGCACATGTTGCATTTTAAGACCCTTATCGCTGACAAGAGTTTGGGAAAAACAAACGGGTATAAACAACCTCAGAAACATATAATTCAATTATTTTTCTAACACAATAAGGCAGAGCAAAATGAATATAAATATGAATATAAACATGGCTCAGCACCTCACTTGCAGGAAGATCAATCACAATTCTTTCTTGTCCAACCACTGGATCAGTGATGCCCACAGTGGGGTTTATTTCAGAATGAACAAAGTGCACCAACCTCAGGCAACGGAAAGCTGCTCTTTCTTTTTTTCTTTTAGTCTCGTCGGGGTTCTCTGAATGTCCTGCAACAAAGATTGGCCTTTAATCCATTGTGATTATGTGAGACAAAGTCATAATGACAAAGTGCTCTTTAGATCCTAATTACGCTCAGCAATCTTCTTTCTGCTTGGTCTCTATTCTGACTCCCAGCTCACCAGGAGCAAGAACTGTTATCACAGTCTTCCTTGAGAATGAACATGTTCAATTATTAATTTCTGCTGGACAAAAGCTGAGCTTTACACACACACACACACACACACACACACACACACACACACACACACACACACACACACACACACACACACACACACAGAGTGTTCAATATCTATACTTATTTGGAATAAAACCCAACCGACCTTTCATTAGCGACTATACCTCTAAGAGATTGCATGGTCAACATCACTTGATGGAAAAATAATTGAAATTAGGTGTTCTCTCTCTCTCTCTCTCTCTCTCTCAGGACATTGTTAATCCTGGTATAAAAACATATATATTACACTCACTCAAACATTTTAATATATCTTCTCAAAGGACAATGCTATAGAAATGAAACTTGGATATATTTTACAGTAGTCAACGTGCAGCTTGTATAAAAATAGATTTACTGTCCTCTGAAAATGACTCAACATACTGTACAGCCATTATTGTCAAAATAGCTGGCAAAAAAAGACCTGGACTCTATTGAGCTCCTGCGGGGCGTCCTCAAGCGGAAGGTGGTGAAGCACCATGTATCTAACATCCAGCAGTTTCGTGATACCATTATGGAACAGTAGAAGAGGATCACAAAAAAGACATGAGCAGCTCTGGTGAATTCCATGCCCAGGAGGATTAAGGCCGTGCTAGATAACAATGTTGCTCACACTAAATATTGACCCTTTGGATACAGTTTTGACATGTTCACTCTGTTGTGCTTCTTTTTTGTTCAGTTATTGAGACAATAAAGTCTGCATGTTGAGTTATTGTTAGAGAACAGTACTGTTATACAATCTGCACATTGACTATTCTAAAGTAAATATAATTTTCATTTCTATAGTATTGTCCCATGAGACACAACATATAATAAAGTGATGGCTGAAATGTGAGCGTGTACTCATTTTTGTGAGTTTTCCGGGAGCAGTGCTGCCCTTATGTAACCCTGAAAATCTACGATATGGAAACATCTTGGCATATTCTTCGATTCATGTGTTTCATCTGGGTTCTCCAGTTTCCTCCCATCTCCCCAAAATCTTCGAGGATGCTACTCTACATTGCTCCTTGGGGTCAAGGTATGTATTACCCAACATTCCCAGGCTCGCCCTGGAATGTCATCAAGAGTTTACTGTAAATGATGTGTGAAGGAAATCTAGTTCCTGTAGTGTTTCATTCACATATGCTATATGACCAAGCGTGTGGACATTTGACAGTCACACTCGTATGTGATTGTTAATGATCCCAATCCAAATTAGTCCACTTTTTGCTGCTGAAACAGCTTCCACTCTTCTGAGAAGGCTTTCTACATTAGGTTAGCCCACTTGAGTTCTTCCACTTCAACCTTAACAAACTATATACTCATGGACCTCACTTTGTGCAGAATGGCATTGTCATACTAGAACATGTTTGGATTATTCCTCCTAATTTCAGTTCAGTTTTTTAATTTAATTTTATTTTAAAGCTATAGCAAACAAAGACACTGTATAACAGGTTAGGAAAGGTCAAAATGTAAGTAGTAGTCAGGTCAGTCAGTTTTGTCCGTATATTTTGGGCTATATGGTGTACAGTATTATCCGTGATGTGTTTACATCAGATATAGTATACGATTTCAGGGCATTAAATGAAACACACTTGAACATTAATTATTTATTTTGTTTACGTGTCAATCACATAGCGTTCGAGGAATAAAACGGCAAAATCATATTTACGAGTGAAATGTGGGGGGGGGGGGGGGGGGGGGGGTTCCACAAGGGTTTAAACTGGACCAAATTATTTAACAATATTTTCAGCAGCTTCATTACATCCAGCTCTGGTGACAACAACATATTTACAGTATTCCACTAACATCTGACCAAACCTTTAATTAGCCTATTGGCAGCACACACCGTGTAATAGGAATGCATAAATAATATGTTACTACTGTAATGATTTCTTTTTATTACATTATTTTTTCATAAGGCAACATAAATGAGTTATTGCATACAATATGAAAGGCATGCCATGTCTATATAGAGTTAGTCTTTTTAGCTTTATAAGGACTAAAACCTATCATTAAATTTCTCTTTGCAGATAAGAATGAGCCTTAATGAATATCATCATCTCTCTCTCTCTCACACACACACACACACACACACACACACACACACACACACCTAGTGATAATTTAGTCACCAATCCACCTACCAGTATGACCACTAGTAGATAAAATTGTGAAATATACACTCACCTAAAGGATTATTAGGAACACCATACTAATACGGTCTTTGACCCCCTCTCGCCTTCAGAACTGCCTTAATTCTATGTGGCATTGATTCAACAAGGTGCTGAAAGCATTCTTTAGAAACGTTGTCCCATATTGATAGGATAGCATCTTCCAGTTGATGGAGAGTTGTGGGATGCACATCCAGGTAACGAAGCTCCCGTTCCACCACATCCCAAAGATGCTCTATTGCAGGCGTGTCAAACTCCGTTCCTGAAGGGCCGCAGACCCGCAGGGTTTTGTTCCAACCCACGAGGACCTGCAGAGTTTAGCTTCAACCATAATTAAAAACACCTGATCCACCTAATCAAATCATTAAGGCTTATTTGAAAACTACATGGCATATATGTTGGAGCAGGGTTGGAACAAAACCCTGTGGGTCTGCGGCCCTTCAGGAATGGAGTTTGACCCCCCTGCTCTATTGGGTTGAGATCTGGTGACTGTGGGGGGCATTTTAATACAGTGAACTCATTGTCATGTTCAAGAAACCAATTTGAAATGATTCGAGCTTTGTGACATGGTGCATTATCCTGCTGGAAGTAGCCATCAGAGGATGGGTACATGGTGGTCATAAAGGGATAGACATGGTCAGAAACAATGCTCAGGTAGGCCGTGGCATTTAAACAATGCCCAATTGGCACTAAAGGGCCTAAAGTGTGCCAAGAAAAGTTTCCCCACACAATTACAGCACCACCACCAGCCTGCACAGTGGTAACAAGGCATGATGGATCCATGTTCTCATTCTGTTTACGCCAAATTCTGACTCTACCATTTGAATGTCTCAACGGAAATCAAGACTTATCAGACCAAGCAACATTTTTCCAGTCTTCAACTGTCCAATTTTGGTGAGCTCGTGCAAATTGTAGCCTCTTTTTCCTATTTGCAGTGGAGATGAGTGGTACCCGGTGGGGTCTTCTGCTGTTTTAGCCCATCCGCCTCAAGGTTACGCCTGTGCGTGTTGTGACCAGGACCACACCCCTAAATGCATTGAAGCAACTGCCATGTGATTGGTTGACTAGATAATTGCATTAATGAAAAATTGAACAGGTGTTCCTAATAATACTTTTGGTGAGCATATATATATATTTGTAAAAATGATTTAATTTGCTAAATAAAAAAGTTTTGAGAGAGGAAGCTTTTCAGTTAGGGGATGGAATTATGTTTTAAAAAAAGAGACAATTCAGGGTTAGTCATTTTGATCAAATATCACACTTTTTATCACAATGTAGATGATGGTGAAATTGGACAGAAAATTATTTCCATTTTTGTCTCAAATGTATCAGAGAGAGCAAGAGAGAGAGAGGCTGTGAATATGTCAGAGTACCCTTACACAGTTACAGACTTTCCAACAGGTGCAATGAGGCAGCATGAACAATCTGAACCACCGATATCTTTAGACCCATCATTTGGCAGGTTAGAAAAAGAGCAACAAAAAAAAGAGAGGAAAAGAAGATATGAAAGAACATTCACAAATCTCTTCTCTCTAAGGTCTGACTGGTGGTCTCTGCTGAGCAAAAAAGATCTCTGTTGAGATGAATGGCCTGGTGGGAAGTGGAAGATTGGCTCTGTGTAATAGATTGTCAGCGAACTAAATGCATCCGTTTTGCATGTGAATAATCACCTGTCAAACAGCCCTATTAAAAAGGTTAGAGCCATCTTCCCTTATCGAGGAGACTGAGCAGCTGCCTGCTGGAATATGCAGAATGGTTCAAATACCCCCTTTCAGTTTGACATTTTAAGCACACACACACACGCACACACACACACACACACACACACACACACACACTGCATTTAATAGTATGTTATTGTTCAATAAGGACAGCTCTTGTAACCAAGAAGAATGCATTATCTAACTGTATTCACATTTCCTTCTCCTTTTCTCACATCAGTGTTGTTCTCGCTGGAACCTCAGTCTTATCGGTAAACGACTGTTCACTTCTCCAAATATGCCCCTGCTCATGACTTATGCATGCCTACTTGGGGTTTATGATGCGAATAAATCTAAGTGTTGTCAGGCACTGAGGCATAACATAAATTAAAAATGAGTGTTCCAGTGGCACGGACAATTTGTTTATCATGAAGGTCTACTG
This sequence comes from Clarias fuscus, assembly GCA_030347435.1. Lineage (NCBI taxonomy): Eukaryota > Metazoa > Chordata > Actinopteri > Siluriformes > Clariidae > Clarias > Clarias fuscus. Next base: position 21,737,519 of record CM059214.1, on the reverse strand, counting down.
AAGAGTTCTTTGCAAACTTTGCCAGTGCATGTGTTCCTCATGTGGAAAACAATGGGATTTCTCTCTCTCCCTCTCTCTCTCTCTCTCTCTCTCTTTTATGTGAACATACATAAAAACGGTCAAACCTAGCTAAATGCTAGTTACCTTTAAAGGATGGGCCAAATGTCTGGATCCAAAAAAATGGATTTTTAAAAAAAATAATCATAAATTACTGCAAATTGACAACCTCTGACCTCCCAGCTCTTGTGTATACGCTGAATATAAACACAGTAAATATATTAGAATTGATGCTACTACATGCAGAGATGATTTCCTACTTTAATCCAGTGATTGTTCTGGCTTCATGCCAATAGACTACTGACTTCAGATCCCAGAGAGAAATATTCAAGGCTAATAGGTCTGCTTCCATTCAATCCTCTTTTGTTAGCTTCAAAGCCATCTCTGGTCTGAAATGATATGGAAAAAAAATAGTAATAATAATTAAAAAAAAATGTGTGTATATATATATATATATATATATATATATATATATATATATACACATACACATACACACACACACACATATAAATGTTGAATTACATTAATATTGGAAATTGGAAAAGTTGCTGATTAAGTTTTTATAATAGCAAGTTGCATATACTCCAGAATGTTATGAAGAGTGATCAGATTAATTGCATAGTCCTTCTTTGCCATGAAAATTAAACTTTCCACTGCATTTCATTGCTGTCATTAAAGGACCTTCTGAGATCATATCAGTAATCGTCTTGTTAACTCAGCTGAGCACAAGGCTGGAGATCATTATGTCAGGCTGATTGGGTTAGAATGGCAGACTTGACATGTTAAAAAGAGGGTGATGCTTGAAATCATTGTTCTTTCATTGTTAACCATGGTGACCTGCAAAGAAACGCGTGCAGCCATCATTGTGTTGCATAAAAATGGCTTCACAGGCAAGGATATTGTGGCTACTAAGATTGCACCTAAATCAACAATTTATAGGATCATCAAGAACTTCAAGGAAAGTTAGGGTTAGGGTTAGGGTTAGTTCAATTCTTGTTAAGAAGGCTTCAAGGCGTCCAAGAAAGTCCAGCAAGCGCCAGGATCGTCTCCTAAAGAAGATTCAGCTGCGGGATTGGAGTGCCACCAGTGCAGAGGTTGCTCAGGAATGGCAGCAGGCAGGTATGAGCACATCTGCACACACAGTGAGACGAAGACTTTTGGAAGATGGCCTGGTGTCAAGAAGGGCAGCAAAGAAGCCACTTCTCTCCAAAAAAAACATCAGGGACAGATTGATATTTTGCAAAAAGTATGGCGAATGGACTGCTGAGGACTGGGGCAAAGTCATATTCTAAGATGAAGCCTCTTTCCGATTGTTTGGGGCATCTGGAAAAAGGCTTGTCCAGAGAAGAAAAGGTGAGCGCTATCATCAGTCCTGTGTCATGCCAATAGTAAAGCATCCTGAGACCATTCATGTGTGGGGTTGTTTCTCATCCAATGGAGTGGGCTCACTCACAATTTTGCCCAAAAACACAGCCATGAATAAAGAATGGTACCAAAACACTCTCCAACAGCAACTTCTTCCAACAATCCAACAACAGTTTGGTGAAGAACAATGGAGCACCGTGCCATAAGGCAAAAGTGACAACTAAGTGGCTCGGGGACCAAACCGTTGAAATTTTGGGTCCATGGCCTCAAAACTCCCCAGATTTTAATCCCATTGAGAACTTGTGGTCAATCCTCAAGAAGCGGGTGGACAAACAAAAACCCACTAATTTTGACAAACTCCAAGAAGTGATTATGAAAGAATGGGTTGCTATCAGTCAGGATTTGGCCCAGAAGTTGATTGAGAGCAGCCCAGTCGAATTGCAGAGGTCCTGAAAAAGAAGGGTCAACACTGCAAATACTGACTCTTTGCATAAATGTCATGTAATTGTCAATAAAACCTTTGAAACGTATGAAGTGCTTGTAATTATATTTCAGTACATCACAGAAACAACTGAAACAAAGATCAAAAAGCAGTTTAGCAGCAAACTTTGTGAAAACTAATATTTGGCCACGACTATATATGTGTGTGTGTGTGTGTGTGTGTGTGTATTAATCTTTCCCTTTAGCCCTGTAAGTAAGCTTCCACTAGACAGGGAATCCAAGAAGAAAGCCATCTGATGTTCACATGTTGTCAGCACATGTTGCTGATGTTCCTTGGCTCCACTTAAAAAATAAAACAAAAATAAGCAAATAATAAGGTAACAATTTGCATGCATCTTTTTAAGTAATTCCATAACTCTGGCATTAGGAAGTCAGCCCTCCTGTCGTTTAAATCACACAAAAATATTTTTTAGTATAACCAACAGCAATTTGCATTGACCTCCAAATGATTAATTAAGTAGAATCAACATAATATTAATATAAAAGTCTGGTGATATAACATGATCAAATTCATTAATTTCCAAGGTTAAGGTTCAACTGTTTTTTTTTTTTTTTTTGCTTCCATTCCACTCAAAAATGTCCATGCACATTGTTACCATAATCTCAAGCCTCAACCATGCCCACGGGGGTCAGAGGCCAACCTGCCCGGTTTGATCGCACACAAAAGCCCAATGCCGAACAACTTTAATGCTGGCCATGAACGAAAGACACCAGAACACCCAGTGCACCACAGCTAGACCCCAAAATCCTGATGGGATAAATTGGATAAACAAGTCACCATCAGCACCCAAAGCATACACTGCCAACATCCTGGGCCTGGACATCACAACACACCACCAGAGGCCCTGAGGAGCCAGAACCGCCACAGTGGCACAAAGGGGAACTAGTTCATTGTTAATATTATGGATGATGTGTATAAATACATGCACATTTATAGTAGCACAAAGGAGTTTACATGATCTCCCCATGCTTGGTGGGTTTCCTCTGGAGACTCTGGTTTCCAGTCCAATGACATGATTAGATGAGTGTGCGTGTGTACTTGTGCCCATAGATGAGCTGTAACCTCTTCCTGGGTGTTCTCTGCATTGTGCCTTGCGAGTTCTGATGCAAAGTGCCATTTCTCCAGCTGTTTTCTTGTCATAATCATGGTCTGGCAGCATAACAAGTTGAACGTGCAGCCTCACAAGAGAACAAGTCCAGCATGTCAATCAAATATCCTTTTAAAGGATGCACAATCACCTTTATTTTTCACCTTAGTGTAAGTGAAGGTAAAAAAGTGTGGCATTAACCTTTCAAAAATTACAGACATTTTACACACACACACACACACACACACACACACACACACACACACACACACACACATTTCTGTGGCTTATAAAAAATTAACAAACATACATAATTACAAATTATGGATTGCCTTTATGACTTGGTTGAAAATATTTTGTAGTTTCTGCCTGAAGTCTGGAACCCATAGACATGATAAAATGCATGATGAGTTTCCTCTCTCATAATGCTTTGCCAGGCCTTTACTGCAGCTGCCTTCACCTACTGCTTGTTTGTGGGGCTTTCTGCATTCAGTCTTATCTACAGTGAGTGAAACACATGCTATATCGTGTGGAGAGCAGGTCACTGACTTGGCCAATGTAGAATATTTCTTTGCCTTGGGTAGCTTTTGCTGGATGTTGGGGGTCATTATCCATCTGCAGTATGAAGCAGCGTCCAAACCAGTTTTTCAGAAAATGGCATTAATGCTTATGCCATAACACTGCCTCCACCATGTTTGATGATGTGGTATGTATTGGATCTTGAGTTATTCCTATCTTTCTCTGACCTTGGGTTTTATAGGCTTTTTTAAGGTGTTTTCTGGCAAAGCCTTCCTGTTCCTGAGCATTACCAGTGGTTTGCAACTTGTAGTGAAGCAACTAAATGTACATTCATCAAACCAATCCATCTCTTGATTGCCAAATCAAAAACACTTGAGGTAAGTCTACAATGTGTTGTGAAAGCGTTCTTTTTACCATGGACAGAATTCTTCTGTCATGCACTTAGTTGTCTTCCATGGTCTTCCAGGCCATTTGCTGTTGTTTTTCTTTTTAAGAAAGTTTCAATGTTGTATTTGCCACTTAGAATGTTTTTGATATCTCTCTGATGGGTTTCTTTGTTTGTGAATTAAAGCTGAAAGTCATGACTTTTTCACATCATGTGTGTTTCGTTTCAAATTCAATACTGTGGTGTACAAAGGCTGAGGCAACAGTGATAAACATCAGAGACGCCGGACATGGACAAACTGAAAAAATGGATTATAGGTAGACTTGGTAATCTAAATAATCAAGATGCAGGTGAATACAAAAATGTGAAAAATGTGACTGGTGAAGTGTATGCTGGGGACTGGAGTCTTAAACTAAATATAGTACTATTACTTGATGTGATAGGTGTGTCTTTTTTGGGGGGCAGAATGCATTTGAACACTGATTACATCATTGCGTTGCAACTCAAGGCTTCCTTTTAAATGTGGATGACAAATTCCTTTTCTTACAATGAAGGATGTGATGGTGGAACCTTTGATTCTTTGTAAGCAAGGAAAGAGGGCCGAGCATATTAAAAATAAAATATGATAAAAATTTAAAGAAAGAAAGAAAGCTTTACATGAAATTGGTTCCCTGAGTGAAACTGTGGAAAGCTGTCCATTCATGCTGTGGCCTACCTTCAATTTATGAAGATGAACTTAAAAAAGAATTTAGAAGAAGGTGCCCTCTAGTGGTGTGGCAGTAAATTGACCCAGGCTGGTATAACATATGCATGGTTTCTTGATGAGCCTATAACTGTTAATTTAAAAAGTTTGTAGAGCAGCACGTGTCTTAGTGGTTAGCACTGGTGCCTTGCACCTCCAGGGTCTGTGTCCAATTGCCGGCGCGTTCTCCGATAATCGGGAGTCCAGGGTGTACCACACCTTGTGCCCTAAGTGTCCTGGGATAGGCTGCAGGCCCCCGCGACCCTGAATACAAGATTAATCGGTATAGACTATGAGTGAGTGAATGAGTGAGAGAGTGTATAGTTTGTAAATCTGTTAAAGTGATAGTTAAACTGTAAGGTTGGATAAATTCATTCTTTCTCTCACTTTCACTTCCCTTTGAGAATCCCTTTAAGATAATTAATACATATTTTTGAAAATGATGCCTAGAACATCTCAGAATAAAGCTTCTGTCAACATGATTTTCCTTGCTGGTATGAATTCTTCTTGCTCCATATCTTGGATTTTTTAAAATACAAATTCAATCTGAAATGCTAAATCACCATCACTAAACTGACTGAACAAGTTGTTGCAAATTAAATCATACTGTGTTGGGAAACATGCAATAGGCAGAAGTGCTTGAGCTTCACCCCTTAGTCCCTGTGTCTGCTGAAGCAATCTGAATTGTAATCAACTGTAATTCCATGCACAGAATACACCAGGTGCTGCGATTACTGGCGAGCTGCCCAGAGGCTAAACCTTTACAGTGGTTTATAGACTGATCTGATGAGAGAGAGAGAGAGAGAGAGAGAGAGAGAGAGAGAGAGAGAGACAGAGAGAGAGTTTGAAACAGAAAAGAAAAAAATAATGGAGCAGTCAGCCCTGGAGGCAGAGTACCCTTGCTGCACGTAGTCACTGAACTGCTAACAAATGTCATGCCCAGCTCTGACATCTACCTAACAGAGGGACCTGGTGAAAATTGCCAGGGGGGCTTCCTAATACTGCTGTCCGTTAGCCTGGGTGAAAGAGGTTGCAGCCGTATTAAGGAGGAAAGTTCCTTGCCTGGTTTGTATCATAACCCATACTGATCTGAACTTTCCTGTGTGATGTGGGAACCAGTGCAGCTGAATGAACTTTAGAAAGGAACATTTTAAATAGTAATGGCTTGTAATAGCAGATATTGAAAATGAAAAGAAATGTGGGGCATGGTCCTGTGACAATATAACTGATCTCTTTCCATATCTACCGTGCTGTGAAAAACTATTTGGCCCTGCTTGGATTTTTTCTTTTTATTGTTTTGCATATTTGTTACACTTAAATGTTTGAGATCAACAAGCAAATTTAAATATTACACAAAGATAACCCAAAATAATATTTTTTTAAATGATGATTTATTTATTAAAAGGAAGAAAACTGGCAAAACCTACCTGACTCTTGCTAAATCATGAATGAACTATGATTTTTGAAAGCTGAGTTACATTTTACTTGCCACACATAGGCCTGATTACTGCCAGGCCTGCGTCTGACAAAGTGATCTCAAAGATCTCAAAAAGCAACACATTGCAATGCATTGACATTTATCAGTCTGGAAAGGGTTATAAAGCCATTTCTAAGGCTTTGGGACTCCAGCAAACCACAACAAGAGCCATTATTCACAACTGGAGAAAATTTGGAACAGCGATGAAACTTTGCAGGAAGTGACCGGCCAACCAAAATACTCCAAGAGCATGACGACAACTTATCCAGAGCTCATAAAATAATACAGAACGACGTCTAAAGAACTGAAGGTCAGCTAAGGTCAGTGTTCATGAACCAATATAAAAGAGACTAGGCAAAAATGGCATCAATGGGACAGTTAAGGTGCGAAAGCCACTGCTGACCAAAGAAACACAAACCAAAAAAAATCTTAATTATCCCCAAGACTTTTGAGCAAATATTCTGTGGACTGATGAGACTTTTTGGAGGGTGACCACCACCATGACATTTCATAAAAAGTCATAAAAACAGTCAACCAAGGTGGTGGTAGTGTGAGGGTTTGGGGTTGATTTGCAGCTACACAACCATGAATTCTACACTCTACCAGAAAATCTTGAAGTAGAATGACCGGCCATTAGACTGTGACCTTAAGCTCAAGCGCACTTTGGTTATGCAGCAGGACAATGATCTGGAACACACCAGCAAGACCACCTCTGAATGGCTAAAAAAAAAAAAGTCTGGTTTAAATCCGATTGAGATAACCTTAAACAAGCCATTCATGCATGAAAACATGAGTGGGACGAATTTTCTCAATTTGTGAGGTCATTCACATAAAATAGTTCTTTTAATATACAAATCATAACAATGGTACTTCTGCCTAGAAAAATCATACAGTATAGAAGCTGATAATGCTCAGAGCTAGAAAGTCATCACAAAAAGCCCTGTTTAGAGTTGGCTGCTCTTTGATGCCTGTTCATAATGTTGAATGAGAGTTATAAAATGTCTTCTATTACTATTATGAAGTCATTAAGGTTAAGACTTAAAGCATGGGCTCTCATCATACACATAAACGTATTGCTCACACACTGGAACACACTCACTGAAAGACAGCTAGGCAACAACCTTTATGATTGCAATATTTTAAGTCAAGTGTTTAAGTCCATAATCATGCGGTGCCTCTTCCAAATAGCAAACAGAAAATCAATTCATGGCATTAGTAAGGTTTTTCATTCAAACCCCCCAAAACATACAGTTTCGCTTTGAGTATTTTCACACCCTAATTTAACATTGTTTGCTTAGTGTATTTTATTCTACTTTCTTTTCCAAAATGCCCCTCATTCATGTTTATTACACCCATTATTGTATGTCAAGTGTACGTTTTCAATCCCTGCTGACTTTTTATGGATGTGAGAGCAGAGCGGGCCAAGTCCAAATAAAATCTAAGGGTGTTTCACTAAATGATTATTCATCCATCATTCATGCAGCCTGTAGTATCACTTGATAGGATGGACTGCATGTATAAATAGACTGAGCTAGAAAGAAATAACCCACAATGTCTACTTCATAGCATCCTGGCTATTTTTAGTTTAATCTTTCACTTTTATTGCAACCCTTTATACTCTTTCAGCCATTTCTTAACAGTAAATGGCTGAACGTGGATTAAGGGTTAAAGACAATGTGGCAATGAGGCAGTGGTGGTTGAAGCACTGTGTTGCTGAGTGTAGTTTCAGGGGATTGTGCCTACCAGCCCACCACCAAGTTGCCATTATTGGGTCATTAACCCTATACTGTATGTTCATACAAAACCATGCTGATGTACTTGTTAGCAACCCGGTCCTATAAAAAACACCATTGCTATAGAAATGATTTAATCCATCATCTAATATGCTCAACAGCATAGATCTGGCTATATAATTTGATAGACAGATCTAAAATGTATACTTGCTCTGCATGGGTGTTTAGATTAAATTACCAAGGCAAAAAAAAAAAAAAAAAATACAAATTGTTACTTTGTAGTAAACAGCACCACAGTTGTACAGCTTTGTAAGAACTTCAAAATTTAAATAGAGTCTTTGCAGTTTCTGTCAAGGACAATAGTTTTAATATTTTTATAACTTTTGTTCTTGGACACACATTTAATTGGCTTCTCGCTTCTAATATTTCAGCGTTTTAAGACTCTCTATCTACAGTAGCTGCAGGTTTGAATGTGGAATCAGCAGAAAGCTGTAAAGTGTAGGTAGCTTTAAAAGCTTCCATAGCACTTAAGATGCTACGTAGGAGCAGGTAGGCCTCTCTGTTCCCTTGCATCTCTTTTCATCTGCAGCCCCTGCTCATTCTTTTTCATGAAGAATCTTCATTGTATATCAAATGAAAAGCAGATTTCCACCTACTGCTCCTCACTACTTTCTGCTTAGATAGGAAAGTAACAACACTCATTCATATACAGAGTAGTGCAAAGGCAGAAAACACAAGAGCTGAAAACACACGCATACTAAAGTACAGACAATGCACACCTACTCACTGGTGTCACTGGTTTCTTTTTGTTCTGTCTGTTTAGGATCCAGGGTTATTCCTTTCTTTTGAAGAATTATTCATCTGTCTAGGTGAGAAAAAAAGAGAAACAGGGACGAAGACAGAATCTTTCATCAGACAAACAAAACACAACGGGGGACAAAAGGGCATACTCAGATCTTGTTTTTCAGGTGCATTCTTTTTTAGTTATTGTAAGAAATAAACAACTATTTATGCCATCAGACTCAGTTAATTTAGGGATGTGGCATACAATAGACAGTTTACAAGTGGTCCACACATAACCAGTTGCTTCTTCCTCTCATCAAACATCCTTCATGTCATTCTACCAGTTCATTCTTTCTGCTGTAATCTCTTCATCCAGGTAAGGAACACAATATTTCAAAGTATAGTGGAGCCTATCCCAGAAAAATAGGGCACACCTTGAATCAGTTGCCCGCCCATCCCAGGCCACCACACACAAATATTCACACACTCATGTACACATAAGTGCAAATTTCATCCACCTACAGACTTTTAAATAATAATACCAATAATAATTAAATTATTTGTCACTTGTACCATACCATAGTTTTTTTCACATATCACAGAAGCTTTGGTCAGAGTGTAGGGTCAGCAGGATACAGTGCCCCAGGAGCAGGCAGGGTTAAGAGCCATGCTCAACAGTGGAAGCCTGACGGTTCTAGGGCTTGAACCCCCAACCTTCCGATCAGAAACTAGTAACCCACAGTGTTAACAAATTGAGCCACCACTGGAGTAAACCATAGAACCTAGAGCTAAATTAGAAGAACAAGCAAATCTCCACGCAGACAGCCTTTATACGGAGAACTCCGGAGCCGTGAGATACCACCATGCCCTATATGGCAGTTTCTAAATCCACTAAACCGTTAAAAAATAAATATGGTTGAGTCATTTGAATGATTCACAGCTGGTGAATTGTTAGTTGATTTTATCTGAGAAACCAAAGGTAATATTAATCATTAAAATCGCAAGCCCCCTTTTCATGGCTTAGGGGGAGAAAACATTGAAGAATCACATGATCATTCCAACCATTGTTGCTTGAAGTTTGTTAAATTTAAGAGAGAAACCATTCATTTCCTGTGTAACCACACACTGTCATACTCAGTGGAGATGCTCACCATATTGATTGGATTAAGATGGGTGGAAGATATTAAGCCGCTAAAAGAAGTGATCTGTTCAGCGTCCACTTCTGCCTGACAAAGCTGTCTGATAAATCAGATAGAAAGGATTTGTTAATTGAAATAATGACATCGCTGATGGGACTGGAAAGATTAGGAATAGCTGTTGACTTTTCTGGATTCCTGCTCATGTTGGAATACTAAGAAATGAGATTGCAGATAAGCTAGCCAAGAGCGTTGCTAAAAAAAGAACAGTAAATCACCATCGGGCTATAGAGGAATCAAGTCTCTTATTTGTGTAAAGGATATGGAAATATGGTAGATAACCGGGATAAGGGAAGTAAAGGAAAGAAGAATAGAAAATCGGTAAAAGCGTGTATTGTGGAGCTGGTTAAGTTTAGGAGACACTGGATTAAACGCTTCACTATATTATTCTGCAACATGGCTTTGAAATATGTAGATATGGTTCAACAGCAAAAACAGATTCTTTATTAATGTTGATTTCTTGTAAGATGTATAAGAAGTGCAAAAATATATATAAAAAGCTCAGGAAAGCAAGCAGAGAATATAAGCTGAATTACTGTAGATCTTATGCAGAAGGAACTGTCAAACACTGGGGAAAAAACTGTATTTAACTTCTTAAAAGAAACTTGTCTAATAAATGAATATATGATAAGGAGGATTCAATGTCACTCTGTGGATCGTTGGATGAACACTACAGTCTGTGTTTGTATTGGTTTTCTGGGACTTTGTCCTAATGTTTCAGCATACTTTGTTTGTTTCATGAAATACATTATAGTTTAGTTCAGTTATGTTTTTTTTTTTTTTCCCATAAATGGATTATGTTCCGGTGTTTGTGTTTATGTTCTAGCATTATGTAATCTAATCAGGATTTTGTGGAATATTTTTCTTTTAAATGCTGAAGTTGCAGTGTTTGAAATGCTGCATCATTCTGTTTGATTTCGATTCATTATGCTGGATGTTAATGATAATTGCTCAGTTGCTAATCCATAGTTCTGTTCTCTGTGTTTGTTTTGTTGTCTGAATAGGATATTTCATAAAGACATGGTTGTGCTTACATTCTGCATCTCAACTCTTCATGATTTTAGAAATAAACTTTGGATGATTATTGCTTTTAACGTTTCAAAGGGTTTCTTTTTCCCTCTTTTGTTTTTTATAGCTCCTTTTAAGGTTCCCTCCACAGACACAGACTAAAGTGTTCTTTAGGGTGTTACACAGAACTTATTTATGAAAACGCAGAGATAATAGGTTCACTGTTGAGTCCTGGTTTGTCAGTCTGGACCTGTTCCTTTCTTCATTTTGGCTCCTTTATTGTATTTTAACACATTTTCACCTAGTTTAAACATTAGACTATTCCCATCAGCCAGCTCACTTTTATCACATATCTTTCTGCTTGGAAGTGAAGCAACAATGTTTTTTATTTTATTTTATTACAAGAAATATTAATCCACCTGTCTCATCTCTCATTCCCACTGTGTTTTTTTTTATTAGTTATTCAGCTGACCCTGATGAACATGGGACTCCATGAGCCATGTAAATCGCAACTGCTCTGCCCAGGCTTGGTTAATATTACTCAGTTAGCCCAGGAAGACACCTCATGATAACATTACTCTGTTAAGGAGATTGAATTGTGGAAAATCAGAGGTGTTCAACAATTAACGGATTTACAGAATGAAAAAGAAAATTACAGACATTGAGTACGATATCTTTAAGAAAATATGCATGAATTGAAATGATCAGATTGTCCCCAATGAGCAAGCCAAGGACAATAGTGGCAAGGAAAAACTTTGAGAGGAACCAGACTCAACAGGAAACAGATCCTCATTTGGTTGATAACTGATAGCAGGGATTGATTGGAAGTCATACCAAGTGTTAGGAAACTGGAAGTTTAGTAAAACAAGAGAGTGGTTTAAGTTAATATGGAGACTCCTTTCATTATAGGAGGCTCATGGTAAAGTGGAACCATCCCCAGTCACATCACACACCCCAATCAGAACACACAGGGCCTCAGTGCGAAGAGATTCCACCCAGAAGTCTGACACCAGATTCAGACAGGTCTAGAGGGCCAAGGATGCAGCTCAGGAGCAAAATGTGTAGCAAGAGAGAGAGGGAGAGCACAAAGGAGCGTGGTTAGGTATGGTCACAGTCACATAATGTATGAAGGTGTGAAGGGACTGACGATGGCAGCATAATTAAAAGAGAGAGCCAGAAGGAATCACAGCTATGAGGGCTCCAGGGGAAATAACCACAGCTTTTTAAAGGGTTCTGTGTTGATTCCCTGTATGTATAACTATAATGAATTTTATACCTTTAATGTTGAGCTCAAGAGGTTGAAAAATTCGTTCATCCTATGTAACCACTTTATCTTTGTAATTACCATGGTGGATCTAGGACGACCACCCTAGGAATGCTAGGCGCAAAGCAGGAATACACCCCAGGCCTGTACAACTCAGGGAGGTTAAAACAGAAAGAAAGAAAAAAAACAGATTTTTAAAAGCTAAATTGTCAGTAGTGTGCGATGTGTATAAAGTTTGTGTATGATCTTAGCTTGTTGAGAGAGGATCAGTTCATTAGTGTCAGTCAGAGTAAGAGTCACATCACAGGAAGGTCCAACATATGACATGGAATTACAATTCTTCAGTTGTAATAAAACACCCACTGCAAGTACTTGATCTGTCATTGCTTAATAATGGCTTCCTGCTTCAAGCGCACACACACACACACACACACACACACACACAATCCAGAGGTAGTGCTGTGTGTGTGTGTTGAGCATCCTCTGCTCTGTGGAGCAGGTGTGATACAGGTGTTTGTTTTTGGACAGCATGACAGTAAACAACTCTCATTTCTGCAGCTATGGTAATAAATCTTCAGAGAGCAGTATACAGTTTCTAGGTTTGTGTGTGAATGTGTGAGTAATGGCATAAAACGGGCAAAGACCTGTGCCCTTTTGCTCCTCTGTATATATGCGCTTAGGTGCGAGTGAACGAATCCACCCACAGGCATAAATAAGCAGCCTTAAAGTGGTTATTTACCGAAATGTGAGCAACATTGCAAACAATCAGATGAATGGAGATTTTATTCACAGAGCCCTCAATGACTGAAAGAGGGGTTGTTGAGGTGTACCAAACTTGATTAAAAATAACAACATACCCATTTGCAGGATGAGTCACTGCAAAAATAATGTCTCAGTTAGAGGAAATGTCCCTCATATACTGTAGTATATAATCTCTAGTATTTTAAACTCCAAAAAAACAAACAAAAAAAATCAGACATTTTGCTTTAAATTTTAAAGCAAATTATTCATTTTTTAATTTATTGGTGGTTAATTGTTATTTATAATTTTGGCACGGATTTTGACATTTGTATTTGTGAGCCCAATCAAACGGAAGTGGGAGGATAGCACTTTCCTCAGATTGTTATTCTGCGCCCTAACATTGTACTGTATAAGAAGCAATTTGAAATCCAGTGGAAAACATTATGCAGGTATTTATTCAAATAAAATAGGAAATGTTAATATTTTTGCCATAACAAATACTAAGCACAGGCTTAGTAATAGTATGGCTGTTCTGGAGTTTTAAATGCTTCATCACGAGTTTTTTTAAGGAATGTTCAAAACCAATTTTGGAAGGACCCGTCAGACTGATTTAACATAAATACACAATCTAATGCAGAAATTGCCCGCACAGTGACTTAGTTGTTAGCACCTCCATGTCCTGGGTTCAATTCCCTCAAGTCTGTGTGCATGGAGATTACATGTTCTCCCAGTGGTTGGGTTTCCTCCGGGTTCTCCACTTTCCTCGCACAGTCCAACGACATGCAGATTAGACCAATTGGCTTTCCCAAATTGCCCGTAATGTGTGAATGTGCGCGTGAATGTTGCCCGGAGGTCCTACCATGATCGTACTAATGGGAATAAATACAATGGCCAACATTGGCCTACACGGTCCCTGGTTGTACTACAGAGGTTCTTAGATGGATTGATGGAATACAGAAATGGTACTTAACCACTAATTTACAAGTTAATCTAAGTCCCTAAACAGTGATTTTATATACACAACTTTACTGTACTAACTTGAAGTCAAAAGGCTGCAACCAATTAGTTACACTACATTACTGAAAGCTAAATGGGATGTATAAATTGAGCAAAGGAAGGACAATTGGTGAAATGGCAACAAGGTCACTAGTGCTAAAGGCTCACTGATGTACAGTATGTGGGGACGCAGACTAGCTTGTCTGATCCGATCTGACAAAAGAGCTATTGTAGCACATATTGAGAAAAAGTTATGATAAAAAGCTGTCAGAGCATCACAACTTGCTGCGTAGGCGGTTGCTCAGACTCCCCACACTGCCCCATGCACCCTGTTAAATGCATATAAAATGGGCTTGTGTGCATCAGAACTGGAGCATAGCACAATGGAAAAATATGGCCTGGGCTAATGAATCACATTTTTATTTAAATCATGTGGACAGCAGGGTGCATATCTAGTACTTACTTGGGGAAGAGATGGGACCAGAATGCACTATGAGAAGAAGGCAAGGGTTAACAAGGGTTTGGTGCTCTTGGAAAACTTGAGTCCTGGCATTCATGTTACTTTAACTTGTACCACCTACTGTACCTAAACATTGTTGCAAACAAAGTACATCTACTCATGGCACAAATATTACAGTAAAGTGCATAATGGCTCCCAAAAGCAGCAAAACCGGTGGAAGTAAAAGTAAAAAGCATCTAAAAGAAGAAGATACAATGATAAAACAACAAAACAAACTTTGTTGTAAGGAATCTTATGTGTCTGAGGGAAAATGTTTGCCTGAATGACTAGTAATTCAAAATTTTTTAATTTATCACACTCTGCAGTCAAAGTCATAGAATATTTAAAATGTTGATTCCACATCTACAGAATAAATGTTATAATCACCTCATAGATAATCCGAATAATTCTGTTAGCCATGAAATTGTTATTCTGGGACCCCTGGGGGATAACTGCCATGGTTCCTTGTCAGTTTCAAATGGTGCCAATCAGCAAGAACTCCAGGATGTTTTTCAGGAAAAGACAGATGCATGACACAAGTGTTTATTGCAACCACTGAATAATGGCTCTCTGGGACTTTGCATAAAGGTCTTGGCATTCATGTGCAAATGAAGGTGATTCTCACTGCCTCCGGTGGTCTTACAGATCTCTTATGTCCACAATTACTGTACATCAGTAACAAGCATTCACTAGCATATACAGTACATGGTAGAAGCTTAGGAGGAACATTATTTCCGTCTTGCTATTAGAAATAGTTTGGCCGGTGAATCAACACTACACTATAATAAACACATCTAAGTGCCCTGTCACACTCTGACAAAACAAAGTTCCCATCTTAAAAATATTGACGCAGCCAAAATGGAAAAAAATGTTTGATATTTTTAATGTTTAATACTTAATACAGTATTTAATACTTTCTAGCCATGTCCCGGTCAGGTTCTCAATACATCTACCATTTCCTTTTTCCGCGTCATCACTTGCTCACCAAACCGAGTTTCAACAACAACCGAGATCGCAACATGCTCCTAGCTGGTGCTTATCACACGTTTACTATATTACCATTGCATCTGGTGGGTTGGCATAAAAACAGCGACATGGACAGTGCTTTTCAGCATGAAGTGATGGAGAGAGGATTTGAATTCAGTTTCATTCAAAATTCTCTGACCGTGACTGAAACATATTGATAACATGATGCATGTGCACCATAAACAGGATAAGCACTAGAAGAAGATAAAATATGAAAATGCAGTCTTCTACAGTCTAGCGTGGACCCACCATGGTCATAGCACAAGCCTGAAGAGGTCGTTGTGAGGATGCCAATGACATAGTAGCAACAACGCAGTGACATTCCAATGACAGCTCAATTAGAGCAACATCCAATCTTTCCCATCCATGCCATGTAGTACATGAATTAATTCCTTAAGAGATGTCCATATGTTCTTAATTGGTCAATGCCATCATTAAGTTCAGCCAGTATCAGTACATCTCCAAAAAAGCATGGCAGGTCCACATCAAAGGAGACAACATTACTGTATGTCCTCACAGGTTCCTACTGTGTTCTTGCCGAGTTACACAAGTTCTTAGTGTGTTCACCCAATTTTTTGTGGACCTACTGGGAACCTGTGAAAAGGTAACGAGGAGATTTCCTCAGACATATTTCGAGTGCCTAATCACACCTTTCTAAAAAGTTTGGACATTTCTGGAATTAAATGCTTCAGTTCAGAAAAATGCTAAAATATCTGTGGAATCTGTTTACACAGTATAATACAGATGCAGAAAATAAATAGAACTCAGCTTAAGTGCAGGCTCAGATTCTTATTAATGCCTTGTTTATTCTTCATAACAGCTCATCGGATAGGTACATCACATAGCACATGCACTTCAGGCTGCAAATTCAGAGGCTGGAAATTCAGAAAATTCATTGCTCTAGAACAATACTGGAAATTAAAACTATAAAATAACACACACGGTATTAGGTAATTAATTAACATCACTAACAACAGTCAGTTGTTGGCTAAAACATGAAGGTCAGCTGTTCTTGAATAGTTCTTGCAAGAACAGTATTGTGAAGTGTGCTTGCAAAACCCATCAAGCACCATGATGAAACTGGCTCTCATGAAGACCAGCCCAGGAAAGCAAGACCAAAACTTACCTCCGCTGCAGAGGAGAAGTTCATTTAGAGCAGGGGTGTCGAACTCCGTTCCTGAAGGGCCGCAGACCCGCAGGGTTTTGTTCCAACCCTCAAGGACCTGCAGAGTTTAGCTTCAACCATAATTAAAAACATCTGATCCACCTAATCAAATCATTAAGGCTTATTTGAAAACTACATGGCATATATTTTGGAGTAGGGTTGGAACAAAACCCTGCGTGTTTGCGGCCCTTTAGGAACGGAGTTTGACACCCCTGATTTAGAGTCACCAGCCTCAAAAATCTCCAATTAACATACAGCACCTCAGATTAGCGTTATGGAGGCTTCAAACTGTTCAAAGGAGATTGTTGTACAGTATATCTTGGATGCCTTCAGCAATGTGTTACAAATAAAAAAAAAAAAAAAAAAAAAAGACCATGGAGTTAGGAGTGTCCAAACTTTTTACTGGTATTGTGTATATTATTATCTATTATTTTATATTATATCTTGTACAAAAGATCTGGTTTTCCTCCTGCCTTATCAGTTCTATTCATTAAGTCATTAAGGCAACAAAGTGGGTACCAGACATTCTGAATTCTGAAATTCATGTAAATATTTAAAAATATTCTCCTCATTTTTTGTCAATAATGTAATTTTCTATGAAAATTGTTGTATTAAGTTAGATAATAAGGCTAAATAGATGGGTTTTCACTAGTGGCCTCTGACTTTTGAATCTTACTGTATATAGTGTGGAGTATAGTGGCAGTAAATATAGACAGAGGTGGAAATAGTACTACAATTTTGAACTCAATTAAAAGTACTGTTACTTCAGTAAAATTTTACTGAAGTACAAGTAAAAGTTACCATTATAAAAATCTACTCAAGTAAAAGTAAAAAGTAGCTCATAAAAAATTTACTCAGTAAAAGTTACAGAGTAACTTTTTTTTCTTCTTTTTTTTTAACAGCGGGGTGGGATGAGGCATTCTAGCGTAGTTAAAAAAAAGATTAGCAGATATAAATCTCAAACTAGTTGTTTTTAACTGAAGGAACACCTTTGCATAATAAAGCTGTTCTTGTGCTTGAAAATCAAAGTGGTCACTTAAATATGGCGATACGTCCCAGTTTAGGGTTGGGCCGTACAGCAAAAGAATGGTTCAGGGTTCTATTTTAAACTGTATGGAAATGGTGGTATATGGCAGAAAGAACTAGATCCAGTCATTAACTGATGAAATAATGAGGTTAGTATTGTGTTACAAAAAATAAACACACACACACAACAGGAGGAGGATCAGATTCAGGGTGGACCCCGGCCAAAATAATAAACTAAATGGTATTTATATTTAGTAGCTAGATTACCTGCAAAAACAACAACAACAACAACACAAACAAAAATACAGGTACTTCCCCTAACTCCCTAAACCAAAAACAGTGAATAAATTCCCTCTTCCCAAAATAAATGGCAGTCACGCCTCTACTACTGGTGAGTGCACAAACATGCAGTAAAGATATCTACAAATATATACAAAGACCAACGAAACCAAAGGGACAAAGCAATAATCAAAGTCAATGGGAGGCAGAAAGTCAAAACCCAATATTAAAACGCCAAACTCACAATCTCTTTCCTCTTTCCCGCGTCTCTCTCCGGTTTATATATGGTCGCGCTGGTTGATGACGTCACTCTCGGGGCGGACGCGACAGTGTAGAAGGTCAGGTAGACGCCGATGTGGGACAGTCAGGAAACCTGGAGTGGCGTCTGGAGCGGCGCGCGACCAGGACACACACGCGAGCGCAACGCAGCATTTATACAAAGCAGAATATTTATTATTATCATTATTATTATTGCGTTTTCATTCATTTGTTTTACTCAGTAGCGAATATGATTTAAAATGTAGCAAATTACAATACTTCAAAAAAAAACATACTAAAGTAAAATTACACATTTTAAAAACTACTTTAAAAAGTAGAAGTACACAAAAAACTACTCAATTACGGTAACGCGAGTAAATGTAATTCGTTACTTTCCACCTCTGAATATAAATCAGGCTGAAAAAACAAATATCTTAACATTCTTTTTTAAAGGTCGTCTGGACGAACCAAAGAAAACAAGAAAGAACAAAAGAGACAGCTGGAACTCTACAAGTCCAATACTGCATCACCCATTAATCAATAGCACCAGCAACCTATTGTATTTTTAGAATTTGATGAGCCCAATCTCTCTCTCTCTCTCTCTCTCCTTGTCACTGCTTGTTCACAGCCCTTCTCTCCTCTCCGCTCCTGCAACATGAGATAGATGAGATCCAGAGAGTATGAAACATGTTTATTTCCAATGTCTTAGTAAACACAGTTTCACAAGCCACTGTGTCATAATTCATCCTCATGCACAGAATGCCTTTTATCAGGAATAAAATCAGGAGTATGTAAAGCCAGATCAGAATTCCTGACACAAAAGAAATTTTCATGGAAATATGATGCATGATGGTGAGGGTGGTGCTATTTTCAAAGTATGTTGTCCCGCACCACTTCAGGACCACTTTATGCTTGTCAAAGCATCATGCAGAAAAGAACCTCCTCCCACTCATGGTGCAGATAAGAGCAGATGTGCAATTTAAACTTGGGACTAACAGATTGGTGCAGAAAATCAAGAGCCTTGATTTAGGTTTAAATTTCAGAGCTGATTGGGCCTGATGTAAAATATGCTACGGAGGGAATGGTAAGTGGGGATGTAGAGAAGAGGAAGAGAGAAGAAGAAACACTTGTGGCCAGAAAAAGAATGAATGATAGAAGGGGTACTGATAGTGGCTAGTTGACACATTTTGCCCTTGAAATGACTGCTTGTGTGACCTTTATGAGCATTAGTGTGTAAACAGATATTCTCTACGGACTGTGGCTAACACGGTGTAAAAAGATCGGCTTACCTGAGAACTCTCCGGCAGAACTAACTTCTCTTCTGTATCAAATCTGTACTGGAGAAGAGATTATACATGCTGGAGTGCTCTCTTTCTGTAGATCCAGGATGTGTAGTTACTTTCCTCAACAACAACAACAACAAAAATGCATTCCTGCACTCCAGTTGCCCAAGCCAATGATTTACTATGGTTCGTGTTAAGCAGAAGAGACTAATGTATAAACTGACTTAGTGTTTTTAATTAAGAAATCTAGCATCTCGCTTACAGTATGAGTAAATGTAAAGACCATATTTCATATGGACAAAACAACCATTTCGCCCACCAAAGAAATGTTAAGTCAACCTCCCGTGCATGGTCAAGTCTTTCTCCCAAAAGCTTAGATGGTAATTTCAGCAAATAAATACAAACCTTGCACTTCTGTTCATAGCATTGAGGACGAAATTTAGTAAACTGCTTAGAGTGAAATCTAAATGACTTTCTAATTGCGATCTTAAAGGGAAGTAAATTAACTTGAAAGATTGTAACATTACTTAGAAAAGTACTCCAGACCAATCCACTTAAGTTTTTGAGAAAGAGGATCTGAAAGGAAGCCCATAGTGTCAGTGTGAAAACATCCACGGAGTAACACATTTTTAGGATTGTACTCTATATTAGTGGTTTTACACAATGTCACTATTTATTTGTATCTGTTTATTGTTCCATATATCCATAACCATATCTTTATTTGGTAGTTTAGTGGTAAGCACTGTGGCCTCGCACCTTCAGGGACGAGGGTTTGAGTCTTTCCTCAGGTCTGTATGTGTGGAGTTTGCATGTTCTCCCCATGCTTGGTGGGTTTCCTCCCACAGATCAAAGACATGCAGGGCAGGCTATCTGGTGTTTCCAAATATTCGTCCCAAGCCTGGTTAAACAAGGAGGATTAAATCGAGGTCTGCAGATACTTGTAACAAGCAAAAGATGATGGGAATCAATGGATCAGTGACAGTTATTGACAGAAACAGGAACACCCATGATTTAAAAAATTAATAATAATAATAATAATAATAATAATAATATATTCATTTGGATTTAAAGTTGAAGTGGGCACTTTTTTATTTTAAGTAAAAATATGAGGAAATATGAGGTCAAAAACGGTATGACTTATCAGCATGGTCTGTCAGCATGCATTATGGTTTTAACTCCTGATTCATGTTAAACATCTGCAAAAGGTTACATCTTGACTAAATGCTAAATACTAATAAATTATTGTCTATGCTAATACTTGTACATTCTGCAAATTAATAATGATAATAATAATAATAATAATAATAATAATAATAATAATAATAATAACCTGTAAAAACATGACAGAGGCCAAAATAAAGAATCAAACAGACGTACCAGTTCACCAGCAGTGTGACTGTCTGTCATGTCGTCAGACACACATGCAGCTATTAATATGCAATAAGTAGTTTGTGTGTGTGTGTGTGTGTGAGAGAGAGAGAGAGAGCGAGAGTGAGAAAGACACTTGTAGGTACAAATTATTATTTGCTTTTCAAAATTCAGGTGGGCAAATCTCAAAGATGCAACATTTTCCAGCCTCTTTTTTAACACTGCGCAAACAATAATGTCATCATAAAATCATCAGCCTCTACATAGTCAAATTACTTTTTATAGTTTTGAAAGTGCCTACGGTGCCAAAAATGCTAATGACAGTCAGATGCAGACTGTTCGTGGGCGAAGGGCGAAGGTGAACAGTGTGCCCTGGTAAAGCAAGATTAGTTTAATACATCAGACCGTCCACTGAAGTCCACTCCAGCCCAAGGTCCATTCACAGCATTAGGACAGAGGTCACTTCCTCCCTGCCGATCTTGGTGCTCATGCCCACACAGCGAGACTGTTTGTGCTTCTACTCCAAACTCATTATAATGCTTCCATCCGCTCTGTGTGGAGGAGGCTGTTTTTTTCCCCCACACTATTTCATTCTCCCTCAGAAATACAAAGCACACATGGGTAGCCTCACTTGACACCACAGAACAAATACCTTACATAATGTATAATCCCTCTGAGCTAGGACACAGGGACTGCTTCTTCACCACATTTTCTGTCTCAACATCCTTTTCTTCTAATTTTTAAAGTGTTGTGGATTCCCGTAAGCATGTTTTGACCTTAGGATTGAAAGCTTAGCATGCAGTGCACTTTGGAGTTGCTTTGTCAGTCATCTTGGGGTATTGCTAGGTCAGAGTGTCCAGCTAAAAGCACCAGGAGACAGTGGAGGTAGTCTGCGCATTCTGTTTCTACTCTAGGCTGGTGGTTAATGAAAGCCTGTCTAGTGTGCAGGGAGTGTTTTTTGCACTATTTGCCATCTGAGTGAGAGAATTGAAAGGGCAGATTTGGCCTACATCTGGGTTCTTTGACAGTGTTTTCTGTCCTTTACTCATAATTTCAATTGTTGTGCTCCTAAATCTGAGTGAGTGTTTTAATGATGACCTTGTTAAAGAAACAAGTTACAAAAATGAAGGGCGTTAATTAGTTTAGTGTTGACATTTTGTGCTTTATTCCAGTGCTGCTTCCTGAATTTCTGGCTGCAGAAAATGTAGATGATAAAAGCTGAGTCAACAATATTAATCTTTTATGTCCACAATAATATGATCTACAGTACAGTCAGATCATTTTAGTATTACTTGCTCCTTTATCTAACAATGTTCCATTGGAACATAAATTCTGTCATACTAAGTATACTTAAAGTTGTTCCACTTTAGCACAAAAGTGCTTCTTTTTTTAAGTGTGCTTTTGTACAATTTAATTACATCTTAAATGCATTTAGTACAAAATTAGTTGTTCCAAAATAGCCAACATCAAGTAAACTAGTCATTAATCTGGCTGCAAATAGACTTAAGTATGCTTTGGCATGCTAAGATTTAATATACTTAGCATACTTTTTTCACTTGTGCATGCATGGTAAAGTCAAGCACATGCCTCCAAAAATTTTATGCTAGTGGTCTAAATAAGGATATGCTCAATTTTGGTGCATGTATAGTTTATAGGAACAGCCAACACATACAGTATAACCCTAATTCCATTTCGATACTATCTAAATGTTTGCTTTCAGTCGTTCAGCCCATCTGGTTGTGAAGAACTTCTTCAAAAAGGGTATTTTATTGGATTCCTTTATGCTTCTTCTACAGACTTTCAGATCACATGTCGAGATAATAAATTCACCAGAAGCTCTTCTTTACAACATGATGCAGCTATAAACAAACATTATAGGACAACAGAAATATTTTTATGCCTTAACCGCATTTGCTGTATGTTTTTGTTATACAGTACTTCAATTATACAAATTATTCCAAATTAATTCACAGCTCTTGAAAACACACATGATCCCCTGCAGATATACGAAGCCTTCTATCTGCTCTAAGGAAAAGCAGAAGGCAGCTTATATCCTACCCCCCAAGAGCCAATGACTTTGCTAGGTCCTAAAAAAGATTGGATTCATAATTCAATTCTAGGAAAAGAATCCTAGAGCAAAGGCGGTGGGACAGGGCAGAGAACTAGGAAGATGCTGGAAATGTGGGGGGGTTAAGAGTTTGTATTAAATACACTAGTCTGTAGGGCATTATTTTTCAGACTCTTTAAGGGTTTTGTATGCATCCAACTGTTTTGTTTCTCACAATTTAAAAGATGTGTACCTCGCTTGCAGTGATTTTTATTGTTTTGTTTGGGCAGAGTTGGGACAAACTCGAGTGATTAAACCTTATTCCTTTGATCATGTATATTGGTATTTATACTTTGCTATTGAAACCGAACACTTGTCCTCTCATAAAATACAGGAATGGCATGGCAGATTCTTTTATTATTGCAATACACTGAGCTGTATTGCCTGACCTAGTCGCCCAAAAATAAGTAATAAAAAATAAGTCACACACCTTAATATTTCATTGGACTGCCTGTAGCTTTGATCACAGTCTATATGTGCCTTGGCATTGTTTCAACAACCTTAAGCAATGTCAAAACATTTATTTCCATCCACAATTGCATTCATTTTTGGCTGAAAGCTTGTACTGATGAAGGGAGAGTCAAGCCACTCTGTAAAGTCCCAAAGACTTTCAATAGAGTTAGGGTCAGAACTCTGTGGTGGCCAATTCATGTGTGAAAATGATTCCCCATGCTACCAGAAACACCTTCAAAATGAAAGATGAAACTTGGCATTGTTTTCCTGGAATACACCTATGCCATCAGCGAAGAAAAATCCAGTGATTATTTGGTCATAGCTGACTAAGAAGAATCGTCTATTGCTTATTTAAATCCAAACAGCATTTTGTTGACCAGGCAAGCAGTTTGGGTTTAAGATAAAAATGTGAGATGACAGGTCAGAATTTCAGCTATCAGGTCTTAATATTCCCCTGTTTAAAAAAAAAATTTTTTTTAAAAGACCCAAATGATTTCAGTGAATAACAAGAACAAAATAATTCGCTTTGCTATTACAAAGTTTTAGAGAGGACTGTGCATAAATTTTATATAATGTTATATAAAAGTAGCAATTATATATATATATATATAACAGATATACTACTTTTGTTGTAATTTTTAACTTATTATGTTCATGTTAAAAGCTTTGAAGTACTTACAAATCTCAGGATCTTAATGCCCACACATCCATTATATTTTCACTTTATTTATCTTTTGGTTGAAATATTTAATAAATGAACTAAAACTATCAAGAATCTTTTGAAAGTCTACATCTGTATTTTTCTACTTTCAATTAAGTTAGATTTTGACTCATTAACTACACTATCACTTAAACATAGTTGAAACCAATGGATTTCTTCCATTAGGCAAGGCAATTATTGATATAAAATGGCATTGTGATGCTACAGTAGATATCCCACCAAACACATATTATTTGAGCCAGAGTAGGACCTTCCATATTAAAAAACATGAAAGAAGGTGCAGTTGATATCAGTTCTGAACTTTACTATATTTGTTCCAACCCCTAAAAAAAAACCCTGCTTTTTGGCCTCCTGGTGCTTTTCATTTTCGTAGCTCTTGGCAAAGTGAGATCGTCTTTATACCAAGAGGCTTCCAATCAGTGGTACATACAGACTTAGGATAGAGACACTTACAGAGGGAACAGAAAAGCCCAGTGGCTGTCCTAGACCATGTCACCGCAAATTTGCTCCTTGTGGGATAGGTTGAAAGTTCTGTCTTAGGATAACAAACTCTCTCTCTCTCTCTCTCTCTCTCTCTCTCACACACACACACACACACACACACGCACACGCACACACACACTTATTGTATAAATCCCTTTTTAATCAAAAAGGTTCACACAACCTTCTTGCAGAAAGAACAGATTAGCTATGACCTGATGCTATGTATAATCTGACTGAACAATTTATCAAGAATGTTATTTATGAATCGTATTAACAATAGCTAAAATATTATATCTTATTATTATAGATTAGTACTAAAATACAGCTCTATTCAGTTAAAACCAACCAAGCTGGAATTAGCAAAAACAGAGCTCCAGTGTATTCATCCAATATGCCTTTAACCACAACTGTCTTCCGTTGTGTCTAATTTGATTATACAGTATGTAGTAAAAGCAAGTGCAATTATGAACACTTTTCTGATTCAGACGCCCAACTGCACAAGCTGACATTTTAGAAAACAACCCCTTTGCTCACTCCTAAAAAAGCACCTCACTAAGGGGTCTGTGTGCCCTGTTTTGCTGAAAACTTCTGCCATTGTTCTTAGATTGACCTGAATAAACCTTGGACTCAACATTGTGGCCTAGTATTTTTAGGAACACGATTGTGTGAATGCTATATTAAAAAAAAAAAAAAAACCCTATTACACATTCCTCTTATAAATGTTGCACAAGTAGTTTTGTTATAGGAAACATTCACTCATCTCACTCATTATCAATATCCTGTCCACAGTCATGGAGGGCCTGGACTCTAGACACTATGCAGGATACACCCTGGATGGGGTGATGATACCTCACAGGACATATAGGCACACATTGTGGGAAATAAAAAAATGCCAATTAGCCTAATCTGCTTGTCTTTAGACTGTGGAAGAACATGCACATGGGGAGAACATGTACACAGACCCATAGTGGGAATCTATACCCTGACCATAGAGGAGCGAGGCCACAGTGCTAACCACTAAGGAAAATGTCTACTAGTTTCATTTACAGTTAAACCTTGGATTGCGAGCATAATTCATTCCGGAAGTGAGGGGGCCATTGTTGCAGTACAGTTGCTAAAATGACTAAAGAACAGTTTCTACACTTGGACACAAAAGAAAAAGAATGCATTACTCAGCCATGGATGTTGACTATATGAATGATGCATGAGTGACACACTGAGTATGGGGGAGGACTACCCATAATCCACCAGCGATGAACCATTGGCCTAGTTGTGATGACATGACGCTCGACAGACAAAGCGCATGCATACTACTCGTATGTCAAGACCTCGCTTTATCAAGTTAAAATTTATTTAAAAATTTTGCTCATTTTCCACAACACTTGCAGACCGAGTTACTCGCAATCCAAGGTTCCACTGTACATTTAGCTTTTATTATTCAGAATTCTATTGTATAAACAATAATGTTTTTGTTTGGTTGTCTCTAAAATAAGAAAAAGAAAAAGGATGCATGGGATGTGCTGGACAAACAAGCTCAATCCACAGAGGTTCCACAATGCAACCCCATCACCCAAAGGATCAGCTCCCAACATTCCTGTGACAGACCCCACAGCACACTAAACTTTTAATAATGATAAAAATATAATCTAGTAATTAAAATGTCTTAGATTAAAGTGAGGTGTAGATATACATACATGTAGACATTCAACATTTAAGTGTAGATTTATATAAAATTAACTGAACCATTCAACACAGGCCTCTGGTATTTAACTGCATTGAAAGTTCAGGTTAATCTGTTCATGTGCTTTATTTGTCCCCATCAGTCTAACTGATTTATATATAAAACCTAAACACAGCTTTAACCCTGTTTTAAGCTGATGCCGTGAACAAGAGAGTCTCATCCATAAATATGGAATAGTTGCTTCTGGGCAAAGCCAATAGCAACATACTGTACAGTCATTTTCTCTGACCTCAATCTCCTTCGTATTTTTGAGATCTCATCAATCTCACATCGATCACCTTTTGGTATACCTTTTTGGTATAATTAGAGCAGAAACTAATGTTTGCAAAGAAGTTTTTTAATTTTCCAGAAGAAACTGACAGACATTTGTGGTTAAAATAATAAAAGAAAAAAAGCAGTAAAGGGTAATGGCAAAAATGTGTGTGGAATCACAAATATTTCATTTGCAAATAGAATGGAAATTATACCATAAACGGCTCAAGCAGGTAAAGTCTAACATTACATTCTGGCAATAGATTAAAACAAAAATATTAAAGGATTCAGCGAAGTTTTGTACATTGACACAAAACACTCCCTCACTCATTCATAGTCTGAAAAGCTTTATTCTGTATTCAGGGTTGCGGGGGGCCTGGAGCCTATCCCAGGAGACTTAGGGCATGAGACGGGGTACACCCTGGACAGGGTGCCAGTCCATTCCAGGGCACACACACATACACTCACTTACACTATTTGGGAAAGCCAATTTGGGAATGCCAGTTAGTCTAATCGGCATGTCATTGGACTGTAGGAGGAAACTGGAGTACCCTGAGGAAACCCACCAAGCACAGGGAGAACATGCAAACTCCATGCACACAGAGACGGGAGTTGAGCCTGGCCTGGAATCGAACCCGGAGTCTGGAGGTGCAAGGAGACAGTGCTAACTACTACACTACCATGCTGCGGTGACACAAAACACAATGCACAAAATTTCGGCACCGCATAGCATTCATACAAGCGTTCATACAATCACATTTATCGATGATTACAGCACATAATTTGGTGGTGAGTTCATGAGTGAAAATGATTCATCATGTTCCCAGAACCACTCATTTACATTTTAAGTCCTAGAATGTCCCTGTGCCACCAGGGAAAAAAATGTAATCGATGTGATAATCGGATCATTCAGTACTGCCTGGCCAAAGTACTCTTTGACCATCATTAGCTTTGATAACGTCACCCAATGTGGTAGCCAGTTCATGTGTGAAAATTATTGCTCATGCTCCCAAAATCACATAATTTGAGTCATGGCATATTCTTGTGCCACTAGAGAAGAAAAAGTTCATTGGTGTGATAACCTGGTCATTCAGTACATTCAGATCATCAGATGACTTTATTTTTATTACCACTTAATATCGCCTAGATGTGACCAACTGAAGCAACTCCAGATCATAACCCTAGTCTACTGAGGCTTGTACAGTAGACTATGCATGATGGGTCTATCACTTCATATAGGGTATAGGGTTAAGTTGGACATTTCAGACCACATGACCCTTTCCCAGTGCTGCAAAGTCCAATCTTATGGTCACTAACAAATTGAAGCCAGTTTTCTATTTAGCCACACTAACAAGTAGTTTTCTTAGGTCTACACAGCTGTTCAGTCCCACACTTTTTAGTTTTCACCACATTGTATGGTGTATTTGTGCTGTGTGGTGTACTGTATACTGTTGTTGTTGTTTTTAAAAAATTTTTTTATCATGCACCTTCACCAAATGTTACCAAAGTGATCTCTATTCATGATTTTTGACTTCCACAAGGATGAGGGTTCAGCACTATCCTTCCAGTTTTTGATAACCCAGTTCCCTTAGCAGTTTTCTTTACTTGATGCAGCCCAATAATTTGAAAATGCCCTTTTGAAATGGCGATTTAGAATTTTTTGTGGGGCTAGGCAGTGCATAATGAATTATGCAAAAAAGTAATAATAATAAATAAAACTAAATTGATTTCTAAATTTCAGACACTCTGCTGTTAAATGTTTTAATGGTTTATATTATGGCAATTAAATGATCAACTGCATAATGTAATTAATGATTTATATTTGGTAGAAGACTGCTACACATCGTATTTGTAAATTATTTTTTTGTTTCTTTGCATATAACCCTTACTCATGTTTTTTATGTAAATTTCTCTGGAACTGTTTGGTTCACGGAGGCATTATGTTGTCCAGTTTGCCTATCCAACTATTTGTGATTCTGTCTAAAGTTCTTATTAGTGCGGTATCTAAGGAACAGTTGAAGAGTTTATAAGAAATTATCAGCGCATCCAGCAGGTGATCTGAACTGGGTCAAGGTCACATCATGGTCAAATGTCTAATATAGTTTTTATTCAATAGCTCCCTTGCTGTTTGAAGTCAATTTAAAGGTATTAGCTGGCATGCAAAGTAGTAACAAAAAGAACTAGACTTCCTGGCTGACCTAGGTTTTGAAAAACTTTTTCCATAATGAGGAAGTACAATACTTGCGCTTTTGTTAAGTTAAAGAGTGCTTTTATTTGCTGGCATGGTTTATGTTTACTTTGAGAGATTACAGTATGCCCATTTTGAGAGTTCTCAGTTATCATTATGTGATTATTACACCGTATATCAAATACAGGACCATAAAACATATTTATAGACACAATTTGGAAGAAAAGAAACTATTTGTGTGAAAATAAAAGAAAATCCTCAAGGAATTCATTGGTAATTTATTTTATGTGATTATCTTTAATTAACTACTGTATTAATAAGCACAGCAGAAATCCAAGCAATAAATTATTTTTACAGTGTTTGTTGGTTCTACTGGAATTAAATGCGGATGGAAAACAAGCCAAGAACAGCAA
The DNA here is from genome assembly GCA_030347435.1 of Clarias fuscus. Classification (NCBI taxonomy): domain Eukaryota; kingdom Metazoa; phylum Chordata; class Actinopteri; order Siluriformes; family Clariidae; genus Clarias; species Clarias fuscus. The sequence goes on along the minus strand of CM059214.1, from coordinate 21,708,399 downwards.
AACTCCATGGTGACTTGTGGCTAATGTTTTTGTCCTCCCTTTTTGCCTTGGGTAGCACTGGAGGGAAGAAATGACATAAAATGAAGTAGGAACTCCAGAAGGTGCTCAGGCCAGAGGCTTTTACGCTAACAATGAGAATGATAGCAAGCTCGGCTTTCCCGTCAGCTACTAAATGAAGTTATGGATGGGACTCCATTCTGCCTGCATGCATTCCAGGCAGCCAATTTGCACAGTAAACTCTGGCTAAATAGAAGGATTAGTCCGGGGAATATCGCTATCTGCAGTCGCCATCCACAGGCACCCAGGAGTGAAACTTTCACAATTTTGAACTCTTCTATAAAATGCATGGCACTGCTTCTTCGAGATATGCAGCTAATACATTTCCACCCACACCTTTGACTCCTGAGTACTCTTGATCCCAGGCATCATGGGGAAGATGGCAGCAGCTGTGCATTAAGCTGCTGATACTGTCATGATTTGGCATGAGGAGAATGTGTCTAATCTTGTTTTATTCTTTTTCGCTCCTATTGCTGTCTCCACCTCCATTACTTGCTCACTTTACAATTCAGGTTTCTCTCTGAGAGCATCAACATTGGAAAGCAAGAGAGCAGTAATGAGAGAGGAGGCAGCAGCGGTGCTTGAAAAGTTCCAAAATGGAGGCAAATGTGGTGGTAAGAGGGACATCTGAGAACAGGAGAGGAAAATTTTAGGCAGGGAAAACAAAGGAGAGAAAATTAGCACAGGGAGGGTGAAACGGAGACAGAAAGAAAATGCACAGAGCTTTGAGGGATGAAGAGGTAAAAAAGGCAAGAAGTAAAGAGTGGTATAGAAAAGGGGCAGTGGGGGTCTGGGGGTGGCCGCTATGCCCTGGGTAAGATGAAACTCTGCTTCAGAGCTGATAAGAAGCTTAGGAGTTCTGGGAGTCTGAAAGGAGGCAAAGCTTCAAAAGGCTGCCTACTGGGGGATGGGGTGAAGAGAGCAGAGTTGTAAAAAGTACATAAAACATTTCTTTCATTGAATGAAATTCTAGAACAGGGAAAGGGGGAAAAAAGGAAAAGAAAGAGAAGCTAAGCTGGTTTTGAGCTGCCTTGACGAGCTTAATTCTTAACTGGCGATCCTGGTTAGATCAGGTGACTGTCTTTAGCTGATTTCACCTGGCTGATATGAAAAGATAACTCCCAAAGCCTGATGAATTGCACTCACACTGCTGGAACCCATTCAGCAGAAACACGATCCAGTGCTATAGAAAACACATTGGAAAAATAATCAAATAACATCAAGACAATCTATACTGGAAAATGCTTGGAAAAATCAAGAATGTATTACCCCAAACCTAAAAACCAATTTCAACCTAATATAATAATCATATAAATAATAATAATAATAATAATAATAATAATAATAATGATATCCCTTTTATTAGTAAAACACAAATTCAACATTACATGCAAGAAAATCCTAAGAGGCAAAAAAAAAAAAAAAAAAAGGAATTACTTCACACAAAATACCTAGCGTACTTTGATGGACTTGAGGACTCCATGCTCACGGCATAAATAATATACAATGTATTGGCTGAACTGATATGTTTTGATTTAAGTAACCAAGTTATGAAGAATTGTTTATAATATTATATAAAATGATACAATTGTTACGAAATATCCGTTACCCAAAAAGTCAAACAAAACATCTCTTTAACCAATAACATGGTTACCATAAAAAAGAGAAAAGAGAAAAGAAAAGAAAAAAAGAAAGAAAGACTGCAGTGCAGGACTATTTCAAACATCCAGCCGCTATCTGATTATGAACTGAACTGATTATGCGTGTCGCGTTTGCTACAGCACATAACAACTCGGCCACAGCATGACATTCACTGTGTGAGGAAATCACAATCAGCTAGCATGGCTTTAGTCTTTTTTAGGCAGGTCAAAGTTACAAAGTCGATGAAAATCTACATCTATATCATTTCAGGTGAAATATACAGGCAGGTTAATGCATATTTAGACATTGACTATAAGTTGTTATTATTAACCACAGTATATTGGACTTGAAATTAATTAATGCTGTGAGAATTTAATATTACCTCTAAGTAAGGATTTTCAACTTTAGTTTAAGGGCATTTAAATCCAAATCATGTAAAGCGTGTAGGAATTACGGCACTTAATATTTGTGGTCTGATATTCAGCCCATGTCTGCTTAAAGTATATAATCCATAGATATCATCAGATGCTGGGTTTCATTCCTGGTGATGCTCTGCCAGACCTTTACTGCAGCTGTTTTTGGTTTTCATTTGTTATTGCAGTGTTTAGCATTCAGGATGTATTTGGCATGTGTGCTCAGTTAGATTCAGGTTTGGTGATTGACCTGGTCATTGCGCAACATTCCCCTTCTTTGACTTACAAAAGACATGATTTATTTACAAAGCAGATAATCTAGCCCTACACGGAATTAAATGAATCCTTTCGCTTTTTGTCAGCAGTCGCATAATCAGTAAATAGATGGGAACCAGTTGCACTGACAGGCATGTACTGTACAGTATGTTCATGTCACAGCATAAAGTAATAAAGTTTTGGATTATGAGCAGTTCCATTGCCATACTCCACTCTTTCCATCATTATGGTACAATGATGTACCCCCCCCCCCCCCCCCAGAGTTCAGCCACTATGAAGGGTCAACAATTCCAAATTGTACATTTGTTGGCTCATTTGTAATTGACAATTACCTGCAAGCAGCCAACACAAAATAAACCAATCTGTTGCTGGACGTGAGATAGAAATGCTCATTCATATCCCAAAAACCGTATCAAATTCCATTAGCCCTTCCAGGTCCCACGAAACAACCTCAAAAGCTCATCTCATCCATATCACACCTTTTAGTCGTGTAGAAAAGCAGAGGCATTTAAACTCAGCCCCTAAACTCATTACCCTCTACACTGGCAGGCTTCTACAAGTCATATGGGGAACTAAAAGTCACTTACAGTGTGTGTATATGTGTGTGTATGTTCCGCTCCCCAATTCCTGGGAGAGTGCAGCCCATTTGGCAAGGCAGTCGATTAGAAAATCAACCTCTCAGCTACTGAAAAGAGCTGATAAGCAGAGTGAGGGTCCTCACACACTGTCCTGCCACTGATGCCTATCGGCAGGCCTGTAGTAAGGTCAGGACAAGGAACGCAGAATTATAAACTACATGTAAGGGTTTGACGGTTAAATGTAAACTAATTATGAAATCCAGAAATAACAGCTATGTTTAATAGCGAAATCGAGATCACTTCCATACAAACAACACAGATCAGCTGTGTGACAACAGAAAATCCACTTGTTCATGAGACTAATTAGGAAAAAGGCTTAAACTTACTAGGGAACATAAAGATTATGCTCATATGGGCTGATGAGTCCCGACTGACTCTATACCAGACTGACTCTATACCCACTGACTCTATTCTGCTCCTGATGCGGCCATCAGTATAGACTGACTCTAGACTGACTCTATACTGATGGCCACATCAGGAGCAGCAGGGAAGCGCATGAAGCGATGTACCCATCATGCATAGTGCCTACTGTACAAGCCTCTGGAGGTAGTGGTTTGATCTATGTTTGCTTCAGTTGGTCACGTCTAGGCTCAGCAATGTTATGTGGTAATAAAATGAAGTCAGCCGATGATCTGAATGTACTGAATGACCAGGTTATCACACCAATGGACAGTGGGGGCCGGGCAATACGGGCGCAGGGGCGCCGCCCCCGTTTTGGTTAGGCAGAGAAGAATGCTACTTTAACATGTAATTATTTAACATATTAATTATTTATTTTAATAATGAAATAAAGTCATTGAGTCCTATTCCAATTCCAATATTCCTATTCTAAACTGTATTACGTTCATTTGTGTTCGTGTACGTGGGGTGCTGGACAAACAAGTGTCTATGTAGGCATGTACATTTTTGAAAAGCATGTGACTTGAGGCTGAGCTCTGATTGAATCTCTTTAAAACATCCTTGGGGCGCAGCACTGTGCGCCCCGAACCCTCCTTTTGTTCTTAGTGAATCAGTATTGTTTTTAAATATTTGGGCTCATGTGATTGGACCATTCTTAACGAGTCATTCTCAACGAGTCAAGGCAAGCGGAGCTGCTGACTGGATGTGATGTGAGTCATGCTTAATCACCTGATAAATGTAATGATGCTTAATCACCTGATAAATAGATATTTACAGGTGAGTATTAAAAGTTTAATTTTAATTTTGTTTGCACCCCCTCAAAATTTTTTGCACCAGCCACCACTGCCAATGGACTTTTTCTTTTCTGACGCCACAAGAATATTCCAGGACTCAAATTGTGTGAGTGATTTTTGGGAACATTGGGTGGCATAATCAAAGCTAATGACGATCAAAGAGTATTTTGGCCGGGCAGTGTGTGAATATAGGGTCGAGTATGACTTTTCCATTTGAAAAAACAAACAAAAAAAAAAAAAACAGGGGATGAATAAAACCAGCTAAAAAAAGATCAGTTACCTATTCCTATTTATAGACAGAAAATAATCAGAATAAAATCTGACCTGAGTGTGTAGAGCAGCGTCACTAAGCATGTGCAACAGAAATTAGATACTATACTATAGTACTGTTTGTGGGCATACAAGGGTAAGTGTAAGTAATATTAAAGAACAAGTTAAGTTCAATTCAGTGAAGTGACTGAACTCTGAGAATAAGATTAAACCAGATACAACTTATTTGCTCTGTAAGTAATCTGATCTACATGCCAATTGAAGGAACTTTGCATTAATAATTCAGAACTTACACAGAATGTCAAATAGCAAATTTGAAGCATTTATAATTTAAATTGCTGGGATTTGATTTAAGAGCTATGAAGGCATAGTTCTTTGTAGAGTATTTAAATGTAGTATTTCTAATTTAAATTGGGGAAATTGTTTTATACTTTCTGATGAATAAAAAAAATAATTAAATACAGTAATTGAATGATGCTTAGCTCCACAATGCAATAAGCTGCTTTGTGTTACTTTCTTTTATCCCTAAAAAATAACCCTTATAAATGTTTAATATAAAAATAAATTTGAAACAGACCTCATTTATTTTCTCCAAAGCAAACCAGACACAAACAAATAATAATAATAATAATAATAATAATAGATTGTAATTATAAAGCACTTCACATTTGTGGACAAATCTCTAAGTGCTACATATACAAATTAAAAGGGAAATATTTTGTGTGTATTTTATAGTATGTGAACGGAACTCATTGATGAGTACTGAGTGCATATTGGTTTAAATTTGGAACATTGAGTCTGTTTCACTCCCCTCTTATTCATCACCCTGTCTTTTCACATGCTCCCCACCCTCCCCATCCTATCGCAATGGCGTGACATCAGAAACATCCCTTCACCCATCCTTCATCTTCTTTTTCATCTTTGTGAGCTCCTATCTTCATGTGACAAGCCTCTCCATCAGATCCTGTCCTCCGTATATTCGGCTGATCCTCCTCTCGGTTATCGACTGGATGGAAGTGAGAGCTTTTGCTCAGGTGTTTCATGGTCTACGTGTTCGATCCTGATCCATGAAGGTGAAGAAGAGGCACACAGCTGTCGTGACAAGTGTGTGCATAGCCTCATAGAGGAGCTTAGGGGAAAAAACGCTCCAGATGAAGAGATGGTAGCGCAGTGCAGTGACCAGCACTACGTAGAACACAGCAGGGATGGAGCGCATCAGGGCGAAACAGTAGCTGCTATGGCCGAGAGACACCGTTCTAAAAGAGAGGAGATGCATAGACAGAGAGAGAGAGAGAGAGAGAGAGAGAGAGTAATGTGAGAGAGAATACTTTCATAAATACAGTGCGTGCATACATATCACAGCCATTACCCACTTTAACCCCAGGTCAGTGATACTATTTTCGAAACCTGCAATTCCATTTTTCCCTACAATAAACATGATTATCATTATGCACTTTGACACAATGAAACAACACCTTGTTCACCTTTAACAGCACGATAACGCATTCAGAAATATGACCAACACTAAGTCAGCCATTCGATTCAATGTGTGCCCTAAGCTGTTTGTTCAACTGCAGACTAAAGATACCTTCTCTGTTATGAATGTCCGACACAGCCTAGCCAAAAAAGTCATGTTTCACAAGGGTTAAATTGTTGGCCTGCATCAAACAAAGAAAGCAACTGAGAAGATTACTGAAATGATCAACTGTAAGAAAAATCTGTGGTCAGAGATCACTTTAATTCTTAGTGAAGGTGCATCACTAAGATGAGTCCAGATTTACTCTATACCAGAGCAATTACCGTATCAGGGTAAGGAAGGAAACACATGAAGAGATGCATTCATCATGCGTAGTGGCCACTGTACAAGCCTCTGAAAGCAGTGTTATGATCTGGGCTTGGTCCAGTTGGTCAGGTCTAGGCTCAGCAATGTTATGTGGCAATAAAATAAAGTCAGCTGACTACCTGAATGTTTTGCAGGACGACGGAGTTTCTCTTCCCAAATGGCACACGCATATTCAAGGACTCAAATTGCTTTTGGAAGCATGAGGAATCATTTGCACACATGAATTGGCCACTACACTGCAGGCTGCAATCAAAGCAAAAGGCGAGCGATTAAAAGGTCAGAGTTTGTGACATTTTTTTTTTTTGTATTTGTGTATTTGGTTCATACAAAAGGCTGAGCCAAATGAAACATTTAATGTTCAGTAAGACCTAAATAAAAAGAAATCCATATACAGTAAAGTGCAAAAGGTACATGTAGAGAAGTAACAAATCTTCTATAAAAGGAAGTACTGTACACTGCACTAAACTAAAAAAAGGTGAATATTTGGGATGACAGCACTTTTTAAATGCATCAGGTATGCTTCACACAGTCTCAGGTCTGACTCTCAGGTATGCTTCATACAGTTTAATGAGAATATTGGTTGGTATTGGTTTAAGCGTTTCAGAGAAACTGCCACAGTTCTTCTGAAGTCACACTTTGCTTCTCTTTTCAGAACTTGGTCACAACTTTCATTATGTTATCTTTCCTGAAAGTGGTCTATTGTATAAAATGTTTACTGCAACACTGGAGGAAAAGAAACCTCCCAAAAATTGTGCAACCCTACTTGATCCAAGGTAACTCGGTTTTCTTGCTAATGCACTTTATTTCACTTTTCATGGTCATTTTCTAAATAAAAAGACATCAATATAGCTTAACAAAATGTACAATGACTGAATCATACTTTTCAGAAGGTAATTTTCAGTTTGTGTACTGGTATTGATGAGCGGCAAAAAACATCCTCATACTTGAGAAAAAAAGGTATCGATGCATCCCTATTCATGTTTTAAAATGTTAAATTATTCTTTAACTGAAGCTGAAGTTAATTTCCCATGGCGACCAAAAAGCAACACTACAGGGAGGAATTTAATATTACTAGACCAGAATGCATATCTCAATCAGTCATATTAACTGCAAACAAAGTCAAGAGTGATAAAACTTTTTGGTCCTACAAAATAAAAAGAGCAAAACAGGAGCACAAAGTAAACATGCTGTGGCGGGAAAAAAAATTGCTTTGCTCTGCTTTTCAGTGCTTCAAGGGCAGACACTGGGGCCATATGGATCTACCCGTGATGATATCAGATTTCACTCTAAGACAGAGCGGGTTTAAATATAGATGCCCCAGCATTTTGTTTTTGTGTCAGCACAAGTGGAGAAGGAAAGAAGGAAAAGGTGTGGAAGTATGAGGTAAAGATGGAGAGAGAGAGGCAGGGAGAGAGATGGAGAGGGTGGGGGCGCTTAATTGATGTTAGCAGTTTATCAATAAAGTAGACGTTTAATACAGCTCCATCAAGATCGAATCAATGCCCAGGTCAAAACACAACCATATTTTTGGTAATAATTCACTCACGGATCTCAGTTCGCTGTTGGTTGGGAGGAAGTTAACCACAGAATTTTAATAGCGGAATTTTATAAATCTGTTCTATTTAAAATTACTCTCTTGTGTGACTGTCAGGAATCACATGCAAGACCTTGCAGCACTTAATTAGCCGAGTGCATAGCCTGCGATACTGTTAGATTCACAGATCGTAGTTCCTAGGCTTTCCTGTCGTATTTGAATATTTGCCATCAACATCCTGCAGTTCTGCCTGCAACGATTTGTGTCAAACTGTCTGACACATCTCACTTTTTATTCTCTTAGCATTATGCAAGTTTTTCCTTCACTCCAATCCAGTCCTCCCTGACCCACCGCCAGCTACCAGGCATTTACAATTCTAATGTACATCTCCCAGACATTGGGGTTCTGGGTTATTCGAAGCCTTCAATACCCATAACACAGCACACCTGTTGGTAGCGAATTGAAAATTTGCTCCAACAAGGCTGTTTTTTAATCACGGCACGTCCCCCTGCCTCTCTTTGAGCAGTCAGTGAAAACTTTACTCTCAAATCTAGGGTGGGTTGTCCTCTGGGATTCGGGAAAATAAATCAAGAGGTATTTCCAACATTTTGATTTTACGTGCCTATACGTGGAAAGTGGTATGTCAGACACATGGAAAGTAATATGTCAGACTACTTAAACCCATACTTTCATCTCACTGCAAAGAGGGTTTACAAGGGATTTTCTTTTTACATGTGTGTCTATGGGGTTACATTAACCAGTTGCATAAATGGCAGTGGAAATAGCAGTTGCGAAATATTTCAAGCTATAGGAGGCCAGGTGTACAGTCAAGAATAAGACTATACTTTTGTATAAAAAACTATAGACTATACTATAAGGGTATAACAATTTTCTTTATAATGCACTATTAAAGCACTCACTTACATAAACTGTATGAGATCCCATTCTGGTAGTGTAGCGTCAGATCAGCAGGGTACGCCTGCTCCAAGAGGCTGATCCAGACTCATTCTCAGACACCTCTGAGCTGACAAGGGGAAGAAAGCCTCCCAGACACAGTTGTAGACATTGTATTCTCCGTTCATCATTAAGCTTTAAAAAGCTTCCGCAATGTCTCGTGTACTCTGAGCTCCAGAAGCAACGATTTCAGCCGAGCTGTCCGTGACTTGTTCCCGTGAATTACTTTTAAGAACTATACAACCGTAAATAGTGTAATATGAAAGACAAATGTATTAATTTGCACATTTAATGCAGAAATTACATTTAGTTTTGTCATTAACAGAGTAGTCTAAAACACATTATACAACTGTTAGTTCCGACTGAGCAATCTATCTGATTGGACAAGAGGCATTCCACAAATAGTAATAATGGTCTGTAGCACTGCTGGGACGTTTAACTATATGCATCACTCCCTTTGCCCCTGATGTTCTACTATCGTTAATTACGTAATAACTGTCAGTCACAGCTTGGGGGAAAGTAGGTCTGTACGGTCTGCCACGCTGAAGAGAGAGCAGCTGCCTGCCGCAAACTACATTAAAAAGCAGTCACAGAAGCACTTTCAGCAAGACTCTGTAACACTACAACACTACTGTAGCTCTCAGCCCAGGGCTGAATTCCAAACCGCTCTCCAACCCCTGATCAAGGACACTACTTAGTGAACAGTACATCCTACATAGTGTACTATTGTTGGATTTACCGCTATATAGGATTTAACCTGGAGCACGCAACTAAAGGGTAATAAGTGGAAGTATAAAAAAAAAAAACCCAAAACATTTACAGGATTTTCCACCACATTCATGGTTTATTCTCCTTAACTAGTACTAGTAAGAATTTAAAACTACTGTACTTTTATCTCTGTTAATTACACTAACTTTTTCTTCCTAACTGTCAGTCGCCAGCTCCAGGTTAGCTAGTCCCGCCATTTGCGGAGGATATTTGGTCGCAGAGAAAACAATTGGTTAAGTAAAGAAACAAATCATAATCTATCGATAACAAATGGTGTTTTCGGAACTGTGTAGAAAAGTAATATAACACTTAAGATTACTGTACTGCTGGATATAACACAGCTGTGCTAGATCCATCCGTACAGGACTCCCGCTCGTGTGGATATTTTTACATTGAAGAATTTATGGCTTGTGCATGGCATAACAACATATAGAACAGTGCAGCAACATAAGAACAGTGATATTCTACAATACTTTTTGAATAGCTGGTTGCCTAGCAAATATGAGTAATTATGCAACTACTTATCTAGTGTGTGTGTGATGCGAACATCAAAATGCATCAAAATTCAGGTGTTTTATTTGGAGATTGCAAATATTTTAACAATGTGTTAAAATGAGCTGACCAGTCGTGGTTTTAATGATGGGTGAACCAAAAGATAGACAATATAGCTACTAACTCTGGTACATTTACTACAAATGAAGAAATTTGAGAGGTTACAGGAGGGAAGCATTTTTAGGCAATGGAACACAATCTAATAACCGTCTGTCTAACATCAAAACTTTTTCAAATGCTTGAACGGCTCGTCTGGCCAGACACACTCCCGCATCATAAAACTTTCATACAAACCTCCAGTAGTACAGCAGAACATTGTGAGCATTTTGACTCCACATCCTTATTCATAGACATTTCTTTTTACATCAGTGTGAAGTTGTTCATTCCAATGGTATGAGAGATGAGATTATTGGCTTGTGAATTTCAATTTAGTACTGTGATACTCATTCATCATTACTCATTATCCACTTCGCGATCTATCTGTCAAAGTAATGACATTTCCAACACCAGCAATGAAGCTACAAATAATACTGCTGCTTTTCATCTTCTGCTAACCGTCATGAAAAATAATGTCTCCACTATGATTGATTCGTATCACATAATGAGGAAATCTACAATTAAATACCAGTAATGCATGTAATCTATTATGGATGGATGGATGGATGGATGAAAGAAAGAAAGAAAGAAAGAAAGGTAAAGGTTTTGTCCTACACGTAGGCCAGCTTGGTAGAATACTAAATAATCTTTAATATGATTTACAGTTAAACATAATGTTCACCTGAATCATTAATTATTTATCAGTGGAGTCTCTGACAAATCCCAGGAGCTGCGCTTTTGTCCTCTATAGAGAACATTTGTTACACAAAGAAAAAAATAACCTTGTAGGGCAACATCCAGGCTCTATTATGCCATCAAGATTAGAAGACAATACAATATGTATACTGTGTATGTTTGCATTAATGTGCTCAGTCCAACACATCACTGTTTCTACATGAACAAATATTTCAAAGGAAACATGAATAAGTCACTAAAATTATATGTTTCCTTAAATGGGAAATAAAAGTTATTGTTTTCAGTGATTTATAAATTATTAATGCTTAACAAGTCAAATTTTGTCCCATATTCTACCGTCAGAATCATTTTTGTTCATGTATTTGGTAGCAAAAAGGTTGAACACCAAACTGAAATAATAATTGTCTTATCTCTGAAGAAAAACACTGTAGCAAAGTAATAATATTTAAACATTAATTGAATGAGTGAATATTGAAACATATCTAAATACTACAATATGGGGCATGTATTGTACTATTTGTGCCATAAGAAGTCAAGTTAAAAACCCCGAGACCTACATGTATAATATTGTGCTAATTTTACACGAATGAGATATGAATTTAGATGATTAATTCATGCTTGGTTTCTTTGCATAATGAGTGCATTTAATAATTTATCACAACTAATAAGTAATATATTAATCAGTTTTACAAAACAAACCCCAATTATGAACCAATACAAATATTTAAAAACAAAGTTTAATTAATAATGAATAAAAGAACAATAGAAAGATCAAAGAAAGTCCTGAATTCCCCCCAATGTGTAAAGTGTTACTTGTTTTGTTTTCTCTAAAGTGTTATTTGTTTTGGCTGTTTCTAGTTGTATAAGGCTAGAGGTAATTTCCTCATAATAAAATTCATGGATATTCGACATAATTAACTTATTTAAACATTATTATTCATTGGTAAATTGCTGTAAATCATTAATGCAAATTGTTAAATCATTCATCCTATGGGTTCTCGGTCAGATTGGGATCCGGGGTGTTTAGACGCCAGGACAGTATTCTTGAAATATACACACTATATTGCTAAAAGTATTCGCTCGCTTGCCTTCCCATGCATATGTTCATATTGAGTTCCCATTCTTAATCCATAAGGTTTAGTATGATGTTGGCCCGCCCTTTGCAGCTAAAACAACTCTTCTGTGAAGGCTTTCCGAAGGTTTAGGTGTCTGTTTATGGGAATTTTTGACCATTTTTCCAAACGTTCATTTGTGAGGTCAAACACTGATGTCAAACTTGCTCATCCATGTGCAAAAAGCAAATGGTGGGCCATCATCATATTAAACCCTATGGATTAGGAATTGAATGTTACTCAAATTCATCTGCATTTGAAGCTATACTTTTGGCTAAGCCGCTAATTTCCTATATTTTAAACAAAGGCCCATCACAGCAGTTAATGACTTTGTTTCATTAATTACTGTTTACTACTGTATTTGCATGTAAAATGTTACAACTAACGCTAATATTTGCAGAATGCAAACCTCTACATAAACATACTATTAATCCCAGGCCAAACTCGTATAATAATCCTATATGATTACATTTTATATCCAAAGTTCCTATGCCAGAGGCAGATAATAATGACATTTATCCATTTACAGTAGTATCACATTCATCTGCGATTACTGCCCACAACCTTACTTTTAGGTGTGTTGATTAAGTTCTGGATAAAATATAAAAGACGGATTATCTACTACATTGCTAAATTACAGCTATAGATATTTGATATACTCTCTATATTTAACTTCTTAATTAATTTGCATCTCACAAAAACCTTGGTTGTATGTATTACATGATACCTTCTTATTATTTTTTTGTTCACATGGCCGTAAATGAAAAAAAAGCCTGTTATACCTGTCTTTCTCTGAGCTGAGGTAACACACCAAATGGCAGGCCCAGAGCAGCGGACCTGCATAGGTGCTAAACGCTGTAAGGAAGACAGCCGGAGCCTCCACATAGCTCTCCAGTCCCACAAAGCCCACTGAGATATCCACCGTCGCTATGTTATTGGAGTTCCCCTGAAAAGACAGCAGAAGCAACGAGTAAGCTGATGAAGAAAAACAACACTGAACTCTGTGATCAACAGCAAGCAAGTCAATTAAGGGACAGACTGGGGAAAATCTGTCGAACCAACAAAACACGCATGATGTATGTACATGCCATAGGGAAGAGATAATGTCCCTGAATCAAAGGGAATTTATCCCTCATTACATTCTCTGCAGGTATCTGGAAATTGATTAATTCCTATACACTAAGTGAGCTAAAGGCAATGCATTGATAGAATAATTGAACACAGAGGCAAACCTAGTTTTTATTTGATATTTTCAGCGGTCTAGATGCACCACAGAGTGCCCATATCAAAGCAAACAAGATGCAAAAAGACATAGCGGTGCTCACAGGAGAGTCCATTTACAATACAAACACATCAACCCGATCAATGCACCTATAGCTGTCTTTAACCATGTATCTTATTTAACTGCAGAAAATAGTCCAAACTATCAGGACAGGCTGATTTCATATGCATGTCTGATAAACAAGAGAATTAAAAGCCATCTTAAATGAGTGGAAAAAAAAAAAAGAAAAGAAAGCAAAGAAAGGTTAAGAGGGACATGTCCTTTGAAACAGATAGTACAGAGGGTTGGCTCCTGGATCCAAATGTCATTTTTGCAAGTCTGTAATTTCATGCTTGGGCAGTTAAAATGATAACCAGGCAGGTCTGCCTTATTAATTTCTGTTAAAGAGTCCAACAGTGGAAGGAAAATCAGAATACGTGATTAGACACCCTCAAATAAAGAAACTACTTTATCCGACACACGTTTATCACACGTCATACAGTGACATACTGTATATAAAAATGCAGAAAGAAATTCATAAATCAGTGCATACGATACTGTATACAGTAGGTGGTAGATGGGATTTTTTTTTTAGATGCTGCAATCTAAATAAAAATATTTTGGTACACACGCCTTTTAATAAAAGCAGATGGCAGTTTATAAATAAGCTAACCGTATTGCGTATGAACCCACTTTTGCAGACGCAGGCACTATAAAGAGACAACATTTTTAATAAAAGCTGACCAGGTCCGTGGTTCCAATAAAACAAGTATTAAGGACTACCCCAGGTAAGCAGAAAATAGCTTTTCTCTATAATTTGCATTAATATTTCTAAATCAAACCAAAATCCATAGGGTTTTATGAATGACCACATCATTCAGCACGTTGTGTCCTATTCAGAGTGCAAATTGAATTTCTGCTGCAGAGAATACGGCGCTTTGAAAGCCTGAGGCATGCAGCATCAAACATGATATTTAGAGAGGAAACAAGAGAGTGTATGTCCAGAAGTGTTTTTAAAGCCTGTCGACACATTAACATTCAGAACATGAGTAAGTGATTTAAAACCAAAAGGTTCACCCAAGCTACAGTATTTATGAGGTTTTAAAGCTTCGGGAGATTCTGCAGCTATGTAAGCATGACAAAAAGTTTGAACTCTGCACAGGGCATGTGAGGATAATCACCCTTTTAATCACTGCCACATCGGCATCTTTTTCCTACATGAACAATGGCAGTTCATGACATCAAATTCCACAGGGCGAGTAAAGCGTTCTCATTACTGTTACTATCTTTTCTCACATGTGCAGACATACAGTACCATAGACAGAATGTGCAGTGCTTTCACCTGGAAAAAGAAGAAGGCCTGTCCGAACCAGTAGTGCATAATGGTGGTCTGGGCGGCATCATAGTGCAGCCTCTTCCAGATGAACTGAGCCATGATGATCTGGATGAGCAGGCAGCATGCCAGCGTGGGCAGATTGTGAGCCCGGAACAGCAGTGCCACTAGCAGCACCATGCCACTGTACACCTCCCACAATCCCATACTCTTCAAACGCCTGCCGTCCGCCACTGATGACATCACTTGAGATCGTAGCAAGTCCTTGACGCCAGTAAAAAGAATCCCAAGGACGAAGACATAGACGAAGTGCGCCTCACCTGTTCCCCTAGAGGAAGCAATAAAGATAATTGAATTTTTGCATTCATGCAAGATTAGTTTTAAATAACACAGCAGGGTGTGATCCTAAGCCAACAGGTTATTGTCTATGTGGAAATTTACTAATTGATGATCTTTTTGTGTACATGTGGGTTCCTACTCGGGTCTCTGATTTCCTCCCACCTCCCGAATCACTCAAATAGGTGGATTTGCGACTTCAAATTTTCCCAGAGGTGAATGAGCATATAAACACGTGTGCACATGATGACCTGCAATCGACTGGTGACCCTTCAAAAACTCAGAACATTGTAATAAATGCTATGGAACTCTAAATGTTTGTTATAAAACCACTGTCTTAAAAATTGTATCATAGCTTGATTGTAGCTACATTGTAGTTCATAGTATGGCTTGGAGTGAATTTTGCATAGCTTAAATAATTCACATTTTAGAATTCATAATTCCAAATGGTTTGAAATGTGTTTAGAAAATATGTTTACACAACAATTCACCTCTCTGAATGAAATAGATTCTTGCATTTTCCCCAAAATGTCCAGGAGGACAAACACCTACGCAGTTTAAAACACGCTCACACAAACGCACACACAAACTTCAGGGATCAATATTGACAGAACCCTGTTGTTTGAAGGTTTGTCTGGACAGACCTGCTGGAGTTCGGCGGATCGATATCACTGAAGATACGTTCTCTAATGTAGAGACCTGAACAGCCTAGACTTATCTAGGCACAGGACACCTCAGGACACCTATGAAAAGACCTACCACATTTATCTGTGTATTAACATCATAGCTCTAAAAACACCATCTCCGGTGGAAAACAGGTTCCATGGTTGAGTTCCATGTCTTTATCTCACTGCAGAGAACTATAGCAGTATAGATTATACAGTATCCGTAGTGTGGAGAAGCAGCTAACTTGCTTCGCTCCAACCAAATGCCTCAAACACTGCTAATGATGCTTTTCCGAACAGTGACCAGTACATGCAATTAAGGTAAATTAGGTCAAATTAAGTAATTTCTTAAAATCGAAATCTCAGTGACTTTCATCTCAAATAGCGTAGCATAAGGACAACATACAGTAAATTATGCAGTAGTGAGAAGTCTCTCTTTCTCTGTTTCAGCAGTTGAGATGCCATTAGCAAGCATGGCAATATGTTACCATGACGACAGAGCCCTGGCAACAGCTTCGTATTAGGCAGGTACATGCAAGAGCGGATGGAGTCAGAAACATAATCACAAGTACAGATATTAGAGGCAATGACTGAAAAACAAGGTATGGGTTAAAAAATGAATCAAAATCATGAGTGCGCATGAGAACAATGTATGTAAAATATCTGGAATAATTTTTGAGAGGTTTGTGAAGTTTAATCTTCTCCAAGAGCAACTGTGTTATAGACATCTAACCTATAGCCATTATGTATATATATATATATATATATATATATATATATATATATATATAGAGATAGAGAGAGAGTTGAGGTGCACATTTAATTCTGCAGTGAGTTGGGCAGCTGTGGTTTTCTTGGTGGTATGCTGACATTACCCTGGATACCGTGGCTCTTGATACATCACAAAGACTTGCTGTCTTGGTCACACCAACAACTTCCACCAACGCACACCAACAATTTGTCCTCTTTTGAACTCTGATATGTCACCCATAATGTTGGTTTTTTTGCAATATTTTAAGCAAAAGGTACTATTACTCTGCTAACTAAACCTTCACACTCTGCTCTTACTGGTGGAATGTGCAATCAATGAGTTGGCCACCAGGCTGGTAAAATTTAACCATGAAACCTCCAACACTAAATTGTCCAGTGTTTCAGTTTCATTGTCCAACCCCCCTGTATATACTGGGTTATAGTCATATAACCATAAGAAGTTGAAGACTTCACAAACCTCTCAATTATTTCTAAATATTTTATATATATAGTTCTGTATGAGAATTTGCTCACTTAGTCACAAGAGCATTAGTGAGGTCAGGCAATAATGTTGGGTGAGGAGGCCCAGGGCGCTGTTTCAATTTATTCCAAATGTGTTCAGCGGGGTTAAGGTCAGAGCTCTGTGCTTGAGTTTTTTACATTCCAACCATAGCAAACCATGTCGTTATATACTCATGGGCAAAGGAAACATTGCAACATTGGAGGAATAAAGAAAAAATGTTCGCCCCGTCACATTAAAAACACAGCAAAGATAAATGCTTTATCACTTTATCGTGGATGACCTAACTCATCTTCTTAAGGGTGCTGTGCACATGCATGAAATTTGCCATGTAATTGTGTCCAGTCTTGAAATAAAAAATATTCTGTGCATTTTGTCTTCACACCATCATGCTGCCCTTAGACAAAGCTAGCAGAAAAAAGGCTAGACCATCGAGATGCCTCAACTTGGCGCAATGTCAGTAGACGTCAGCAGGAGGTTTGGAGTTTGCCAGGAATACCATTTTTAGTCTGTGGAACAGACTCTGAACAATTGGTTCCACTGCTGATCACCCTGGTTCTGGGAGTCCAAGTCATGCTTGATTATAGTTAAAAATTCTGCCTGTGTTGTCAAGCTCTGATCGATAGCAGAGACTGGTTCACACGATACTGACTTTGTAAACATGAATTTTGAATGTGCCAACTTTACGCTGTCGAACTCAGAATTTCCATGATCTCTGGAGCTGATGATCACAGTTTGAATTTCTGGTGCTGATGGACATTTTTCGTATAAAAATCTTTTTTTTTTTTGTTGTTGTATGAAATCAAAAGTTTGTATGTAGCAAACTTATACAGTATGTGTAATGTTTCATCCTATATAACTTTGTGGCAACAGTTGGGGACGGCCTACACACACACACACACGTGGACAAAATTGTTGGTACCCTTCGGTCAATGAAAGAAAAACTCACAATGGTCACAGAAATAACTTTAATCTGACAAAAGTAATAATAAATAAGAATTCTATGAATGTTAACCAGTGAAAGTCAGACATTGCAATTCAACCATGCTTCAACAAAATTATATTAAAAAAAAAAAAATGAACTCATGGAACAGACCTGGACAAAAATGATGGTATCCCTAACTTAATAGTTTGTTGCACAACCTTTTGAGGCAATCACTGCAATCAAACGATTCCTGTAACTGTCAATGAGACTTCTGCACCTCTCTGCAGGTATTTTGGCCCACTCCTCAGTGAGCAAGCTGCTCCAGTTGTTTCCGGTTTGAAGTGTGCCTTTTCCAGACAGCATGTTTCAGCTCCTTCCAAAGATGCTCAATAGGATTGAGGTCAGGGCTCATAGAAGGCCACTTTAGAATAGTCCAATGTTTTCCTCTTAGCCATTCTTGGGTGTTTTTAGCTGTGTGTTTTGGGTCATTGTCCTGTTGCAAGACCCATGACCTGCGACTGAGACCCAGCTTTCTGACACTGGCCAGCACATTTCTCATTTTTGTCTCATTTGTCCATAGGACATTCTCCCAGAAGCTTTGTGGCTTGTCAACATGTAGTTTGGCATATTCCAGTCTGGCTTTTTTATGATTTGTTTTCAACAATGGTGTCCTCCTTGGTCGTCTCCCATGTAGTCCACTTTGGCTCAAACAAAGACGGATGGTGCGATCTGACACTGATGTTCCTTGAGCATGATGTTCACCTTGGATCTCTTTAGAAGTCTTTCTGGGCTCTTTTGTTACCATTCGGATTATCCGTCTCTTTGATTTGTCATCAATTTTCCTCCTGCGGCCACGTCCAGGGAGGTTGGCTACAGTCCCATGGATCTTAAATTTCTGAATAATATGTGCAACTGTAGTCACAGGAACATCTAGCTGCTTTGAGATGGTCTTATAGCCTTTACCTTTAACATGCTTGTCTATAATTTTCTTTCGAATCTCCTGAGACAACTCTTTCCTTCGCTTCCTCTGGTCCATGTTGAGTGTGGTACATACCATGTCACCAAACAACACAGTGACTACCTGGAGCCCTATATATAGGCCCACTGACTGATTACAAGATTGTAAACACCTGTGATGCTAATTAGTGGACACACCTTGAATTAACATGTCCCTTTGGTCACATTATTTTCAGTATTTTCTAGGGGTACCATCATTTTTGTCCAGGCCTGTTCCATGAGTTTATTTTTTAAAATAATTCTGTTGAAGCATGGTTGAAAAGCAATGTCTGACTTTCATTGGTTAACATTCATAGAATTTTTTTAATTTATTACTTTTGTCAGATTAAAGTTATTTCTGTGACCATTATGAGTTTTTCTTTCATTGATCGAAGGGTACCAACAATTTTGTCCACGTGTGTATGTCTTTGATGATCAACTCTCCACATGCTTTTGGTCATATAGTGTTTTATAGCTTTGAGGTGTCATTTTAAAAATGTGTAATTCTAAATTCATGCTAGGTAGTAACAAAGCAAAAAAACATTATGCATATGCATAAACTTCAAACTTGGCAAAAAAAAAAAAACATCATGCATATGCATAAACATAAAACTGAGATTTTTGTAATTCTATGTAAATTACTTATGACATGGTAAATCAACAAACCAAAATGACTGGTGTTGATAATTTTTCAGTCCATTCTCTATTGCATTTCTTTGTTTCCCCACTCAAAATTACTTTCTATCTACAATTATTTCCATTTATTGTCTGATGTAACCACCCTATATGAAGTCCCATTAAATGTACATAGAGATACTACAAAGATTAAATGAAACTTGGAAGAAAATAGCAGAGATAATTGGTGACTCTGGAGAGCTAGTACATTGTGCCTGCTGTAAGAAGCAAATCAAGTAACCAATTTTCGCATTTATTAGTGCATTATGTAACTTGTGCTTACTATTTCTCATTGTAAATAAAATGCTTCAACAATAGACGGTGCATCCCAACAAAAACTACAGCAATTGTCACACAAACAAGGGACAAATTACAAGTGAAATGTCACCTGCTAAAGAAAACATTAGGGTAGGTAGGTTGAAAAACCCATATATTCTCCACAAACTCCTGATAGAACTGTCAAATTAAATTAATAAAGATTAATTATGACACACATAGTAGGATATTGTAAATATTTAACAATTCCTCAAAGACAGAGAGCAACATGTCTCTTTTTTATTTAAAACAATTAAATATAGACACAGAACCACTTAGAGACTCCAAACTACTACCATCCTAGACTACACTATCTTGCATTTCCTTTCAGATAAAAAGCAACTATTAAATATGTCTCTTTAAATGAATGAGCTTTAATATACACAGCAGCGAAGGAAGAACCTGATATGCCAGACACACTGAGGACACAAGAGGGTCCGGCATTGGGACCAGCAGTGTGTCTGGTTAGTGTGCATCTTGCTGCGGAGTGGGGAAAAAAGAGAAGGTAAAGAAAGCTGGAGCTCGCCAACACAGGGAGGAAAGCAGATGTTCCGTCATATTTTATTAATCTGCTCTCTGTGCAACTTACTCCCACAGAGACAGAGAGAGAAACAAACAAAACAATATGAAAAAAAAAGCTCATTTAGCGAAAAGAGAAAAGGATTGTGACACGATGGCAGCAGGCACCTGTTGCTTGTAGAAGTGGATGATTTCAAAATTTAGGCAGCTGTGCACCCAACAATATTCTCTAATTGGTTTAGGTTGGACATACTGTATGTTTGCCAGGTGCAGCCTCATCCTCATGTCCAGAGGATACTCAAATCACACATTTATACATTTTTCTTGAATGTACAGGTATGTTGCATGCATGAAACATGCTATACAAACTGAAGATTTTTTTTTTATTAAAAAAAAAAAAAACTTTCCATTATCAATCTAAATTAAGCCACTGCCAAATATAGGAGCAAATTTGAGATTTTAAAAGTTGGAATGTTTCAACATGGGATGTTCAACAAACACATATGGGTGTGATGGTCAGGTCATTATAAATTTGACCATATAGTGTACATCATCATAACAACACCAACAGAATATTTTATCCATACGCTCTATGCCATTAGTATGATGTTTAAATATCTAACTTTCATACAGAGACAATGATGTATACAACCTTTGTCTTCTGTATGAGTTAATACTGCATTCCTACTGCATTTATTTTGGGAAATCTTTAGTTTCTTGTTTAAAAAAACAACAACCTGCATCTCCTTCATTATTATTATGCTCTGGAGTAAACTCTCACTCGACTGGAACACACTTTGGCATAGAGAACGATTTCCAACACATCTGTTAGTCACCTCGGAGACCTCACATATCACTGAAAAAGCCATCTTACTAGAATCGATAGTTCCATAGGAGGAACACTCAGAAGATTATCAGGAGTGTCGAAAAATGGTATGATTAGAGGATACCAGAGTGTCTCAGAAAAAAAAAAAAACTGGAAAGATAAATATATGCATACAGATGTTGGTTGTAGTGATTTGATCGTCTTGCTCTGCATCACAGAAGAGAAGAGCAGAAAAGCGACCTGGAACAAGACAGCTTGAAAATGAAAAGAGTAAGTCCATGGGGAGCTGCAGCATTATGCCACTTGAAAATGTGAACTTCTCTGATTAAACAGGGCTTGGTCACCGCGAGGGCCATGAATGATTTTGCTTATTGTGATTTCTGATCCTGATCCCAGACCACAGCCTGAATCATCCTAACACGTCTTGTGCTTGGAGCTTGGAGCTTGGAGCTTTTGCACTTGCAACTCACACTCTTCTGCTGTGGCTTGTCTCATACTGATACCCTAAAGCTTGCCTTAGATACCCAACCTTCAGTGGATACTCTGGTATCTAAGAAGTGCTGCTGTAATCACAAAGACTATGATCCGCATATTGAGGATACTTTCGACACCCATGGTAACGTTTGACTTTATAGCTTATTATGGAAGAATAATGATAAACATATCTGGTTTTAGGGACCCTTTTAAGGTTCCTATCAAGGTTTCTTTCTCATTTTGTCTAAGTGAGCTGTTCCTTGCCACCTCCAGTTTGCTTGTTATGGATCTGTCTGCAATCACAGAGCCAAGCTCATGACTACCAACCCTAAAATATTCTCTACTAATAGATTTTTAATAAAAGCATTCCTTTATTTTTTTTCTAACCTATTCGATTAGATTCTTGCAACAATAAAATGCGGTCAGCTTTACCAATTTGTTTATCTACCGACATATCTTTTGAAGTTAAACTGGCAGCACTCCCCACCGAGCCGACGTTATTAAGTAGAACATATCTCGGTTTTCCCCAGGCTCTGCTCGAGTGGATCAATTCAAACGTTTCCCCACCATGTCTGGCCTATTCTCTCAAAGTTGTGAGAGGGCACAGCCTGCGGGAACTGGGAGCACAGAAATGCCACTGTGCCATTTAGAGAGGCCATGAGAATGCAGTGGCAGCATGCCAAACATCTCCACTCATTACCAACAGAATGTAGAAGAAGAGCTCAAAGCAAGCACGTTGGACACAAGAAGTGTCCTCTGTGTGTGTGTGTGTGTGTGTGTGTGTGTGTGTGTGTGTGTGTGTGTGTGTGTGTGTGTGTGCGTGTGTGCGTGTGGACGGGTGCACTGCACCATTACTATAATACATTTTGAACTTTTCAGTGCACTAGTTGCAGCACATTCTTTAAAGAGAAAAGTCTGACAGCAGTTGTCTGAAGCAGTATCAACATTACCCTAGCTTGTAGCTTTAAGAACTGGGTGTTTAGAGGCTTGTGTTCTTTCAGCAGTGGTCGGTGGTTGAATTGGATTAAAGTGGAAAAAAGATCTGCCTTGGTTTTCTTCCAGGCAAGCTGAACTACTGCCGAATCAGTAAGTCACTGCTTGCAGATCACAATACAGCAAAACCTTTGTCTGCACCCCGCATGCTACTAAAGGACAGGAAGGCTGTGTACTTTCACGCGAATTCTCAAACGGAAATGGCGGTGACCATGGCCCGTCTGGACAACAAGACATTTCTGGCAAATGCACTCTTCAAAAATATAACATCATGAGGACACAATGAAATGCCTGGTCCTGTTGCAGAGCTTTAATTCATGAAGATGACACAGTTTTCACTATGTCATTCATCAGCATGCTTTTCCACTGATTATTTCAGTCTGATGGATCTCGAGTGTTGCTTTCCATGCAGCTTTGTGTATTTCTGTCTACTGTAGGTGTGTGAAACCTGCTAAAATAATGATAATGGCAAGGTGTCAGCGATATGAGCGAGAGAGGCGGGTTGCCAGGTATTGAGTCAGATATCAAAATGTCACAGTCTATAAATGTATTGCAGGACTGCAGGGGGAAAAAATATTTCCTTCATGGTAAATTTATACATAAAGTGTAATCACAGGAAAAATAGACCCGTACTGTTGTTGTGGGATTGTACTGTACCAGGATTCAGTGTACCGCATGAGTGCATTTTAAACAACCCGGAAAACGCTAATATTTCTGTTTATTCTGCACACAACCAGGAGGAGACATGACAGGTTTCAATTGAAAACATCATTGAAACTGGCAGATGAGAGTTGAGTATTTAGTTTAGAGTTGTAGAAGATAATTAGATGATGCATGGATTTGGGAAGTATAACAGAGTAACAATTTTACAAAGAAAATAGTCACTCATACCATTCCATTCACTTCAATATTCAATATCACGAATAATGTCAGGAGCTCAGACGCACACCATTATTAAGGTCTGAACTTCACAGAAAGATTGCTGACAGTGCTAGTTTTCCTTTATAAAAAAGAAAAAAGAAAAGCAAACCAAAAGTTTAAAGCACATTGTTTATGTGAAGTTACAAAGTAATGTGATGCAATTAAGTGTGTTGGTAAGTGTGTTGTGTGCGTGTGTGTCTGTGTCTCATTAACAAACAGAACAAAATGGCAATTACTGACCCGATCAGCTCTCCACAACCCAATCTGCTATAAACATTTTTGTTGAAAAAAAAAAAAAGAAACTGACCCTTTCCCCATGTGCACTACTTTCTGCATTTTTCATAAAATTTCAATTAGTTTCTGTCTTTGTGGGAAAACTGCAGAGGTACACAATCAAAAGGGAGAGTGTCAGAAAAACAAATGCCTTGCAAATTATTCATGATAAAAATAATAAAACAAAACACCCGTCCTCATAATATCCGCTAAGTGCAGGTGTGCCAGGAACTTTTTAATTACTATACTCAGATGTTTGGAGACCATTATTCCGGTCCAAATTAAAGTGTCTGTTTACATTGCTGTTCCCTGCTCATTTGATTTTACACTTCAAAAAGCATGTGCTGTCAAATATACAGTAATATCTCACGAGTTTATTTTGAGAGAAGACCAGTTAGGAGGTACAGTATTGTACAAATGCATTCGCGAAGGAGATGTTCTATGTAATAGATGTAATAATTTCATTTACCTCTTGTTAATGTCAGTTAGTAGTGTGTCTATGAAATATTTGTGTGTATAGTTCTTCAAAAGCATCTACTAAACAAACAAATGTATTGTATTGCATGTGACCGGGTAGGAGCAAAAAAGTTGTTTCTGAGTGAGTGATGCTTGAAAGACCAACTGTAAGAAAGATGGATGGATTTGTAGTTTCTTC
Organism: Clarias fuscus; assembly: GCA_030347435.1. Classification (NCBI taxonomy): domain Eukaryota; kingdom Metazoa; phylum Chordata; class Actinopteri; order Siluriformes; family Clariidae; genus Clarias; species Clarias fuscus. Next base: position 21,683,919 of record CM059214.1, on the reverse strand, counting down.
AACAAAGATTGTCATCTTTTGTGTGTCAGAATTTACTGTTTCTGGATCCTTCACTGTCAAGCGGGCTATAACCTATAGGGAAGAACCCCGGTACACATCATGCTCCACATTATACAAATAATATCAATACACATATGTGTTTTTTAACATCTCATTATAAATTTACCTCCCGTTTGCCTCCTATAATTACTGGCATTCTTCTGGGAAGGCTTTCCGCTAGAGTTTTGATAGTGGTTGTGGGGATTTGTGTGCATGAGCAGTAGTGAGATCAGGTCTGTGAAGGCCACTCAAGTTCTTCCACTCCAACTTTTGCAAAGCATGTCTCTTTGGAACTTTTGGGCCAGTGTTGGCTCATTGTATTAAGGCTTTGAATTACTGATCAGAAGGTTGTCTGTTCGAGTGCCAGCTCCACTATGTTGGGCCCTTGCTCAAAAAGGCTAACTCTGTGCTCTGACCCCAGCCTATTAACAAGAAGCTGGGATATGCAAAGAATTAAGAATTTCACTGTGCAGTAATGTATATGTGACGAATAAAGGCTGAACTTGACTTAAATAGGAAAGGGACGTTTTTAATGCCACCCCACACAGAAACAACTGGTAAGGTTTGGAAAGACCCACATAAAGTCCACCTTAATGGTGTTTCTCTACAACTTCTAACTAAACAATATCAGTGACAAAAGTTTGTTCTGTAATTCCCCAGGTCAGCACTGTAGAAATCTGCAATGAACTCTGTGACTGAAAATGCAGAACTGAAAATCTCAGCCATCAGTGTGGAAGGTGACACCATGCAGGTTGTTTTTTTCCACATACAAGACTGTAAAATAATACAACCACCACCTACTCTTTCCTGTTTAGTCCAGCTATGCATGTGTTCTCTATTTACATGATTCATTTGCTGTCCAATTGGGACAAGATATTTGTAGTACTGTGTAAGAATGTAGATTCTCTCAACCCCACTTTTGAATAATAAAAAATGACACAGCATTATTATTATGATTATGATTATTATTAGTAGTAGTACTCTACTTCTTATTCTTATTCTTCTTATTATTAAAGATGGGAGAAAAAACGATTCAGTGAGATTGTGATTCTTTTGTGTGGCGATTCCAGTATCGCATGTTCTCATACCATGAAACTGTAATTTCTGACAATGTCTCTGATTTGTTATAAGCTATTTTAAAATGTCTGCCATTTATGGTTGGGTACCAAAACCCGGTGCCATTTAGGCACTAGAACCAAATCAGAACACAGATTTTGGTGCCTCACTGTTGTGCCACTTACAGTAAATGCCTGAGCGATCAATTAAAATATTTGTCCTTTGATTCTCTGAAACAAACATAAGAAGCATCACTCTCACCGCACGTGATGAATTATTTTCCAACTGAGAAAATGCACATGAACGTGAGTCAGAAAGCTTCAATAATCAGACCACAACAAACTCGACTGTCTACGTTATTTTCACATTCCTACTTGAAAGCACAACTCGGGGAAATGAGAGCTTCTGCGTGATTGCAGCAATTACACTTGCTCCGACGGCAACAGGTAGCGTTTGCTTGCCAAGCTAAACACGTTTGAATTAAAATGCCTAAAGCTAAATGTTCTAAAGTGTGGATGTATTTCAGAACAAACGATTCCGACACTGTGACATGCAGTAAATGTCTTTTAACAATTGCGTGTAAAGGGGAAACACATCAAACCTATTACAACATTTGAGGACACACGGGATGAGGTTAAAAACAGAGGGATGCACCGCGTTTAACAGCTTGTAGACATCAGCTGGCAGTGTGTGTGTCCCCGGCCCCAGTCACACCAACTCTAGCAAAGTCACAAGAGGTGTCGTTTTCTGCCAGGTAAGGCAAATATAAAGGAATTGCTGAAATTTGAAGCTGGTTTATACTGTATCAAGAATACCAAGGTATACCAACTTCAAATTTTAACCTTAAATTTTAATATATTGTTTATTTAATTTTTTTTTTTCAGAAAAAAATCTTCATTTTTTTAAACATTTAATTTAATTTATTTTAAGTATCAAAAACAGGCACTGTTTATGAACCGATAAGTATCGATTTCGAATCGGTAGCATAAAAAACCCAACCCTACTGCCACTTTATAATTCATTTTCCTTTCATGATGAACAGTGTTGTAAATATATTTACAGTCTATACTAGTGATGGATGAGTCGGTAAGCATTCCAAAGTCAATCAGCGATTTGACTAAAACTAATCACTGCCACCACCGTTCACTATTACTACACCCAGATTGCATTACACATACATAAATCAATTTGGATAAGCGTTTATAACACACAGTAGGACTGCAAAATCATTCCTGCTTTCCGTTATCACCCAAATGGGATGGGTTCCCTGTTGAGTCTGGTTCCTCTCAAGGTGTCTTCCTTTTGCCATCTCAGTGAGTTTTTCGTTGGCACTTTCGCCCTCAGCATGCTCATCAGATACAATCTGATTCATACATATTGGGTACACATTTCGTACACATTTCCATTATTTCCTTTTGATTCTGTAAAGTGATGCTAAAATGCACAGGAAACTGACTGATCCCTGAAAATAATCAATGATCATCCAATCAATAGCATATATATAACATGTACATTGTACATTGTGATTTTACTGCTATTGTTGACATCTGTCACATTGTAATCTCTTCTCTGATTCATAATTTTTTTATTCGACCATTAGATATTTTACAATACACATCATCAGTAACAGTAAAACACTTGTATAATGATAATTTCAGTCTATATAGTATATATTTGCCTAGATCTTACTGCGTGTAGACGAAGTGACGTACTGCCTGCCTGTCTTCAAATAGTGGACATATAACTGCATATGAATAATGGTATAACTTCACCCCAGCCCTGTGGACAATCCCCCCAGAGTTTTCATTATGATCCAAAGTTTTTTTCATGTATGACTTTTGGTTGACCTTTCTTGGATGTTCATCGGTCAAGAATGGTGGAGGTACTGCTGTAGTTTGGGCTAGTATAGAATTGGCTCCCAAAGCTTTACTGATGATGTCTGTAACTCATGAGGCAAATTTAAGACTGACAATTTACAGAAAAATCTAACTGGGAGGAAGTTCATCCATACAACAAAACAATGACCTAAAACACGCTGCCAAATACAACAAAACTCTTGTTATGATGAAGCAATCTGGACCAAAAAAAAAAAAAAAAAATGCTACACACCATGACTCAGGGGCATCCTAGCTTGGTTCGAAGTTCCATATACTGAGGAGCACATTGCACATTGTTTTGTTCAGATTGCTTTGTCCTAGCGAGAGTTATTACAGAATATTCAGGGCCTCTTTCGAGTGAATCACAATGTGTGTGTGTATACAGTACATCTATATCTATATATCTATATATATATGTATTCGGGAAGCCAGGTATACATGTGTGTGTTACTTTGAGATATATATATTCTGTAGATCACAGACTTAACAGCCTTAAGATATCTCCACTGACACCTACTAATTCATGCAATTATGCGGATACTATGTAATTATAGCGGATATATCAGCCAATTTGTGTGAAATGAATACAATCATGGATATGTGGGCCAGCAGCTTTGGGTAATATTCAAAACAAACATCAGAATATGAAAAAAAAAACAAATTAAAATAATAATAAGTGACTGTGGCAATATTGTTGAGACTGAGTAAGTGCTGATTCCCTTCAATTTTCACACGTACCCATCAATGATGCAAAAAACAAAGAAAAAGAAAAAAAAAAAATTCTGCGAACAGAAATCTTTGTTTGACGAGATATTCAATAGAAAAATGCCCAGACTGGTTAAAGCTGATAAAACAGCTACAGTAACTCAGTACTGCAGTACTGTGTGGTGATGAGGAGAAAAGCATCTCAGAATGAGCTGCCAACATGCCAAATTTTGAGGCAGATGGGCTACAAGAGCAGATGATTATTGGGTCTCGCTTCTGTCAAGCCAAGAACACAAATCTCAGGCTCTACTGGGCACAGGCTGACCAATCTTGGACAGATGAAGACTATATAAACACAACACACACACACACACACACACACACACACACACACACACACACACACACACACACACACACACACACACAGTGTAGTCTAATGTATCTTAATTATCCACAAATGATTGGGTCAGACTTTGGAAAAATGGTCCCAATCTGCCTTGTGTCAAGGCTTCAAGCTGGCAGAGGTGGTATAATTTCATGAGGATCGTGTACATCCCTTAATGTACACAATTTACCAACCTTCTCTTGGCTACTTCCAGCATGATAATGCACCATGCCACAAAGGCAAAAACCCTTCTCAAACTGGTTTCATATGGTTTCAATATGTTTTACATTCTTCAATGGCCAAATCCAATATCCACCATTTTAATCTAATAAAACACCTTTGGTATGCAGTCAAATTAGATCTTTATAGCATAAAAGTGCACCTAAAAAATCTGCAGGAATTGCATCATGTCAGCATGGACAAGAATCCCAAAAAAAAAAAAAAAAACCTTTCCCAAATTTTGGGAATCCATTCGATGATGAATTGAGGCTGTTTGGGAGCAAAGGGAGGCCCTACCCAGTATTATTATTATTATTATTATTATTATTATTATTATTATTATTAAAATACTGTTTCTCAGCACAAATGGTACAATGTATTTCCTGTGACACACTGCAGATGTTCCATATCTGTTTATTTTTAAAACTTTTAAAATAATGATATCAAGTCCCTAGCCTGAACAACAATACAGAAGCCTCTCCCCATCGATTTTTTTTTAGACAGAATATATGTGTTTTCAGCTTCTTTAGTCAGCTGCTCCACTCTTTGCTGCAATTTCAGTACAAAAGTAATGAGAAATAAATATGAGATATTTGGACAAAAGAAAACCGCTGACATAATGGTAGGGTGCAAAGCAAACAACGATGAGACTACAAGAGAATTGTCAGAACTTGTTGTGCAAGCATCACCAAAACTAATTTCATCATGACATCTTTGCAATGGAAGAAATAAATAAATAATAATAATAAAAAAAGCTCTAAAACTGCAGAATTCCCTACTGTGTAATTCTTTGAACACAGAAGCACTGATTACATTTATATGCAGCAATTCAGAGTATGTGTAATGAGACTGATTCTGAAAAGGAGTCGTTTCTATGCATATTACTGCAACAATTCAATTAGGATTGTTTATTTACATGGAGAAATCCATTCGGGATTAAACAAATACCAGATATTGAATTCCTTTTTTTCTATCTGTCCTATATACATAAATTAAATTCACTGCAAGACTAAAAGATTTTAAAAAGATAATAAAAGAATGATGGATAGGTTACAATCATATTAAAGCGGAATTTTATTTATGTTCAGCTATTAAATATTAATGCTCAAAAACTAGAGTACTGCTAAATTCCCGATTTGGATAAGTTGATTCATTTTCTATGACAACATATAGCTAGACAGTAGTTCTAAGTGTAATTCAAATCACAGGTTTTTATTAATATTAATGCAGATTTTTAGTGGATAATATTTCTATAGTAACAATGACTAGTAAACATAAGTATACACAGTTAATAATAAATAGAACTCTGTGCCACTCTCCATTACCAGACATGCCTTTGGTACAAACAAGACTTTCTTGCTACTGAAACGAATGCCAGAAATACTCTTAAAATACAATTTCAAACAGAAAGGAAGCTATTAAAGAAAAAAAAATTGCCCTTGCTGTGACCTTGAACTTTTTTTGATCAATTCCAAAATCACATCTTCTGCTGGTCACACTCCCATAAAATTACTCCAAACATCCATCACCTTGTTTTTGAGATATTGCACTTACTATAATCTTGAATCTCCGCCAGACGAAAGCTCAATCGGATAAGCGGCTAGACACGCGGATAGACTCATGGCAACAATTCAAACTAGCCAAAAAACGGGTCTTGAGGTCCTGAACATAAACAATAATCATGATAGGTAACATCTCTGCATGATGTACATTTCTGTTTGGAGGAAGCTATAAATAAATAAATAAACATATTTCAGACCTTTGACCTTGTTTTGACTATAATTCATTTGAACTCAATTCCATAATTCAATCAGTGACTTATCAGTCACATCTGCTAGCTACAGTAATATTACCATCTATACCATAGAATAATTCAACCAATCATTCTAGACGTATCATGCTACTGATCATATTGGATAGAAGGAAGTCTAAAGTATAAAAATTATATTGATTAGCTATAACATCTATTAACAACCATTAACAATAAAACAACCTCAGGTTTTGGGTTCCCCTTCTGCCACCGGGGCAGCTCTGGCCTCTTGGCTATGTGTGGCTATGGGGATGTGCTAAGGTGTCTGGCGTATGGTGGTTGTGGATCTTCTGGGGTGCTGTGGGTTGCTGGACTTGTTTGCCTGGCACATCCCATGGGGCATCTGAAGAGTTCGGAGGCTGGCTCGGTGGTCTTGCATTCTTTGCCTTTCTTTCTGTTATTTCCAGTAGTTACCTTTTTCTGCGATTTTGTGCTGCTGCACTGAATTTTCTGTGAGATTGGATCAGATGGGCTGGTCCTTGGGCCCCGTGGACATGATTGATCCTTGGGTGCCAACGATCCTGTCAGCAGTATGCTAGTGTATAGTTGGTGATCAATATTGTTCAGTTTACATGGCCGGTAGTGTTGATGTTATGGCTGATCAAGGTACTGTATATCCATAAGGCATTAAAAAGTAAATCTTGTGTGTAAGATAAATAAAAACACTGTGTGTTGTGCTGTTATGGGAAAACATAACATTGTGATTTACGCCTTCATTTGTGATCAAACCGATTCTACTGTACCAGCAACTTATGATCGCCACCACCAGCAAAAAATCAAAAAACAAGCACAAACCATATTCAACTTAAATTGTTTAATCTAGAAAACATTAAAAACATGTTCAAACAACTCACGATGTCCAATAAAAGGATTCTCTGGGCAGAAAAAAAGCGTGCTAGTAGAGAGAGATAGTGAGCGAGAGAGAATTCTTCTGTCAGCTAAACACATAGAAGGACTTACAGGACAAGATACTGCCTTAGTCAACTTAATAGAAAGCCAGAGGTTACAAGGCTATATAAACATCAGCGTGTAATGACTAATGAGTGTGAGAGGCTCTGTAAGCACAGAGTAGCACTGTGAGTTATTCAAAGGACATAAAGCCACTACTCTCTGTCCTGTACCGGATAATACACACAGAGAGTGAGAGGAAATGCAGTTACTCACCTGGTTAAAAGGGCAAAGAGTTCAAACTTTTAATTAAGTGACAGAAAATGTCAAGGGCAGAAGGTGAGAAGCAATGATTTGTCTTGGCATCACAGCGAGTGTGTGTGTGTGTGTGTGTGTGTGTGTGTGTGTGTGTGTGTGTGTGTGTGTGTGTGTGTGTGAGACAGAGGGAGAGAGAGTGAAAGAGAGAGGGAGAGATGTGAGTGTGTGTGGCAGAGTCTTTGGGTATTTGGGAGTATGAATGTCTCACAATCTTCCTGCGTGTGTTTAGCCTTATTAGGCCCAATAAAAGTGAAAATGTTCTGTAATAATAATTTCCACTACAGACTTTCTCCCTCTAGAATTCAGAGGCATCCCGCTTTCTCAAATCACACACGCCTATCAACATTGCCATGACAAAGAATCTTTAGCTCACAGGGTCATATTAAGGTTTAAGTAAGCACAGTGAGGAGTTAATACCAAAATGATGCACACTGCTTTTCAAATCTGAGACAGTGCTACAAACTTAATCGCTGTGTCTCAGTTATACGTGCTTCTGACTGTGAACCTAATTTGACCTCGTTTTTTTTTTTTTTTTTTTTTTGTGCAATATTGCCTTAAGCGAAAAGCAATATTAAGTCCAGCACCTCTATCTGACTGTTTTGTGTAACAGGACTATGTCTTGCTGAAATGTGCGCTTCGGGCTGCAAATAAACTGAGATGTATTGCTCTTAAATGTTAAATACATAAATGTGACTATTAAATGATAGGATAATTTCTGCAAAGTCAGCAAGGAACATCTAATCAAAGAACCATGGAATGAATTTAGAAATGAAAATGAAAAAAAAAAAAAAAAAGAAATACCATAGAGTTGTGTTGAATGCTTGCTCAACAAATTAGTGAGTGCATTTAATATTACTAATTATGTGGTTGAGACTGTTGTAGTGAAAAATAGTCAGTTTATACATTTTAATTGTGGAATTTATATCTGATCTTAGTTGTGAAGACACTAGGCTAGTGACTACCAGAAGTGGTTTTGTTTCTGTAGATTTTTCTACTAGAGGCTCGGTTAAATTGTTATTCCAGACATCTGCTCACCCTCTGTATTGATATATATTTTTTTACTCATCTGTTTTTTTTTCCTCTGCTGCTCTGTTTTTTGTGTTTTTTTTGACAGCCTGTAGAACAAAATGCCCCAAAAAACAGATCCTGTAACAAAAGTACACACATCATGAAAGACCAATGTGTATAGTTTTGCTCACCAGACCATTTCTTTGTATTTTCACCAACCACATAAAAGATAATACTTAAAGGTAAGGTTGTGCGCTTCTTGAATGATTTTATTCTTATAACACGGGTAGTACATAGATAGTTATAACTATGTACTACACGTGTTATTCACTTGAAATGGTTTGGTGGTTTAGTAGGTCATGTTTTGGGTGTCCTCTGAATTTTATTTTTATTATTTGATCTATAATCAGAGCTGTATTGCTGTTATTCCTTTCTGTTAACTTTTAGCGCAGATGGAAAAAGTAATATCAGTGCTCTCTCCTTATTTCACTAGTTATTAATTTATTTATAACTTAGTTTAAATATACATTCCCTGTGCTGCTTAGTGGCTCCCAGCAGCTTTTAAAGTGGAATGATTTCATGTGTGTTATTTAATGCACAAATTGATGTGAATTAATGAACACCTTAATTTAAAAAAATAAATATGCCAACTGAGACCATTCTATTTGTTTTTATTTAATTATTTTGTTTGCATGACATTTGCTTTACTGATGACTAGATGTTCAAGTGCTTACAAAACTATAGATTTACAGTATATAGATATTCTTTCTCCTCACTTAGAAAAAAAAATTGGAGCATTTGTCGACACAAAAATATAATAGTGGTTCAGTTGAATGGTTTTAGTTTTTGTAGAGGGAGAGCTCAATGTTTTGGAGCTCACTGAAGATCCATGTCTGACAGGCTCGGTTCTCTACAGCGATCATGAGCATGTATTTCTGCCTCCCAAATTTCTTCCACAAACTTGACGGTTCAGCGCGGTCCTTTCAAGTTTTATTAAAGCATTGGACATTTCTCAACCCAATTCCAGTCGTTTCTGCAATCCCCTTTACTTGTTTTCTTTGACTGATGCAGGCCAATAATTTGACCCTTTGAAAACACAAGAACAACTTTTCCAGCACCACGGGATATGAAAATAAACATTTAGATATTCGGCAGATGCTCTTATCCAGAGTGAGACACTCTAGTGTATAGAAGTTTCCATCATTAAATATACCCTTATACTGGCTCACTAGGTTACTAACCTGAAGTAACTTCAGTCAAACACTGTTGGGAAGGATTTTTTATTTTTTTTGTTTTGGCTGTGGGGTGGGGGGGAAGAGGAGTTAACCCTAATACTTAAAAAAAAAAAAAAAAAAAAAAAAAAAACAGTTTTTAGTCGTCACTTAAAGATTGCCCTACTCAGCTGTACGGACGTCTATAGGAAGGTCATTCCATATAAAAGAGGAGCCAATAAAGAAAATAGTTCCCTGAGAGATGGTGGGACCAGTCGAGCAGTGCTGGAGGATCGGAGGGAACATGGTACACTGAGAAGTGTGATAATGCTTCGAGGTAAGTGGATCCTGGGCCTTTTTTAGCTTTGTATGCAAGCATTAGTGTTTTAAATTTGATGCAGGCAGCTACAGGAAGCCAATGGAGGGAGAGGAGAAGTGGGATGGTGTGGGAGAACTTAGGAAGTATGAAAACAAGTTGTGCAGCCGCATTCTGGATCAGCTGCAGAGGACGAATGGTGCACATGGCAGACCAGCCAGGAGTGAGTTGCAGGAGTCCAGTCTTGAAACACAACACCTGTGTTTATGCTTGTTTTAGAAATAAGAAGCTATGCACTGCACCAGTTAGGGCTAAAAGAATTGTTGGCATCTGAATCATATTAATCACTGCAGTAATTATCCAATTAAAGCCTCTTAAGCATTTGCTTATTTAAATCCAAACTGAGACTTTTTTTCTCAGACGGTGTGTATGTGTGTATATGCACCAGAATACGAATCATTACTGATCAGGCAGACTGTCTATTGTGCATTATGTGCCTTGCTCTCCTTCTGATTGTGTTTTGAGTGGGCAGGTTTAGCCATGAAATTAACTAATGTGGTGGAACAATCCATGTTATGAAATATTCTCCCACAAGTTGATTGCAATAGCATTTTTCTACCAACATTAGAAAAACACTAACATTCAAAAATATTACATCTTACAGGTTTTATTATTATCATTTATACTGGTAGACATATTGTTAAAACTCTTGTACTGTATATGAACATTACTGTACTTATGTTAAGTGATTTGAATGTATTTTGCCATTTCTTAATTTATAAGAATAATTCATGGCAAGGCTTGGCAGACTAAGAGAGTGATGGGGCTTGTAAACAGTAAAATCTGACTTTCTTGTAACGTGAGATCAGCCATTATTAAACATATAAATCACATTTTCCTTTGCATCAAAACATTTAAATATTTTAGCAAAATAAATAACTGCAGACATTTTAATTCAATGTGTCTACAAAGTGGTCTTCCTCCCAGAATGTTAACATCACTTTCTTGAAAACATTACGTTTATTTAAACTTACCTTGACACAGCTTGGGCTGAATGTTGCCAAGGGAACAGGACGCTGCCGACGGCAGCGCGGTAGCTATAAACTCCAAGCAGGCCAAAGGCCAGGGCGATCTTAGAAACCATTGAACAGTGCCGCTGAACCAGCAGGAAAATCAGCAGCAGAGAAAGTATAGATAGCAGTGACAGGACGACCTTATGATCTCCACTGTGGAAACACACACACAGACAAGACAATCAATCAATTGTACAATTCAAATATTTTCCATGAAGAATACTATCCCTGAAAATACATGCATGTATGCACACACGCACACAAATACACACACACCTGGACATTCAACAAACCCACGCACAAACTTATTTGCTGGTAAGACATAACGTTCTGATTGAGTTATATGTTTTTAAAACTCAGACATTATGGATTCTGCAATAAAGCTGGTGCCTGAATGGCTGTGCAACACAAGATTGTAACAAATCTCAAATAAAAGTTGAGATTCTCTGGGTATGTTTTTCTGTTTTTCACTGAATCTGTTGCTTAGTAGCAATGTTTATATTTCATTCTTTAAGTCACTTAAAGTTTTAGGGGCTTGTAAAACTTGTTCTGCAATCTGCTAAAGACCATACAAGTAAACCAAATTCACATGTTGTCTACTTATCTAACATGGACTATATCTATATCTAACAATAGTCTTAGCCAATACATCAATTAGGCAGATATGGTGATATCATATTTCTTAAACTTGTCATCATCTTGAAAAATGCATTCCAGCATATAACTGGTATTTAGTATGATATTTGACATATTACACATTTCTCTGTAGACCAAAATTGCATCTCTCAGCCTCAGTGATTTAGCAGCATTCAAAAGTCTTTACAGCTGTCATGTTCACATCCATCCATCCATCCATCCATCCATCCATCCATCCATCCATCCATCCATCCATCCACCCACCCCACCCCACCCACCCACCCCACCCACCTCATTTCCCCTCTCGCATGTTCCAACCACTCAACATCACCAGGATACTAATCACCATCTGGATCATCTAACATCACATGCACCTGTTTCTCACTGGTTCATGCCTTAAGTTAGATTTTTTTTTATGCTTGAATAATTCGTACATGACGTTGGGTCTTAACAAACCAAAACATCCCTCTGAGATTGGTCAGATACAGGAACTGAGGTGAAAATAAGAGCAAAAACTTTCTCAAATAAGAGGTGAAAAGTCGTTCAGAAAGCCTAGAGAACTATTCCTAAAGACTACATTAAAAATACAAGAAAGTCTGGCTCTTTGGAAGCAAAATAACTGTATGAAGAAATGAGGGGTGGATTCAATCAAGATTGCGCACAGTACTGTATATTTATGAATGTGTAGCCTTTAGACTGAGGATTACAAAAGAGTACCAAGGGCACCAAGTAAGCCATAACCAAGGGCAGTAGCACTGTAGTACCAAATGCACCAAGTAAGCCATAACCAAGGGCAGTAGCACTGTAGTGCAGCGCATTAAGGATCTGAGACTGTGATCAGAAAGTTGGTGGATCAAGTCCTAGCTCCACCAAGTTGTTGCTGTTGGGTCCTTGAGCAAGGCCCTTAATCCCATCACCTCCAGGGGAACAGTACCATGCTGACCCTGCATTCGGGCTCTGGCTTCCTAACAAGCTGGGGCAGGCAAGGAAAATCATTTCTCTGTACCTTAACATATACTGCATGTGGCTTAAAAGAAGAAATCTATGATTCTCTCACATACAACATAAGATGGAAAAAAGATTAAAAAATTTTGAGTATCAACATAAAGTTGAGCCATGTTTTATGATTTCCTGTCAGATTTCGTTATGGCTGATGAAAAACAAACATTGTAAAAGGATTCTTTGGGTTGCAAGTTGAGATCAGTGGTGTTGGACAGTTAGCACGTTCTGACAGTGTCTGAAGATTCTGATTAAAATCTCCACAAATGCTGTAGGGATTGAGGACCACGTTGCATTTTTTAAAGAAGTTGTAAGTAATCTGTAGATCACTGACGTAAACATTTGCTAAAATGGAGAAAAAAAAGATAAAATGGACAGAATATATGTACAGTGACAATGAGTCAAAGGAAGCCACACACTAAAAAATGCTGGGTTATTTTTACTACCCAAACGTTGGGTTGCCTCTGTTGGGTCATTTTTCTGGGTTATTTACAGTGAATTGGGTACTTTTTGTTTAACCTAGATTGCTGGGTTGTAGTTGGGTTAGCTAGTGACAGACCGCCCCTCCCCCGAAGTTCACTGGTGTATTCACTGGCTGTGTCAGCTTCGTGTCTTTTGGGGGGGTGGGGGGGAGCTGATGAGGGTGCTTCCTTCTCGCGCATTTAAGAGAATATGTAAATGTTAAAAACAAGGTCTGTATACACACTTGAATTTGTTCACTGTATGTAGCGTTTATTACTGTTACCGTGTTATAAACGTAACTTTCAGCCTGGCCTGTGCTATAGGCTGCTAGCAATGGCTGCTAGCTAGGCAAACCAAGGAACTCCACCTATGTATGAAAGAAACTGCAAAAATGTCTGAGCTTTTTAGCTTTCTTTGTAGAACGCTTGCAGGGTGTATGAAGATGGTGAAGTGATGAATGAAAGCTACACTGGTAACTGTAGTGCCAGCATGATGCTAGTATTTAGCTAGGTTGCTAGCGTTAGCAACCACATTAACATTAGGACTTCATTAATCTCAGTGCTTCAGACAAGAAAAAGCTGGGGTGTTACAAACCACTAATATCTTACAAATATGCACACTAGCCAACCCTCTCAATTTTTCCATCAACTTTCTTTAATTTCTTTCTTTCTAAGATTGGAACCGACACCGTGGAATATCTCCAGCAGGCTGAATTGTGAAGGCCGAACCCCTGCATCCTGATGTTAGGAGATAATGACCAGCATTGCTGTCAGGCCAGTTTCTGGGTAGAACATTTGACCAATTTATGTGGTAGAATTAACTCAGCATTATAATTAAATATGACCTAGCATTTGGATTGAATATTTTACCCATCTTGCTAGGTTAAACAAATAAACTCATTTGCTGGGTTAATTTACCCATTTAACTGGGTTGTTTTTAACCCAGTATTTTTTAGAGTGCAGGGATGGGTACACACGTGGACAAAATTGTTGGTACCCTTCGGTCAATGAAAGAAAAACTCACAATGGTCACAGAAATAACTTTAATCTGACAAAAGTAATAATAAATAAGAATTCTATGAATGTTAACCAATCAAAGTCAGACATTGCTTTTCAACCATGCTTCAACGGAATTATAAAAAAAAATGAAAACTCCAAAACTCATGGAACAGGCCTGGACAAAAATGATGGTACCCCTAACTTAATAGTTTGTGCACAACCTTTTGAGGCAAATCACTGCAATCAAACGATTCCTGTAACTGTCAATGAGACTTCTGCACCTCTCAGCGGGTATTTTGGGCCACTCCTCATGAGCAAGCTGCTCCAGTTGTTTCCGGTTTGAAGGGCGCCTTTTCCAGACAGCATGTTTCAGCTCCTTCCAAAGATGCTCAATAGGATTGAGGTCAGGGCTCATAGAAGGCCACTTTAGAATAGTCCAATGTTTTCCTCTTAGCCATTCTTGGGTGTTTTTAGCTGTGTGTTTTGGGTCATTGTCCTGTTGCAAGACCCATGACCTGCGACTGAGACCCAGCTTTCTGACACTGGCCTGCACATTTCTCTCTAGAACCCCTTGATAGTCTTGAGATTTCATTGTACCCTGCACAGATTCAAGACACCCTGTGCCAGATGCAGCAAAGCAGCCCCAGAACATAACAGAGCCTCCTCCATGTTTCACAGTAGGGACAGTGTTCTTTTCTTCATATGCTTCATTTTTCCATCTGTGAACATAGAGTTGATGTGCCTTGGCAAAAAGTTCCATTTTTGTCTCATCTGTCCATAGGACATTCTCCCAGAAGCTTTGTGGCTTGTCAACATGTAGTGTGACATATTCCAGTCTGGCTTTTTTATGATTTGCTTTCAACAATGGTGTCCTCTTTGGTCGTCTCCCATGTAGTCCACTTTGGCTCAAACAACGACGGATGGTGCGATCTGACACTGATGTTCCTTGAGCATGAAGTTCACCTTGGATCTCTTTAGAAGTCTTTCTGGGCTCTTTTGTTACCATTCGGATTATCCGTCTCTTTGATTTGTCATCAATTTTCCTCCTGCGGCCACGTCCAGGGAGGTTGGCTACAGTCCCATGGATCTTAAATTTCTGAATAATATGTGCAACTGTAGTCACAGGAACATCTAGCTGCTTGGAGATGGTCTTATAGCCTTTACCTTTAACATTCTTGTCTATAATTTTCTTTT
The DNA here is from genome assembly GCA_030347435.1 of Clarias fuscus. Taxonomy (NCBI): domain Eukaryota; kingdom Metazoa; phylum Chordata; class Actinopteri; order Siluriformes; family Clariidae; genus Clarias; species Clarias fuscus. Next base: position 21,668,722 of record CM059214.1, on the reverse strand, counting down.
GAATCTCCTGAGACAACTCTTTCCTTCACTTCCTCTGGTCCATGTTGAGTGTGGTACATACCATCTCACCAAACAACACAGTGACTACCTGGAGCCCTATATATAGGCCCACTGACTGATTACAAGATTGTAGACACCTGTGATGCTAATTAGTGGACACACCTTGAATTAACATGTCCCTTTGGTCACATTATTTTCAGTATTTTCTAGGGGTACCATCATTTTTGTCCAGGCCTGATCCATGAGTTTATTTTTTTAAATAATTCTGTTGAAGCATGGTTGAAAAGCAATGTCTGACTTTCACTGGTTAACATTCATAGAATTTTTTTTAATTATTACTTTTGTCAGATTAAAGTTATTTCTGTGACCATTGTGAATTTTTCTTTCATTGACCGAAGGGTACCGACAATTTTGTCCACGTGTGTATTTGGAGGGGATGCAACTTGCAAATGGTTTGAATCCCAACAAAGAGGATTTACACACCCTCAAGCTGACAAACTGCGCCAACACAATCATACAAATAAAGACATGAAAACTTTATTTATTTGCATGTACAGTATATTTAGCCTTTGTTTTCAGCTCTACATGAACTAATGTGGCCAGATGTGATTCATATAATTTAAATAAAGAAACAGATTGATTGATCGAGACTGGCACAGTTCTCAGATCAGCATCTGTTAAGCTACATCTTCACATGAAAGCTCTGATAGATGATTATGATTTTGTCTGGTAATGTGTAGTCTCTCAATGGATAAACAGCCGAGGATGCATTGTTAACATTGTACTAACAAAGTAAAGACAAGGGCAATTAATAAATGTTCATTTATGTATGTATTCAGGTCATGCACCCTCACTGCTTTTCTTGTTGATTTTTTATTATTACAATTATGTGACGCGCTGCTGCACTTGGTCACACAGTGACATCTTCCCATAATTACGTATATAAATAAAATAGAATCTAAATAATAATAATGGAAGACAGAGGAAATAGGCTATGCGCATATGACTGCAAGAGCAGATAAAGTATGGGCAGGCTAGCAGAACAAAACAAACTATACAAGACTGCATACACTCCTCCCTCTATAGTGTGCTGCAAAGCTATTACCAATGTTCATGCACATGCAAAGGGGAGGGCTAAGGGTGCTCAAGCCCCTTTTGCCCCTTGATAGCTAAAATGCCCCTTTTTCAAGTATGCTGGTAAGTGGGGTTTTGCAGCGGTATTATGTGAGCATTATTTAGTGTATTTTCCAAAAAACAAAGGATTTTTACTAATGTGTACTGTATGTTGCACATTTATGATACACCTGTGAAGCTCTGGAAAAAGCATGAGTGGGTATGAATGATCACATGGTTTTTGTATCTTTGACAGTGCAAAACTATTAATATTTTACAGTGAAATGTATGCAGTATTAATTAAATTAATATCATGCAAAATAAAAATGCGCTGTGTGAGCGCCCTGCACAAGAGGTTAGAAAAACACATATACAAGTTGTTCGCATGGTAAATGCGCAACATGAACAAGGTATTTTGTTATAGACATTAGCAATAATAAACATTGCAAGACATACGTTTTTAACATTTTCTAACGTTCCTTAGGGCGGGTTTGGTATTATTATTTTAATTAAAGTTAATAGAAAAATAAACGAAAATAAAAAATTGTGGAAAGTGAGTTTTAGGTCAGATGAGGAGAAGGAGACAGGGGTTGGAGTGAAAGAGAGAGACATTGTGCCACAGCCAGTAGAAAGAGTGCAGCAACACAGGACACAGAGACAGAGACATAGACAGAGGCTGGAGTAAAAGACGAAGGTGGAGTGAAAGAGGTTACGTTCTTTTTGAACATGGTTCACTATAATTTAACAGGTTATGCTGTAAATTATGCTGGTGTATGGTTTGCTAATTAAAATTTTGTTCCATGTGCCGATTTTAAACTTTGAGCACCTGCTCCCTTAAAGGTCTCTGCATGGCCCCGCCCATTTAAATAAGCAGAAAAAAATACCTCAAGCTCAATTACTGTTTGTCAATTACTGTAATTATATTGATTTTATAAAATATTTTAAATCTATTTTCTTTTTTCTTTTAATTTTTTACTTCTACTCCCTGCTTTTTTTGATGGAAAATCTGTACTTTTACACACTACACTGTGAACCGATTAAGTTGGCAAACATCAAAATATTTGAATTAATCAAAATTACATCAAAATTTTTAAAGTAATGATGTTTCAAATTTTAAGTAAACGGAACTATCCATTTTTGAGTTCGTGTGCAAATCAAAAAATATTTTGCAGACCACCCAGCCCGGGAATAGAACCCGGGCCCTCCGCATGGCAGGCCGAACACTTACCACTGCACCACAAGTGCTCTATAGATATTACATTGGAAGATGTTTTACTTAAGGTATTGTTACTTAAGTACTTATGATTACATAAAATATAAAAATTTGTTGAGCTAACTTGAAAAGTGTCATTTCTACAAACTCATAAATGCCAAAAAGTTCTGAATACTAAAAAAGGTCTATTAATTTGACCTAATTGCAATTATTTAAGTTAACAGTACTCAATGTGTTTAATTACTTTGAACGTTAGGGTTTACAGTGTAGGTTTTAGACAGAAACTTGTTACTTTTCAGATGACAACCACACAACATTTAATTGAGTTTCTAATCTTAACATAAGCTGTTACTCACACCATACTGTAGCAAAACTGAGCTACACCCCATGTTGGAAACAAATTGAGTAATTTAGTCAGATACAGTAGATATACAAAAAAATCAGTACTTAAAAAAAATCAGTACTGGTACTTGTGCGGCGCCACCTCTACATAATTTACCCAGCAATGAATCCTCCAAATCTGTACATCTTTAAATTATGGTGTTTTTTGGGCAGAATGCACTTGTCAATTGTAATGAGGGCTTCTTTCTTTTCAGACAACGCTGACTGATGATGTAAGCATTATATATTATTTTTTGTCATCGTTGCATAGTCTTTTATAGAATTCGACCGAGATTTTATTAGGAACGTCATGTACAATGTGACAAGTAGCAATCTTAAAAAATGCAGAAAAAGCAGAGTGTAAAATCTGCTTTAGCTAGCTAACTTTGGCGCACTGAGTGCTATTTAGTATCTAATGCTTTTAATCATTTTATACCAGGCAGGGTAAAGAGGAATTCCAGGAAAGGCAGACTTGAGGTGGGAAGGGAAAACATACTAGATAGGATAGATATGCATAGCAAAACAGCATGCACACAGAAACAAACACACATGAAATGACCATAGCTGAATAATAGATTTCTCACTCACTCACAATCTATACCGCTTTATCCTGTATTCAGGGTCGTGGGGGGCCTGGAGCCTATCCTAGGAGACGAGGCGGGGTAGACCGTGGACAGGGTGCCAATTCATCACAGGGCACACACACACATAAAAGCACTCACACACTCATTCACACACTAAGGGCAATTTGGGAATGCCAATTAGCCTAATCTGCATGTCTTTGGGCCGTGGGAGGAAACCCACCAAGCACGGGGAGAACATGCAAACTCCACACGTCTCACACACAGAAATGGGAATCGAACCTGGCCGGGAATCGAACATGAACCCTCCAGGTGAAAGGCGACAGTAATGATAGATTTCTGTACATTTGAATTGTGAACATGTCGAAATATTCCTTGCTCAAAAACCTATTGCTGATGAAGTAAACTAGCTCTAACTTACTTTAAAAAAACAAACAAACAATCTGATTGAATCGATTGAATATTTAATTTAATTAAAATATACATAGACTCAATTGATTGAATTAAATTACATTAACACAATTTGCGTTTGTACATTCATGCATTTTTAAAACCCAGAATAAAAACGTTAATACTAAAGAAATCGATCATATGTGCACTCTACATGCAGTAATTCCATCTAGTAATTGGAAACTTGTTTACATTAAATTAAGCATAAAAACTGAATTTTTACCTTCCTATTCCTATCTGGCAGACTACATAGTATTAGAATTTTTCTTTTTTTTTTTTTTGTATTGCAGGCTCAAAAATAAACTTAAATCATTCAGCCTAACGTGAAGCCAATCCATATCCTTCTTGGAATGCAGAAGAAAACTGCACAAGGACCCATGCAATACTCCACATGAACAGCAGCTCAGGATCAAATAATGGTGCTGTGAGGCAGCAGTGCTAACCACTGAGCCACCACGGGCCATCTGTTTAAGATTAATATTTACTAAATTTAAACTGCTCAAAAATATAGTGCAATTTTAAAATCTGCCTCAATAATTTCATAATAAGTTACTGCATCGTGATTCTGAGTTACAGCTAGTTTTGAAACTGGGAAGTATCTAGAAATTAGTGTGTCTCTGCTATAAGAGGTAAGTATGAGAGGTGTTCAAGTCAAAATAGGACTTGCTATGAAATGTATCATGAATCAAGGCCTAAAACCAATAGATATGGACAAAACAGTACAGTAATAAGACAGCCACAGTAAAGCTTTAATGGCCATACATCTATGAATGACAATCCCAGGTCGGGGCTCACTTGTCGCCAACTTGTCACCTAGTGGAAGTGGCACATCTTACTGTGGAACTGTACATGCATTTATTCAGGAACATATCACAGAAACTTGGCTGTGGGTTATTTCCCAATGCACTGTACAGTCCTGACCTCTCTCCAGGCTATTTCCACGTGTTTGAGGAGTTCCTGGGAGGCCAGTGTTCCAGACGTGAAGCCATGGCTCCAGAATACTAAGAGGTCTTTCTAACTCCATGGTACAAAAGCACTAGTGAAACACTGACATAAGTACATTAGTGTAGCAGAGGATTATATAAAAAAAATGAGGGTAGTCTTTACTCTCATAAGCGTGTTCTGTTATTCAGTACGATCAAAAGTCCTGGTTTGACTTGAACACCTATCGTAGATTCACGTATTAAAGTTAAGATTTTTTGCAATAGGGCTGTTGATATAAATATAAATTTCTTACATAATTGGGCCATTTAATGTGTTTGCCCATTATATTTTTCATGTACACAAGTGTGTTTGTGAGTGTGTGTCTGTACGTGCATGAGGAGTGGGACTAATGTGCCTTCTTAGCATGCTGGTTCTGTTCTTTTCTCATCTAAGATAATCATGTGTGGAGCATCGAGACTAAGACAAGTGTATTCTAGTGAGAAAGTGGCAGATATTGTTAAAAGTGTGCGTTTGTGTTAGGGATGTAATTGAATATGAATATATTATTTGTTCTAAAGATATACTGTACAAATGAGCATATGATATAAGCAAGGGAGGATCCTTTGTAACTGAATGATCAGGATTTTTCTTTATATTTTGGGATATTTTCATAGACGGGTACAAACGAGGTTAGACATCTATTTAAGTCAACAGATATAGGTCACTATAGATCAGAGGCCAGGCTCTGAGGATATGTGGTACATGCCAGACAAACAGGACCTTGATGTGATCTTCATGACCTTGAATTACATTCCACTGTTTTGAGCAGAGACTTTGGGCAGAATTCTAACTTCCTCAACACTCTGAGGAAAAAGCAACCTCACACACTAATAATATTGTTAGCATTGTTTTTGTAAGCATGAAGTACCTTGACAAGTTGCCTGTAAGAGAAACAATATTTGGCAGCTGAACCTGCAGTTCCTCCTGAGTCAAGTGTGAGCCCAATCTTGCGTAACATTTTGCCCTCTGTGTCTGCCACAGGAAACATAAAAACACTGACAAAGTAGAAACCTCCGATGTGCACATCATCTACATGCACGGAGATGCTACTTGTCTTTATGCAGAAAATTACTGACCGTGTCTCTGATGTAAAGCAGGCTACGCACAGAGTTACACCCATCATGTGATCACCAGTGAATATAAAATTTGCAGGAAAAAAAAAATCATGGTGTAATCATGTAGAAAATAATCACCAAAACTATGCTGAAATTTTATATTTTTAAAATCTAGTTTGTTAGAATGAGCGCATTAAAATAAATCTGTCATTTGAAGTACAGCAGCACTACAGTCAGAGCTACTGTGATGGAAACTTATCCATACCTACAGTACAAACAAATAAGACTCAAAAGATCAAAAGTTGTGTGATTTAATCAGAAAATAAGTGATATGTAGAAGTACAGTATTACTGTATATACCATTTATATAGTCAGATGGTGTCCTTGATAAAGGATAAAAAAAACAAAAAAACAACCAAACAACCAACCAAAAAAAACAATCCCCTCAAAACAAATGACATTTTAATCGAGCCAAGGTTTACATGTTTTGCGTAGGAGCTATGCAAAAAAATCAGACTTTAAAACCAGACAATTTAAGTCAAACAGATGATAAACTAACCGCATCACATCAAAACCTAAAATACTTTACTCCGCTTGAAGAGAATGAACCACCTCTTCAAGATCTCTTCTTCAAAATTGTCAAAATGTGAATTAGATCCTATACCGACACATTTTCTCAAGCAGATAGTACCAGCAATAACGGAACCCTGTTGAAAATAATTAACTCTTCACTCAGCAGTGGGTATGTTCCAAAATTCTTTAAATTAGCAGTTATTAAACCACTAATTAAGAAACCTGACCGTGACACTTGTCAGCTGCCAAATTATAGGCAGATATCAAACTTCCCATTTATCTCTAAGATTCTGGAAAAGGTAGTAGCGCAGCAGCTATGTTCATATCTACATAGAAATAGCTATAAACTAACAGCTTCAAACGCTATAAATGAACTGTATCAGTCAGGATTTAGGCCCCACAGCACAGAGACAGCACTTTTTAAAGTAGTAAATGACCTCCTATTGGCCTCTGACCAGTGTTGTCACTTGTGAACTCAACTTCAGTGCAGCTTTTGACACTATTGATCATAGTATTTCTCTTCACAGATTAGAAAATGTAGTAGAAATTAAGGGAATGGCCCTGTCCTGGCTCAGATCCTATTTGCATGATCGTTATCAGTTCGTAGATCTAAATGTCACCATTTTCATCTATTCTGCATGTTCTCAAGTGGAGTTTGATGTTCCACAGGGTTCAGTTTTAGGCCCACTGCGTTTTACTCTTTACATGCTTCCTCTGGGCAACATAAGTGTAAGCATGGTATTAGTTTTCATTGTTATGCTGATGACACAGTTTTATGTCAAAAACCAGCAAAACCAGATGAGAAAAACCAGCTTACTAAAGTTAAGCAATGTGTGCAGGACATAAGAGATTGGATGTTAATTAACTTCCTTCTGCTTAATCCTGATAAAACAGAAGTTCTAGTCATAGGACCACAAGCAGTTTTCAATCTTTTCGATCACACTGTAACTTTAAATGGCGTTTCTGTTCCATCAAGACCTCGGTGTGAATATAGATTCCAGACTTTTATTTGAAGCTCATGTAGATAATATTACCAGAATAGTATTCTTTCACCTCAGAAATATTGCCAAAATAAGGAAACTAGTTCATGCTTTTATCACCTCTAGATTGGACTATTGGTAACACCTTACAGTCTGGTTGTTCAACTAGGTGCATAAACAAGCATCAGTTAGTCCCGAATGCAGCAGCAAGAGTCCTCACTAGAACCAGAAGATACGAGCACATCACCCCGATCTTATCTACACTTCATTGGCTCCCTGTGAAATTTCACATCGATTTTAAAATACTACTATTGACGTATAAAGCATTAAATGGTCTCGCGCCGCAGTATATGAGTGAACTGATGTCTTACGTGTCTTACGATCCGCCATGCCTACTTCGAACAAAGGATGCAGGCTGCTTGTCAGTACTGCGTATTATGAAAACTACAGCAGGGGGCAGAGCTTTTTCTTACAAAGCCCAAAAGTTAAGGAATAGTCTTCCAGTTAATATTCGGGACTCAAAACATTAACTGGAAGACTATTAACACAGTCTCAGTATTTAAGTCTAGGCTAAAAACCTATTTATTTAGCCAAGCATTTTTGTAAATAGATTAACCTTAGGTAAAGGAGCAGATCTGGGGGACTCATAGACGTAGAGTATTCTGGTGAACTGGTATGTTTAGATGCTGTCTTCCCCACTCTAATTGATCACTCAGGTTTGTTGACGGTGAGGTGATTGGTTGCTTTACATCTCAGGGAGCCCTCATGTCTGTGTTTCCTTCTGGCTCTCCCTTTTAGTTATGCTGTTATAGTTAGTCCTGCTGGAGTCCCTGCTTGCACTCTGCACTAAATATACATTCACCTCATACATTGTGAAACAGTGACCATACCTAACTGTTATCTCTCCTTCTCTTCTGCTCTCTCTCTCTCTCTCTCTCTTTCCCTCTCCCTGTCTCTCTCTCTGTCAAGCTATACTCCTGAGCTGCCAGTGATCCAGACCCCCTCTCCCCCCTGGACCCGTCTGACTCGTCCTGGTGTCCCGCTTCTGGCTGGAGATCTCGTCACATCGAGGCTCTGTGTGGTCTGCCTGAGATGTGTGTGGTGACTGTGGACGGGTCCACTTTTCTACGAAGACGGTCCTGGCCTCGGCTGATGCTGACAGCCGTTCACTGAGGAGTCATGACTGCAGTTGCTCGATAGTTCAGGACTGGAGTTTCCTATAATCTACCTGAGCCTCCAGTAATGAACTGGAATCCATATTAACTTAAACAATTACTGTTATACTGAACTTCCAGTCTCACACAGTATGATGCAGATCAATCCCTGCTATCCGTTTTCACCCAAATGAGTGTGGTTCCTCTCAAGGTTTCTTCCTACTGCCATCTCAGGCAGTTTTTCCTTGCCACTGTTGCCGTCATCCTTGGCTTGCTCATCAGGGACAGTCTTATCATTCTGATTCATACATGCTAACATTTCATGCAAATTTAAATCATTCTTTTGATTGTGTAAAGCTGCTTCGCGACAATGTCAATTGCTAAACAAATAAAATTGAATTGAATTGAAATGTGTGTGCTCTTCCTTTCGGTTATGAAACATGTACTGTATATTCTTTTAAGTACTGTATGTAAAATAAAGTCCATCATTTTGAACTAATCTTATATTATATGTGGTATATGTAATTATTGTTGCCAACAAAATATTTTGGCCAAGAGTTTTATCCAATAGAACACTGAAAATTTTGAAATTTTGCAGTCACACTAATCTACTGTTTGAAATATTTGTGCATATGCGCACTGTGGCTTACGGTCGTCTTGTATACTCAGAGAAGCATGCACAGAGAATGCTTTATTCACGAGAAGTGTGCAAATATTAAAATAATTAAGAACGTACAGCAAAATGTTCACTGCCTGGTCAAAAGATTTGCATAGTCAATATTTTATTAAACCACCTTTAGCTTTCATTCTTGCACACATTTGCAGCTGCAAACTGTTATGACAACATTTTGCAATGTATTTAAACATTTATTTCCATCAAGAGCTGCATTATTACTGAATGTCTTTTGAGATCCTATATTGATGATGCTTGAGTCAAACAACTCTATAAAGTCTTCAGTAGCACATCCTAATGACCTTTAATTGAATTAACATGGCCAATTTACATGTCCTAATGGTTCCTCATGCTCCCAGAACCATTCACTCATAATTTGAGTCCCGTTAATCTTGCCATTGTTGTACTGGAATATGCCCATGCCATCAGGTTAGGAAAAAAAAAATCTATTGATGAGGTACCTGGTCATTCAGCAAATGCAGGTCATCAGCTGACTTCATTTTATTGCCACAAAATGCTATTGAGTCTAGACCTGATTCATTGAAGCAACCTCAGATAAAAACACTGCCTCCAGAGGTTTTAAGTGGCCACTAAGTATGATGAGTGTCCCGCCTCATGCACTTTCCTTCTCACCCTGACACGTCCATCACTGTGGAATAGGGTCACTCTTGCCTCATCAGACTACATGACCTTTTTCTGTTGCTGCAAAGTTGCTGCCAAGAAGCATACTGTAGATGTCCAACAGAAACAGGTAGGAGTGGGGCTCTATAATGTTTCATTTTTGTATTTTATTTTATTTTGCACTTGATGATAGACAATCATTTAGGAGAGATTTTTTAACGGGATAGGGAATGGGGTTGGGTACAAGTTCTTAGAAAAACTGGAAAGTGGGGATCATCAGAAAAAAATGTTTGAATACCTCTGTTATCTGCCTTAAAAGTAAAACCTCATGCATTCTTGCTTTTTTTGTCACGCTGGTGATTGAACAGTGTCACATGGCAGCTCAGTGCCCTTGACAGAGAGTATTGACTGTACAGCTAACTGCATAGTGCTACACTGGTAGCTACACACAGCTCCATAGATTATGAAAAGTGGGTGGAGTTTGACTAGGCCAAACCATTGATTGATCAAATGAAGAACTGACCACAGAATTATTTTAATAATGTTCTGGCTAAAATATATGCTAATGCTGTGAGATTTAATCAATTATGGAATTAAATCTATCTTTTCCAGTTTTTCGATTCATAATCCATTCACACTTTTAACAACTGTAGGTTTAGCTTAAATGTCTAAAATTGCTGAAATTCTGTAATTCAGAGGTGGGTAGTAATGAGTTTACTAGTTTTAATTTACACTGTTACATTTACTTGAGTAATTTTTGGAAAAAAAAATTACTTCTATGAGTAGTTTTACTTTTACTGCAGCATACTTTTTACTTTTACTTGAGTAGATTTGTGAAGAAGAAACGCTACTCTTACTCCGCTACATTCGGCTCCACTCGATTCGTTACTTTACTAACCATTTATTGTAAACATGCAGCCGGTAGATGTACTGCATGACTGTTCCACCAATTAGACGCAGCAACAATAATCACATGACTCCGTTTGACCAATCAGGTCAGGTGGCATAGTGGGAAAAAACTTTCAGTAGTGTTCTATAAATTCACCCTACTGTACCTGTGAATCCGCCCTACATCCGCTCACTGCGTATGCGCAAACAAAAATGTCCGCATCTTTCTCTAATTTTGTGGCACGCCCATAAATCCATGCTGCTACTAGTGGGATTTTGCAGTTAGAGTACAATCTTGCGGTGAGTATAGAATGCTTTTTTTCATGTTTAATTGTAAATATAATGTTACTTTAATAGTCTATGAATATATAAGTATATTTCTGTACAGAATTAATCGCCAACACACGTGTTGTACAATTTTATGCATCCCAAAAAATGTGATGCATCCCTGGGCATCATATACAAAGAATGTTTCGCTTGCAAAAGATTAATACTGTGATGTCTTCTCTCACAGACAAAACAGACACACACTTCAGCATATACACACGTGGACAAAATTGTTGGTACCCTTCGGTCAATGAAAGAAAAACTCACAATGGTCACAGAAATAACTTTAATCTGACAAAAGTAATAATAAATAAGAATTCTATGTATGTTGACCAATGAAAGTCAGACATTGCTTTTCAACCATGCTTCAACGGAATTATTAAAAAAAATGAACTCATGGAACAGGCCTGGACAAAAATGATGGTACTCCTAACTTAATAGTTTGTTGCACAACCTTTTGAGGCGATCACTGCAATCAAACGATTCCTGTAACTGTCAATGAGACTTCTGCACCTCTCTGCAGGTATTTTGGCCCACTCCTCATGAGCAAGCTGCTCCAGTTGTTTCCGGTTTGAAGGGTGCCTTTTCCAGACAGCATGTTTCAGCTCCTTCCAAAGATGCTCAATAGGATTGAGGTCAGGGCTCATAGAAGGCCACTTTAGAATAGTCCAATGTTTTCCTCTTAGCCATTCTTGTGTGTTTTTAGCTGTGTTTTGGGTCATTGTCACTGACACTGGCCAGCACATTTCTCTCTAGAATCCCTTGATAGTCTTGAGATTTCATTGTACCCTGCACAGATTCAAGACACCATGTGCCAGATGCAGCAAAGCAGCCCCAGAACATAACAGAGCCTCCTCCATGTTTCACAGTAGGGACAGTGTTCTTTTCTTCATATGGTTCATTTTTCCGTCTGTGAACATAGAGCTGATGTGCCTTGGCAAAAAGTTCCATTTTTGTCTCATCTGTCCATAGGACATTCTACCAGAAGCTTTGTGGCTTGTCAACATGTAGTTTGGCATATTCCAGTCTGGCTTTTTTATGATTCGTTTTCAACAATGGTGTCCTCCTTGGTCGTCTCCCATGTAGTCCACTTTGGCTCAAACAACGACGGATGGTGCGATCTGACACTGATGTTCCTTGAGCATGAAGTTCACCTTGGATCTCTTTAGAAGTCTTTCTGGGCTCTTTTGTTACCATTCGGATTATCCGTCTCTTTGATTTGTCATCAATTTTCCTCCTGCGGCCACGTCCAGGGAGGTTGGCTACAGTCCCATGGATCTTAAATTTCTGAATAATATGTGCAACTGTAGTCACAGGAACATCTAGCTGCTTGGAAATGGTCTTATAGCCTTTACCTTTAACATGCTTGTCTATAATTTTCTTTCGAATCTCCTGAGACAACTCTTTCCTTCGCTTCCTCTGGTCCATGTTGAGTGTGGTACATACCATGTCACCAAACAACACAGTGACTACCTGGAGCCCTATATATAGGTCCACTGACTGATTACAAGATTGTAGACACCTGTGATGCTAATTAGTCGACACACCTTGAATTAACATGTCCCTTTGGTCACATTATTTTCAGTATTTTCTAGGGGTACCATCATTTTTGTCCAGGCCTGTTCCATGAGTTTATTTTTTTAAATAATTCTGTTGAAGCATGGTTGAAAAGCAATGTCTGACTTTCACTGGTTAACATTCATATAATTTTTTTGTATTATTACTTTTGTCAGATTAAAGTTATTTCTGTGACCATTGTGAGTTTTTCTTTCATTGACCGAAGGGTACCAACAATTTTGTCCACGTGTGTATACACTGTGTGTGTGTATACTATATATATATATATATATATTACACTAATATATAATTATTATAATAAAAAATAAATAAATCAGACATTGCGATTGAAACAGTTGCTCAGTTACTCAGTAGTAGTCTTTTCACCCAATACTTTTTTACTCTCTCTTGAGTAATATTTTGTATGACTACTTATTACTTCTACTTGAGTAATATTATTTTGAAGTACAGCTACTCTTACTTGAGTAAATTTTTTTTGCTACTCTACCAACCCCTGGTTAAAGTATACAAGAGTTATTGCAGGAAATGTAAACTCTTAGCTTCTTATGCAAATAATCATGTTTTGCAAGAGTGTTGGTTCTTCTTCTTTTGAGTTTACAAGAGGTTAATGCAACCTACTTGGCCGGAGTGTCGAGCAAAAGATTGGTAGGAAAAAAAAAATTATTTGCATAAGACATGACACTTCAACAAACAATTGACAATCAATCAACAACACAACATAGACAGTATTTCAACACTCTTATAATTAAACACCATGATTGGGAGAGCCACGTGTCTGGTTTCATTTCAGGATAAAATAAAAAAGTTCATCATTTCTATATTTGTCGTTATGACTATGGCGCTTATGTACTTACTTTCAAGTGTTATACAATAGGAAACTGACAGTTGTACTCAATCAGGTACTCAGATTCATCCCCATGTCTGAATATGCTGAAAGGCTATACTGTGTTGTGTGGTGGAAAAGCTTTACTGAACCCTCAAGCACATACAGTATGACTATGACACTGTTGGGATTCATATAAATATGATATATTAATAAGAGTGGTAACCACTAAGACCCAATTAGTAGAATAGTAAAAAAAAAAAGTTTTGCAGTTTATAATTCCACCCATGTTTGTTAACATAATTTTTTTCCCCCTTTGGGAGTCCAGAAAGATATGTGATATTTACATTTCCTGGATTTTTTGATATCTAGTTTTGTCTTGCTTGCAAATATTTACTCAGCTGTAATGGACTCTGGTCTAATTAATGAATTAATTATTATAACACAATGGAATGGCAGTCATACTCCGCCTGTTTAAACAATGTGACTGCAACCCAAAATTAGCACAGTATGACTTAAGTATTTGAAATTGACACATGATTCTTTCAAAAAATATATCATTACTTTTCAGATGATTATCTATATAATTTTCCCATTTCTCTTCCATTGCATCTCATTATCTTCCCTGTTATGTTTCATTATGTATGAAAATCATATTCCAAACATACAGATAAAGTGCTGTTGAAGTTAATCAACTGCATTCTTGAAAGTTCTCGGCAGGGGGGAAAGCACGGACATGACGTTTAAATAAAGTAGTTGCTTTTCTGTATAACTGTCCCAGTCAGGTATTGAAATATAAATAAGTACAAACCCCAAGCAGTAATCAGAGCGAGCAAATACTAACCGGAGAGCAGGAAGGACAAATTAAACGCTCTTTAAACTGTTACAAGCATTCGGCATCAGTTCAGTGCCAATAGTTACCTGTATCAGATTAAGTACGCTTAATTAATTAAAGCTCTGGAAGTTGGAAATCAGTTATTGCAGCTTGGAGAAGCTGACAGTTCTGTTTCTGGTATTACAAATACCAAGGAAATTAATTAAGATGCCTCATACAGTATATAATAGTGCTATAATTTGAAGAGTGAAAAATGAAGCATGTCGGTGAATGTGTTGTAGTGAATTAGTAGGTGGCAAAGTAACTGCTTTGGTTGCTTATGGGTTGGCTATGGGTTGCTTATCAGCGGGTCGGGGTGTTGCCACTGTTGAGCCCTTAGGGAAGACCCATATAAAAATACCCAACTACTGCAAATGCACAAGACGGTTTTATGCTGTGTTACCGAGCATTTCTTTGCACCTGGAAAGATGCAGTGAAACAGCAACGTTGATTTAAGTCCAACAGGAGACAATCAGAAGAGATAGAACATTGTTAGCACGTATAGCACCCCATATCATTTGCACATTTCTCTCTCTTCCACGCGGCATGAAGGGATAAACAATATGCCATCTTGCAGATGGCTGGCTTGCCAGGGCTTATCGGAATAATCAAACCTAGAATTATAAAGCTATGAGAAAACAAACAAGCATATGTGAATCAGAAGACATTCCAGATAACAAGTACAATTAACAGGAGAAAACAGCATGGTGCTGTTATAAAAGGCGTAGTGTATTCAATCAGAAATGCCAATCCTACTCCTCTGGTACTAAGCTTGAAGTCTTAGGGTTTACTCTAAGCTGTGAGACATGATTAATATGGCTCGACAACATCCTTAGACCACTGCTGCTTGACAAGTATTTGCATATAATGGTTTGTACTTTTCAACCAAAGATTATGGCAGATGCAGTTTCTTATTATGTGTTTGGAATGTAATGCAATGCCACTCTCTGTATCAGGGTTGGGCTTATTGTAGATTGGGAAATATATATATATTTTTTTTAATACTGCTATGGCTCTTCAGTCGACCAGTTCAAATGGTGTTGTATCGTTTTATGTGTTTCCTATTTGCCCGTTTTCTAGTTTTAGAATCTTAACAGTCTCAAACACATGAAGCTGTAAATGTCTTTACTAGCAAAACATGAACAGGGATTGAAATGAAAGAGAATTAAACAATCACCTTCATTTTCTTAATTCTGTGTTTATCAGGGCGAGTTCATTATACAAGAATTTAACAAAACACCTCAACACAGAGTGGTGCTCTCCACAGGGCATGTTGGTGCATGTGTACTTTATATATTTCATTTATTATATTATGTATATTATTTGTATTCTTATTCATCTTATTATATTATTATTATTATGTGAGACAGCTAAAGTCTGGTTAAAATTAGGAGCGTTGTGTCTGGAAGGGCGACCTGTGCCAAATTCAGTTGGTCTGTTGTGGCGACCCCTCAGCCAAAACAGCCAAAAGAGTAACAATAACAACAGGATGATCCAAAGCACACCAGAAAATCTACAACAGAATGGCTGAGTAAAATAAAAGATATTTTTGAATGGCCTAGTCAAAGTCTAGACCATCAACCCAAATTAAATGCTGTGGCGGGACTTTAAAGCTACGTTTACACTGTCAGTTAAATGTGACCTAATTACGATTTTTTGCTCATATGTGACACATATCGGATATTTTTTATGTCCGTGTAAAACAGGAAAAAAACGCATGCATTCTGATATTTTGAGATTGGTTTCAGGCCTCCTTCACATGTGAAAACACCTATTGCAAGCCACCAGAGAGCAACCCCAACATGTCTCGCACCCAGACATTCCTCTGAATGGTTGAGGACACAATAAATGAAGCATATGCGCAGGCTGCAATCATGGCCCTTTTCCTCCTTCTCCGTTTCGCGAACTTTGCATATATCGCAGAGCTAGCATCAAGCATATTTCGCCTTCGTCCATCTTGGCTAGTCTGTAGTGCACGAACCTCCCTTTAAGTATGCACGATGTTTCAGACGGTATGGCAAGTGTAAACACTTGAATTGGATATGGGTCATAGTCGAAAGAACGTGTAAACAGACGGTCAGAAAAATCAGATATAGGCAACAAATCAGAATTGGGTATCGAGACCTGCAGTGTAAATGGGGCTTATGAGTGCTTTGCATGTGCGAGTTCACAAAAACCTCAATGAACTGACGCAATGTGGTAAGGAAGAATGGGTCAAAATGTTTCCAAAATGATGTAAATCATGCAGGAAACAATTATTTCAAGTTATTGCTATTAAAGGTGGATCTACACACGATTGAATCACGGCATTTAATATTGGCAACATGTTAATTTATATATATAAAAACCTTCTTGAACAAACTTTCTAATTCCATGTTTTTGTCCTGATTTTTGTTTCTTTCTACATTGGTAGAAGAATTGCTGATTTTTGAGGCTGGTAAATAAACTTCTCTGCAGCAGGGGTAAGTTTTGGTCTTGCTTTCCTGAGATGGTTTTCATCAGTTTCATCATGGTGCTCGATGGGTTTTGCAAATGCACTTGCGAAAACTGTTCCAGACAGGCTGACCTTCGTGTTATGCCATAATAACCTAAAATTACCTAAAGCCATACGTTTTATTTCATAGTTAAAAAAACAAACAAACAAAAAACAATATTGTTCTAAAATGTAGAAAATAAATCTAGACTTCTGACTGGTTCTTTCGTCTGTCCGTCCTGTCTGAGTCTATCTGTGTCTGTCTGTCTGGCATAAATCTGTATTGAGCCATAGAAAAAAGTGAAACAGTGGTTTAGTTTCTAAAGATCTACAATATATAGATTAATGTAAAATGTAAAGATCTACGATATAGACTAATGTAAATTGCACATACTTTAATGCAGAGCTGAAAAGGTTAACAAGACGTACACACACACACACACACACACACAGACACACGCAGACTTGCGTACATGCTTGCATGTTCACACACACACACACAATTTCTGTTCCTCCATTCTAAAGAGCATTAATATCCTTTCTTAGTGTGAATCATCAGGTAGGCTCCAGGGGTCTTAGTAACCTGCCCGCGTCTCTGATTCATTCTTTCTGTAATGAGAGGAAGTAGTCAGATGCAGCAAAGAAAGCTACATGTCACGTCTCTCCTCTCTGTTGACCCCCGCTATCCATTGCTGAGTCTAGAACTTGTCCATCATCCTGCCACAACAAGTATGGATTTATAATGAGTGCAATCATGGTTATTTATCACTAAGTGCAGAGAGAATATGGGCTCAGCCCAGGCTTTTCAGGCAAGCAAAGGTAGTGCACTTGAAACCCACATGTATTGAACGGTACTATTTTCAGGCTTCTACTAGACATAAAATTGCACAAATTCAATGGCACACATATGGCTTAGTGTTTGCAAAAGTAAAACGGATGTTTCCTGTGTGCGTGTGTGCGTCTGTGAGACTATTCAAACCATTGGGCACTTGTGTCATAGTGATTCAAAGTGTTTCTGATCCTGACATGTCCATCCCTGTTTTAATGTCTATATAATCCAGACCTTTATTGCCCTGAAAAACATACTCGCATATATACACATACACATCATATACACCAATCAGCCATTTTTATGTTATGGCTGATCAGGGTGTACATGTGTATAGTAAAGCATTAAAGCATGAAATATTATGCTCCGTATTGTGTGGGTTCCCCTTACAATATGTCAGTCACCGGGGCATCTCTGGACTCCTGGGGCAGGACTCCACAAGACCTGCTGTGGTGTTTGGCACCAGGACGTTAATGGCAGAACCTTCGGATATTATGGCTTGTGGAGTGGGACGGATTGACATCTGAGGAATTTGGAGGCCGGACCAACAACCTTAAACCATTTGCCTGCTAAGATCCATATGCAGCATGCACTGGGTATTCTGGTGCCTTTCTATCATTTCTGATGCCAGTAATTTTATGTTACATTGGCGCTTCTCTGGGAGCAGACCGGGTGGGCTGGCCTTTGGTCCCTGTGGACATAAATGGGCCCATGATCCTGTCAACAGTTTACTGGTACATAATTGTTACAATAATCATGTAATTATGTGGTTACTATAACGTTATTCTATTCACCTGGCTGAGGGTGATCGGTGCACGGAATCGGTGCACGTATATATATATACATACACACATACTGTATGTATATACGTACACATGTACTGTATATATAAACACAATTATGTGTGTGGGTGTGCATGTCTGGGTATAAATCCTTCCGTATGGTATAATGAATTTCAATTAGCCATAAAGTGCAGTGTGTTCTCGCAACAGTTCATTTGCATTAAGTGATGCTGACAAAAATCTGTAAAAGTTAAAGATCACAGTAAGCTGTGACTTAATGGCGAAGAGAGAAAAGGGATTTCTGAAAGGAAGATGTGGAAGTTACGTTGACTCATATCTACATCAAGAAAAACATTATGTTGTAGCATAACAGCAACAGATCTGGAGGAAAAATACAGAAAATAAATTAGATGTACATTAAGTGCAGTGAAAAGAAAATGGTTTAACCGTACCCAAGTAATAATATACATCAAGCACATCATACACGGAAACTACAATCTTAACACTTTACTGTCTAACAACTTCCAGCCAGAAATCTCTCTCATCGGTATTGCCTTTGAGCTTTGACTTTGTCCTCCTGCGTGCCGTGTATCCGCTCCCTCATGGCGTATGGGAAAAGAAGAAGGACAGGTGGCATAAGCAAATCTGATGCAGTAGTAGAAGTAGGCAGTGATGGTACACCCCGGATTTGTGAGTGTACAGTGTATTGCAGATTGAGATACACCAAATTGGTCACTTATTAGTCACTTTGTGCATGCTCTAAAAGGTTGCAGAGCATTAAAGAAGACACCGAATAGAACTGATGCATCTACCATCTGAGCCCTTGCAGTGCATCCTTCTTTTATATGGGTCTTATTTGCCTTCATTTATAGATTACAATTATTATTTTCACATTCTAATACTCTTAATATTTATATTAAATGATTGGGATTCACAATATTTTCATTACATTTGTAAATGAAATAAATTATAACACTGTGAACTAAACTGCACAAACTCATTAGTCACCATAACCAGAAATTTACACAGAACCCTCACGGAAGCGCTCACAGAATATAAACATTTTCTGAGCTAACAGGATTTCTACAAATCCCAAAGGTGGTGTGTAAAAACATCCAACATCGATTTACAAGTAAATTGTATCGTAGCCTGCTTAATAAATAAGGTCCATCCATTCACATACTCATTAGTACAGCTACATAACTATATACCTGTATAGTAAGGAAACCTTTATAACTTTATGACTTTAAGAGTCTCTCTCTTTTAATAAAAGCAGTTTTGCATGAAAAAATTCTTTTTTATTCTTTTGGAAAACACTGATCCCAATAAGATATAAAAGAGTGCAGACATGCACACAGTAACGCCACTAATTACTTTACCACATTGTAAAGCTTTAACCAAACTTCTCTTATTCCAGTTTGTCCACTATGAAATAATTACAAATGATGAATTTGGAGCTGCATTTACAGTTCACTGAGCTTCCCTTAACAGTTTGACTTTTTCGTACCTATAAAAGATGTCTAATTGAACCTAGTTCCAGCTTTTCAGAAGGTTTAAATGTGTAAAAGCTTAGATATAAGCTCCAATTTGAATAGTGTACGATTCTCTGGAGTTGCAGATTGAGCTTTAAAGCTTTTTGTAAATGAGTGTCAGTCTCTCACATTGACACACCAGATTTATACTAGAGCTGAAGTTCTCCGGTTTGACTCACGCTCAGCAAGTAAAAAATAGACTTTGAGAGTTTTTAATGAAATGTGTCTGCTTTCAGAAATGGTGAGAGTATGTGCAGCATGCCAGGACTAACAGAGCACTGGCACAGTAGTATACAGTCTAAATGTAGTAAAATAGTAAATATAGTAGAAACAGCATATTTATTACCTGTTTATTACCATAACAAGTAATAAATGTTAACTTATATGGTTGAAGATCATATGGGTTGCAACCCTTATGAAACCATTGACCTTTACAGAGCTGCATTTGTTGACCATACGTACAATTATAAAAGATTACAGTAGGATTAAGAATTTCTCCTTTTGGAATTCCAGTCTAGAACGTTTTTTCTTTCCAGTAATATCTGAATATTTAAAAAATATTGCTAAAGTGAAACTCGACGCAAACCATTTCAACAGAAAAGCTGGCAGGGGCAACAACATAAAACATCCTTTTAAAACATTTAAAGCAGCAAGGAAACTACTGAATGTCAGAAAACAGTGTTTTAGACATCTGTCCTTCCATGATCCTGTTTGGATCAAAATCCAACCAATTAATCCACGTGCTGATTAAAATTATAATTCCATATTTAATCCAGATTTTACAAACATTTATGCATATAAAGACGTATTTACTGTAGCAAAACTATATTTAGCAAGGAACGGTACAGGAGGTTATTCTTTCAAATCTTTCAAGAGTGATCACCGTATTCAACAGGTCATCACAGTGAGAGGACACTGATTTTCTTCAGAATCTATTCTTTGACTAATGGCTTTCTGTTTATTGCACCAACAATATCTTATACTTTTTCAAAAACAATGATATAACACATATGGAATTAGGTAATTAAGTAATTATCAACAACAGTCAGCTGTTATTTTAAGACATGAAGGTCAGCTGTTCTGGAATATTGTAGTTCTTGCAAGAACAGTATTGTCAAGTGCGTTTGCAAAATCCATCATGCACCATGATGAAACTGGCTGTCATGAAGACCATCACAGGAAAGCAAGACCAAAACTTACCTCTGTTGCAGAGGAGAAGTTCATTTCGAGTTACCAGCCTCAAAAATCACCAATTAACAAACAGCACCTCAGATTAGAGCCATTATGAAGGGTTTATAGATCATAAGTAGCAGACACATCTCACCATCAACTGTTCAAAGGTGATTACTGCATATTTTGGATACCTTCAACATTGTTTTACAACGTACTGTAGATGGACGGATGGACAGGCTGACTGACGGACAAATGGGAACATGTCTGTATGAAAAACAGGAAGCTATTAAAGAAAAAATATATCAGACATTTGATACTGCTTGGAAATCTAATCAGTTGGGTATAAGGATAATCCCATATAAATTAAAAGACGCATGGATGGACATAGTGGACCAAGAAATGGCAACAATTATAGATAGCCAGATAATAGAATTTAAGTTGCTAAACAGGAGCATGTAATTCAGGTCCAAACAAACCATATAAACTTTTAACCACTCTTTCTTAAGATATTGTCCTAATGAGAATCTCTTGCAATCGTTTGGTGGACAACCCAACAACTTTAGACTCTGGTGGAGGCATAAAAATTAATGCAAAAAACGTTCTCCACATAGCACAACAAATACAAGGCTATATCCAAAACCATATTTTTCTAAATCCTGCAGCAAAATAACATGGTGCATAAACGTTTAGGCAGGAAAGTTGGACATCTATATTCACATGCTTGGGTTATATTACCACTTGAAATATGGTAATGGTAATGAAATCTTCTCTTGATCAATAAATAAAAACTCCATCTACAGTTATATGAGGGCTGCAAAACCTCCTAATGTCTAATATGCAAATTCAAATTCTGATTCAAACTATCCTGCAGCTGAGCGATCAACATAACATCAGACACTGTGCGCCACGTCATTTACTTTAGAATTTGATTATGATTGTTTTTCTTGCTCACCTGTTAAGCCAGTGACTCAGGTCAGGAAGATGTGCCCACTGCACGCCGGTCTGGTTTAGTGACCTAAGCATTCGACAGCATGTCAGAGTGAGGAGCGGCGTGGCCAGGGCTAACCACCTCTCAGAGTCCGCGCTGACCCCCAGCTCGGCCACTGGAGAGAAAGATGCAGCCGTTTCCTCCACGGTAGAAGGCAAGAGAACACTTTCCTCCTCGTCCCCAGCTTGGTGTCGCTTTTCCTTGAAGTACTTCCTGCAGACATCTTGGAAGACAGCCAGGCAAAGCGTGTTGAGCAAGAAATACCATGTCTGGTGCTCCTCTTCTACAAAGCTACTGGAAGCTAAGCTGAGAGTGTGGCCGATGGTTCCAATCAGGAGCAGGATGTCCAGTTCAGACAGAGTCCACTCTGAGGAAGAGATCTGAGAAAGAGAGAGAGAGAGAGAGAGAGAGAGAGAGCGAGAGAGAGAGAGAGAGAGATGTAAAAAAAACTATCATCTATTACATGCACACTCACACCCACTGACTGCGTGCTTGCAATAGCTTCTCTGTCACTTGAGCTCTCAGCTGTGTTAGGACGTGCTGAGAACTAATTAAAGGACTTTAAATTAAATCACAGGAATAAAGGTGTTAAGAGCCTGGAATGCAAGCAAGTGTAAAATGTACTTTGTGCCAAATGAGCTACACTGAAATCACCCTGCCTTGCAGGATGCTGTGGTGAATGAAGGAGGCTTAACCAAATTTCTGAAAGCTGTAACTGAAGCAGGAACCAAATTCCTGCAATAAACGCAAAGAAAAATAACAATATTTTGGGAAAAATTCTTACATCGTGCTCGCCAGTTCTTGAACCTATGGGTAGAAAATAACTCTTTGATAGAGCTTATGATAAAGATGGGGAGGAATTAAGGGAAAGACGGTGAGAGGTTGACTACAACAGAGGATGTCAAACTGGCAAACCATTGTCTGGATGTGAATCCAGCAAAACATGCACTGTAGAAAGTGTATCACATCTCTGAAGAAAGGTTTTTGGCCCACTTTTCTATGCAGAATTGTTTCAATTCAGCCACTTTGGAGGGTTTTCATGCATGAACAGCCTGTTTAAGGTCATCTCAATCGGATGACCAATTCAAGTTTTCAAAACAAGCATTGTAGCTAATCCCATGCGTTTATGTGAAATGTTAAATGCAGTACAGTATGTATGCAAATGTAGCTGAAAGTGGCTAACTGGTTCAGAAACTAGTTCTGGGGCTCAATAATTAATGTTGGAAAAAGGGTAGTTTTCTTAGAATGCTTATAGTGTTTCTTGGTATTTAGCATCTCATAAAAATAGACATCAGGCTCAAGACTAAAAAGGATGTAGAAACATGTGTTTAGATCCATTATAAAACAAAGCATACCCACTTCAAACTGTCTGAACTAGTCACTGATGGTTAAACATATTTAAAATGTTTCATTCTTATCTGGACATCTGGAAGCAAGAGATTTTATGGAACCGGTCCTAGTTCAATACCCCCTGGACTAGAACGAAAGAAAAAAACCACACAATACTGAAAGCATATTGGATAGAATTTATTGAAAAAGCCAACCACACACACACAAATACTACAGCTCTGCTCCCAGAGTGTTATTAAGCACCTCCTGCCTGGAATGTTTAGAGGGCTAGGCAATAAAAAGTGGACAAACGTACATTTGGGTATTGCCTGCGGAATGACAACAGAAACATTGCCCAAAAGTGCAACACGCACTAATAATGTTAGCCTTAAATACCACAAGAGAAGGTTTTTTTTTTTTTTAACCGAACCCATGGCTAATAATGCATACTCATAATCTAGCCTGTTATGCATTGCCAGATACCAGAACACAACCATTTAGGATTCTCAACATTTAGGTGCAGCATTGCCCTGAGAAACAATTTTAGTCTTCTTCTCCTTAGTAAAGAAAATCATCTGGGATCTTCTGAGTTATGCACAGAAAACATGCTCAAGGTCCATCTTGCCCTTATGCACTAATGAAATCCTAATTAGTTACTCCTGTAAGGTCTGTGCATCATGACGGATACAAACACATGTACTGTAGCCATGACATCAGTTACCATAGGGACGTCCGACTCCCCTGAGCTGTGACAGGGCCTGACTGCAATGACCAAGGAGCCACCATCCATCACTTACAGCAGTGCTGAGAAGAACTTAGCCAAGGGGAAAATGAATTGTGTAACCAACACACCAACACTGACGTTTCTGTAAGCACAATCATCGAGAGGAGAAGAAAAAATATTACCACCCCTCCTCCCCCCCCCCCCTCTCCCTCACCTCCTTTTAAGTTATGTTTCATGCTCCTCTGCTGGAAAATTTGCATCCCTGAAGCTCTCAACCTAACTGGAAACTCTCCTTTCAGAGTCTATTTGCCTCCTTTTATTGATTATTTTAGAGAGTTTGTTTCTCCATTGTTTATTTTGGTTTCTTTCAGTTGTGTTTTTTTTTTCTATTTCAGGTTAAGAAGAAATCAAGGTAAGGCTAAAATAGGAATAAAAAGTGAAAAAAATGTACCCAGGCTTTATTTTTTATAAGTTAATCCATTGCATCCTATGAGCAAATAGTCCCTCTGATTATCATTTGGAGCACTTCCCATCCCCATCAATTTATCAAAACCTGCACCTCAAAATAACTGGCGGTTTAAAAATGCTTTTGCAGAAACTAAAAAAGATCTCGTCACTCCCTATCCACTCATTTCTTCTCATCCCTGTGAGTCTTGAGGGGGTCTTTAATAGTTCCGGACTGGTTTATCTACATATGCAGCCATTATTCACCTATATACCTGAACAGTCATCTAATTAGCCAATCATAATCTGTATATTATGTAAATAAAGAAGTATTTCTTTATTTTAAATCTCTTATTTCTTTTTTGTTGTAATATTGTAGGTCAATAGCAGTCGTATAAGCATTTCACTTCATATCATACTGTGTATGACTGTGTATGTGACGAATAAAATTTGAATTTGAATTTGGAAGCAGCACAATGCATAAAATGCCGATTCAAGTCAAGTGCCACAACTATGTCAGAAATGCTGGTATCATGAGAGCTGGTTTGAGTATTTCTTAAACTCCTGTGATTTTACACACAACAGGCTTTATACAGAAAGACGTGTAAAACAAAATGCACTAAGTGAGGGTGGAAATGCCTTGCTTATAATAGTGGTTGGAAGAAATAGTATCAACTGCCAGGAGGGATACTATAACTTGTGTAATCACTGTTCACGATTGTGGTTAGCAGAAAGGCTGCTCATCTCAGGATGAACATGAATAGGTCTAGGTGATTTGACAACGGGCTCCTCAGTGCAGGAGCTTCTCGCACACACTCACTGGGCACACCACATAGGATGCGCCAACAGCGGAGTGCACATAACAAGGGGGCAGGCCAACGGAATTCACCTTGGCTGGAGGCTAATCAACAATCACGCCACTCGACGTCCGCACGGCCTTTAAAAAGGCCTCCTCGGCTACTTACGATGAGTAAGATATTACAAACCACAACCATACGTTTGCTTCCTGTCCCCCTAGACCTCGGGTCCCGTTCGCCGAGGAGAAAGCCGCCTGCTGTTGCTGTTTCTGTGTACATCACGCTTCCTGCTCAGTGCTGCTGGTCTGCACCTGTTCTGCACAACCCTGTGCGTCTTTGATGACACTGCACCTGCTGAGGATCGACCCACGGAACCGCGACATTCACCGAGACGCCTATAAAGCCAGTGCTTCGTTGCACATAGTGTATTGACCAAGATTTTCATACTTTGCTGCTTTAAATAAGCTTTTTCATTAACAAACTGTTGCTGAGACGTGTGTTCTGTCTGTGTGACAGACCCGTTACAGCATATACATACAGATACTGCCTTTGTGTGTGTGTGTGTGTGTGTGTGTGTGTGTGTGGGTGCATACTGTATATACATTGCTTCATAAAATTAAAGAGAGACTTTTTAATCAAAGTATAGCCTTAAGTTAATTAAACTTATGTAATATTGATCAGGTCAGTTTCAGCTGCTTTGGTGTTAATGAAATTAGGAACAGGTGCACTAGAGGGGCAACAATGACACAACCCTCAAAACAGGAATGATTTTACAGGTTGGGGGTCACTGTCATTTTTTCCCTTCTGATCCTTTCTGACCATCTTTTCCTTGTTTTGATTTTGGCTGGGGTCAGTGTCACTACCGGTAGCATGCGGCGATACCTGGACCCTACATACAGTAGGTTGCACAGGAAGTCCAACTCCTCCAGGATGGCACATCAATACGCGCCACTGCAAGAAGGTTTGCTGTGTCTTCCAGCACGGTCTCAAGAGCATGGAGTAGATTAAAGGACACAGGCAATTATTCTAGAAATGCTACAAAGGGCCGTAGATGGTCCTTAACCCATCAGCAGGACTGGTATCTGTCTGGTGCAAGGAGGAAAAGGATGAGCAGTGCCAGAGCCCTAACATAATGTCCCACAGCAGGGCACTGGTGTGAATGTTTCTGACCAAACAATTAGAAACAGGCTTCATAAGGGTGGTCCGAGGGCCCGACATACTCTAGTGGGCCCTGTGCCCACTGCCTGGCACCATTGAGGTTGGTTGGCATTTGGCAGAGAACACCAGATTTGGCAGGTCCGCCACTGGCACCCTGTGCTTTTCACAGATTAGAGCATCTTCACCCGCACATGGAAGGGTCTGAAAAAGCCATGGAGAATTTTGTGTTGTCTATAACATCATTCAGCACCAGTTTGGTGGTGGGTTAGTGATGGTCTGGAAGGGCATGGAGGGACACACAGACCTCTCCACACTGACTGCCATTAGGTATAGGGATGAAATGGTAATCCCTACGCTAGTGCAGTGTGTCCTGGGTTCCACCTAGTGCATGACAATGCCCGGCCAGAGTAAACAGTTCTTTCCTGGTGGATGTCGGTATTGACACCACTAAGTTTCCCTCATGCTCCGTGGCCCTTACAAATCCATATCAGTATAGATATCCAGCATGATTTATTTCCCATTGAGATCTGATTGTTTTCAAAACGTTTCTTTAATTTTTGAGCAGTGTACACTCGTGTGAAAAAGTGTTTGCCCCCTTACTGATTTCTTATTTTTTTGCCTATTTGTCACACTTTAATGTTTCAGATCATCAAACAAATC
Organism: Clarias fuscus; assembly: GCA_030347435.1. Lineage (NCBI taxonomy): Eukaryota > Metazoa > Chordata > Actinopteri > Siluriformes > Clariidae > Clarias > Clarias fuscus. Next base: position 21,641,565 of record CM059214.1, on the reverse strand, counting down.
TAAATATTAGTCAAAGATAACACAAGTAAACACATCATGCAGTTTTTAAATGAAGGTTTTTATTATTGAGGGAAACAAAATCCCAAACTACATAGCCCTGTATGAAAAAGTGTTTGCCCCCTAAACCTAATAACTGGTTGGTCCAGCCTTAGCAACGACTGCAATCAAGCGTTTTTGAAAATGCACTCATCTTTGCAGAATTGTTGTAATTCAGCCACACTGGGAGGTTTTCGAGCATGAACCCATTTTTTAAGGTCATGCCACAGCATCTCAATTGGATTCAGGTCAGAACTTTGACTAGGCCACTCCAAAGTCTTCATTTTGTTTTTCTTCAGCCATTCGGAAGTGGACTTCCTGGTGTACTTCGGATCATTGTCCTGCTGTAGAACCTGCTGTTTGCTTCAGCTTGAGGTCACAAACAGATGGCCAACATTCACCTTTAGGATATTTTGGTACACTGCAGAATTCCCCAGACCATCACACTACCACCACTATATTTTACTGTTGGTATGAAGTTCTTTTTCTGAAATGCGGTGTTACTTTTACGCCCATACACAATGGGACCGTCCAAAAAGTTCAACTTTTGTTTCGTTAGTCCACAGAGTATTTTCCCAAAAGTCTTAGGGATCATCAAGATGTTTTCTGGCAAAACTAAGACGAGCCCTTATGTTCTTTTTTGCTCAGCAGCGGTTTTCTTCTTGCAACCCTGGTCGGTGAGTGGGTGGTTGGGTGAGTGTGTGAGTGAGTGTGTGTGTGCGCGATGGATTTGCACACTGACCAATATGTACATAGCCTTGTGCCCAAACACTGGGATAGTCCGAGGCCTCCTCGACCCTGTACAGGATAAGCAAGTGGTATAGAAGATGAATGAATGAATGAATGAATAAATAAATAGATATGGTTTTGTACACAATTACTCTCGCTGTTACACTGTTATGGCCCAGAGGGAAAAAAAAACACCTCTTGATTGTTCTCTATGTAACACACTATCTGCAATAAATAAATAAATAAATACAAAAAAAGCATATTTATATTAAAATAGCTGAAAATGTTAGCTAAAGTTCTCAAGCACTTCACCCATAAAAACTGTAGCACAGAATAGTGCACCATGAATAAACATTTTCCATAAAACCTTAATCAAAGCAAGCTGATGACATTCAATGTACAGTATGCACCTGTATAATTATTTCCATCAAGTTAATGTGCAATGTCCATTTAAATAATCAAACATAAATTATATGCATGAGCTGCTTTTCATTTTTTTCTGTCACCGTGCCAATTAATTTCATCAGACACTTCTGGCCAGGTTTGTATGTGGAAAGAAAAACTGGGTGAGTCATCAATGTTCTAGCCAGCTTTCAGTCAGGGTGAAAATGACCTTCAAAAATCATGACGAGCCAAATTATCAATAATTTTGTGTCTTAATCCTGTTACTACATTGTCATCTAAACTTCGATCTAGCGTCCCTCTCCCATTTGCACACATCTGTCCATTACTTTCTGTCTCCATAAAACTCGGAAAGAATGTTTAGGAAAAAGTGAGATGCTGAAAGATTAGAAACAGCAACAGACAAAGAGATCGCTCCTCAACTTGGATGCAGTAATTACGAGAGCTAGGCTTTTCTTTTTTAACTTAATTTGTTCAGGGTAACATCTGTCCTTCTAACAATGGATGTTCAGCAGATAGCAGGCTTTTTTTTTTTAAGGTAGCTTATACACAGGGGGAACGAACAGCTATTTAATAAGACCTTTACATTGGAAAAAAAGTGGTGGCACTGAAAAGCTAGCAAAAGGTGGAAAAAGTCAGGGTAGCTTACTTACTATATCCGCCTCATGGATCAAAAGGTGAACCAATTACCAGGCAACCCAAGCCTGCTTTATAACCAGAGCAGAGCAGAGCAGCCTGAAACACGACTCTTCCTCATTTAACACATACACAAAGAACTACAGCACAATAACCCGCTGCTAGCTCACACAATGTAACAGGAAGAAAGAAGTTCAGAGTTGACGACCTTTTTGCCTATGACTAAGACGAGGCGATGACGAGGCGTCACGTATATCAATGAACAGTGACAGTGATGAAATCGGCATGCAATATCGTTGAAGGAAAAAGACGAGACTAAAAAGTGCTTTTAAAAAAATAAAAACTAATAAAGCATGTCTTTATTATTTCTCACCTATGTGGTTTGATGGAGGTTGCGTCAGGGGTATTCTTATGGCATGAGCAGCAGTATTTCCTGAGTCACGGCCCGTGGCAGGGCCGTTTGCGTGTCCAGTGACAGGACGTTAAAAGCTCGGTCATCTTTAACACTCCATCATGACAGCAGTATTACTCGGGCGAAAGAGAAGAGCTGATATTTGGGCACATTTTCTTTATATTGAACCGGGGAAAAAAAAAAGTCGATGTGTAGTAATAGTAATATCGGGGAAGCATTGGGGGCACACATTTGCTGGGAAACAAACCTGAAGAGACACATCAAGGCATACCATAAAAATCTCAAGGTAGTTATACAGCCTCTTTGTGGTAAGTATGTTTTGTTACGTGATGTATTTTATTTTACTTTATAGATAACCATTGCCTAACCCATTGCGCTAATAGGCTCTCAAAAAAAAAAAAAAAAAGAGAAGGTACTGCTTCTATTGTTTTGTAGTTGAAAAATATGGACATGCCACAGTTGCTGCGATGGTTAAAAATAAATAAAATTAGCTGAAAACATCAGATGAAAGGATAAATTTTAAATGTTAAGATAATTATTTTGTGAAAAAATAAAAAAATATATATTTTGGCTTGACTAGATTGACTGTAGGGTTAATTAATAACAATTATTGCTAAAATGTTATGTTTTCATTGACTAAAACTACACTACAATACTTAAGGGTTCCTCTGACTAAAACTAGACTAAAACAAAAATAGGATAAGATTGACTAAATATGATAAAAACTAACAGGGACATTTATCCCAGGACTACGATAGATATAACAAAATTAACATTATAATTAAGGATAATAAACATCCTTTAAACATATTGGTGGGTTTGAATCCTGCCTCAGGTCTGTGTGCATGGAGTTTGAAGGTTCTCGGTGTACTTGGTGGTTTCCCTCTGGGTACTATGATGATTTCCTCCCACAGTTCAAAGACATGCAGGTTAATTTAACAAGCATTGTCAAATTTCCCATAATGTGTAGGTTTGTCTGTGTATGTGTGTCTGTGCCCTGTAATAGATTGGCACTCTGTCCATGCTGTACCCCGCCTCGTGCACACAGTCTCCTGGGATAGGCTCCAGGCCCCCCGCCACCATGTACACAGAATAAACAAAATAAAATATGAATGAATAAATATCTGGTGTCAGGTCGATTAAATTTATAGTGCTTTTTAACAATAAAAAAGCATCCTCTGCATCCTCATCTCTCACACCAAATAACTCCATGTCTTCTCTCACTGCATCCATAAATCTCCTCTTTCCTCTCACCATTGTCTTGAACACCTTTCCTTCCATTCTTGCTGATGCTCTTTTATTACACAACACACCTGACAATTTTCTCCACCTGTTCCCACCTGCATGCACACACCTTTTCAGCTCCTTTCCACACTCTCCGTTGCTCTGGACCGTTGACCCTAAGTACTTAAAGCCCTGCACCTACTTTACTTCTGCTCTGTCTAGCCTCACCATTCCACTTGAGTCCTTCACCACACACACACACACACACACACACACACACACACACACACACACACACACACACACACACACACACACACACACACACGCGTATTCTGTCTTGCTGCGGCTAACCTTCATTTCCTCCTGCATACCTCCACCTCTCTAGAATGAACCACCACTTCTCCACCTGTTTCCTGCTCTTTTTACAAAGCACAATCTCATCTGCAAACATCATAGTCCATAGAGACTACTGTCTAACCTCATCCTTCATCCTGTCCATCACAGGAGCACAGGAGCTCAGAGCTGATCCTTGATGCAGACCCACTTCCACCTTGAACTATTCTGTCACACCTACAGCACATCTCACCACTGTCTTACAGCTCTCATACTATACATGTCCTGCACCACTCTAACTCTAACATAGCTCCTCTCTCAGCACCCTGTCGTACGCTTTCTCTAAATCTTACATTTTTATCTCTTTATACATCTAAGCAGTTGAGTGTTAAGGACCTTGATCAAGGGCCCAAAAGGGACAACTTGGTGGTTATGAGATTTGTACCCATAGTTCCCACAGCTCTGCACACCTCCCTTGTTCTTAAAGATTGGCACCAATCCACTTCTCCATTTCTCTGGGATCCTCTCACTCTCCAAGATCTTGTTAAACAGACTAGTCAGAAACTCTACTGCCACCTCTCCTAAGCTCTTCCATACATCAACAGGTATGTCATCAGGACTACCTGCCTTTCCACTTTTCAACCTCTTCATCACCCTCCTCACCTCGCTCTTACAGATTTTTGCTACTTCCTGCTCCACTACAGTCACCTTTTCTATAATTCATTCTTTTTCATTTGCCTCATTCATCAATCTCCTTTTATTCTCCCATCACCCTGCTGGCACTTCCTCATTCCACCACCAAGTCTCCTTGTCCACTTTTCCCTTTCCTGATGATACACCAAGTACCTTCCTACCCGTCTCCCTGATCACCTTAGCTGTAGTTGTCCAGTCAACTGAAAGCACCTCCTGACCACCCAGAGCCTGTCTCAACTCCTCCATAAACCTACACAACACATTATTCCTTTTTCAACTTCCACCACTTTGTCATTTGCTTTGTCACCTCTTCACCTTCACTACCATCCTCTGTTGTCTGGCTACACTTTCCCCTACCAATACTCTGCAGTCACTGATCTCTTTCAAATTACACAAGATACAAGATGCCTCCGCTCTAATGTCACCCTATGTTCTCGCCATTTCCATCCTCTTTGCAAAGTCCACCACCATCTGTCCTTCTGCTTTCCTGTCCTGAAGACCAGACCTGCCCAAAACATTCTTATCACCTTTGTTCCCTTCCCCAATACAGTATGTCCATTAAAATCTGCACCAATCACCACTCTCTCACCTCTGGGGAATATAACTCACTCCAGCATGTCTCCTTCTCTTTTAACTCACATCCTACCTGTGGGGCATAGTGTTAATTTTGTCAGCTATTTTAAATTTTAGTCTTAGTCTTACTCCTGAGATAACTGTTCCTGTGAGTTTTTATTATGTTTAGGCAATCTTATACTATTTTTGTTTAGTCAAGTTTTAGTCGACTAAAAGTCTAGGCATTTTAGTCTCGTTTTAGTCAGAGGAACCCATAAATATTTAATTATCTTATAATTAGGGCTGAAACGATTCCTCGAGTAATTCGATTACAAAAAATGATCGAGGCAAAATCTTTTGCCTCGAAGCTTCTCTTAATTAATTTTAAAAGCTTGTGTTATGTTTTTGTGCAATTATTTGTTTGGCGTGACACAGCGCGCTTCCGCATGCAAGCCGCCAGTAAACACCGACGAAGAAGAAGCGCTTACGTCACCAACAAAGCGGAAGGAGACGCAAACAGTTAGCGCTGTGTTGATTTGAGGGAGCGTTCTATTGCAGGCTGAAAAATAGAAGGGAGCAATAAAAATATATTCAAATTTATTTTAAAGTGTGCCCTAGTTTTTTTTATACTAAAGTTATTTGAAATACCTTTTTTTAGTTTTTGCATCTTTAAAAAAGGCTTTAAAATAAGATTGTATGGCACTGTAATGAAATTACTGTAATTCATCTCAGTCACCTTTAAGCTATTCCTTGTATTGTGAATAATGACAATGTTTATTTTTGATAAAATGCTGTAAAGTATGCATTTAAAAAATAAAAGTAGATTTTTCTAAAAAGAAAAACTAATTAATCTTTGTTTCTCTTATATATTTTATATTGCTGTTTAATTAAGCAAAAGTACATTTTATCCGATTACTCGATTAATCGATTAAATTTTTGGTAGAATACTCGATTACTAAAATATTCGATAGCTACAGCCCTAATTATAATTATTAAAGATTATTGTTTAACCCTACAGTCAGTCTGTAGATTTTCTCCCTAATTTAGTCGTGTCCAATTCCTCCCCGTCACTAGGGGGATCCCACATTAAGGCTACTACTATCACTCAGCCGGGAGGGCCAAAGACTATCACGTGTATCCTCCAAACTGCTCATTCCGCACCATTGGACGGCGGCGTAACACACTAGGAGGACAGTGCAATCTGCAGGTCTTTGGACTGTGGGAAGAAACCGGACTACCTGGATGAAATCCACTACCCACAGGGAGAAAATGCAAATTGCAAGCACACAGAGACAGGAACTGAACCTGGCCGGGAATCGAACCTGGATCCTGGAGACCAACAGTGCTAACCATTACACCACCGTGCCACCCTGATGTTACTCATCTACCAATTCAAATGAAATGTAAAAATTAAGAAAAACATGTGAATTTACACACTTGGACTGTTGTAAGGATATATATGGGTCACAAACATTTGCTAGCATATTAACTTAATGGGTTTGGCAACGGTTTAGCTATAAAATAAAATACACATTATACAAATCACCACAAAGAGGTACCTTGAGATTTTTATGGTATGGCTTGATGTGTCTCTTCAGGTTTGTGGTATTTTTCCCAGCATTTATTGTGTGCCCGATATTACTACTGTTTTTCACCGATATAAGTCATAGGAAAATTCAAAGTCCATTCATAAATGAACCCTTAATCAGTTCGGTTAAGTCACTCAAAATCGATTCAAAGGTGAAACAGCATTTTGGGTTTACTGACTGAGTCTGGAATTAATTTTTTGCTTCAATGGACAAACATTTGCACAGGGCTGTGGAATTTCAAGAAACACAATCGAAATCCACGCAGGATCACAAAAAAAACAACAACTATAATCCCTAATGCATTTTCCCAGCTTTTTCTTGTCTCACTTACCTTGGGCTGCTTGTTATCAACTTTGCGTGCACGTCTGGCTGCCATGGCCACTAAAGAACAAAACAATGCTGAGAAGAAGATGATGGCAGCGAAGACCAGGAGCCAGGGCAGTGAACAGAAGTAGCAGGAGGCCTCAGACGAAGTACACACCAGCACATGGACAGCGGAACCCAGCAGGATGAGGAGATAGAAGGGCAGAGAGAGGAAGGTGGCTGCCAGGGGAATGTCCACACATGCAGCAGTGCTTAGAGCCTCTGGCATGGCCAACAACAGCAGCACCAGAATCTACAGAAAAACACCCAATGATTTGATATTAATTGTATTGAAAATATGAGATTGGAAATACATACAGGCATTTTTGTCATGTCTGTTACCTGAACAAAAAGCAAGCACTTCACAATATTGAAAATGTGACAGACTTACAAAAAAATAAAAAAATAAATAAAATAAACTTCTAAGGCTTGTGGATACCTGACCATCACACTAGTGCTTTTTGAAAAACCCATTTTAGATTTAGTTCCCATTTGCTGTTTTTATAACCTCAACTCTTTGGGGAAAGTTTTCCACTAGATCTTGAAAAGTACCGGTGGGAACTTTCCCATTTAGCTGCAAGAGCATTGGTGCTGTTATTCACTGATGTTGGGTGAGGAGGCCTGAAGCACAGTCAGAGATCCGTTTCATTCAAAATATGATAGGTGGGGTTGAGGTCAAGGACTTAGTGGAGGCCACTTTATAATCTTCAAGACCAACCTTGTAAAAGCATGTCTTCATGGACCTTGCTTTGTGCAACCAGATTGCACCTTGGGAATGAAAGGGTATAGGTCATTATTGTACCCTTTCTATGAAATGAATTTGCAGAAATTAACACTGTGAAATTAATTTACGTGAAATAAACTAAATTTATGCTGAATTTAATTTAGGGAAATTCAGTAAGAAATAGGCTTTTGTACTTTCGCATTCCAGACTTTAAACAAATAAACAAGCAAACCTAATAGGACACAAATGCTTCGCTCACCTTACAAGCTACATTGTACTTAACCTACAAGCGACGTACACTAATGTTAAGAATAAAAAATGAAGAATGCACACATTCAAATGTTTTTGCTTGCACTCTCTGGGTTAAAATATGTCCAAGTCGTGCGAACACTCATTCACTTCAAACAATGGATCCAATTTTACCAAAAAATATGCTTGGGATTTTGCTATGGATGATGGCGAGCAGTCAGTAGACTGTACAGTATTTGTTGCGGTCCAGAAGAAGTAAAAAAAAAAAAAAAATCCAGACATTTTGCCTTAGACGTTTTTTCAGCTGTTGCTAGCACCGCTATGAAATCCCCACACTGCTGGTGCTGACTGACGGCAGCATGACCACGTACAGTATAGGATATGTATACGATCTAGGAATATGTAAAAAAAAAAAAAAAAAAAGTGACTCAGATCTGATATGAAAGACATTAGATTTGTGCAGACTGCAATAAAAAAAGAAAATAAAAAAACTTTGTCACATTAGGGTAAAAAAAAAAAAAAATCTATACTGGGGCTGGAAATGTGAAGATAGCCAGCATCTACTTGTGTTGGACACCTGATCTAGTGATTTGTCCAGCCTTTACAAAATTCTACACACAATGGACTGTGACACTGATGCATTTAATGTGATCAGCAGCTCTGCCAGAATGAACCTGCTGATTAGACTGAAGTGACGCTTAAGCAAGGCCAACATGTCTTTTTGAGGAGTTGCCCTTGACACATTAACAGGCAAGTCCAATTACCATACCTTCCTCTACCAATCTTTTACCTAATCCCAGAGCCTGATCCACGGGCTAAATGTCTCTGCACACAGCCTGTCAGTCTCACACCTACCCCATTGCTACAGGGTGCTTAGAAATACCAAGTGAACGCCTACACAGTCCATCAACTGCATGCACGCTTCAATCCAGAGGTGCAAAGAGTGTAGGCTGGAAAGAATGAAAACCTGGGGTAAATCATTAGTTAGGGCTGAGCTGGGGTCAGTTTTCTTTTAAGGAGCAAATTGAAATAATTGGGATCTGTGTGCAAATCAGTCCCACATCATTGTCCTAAATTTGTTGAACAAATATCTCAAATAAGTCACTGTGAATGAATTGGATAAACCTTTAGATCTGCTCATAAGGAGTTACTAGTGTTAAGTGTTCTAATCAAGTAAATGTGGGTTTAACCTGCTCGGCTATTATAGACTTTTTAAAAAATGGTTACCTGCTGTGTTCAGGTGTCCTATAGGGAAATTAAAAGAAATTGTAAATGACAGAAGAAAAAAAACATTTGGTAACGATTTAAAAACAACCTCTCCATCGTCAGGCAGCGACTATAAAAATGTGAAGAAATTTCATCAACATTGCTCCTCTCCCTAGGTGTGGACATCCAACAAAGATAAGTGCTAAAGCATACTGCAAAAGTGCTCTAGAAAAAAAAAAAGTGGCAATTAAGGACCTGCAGGCTTCTTCTACAATGGTAGGCTCTGTGTTCACAAAAAAAAAAAAAAAAAAATCAACTCGGATGTTACCACAAAGAACATGAAAACTACACACACATACAGTATAATGTTTATATATACAGGGTGGGCCATTTATATGGATACACCTTAATAAAATGGGAATGGTTGGTGATATTAACGTCCTGTTTGTGGCACATTAGTATATGTGAGGGGGCAAACTTTTTAAGATGGGTGGTGACCATGGTGGCCATTTGGAAGTCGGCCATCTTGGATCCAACTTTTGTTTTTTCAATAGGAAGAGGGTCATGTGACACATCAAACTTATTAGGAATTTCACAAGAAAAACAATGGTGTGCTTGGTTTTAACGTAACTTTATTATTTCATGAGTTATTTACAAGTTTCTGACCACTTATAAAATGTGTTCAATGTGCTGCCGATTGTGATGGATTGTCAATGCAACCCTCTTCTCCCACTCTTCACACACTGATAGCAACACTACAGGAGAAATGCCAGCACAGGCTTCCAGTATCCGTAGTTTCAGGTGCTGCACATCTCGTATCTTTACACCATAGACAATTGCCTTCAGATGACCCCAAAGATAAAAAAGTCTAAGGGGTCAGATCGGGAGACCTTGGGGGGGGTCTTTCGAATCTCCTGAGACAACTCTTTCCTTTGCTTCCTCTGGTCCATGTTGAGTGTGGTACATACCATGTCACCAAATTGACTATTATACTGACTGATTACAAGATTGTAGACACCTGAGATGCTCATTAGTGGACACACCTTGAATTAACATGTCCCTTTGGTCACATTATTTTCAGTATTTTCTAGGTGTACCAGTCCATTTTTGTCCAAAAGTTTTAATATAATCGGAGTGCAGATAATTTTCGACTCACCTCTGTAGTTACATAATTGAAGTTTATAATAAAGAATAGGATTGTGGGGTTGAGAATGCAAACCACTGTAGGACTAGATATGTGCAGAAGGTTTACTTAATTCAGCTCAGGCAGATTCTTAATACCTGCCTGATATATTTTCTAGTGAATTTGCTTCCATGTCCCAACATACAGTATAATGAAAAGAGTAGCCTCATGTAAGCTATGACACAGCAGTTAAAAAAAAATGCTACAGGATAAATAATGTCCACAGGCGTGGATGCTTACTGTATCTTAATCTTAATTCTATTTCTTTTTTTTTTGTCCATAATAGCTTTCCATTTTCAATGTTGAATAATTTTGACTTGTATCCAAACTTTTCTTAAGTTTGGATACAAGTCAAAATTATTCAACATTGAAAATTAGATTTTGTCTCCAAAAGTACTAACTTGCAGGTGTTTGTAATAAATCAGTAAAATAGCTCAACAAGTGGTTTCTCTAAATTCAACACAAAATGATACTTTTAATGACTTCTACAGTATCAAATTATTAAACCACTTGATGAGAAACATCTTCAGTTCTTAGCAGGACACCCTTTAACTATTATGATCTGCTGCAAACATGATGTATAGCCAGAAACTAGCTTTCGGCAATGCTTCACAGGCATCTTAGACCATTCCTCTTGGGCAAAGGGCTCTGGTTCAGTAAGATTCTTGGGGTTGCCTGCTGTAACTGCTTTTTTCACATTTTTTATTGCATTCAAGTCATGTGACTATGACGGCCACTCTAGAACCCTCCAGGACTTCATCTGAAACCACGCCATGGTGGACTTTAAAGTATGCTTAGGATCATTGTCCTGTTGGAGGGGCCAATAACACTAAGGTTTCAGCTTTCTCACAGATGATGTTTTTCTTCAAGCATTTCTTCTCTTGGTCTCATCTTGGTCTACACGCTGCAGGTTTCCAGCGCCAGAGGCAGCAAAGCAATCTCAGAGCAATAACGAGGCATCACTGTGATTCTGCCTTTTTCATATCCTTGTCCTTGTTTGTGTAAGACAAACTTTATGGACAACTCTCTTGATTTCTGACATGCAGGCCAACATCCCCATCAACAAATCTCTAGAAAGTCCAGGTATCTGACGTGTTCTAAATCATGTACACCTGAGGCATTTAATCTGTGCTTGAAACAACACCTCATTTACACATTTGCGTTCTAATCAGGAATTTCATTGAATTGAGTAATTCTGAGACTATAGTAATCATTGAAAGGAGATACTAGATGTGTTGAGTTATTTAAATTGCTCTTGTTTCACTAATTTATTACAAACAACTGCAAGTTAGTAATATATGGTTGAATAATTTTGAGTGCACCTATAGTAATACATGCATGTTAAATAAGACTTCCTTCACAATGACTGACATAATGGAAATCAGATTAGCAGCAAGATTTATTGTAGGGTTCACATTGTTTTTTTCTCTATATAACTGAATGTTAAAACACACAACCTGAGGTAAGAGGAAGCCTTCATTGTACTGTCCTGCTGAAAAAAACTAAAAGATCTTTGCAGAGCCACCCCATTGGGAGTACTGACATTAAGGAGGGAAAAAGGGAAAAAAAAAAACATCGCAGCAACAAAGCACAAAGCAATGGCAGTCAGAATGAAGGTTTTGAAACATACTCTCCTCTCTTCTTGGCACTGCCCTGGCCTTTCTATCAACTTCCTAAATAGAGGACATCGTCTGATGGGTAACCGCAAGAAGACATGAGAAGAAGAACCTGAGCCAAATCATTCTTAATATTGAGAGTGATATGGAGCCAAACCTCTTCTAAGTGTACACACACGCACACACACACACACACACACACACACACACACACACACACACACACACACACACACACACACACACACACACACACACACACACACACAGCCTATGCTGTCATTATTCATATCGGAAAGAAAATACTGTATTGCTGAGTGTGCTGTTATGGTTGTCCAGAGTCCAAAGACCTTGAAACTTCTTCTGCACAGTTAAAACTTCAAAAAGATTTTTCCCCAAAAAACAAAAAAACTGGAATGTTGAAATCACATGCGCTAATAGTTGCTCGCTCTAACGTTAGAAGCCACACATGCCTGCTTGGCTAGCGACTGATCTACTTGCGCTCATTGATAAGTTGAGGTTTGAGTAAAAGGTCACCGTTCACTTACAGAACCACAATATAAATTGAATTGGCAGCTACAGTACTGTAGGTATCGCGATAATATAGTTTTGGGTGATGCTTGTTGATATTGTTTATTTTTGCGCTTTTCTTTTATAAACTACAGTAAAAATAAGAAAAAAAGCAATATATAACATACAACAGAATAACAGGTGCAATAATGATATTTTGAGCTCAAACGATGCAAAGAAAACTCTTTGATTTTGATGAAAGAACACTAGTTGTAGTGTCATTATTGCTAATATCCATTATACGTGTTATTCGGCTATTCTTTTTCCAATCACCAACAATAATTTTCTAGCCAGACATTTAGTTAAGTGCATTCAATCTGCCAAAAATCAACAGAAAAAAATATCAGTCACTTAGTGAAAAGGTGCTTTTTGCAGTTCTTTGAAAGTGCATTAAATGAATGAGTCAATAAAATGGTGGACTCTTTAGTCTACTGGCGCTTTCACACACACACACACACACACACACACACACACACACACACACACACACACACACACACACACACACACACACACACAATTCTCATGAGGTATTCAGCTTTTAGAAAGCAATGCCAAACATGAGCAAAACCCAGGTACTCACAGTGCAGGACTGACTCTTTATGCATTGTGCTACAGTGAGGCAACACAGCTCATAAACAAGAGTAAATCATTTCATACACTCACACATGCACATGCACACACACACACACACACACACACACACACACACACACACACACACACACACACACACACACACACACACAATTCTCCCGTCTACTATTTGGCGGGAGGACCACAGCTATTAACACCCAGATCACAAGACAGGTTGTGCCTGCAGGCCAGCAGGTAGCTCAATAATTAGTTGTAAACACATCACTAATTTGCACAATCAAATGCTGCGCAAACAACTTCAACATTCACCTTAACCTGTCTACACACACACACACACACACACACACACACACACACACACACACACACACACACACACACACACACACACACACTATATACAAGTATTCGCTCGCCTGGCTTCACATGCATATGAACTTCAGCAACATCCAAATTCTTAATCCATAGTTTTAATAAGATGTTGGCCCACCCTTTACAGCTATAACAGCTTCAACTGTTCTTGGAAGGCTTTCCACAAGTTTTAGGAGTCTGTTTATGGGAATTCTTCCAGAAGCGCATTCGTGAGGTTAGACACTGATGTTGGACTGACTGGCCTGGCTCGCAGTCTCCGCTCTAATTCATCCCAAAGGTGTTCTATCGTGTTGAGGTCAGGATTCTGTGCAGGCCAGTCAAGGTCTTCCACACCAAACTCACTCATCCATGTCTTTATGGACCTTGCTTTGAGTGTCCTCAACCCGCAAGCCAGGCCTTCTCGTTCAACTCCAATTTTTAACCTTGAAAATTACAAGTGACCAAAAAACAATTTTTGCATTTGCTATTAAAATTTCAAAATTCTGCCAAAATTATGTTTTAGGGCAATGTACGCTAAATGTAAAAACTTACATCTTAGCAATTGAAATATTCTTGAATCTAGTCAAATCTATATATAATTTCGTAAAAATAAATTTACAACAAACAAAATATCAGATTGTCATTTCTAATCAAAAGTTACTTAAATCGCAAGTGGAAATGTCTTATTCTATTGGCAGATAATGTTGCTTCTTTCAGGAAATAAATTCCTAAATTAGTAAAATCTGTAAAATTTGGAAAATTATCTGCCAATACAACAAGGCACTTTCACTCGCAATTTTAGCAGCATTTGACTAGAAATCAGCTTAACAGTCTTAAATTTAAGTCTGAAAGTGTAAGTAATGCTCACTTGCTAAAATACTATTTCCTGCCGTGAAGCTGGTCGTGCCTACTGTAGATCTCCATACTGCTAGAAAGCTAAGTCTTTCATCAGACCAGCTCTACTAAGCACAACATTGGTGCTATATCTACTGTACTGTATAACAACCTTAGTAAAGGTCAAACCTGTCTAAACAAAGCCTTAATATGATGGTCTATTTGGAGTCAGTATTTGCTGTTTTATATTAAATATTGGGAAGAAATATATTCTTCCCAATATTCTATTGGGAAGAATATATACAAATACAGAAACATTTCATTGCGCACTCCATACAGTACATGACAGAACAGCACTTTTGACTGTTGAAAGTATTTGAAGCTCCAAAGATACATAATAAATGATTAAAATCAATGTATCAATTGATCAATTTCAGCCAACGACTACATGGTTCAATGAATTCCAAACCTCTATAAACATTCTAGAGTGTCCTGCTCTCCTGACAATAATGCACTGGTCTTCTTAGCCCAGACTTAAAGTGAAAGGGAGAACACATCCTTAATAAACATTAATATGCTGTAACATACATGTAAGAAAATATGCTTTAATAGGAAAAGGTTGGGGAAAAATATATGGCTCACTGCAATGCATGACAAAGTGTTTGAGGAAAATTGGTGTCATTTCCACTATGATTTATGTTACAATAAGTTATTACAGAATATTAAAATTATTTGCAATAAATAATAAAATATATAAAAATAAATAATAAAAATAAAAAATATCCAAGCTTATCAGGAAGCAGGATCAACTGTGATACAGCATCTCTGGAGCAGATAGGGTTAAAGGACTTAACTGCAGCTTGGCGATGTTGCCACCACTGCCCTTCATATGTTCCTGTTGTTCTTAATTTTCACCCCCAAACTTCAGTTGTACCTACTTCATGAGCAAATATGCAACTCTTCTGGTATTGTCCATCAGACAAGTCTATACTTGTCTCGTCTGTGTTAACCAATAAGAATTTGAATCAACGGGGTGGTTGAGGCAAACAAAAAAGGTTGAAATGTATAGTTGGCTCAACTTATAAACCATATTGATACCATATCAACTTATAAGCTTATTGATAAAACATATCAATGTAATGAATGATAACACACACACATACTGGTTAACCAATGCAATAGCGCTATTTTAAGATTATTTTTACTTAAGTTATTTGCATAGAAACAAATTTTGGGCAAACAGCGTGTACTACAAGTTTGTCTTCTTGGCCCACCTTTATTTTCACCGTTGATATCAAGTCAGCCTGCAACTTTTGCATATTAGAGGTTATGGAAGAGCATTGTTCTACACACTTCAACTGTTTGCGGTTCACCAAAACAGCTGTTCTATTCAGTTTGTTTAGTTGTCCAGAGGTCATCAGGGACGGGAATCTGCCTAATGAAGCATGTAATAACTTGGCTGTAGGCTTGGATGGAGAGGAGAAAAGGGTCTTCGGGCCAAGAACAATAACATGCATCCTCTGTAATGACCATTGTTGCTTTAAAACTATTTCCCAGTGGCAATAAAATTGCATTTTCAGACCTCTAAATCCTATGAACCATGGATTCAGCAATTAAAACATGTATACAGCATGAACAACTGATTATCAGCTGAAAGGGGTATAAAGCCGAAATCATGCACTTAAGCGAGTGCACAAAGTGAGCTGCATACATTATTTTGTGCGATTCCATTTTCATGTACACTATATTGCTCGACATTGAGTATAAAAGCTACTGTATCATTTAATACTACAGTATATGTAGTGCAATTACATAAGGCCTAGGGAGCCCATAGGGATTTGAGCCAGTGTTGGCGTCGGAGTTAATTACTGAAACAGCCACAGGAAGTCCTTTGTTGCTCCAATAAGGATCAATCTTGATTTAATTGAGAAAGAAGCAAGATCACTCTTATTATTACCTGCACTATGAGGCTCATGCCCACCATCATGGAGTACATGTCGTATTTGCCCAGCTGCTTACTGAGGGCTGCGCTCATGGCTTGCAGAGCCTTCATGTACTGCTTAAGCACCTTTTTTGCCATGTTGCTCAGCACCTCAGATGTGTTCCCCTCAACATATAGCTTCATCCAGCTCCCGTGGGCTTTCTCTGCCATCCGAAACTGCTCGTAACCATCCTCTGTGTGAAAGAAAGGGAAAGACATTAACGTAATGCAGGAGCTGAGTTATAAAAATGAGAACAACAATCTCCAACTAACAGCAAGCTGCATGCTATAAAGCCTCCTTTCACTCTGTGGTGGGAATGGTGTGTCTGAGAACATAGAAAAGCAAGAGCAGACAAGAGAGCCCAAGGCGATCTCAGTAGGTGACTGCCGGAATGTTAACGGGCATGCAAGTCTCATGCAGCACACACAACTCTACGAGGAGCCCCTCTGGTCTCTGTTAAGTGCTTTTACAATACACAAAATACTAGAACTGTTGGGACTGGAAGAATATGACTGTGTTTTGTATCGTTGTGAGCTGTATAGTTTCAGGTACCAGTTCATAATAGAACTAATAAGAATAATGATACTGTGGTGGGGCTGGAAGCAGTGATCATTACAAATCCAGCTCATGTACTGTAGCATACTGTACACATTACCTAAAAACCAATGAATTACTCTGGAGATACAGTATGAACTACTGTACGAACAGGGAAGTTATTGGAGTCAGAGAAGAAAGAACGACAAAATCAATATTTTTTTCCTGTGCTTCTAGACTTCAGCACCGTTTTAAATTTAAAACAGTTCATTTCAATAGTACTCTAATACTAAAATATAATTTTTATTTTTACTATTTTTAAATATTACTTATTTAAGGATAAATTACCAAATCACCAACACTGAAAAGGATTAAAGGCTCACTCCTAGCTCTGAGCCACTAGAAACCACCTAAAATTACCCACTATAACTAAAACAATAGAGTGAGATCACAGAAAACCAGATTAAAGAATAAAGTGAAGTCATACTGAAACCAGAATGAATAATTAATTGAAATTCTAAAAAGATCGAAATAAAAAAAATAAAATAAAAAGACAAGTGGAGCATGAGCTGGTACCTGGCTGCTCCATGCCTGACAGGAAAGGGTATTAAAGGATGTAAAATAAAACAGAATTTTTAGACAGATCTTCACAATGGCATGGTTGCTGTATTAAGCTTTAACTACAATAAACCAAATTTTGCATTCATTAATCCTGTCAGAACTGAAACTTTTATTTTTTAAGAAGTCAGAGCTGGGACAGTGTACGTACAATACAGGTGGGGAAAAAAATGCTACATAAGGACCATCCAAAGTGGTTTAAAAAATAAAAAATAGGCATTATAGGCAAACATATGGAGATTATCTTCACTGTGATGGAGGCCTACCTTTATTTTTTATTGTTTGGTTCACAAACTCGATTAATCATCACTGTGCAAATCATTCATCTTGTTATTATACTGGACAACAGACTTTTTCATGAATCTAAAACTTTTTCTAAATTGAACATGTCAGCAATGTTGTTGAACATTCACATTTTACATGGTTGTAAATGTAACTGGTTATTTTTCTCCATTTGCCAATAAATCATCTAAAACTTAAACCCCAAGTATGATTTGCTCCTACAGTAAGTTAAGATGATACTTTTGAATATGTAGTTAGAATATGTAGAATGAGAAAAATTCTATTATATCTCGTCTTTCTCTCTCTTTGGCTCTCTCTCGGAAACTCTGCCATGCACATATTTCCACATTCTTATTCCTTCTTTGAATTTCATATTACGCTTGGTTCCTACCCAGGCCTCCTGATCTCCATCTCCTCACTGTGCTGCCTGGCTTGAATAATAAAAGCCTTATGGAGACAAATGGTGTCTCACATTATGCAGGCCAAAGCAGTGCAAGAACAGATACAATAGCCTGGAGTCAGAAACATGAATCACAGAGCAGAAGCAACTACTTATCAGCCAGGACTTTCACCTGAGGATTCATGTGTGGGGAGGTTTGGAGGAACAGAACGATCTCTTCTGAAAGATGGAGGTAGAACCTATGAGATCCTTTACTATCATAGAGTGTGAAACCCAGGCAAAGAATATGTCCAATTTCCTTCCTTAACTTTGCAGCAGGGCTAAAAAAAAAAAAAAGCCGGTTAGATGCAATATGGTATGGCAAACATTACATAATTATGTCACACCATGCAATATACAACGTAAGACTAATTGCAGGACTGGCCTTAGTGGGGTGTGTGTGCACTGTATGTGTGTGTGATTGATATCTGCTATGAGAAAGATTAACGCAGTTAGTTTACATGCAAAGAAAAATAATCCAGAGCTAATCCAAGCTGTCCTTCATGGAGCGGGAGATTAAGGGGGAACTAAGACTGTCAGGGGATAGAATAGGAGGCAACAGTTCGATATTATGCAGCTATGACACAGCCATAAATTCTAGTAATGGAAAATGCTGAAGATAGCAGACATAATCGAGTCAGAATAAAATGAAAGAATTTAATATGATAACAATCCAGTGAATCATACTAAAACAGATAGAATAGCACAAACAGTCAATGTGGCTGTGAAAAAACAGTGCAAAAACCTATGCAATAATGGAACTGAATAGCATAATTGCACTAATTATTTCTTCTCTAAACCACTTGTTTCATGCTCATTCTGCTTTTATTGAACATAACGGTACATCTCTTCTCATTAATCAATGTGTCTAGAGCAAGAGCTATGGCCCTGACAGCTAGAGTTATTACCATCACATTCACTAATGCAATAACGATATTAATAATGCTGTTATGCTAAAGCCCCAATCTCAGTATATGAATCCCAGAAGTCTCTCTCAAAAGTGGAGTCATTTATTGAGCACTGATAATGGAAGTTTAATTTCACACATTGATCACTGTTCAGACCATAAATGAACGGACTGCACCAAGGCTTTTTCCAGCAGGACCTAATAGGATCATTACTGCCCACCTCTCCTCGCTCTGTATTACTGCTAATTATTACTGCCTCTGAGAGGAACCCTTCCAAATGAATATTTACTGCTTTAACGGGACATGATGGAAAAAGAACGGATTAAAGGAGAGGGTGTATGTGGGTGCATGAGAGAGAGAGAGAGAGAGAGCGAGAGAGAGAGAGAGAGAGAGAGAGAGAGAGAGAGAGAGATATGCAAGTTGCTAAGTGATATAAAGCGATACTTGAGGGTACCAATTAAAACCACACAAAAACTCTCTCTCTCTCTCTACACACAGTTCTGCATGTACAGTTTGCAGGTGCAAAGGTGCGAATGCCATATTTCACATCATTGTCTGTGAAACAGATGGGCGGCACTCCTCTGTATGCGTCACTCATTATGGCACCCTCAGCACACTCAACTGTGTGGGCTCTAGATTACATTCTCACTTTTTTTCATGCTGTCTGCAAATAAAGGCAAATATAAACTGCCTGGCTTTAAAAAAAACAACAACAACAACAACAACAACAAAAAAACACTTATTTTGCCCAACCACCTTCAGCTGTGATTATGCAACTCATGTGTCAAAGTGATTTTCACAATTTGAGTCCTGGAATGTGTCCATGCCATCGAGAAGAAAATCAATGAAAAAATCCATAGATGAGATATCCTCATCATTCAGTACATTCATGTCTTCAGCTGACTTCGTTTTAGCCATGTAACGTTGCTGAGCCTAGATCTGGCCAATTAAAACCGCTCGAGACCATAACACTGCATGTACAGTGGGCACAATGCATGATGCGTTCATGGCTTCATGCGCTTTCCTTCTTACCCTGACACACCATCGCACTGGAGTTAAGTTAACCTGGACTTATCAGATCACATGGCTTTTTAAAATTACAATCCTTTTGCTCCCTAGCGAAGGTTTTTCATTTATTAGTTTCACTAATATTTTTTTTTAATGGCGACTCAGCTGTTTGGTCCCAATCCTGTGAGTTCTCATCCCATTGTGTGTGTATACTGTAGATACTTTTACTTTCACTACTGCTATAAGCTGTGATTTCTACTACTGATTTTTAAATGGTGCAATTTCATAAGTGATCTCTGACCCTTGTCTTTTATGAGTTTTTCTGACCATATTTCTTCATCGCTGATGATGTATGACTTTTCCAGGTCTTAATGATGCTTATGTCAATTCTTAACCAAATTCCAGGAGGTTTAATATTTACTTTGCTTAATGCAGACCAATAAATTGTACCTTATGAAATGGCAACTTTGTTTGGGCCAGGCAATGCATTACAATAATTTATTTTAAAACATTCTAGTGCAAGTGTAATTTATACATATTATTTAATTTTCATTAGGGAATCATTGGGTCATTTGTTTTTAATTTGGACTTTACATTTTATTGGGGTGGATCTGAAGCAAATGCTTAATTTGAGTTTGAGAATTCATGAAGAACCATGCACACGTATTCCCTTATGCTCAGGCCAATTTTGGGGTAACCAATAAATTTTTTTGAACAGTTGGAGGAAACTTGAGAACACAGAAAAAAACATTTGAAACTCCAAACAGTTAGAAACCCAAGCTCAAGATCAATGTGGGTCCCTGGAGCTGTGAGATGACATTGCTGTGTCACCGTCATTAGTGCTTAAAAATGATTCTCCCCCCCATTTTGATTTTTGTAAGCAAGACCAGCAAACCACAGACAATGTCACCAGAATGCCTGGTATGTTACTGTGTATTGAATTTGCTCCAGTTTTTCTCTGCCCTTTCGCCAACACTTTCTTTTCATTTGTCAGATATTTTGATGGATATAAGTATTCAACAGTCGTGATATGTAAATTTCTACCATACTACACGGACCTCGCAAACACTTTTCTCCCACAAGGCAGGACGACCTGCAAAATTTGAATAAAACATTTATTTAAAAAAAAAAAAAAAAGGGAAGAAAAGGAATGAGGAGTGAGTGTGTGTAGGTATGCGAGAGACTGCATGCAAGCGTATATCAGTGTGTATGAATAATGGCTCTGTCTTATTCAGTGTGGCAGATTAATAAAGACAAAGGGGAGGATTTCGTTTTGTTCACTTTTTTTTAAATAATGGACTTTTGTTAAAACTGCTGAATACTGAAAAGGAAAGAGGCTTAAATGCTGCACTTGGTTTCTTGTACATGCATGAAGTTTTCCTACTTCTGTTGAGTTGTGTGATATGGAAAAAAAAGTGTTACACAGACACACACACACACTCCTATATATTAGGGCGCCAATCCGATATTGAGGCTGGTTATTAGTCCGATAACTACAATCAGATATTGTGTGTGAGAGAGTGGGGGGTGAGGTGCTTGGGAAGTATAAGCCATTACAATCTGATCATGAACCATTAGACCTAAACTAACATACAAATTGTCATGCCGTAAAGACGAACGAGCAGCATGTATCACACGGAGAGTAGCTAAAACATGATTGAGAGGTGAGACCTGTCAGCAGCTACCATGCTGACAATTATTTTAAACCTTAGGTACTTTATGCAACGTGAGAGGTGGCAGCAGTGTTGGAAACATCAACACCATGAACTTGATTAAACACTTGCAGAAGCATCATGGGAAAGAATATACTGAATTTATACAGGCGACGAGTGCCAAGCAGAAAAGGAGCTGCAACAACAAACATTGCGGGGGAAACAATTCAGACTTGAGAAACTCCCCCCAAGAAAGCAACACACAAACTGATAATGGAGAGGGTCACTAAATTCATTGTGCTGCTTGTCTAACCCCTTACAGTTATTTACTGAAAATGTTTTTTTTTTTTTTTCGATACCTAATGGAGTATTTGGAGCCTGCGTGTTGCCAACATGGCGTTCCATCTCCGACATGGCTATCCTAAGTACATGCAAGAGTGAATTCATTTTGAAATGTTTGGAAAAACGTTGCCAGGATTAGTTTCACAACTGACGTCTGGAGCTGAGACATGTGTCCTATGTCATTACTAAGCCTGACTACACAGTGGATAGACTCAAGCATTATTTCGCAAAAAGCAGTGCCTCAGGCTAAACAGGTTCGTGAAGCACACACAGGAGAGTCCACAGATGCAGCAACGGAGGAGATGTTAAATACAGGGAAAACTGAGAGGAGACACACACGTCTGCCCATACTGTCAACACTCTCCAAAAACTTGTGTTTTGTGGTGTTAAAGCAGCCTCCCTATAGTCCGGCTCCTGCGCCATTGAACTTTCACCTGTTTGAAAGATTCACTTCTGATGAAGAAGTAAACAGTGGTGCATTCGTGGCTCACAGTTCAGCCCAAAACATTTTTTAAATGAGAGAATATGAAAGCTTGTTGACAGATGGACAACGTTTATTGAATATCAAAAAATGATGTATTTGACTTTTCTAAAAGTTCGTTAAAATTAATTCTTCAGCCAGAGTGCGGATAATTTTTGACTCACCATCATATAAGTGATGCGTATGCTATCAGTAGACAAATTGTTGGTCACTTCATGCACTCACAACTTGCCTATTCATACTTGGAGGATATCCAAGTGGAGCTGAATACGCTGCAAGAATTTGCAACAAGATGTCTATACGAGTTGGAATGTATTATATGAACGAGAGCCTCATTGCACAGAAACTGGTCCTGTGTGCACGGGGTTGAATACGCCTTGCCATTGACTGCAAGTCAGTGGAGGCCACTAAAAAAAGACCATTGCAGTTCTATCCCCATTTGAGGAGTTGACAAGGGAGGTAAGCTCTTCATCTGCATCTGATGTAATCGCTATTGTCAATGTCCTTAAATGCACTCTCACACGAGAAAATAAGGCCGACGCAGGCATTAACGACATGAATGGCATCCTCCTGCGAGGAGAGTTAGTGAGAGCGAGATAGAGAGAGTGACACACAAATCTTACAACTGTCATAGTGTGTGTGTGTGTGTGTGTGTGTGTGTGTGTGTGTGTGTGAAAATCACATCGAACATAAGCATTATCACTCAGAATGGGTTTCATCCCTTGTTGTTAAGGGTAGGCCAATTTCAAATGTTACATATGTGTATTTCTACTGATATAGGTACTGTTAAACCTTGGATTGCGAGCATAATTTGTTCCAGGAAGCATGCTTGTATATCAAAGCAATCACATATCAAAACGAATTTCCCCATAAGAAATAATAGAAATAATGGAAACTCAGATCATTCATTCCAGAGCCCAAAAAAATTCATATAAAAAAAATCATAAAACTTTCACACATATGCGTGTGCGCACAAACACACACACACTAACAGAATCGATGCTCTGTCTGCAAACTCTTCTAACAAGGAACCTCTCTAATGACACTTTTTTTTGTCTCATTTTGAGGATTTGCAGAAATGTGACGTTGCATTATCATCTCCTGCACTGCTACTGTTTTTTCCTACACGGGGGCCATTGTTTCATTACAGTTACTAAAGAACAGTCACTACACTTGGCCACAAAATAAAAAAAAAATTCTTTATACCTGTGCACACGTGGTCACAATGTTATAGTAAACAGTACTGTTCACGGATGTTGACTACACGAGTGGCGCATGCACACTGCGACAGGGCATGGGAGACGATTACCCACAATCCCACAGCTCGAGATAAAGAAGAACCATTGGCTCAGTTGTGATTATGTGATGCTCGGCAGACGAAGCGCATGCGCAATACTCGTATGTCAAGACCTCGCTCGTTTATCAAATTTTGCTCATCTTGTAAAAACCTTGCAGACCAAGTAACTCACGATCCAAGGTTCCCCTCTACTTGTACAGGTAAGTTCAGAAAACTCAGAGGTCAGAGGCAAGGACCCAGGAGGAAGAAGTGCTCAGGAGGACCATATCAGAAGCCTTTGAGCCAGAAGAGGGAACCTCATCTGAATCAGCAGCTTCAAAACTAGCAAAGAAGAATCCCCATGTGGAGGCTGCATGCATGCTTGCATGCATGCATTGAAATGCAAACCTACCTCATCAAGCCAAATCCACTGCTGTACAGGAAAGTAATTCAACCTAGGCTGCCCTTCCTGGCGGCCAGAGCAGTTAAATCTCTGTGCACCTTCAACAAGTGTAGAGAGTGAGAGACTCTTCAGCACAGCTGCCAGTATTATTGATGAAAGGACGAGTAGTCTGACAGCTGAGAAGGCTGAAATGCTAATATTTCTAAAGAGGAATTCGTCCTTCAGGTTAAAGTGAACACACTTACTGTAAGTCGCACTAGTACTGTAAAAATATGAGAGTTTTAAAGGTCAGGCAACTATTGCTATCTTTCTTTTTTTTTTTTTTTACCTCCTGTGCAGCTAACCTGATACTGTATCGAGTGTAATTTGTGAATGCTTTATTGTACTGTAGAAGAAAATCACATGTAATGCAATCGATCACAAATGGATCAAGGTATGTAGCGTATTTTTTAGGTTCAGATTGCTTCATCATAGCGAGCATTATTCCAGAATATTCAGAGCCTGTTTCGAGTGAACCACGCTGTTTAGGGGAGGAGAACATTTGTTGCCCTGTTGGGCGTGACGCTTTTTAGATGGCTTGGTTAAGTACAGTGCATCCTCCTGACAAATATGTTATTAAGAGCTTAATTGTTTAAGAGGGGAAATGTTATTCCAGTGTGGTCATTCTCCTCTGAACTCTGGTATCAACAAGGCACTGTCACACAGAGAACCGACACTCGTAACTCATATTGGTTATTCTTTTCTTTTTTCAGACCAGTCTCTGTAAACCCTAGAGATGGTTGTGCATGAAAATCCCAGTAGAGCAGCTCCAACAACCATGCTACATTTAGTCACTTAAATCACCTTTCTTCCACAGTTTGATGCTCAGTCTGAACTTTAGTAGATCATATGACCATGACTACCTGCCTTAACGCACTGTGTTGCTGCCATGTGACTCAATTAGGCTGATTACATAATTACCGTTCAATAGGTGTACCTTATGAACTGGCTGGCGAGTCGAGTATACTCAAATTTGGACTGGCATTTGGCATTTGGACTGTGTACATCATCACAATTAATTTGCAATAAAAATTCAAAATTTGAGTGAAGTCAAGACGTTCAGCCTTAATTCAAAGTGTTTGGCAAAAATTTTCCTCTAACCATTAAGGAATGGAACAAGTAGCTGATGAGCAGTTGCGTGGATATGTGTGGGTGACATGTGGAATAACACAGTCGTGGCCAAAAGTTTTGAGAATGAGACAAATATTAGTTTTCACAAAGTTTGCTGCTAAACTGCTTTTAGATCTTTGTTTCAGTTGTTTCTGTGATGTACTGAAATATAATTACAAGCACTTCATACATTTCAAAGGCTTTTATCGACAATTACATGACATTTATGCAAAGAGTCAGTATTTGCAGTGTTGGCCCTTCTTTTTCAGGACCTCTGCAATTTGACTGGGCTGCTCTCAATCAACTTCTGGGCCAAATCCTGACTGATAGCAACCCATTCTTTCATAATCACTTCTTGGAGTTTGTCAGAATTAGTGGGTTTTTGTTTGTCCACCCGCCTCTTGAGGATTGACCACAAGTTCTCAATGGGATTAAGATCTGGAGAGTTTCCAGGCCATGGACCCAAAATTTCAATGTTTTTGTTCTCGAACCACTTAGTTATCACTTTTGCCTTATGGCACGGTCCTCCATCCTGCTGGAAAATGCATTGCTCTTCACCAAACTGTTGTTGGAAGTAGTTGCTGTTGGAGGGTGTTTTGGTACCATTCTTTATTCATGGCTGTGTTTTTGGGCAAAATTGTGAGTTAGCCCACTCCCTTGGATGAGAAACAACCCCACACATGAATGGTCTCAGGATGCTTTACTGTTGGCATGACACAGGACTGATGGTAGCGCTCACCTTTTCTTCTCCGGACAAGCCTTTTTCCAGATGCCCCAAACAATCGGAAAGAGGCTTCATCCGAGAATATGACTTTGCCCCAGTCCTCAGCAGTCCATTCGCCATACTTTTTGCAAAAGATCAATCTGTCCCTGATGTTTTTTTTGGAGAGAAGTGGCTTTTTTGCTGCCCTTCTTGACACCAGACCATTTTCCAAAAGTCTTCCCCTCACTGTGCGTGCTGATGCGCTCACACCTGCCTGCTGCCATTCCTGAGCAAGCTCTGCACTAGTGGCACTCCGATCCCGCAGCTGAATCCTCTTTAGGAGATGATCCTGGCGCTTGCTGGACTTTCTTGGACACCCTGAAGCCTTCTTAACAAGAATTGAACCCCTTTCCTTAGTCTCAAGGAAATCTTAGTAGCCTCAATCTTAGTAGTCACAATATCCTTGCCTGTGAAGCCATTTTTATGCAACGCAATGATGGCTGCATGTGTTTCTTTGCAGGCCACCATGGTTAACAATGAAAGAACAATGATTTCAAGCATCACCCTCCTTTTAACATGTCAAGTCTGCCATTCTAACCCAATCAGCCTGACATAATGATCTCCAGCCTTGTGCTCGTCAACATTCTCACTTGAGTTAACAAGACGATTACTGAAATGATCTCAGCAGGTCCTTTAATGACAGCAATGAAATGCAGTGGAAAGTTTTGAATTTGAATTTGAAAGTTTTTTTCGGGATTAAGTTAATTTTCATGGCAAAGAAGGACTATGCAATTCATCTGATCACTCTTCATAACATTCTGGAGTATATGCAAATTGCTATTATAAAAACTTAAGCAGCAACTTTTCCAATTTCCAATATTTATGTAATTCTCAAAACTTTTGGCCATGACTGTACATTTGGATTTAGTAGTTGTCCACTGGAACTCTAAACATGAGGCCCAAAGAGGTGTCTACACAAGTCAAGGAGGCCATCATTAGGCTGAAAAATAACACTGGGAGCGGCCAATACAGCAGCTGGGAACATTCTTAGAAAGAACAAATTAACTGGCAAGCTTAGCACCCGGAAAAATCCTGAGAATGGAAGACAACTAAAGTGGAGGGCAGCAAAGTTCCTGTGCATGGTGAAGAACCACCTTTTCACCACAGTCAAGAACAATCTTGAGGAGGTTCAATGCCAGGATTCATCAGGCTCAAATTGTGAAAGAAAGCATGAGACATAGAGTAATTTTCACACATGGATTTGCCACCACAGATTACAGACTTTAACCCCATTAATAATCTTTGGGATGTGCTAGAGAAGGCTTAATGCAGCTGTCCGACTCTTCCATCATCAATACAAGATATTAGGGATATTAGGATTAAAGATCTTGCAACTCTGGATGTAAATGTATGCTGCAACATCGCATACACTTATCAAATGAATGCCAAGCCTAATGTGTGCCAAAATCAAAGCAAAAGGCGAACCAAGGAAATATTGGTATGTGTGACTTTTTTGGCCGGGAAGGATATGTATTGCAACTATCATTTACCTTATGTATTTAAAACTTTTGTTTATTACAGTAAATAAAAACCGCCATCTTTGTTTTAAGAAAAAAATCTTTATGGGAAGCGGCCAAAAATCCTGACAATCAATACAAACCGCTCCACTTTGTTCACAGGGTAGACGTCTAAG
Organism: Clarias fuscus; assembly: GCA_030347435.1. Classification (NCBI taxonomy): domain Eukaryota; kingdom Metazoa; phylum Chordata; class Actinopteri; order Siluriformes; family Clariidae; genus Clarias; species Clarias fuscus. The sequence goes on along the minus strand of CM059214.1, from coordinate 21,613,793 downwards.
AAGGCCAACGTAAACAAAAATGAAATCTTATTAATTTACCAATGTTTTAGGCCATCACTGGGTGTAAGCATGCATGGCCATGGTAAGGTCAAGACATTGTGACAGCATGACATCAGAAGTGGAGATAGACAGAAATTTGTTGCTAAAGCAGAGGGATTGACCACATGTTACAATAAAATACATGTTTGCATTTTTAAAATACTACTCCAGCCGATATGATACAATGAATATTAAAAATAGTTATCACAATGCAGTCTATTTTATGGTTAGGGCAAGAGATTATATTTTCCATAACAATGGCAAAATGACACTCGGATGATTCATTACACACAGCTGGTTGCACTCGAAATGTGTGCACATACATTTCTGTTTGTGAGGGAGACAGGGCGAGGTAGAGGGACTGACGCACTGCGGCCTTCATAGGTTCAGCCCTGGAGACGCGCCCCTCTCATAAATCATGTAATGTCATAAAAAGGGGAAATGATTAGCAAGGAGTGTGATGTGCAGCAGCCCTATTGATATGCAGTGTCCTCTCTAGTCTCCATCACATCTGCACTTTACACCTGCAAGGACTGCAGCAGATCCAAACGCACTCACTGACATCATGTGCAGAATGAACAGAAGGCCACTCGGCAAACAAACACTTATTCTGTTAATGCAGAAAGTTGCGGGAAATTATAGTGCTGCTCTATTCATTAAAACCACATGTTCATTCTTCTGCAATACTGAATATTTGAGTAAACAAATCTTATTTATGCATGAATGAGTTGTTTCAGGCTTTATGGATGAGTTGTTTTAGCCTTGTGGAATTAAGACAAACAAAACAAACTTGGCATTTTTTTGTGAAAAGAAGCAAAAACAGAGTGGCGAAAAAAAGAACCTGCCTATTAATAGCAGTAATCAATCATCTCAACAATGAGGCAGTACTGTATCTGTACAGTAAGAAGCACTAATCACAAGCCCATTCCCATCGGCCTAACCCAGATTTAGCTGAGATAAACTCAAATAGAAGTGGGTGTTGGGGTTTCTTTCTTTTTTCTTTTTTTAATTACAATGGAGAAACAGGAGACAATAAGTTACACATGGTAAAAACTCACATCTGGATTTTTACAACAGATACTTCACTTGATTAAATGAAAAGGTACAGAAAACGAACTGTCAACTGATCAAAAGAATGCTTCTGTTCTGGCATCTGAATTTCTTTGAGTACATTTTAACTGTTATTTTAATATACAATTTTTACTGTATATACATGCACACGAGGGTGAGTCAAAAATTATCCGCACCCTGGTTACATTAACCAGAGTTACACACGTGGACAAAATTGTTGGTACCCTTCGGTCAATGAAAGAAAAACTCACAATGGTTACAGAAATAACTTTAATCTGACAAAAGTAATAATAAATAAGAATTCTATGAATGTTAACCAATGGAAGTCAGACATTGCTTTTCAACCTTGCTTCAACGGAATTATAAAAAAAAAATGAACTCATGGAACAGGCCTGGACAAAAATGATGGTACCAATAACTTAATAGTTTGTTGCACAACCTTTTGAGGCAATCACTGCAATCAAACGATTCCTGTAACTGTCAATGAGACTTCTGCACCTCTCTGCCGGTATTTTGGCCCACTCCTCATGAGCAAGCTGCTCCAGCTGTTTCCGGTTTGAAGGGTGCCATTTTCCAGAAAGCATGTTTCAGCTCCTTCCAAAGATGCTCAATAGGATTGAGGTCAGGGCTCATAGAAGGCCACTTTAGAATAGTCCAATGTTTTCCTCTTAGCCATTCTTGGGTGTTTTTAGCTGTGTGTTTTGGGTCATTGTCCTGTTGCAAGACCCATGACCTGCGACTGAGACCCAGCTTTCTGACACTGGCCAGCACATTTCTCTCAGATTCAAGACACAGATTCAAGACACCCTGTGCCAGATGCAGCAAAGCAGCCCCAGAACATAACAGAGCCTCCTCCATGTTTCACAGTAGGGACAGTGTTCTTTTCGTGATATGCTTCATTTTTCCGTCTGTGAACATGGAGCTGATGTGCCTTGGCAAAAAGTTCCATTTTTGTCTAATTTGTCCATAGGACATTCTCCCAGAAGCTTTGTGGCTTGTCAACATGTAGTTTGGCATATTCCAGTCTGGCTTTTTTATGATTTGTTTTCAACAATATCCTCCTTGGTCGTCTCCCATGTAGTCCCATTTGGCTCAAACAACGACGGATGGTGCGATCTGACACTGATGTTCCTTGAGCATGAAGTTCACCTTGGATCTCTTTAGAAGTCTTTCCGGGCTCTTTTGTTACCATTCAGATTATCCGTCTCTTTGATTTGTCATCGATTTTCCTCCTGCGGCCACGTCCAGGGAGGTTGGCTACAGTCCCATGGATCTTAAATTTCTGAATAATATGTGCAACTGTAGTCACAGGAACATCTAGCTGCTTGGAGATGGTCTTATAGCCTTTACCTTTAACATGCTTGTCTATAATTTTCTTTCGAATCTCCTGAGACAACTCTTTCCTTCGCTTCCTCTGGTCCATGTTGAGTGTGGTACATACCATGTCACCAAACAACACAGTGACTACCTGGAGCCCTATATATAGGCCCACTGACTGATTACAAGATTGTAGACACCTGTGATGCTAATTAGTGGACACACCTTGAATTAACATGTCCCTTTGGTCACATTATTTTCAGTATTTTCTAGGGGTACCATCATTTCTGTTCCTGGCCTGTTCCATGAGTTTATTTTTTTAAATAATTCTGTTGAAGCATGGTTGAAAAGCAATGTCTGACTTTCATTGGTTAACATTCACATATTTTTTTTTCCTTATTACTTTTGTCAGATTAAAGTTATTTATGTGACCATTGTGAGTTTTTCTTTCATTGACCGAAGGGTACCAACAATTTTGTCCACGTGTGTATATAGCCAGACTGATTTTCTGTTTGGCGAACAGTTTTATTTGCGCTTTCTGTTCAAGGTCTTCCCAGTCACTGCTGTGCAGGTGTGAACGAGTAACAACAGCAAATTTTTTAACTGTGGAAAAAGCAAAACTGGATGCCTCACTCATAATTTGCACGAAAGAAGAGCAGAATGCAGTGATTTGCTTTTTGTGGTCTTGGAGTGTACCTGGTGCCAAAACAACTCATGAAAGTACATAAACAGAAGCATTTGGATATCTGCAAACTGAATTTATTCTAAGGAAGGTGAAAGTGTCTTAAAGAGAATCATTGTTGGTAATGAAACATGGATTAATCACTATGAGCCGGAGAGTAAACGGCACGGAGTATGAAAGGGAAATATCCTCAATCGTCGCCCAAGAAAAAGTTCAAAAGTCAACCATGGATTAACATCATATTCGGAAACAGCATATTCGGTTATTATATTATATTATGTTTGTCAAGATCTGCTTGGCTTGTGAAAACAAGGTTCATCTACAGTAGATCATGAAAGACTGTACCATAAACATCAAGAACTGCAATGTTGGTAGAGTTTCATCTTGCCGGTCTGTATGCCTGAACAGGTTCGCTGTTAATTGGGTAATGGCAAAGGTACAGTAAGGGTAAAATATGACATGGATTAATTTTTTTTAAACCCAAACTTGAATCAGCATTAGCATCCACAAGAGCAGGTCAGGCAGTGATTTCAGGTAAAGAAACGTGGTGCAAATCTATCATTTGAATTTGTCCTAAGTGTGTTAATTGCAATTGAAATCCTGATACTGTCCAGTGGAGGCCACTCAGTTTATTTAAATCCGACCAAAGGTTAGTGAGTACTCTATATAATTTGTGGTGTATTTTACACAGAAGTAAAGAAAATACAAAAAACAATGTTCTTTCTCAATAGAACAAATGGTGGTTCAAGTTAGCCAAATCCTTTTAGTGGGACAAGGGACAACTCAAGATTCAGAAAAATTAGTCCAAAGCAAAAGTGCCAATACATGCAGTTCCTCAAATGACCACTAGGCACCAAAAGTGAGTCAATCCCCATAGACCCCTTTTTAGAATTTAGAACTTCCTAACAGAAATAAATTACAACAAACAGTTTTGATATGTATAGTTCGATTACTCATTCATTGCAACAGTACGCGGTGATTTTTATGTTATTAAGTTAAAATTATATTAAGCAATAAAACCATGCTCAGGGGTGTGGTCGATTTCAGTGACAGCTGCATTGCAAATGTCAAACTGCTAGCTGTCTGCTAAGCATCACTTTAGCTAACCAGCTAACTGGATGTTCTTTAATGTTGTAGTTTAACCTTCCACAACAATTGTTGACACTGGACATCATGTTCGATTTGGGTGATGGAGTTCAATCAAAGGCAAAATAATCTTAGCATATAGAATGGTGGCCACCTTAGCATATTAGTTAAAGCTAAGCTTAGCTGTGGTAACTGAGGGAAGTAGGCTTGTTCCAATTGAAATGGTGCTGGTCGCAATTTTTTTTTTAAGGTAAATGATGGTTTCTTTACTCAGTTTCTAAAACATACATTAAAGAAAAATGAGAGAACACTTACCACAGTATGTTTAAAATGTATGCCAGAAGAGAAGAATGAGATCATGTGATGCTGGTCCCTTGGTATTGGGACAAAAACATTTTAAGTTACAGGATGCTGTTCTGTCAGTAACTTGGTTGAAATAACTTTTGCGGACAATAAATTGATATTTATATTCATGAATTAATAAAATGAGGAAATATATTTCAGCATTTTTAAGCATTTAGTTTTTAGCTTTAGCTCTATGGTCAGGGTTAGCTCAGTGGCTAAAGTAGTGGACTACGGTTCGGAAGGTCTCAGGTTCAGCCCCCAATGATCATCAAGTTGCCCTTGTGCAAGGACCTTAACCCTCAACTGCTCAGATGTATAATGAGATTTTAAAAATGTAAGTCACTCTGGATAAGGGGGTTTGCCAAATGCTTAAATGTAAACTCTAATGGCTTTTTATTATTTTGTCAATTGGCTCATTATTCATTATTTGGTTAATTTCACAACATTTGTGATCATTTTCAAGCTAAGTGAAGCATAGGGTGCACACAATGTTCGTGTGATATTCTAATATGCTTTCTCTTAATAGGTAAAAATTATATTTGGAATATATATACTTATCATTAACGGACATGGAATGTACCCCAAATTATAGAATCACTCTAGTCAACACAAAGCACCCATTTATTACAGCACATCTACCAGCCTTCCTTTCCTCTTTAACTATAGAATAATTTTCCTACTTCGGTATTCCAATCTTTTGTTCTTTTTGTTTTCATCGTAAATATTATTTAGCTTAGTTTTATTATTAGTCATTGTTACCATACTATCAACTATATTTCAAGCTACGTTTTTAAAAAATCAACAATGCAAAATAATTTTGCATATGACTTGCTTGTGCTTTCTGTAGTTGAATAATTATATGATTAAAGAATTGTACAATTATATGATTATATGATTAAAGACTCTCAGATGTGTAACATCAAGCATCTTTTAATTCAAAAATATGGTGACAAACAAACACACACACGCATGCACGCACCCCATGGAAATCTTCTATGGGAGCTGGTGGGCTGTTTTGACACACTCAGAGTTTAAATTAGCTGCTTTGATCATGCTTCATCTGAGCTCCGAGCTTCTGTGAGAGAGCAGACTACGTCACACACACACGCACGCACGCACGCACACACTCACACTCACGTACACGCACACACCCTTTTCACTGAACAATTACATGGTCTGTCGAATTTATATATGCTGCCAAATTGCTGATATAAGGTACTAACTCTTTCTTTCTCCTATGCAAATATATGGTATGCATTTTACACACACACACACACACACACACACACACACACACACACACACACACACACACACACACACACACACACAAAATATACAGTACATGCATAGTGATTAAGGAGTCACAGGACAATGTCCCTCAGGCTTTGGAACATTATTGGGGCCCTGTGGAGGTCAAAAGGGATGACTCGGTAGTCCTCTGCCATTTCCCGTTTGTCAAGCTAAAGGCATTTTGGGGCCTGGCATCTGGGCTGAGTGTTACCTGCCAACAGCCTTGTATGAGGTTCAATGGGGAAATAAATTGGGCTTTCCATAAACACTCCTTTAGGTAATCCACTGTAGGGAAGGGGCAGATGTCGAAGACTGATACCTGGTTTAGGCAATGTAAGTCACTGTACAGTAAGTCGCAAGCTCCAATCAAGCTTGGGCACCACAGTGATAGGGGCTGGTACACGGACATCGAAACAGCCAATGTTCATGTCCACCAATGGTAGATGTTGTTATTTTATAGGAATAACACACAAACTAACCTGCAGGGTGACCTCTTGGGAAAAACTACATGACCTCGACTTGCTGCGGGGACCAAGTCCTGGGTATCTCCTAATGCCAGTGGGCAGAGGAAGGCATGTCGCAAGGACTAACCTTAACCGGACAGCTCTCCTGTCTGTTTTGTTATCCAACGTATGCTCCCTTAACAATAAACTGGAGTACATCCTACTACACTGGATTACTCATTGTGAGTCAAGAGACTCTGTCTTTGTTTTCACAGAGATGTGGCTCAGCATTCCGGACGCCACCAGTCAGCTAGACAGGCTCGCCTCGTTCAGCACTGACAGAAATGCAGACTTGTACGGTAAGGCTCGCGGGGGCAGCTTGTGTGTTTACATCAACACGGAATGGTACAAGAACTCTAATCATTTCTAGTTACTGCTCAGCACTAGTGGAGTTTCTGAGTGTTAGAATCTTTTTTAAATTTACCTTGAGAATTCACTGCTGTGACTAAATGCATTCCCGTCAGCGCTTAACCTAAAGAGATGAATTCTATGTGGCTTACAAGTGAACTGCTGTATACGGATGTATTTATTTATTTATTTATTTATTTATTTCATTTTAACCATGCAAATCTCAAATCAGTGCTTCAAAAATTCCATCAGCATGCAGACATTGCAATAAGAGAAGCAAATGTGCTAGATCTTGTTTATACAAACATTGTCGGCATGTACCAGGCAAAGCCCCCAACTCAGCTACTCAGACCACGTCCCTCTTATGCTAATGCTAGCACACAGACCACTCGTCAAGCGTTACAACTCGGATCTGAGTCAGGTCAATACCTGTCCATCAGGAGCCACCTCAGCACTTAAAGACTGTGTGTACAGTATGTGAGTGAGTGAGAATGTGTTTTGGTGTCCATAGAATAAATGTATTTTAATCTTCATTTGCTCTGTTTAGTTTGTGCGCCTACAGTAAATACAGGGATTGTTTGTCTTGTTCATGGATTGAGTCAATTTTTGTATACAGTCTCTTACTTTAACTAAAGTTTTATGAAGTATATATCATAATCAAAGTTTCAACTAACTTTAACAAACAACAGAGTAATCTTTCTCTACTGTTTTTTCAAAATCAATTTAAGTCTCACTTGGGTCCTTTTATAAGAAATCTAAGCACTGGTCAGTGGCCACTGAGGTTAATTTCTTTCCTGCCCTATTGTCGTCCAATCTCTAAACTATATAGTTGGATGAGTTTGTTTAATTTAATTAACAAATTGTGTTAATTAAATACCTAATTACATAATTACTCCTTTTAGCAGGTCTGTAAAAACCCAACTCTCTAGACTCCTAGGCTAATTTTCTCTACACTGCATATAGCCGTTAATACCATATCAATACCATTTATTCTGTGTAGGCCCTCAGGCACAAGGCAAGGTATACACTAGATAGTGTGCCAACCCATCGCAAAACACAAGCACACTATAAACTTATGCACCCATTCATATATTGGGCAATTTGGCCAATAAACCAATGAACGCAGGTCTATGGATTTTGGGAGGAAACCGGAGTACTCGGAGAATAGCAATCAAACACAAGGAGAACATGCAGACTCCATGTATACAAATTGGAGGTGAGCTTCAAACCCAGAACCCTAAAGTCTTCTCCACCATATCTGAAAGATGTTCCAATTTATGTGAGAAGATGGTTCATCATGTTCCTAGAACCATGTAACAATACTGTATATACACACGTGGACAAAATTGTTGGTACCCTTCGGTCAATAAAAGAAAAACTCACAATGGTCACATAAATAACTTTAATCTGACAAAAGTAATAATTAAAACAAATTCTATGAATGTTAACCAATGAAAGTCAGACATTGATTTCAACCATGCTTCAACAGAATTATTTACAAAAATAAACTCATGGAACAGGCCTGGACAAAAATGATGGTACCCCTAGAAAATACTGAAAATAATGTGACCAAATGGACATCTTAATTCAAGGTGTGTCCACTAATTAGCATCACAGGTGTCTACAATCTGTACAATCAGTCAGTGGGCCTATATATAGGGCTCCAGGTAGTCACTGTGTTGTTTGGTGACATGGTATGTACCACACTCAACATGGACCAGAGGAAGCAAAGGAAAGAGTTGTCTCAGGAGATTCGAAAGAAAATTATAGACAAGCATGTTAAAGGTATAGGCTATAAGACCATTTCCAAGCAGCTAGATGTTTCTGTGACTACAGTTGCACATATTATTCAGAAATTTAAGATCCATGGGACTGTAGCCAACCTCCCTGAACGTGGCCGCAGGAGGAAAATCGATGACAAATCAAAGAGACGGATAATCTGAATGGTAACAAAAGAGCCCAGAAAGACTTCTGAAGAGATCCAAGGTGAACTTCATGCTCAAGAAACATTAGTGTCAGATCGCACCATCCGTCGTTGTTTGAGCCAAAGTGGACTACATGGGAGACGACCAAGGAGGACACCATTGTTGAAAACAAATCATAAAAAAGCCAGACTGGAATATGCCAAACTACATGTTGACAAGCCACAAAGCTTCTGGGAGAATGTCCTATGGACAGATGAGACAAAAATGGAACTTTTTGCCAAGGCACATCAGCTCTATGTTCACAGACGGAAAAATTAAGCATATCAAGAAAAGAACACTGTCCCTACTGTGAAACATGGAGGAGGCTCTGTTATGTTCTGGGGCTGCTTTGCTGCATCTGGCACAGGGTGTCTTGAATCTGTGCAGGGTACAATGAAATCTCAAGACTATCAAGGGATTCTAGAGAGAAATGTGCTGGCCAGTGTCAGAAAGCTGGGTCTCAGTCGCAGGTCATGGGTCTTGCAACAGGACAATGACCCAAAACACACAGCTAAAAACACCAAAGAATGGCTAGGAGGAAAACATTGGACTATTCTAAAGTGGCCTTCTATGAGCCCTGACCTCAATCCTATTGAGCATCTTTGGAAGGAGCTGAAACATGCTGTCTGGAAAAGGCATCCTTCAAACCGGAAACAACAGCTTGCTTATGAGGAGTGGGGCAAAATACCTGCAGAGAGGTGCAGAAGTCTCATTGACAGTTACAGGAATCGTTTGATTGCAGTGATTGCCTCAAAAGGTTGTGCAACAAACTATTAAGTTAGGGGTACCATCATTTTTGTCCAGGCCTGTTCCATGAGTTCATTTTTTTTTTATAATTCCGTTGAAGCAAGGTTGAAAAGCAATGTCTGACTTTCATTGGTTAACATTCATAGAATTCTTATTTATTATTACTTTTGTCAGATTAAAGTTATTTCTGTGACCATTGTGAGTTTTTCTTTCATTGACCGAAGGGTACCAACAATTTTGTCCACGTGTGTAACCATAATCTGAGCCAGAAGATTTTTGGAATATGATCATGCCCTCAGGGCTGAAAGTATCATCATAAACGATTAAATGTATTAGAACTGAAAAGCAATTTGTGTGCTTGACAAATTCTCTAGTTACTTTAAATAATAAAAAAAGTATTAAAAAAACAACAAAAAAACAAACAAATCCAAATTAATACCAATTCCAATGGAAAGAATCTAAGCATCTTCCTGATAATGAACCTCACCTTCTCCATATATATTTATGTATTTTTATTTTAAGTTAGAAAAAAAAGATGGTAAAAAAAAGTACATACAAATAAAAAAGTATTACTCAGTCTGGACCAACTGGAGAAACCCCAGAGAATAACACTGCCTCCAGAGGTCTTCAGAGTGGGCACGATGCATGATGGGTGCATCAGTTCATACCCATACCTTCTTACCTTGATGCACCCATTGCTCTGGAATAGGTTAAATTTAGATTCCCATTGTTCCATAGTCTATTCTATGTGCTCCCTAGCAAAAATGAAACTTTTTCCCAAATAATTTCATTGACAAGTTTTCTCTTATGGCCACACAGCAGTTTAGTCCCATTCCTGAAGGTTTTTGTCACATTATGCGTAGGGAAATGCTCATAATTTCACTATGAAACATACAGTAGTATCCTTCCAGGTTTTATAAATGGGTTGGGCATTTCTTAACCCAGTTCCAGTAATTTTAGGAATCCTTACTTGTTTTTTTTTTTTGTCTTACTGTACTGTGAATGTCTTGAGTCACCTCAATTTCTTTATATTAAATACATTTTAGATTATGGAAATTACGTTAAAGAAATTGGAGCATATGATTTACTGCGACAGGCTGCAAAGTGCCTAGAGATGTAAAAACCGGTTGTTCATGTACAATAACAACCTCAGCAGCAACCTTATTTTCCTTCTCGTCTGTTCCAACTGCTCAGCATTCCCCATCGCCAGTATACTAATCACCAGCCTAACCATCTGTCTTCATCTAAAAGGTTTATTGTTTGTTAACCCACACTGTGCACCATGAATCATTCAAGCATTAAAACATCTAACTTAAGGCATGAATCATTGAGAAACCTGTGCAGATGAAGATGGATGATAGGCTGTCATTTTCAGTCTAGTCCCTGTACCTGAAACTGCTCAAGTACATGAGAATGACAGCTAAGAACTTGCCCATAATAAGAGCCAAAAAAAACAACAACAAAAAAAAAAACACACAATCTTCAGGAAACATGGAGAATTATTCATTAAGTCTAAATGAACAAAAAGCATGGAAGCAAAACATGTAGAAATGACAGATGGCTCAAGATTTTAAACAGTACTGTATATCAAGAAAATATCCTTAAAGGTAATATTTAATTAAATCAAAACAGCTTTGCTTATTATAAGTGCACAGCTAATATTTGGTGATGGCATCTTTCTTCAATGGGGGGAAAAAAAAAGAAAAACTTATCTGTGCTCCCAAACACGTTAAAACCATATCTAATACCTAACCTGCAGCTGTCTATCAGAAGAGACGTTGGCATCAATGGGATTCTCAGTCAATTAATTTCCAACCTACTGCAGTTCCTACACCCAGGAGCAGCCAGGATCTAACATTAAATGCAATTAGCCTTAAGACAGTAATTATTCTTAATTACTTAATTACTGACTTTATACGGTGATTAGGCCTGCTGCTTAGCTGACACACTGAAAAACACAACCTCTTTGATGCTACTGTTGGGTTTCTGTTTATACTCTGCACTGTTAGCATTTCTTGCATGCCCATCATTTCATACAGTATGTCTGTTATTTACAGCAGTTATTAAATCATCTGTTTATACTACATTTTTGCTCACAGTCAACTTCAAAGTAATTAGTAGCTCCAAAGCAGAGGCCAAAACCGAATCAGCAAAATAAATAGACACTATACAAATATATCCGCATACTAATAAGAGGGAACCTGCATGGTCCAAGCGCTTGAAGACTGCCAGTCACATTGAACATGATTTGGTACAGACAACAATAATAACTAATGTTATTCAGTAATGATTAAAAGTACAGTTACAGATTAATATATTTGTGCAGTATACCAAATATCATCTGGATGGGCTTTTAGTTACTGAGAAACAGTTCTGTAAATTAAACTCTCCTATAAACATAAATAGCATCTACACTCCTTCATCCAAGATGTGAATAAAATTATTGGCAAGTGGACGGACGGACGGACGGACAGACTTTATCTTTATAAATCTACTAATATTTAATCTCAATTTAAACACATATTTCATGGTAAATAATGTGATTTGGAGAGAATTTTAAGTCTCTTTCCAGAACACCACTTTATATTCAGCTGTCTCTGATCTCCCCATATGCAAATGCATAACAGGGCCATCTGGTCTGCCTAAAAGAGCAACCCTAGTCATTGATAGTTCTTACAATTTAGGATGCAGAACTCGCAAAACAGTATGTATTACATTCTGGATATCTTTCCCAGAAGGAAAACTGCCAATCAAATCTTGTTCATCTCATCCTGTGCAACAGTTTATGTCTGGTTCCTAGCTGGTTAATACTGGTAAGATAACGTTGCATTTTTTTGTATTGTATAATAATAATCCATAAGCACTTCAACTTGGAACTAAGAAGTGACGTGAATGGCCAGACAATCATTTTAATACCCTTTTAGACATGGTTAAACAAATTTGTGAAGGTTATTTCTTGCATGTTAAAAAAAACTAGGCATACAGTAGCAAGGTAACAAGTTTTCCACAGTACATGCTGTACAGGGAGTTAAACTCTTTAAGACAGCTCTCATAGTAAATATAAATGAAAGCCAATGAGTCTGATTTGTATCATACTTTCTGAAAGATACACAAAAAAGCACGATATGTGTCTTTATCTTAGTAAAATGAGCTCAGTCATTAGCTATCAGCAGTGCAGGGTGTTTCAAGCTAAAGAAGTCTGGATGAAGGCTGACCCCAATGGAGCTGGTTCATCTCCACAGCTATTTTTGTTACAGACTGGGAGACTCCTGTCACAGGGTACTAGGGTTGGGTGATTGTTGTTGGTTGTGTGCTGCTTCCTGTCATAACAAGACAGACTTGTGGAACAAGATGCTCTGGATCATAAGTGGCCTTTACCACTTTTTTTTTGCGTACATTCCTCGTACTGATGATTCCCATTTTGTGCAGGATAAAGCACCTAAGTCATAGAGCTCTACTTTGAGAGCTCAGGATCTTGGTTTTCATTGCTGCGTTCCCCAGTTGCCTGAGCAGAACTGTCCCAGATGTATGCCGGGATTTGTTATCCCCAATTAGGTCAACCAGGGTTGATCCTGCAATCCAGCAAACACTTAAAGACTCTAGCACACAAGCCTTAGCTTCAGTTCGCACATTTCTAAAGTTCATCCAGATCTTGAAAAATAACAGGAAATTCATGAATGAGTGACATTTTGCAAGGTAGTCATTGACTGAACAACATCATGGTAGCGCGTACGTTATTTTGTAAGTGGATCACAGCTGTTCTTCTGCACTTTGTAGGTGGTTTATGCGTCTTTTTAATAGATTGTAAGGTCAAGAAAAGTGTGAAATTCTTATGATTTACTCTTTAACTATGAGCCTTCCCAAACTGTCACAATTTCAAGAACTGCCATGGTCCTGCCAAGAACCGCTATGGTCTGCTATGAACATAAAATGCGTCCTAATGAATGAATGAATGATGCCAGCTGGATAGGTGGATGCATTTCAAATTAATGTTTGGTGCAACTAGAGTTTGATGATTGGTGTTAGAGTGTACGCAAAGTTCTTATTTTTCGCTAGCTACACCGAGAAACAGTAGAAACATTAAATTTTGCATCATCCGTATTCAGATGTTTAAAAGAAAGTATCTAAAAACTGTACAATTGTACCATTGTGTACAACATTGTCAATAGGTGATATAACAGGGTATGAACAAACTACTCTAACAATTGGTTGTCTTTTGTGGAATATCAGATGTCATAAAATGTATTGAACATTTTATGACTACACTAAAAGGAAAAAAGGGAAGTTTTACTGAATCTCATTTCTTACTTTAAACTCATTGGGCATCAAAGCACCATGTTCGAATGTTGCTTAGAACTGTTTAAAAAAAAAAAAAAAGAAAAAAAAAATCCAATGCTTACTTATAGATCAACTGTTGGTTAAGAATTTTTTAATTGCTGTGTTAAGAGTCACATTCTCAGACTCGTAGCTCCTGATTTCCAGAATAAGGCAGAGTTAGTGCTAATAATTAGCTGAAGATCTGACCATGCTGCTGGCACAGAGACTGTCTATAAATGTTCCTAATTATTTGCACATGTAATATAATCCTGAAAGAAAGGGTCTAACAAGGAAAGATTTTAAACCTTTAAACTTCTATGGTCGAATCAAATCAATATAACATCATGAATTCTGATTAAGTCACATGCCAGTCATAGAAATCTGGATGTGTGTTATTACTTCCAGCATTATGACTGTTAAGATCTAATATGAATTTATCACAATGTCATTATTTGTATGTGTTTTTGGATAGTGCTACAAACTTGGCCTAAATCTTAAGGTGGCTGTTGATTTTTTTTTTTTATGAACCTTTTGCTCCTAGAAAATGAAAACAAACCTAATTAAAAAATAAAAGTCAAACGTAGAAATATCAGCACTGTCAGCTAGACAATCAGCTAGAAATATTATTTATCCCAAAGGATTCATTCATGGTGGACAACATGACGCACAGTGCAGATGATTATATAAAAGTCAAATAACGTTCTGTGCACAGTAATTGCACTATAATGATGTTCATAAAAGGTCAGCAAAGTCATTATTATGATTTTATTGGCTAACAGCTGTTATTGGTTTCAGAATCATGTATTTCTCCTCTTTCTGATTAAAGTAGCTAGCTACACTAATATGCTCATGATTATGAAGGTGACAGCCTGTGAAGTATCGAAGGTTTGATTAGCTTGGTCATTTTTAGTTACAGTATGTCACCGCTGTTAGCAGGTTCTGTGAATTTCGCCTACGACATTTCTACATTACTTATGTTCACTGCTGGTCACATTCAAATGTTGTATTCTGTGTTCTGTAGTCTGTGATATTTCCTAATTAATTAAGTATCATTCACTATGTAGTCACAGAACACACAAAACAAACTTGAGCAGGGAAAGGCATTGAACTTGAACACAAACTGCTAGCATGAGCTAATTATAAAATTCAGGTGACACAACAGCGAACACATCCGAGTGCAAGATTAATTGAATACATGTAAATAAATACATAATCCAATCACAAAACAAAATGAAACAGGTGACATGAACAGTGGCCTGTGAATGTACTATACAAGTCATGAGGTACAGCCTGAAGCCTGGTGTCATATTGGGGTTTTCCAGTGTTTCCCCACACATGGATTTATTTGTGGCAACACAACAACACTGACCACCACATATTGATTTTATATTAATATTTTTACAAAAAATGTGTAAAACACATTGAAACAGCTCAGGCACCAGAACAGACCAAGCTGGTTAAACCCATGTCCACCAAGCATGAGGTGTAATGCCGCACCCCAACCAAGAGCTCATTTGCCTGACCTGGTTCCAGTACCAGCCCTTGTGGTCATCTTAGCCTGCCTTTTGCTGATGGTGTGTAGCTGAACCTGTATCAATAAGGATGTTAGGGAGATTGCCACCATTTCCGTCCGCGTATGAGTAGGTCTAGACTTACCTGTGCCATTCATTTTAGTTTGAGACTAACCAGCATTTGTGTAGGAGGCCTACTACCCACAGCAGGTGGAAAAGGTGACTGAGAAAGCCCCTCTAGAACCCTGCTGAACTAGACCTAGCCTGGCCTAGAACCCTGAGGACAAAGCAGACAAAGGAAGCAACTTGGACAAAAAGGAAGCATGCAATAACCCAACTCCCCATCTCAGTAGATCCACGAGAGGGAAGTTTTCAGCAGGAACAAAGGGGAAACAACTGCATGAAGGATTGAGGGAGCCAGGTGCTGATGATCAAAGAGCTGGCTCAGCCTGGTGACTAGCTTTGACCAGCAGAGCCTACCATGTGATAAAAACAGCCTTCTATATTTCTCCACCCAAAAGGTTTGGTGAGGAATATGACCTCAAAGTGGTCTCAATGAGCAAGGTGGATGTGGTCATTCACCTGGTATATTTACAGTGCATGGAACGCCATCAAAAACAGATGAAATCTTTGAAGTTTAAAACTTTCTGCCAATTATGTCCCTAGTTCCAATAAACTGCTTTAAAAATAGCCCCTAATCTGCTCACATCTGCTCACATCACTACAAAGAGCAATTGGGAGTGGTCCCAACATTGACTGGGAAATGGTCATGCTCTTTATACAGCTGAGCCTGCTTAGAAAGCATTCCAAACTAATGGAAAATCTTATCTTATGTTAATGTCAGCTGTTGCAGATCTGAGGCAGATCTGTACACAAACACTGATGGCCTGTATGGCTTGTGGAGTGCTTTAACCCAGAAATGCATGCTGAGACACATCATAGATGAAGAGGGGTGAAACTGGAACCTCTTACAACCCTAAATTCTCTTTGCCATCTGAAAGCTCCCCAAGCCTCCACTGGGTTTACCCGCTTTGAGCTTCATTCTGGAAGATGAGCAATATGGGCATGACACAATCCACCTCAGTGAACACCCCCAACCAGCATCGGAAGCTGTGAGTGATCTAGTGTTTTGAGTAAACCAACAGAACTTTATACCCAGCTATTATACCTCCATGGTCACAGTGGGCAATGGGAGCTACAGTCTGGGTACCACTCAAAACAAAGGACACATTAAACCACAAACCACAAAATGCGAAAAATGTGTTCCAAGCTGAGTGTGCAGAGACAGTTTTGGCATGGCACAAGGGGAACACAGAGACAAAGTCCAGGGGGACTTTTTTCTTCAAGCACATTCATGCTTGTTTGCACATTCTAAACAAATAAAATTTCTATTCATTAAACCTTTTTATTGCATCCTGTGGGATCCTTGTTTTGATGAGAATTTGTCTCAAGGCAATGTGCTTTCTGGTAAGCATTCTTAAAAAAAATATTGTGCTTTTTTTTGTATATGACAAAAAAATAATAAATAATAAAAAATATTTGTATTATTATCTGTGTTCACATAATCTCCTACTCTTACCTGGTCTGATTGTTCTACAGCATGTTGGATGTGTTCATGTGTTGTGATGTGATGTTCTCACCCTTATGGAAGCTGGGGTTGCTGTCCTGCAGCAGGTTGCTAAGCTGATGACCATTCAGATGAAGGTAACGGAGCTGCTCTCTGAGCGGAGCTTTTTCGAACACAGCCGGAATCATGCGCCCCACACTGTTCTGTGAGATGGGAAGTGCCAGAGCGAGGGCAAGTGTAGGGGTCAGATCCACCTGCTCCACTACGGCTAGCTCACCCATGCCCTCTAAAACACAGGAAAATATAGCACAAATTGGTTAAAAATTACTAGGGTTCGGAAGGTCCCAGGTTCAAACCCAACGACCACCAAGTTGCCACTGTTGGGCCCTTGAGCAAGTCCCTTAACCCTCAACGGCTCAGACGTATAATAAGATAAAAATGTAAGTCGCTCTGGATAAGGGCGTCTGCCAGATGCCTAAATGTACAGTGAAACCTTGGATTGCGAGTAACGTAAAAGATTTTAAATACGTTTTGACTTGAAAACAGAACATGTCTTGGTTTACGAGTACTGAGTATTCATTCTCTACACAGAAACATCGCTCTGTCACGATTCTTTTCAAAGGTAAAGTACAGGATAATTTGTTTTATTTATATTTTACAGCAGTGATACCGTTAATGTGCACTCAGTGAGAGAGAGTGATTTTTGTTTATTTTCCCGATAAAACAGTGTTTCCGTTGTGTGTGTGTGTGAAACTCAAATAAGAGAGGAAGAAGATTTACTGTGTAAGATGAGAAGAGGGAGAGGGGAGGGGCTCATTAGTCCTCTCCTCTTACTTTAGCTTCACACACACATACAAACACATACATAGCGCGCGCAAACGGAAACACTTATCTGTTACTATGCGTCTCAGCATCCGCTGACAACGTTCTGTGATTTTATGTGACCCATCACTTTGTGGCCGATTGTGGAATATTTAGCAGCAAGAAAATCTCATGACTGTACCACTGAGCTCCTGAGAGCAACCCATCCTTTCACAAATGTTGGTGGAAGCAGTCTGTTCAGGTGATTGGAAGACCTGAATCCGATGATTTGGATGTGTGAGTGTATACGTTTGGCAATATAGTGTCTAAGATCTAAGATCATACAGCATATAGTTATATCAGGTATTAAAAAATGAAACCAAGTGCACAGAATCCTGATAATGCTAAAAAAAGCACTAGAGATTCAATTCTTACTAATCCACAGAGATTTTAATTTCAGACAGTTTCTAAATGTGATCACTGGAATGTGAAAGTGTGTGATATTTATAAAATATATAATGCAGGAAAAGAAACAATTATCACATTCATCCTGGCAGTGCGAAGCACACAGATGCTCAGCTGATCCACACTTTCATCAGGAAGACAGAGCAAATGCTAATAAGCCCATCACCTGCTGTGCCAAGATGTCAGAACCTCACACACTTAGGTACAAACAAAGCTGTACTGTATGTGTGTGTTTATTCACATAAGGATGTTTAGTAACACCTACTGTAGTGTGCAGCAGCTTAAAGCATGAATGTCTATAAAGATGAACACTACTTTGTCATATAATACATGGCTATCTAAGGAAATTAGAAGATTAAGATGTGTGACTTACAATGACATCAAAAGAACACACTGAGATATAGTATGTACGTGTCCAGAAACCAGTCTGTGTGTGTCTTCCCCCCACTGTGGACACCCCAGGCTGAATTATCTCCTGTTTTTTGTGATGGCATAATAATTTTAGTTCCATCTGTACAGACTCTCATTTTGCTGTCAGATGTCACCTCCTGAGCATTTCCCCCCCTATTGTATTTAGTAGGTTTGACAAGCTGATCCTGATGTCTAGTATTGATTTAATCCAGTAAAAAGTCATATTATGTGAGTAAAACCCAGCGCATGTTGTCTCGGTAATGAGCAGACAAAACGACAGAGATCTGGACATGATTTCATGATGCCATTCAAAGTAAAACAGATTGCATCCTGTACTCTGTGAAAATATCAACAGGACAGACACACTTTCCTGTAATATGAGTAACCTGAAAAAAACATGTTCAATACAAAACTCAGCATGAGGAGTACGCTGGAAAAGTGAGTAAAATTATAAGTCATTGAAAAGAGAGAGACTCGGTTCCATACTTACAGCTATGCAAAAGTGTTTCATCCAGAAGCAAAACCTGCTCAATCTCAACCTACGTAATGCATTTCATTAAAACAAGCTAACATTATAAAGAATGAGCATCTCATACATTTTTAACAAGCATCTCATGTGCTTTGAGATTGTGTTTTTATTGCTCACGATGCTCTTATAATTTTCCAACCTGTAGCTGTGATGCTAGTTTCAACGTAAGGAAACAAAAACTGAGAAGGGATGAGGTTTTTGGATTGAATTCTTGTAGGTCTTTCATTCGAATAATTCACCTACACTTAACTCTATGTGCAGCAGAGGGGTGTCTGGCTTCAATATTGGTTTCAGTGAGTACAGAGAGTCAGCGATTGCTAGTTCCTCTGCATACTGTATAAGGGTAATTCCTAGAATGAGTTCTTAATTTGAGTTTCATCTACAGAAGCAGGCCTTACTCTAGCAACTAGGCCCGACTCCACCCTTCATGTGTGCAGTGGGCTTCAACTTTTATTACAGAGCCTCAACACAAGAGAGGTAATTTTGCAGTTGACTGCTCTATAAAATATTGGCAAGCTGAGTCAGGGTAATGCAGGCTTCACGCAGAGAAAATGAAGACTCACCTTTTGTTGGGAAGGCGGGGCTGATAAGGACTAGTGGAGTGTTGACTTCCGGCTCTGAAGATCCTCCGTGGCTGCCCGTCTCAGACATGCCGTGATCACCACACAGCACAAGCAAATTAGGCAGCGTGCCCTCGGCCTCCTGCTGGTGAAAAAAAGGAAAGCAAGAACAGAGAAGGTGTTAACACGTTTCAGGATGCATGAAATAAATCAGCAAGTAAAAGAGGAAAGAGAGAGGGCAAGACGGAGAGAAAGGGTTGAATCGCTCTTTGCTAATGTGATACAGTATAGCGCTTAGTATAGCGCTTTTAACGATGGTCATTCGCGCAAACCAGCTTTACAGAATCAAAAGAAAATATGGAAAAGTGTATGAAATGTGAGAAAATGTGTATGAATCAAAAGGATCAGCTTGTCCCTGATAAGCAGGCCAAAGGCAAATTTTAAACACCTTGACATTTAAAAAGCAAACCGAGGAATATGTACAAAAGATTTAAGAAATGTTGCGTGAAATGCCAAAAAGGCAAAAATATTTTTTCACTCTAATTGTAAGCAATTGTAGCACAGCACATTTTATATATACATGTGGACAAAATTGTTGGTACCCTTCGGTCAATGAAAGAAAAACTCACAATGGTCACAATTCTATGAATGTTAACCAGTGAAAGTCAGACATTGCTTTTCAACCATGCTTCAACAGAATTATTTAAAAAAAATAAACTCGTGGAACAGGCCAGGAACAGAAATGATGGTACCCCTAGAAAATACTGAAAATAATGTGACCAAAGGGACATGTTAATTCAAGGTGTGTCCACTAATTAGCATCACAGGTGTCTACAATCTTGTAATCAGTCAGTGGGCCTATATATAGGGCTCCAGGTAGTCACTGTGTTGTTTGGTGACATGGTATGTACCACACTCAACATGGACCAGAGGAAGTGAAGGAAAGAGTTGTCTCAGGAAATTTGAAAGAAAATTATAGAAAAGCATGTTAAAGGTAAAGGCTATGAGACCATTTCCAAGCAGCTAGATGTTCCTGTGACTACAGTTGCACATATTATTCAGAAATTTAAGATCCATGGGGCTGTAGCCAACCTCCCTGGACGTGGCCGCAGGAGGAAAATTGATGACAAATCAAAGAGACGGATAATCCGAATGGTAACAAAAGAGCCCAGAAAGACTTCTAAAGAGATCCAAGGTGAACTTCATGCTCAAGGAACATCAGTGTCAGATCGCACCAGCCGTCGTTGTTTCAGCCAAAGTGGACTACATGGGAGACGACCAAGGAGGACACCATTGTTGAAAACAAATCATAAAAAAGCCAGACTGGAATATGCCAAACTACATGTTGACAAGCCACAAAGCTTCTGGGAGAATGTCCTATGGACAGATACTTTTTGCCAAGGCACATCAGCTCTATGTTCACAGACATGAAAAATGAAGCATATGAAGAAAAGAACACTGTCCCTACTGTGAAACATGGAGGAGGCTCTGTTATGTTCTGGGGCTGCTTTGCTGCATCTGGCACAGGGTGTCTTGAATCTGTGCAGGGTACAATGAAATCTCAAGACTATCAAGGGATTCTAGAGAGAAATGTGCTGGCCAGTGTCAGAAAGCTGGGTCTCAGTCGCAGGTCATGGGTCTTGCAACAGGACAATGACCCAAAACACACAGCTAAAAACACCCAAGAATGGCTAAGAGGAAAACATTGGACTATTCTAAAGTGGCCTTCATTGAGCCCTGACCTCAATCCTATTGAGCATCTTTGGAAGGAGCTGAAACATGCTGTCTGGAAAAGGCACCCTTCAAACCGGAAACAACTGGAGCAGCTTGCTCATGAGGAGTGGGGCAAAATACCTGCAGAGAGGTGCAGAAGTCTCATTGACAGTTACACGAATCGTTTGATTGCAGTGATTGCCTCAAAAGGTTGTGCAACAAACTATTAAGTTAGGGGTACCATCATTTTTGTCCATGTGTCTTTTGTTGCACCAAAGACATATGGAGCATTAGTTTAAAGCATGGATGGCCACAGGTGAACCGGTTGAGGTACCAAAAATCCCTTCACAATTTTGCATCCTCAGTGACACAAAATCATATTGGCCCGGTTTGGTGGCGATCATATGAATTATATAATAACTTTTAAACAAAATACTGTGTCACTTGTATTTAAAAAGTTATATGCAGATGTATAGAAATACCGAAAGAAAGGGATAAAACATTATACCTGTTTTTTCCCCATGCAAAAAATTAGTAATTGTTTATTGTTAATGTTTATTTTTAAAACATTTAATGTTGATAAAAATTATAAGATATAATTTCTAAATTAAAGCATGTATAACCTGCATGCAGAAAAGTTCTGTAAAATACTGTAAAAGTCATCAGCATCAACAACCACCATCACTGGTTTTCTGAAAACTAAGGGATTCATTGTGTTATTGGAGTGCGGCACAATTTAATTTGGGAAACACCATTAACATACATATACCAGAAAAATCAGAGCAGCAGAAATCAGAATAATAAGAAGATCATACTAATGTTCTCAAGTAACTCTGATTTCTGATTCTGCCATAGCCAAAGACATATGGAGTAGGTTAATTCCCGTTTCCAAATTGCTTGTAGTGTGCGAATGTGTGCAGGCTTGTGCCCTGTAATGGATTGGCAACCCATCCAGAGTGTAACCAGCCTAGAGCCCCGAGTACCCCAGGATAGGCTCAAAGCCTCCTGGAACCAGGGATGGGATAAACAGAACAGGGAATAATTGAGAGAGAGAAAGAGAGAGAGAGAGAGAGAGAGAGAGAGAGAGTTCTTAAGTGATTTGGGCAATTTATTTCTTATCTTGTTCTTATACAGCCTTGAATCAAATGCCCATAATTATGGACATTAAAACTCAAACTGTTCAGCACTCATCCGAAGTCCGAGATTTAAATCCGAGAGTGACCAGTTAATAAACTCACCATACTGTATATAGGTTCATCATTTAATTGCTTTTCTATCATTGTATTTGGTCTGGAGCAGTAACAGTAATTAAACTGTAATAAAATAGAAGGAACCCCAAATGTTCAAAAGCTTATTTGGTGGTTTATACGTCACTCAGGGGAAAGAGAGTGCTTAGAAATGCTTTACATCAGTCTCCCGATGTCCATTTAACACTCTGCGATTTTCTAAGGCCATGCTCTGAGCAACCCTCTTCTCCTGGGCTCTGCCTAAAGCTGATCACAATCTAACAGAAATCCCAACCAGCGTTTCCTTTTGTCTAGAATATGATTATAGTAAATTGCATGCACATGAAATTTGCTGTAATCATATTCTTGAAAAAAAAAAAGTTTTACATTCCCTTACGTCCCAGTGAATGCCATTACTTGTACAGGTTTACATAATCTCACAGGTGCAAGTATAAATAGCTGGAATAGATTTTATTGATTTATTTTATTAAATCCATTATGATTAACATTTTATTGAATGGATGGATAGATGGATGGATTTTTGTCTTGGGTAGAAACCCATAAGCAGTAAAAAAAAAAAAAAAAAACTTGTGGTTAGATGCTAAGTGCATTTCATTGACTTTGTACATGCACTTCGCACAATTACAATGAAGTTGAATCTAATCTAATCTAATCTAATCACCTGCAAATAATGTTTCAATACTATATGATTTTATGCAATTAGCTATGTGTTTTTCACAATGTTCCTAGCACAAGCACTAAATATAACTGGTCCAGTCTGAAGAAATCTGTGTTGATATTTTAATAAGTTTGTCTCCTTTGCTGACCATAACAGCCATCTCACTGCAATCAATGAATTTGCAAAAGAAAGTAGCATGAAAAGTTGAATCAACAGCATTAGCTGGCATGCTGAATTGAGAGTGGATGGCATCCACATACCGAAGTTTCAATAAAAGCGAAACACCAGACCACATCCCTGAGTCAAAAAGTGAGAACAACAAAATAAACAAGACATAATTACAAAAACTAAATCGGATAAAGTGAGCAGATCATCAGCTCCATGCCAAATCTAGCTCTTTATGAGAGTTAAATGAATAATATTGCAATAGCGTTACCGAGTTGAACAATAACTGGACATCATTTTGTAGTGTTTTTATGATGCCAATCACTCCCAACTGCCTTCCATCTCTTTTATTACTCTGGCATTTTTGAACAACAACAAAAAAAAATTCCCATATATGTTCTAAACTCTCATGCTGGTCAGAAATGCTCATGCCCCTGGAATGCCATTACATAGTGTCACAGATGGAGATGGATGATGATCATGCTGGGAAAATGGGGTTCTTTATCGGTGCACATATTGTTCTGCTGACGCACAGCATGCAACAGCGTTAGAAATATACAGAAAGACATAGTAAATGAATAAAATAAAATAAAATACAACATAAAGTGATTGCACTTTTACTCTCTGTCTTCATCTCACATGGTTTTTATTTATTTATTTATTTAAAACCCTGATTTACAGTGAACTTGTTCAAGGCTACCTGCTTGCGGCCACAAACACACATTGCTTTCATTGTGGAAAGCTGAGCGAAATGGCAAGATGTGGATGAAACGTATTTTGAGAAACTTGAACGTATATAAACGCTGAAACCCTTGGTTCTTGCCTCCGAAAAAGCTAGATTTTACTCATTGTAAGATGGCAGAGGTGAGCATAATGGCGGTGTGACAATGGACTATTGTGAACAGCTGCTGAAGTCATTTCGGGTGTGAGGGGTGAGCGATGTGCTTGAACAAAATACATGACCACACAATACACCAGTCCAGGAGAGGGACGATAACATTGAGCGCCATATTACTTTAATATTACTGATGGCAATGGAGAAAAAGGAAGAAGAGAGCCATAAAAGCTAACCTCAAACTGTATACGAGTGCACGTTTGATGCACACATGCAGGATTAGGGCATGACAATTTCCAAGACTAAGCCATTAAGATTTTCTTTATGCCTCCAAATTCTCAATTCAGAAGAAATATATTTATTTTCTATAAAACCATGACTCTGTCAATAGTTTCACCTGTAATGTATTTGCTATGTTTATGATAATGTACTCATTTTGACATATTCATGTCACAAATAATACATATAATCTAGGACCCCTTCTATATATCTTAGATTATACAGTAAGTCTTTCAGTTAGTGTTTCAGTGCTTTGTATCGGTCAGCAATTACTCCAACACATAAGAGTCTTTAGCACAGGAGGTTCTGCTTTATGGTAGATTATTAACATGCCAAGCAGATTTTTGGTCTTACAGCAACAGGCTGATGAGAGAATTACAGCATATCGGTTTGAAGACACCGGACAATCATGCCGATAATTGGCCCTTCCCCAAACTGTTCCCACAAAATTGAAAGCACACAATTGTCTAGAATGTCATTCTTTGCCAAGTTTGGGAACTGGGAATGAAGTGTACCCCATTCCATAAGACTGAGCCCCAGCATCAGTGTCTGAGCTCAATAATCTCTAGAGCCTTGCCATAATAGATGAAATAGGATGTTCAAACAGGACAGAAAAGCTTGATCGCTAGGTGTCCACAAACATTTGGCTATTTAGTGCAAGTTGTCTTCTCGAGATTAAAAAGGCATAATGTTTCATTCGATATTAAATTACATTGTGGGTAAATAAATCTGATATAAGAGCAATAATATTTTTCAGACCGTGTTGTTATGGGAAAACAATCTACTTCAGGGAGGATTATTCGTCTACAACAGCAAAGTCCATCATTATATTGCAAACTGAAATTTTCTCACTCAGCTGGCTTCAGGAGGCATTCAGTGAGCATTCCCTTGGTGATCAATTACCACTGCTCAAAATATAGTTAAAAACTTCGAGATCCCTGCGGAGGGAATATTTTTTTTTCCTTTTTCTTTTTAAGAAGTCATCATCTACAGACAAAAAAATTAAAAGGAGTCACTATCTGGTGTGTCCAAATACGGTAGCGAAGCATTGAAGCATCCAACATGTTCAGTTAATTAACACAGCCGCTAAAATCACAGGCCCTAAGACCTAAAAATATCTAGATTCTTTTTTCCCATCACTCTTGATGCGTCATTGCAGACGTTGTTTATTGTCTATCCTGCGAGAGAAGCAGTCAGCTGTACATCAGAGAAACCAAGTTCGAGACTGGCTAATTGCTTTGTCAAGCATCTTTCTACCATGAGAATGAAGTATATCTCACTTTCAGTGGCAAGACATGTCCAGAGTGATAGGGAGAACATGAATGATATCTCCATTTTCAGAAAACCCCTCATCTACAGTACATTCTAGTCTCAAAAAAATCCTACAGTTTCAGAATTTCTTTGCTTGCACAGTTTCGGTTAGGAAACTATGCAGCAATTATAACTATGGCCGCCTACAGATGATGACAAACACTTTGCTCTAGCAAAGATATTGTTTCCGTATGGAGAGACTGACGCTGAGTTGTCTACAGGATGTTATTTTGATGGCTCAGCACTATATACAATCAAATTCAACTTTGTGCCAGCTTACACTAACCTTTTCAAACCAATAAAATGAGCTCTGATATGGGACATAACACAGACAAAGTGTTTTCTCTCATCTTGTTTAAAGAACAATCAAATCCAGCACCATGTTTGCATAAAATCTAGATGCATGCTGAATTTAGAAACATCTAAATCTATCTTCAACCGCATCAATTCAACCTCATGGGAAAACACTTCAAATTTGTATGACACATTGCAGTGAAACAGAAACACATATACTGTACGTACAGGTGCCCCGATATAATTCTTTTTCCACAAAGTACACTGTTATAGACTGAATAAAATACACATATTCTCATTATTAGCTTAATAAAACATGGCAGAAGTAGTTTTTTTTTTTTTTTTCAAATCAATCAATCAATCAATAACCAGACACAAAGCAGAGTGGATTAGACACTTCTCAAAGCAGTTTACTCCTCTTATACCACAGCAATTTGCCACAACTAACATTTAATTTATCTAATTAAAGAATGACACATCGCACTTCATTTTTTATTTATTTTTATTAATAAAACTTAAGTTTTATTTCACGTTACAATGACAAAAATGCATGTCACAGAGAACATGTTCCTGTGTCAGAAATCACAGAGGAACTGCGTTTCCTCTGACTGTCAAAAAAAAAAAAAAGTCTCTAGATTCCTACCATGAATACTAAATACATTAAAACAATTAAAAAAAAAAAAAAAACCTCCACACAAGCATCTGACCTCCAAGTCCCTATGCATTAATATAAACTTGTGGTTTGGCTTGCTCTAGAAAATTAATCAACACTTTCTGACCAGTGAGAATTGAAAAAGCGACAGTGCTATGATATAAGATGGTTAGAGTGCACAGGCCTCCTGGAATCTCCTGCTGTGAATCTCTTTTAGACAGAGAGAATCATGAGGTAAGAAATATACACTTACAAAAGCCACGGCTACAGACTGTCAGGAACATGAGATGCGAACAGCAGAAACGAAATAAATAAGCTGTGAGTTTTTGCCGTCTTCACCGAATTAGAAGAAGAAGCTATTAGCAGTTATGAGAAGGAAAAAAGAATTATGTTTTATCATCAGCACTCAAGAATACATGAATATTCAGAATTTCGAGCTCTGCAATATGTTTTGGTCAATGTTTAATTAGAATATCTTAAAATACAGTAGAATTAAAGATGAAATATTTTATATTTCAGTGTGAAATTCTACTAATTCTAAGGTTCTTAACATGGATAACAGTCACCTCCAAAACTAGTCCATCAATGAATTTCAACTAGATTATCCATCATTTCTGCCATGCAACGAAGACATTTGGGTATAAGATTAAAATGTGAATATGAAATAATAGATCAGGACTTTAGCTTTCATTTCCTGATGTTAACATTTAAATTGCACCTTTACTTTGACACTAATTTTTAGTGATCCAAAGCATTGGACAGTGTTTCTTGGTGCCCAGGTGAGCCCTGTGGATGGTTGAACAATTAATAGCTCTGAATGACTACTCTTGTTTTGAGCCCTAAGTTTTACATGTGAAGACTGCCTTTGTTGAAGGGTTTAAAAAGATAAACCAATCTGAAGCCTAGACACACTGTAAACCCTGATGCTTAAAGTAATTAAACATATTGAGTACTGTTAACTTAAACAATAACAATTAGTTCAAATTAATAGACCTTGATGAGTATTTAGAACTTTTGGGTATTTATGAGTTTGTAGAAATGACACTTTTCAAGTTAGCTGAACAAGTTTGATATTTTAAGCCACAGTAACTGTCTCCTTAAAGTTCCACCAACTGAACATCTTTCAGCCTAGCGATTTTGTGTCTGACATCAATGCACATGTAAACTGCACACATTGAATTGTTTTAATCAAGATGGTGGATTGGTCTGTGTTCACATAATCTTTACAAATCTGGGCACCCTAAAGTACCAGGACTACTCAGTGGTGGCTCAGTGGTAGGTGTTTCGCCTGCCATGGGAAAGGGCCAGGTTCAATTCCCAGTCACTGGATGAAGTGCCTGTCTCAAGCTGAGATAAAAATGGGAGGGTTGTCTTCAGAAAAACTTGTGGCGACCCATTACCAGGAGCAGGCGAAAGACCAACAACAATTTATTTAATTTCCAACAACTAAAAAAATTATAGTACGAGTTAGGCTACTCATTAATGCAAGTAAATATCGATTAATATGAATGAGTACAACAAACTCAAAAGCTGATAGTTCTGTTTATTTAAATTTGGAAACATCATTACTTAAAAAAATGTATGTAACTGATTACCTAAAATGTTTTGAGTCTCGCCAACTTATTTGGGTTTACAGTGCAGCTGCCTATAGAAGAAAATACAAGCTATTTCGAAGCTGGAAAAAAAAGAACAAAAACCTGTAAAATCTGAAAATTTGCAACAGGTTAGCCAAGGAAAATAACTACAAGTATTCAACAAGCTAAAAATAAAAACCCATAGCAACAGTCAATGATATCACCCACAACTCAAACTATATCACAATGCACCATGTGAAGACTTACCACAGGTTCCAAACCACTCATCAGAAGATCAGATAGGAATTCTATAAAAAAATAAACAAAGGAACCACAAAGGTTCTGTAACTAAAATAGACCTCTACAAAATGATGGAAAAGCCAAAGTTTGAATTGAGACACAATTTACTTATGAACCAAAACACCCAAGCTCATCAGTCAAGCACAATGGAGGTAGTGCCAAGGCTTGAGTTAGCATGGCTGCATCTGGATGCAAGGTATTAGATATTAGTTATTAGACCATCAAACCTTTATCCAACTTCCTAAAGAGGAAACTGAAGATAGAACCCCATAAAAAAAAGACAGCAACTAACAGAAGATGCAATACAACCCTGGAAAAGCATCACAAAAGAAGAAAGCAACAAATTGGTGATGCCTGTGGGTCACTTGTTTGATGCAGTTATTGCAAGCAAAGCATATGCATCCAAATAAGTGTTATTTACTTGAATTTACTTTAAGACTGTAAGTTCTAATAAGGCTGGGGACACACTACATCACTTTGGACAGGATTTTGTGTAGGATTCAAAATCATGCTGAGTCCGTCTAAGTGTGCACCAGTCAGCACAAGTCCCAGCCAGTTGGCATGGCAAGTTGGCACAAAAATCTGCAAGTGTATGAGGGGCACAGACTCGAATTGGCAAGCGTGTGAGGAGAATAGACAGAGAACAGACTCTTCTAGGTATGAGTCACAGTATATCAAACGTCTGACTTTTTTTCAGAGCCAACTCTGAATGGTCATGTAGTGCACAGTGGTCAGTGGTCACCGACCCAACTGGGGAATGTGTACTGTCAATAGCCGATGAACATACTGTATGATCATTCACTCCCCCATACTCATTTTTCATTCATTCAGACAATACCATGTGCCTGCTTGTGCGAGATTGCACGGTGAAGAGAAAAATGTCCACCATGGAAATGATGTACAGTAAGGCCAAGTTATGCATGCAAAATCCTGCAGTTTTTACAGCAGGTACACATATAAAAATTGCTTGCATTGATTTATTTGTTCTTCTTATTCTTTTTCTTCTTCTACATCTTAAAAGTTTAGTCTTGCTGTCATAAGAGTTGTGTCATAAGATCTTAGTGATTTCAGTTTCAGATTGATAAGTCATATAGCAAACAGGAAGTCATAAATTATCAACTTTAAAAACTAGAGTAAAAATTACAAAAATGCTTCAATTACATTTATTTTATTGGAATGGACTATAATTGTTTAACAGGTGATTTTATATATTTTTTAAAAAACTATTCTTTTTTTTTAGTAATTTTTATTTTTTTGTATTCAGTTGAGTTAAAGGTTAGATTTTTCCTACAAATTTCAGTGTGAAATTATGATTATGCTAAGAACACATCTTAACCAGGGGTGCCAATAATTGTGGTGGGCACTATATACTGTATGGCAGTCTGCATGAGTTTATTTGCCATGAGTTTATTTTTTAAAATAATTCTGTTGAAGCATGGTTGAAAAGCAATGTCTGACTTTCATTGCTTAACATTCATAGAATTTTTTTAAATGATTACTTTTGTCAGATTAAAGTTATTTCTGTGACCATTGTGAGTTTTTCTTTCATTGACCGAAGGGTACCAACAATTTTGTCCACATGTGTATGAGCGAGCTCTCGGAGCGAAACTCGTTCTTATGTAGGGGACTTACTGTACAAGATGAACAAGCCACTTTGTTCAGCTAGCCAACAGAATATATTTTTACACTCGCAAGTTCTCCTGTGATTCCTCATAGTACAATAACTGATATGTGTTGGAATAGAACCAACATTGGGATACAGCAAACTTTGTGTGTGTGTGTGTGTGTGTGTGTGTGTGTGTAATTTATTTCTAGTCCTCTCCTGCTCTGTCAGTGGGAAAGAGAAATGAACCCATGTTGCGCTTGCTGGGACACTTCATTCCTCCTACATACAGTATACCTGCAGCTCAATTCGAGGGATTTGCAGGGACTGTGATAGAGATTTGGAGGTAGAGAAGGAAATTATTTAACAGTTTTATTTTGCTATCCAAGCAGAAAAAAAAAGAGCAAAAAGGAACTGCACTTCACACCCTCACCAAAATGGTGGATAGACCAAAGAAATGGTGGGGAAAAAAAACATTAAAAAACAACAAAACACCAACAGCAATCCTGCTGCTGCGTGGTCTTTAATAGACTGACGGGGACATTTTTTTCACAAGAGTGGGAGGGAGGGAGAGAGAGAGAGAAAGCAGAGAGAAACAAAATGATCCAAATGGTGATGTTTGGAGAAAGAGTAAGGAATTACTGCAGATGCGAATAAATGAAGACAGAGGGAGGGAAAGAGACGAAGAGGAGAGAAGTATCGAAAAAAATACATTAGCTGAGGTGGTTGTATATAGCAGCAAGCTTTCATGACACAACACACATTACAGTACATCACAGCAGTCCAGGCCACTGTGAGGGATTAGATCAAATTTGTGCTACATCTTTTTATACATCAGTAAACAGACCTGCTCCACTAATTTGACACAATAACTAAAGCTCCAAGCCGACTTATATTTAGTATAACCTCCCATAAAATTCTACTTCCTAGGTGAAAACTGTAACTATATAATTGTTTGCAACATCACTGGCGGGATGAAAACCAGGAGTATAACTTTTGACTTAAAATACGAAAGCATGTCAGATGGCAAAAAGGAAGAAGCAAGGCCAATTTCACTGGGTGCACCTTAAATGGTTGAAAGGAAGGTACAAATCAATGTGAGCCAGCCAGACAGCTAAATAATGTGCTATAAAGTGAGTGGAGCTTTTTGTTGGGATCCATTTCCCCTAGCAGAGCAAACATTAATAGAACACTTGTCTCTATTTTGTCCCTACTTTGTCCAATATGTCTGCTACTCCATATTAATTTCTTACTCATAGAACTTTGGTATAAAAGCAATATCACGGTCACAATCATGAGGTTATACTGAACATGGAGACTACTTTGAATATCAAAGCCAAATCATGTGGCTACTGAATTACCACAGTCTTTCTTGTGCAACAGTACCTTGCAAAAGTACATTTGTTACATTACAACCACATGGTAACGGTATTTTATTGGGATTTTATGTCATCGACCAACACAAAGTGGTGCATAATTGTAAAATAGAAGCAAAATAATAAATGTTTTTTTGTGTGTGTGGTTGTTTTTTACAAATAAAAATCTGAAAAGTATGCCATGCATTTGTATTTAGTCCCCTTTACACTGACATCCCTAACTAAAATATAGTGGAAACAACTGCCTTCAGCAGTCACCTAATTAATAAATACACCTTCAACCTGTGTGTGATTTAATCTCAGTATAAATACAGCTGTGCTGCTTGGAGCATCAGAGAACAAGCTTTGAACCTCTCAAAGAGTACTGTTCAATCAATCACCAGAAAATGTAAAGAGTAGGGCACAACTGCAAACCTACCAACACATGGCCGTCCACCTAAACCGACAGGCCAGACGAGAAGAGCATAAATCAGAGGAGCAGCCAAGAGGCCAATGGTAACTCTGGAGGAGCCGCAAAGATCCACAGATCAGGTCGGGGAATCTGTCCACAGAACAACTATTCGTCATGGGCTCCAGAAATCTGGCCTTTATGGAAGCCATTGCTGAAAGAAAGTCCAGTTTGCAGTTCCACATGGCTTTACCAGAATCATCCAACTGCAAACAGGACTTCTTATGGCTTTTACATTTTTTTTTTATGCATCAAATTGCTTAAATTGAATAAAGTATATCAAACCCTGCTCTGTATCACATTACCTTCATGTCACCAACTGAAGTTTATTTGTAATTCTGTCAGCCATAGCTTTAGTGATGGAGTCGCTGTCATTTTACAAACTAAAAGTTTTTGTTTTTGCCATTGATGTTTCCATTGAAGTTTCCAAGTTTTCTCCAGTTCTATTTGTGCCTTAAAGGATTTTTTGAAAGAAAACCAAATGTTTCAACCAAATACTACTGTATTTTAGGACATAAGCCATAATTATCAATTAAAATAGTTTCTGCTATTTTTTTTTTTTTTTTTTTTACAGAAGACACCTCTGGGAATATTTATGCAATTTTACCCTTGAATATTGTAATCTATGCAGAATCTTAAACCACATTAAAAATGGCATTAATTATTAAAATGATGTGGTCTAGACTTTCATCCTAAATATCCTCAAGTATCTGAATGCCAAGCTCTTTATCCCACACTGCCTTTATATTATCTGTAATGGGCTGACACACATTTTGTCTGATTCTACAAACACTTTTGAACAATTATCTACTTTATCAAGGCTTACTTTCTAAGAATTAGGAAGATGTGTACTTAAGTAGTTTCTAATCTCAAGGTAACTGAAAAAGTGACTCCTTGCCAAGCTGCATCTCTCTTGGACCTAAAAGGTGTAAACATTTCATCAATGAACAGATCTCCAATGTTACATAGTTCTAATTCCCTCCATTTTATTCCCTCGTCCAAATAAGGAGCAAAAGAAGAATTAACTGGTATGGATAGTAAAAAGGATACAGCTCCAGGTTTGGAATACTTTCCTATTGGCTTCCAAACCCTAACAGTATTATAAATAACAGGATTGTTTTTTATAGCTTGCTTGACAAACTTTATCTGCCTTTTGTGAGTAAGCTCCCTGAGCTGGCGACTAAAAGAACACACATCAGACTGTACAGGGCACTCCTTGCAAGGGAGTGCCCCCCCAGACAATCTAGACATGCATTATAGGAAACCAAAATAGGGTAAAATCACAGTGTTGTTGGGATGCGGCCTTGCCCAGGGAAGAATGAAGACCTTGCTTCTTTAAAGATAGACAGCCATTTACAGACTGGCAGCTGTTGCCTTGAGAAAATTCATAATAGCTTTAAGAAGAAGAATGCATTCCTCACCGAAAGGATGTCTTTCTTACTACTGTAACAATTAGCTGATTCAAATCAATCCACAAAGCTCACATGACTTCAGCGCACTCAATTTATAGAGATACTTTTCGCCTCAAAGCAGATAGTTCAAAGAGCCAAATATTTTATATGAGGTTTTATATTACAAAGTTGTAATATGTAAGTTATCTCCAATCTTAAAGGCCTTCTTAACATTTCATTCAGCAGACATTGGGTCAAATGATAAATTTAATAATGGCAATAAATAGGATCCAATATGCCCACAAAGTCCTATCTTTGTTGCCTACCCACAATACTCAATCCCCATAACAACATGTTTGTTTTCAGCAGCTAGGAGGAAATCAGTGCCCCAGGGGACAACTACACAGATATGACGAAAATATGCAAAGCTCCATTTTGATATTAAATATAGCTCAGGATCTTACATGGACTAGTGCCACCCAGACAGAATGGCATTAATATTATTTGGTAAGTGGCCAGAATGCATCCCTGGCTAATATACAGAAAGCATAAGGCTCTGACAACATGTAGCAAGTTACTATGACTTTATTAATGTGGGTCATGCCACCAAGAAATATAAATTGTCTGACCAAAAAAATAAAGAGAGAGAGAGATTTCATTAAGTTAATTGAGTTAAGAAATGTCCAGAAGAACTCCTAGTCCACAAGAGACTAAACAATTATATAGCCATAAGAAAACTACTAGTTAGTGAAACTATTTACTGTAGAAAAAAAGGCTTGAGTTTGCCAGGGAGCATAAAGACATTTACATTACATTTATATTTGGTAGATGCCATTACAGAAGCAGAGTCATGAGCATGTTCAAACAATCTTATGAAGGACAGGGGATAGACATTTGAGGAAAATTATGTACTGTACAAATCTTGGACACAGAAGAATGGGTCCCTCAACCGAGGTGGAGGTCAGGTAGATACTGTCTCCTATCTGTCATGCTTCCCTTTTAGCCATTCTCTAGACCTCTTCACAGGTCCACTAGGAAAGTCACACATGAGGACTGCTACTCTTACATTCTCAGATTGGTACTGTACATCTTAATGACCCTGCCAAATCTACTGTTTTTTTTCCCTTAATACCTCTCCCCCTTCCCTACTCTATAAAGACTTTCTTTCCTACTCTTACTTCCTTCATTGCTGCCTGTTTCATCTGGTCACCTTCTCCATCCAATAAGCCGTTTCAAGCAGAGAACCCTGAAGGATACAAATTTGAGAAATCCTATCAAGATTTTTTCCATTCTTCCCAATCTTCTATTCTTCCCAATCTTTCCAAAAAGGCTTTTGTCTGATGACCATGATGAGCCCAGATTTGACCATATTCCAGAGCAGTATGTCAGAGTAAGAAGGGAATAGCATGATGTGACGCATCTATGTTGCCCTGGGGACTTTAAAGGTGGGTAGACTGTACCCTACCGGAAAAAAGACAGCTGTGGAAGGAGCACATAAGTTGTACCGGAGCTTTCATTTTCGTTTGGAAACCAGCCATCGTGACACAGCCACTGAGAGGGAAAAGACCGCCATTGACATAAAGCCCCCTGTTCCCAGTCAAGAAAGCCGCCCAGACGTTGGAAAGTCACGATGTCTCACTTATTTGGTTAAGGCCTGTGGTTTCGTCGAAAGAGGGTTGGGCGAACCGCAAGGCGCACCGTTGAGGAGCATGAGAGCAGGTCCAGACTCTAAAGGTGTATGGGATCATCTCACTGTTTCACTGCCTGCCAGGAGATAAGTGCTAAAGAACTGCACAAGCTGCTCTGGCACCTTCAGTCTCACTGAAAGCCAGCCATCACGACACAGGCAGCAAAAAGGACGCCGTCTTAATGTAAGGCCCCGTTCCCATTCAGGAAAGCAACCCAGGAGTCGTTGTCATGCTTGACTCACTCCTGAGGCTGCGCCAAAAGAGGGTGCCCGTGATTTTTAAAGGTGTGGTCGGGGAATATGCAAGCACTGCTCTCTCTGGAAGCCCCTTTTCTGCCACTCTGCTGCCACTTTTGCTCGCCAGCCATGTGCCTACCTACCAGCTGGCCACTGCCACCGGACCTGCACATGCACATCTTCACTCCTTTCCTTCTTTTTACTAAACAAATTTTTTAATTTTAATAAAAACCTTGCCTCGTGTCTCTGTGTCCATGATGCGCATTAGAGGAATTAAAATATCTTGCACATGAAAAATGGCCTCCTTAATCAAAGCTAAAGAAGATCCAACTAAATAATAGAGTGTGACATAGACAGGGAGTCACTTGTCCACAGGGAAAGAAGACAATGCTCTTCAGTGTTTCCATTGCCATCTTAAATGTCTAAACTTTCTCTTTCTTTAATGGATTTGGTAAACATTCAAGGAAGACATGAACCTGAACACAAATAGGTTCTGTCGTGTCCTCTTATTTGCCTGCTCTGCAGATAATGCAAGTAACTGAGTATGTTCCCTCTTTGTAGGCTATGAAGAATTGAGTAATTATAGCCCTCATCTGTGCAACATCAAACAAGCCTGCAGATCAAGAGGAAGCCTTAATAATGGTCTCCCAGCTAATGCCTTAATGTTTCTACAGGGAGATGGAGAGAGAGAGAATATATCACTATCCCAATGGGACACTTAAAGCTGTCTATCTACTTCCTAGTTGCATCTACACACATACACACATGCACAGGCACAGTGCTAAGTAAATAGACAAGATGTGGAAAGTCAAACACAAAATCTTGCATGTGGATGGAATAAGTCAGGAAAAGAAAAAAGACCAAGAACACATTAACAAAACATGAACATATGAAAATGTTATATAACCAACTACACTGATGAACAGACTGCAATCCAGAATTTAAAATTATACATACATGAACTTGACTGAAATGGATTTCATATTAAGACAATAGCCCGTAATACTGAAGTTGTGGGAAAAATCCATACAGTTTATCTCATACAGTATAATATCACAAAATATAGTCTGTGATTACATAAGCATTCATCTAGAGACACAGGGTCAGATTTTTTTCGCTTGCTAATCAAGAATGACATATTAACACATGTCAGTAGCTGAGCTTCAGGCCCTGAGATCAATGCTCTATGCTGGCCCCATCTGGAATAACAAAGACCAGCTGTTTTCAAACACTTTAGATCCACTTTCAATCCACAAGGTGATTTCATTTACCTGGCAGAAGATAAATTTTATCAGGCTGGTCCTGGCCTGCAGGTTAAATGTTTGACAGCCCTGGTCTAGATAGATAAAGGTGGCAAAGGTGGCATGTCCATTCATCTGTATTAGCGGTAGTGGGCTTTCTAAGAGGAAGCATGCCCATTAGTGGCCAGGCTTCAGGTCGCATTAGGTAACACCAGGGTCTAGTTCATCAGACATTAGAAATCAATCAGTCACTACTCCTCAGTATGTCACTAAATCAATTAGAAACTTACCTCTGTAACATCTACTGAAGCTGCTGAGAAAAACACATCCATATAACAATGTACCTACCCCTGTGTTCTGTAAACCACTTCGTTTAACTTTTATCAGGAAAAGCCAGAATCATCCACGCCCCAGGCAACTGGATGTGGCACAGGACTGGGAGATGACTTATTTGACGCAGAACCACTATTCCTGCACAGACATTGAGGTTTCTACAAACATCATGCCAGACCTTGTACTGTGGTCCTCCTTTTTCTGCTCTTGGTCGACATCATAGTGGTAACATTGCACTGGGGAAATATTATGGATGAGGCCTGTAAGCATAAGAGTCTTAAAAATGTGAAGTTTGTGTCTGATGCAATGGTAGGTTGTACAGAATTTATAGCCATGTGTACAACCAGGCTTCTATGAGCTGCTGCAGAAATGCAGGTTATGGCCTATCATCAGGGCATCAAAGCCCTCTCAATGACTGTGGGTGGAGAGGAAGCATCCTGGGCCCCAGATGTCAAAGGGAGTGAACCTACTGTATGATGCCAGCACTCGGTGCTGAATCCTCTGGGGGTCTAGTGGATTCACCAGCAAAATACTGAGGAAGCTGCTTCAAGCAGCAGTATTCAATTGCACACACAAACTACAGGGAGATTATAAGATAAGAGTCTCTGCATAAAATGTGCAACACTATCACTTTGTCCAGTTATGTCCAACTTGGTGGTTCAGCTTCTACCTTCGTCTAAACTCATAAACTGGTTTTATGGACTGCAAGACCATGAGAGATAGAAGAAAATAGAAGCAGAGACAGATATGTTGCAGGGGCTGGTGTCAAGCCCAAATCCTGGTTTGATCAATAAAGCCTCGGGATTTGGGCCACCATTCACCTGATATTTCAGCCACCAAACCAGAGCTGGAGAGCTCTAGAGAATCCTCTGAGGGGGGTGGGGGAGGGGGGGGGGGGGGGTGGAATAAAGGAAACAAGGAAATTGGAAATGTGAAAACATTATAACAAAAATGAAAGAATGGACATGAAGAATGGAAAGCCCTTCATTGACATCATTCACCTTTGAAAGTGAGCAACAGCTTCAAGGCTGATAATGGTCATAAACAGAGGAGAATGGAAGAGCATTTTGATTCTAGTAAAAAAAAAAAAAAATTCTGCAAAATGACGGACTGGGCACTTCAGATAATATCATCAAAAGCCGGGGTTATTGGCACGACGCAATCGTTAATACTCCACAAAACATGAAAACATGAAGTATGATGACAGTGATATAATACTGACTCTTGTGGGTGTTTGCAACTCAAAAATGAACAGCAGACTAAACAAAAACACTTTTAAAAGCACTTGACAGTGAGCAGTCATATAAGCAGTGTACATATCCTGACATCCACTACTGAATCCTAGCCCACAGTATAAAAAAGCAATATCAATGCTGAAACTGAATGTAACTTTGGAAGTGCTTTGGAGGCGGTATGAGAGGGTGAGACGGTGGGGGGGGGTGTTTATATATATATATATATATATATATATATATATATACACTCAAAAGCAGTCATGTCTGATTTAATTCAGATCATCTAAACCAGATTATGTCTTTTATCATCTTGATTCAGATCAATCAAATCTGATCTAATTTACAGCAATCAGTATAGTCATGGGCTAAGAAAACAGAATGCACTCCATTGCTGAGGAGTAAAAAAAAAAAAAAAAAAAATCAATAAGGAAACAGTGAGACAAAGAAAGAGAAGGGGATAAGGGGCGGTAGTGTGTTACCTTTGAGATGAAGGAGAGGTGGATTTTCTTGATAATATCATCCATCTCGAGGAGTTTGGGCCCGATTAGAGAGCTGTGTGGTCCACTGATGTGTCCGATGTGGTCCAGTCCCAGATAATGCAGGATTAACAGGTCCCAGTCATCTCTCTTTAGTGTGCTGTCTAAATGACGCGTCACGTTGTTGTCCACCTGGGATGCACACATTATGGGCATACACATAATACATATAATTATCATTATCAGGAAGACAAATCATAACTACATTAGATATTGAGCTCAAAAGCATAATAAGTATATTAACACTGATAACAAAAGAGACTACAGTAGCAAGTGCAGTAAATTAATGATCACAAAGCATTACAGTTATTATTTCCTATAATAATCATAAACAACCTGAACAGCCATGTTTATATGACAGCATATTTAATTTTTTTTTGTTTGTTTGTTTCAAATAAGGGACTAGTCAATTTAGTTCATTTCATGTCCTTTTATTATTTTTGTTTTCTAAATACTGCCAAGAAACTATCCATCCCTGAGTTTAAATGCTGATTTTTTTTATTGATTTCAATATCTTAGACCCCATCACACTGAGACAAAGACCAAGAAGTTCCCACTGTGTCCTAAAATATCAAATAATGCAGCTGGAATGGGGTCAAAATAGGACATCTGCATTTATAAAGTTCAAACTACTTCCTAGCTGTCAGGATCTCAATGCCTCTATCATGTTAACATTACTTTCCTATCATGTACATAACCATGCTTTAACCAGGTTCAAAGATATAGAACCAATCAGACCACACTTGTTTACTTGTACCAGGTGCTTATCGTTACTACTGTTATTACTATGTTGTCAGTGCAGCTGGCAGGTTGGAATAACCTTGAACTTAACGTGGCACGGACCTACCACTGTCATAGCACAAGCCTGAAAAGGCTTTGTGAGAAAACCTACTGATGTAGAAAGAACACCATGGCATCGCAATGATCAGAATGTTATTCGATTCTTCCCGTCCATACCATGCTTGTAGTGCATTAATGAAGTTACTGTAGTTAAGCCATTAACTGGTCATTACAGTCACTCGTATGTCCTTATCAAGCTCTTCCTGCATCTTGCTTCAACCACATCCTCACCAGGCTTTTTTTTTTTTTAAATCATTTCCCAAAAAGCATAGCAGCTTAACGTCAAGGAAGACAACACTACATCCTTACTGGTTTTTAATGCGTTCCTGTCAAGTTCTGCAAGTTCTTAATGCATTTACCTAATTTTCTGCAGATGCAGTGGGAACGTGGCTCAGTGCGCAAATCAAAGCTTCTCCCTTTCAGTGTCAAGTTTGATTACATACTGTACTGTGGTGCTTTATTAATACAGTACATGATTTTACTGAATATTTGTCTTTGTTTTGATTTCAGATAACAAATATCATTTGCTAGAATCTTCACACAGCTCACATTGCAGCTACATTCCAAAGGCTGCACCGGCTACTAGTTTCAGTTAGATTTAGCATATACGCTTATATTTATAAAGCCATGCATGGTCCTTGATCCATCTTATCTTTCTGAACTGTTCAATTCCTGCACCTTTGTATACACTCCGAACTTTTGACACTGAGCTCATAACTCTTCCTGAGTTAAAATCGTCCACTAAGGCAGGCAGGTCTTTAAGTGTCTTGGCACTTAAACTTTTGGAACACACACTATACCTCAATCACAGGTCTATCACTTTCTTTAAAACTTAGCTGAAAAAGTTTTTGGTTTCTTCACACTTTTTTTTTTTAATCTACTTCATCCAGTGTTCTTTCTGTCATATAAAAGGAAGGCCATACACGAATTAGATGGGACGAAAAAGTCACACACTAATATTTCATTCAATCGCCTTTGATTAACTTTGATTACAGTGTGCGATGTGGTGGGAAATTCATGTGTGAAAATTATTCCTCATGCACCCAGAACCACTGTTTTCCATTTAAGTTCTGGAATATGCCTGTGCCATCAGGAAAGGAAAAAACCAACTGATGTGATAACCTGGTCATTCACTACATTCAGGTAGTCACGTGACTTAACTTTATTGCCACATAACGTGCTGAGACTAGACCTGACCAACTGAAGCTGCACCAGATCATAACACTGTCTCCACAGGATTGTACAGTGGCCAGTATGCATGATGGGTGCATCGCTTCATTTACTATACTACCCTTCTTACCCTGACTCTGGAATGAAATCTTTTTCAGTGCTTGTGGGGGGTGGCTTTTTTTTATACTGTATATGGTGCTGAGACGCTCATTTC
The DNA here is from genome assembly GCA_030347435.1 of Clarias fuscus. Classification (NCBI taxonomy): domain Eukaryota; kingdom Metazoa; phylum Chordata; class Actinopteri; order Siluriformes; family Clariidae; genus Clarias; species Clarias fuscus. The sequence continues at coordinate 21,572,898 of CM059214.1, read as the reverse complement.
ATCTTGAGATCAATATAGTGTTATATCTCTCAGCACTTTTTTAAGACAATGTATAATTTATTCATCTTAAGTTATGCAGAGCAACTACAATTACAAGGCCCTGGGAATAAGCTGTAAACAAAGAAACAATAATGTTTTAACAAGCACAAGAATAGAATACTGTGATTTCTCTTGCAGCTGGAACTACATTTAGAGCTGCAACGTTTAAAATGAATCAATACAGTTTGACGAGTCAAATGACTAATTTCATTAACTGCAAAAGTGTTAAATAACTCAATTTCTCATGTATATGAAATTAAACATTAACAAAGGAATCGCAAAGCAATTTGTCATCTCCAGCACAAAAATTCTTATTTTACCCTCTGCTCCCTCACCTCAGTGTAGTCCGAGACGAAGAAAGATGTGGTGCCGTCGTACTCTACGAAGTGCTTGGGAAAGAGCCGCACCCATGTGTCGTCACCATAGAAGATGATCCTTTTGCCGGAGTTCTTGGCCTGCCAGAGAAGGTTGTCCTCTAAGAGAGCCTGGGAGTTCAGGTTCATTACCACGTCAATGAAGCCAGGAATACTGCCCGTAGTCAGAGCCTAGAGCAGAGAACAAAATACTGCTACTGTTATCTGAGAAATAATGTGGGAGCAAGTTTTTAAGTCTAAATGCTAGAATAATATGTGTGGTGGTTTGGGGAAAAAAAACATTAAAATACAGGTTTTTAACAAAAAAAAAAAAAACAAAAAAAAAAACTCGTCTAGGCTTTTGGTAAAGATCATGTTCGGTATTATGGTATTATAAATAGTCTGTTTAACAAACAGCAAACATGACTATTGGTCCAGTTTCAAACGTGTTCCAGAATAGCAGTGCTGCTGTGCACAAGGCAAAATCCATAAAGACTCAGGTGCTTTGCAAAGAACTCTGACCTTAACCTCAGTTGAGGAACTCTCAGGCACTTAACATCAGTGTCTGACCTTGCTAATGCTAGGTCTTATGGCTAAATGGGGCCCCAGAGCCAAGCTTCAAATTCTAATGAAAGGCTCCTGAGAAGAGTTTATTAGAAAAGCAGAGTGTGATTTAATCAGCGTTTAACAACCATCGTTTTAGAATCGGTACATATATGGATTTATAGTGTATGTTCCATAAGGTTATGGTAAAAAATGTGGAATGGGTTAAATGGCTAGAAAAAGAAACAGGTAATTCTCTTTATATTCTAGTAGCTGTCAAATCTTTACTCCTGCTCTAGTAAACAGGAATCTGAATTACAGTTCATCTCAGAAAATTTGAAAATCATGAAAAAGTGTGGTTTTTAAATAGTTTTTATTGTTATTTAAAAATCTAATTCTAGATCCATGTTACTTACAGTGCATGGACGTTAACATGAATGGCTGCATCAATGCAACATGGCATAGAGGTGATCAGCCTGTAGCACAGCTGAGGCGTTATTGAAGACCAGGTTACTTTGATAGCAGCCTTCACCTCGTATGTATTGCTGTGTGTTTCTCATCTTCCTTTTGACAATGTATAGATTGGCTGGCCAATCAAGCAAAGTAATATCATGACCAGCAAACCAGTTTGTGGTTGTTTTAGGACTATGGGACTATGGGATAAAGTGCTAATTCCTGCTGGAAAAGTAAATTAGCATTCTCCATACAACCTGCCAGCATAAAGTTCTGTAAAATCTCAAGGTAGAAGACTGCATTGACTTTGGACTTGATAAAATACTGTATAGCGGACCAACACCAACAAGCGACATGGTACCCTAAATCATTTACCGTAGAAACGTCACACTGGAATTAAAGTAACTGTTAATTCGGTGCTTTGCCACTCTTCCTTCATACTCGGTGACATTGATTTCTGAATGAAATACAAAATTTCCTTTTATCAGAAAAGAGGACTTTGGATGACAGAGCAACAGCAATGACTTTTTCTCCTTAGTCTGTCATTGTCTCTGGTTCAGAAGTAGCATGACACTAGAAATGCAACAGTTTCTAGAAGTTGTCTCTGTGTGGTGGCTCTTGATGCACTGGTACCAGCTTTAGTCCACGCCTTGGAATGGCTTTCCAAGTTTGGCTTGACAATCTTCTTAAGGCTGTGATCATCCCTGTTGATTGTGCACCCTTTCCTAAAAACATTTTTCCTTCTAGTCAACTTTCCGTGGGTATGCTCTCTGAAAACAGCCAGCACTTTCAGCAATGACCTTCTGTGGCTTTACCCACGTTGTGGAGAGTGATAATGATTGTTGACGTGGCACCCCAAATCATCACCGTCGGCGGTAATATCACACTGCACTTTAAGCAACTCTTTCTGCAGACTCTGGGACCTGGACTTCCAAATGAAATGCAAAATCTATTTTCACAGGGTGTCAAGATGATTGCCTTCTGGACAACTATCACATCAAGAGCAGTCTTCAAGACTAAACTAGACCATAATCCACATTATTATAGCTGTAAGCAGTAATCAATATTTCACTTTACATGGAATGAATTTAGAATGCACAGTATGAGAGTTTCAATGCTTAAATGACATTTATGAAATAAAAAAATATATCTAAAAGAAAATTTTCCACAATGTAAACATTTTTGGACATGCTCTGTAATTATTTGTACACGCAACATGCACGACAGTTTAGAAACTTGATTGCAAAAATTATTTTAAATTATTTTTTCAAATTAAGCTATATCCTCCACATCATAATAACACACTACTATTCCCATTTCAAGTGCAGTTGAGTGGAAAGCACTTGAGAGGGCAGGTCACTGTATGCTGTTATGGTAAACAGATATCATGCCTATGCCAAAACATACTTACAGTCCTGAGTAGTCCAAGTTATGCAATCAGTTAAAAAAAAAAAATCGAAATAACTGCATACATACTGTAGTTGTTTTCAAAGCTGCGGCTTGTAAAGCAGTTCTATGTCTTTTCAAACTCTTAGCCTTAGATTACTTACTACAACTGGCTCCAATTTTTGGGTGAGTTGAAGGGCTGTCTTGTCTTTTCTTAAGCACTCTCAATATGGATGCACATGCACTGGTCGATTGCTTCCTCATTACTGGTGTCATTTAGATATTGCTTTTAGAGCAACTTCTTGTTCCTTTAGCTTTTGGAAGGAGTTTTCAATTAATGAAGCTTTCAGTGTATTCAGCACTAACGGGGTACCAAAATGTGTGCGCATGCAGGCCGTGCATTACCTGAATATACTGTACATGACAAAATATTGACTAGTTAACGCCTAGAGAACATAGAGTCGCTAGAGAACATAATGACCAGAGGTGGTACTGTACAGTACTTCTTCCGGGGTTACTGCTGAAGAAGAAACAATGAAGGCTACTTATGGCATCCAATTTGTTCTTTTCACACTCCTGCATGCCTACACACAATTTACACCATAATAACCGTGTTTATTCAGACCGCCACAACGAGAGCCTTTAACGGTTACAGTAATTTGCCTTTAGCATCTTTTCATGAGACAATTCAGGAAATGGAGTTGTCTCAGAGAGAGGAGTGCAAGTTCTAACTAGCAGAGCAAGAGTGGGGTCAGCACGGTTCTGCCACTTTCCCTCTGCATTCGTCTCGCTATTTATCTCCTGTATTTCTCATCCTGAGCCTTGCCAGGTCACACACAGCACCTTATGCTCTTTCTACAGTATACTGCACTTGATGCTCTCATAGAAATGCACCTATTATCTCCTATAACACCTTTCTTCTTCACAAATATGAATTTCCCATGTACTACATGCACCTTCACAGCATCTCTTGTTGTGTAATCTTCTCATTCGCCTGCTGCATTGTAATATGCCAGGGATGATTATTGGTCCCACTATTTTCCAGCCCTAAAGATATATGTGGTTTCTCACTTATCAGAGGAGCATATTTAGGGAGGCTCTGCAGCATTTGCAATCACATTTAAACTGAAACACAAGCAATTAAGGCTTCTTTTGTGTGGTGCGTGTGTGCGTATGTGTGTGCGTATGTGTGTGTGTGTGTGTGTGTGTGTGTGTGTGTGTGTGTGTGTGTGTGTGGTAATCACTGTCCAGGACAGTGCACACAGCCAGGGAGAATGCCACTGGCATAGCTAGAAGGCAAGAAGGAAAGCAGCTCCTAGGACTAGGGAGAATCAAACGTAGCATGCACAGTTGTTTTTCCTTTCCTGTGTCTCCATGCAAAATGGAATCCCTGACAGCTGAATGTCACTTTAAATCAAGACTGCCAGTGTGGCAGGAACCTAATAACGTACACTGCTGTATACTGCTGTATAACTGTGGGAACATAATTAACACTTTTCTTTTAAGGTTCTATATTGGACGCGCATTGTTTTCGACATCTAGTCTACATTCACATTACTAGCCTGATGTGACTCAATTCCAATTTCTTTACCCTAATCTGATTTTTATGGCTGTCTGAACGCACAAAGCTGGTGTTTTTACGATCAGGTCTGACTGATTTTCATATGTGCTCCTAGATTGGATACATATCCGATACATGAATGAGAATGGGCAAATCGGAATTCATGTCCGTCTGGGTTTCTTCCTTCTTTTGGACCTCAACAAAATCCCAATCATGTCTTTTGCTAAAATCGCGTAAATTACTTTAAATGAATAAAGAGTCGCGATAATGCAAAGGCGCATAGACGTGCACATGCGTGCCACATCCACATTAGAGTCAGATAAAAGTCACTTGTAATTATGAATGTTAACAATCATGACATGCAGGTCCAACCTGACCAAAAAGAAGCTGAACTGAGCAGTGTGGCTTGTAATGCGATTGTTGCCCGTGAGAATGAAAAATTCTTCATCGTGTAATTTAAAAGTAAAATAGTGTGATATTTTTGCCATCCACTTCTCTCAACGGTGTCCTCTTCAGATGTTTATCTGTTGTGTATCATTAAAATCAATGCTCGGCCACTGCTTATCCTCGCAGAATATGTCACACTGTGCTTCAAAACAGGAAGACTTTTTAAAATACTAGAATATGTCATTTCAAATTTGAGTAAATTACTCTTCTGTATAAATACTGTGCATCTCTTGGTCTAGGTCAGTACAAATAAGCGCAATCATGAAGAAGACTGTTGACTTGACAGCTGTCCAGAGGACAATAATCACCACTTTGCACAAAGAGGGTAAGCCAGAGAAGGTCATCGCTAAAAGGGCCGGCTGTTCGCAGAGTTCTGTATCAAAGTATATTCATGGAAAGTTGAGTGAAAGGGAAAAGGTGAACAAGCAACAGGGATGAGCGCAGCTTTAAGAAGATTCAATAACTAGGGAGAACTTCACAAGAAGTGGACTGAAACTGGCATTAATGCATCAAGAGATCTTCACAAAATGGGTTTCAACTGTTATGTTTCTAGTATCAAGCCACTCCTGAACCAGGGCCAACATCAGGAGTGTCTAACCTAGGCAAAGGAGAAAAGGAAATAGACTGTTGCTCAGTGGTCCAAAGTCCTCTTTTCAGATAAAAGTAAACTTTGCATTTCATTTGAAAATCAGATCCCAGAGTCTGAAGAAAGAATGGAGAAGCACCAAATCCAAGTCCAGTGTGAAATTTTCATAGTTGGTGATGATTTGGGATGCCATGTATCAGGACTTGCACCTGCACCTGACCATGATAATTCTGTGCATGATTGGCTGGCCAACTCAACGAACCAACAATACTGATGGGCTGAATGCTGCTATCAAAGTAAACTGGTCTTCACTAATGTCTCAGCAGTGCTACTGGCTGATCGCCTCCAAGTCATGCCCGAAATAAAAATAATAACTACCATACTGCAAAGGGAGCCCCATAAGTATTGGGTTTTAGAATTTTTGTACTATATATTTTTTTTATTAATATTAGGAAATATTCTAATATTCTAATTTTTGATTATACAAGGTGTAAGCCCAAATCACCAAAAACGCCTTACAACACTTTATGTGGAATAAATCTAAAATATATGACAGTTTCAAATAAACAAAAAAATAGAATTTTTTTTTTCCTGAAAAACTGTATAATGTCCAGAAAGAAACTGTAAAGTGGGTATATAGTTTTGAAAATGAGGGACCTGTAGCACCTCTGTGTTGGCAGTTTGACAAAGAGGTTACTGCTTGGATTTTTGGTGTCTGCAACAATTTTCACTGTCCTCTTTGACCCGACTGTGGCGGGGTCATTGATTCTGGCAAGTTCCCAGCTGATGAGGACGAGTTGCTGCAGTCTTACAGGTGGAACAGACAGAGGGAAAACAGACTGTGATGGAGGTGTGGCGGTAAGATGGCTGAGTGACATGTTTTCATAATTGGTTAAACTACCATGATTATTACATGTATACTCTTTACTGCAAAACTCCTTTTGCTAATGAGTACCTTGAATAATTTACATGATCACCATAAAAAAAGAGTGATAAATTATATGTTTTAAAAAAGGCTCCAGCAGTCAGTCGATGTGGAGTACTTGAACAATATTTTTTTCAGATATCATTCTGATTAGAGATTCCACATGAACTGTACATGAACTTGTCATGAATCTGACAAGGTCTTTTCTTCCAACTTTAAGAAAATTCTATTTATTCAACAAAAGAAGATGGGCAAGATTGACCCATATCATGTCATGTGAAGAATATTTGGGTTTCTTCAGGTGAATCGAATAACATTAATTATCAATTAAAAACCAGTAAACTGGTGATAGGATCATAGGCGCTCAAGTTTATGCCCCCAGAGAACAAAGACTAGCTCATCTGGACCGATCCAACAGAAAAGCCAGTGTAGCACAAATTACTTATGCTGGCCATAATAGAAAGAACATATGGTGCATCACAGCCTGAAGCATATGAATCTTAGCAGGCAAAGAGTTCAAGGCTGTTGATCCAGCCTCCAAATTCTCCACATCTCACCCCGACTGAGCACCGATGAGCAGACCAAACAAATCTGATCCGTGGAAGCCGCACCCCACAACACACTGCACCCTAAGGATTTGCCGGTGGTACAAGGAAACCTGCATATGGGCTTAAAGTTTTTTCTTTTAATGTTTTGGCTCATTGGTGTACTGCTCCTGCAATTTTTAAACAGGAAGAGAGTGCAAGACCTTTACAGCTCTTTAAGAATGCTAAATTTCCCTCCTTGAAACTTGTCACCTGATTTACTCCCAGCATAACAGAAATCTTCAAATCAAGCATGTGGAACCTCGGATTGCGAGTAACGCGGTTTACAAGTGTTCCGCAAGACGAGCAAAGATTTTTAATTAATTTTGACTTCAAAAACGAGGAAGTCTTGGTTTAGTATCATGTATCACGACGCACTCTTGTTTTGACACCGAGCGTCACGTGATCACAACTGAGCCAATGATTTTTCGCTCTCTTGCGCTGCGGAATTGTGGGTAATCGTCTCCCCTGCTGGGTCTTAGTGCTCGTCTCTTACTGGTATAATCAACATCTCCCTCTCTGTTTCAGCGTGTCTTCTATGTGTGCGCGTGTGTAATTTGACACCGACACACACACCGACACACACACCGACACACCGTCTCGCCTTTACACCCCACTCCCCGGCTTCACACACACACACACACACACACACACACACTCTGCTTTACACAGAAAACTCTGCTCTGTCGCGATTCTTTTCAAAAGTAAACTGCAGATTTACACCATGTTCACACTCTTTTCATTCTGTGTGAAAAGTCTGCCTGATTTAGCCGAGGTAGGTACATGACACAGGTAGGGTGTCATGCAAATGCAGCATGCAAATGCAGCTAGTGATTAGTTTAAGTATTTCTAGTGCTACTGAGTACAACCCAACTCAGGTACTCACGTTTGTAGCTGGGACTATCTGTTCAGTTCTATGCACATGCTTCATCTTGAGAAATCGGTGAACAAGTTTTACTTACTGTTAGCTTATTTAGCAATTCATAAAACTCTGCTTCATAAAGTCTCTTCATTAATAAGCAGTATATCTTCTAGTTATTTCATCACTGAAAGCGGAAAAAGCAGTCCTTAACAAAGTACACACCACAGACACACACAACAGCTAAAACACACTTGGGAAAATGCTGGACTGATTAAAGGCTAACAGAATCAGAATCCAATTTTCTTTTGTCCTGATGCATGAATGATTCTCATCAAATATTTCCGAATAATGTCTGAGTCTATTTTTTTTTTTTAGACATTTGAAAATATTGTTACTTGTTCATTTTTTCCCCATGAATACAAATTCAATTTGTCAAACATGCGATTAAGAAAGAGACAAAATGCAAAAGTAAATCCAAATGAATTGCCATCCTTGGAAAATAATCTCTTAAATATATGCACCATATAAAGCAATGTGCAAGATTAAATCTGATGCATGAACATGCTGCCCAAACAGACTAAAACGGAACTAAAGATCACAGTTTCAAAAGTGCAGGTAGGTTCATCTCATATTAGACCTCGTCATAACAACAAGATGTTTTGGTCAAGTAGACAAAAGAACGCCTGTTGAGGGTAACAAACTGAACGTCACCGGGCAATAACGGTGATAAGATTATACAAAAAAGATTTAAGTGCCAACATATTAACTGTATGTTCTGCAAACTTCACTCTCTAAGTGTGAATTAATGACGAGTTTTACTTGGAGCTGTATTTACTTAAAGTTAGTTGTGCAACTTTTAACATCCAAGTGAAAAACACCAACGTTTGGAAAATGATCACCCTAAATGACCCACCTGAACCAAATGAGAAGATTACAAAGTTTCAAAGGCTTTTCCATTGCCTAGAAAGACAGTGAAGTATAATATTAATAAGTGGAAGGTATTTGGTACAGACCCTCCCAAGATCAGGACATTGCACTATACTGGATGAACAAGCCACAAGGAAGCTGGTCAGAGAGGCTACCTACAGTTCTACAGTAACTCTTACTGTACGAGGCAGTTGCAGAAATTTGTTGTGAAGAAGGGGGGTTGTGTTCATGTGACAATAATATCACAAATTCTCTACAAATGTGGCTCGTATGGAAGGGTAGCATAAAAAAAGCCACTCCTCAAGAAAGGCCACATGCAGTCATGACTGAGCTTTGTAAAAACATAGGTGGTCAGATTAGACTAGAATTGAATTATTTGGCCACAACACAAAACGATATGTCTGGCAGAAAGCCAATACAGCTCACCATCCAATTAACACCAGTCCTACAGTAAAGCGTGGAGGTGATTATATCCTTTCATGGGGGTATTTCTTTGCAGCAGGGACTGGAGCACTTGTCAGGATAGAAGTAAAATGGATAGGGAAAAAGTCATCAAATTCTTGAAAGTGGCCAATGGGAAGAAGATTTATCTTCCAACATGACAATGGCCAAAAGCACACAACAAAACTGACCACACAGTGGTTGAAGGAGAAAAAGGTGAATGTCCTTGGATGGCCAAGCCAGAACCCAGACGCACACCCCATTGAAAATCTGAGAAATGACTTAAAGACAAATGGTCACCATCAATTTTTAAATAATTTTACAAATTTAACTGAAAATGAGCAGTTCTGCAGTCATTCACAGTACGATATGCAGTGAAATGCTTAGACGACTGCCCTTGACCTTAAAACAAAGACTCTTAATAGAAATAATAAATATGAAAAACAAAATAGAAAGTAAAAAAAAAAAAAGTTACTTTATCTGAGAAAGAATACCTATATAGGAAATAATTATTAAAACAAAAGTAAATTTGAGAAAAAAATATATATAAGTAAATTTAATAATAAAGAATAAATTGAACTAAGGAAGAATAAAATATCTGTATAATACAAAATACAAAATCTACACTATAAGAAAGATATAAGAAAAATATAAGAAAAATGAGAAAAACCTAGCTGTACAATAGAAAATATCGAATTGTGGAAATTTGTGTGGTAATGATAGAACGGAATGTCCAGGGGTGTGCAAATATGCTGTAAAGTGTCGTATTAAAGTGACTTGTGTGCATATTTAAAGTGTCTTATGTGCAAAAGTGTCAGTGAATGTTCAGAATGAGTGCAGAAACATGTGTGGATGTGCAAAATGGATCAGTACTGTGTGGTGTACTGATTAAGAGACCGTATCGCCTGCGGGAAGAAGCTCCTCCTCAGTCTCTCTGTGTTGGCCTTCAGAGAGCGGAATCGCTTTCCTGACCTCAACGGAGAGAACAGTCCATTGCTGGGGTGGCTGGGGTCCTTCATGATCTTTCTGGCCTTGGCCCAGCACCGCTTGCTCTAGATTGAGTGCAGGTCAGGGAGCTCGGTGTGGATGATGCGCTCAGCTGATCGCACCATCCTCTGAAGAGTTCATCTGTCCTGCATGGTGCTGTTCTCGAACCAGGTTGTGATGTTTCCCGTCAGATTTCCAATCTCCTTCATGTAGGCCGTCTCATCGTTGTCAGTGATCAGGCCCACCACGACGGTGTCGTCAGCAAACTTAATAAACACAATGTGATTATTTTAAAGGGTGGTGTTTCTTTTCTATATCCACTGAAATGGTCAACAATTGGTCATTGTCTGATCATTGTCGTACTGTAAGTTGTTTGTTTCTATCTAACAAGAAAAAGGTCCATTTGACATGACTCAACTTCCAGATAACCTCACCTTGATGAAAATCCTGAAAATCTTTACAGGCAATGGTAATTGCCACAAAGCAGGTTTACAGGGGAAAACAAAATATGAAAATGAGTTTGAAAAGTGTGATTAAATATTTATAAATGAATTTGTTCTGAGCAAACTGAGGACGACGGTAGCAAGAAAAATCCCCTTAAGTTGACAACAGGAAGAAGCCTGGAGAGGAACCAGACTCAACAGGGAACTCATCCTCATTTGGGTGATATTGGATGGCAAGGATTGATCCGCAGTCATACTGTGTGAAGAGGCTGGAGGTTCAGAATAACAGGAGTGGTTTTTAAGTAAATATGGAGTCCACTTTCGTTATTGGAGGATCAGATACAAAACTATTTATGGGAAACTCCTAAACTATTGAGTGGCTGCAGTCACAAGCCATCAAAGAACAAGTGTCTGCTTCGGCCAAGTCCAAAACCATATTCATGGTCACTTCAAATTACATCATAATGTACTGTATACACTGGCTTACACATACAATATTTGACTAAAAGTTTGTACCAGATCATGCCACTCATACAGTATGTGCTTACCACAGTTTCTCCTAAGTTTTTCCAGACAGAAGTTGGTATTACTCCTTTGTGTGAAGACACACTAAAAAATCAAGACATAAACATAATAAATATGTTTTGTAAATCAATTTAAAATACTCAGGGTATGTGCCTGGCCAACCTATAGCACCTGCCAGCGGGCAACAGTTTGAAGAGACTGGGTGTGTTAAGTCGTTGATGATGTTGTGGCTTTGCTCAGGTAGGGTGTGAACTGCCTGATTTTCTCTGCCGTGTTTCACCACTCTTTGGAGCACCTTCTAATCTGCAGCAGAGCAGCCTACATACCATGTAGTAGGTTAGAAGGATTTCTATGGTCACCCAATAAAAGTTGTGTCAATTTCGTGTTGTGTCTCCGGAGCACTATTATAAAGCGCAATCTTTGTTTTGCCCTCTTGACAATTGCTAGGGTGTTAGCCGACCAAGAGTGGTCTTTAGATATTAAGACCCCCAGTAAGGTCTACACCTGGTCCACACATCGCCCTTTAATGCGGAGATCAGAGTCATATTTCCTTCTGAGTTAGCGCCATCACTGTTGTGTTATTCTGGGTTAAGTTGTACCTTCAACACCACCAAGGCAATTTCCAAAGCTTGTCCCTGTATGATTCATCTTGCCCTGGAATTAATCAGATGATAGTTGTATCCTCAGCAAACTTAATAAAGGTATTGGATAAGTGGACTGGTGTATGGTCATAGTACACCAGTCACAGTAAAGGGAGTATATCAGTAAACTCAATGCACAACCTTAAGTTGCACCCAGTCTTAGTGTGATGGAAGTGGAAATGTGTGGATCGATTTTGACTCTCCGAGGTCGTTTTTGTAAGGAAGTCTTTGATTCCTGTGCAGATGGATCACAGAGGCCTTGTAACTGCTAGTAAGATATTGAAGATTTTCATAAGGACTCCTGTGAATTGGTCCATGCATGCCTTGAGCACCTTGCTCAGTATTCCATCAGGACCAGCTGCCTTCTTTCAGTTTACTGACCTGAGCACTACTGCTCAGTGCTGGGCCTACTGGCATCAAATCAGGTGCAAAAATGGTTGCTGCACTGTTGGTGCTACCTTTATAGTTGGTCCTGTGTAGTAGTCCTTGTCACACGCTCTGTGGGTCATTATGGTCTTCTTATAATCAATCCATCTTTTATGGTTGTCTTCAGGTCATCTCTTGCATTGCTGTTCTGGGCTTTGTTAACTGATCTCAAAGCAGTTTTGCGGTCAATAATGCAATAGTGCAATAGGCTAAGAGCATTGTAAGTATTAGCATCAGGTGGGATATAGACCTAGTTTTCAGGGTAGATAGTAAGGTCTGCATAGAACTTGTGTGTGTGTGTGTGAGAGACTGACCTGGCACTGGAGAGAAAATGCATTCAATCAGAAATCTGTGTGGTTGCTTCTTTAGCCTTGCTTGTAAATCTGACTGGCATCCCGACTTCTATTTGAGCTCTCTCCTCTGTCTGCATCACCTGTTAGCCCAGGCAACAATCCACGGCAAACCCAGTGGTCTGGCAATTTCCTACGGGGTGCCATAAGCTTTCTGAAAGTTGCTACCAATGGTTCGATTTTGTTTTAATCCCATGTTAATTAGTTGTTGCCAACTTTAAACATAAAAGATGGAAACGAAAACCGACAAAAACAAAAGCACCCAACTGGGGTGCAGGATGCATCTTTGCTGTGCTTGACTATGCTGTTTAGTCTCTCTCTCCTTCTAATTCCTCCTTCACCTGATAAGCTTTGTTTTATAACTATTTTCAAACATTTTCAAGTGGAGGCGCCCCATTTGTAATTTGTAAGAAGGAAGAGAAGCAGTGATTATTTTTTGGTCTGAGGGTACACCTGGTGCTGAAACAACTCGCAGAAGAGCATAAACAGAAGCATTCGGATATCTGCAATAAAACTTGGACCGATACTCTAAGGAAGGTGAAAGTTTCTTAATGAGAGTCATTACTGGTGACGAGACATGGACTCATCACTATGAGTCTAAGGGTAAACAGCAGAGTCTGAAACGGAAACGTCCTCAATCACTGACCAAGAAAAAGTGCAAAGTCAACCAAAAGTCCTCTGTGTTCAATCTGAAGTTTAGGCTTCAGAACTTCAATAAGCATCTCATTGTAATGAGCAGTGTTGATTGTTGAACCTTTTTCCTGATAATGTTCCAGTACTGGCCCTTGAGAATCCTGTAAGTATCGATAGTGACAGTGATATGCTTATCGTAGAGCTGCAGCCTAAACTTCGGATTATACTCAGATGACTGCTATCCAAGGGGGGCGTTCGGATCTTGCATGACAATGCACGTCTTTCACTTGTTTGGTCCCCTGAAAGCAGCCCAACGAGGACAAAGATTCACTTCTGATGAAGAAGTAAAGATAGAGGTGCCTTCATGGCGTGCAGCTCAGGCTAAAACATTTTGTAAATGAGGGAATACGAAAGCTTGTTGACAGATGAACAGTGTACAGTGCACTGAAAAGCAAGGGGGTTATCACTCACTCACTCATCTATACCGCTTAATCCTGTATTCAGGGTCATGGGGGCCTGGAGCCATTCTCAGGAGACTTAGAGTACAAGGCGGGGTACACCCTAGACAGGGTGCCAATCCATCGCAGAGCACACACACATACACACACTCATTCACACACTACGGCCAATTTGGGACACCAATTAACTTAACCTACATGTCTTTGGACTGTGGGAGGAAACTGGAGTACACGGAGAAAATCCACCAAGCACGTGGATGACATGCAAACTCTACACCTACAACTACACCACCCTGCTGCCGGCAAAGAGATTATAGCAAAGAAAAAATATGTACTGTAGTTGTTAAAAAAGCTTTAAAAGTTAATTCTTCAGGCACAGTGTGAATAATTTTTAACTCACCATTTTAAACTGATCATATTAAAACTGCTGTTTTGCAGAACGGAAATACGAAGGTTAAATAATATGGAATCTGCAATAACTATTCGACAAATACAACTTTCAGGAAAATACCCACAAGCTAAGAAAACTGGATCAATGAGGCACTGAGAATGGAAAGGCGTGTTTAATTATCACACAGACTCTTACGGAGTGCAGAACGTCTTAATGGTCCTGAAAATAGGCCTTATTTTCTCTATAGAAAAAAAAAATATTCTCTTGATTTCTGCTGAGTGAATTTGAAGTGAAATATCATATTGACATGACTGTAGGCTATAATGAACACTGCATCAGTATAAACTCTTGAGAAAATTAGTTTCGTGATGATGGTGGATGTGATGAAAAATGATTCTAGCAAGACTTCCATCTTTGTGTGAAATACTAAGCACTTGCTAACTCAATAATCAAAAAATCATTTCAACTCCACAAAGGGGAGAAAGATGAGGGATTTGAGCAATCAGTGGTTTAAATTTCTAACACAAATCCTTCTGCCAACCCAATTTGAAGTCCAAATTCAACCTATTTGGTTTTTTAAGGCTTACTACAGAAAGCAAGGTCGTAGATGATCTTTTTGTGAATTAGTTCTAATGAATGGAGACAGGATGGTGAGATGTGGCAAATAGACGCTTCAAAGGTTTCTCGCCATTTCGCCATGATGATAGCTCTTTTTTCCTCCTCAGAATACAGAGCCTTCTAAAAAGGAGCAAATCTCAAAACTGGAATATTACTCTTATTTGGTGGGACAAAAATGGAACATCTCTGCATTAGCCCACGTACTCTGTAAAATAACTAGAAAATTTTATTTGCCTGTTTTTTTTTTTTTGCCTATATGACCAAGAAGAAGACAGGATGTACTTTCATCATGCAATATAATACTATCTATAGTACTCCTCTCAGCGACGTGAAATCCCATCAGCTGAAGTTAGTGCAGAGAGCTCTCCAAATCTCCTCCCACCACTTCTGCTGGATAACTCTGCACTAGGACACTGTAAAAGGATGACTGCCTACTCATGTAAAATTTTATGAGGTATTGATTAGCTTATAAAACATAGAAGGGCCTAATGCGTCCCAAATGAGGTCCTGTAACGGGGAAGCTAGGCTAGGAAGCTCCCTTTTTCTAACCTTGTTTTTTTTTGTGTGTGTGGGGGGGGGGGGGGGGGAGGGGGGGGGGTTTAGTGTTAAAGGTAAACCAATACAGAAAAGCAGTAGGCAAGCTTGCTGAAAGGCTGTCAGGATACAGTGTACCCACACTCACACACACACACACGATAAACATGATATATGCCAACATGGGGTCTCGCTGGCTTTTTTCCTAAGCATAATAAATCTGCTGCTGTGTGACTCATATATTTACAGAAAGAGAAAAGGTCACCTCCAGTGCTGCAGAGCTTCATGTGCTTTAACCTTCTACTATTTACTCTCTATGTGGAAATTAGTTGCAATGAAGACTTTATCCAAATAGCATGAAATAGTTTCTCAGTTTTGTTTTTGTTTATGTTGTAAATTCATTAGATCAATGCCAACAGTTTTCTTTTTTTTATTTTATTTTTTATTTGTGGAGACAAATTAGGATTTGCTTCAACTTCTTATTTCCACGGAGCATTTGATTAAGTCCAGGTTCCAGAGCATGCCACTTTTCTAGCGGATCCATATTTACACAACGTGGGACTATGCTTAAAGACTGATTCATAATACAGTATGTTTTTAGCATAATGTGATTTCATAATGCGAGCTCACTGTATAGAATGGCCTTTTCCTATTTACCATTTCCTTCTCTCTAACCAGCATTAGTAACCAGATCATGTTACACAGAAAGATGGTTGCTATGGTGTCACAGTTTTGGCATGGCAGGGGTGTAGAATATGAGAAAAATATCACATTATGATTATTGAAGGGATTTTTAAGATACATGAAGTGCATCACGTGTCAGTAACAGGGCTTCATTTAAAAAAAAACTGATAGAACCATTATACTTTTTAGCATTAATTGATTAGTTAAACAATTATTAAAACATTATTAACATTTTATTATGTTTTTTAAAAAAAAAAATCATTGTTTTTAAGATTTTAAAATTGGAATATCCCATTAGCTGCTTCCATTGGCACCCAATCTAGGGTTTACTCCGCCTAATGCTCCTAGTCTCCTGGGATAGGCCCCAGACCTTCTGCGACCTTGAACAGTAATAAGCGAGAGTGAGTGGGAGAGCGTTTTTAAGCTCAGTTACATAACTTATGTCCCATCTAAATGGTCTTACAAAGCATTGTTACATGCCAAAGCAGAAAGCTTGTGGTGTATACAGTGGTAAAGACTTAGGTGCATAGAACAACGTGCAATGTCAAACATTAATAACAGGGTTGAGGAATTGTCAGACATTTTGCAAGATGAGATGCATGCCCTTAAAATACACAGAACAACGCTCATGAAGCTGGTGGAGCTTTGTTCGCTATGAAAAGCGAAAAGCTATGTTCTCCCTCACAGTCGAGTTTTGAATTTTGGATGATTGTTTTTCAACCCCAGTCAGTTAAACAGATTGTAATGGATCCTGTCAATCTGGTAACCCCATCGGTTATGATATACTGTATCATGTTGGACGTACAATAGGAACAGCAAATTTTGTTATACCGTGGCTTTCACCACATGGGCTTGAGGCATGTCTGAATGAAACTGTGAGGAACATTTACACATGTCTTAATGGCACAGACATTTTTTATGGATTTATAAAGGACAGAAAAGATCTTTATCTAGGGCTTTACATACAAAAGCTTGACATCAAGCTACATTTATTAGTCTTTAATAAATAAAGTTGTATGTGAATGTTTAAAAAATTCAAACTACACAAAAACATTATGCCAGAAATGCTGATTTCTATACATTTTTTGATCACCTATAAAGTTTAAAGCGTGTTTCCAACAAAGCTCATTTACTCTCTGTGATGCCCATAAAACTCTGTAAAAGTTCAAATGTAAAGACGGCTGGAAACACAAAATGACGACTAAACAGTGATAGAAAAGACATCAATACAGAAATAATTGAAAAAATAATTTAAAAAAGGGTATTCTGTCTTACTTCTGTTCCAATAAAAACAGCGAAAAAGATGAACATCTGGATTTGGGTTGCAGATGCACCATGATGTGTTTTTAAATGGTTGATTATTACTGTGAAACCATGATTTATTGAGACTATGGCATCATATTGTAAATTTTTAAAATCGTAACACCCCAGCTCAGGAACCCAACAGACAGTTTGGTTGTCCAGACAGCAGGCAAATCCTTTCGTCAGCTAGTTTCATTCAAGTATGAAGGAAAAACAGTGCAGTGAGTAAGTCTTCCTGACTACTGGTCATTTTCCTCCCCGCTGTTGGTAATGGATGTCAGCACCGAACAAAGAGGAAGCCAATACCACGGAAGAGAATGAAACAGGATGAAGACCTTTGGTGCAGCCATAAAGAGGCCTGCACATCTTAGTAGTGTCAAGACCCTCTGAGCATTTCTGTAGAATCTCTTTGTGCATGTTTTTGTTGCCTTGTCTTTTTTGGTAGTGAATAGGTGCATGCAGTAACCCAGAAAATAAGATACAGCAAGAAAAAGGAGCCAGATGAAAGGCTGTCTTCTCACCAGACTCGGTCTACTTTCAGATTTAGATCAAATCT
Organism: Clarias fuscus; assembly: GCA_030347435.1. NCBI lineage: Eukaryota > Metazoa > Chordata > Actinopteri > Siluriformes > Clariidae > Clarias > Clarias fuscus. The sequence continues at coordinate 21,555,243 of CM059214.1, read as the reverse complement.
CGTCTCTGACAAAGGAAATAATCTAACTAGTATTAAATAATCAACAAAAGAGGGCTTTTACAAAAACAGGCAGGCCAGTAAGATAGGTGGTTAGGGGTATGTGATTTTCAATAAAGAGTTACAAACAGTAATCTTAGTCTGAAATTACTTAAATAACAAAATGTTATATAACCCAATAACCCATGCCCAATGGTCAGCCTGTCTGGTCTGATCCAATCCCACAGAAAAGCCAATGCATCACAAATTGAAAAAATAAATAAACAATGCTGGCCAAGATTGCAATGCACCAGAACACCCTGTGCACCACAGTCTGCTGCACATGGGGCCCAGCAAGCAAAGAGCTCAAGCACAGATCTGATCGAGCACCCATTGGAAGCACGGGACTGGAAACAACTCTGGTCCACGGAGACCCCTCCCCGCCCCCAGGACTCGAAGGATCCTCTGCAAATGTCCTGGTGCCAAACACCAAAGTACACGCCCAGAGGTGCTGCAGTGCCGGGTAACCGAAAACCAGGTTTTATTGTTACGGCTGATCATATGTATATAAACAAAGGTTAATATAATTAATGACAAATAACACTTCTAATAATTTAAATATTTAAATATTAGACAAGAGACATGAGGACATCGGCCCTTCAATTATTTTTCTATCCTTTATCTGACATGATCTGCCTAAAGAAATGTTTGAACTGTGTAATTCAGGGCTGGCCAAGTCATACATTTATTATCAAGCCCTGCAGGCAAGTGATAGCTTCACTGTACTGCACAGTCCCATGATTTCGTTACCTGGAAACTGACCACATTATAAAGTAGTAGGTGCAATATAATGTAAAAACATATAGTAAATTAGTAAGCTCCAACATAGTTTCAAATGGAACACAGTGTATTTGCAAACTTAATAACTGATCTAGAATGCTTGTTTGTATTTGAATGCACCTCCTCTCGGTCATACTCCTCCACTAGCTATGATACATTCTGGGGGAGGAGTTTCATGAACATGGATAGGGATCAATGAAACTTGAACCGACTTAACCATTATACACCTAATCGTTATTACTAATAATTAAGAGTAAATAAACAGGAAATTACGAATGAACAAACTAATAGCCACAATCAGGAAATTTGGATTACTGCTTCAATTTAAAACGTAGTGACTAGTGCTGCACAATTAATCGCATAAAAATCTAAATCGCAATATGGATCTAAAGCGCAATTGTTTAATCACAAAACCAGCAATTTATTACAGGTCATGTATGCGCACAATGATATATGCATTTGTTTATTTTTTATTTTTTTATATATACAGTACTTTTGAGATTAATCTTAATAAGATGATTTGTGCCTTTATTTGCTGTTAGGCTAGATAATTTTGGATGCAAAATGGTACATTTAATAGTTCATAGTTTAAATCACAATCGCTATACAGTATGGGCCAAAATAATTGCAATGTAATTTTATTTATCAAATCATGCAGCCCGGTTAGCACTGTCTCCTTGCACCTGCAGGGTCTGTGTTCGATTACCGCACCAGGTCTGTGTGCACTATGCTTGGTACTGTAGGTTTCCTCCGGGTGCTCAGATTTCCTCTCACAGTCCAAAGACATGAAGATTTGGTGTTAACAAATTGCCAGTATTGCCACCTTATGTCCTAAGTCTCCAGGGATAGGCTCCAGCACCCCCAACTACCCTGTATACAGGATAAAGTGGTATAGACGGTGAGTGGTTGAGTGAGTGAGTGATCATGCATCATGCAGCCCTTCTACCGATAAACTTAAATAGAAATCTAAATCTACTAAAGCATATTACACTGAGATTCAGTGGTATCATCAAATATCGATCTGTTGCTTTAAGAATCCAAATCTTATCATATAGTTTACTGTACTTGCGTATTTGTCCATCTCTTTATCCAAATAAAAGCATATAACAAGCCACCATTTTTATCTTGCAGTTGAGGCAGGTCCTTATATTTGATTTACACATCAGGAAAAAATCGAATAAAATCGTGGCCAACCCTAAAACCTTCATGAAAAGAACTCTCCTTGATGTTAGCCCTAATGTTCTGGCCAGTCGTTGAGTGTGAGCTGTTCAGGAATGTGATTTACAGTACAAGGTCCAGATGTTGTATCCAAAATGATCAGCAACAAATCTTGTAGTGTGAGCATGTTTACCGCGAGCACATCGAACACTGATAAACAATCAGAACAACAACTATGGCAAAGAAAGAAAGAAAAAAACACTTTCTATGTGGATTGAGAAAATGGGCACAATCTTTCACCCTGCTCTCTGCTCTCAGTCACCGTTTGCAGCAGAGTAAACAGAACGCAAAGGAAAAACAACAGTGAAGGGACACTATTTGGCTGATGGACTATTCTTAGCATTGTGTTTTAAATCCTGCCCAGTTTATTAGAAACATCTTGTTGGTTGTAGAATATTATGGGTTTTCAATTCTTTTATATAGAATTTTCTTTCATCTACTGTGTGTGTAAATACATACATATACAGTATATACACAGATATAGTTGTAGGTACAATCTGTATATGCGAAACGTAAGATTGTACCTACAACTGAACCTTTTTTAGTCTAAGGCCAGTACTGCAGTGATGACAGAATGCAGTTTCTATGGGTTGCTATGGAAAGTTATCTCGTTAGAGACAAAACATGACCTTGGGCATCAAGGCACTGGTGTTTAATAGAAAAGATTTCTGAAATTGTGAAATTAAAACTCCAAGTGGTTACATCGAGGCTGTAGGCGTGAAGATTTAATAATAACCATCTGGATTTCTTTTTGTCTGCTTGCATGTTTTTTTTCTAAAGGTTTAATGAGGGAAAGAAATCTGACAGCGGTGTGCTTTAGTAGGTATAAAAATACTACCTACTCTGTGACACAAGCCAATCTCTGGTGTCTGGAAGCTCATGCATGTTGAAGTGGCTAGAGAGAGCTTTCCTCTGTGTGTGTTGCACCTTGACAGTGAGGGAGCAGCAGTTCAATAAGATGGCTTGACGTGGCTCTCCCTGGTTGTTGTTTTTATAAAAGACCTGTGAATTATGGGACTGGATTGGATTTTGGGGCAATTTGATTTTCAATTAAATTCAATGGCACTACTGTTTATTTTCTGAGGTGTCAGAAGCAGTTACTGTATGTCTTACATGTTTTAAAGTATTAAAAACTAGTGAAACATGTTATTTTACCAAGAAACGCACAAAATACCAACAAAATTTATTATGATGGTTATCTGATCATTCATCAAGACTCAGGGCCCGGCACACCTCGATGAAGACTGTGAAGATTACACGATGTCAAAATGGAAAATTGTGCATTTATCAAGTTTATACAACTTCCTAGGCACATCCCTGTCAGATCCAATGAGTCAGAACCGAGTTATGTCCGATCAGATTGCACCACACTCTTATCAGGTGCTTTGCATATACTTACTACATTGTCACGTTGGATTAAATACTGTGACATGGGCAGTGCTTTTCATCATGAAGCGATAGTGTGAGAAATTGGATCCATGACTTATACTAAATTGTCTGAACGTGACATAGACGCGCTGATAACCTGCTACATATATGACCTGCCATGGTCATAGCACAAGCCTGATAAGGTCGTTGCAAGAACTCCACTGAGGTCAAGACAACGCCATCCAACCATTCCCGTCCATGCCATGCTTGCAGTACATCAGTGAAGTCACTAAGAGGTGTTAGTTATGTCAATGACTGGTCGTTTCCATTGTTAATATGTTCTTATTAAGTTCTAACTGCATCTTGTTTCGATATCGTTCTCACTATGGTTTTTGAACATGTCCAAAAGTACAGTATGGCTGCTCCATGTCAGTGGGGACTTTTTTCATGATACGTCTCAGAAAAAAGTGTTTTTTGTTTGTTTGTTTTTTTTTATTTTTATGACCAGACATTTACGGTAGCTCCAATCCCACGGTGTTGTACAAGTTCGTACCGCTTTCTCCAAGTTTTTTGAAGACGAAGAGGGAACATGGCTCAGTGCGACAGTTAGAATCGATCATTAAAATTATAAAAACTATCCATCGTATTCCATGTACACACATGGACAAAATTGTTGGTACCCTTCGGTCAATGAAAGAAAAACTCACAATGGTCACATAAATAACTTTAATCTGACAAAAGTAATAATTTTTAAAAATTCTATGAATGTTAACCAATGAAAGTCAGACATTGCTTTTCAACCATGCTTCAACAGAATTATTTAAAAAAATAAACTCATGGAACAGGCCTGGACAAAAATGATGGTACCCCTAGAAAATACTGAAAATAATGTGACCAAAGGGACATGTTAATTCAAGGTGTGTCCACTAATTAGCATCACAGGTGTCTACAATCTTGTAATCAGTCAGTGGGCCTATATATAGGGCTCCAGGTAGTCACTGTGTTGTTTGGTGACATGGTATGTACCACACTCAACATGGACCAGAGGAAGCGAAGGAAAGAGTTGTCTCAGGAGATTCGAAAGAAAATTATAGACAAGCATGTTAAAGGTAAAGGCTATAAGACCATTTCCAAGCAGCTAGATGTTCCTGTGACTACAGTTGCACATATTATTCAGAAATTTAAGATCCATGGGACTGTAGCCAACCTCCCTGGACGTGGCCGCAGGAGGAAAATTGATGACAAATCAAAGAGACGGATAATCCGAATGGTAACAAAAGAGCCCAGAAAGACTTCTAAAGAGATCCAAGGTGAACTTCATGCTCAAGGAACATCAGTGTCAGATCGCACTATCCGTCGTTGTTTCAGCCAAAGTGGACTACATGGGAGACGACCAAGGAGGACACCATTGTTGAAAACAAATCATAAAAAAGCCAGACTGGAATATTCCAAACTAGCCACAAAGCTTCTGGGAGAATGTCCTATGGACAGATGAGACAAAAATGGAACTTTTTGCCAAGGCACATCAGCTCTATGTTCACAGATGGAAAAATGAAGCATATCAAGAAAAGAACACTGTCCCTACTGTGAAACATGGAGGAGGCTCTGTTATGTTCTGGGGCTGCTTTGCTGCATCTGGCACAGGGTGTCTTGAATCTGTGCAGGGTACAATGAAATCTCAAGACTATCAAGGGATTCTAGAGAGAAATGTGCTGGCCAGTGTCAGAAAGCTGGGTCTCAGTCGCAGGTCATGGGTCTTGCAACAGGACAATGACCCAAAACACAGCTAAAAACACCCAAGAATGGCTAAGAGGAAAACATTGGACTATTCTAAAATGGCCTTCTATGAGCCCTGACCTCAATCCTATTGAGCATCTTTGGAAGGAGCTGAAACATGCTGTCTGGAAAAGGCACCCTTCAAACCGGAAACAACTGGAGCAGCTTGCTCATGAGGAGTGGGTCAAAATACCTGCAGAGAGGTGCAGAAGTCTCATTGACAGTTACAGGAATCGTTTGATTGCAGTGATTGCCTCAAAAGGTTGTGCAACAAAGTATTAAGTTAGGGGTACCATCATTTTTGTCCAGGCCTGTTCCATGAGTTTATTTTTTTAAATAATTCTGTTGAAGCATGGTTGAAAAGCAATGTCTGACTTTCATTGGTTAACATTCATAGAATTTTTTTAAATTATTACTTTTGTCAGATTAAAGTTATTTATGTGACCATTGTGAGTTTTTCTTTCATTGACCGAAGGGTGCCAACAATTTTGTCCACGTGTGTATAACCCGCCTTAACATCACAGTCGTTTCGGACAGTATATATTTCCCTGCATGTGTTCACACACAGCTAATGTGAGCTTTCCTCTGGGCTCAGAAAGACTTATTTCTTCTTTTGTTATTTTTATTTTCTGCCAAAGCTGCAGTATATTTCAAGGGTCTTTTCAATATTAGACATTTTTATGTGAAGTTGAAAACTGACCCAACCAATCGATTGAAAACAAAAGATGGCAATAAATTGCATAATCAGTTTAAATGGCTCTAACTGCTAGGCAAATTAGTGTGATTACTATGGTTGTAACAAAAATATTAAATATAATTTTACATAGAGACATTACTACGATACGCTACCCATGTTAAAGAAAATGTAATAAAAAAAACATTGATAAAAAGAATTGAATGACCAAAAAAACTGCAGCAATAAAATTCCAGTATAGTATATTAATAAAATATATTGACACACAATTTATCATAATATACATAAAACCATAGTATCATATTGCCCAGTCCAAATGTCTTATTTCTTTTTTTTTTTAATATGCAAGTATCAGTGGTCCCCTGGTTTAAGGATGTATTATAAGAATTCATTAACAAAATATTCTAATATAAAGAGCATCACCTGTGTAATGTGTAAATCAGCATCCTTAAACCATGTACAGTGCCATCATTTCATTTCATGCAGTTCCCTCTGACATTACACTGAGGATTCACTCATTCCAACTACTTAAAATTGAAACTACCTCTCTCCCAAAATATTTATCATCATCTAAAAACACTGTCTCCCAGGCAGCATGGCTCTTTCTACCACTCTGAGATGTGCAAGACATGTTGAGCAGCCACATCTCTGTTTTAATGACATACAGTAGTTTCTAAATTAGATATAGTGAAGAAACCCTGGAATAATTTGGGATCCCGCTCTCAACATAAAAGGGATCTACTGCTATCTGCTGGACAATCAGAGAAGAGCTGCCACCCCGCACCCCCCACCCCCACCACTCCTTAAGAAGCATTGAAGGAAAAACAGTCAAGTAAAGCCAGTTGAACTCAATATCCACTAAAACTTTCTTGCACCACTCTAAAGATAATACCAAACATGGTTTTGTGCCCCAAGAGGGAAAAATTGATCATTTAAAAATATATAACCTAGATAATTTTTTTTAATGTGTGTGAACTATAAAATCTATTCCTGGAATTTAAATAATTTTCCACAGGTCATTTTTTTTACCAATGACTTTGAACATACAGTGCCTGCTTCTAAAACTACACTTTACCTCACTGAAGTTCTGGAAAATACCCATGCCATCAGGAACAAAAAACTCCAAACATGTGATAACCTGTTCATTCAGGCCCTATGCATGACTGTGCATCGCTTCATGTGCGTCCCTTCCTACCCTGATGCACCCACTGCTCTAGAATAGGCTCAATTTTGGCTCATCAGACCACATTACTTTTTCTGTTACTCCAAAGTCCAATTTTTATGCTCTCTAACGAATTGAAGCCTTTTTTTCTGATTAGTCCCACTAACAGTGGTTTTCACAGCTGTTTAGTCACAATCCTGTGCATTCTCATCATACTGAGTATGTGCGCATGAAATTGCACTTACTTTTAATACCAAACATGGCTATGGTTTTTCCTTTTTTGTACCATGCAACATCAGCAAGTGATCTCCATTCATGATTTTTTTTTTCCAACCACATTTCTTACACAAAGTTGATAGTTTGGTAACTTTCCAAGTTTTGATAATGTGTTGAAGGGTTCTTAACCCAGTTCCAGTTATTTCAAATCTTTTTTAGTTGTCTCTGCTTGATGCAATCCAATAATTTGACCCTTCTGAAATGGTGACCTTTTTGTTGGTCATGTATTATTATCATAAGCTTGTAAAACATGCCATGTACATGTTAATCACTACCAATCTGAAGATATTCAATATTATTCTAATTATACTGTGATTGCTTTTTTGTGGTCGAGATTATGCTAATATAGGAGCCTATACAAGTAAGACTGGGTAGAACTACAAGCCAGGAATACACTCCAGACAAGAAAACAGTGCTTCACAGGAAATCACACTCATACAAACAGAGTGGTACATTGTGGGTGGCAATGAAATGACAAACTGTCCGGGGGAAGAAGAAACACACACACACACACACACACACACACACACAGACGCACACACACATACAGACATAAAAAGAAACAAGCAAATAACCAGACAGTAAGCAACTGAAGCTCATGATCAGATTAATCTCTGGCCCCTGAGGCAGTGACATGACAAGCCATCTACTTTGCCATCTCTCAAATTATCTCTGTATTTGAACCCATAGAATTATAAACCCCATTCAAATAGTACAAAGCAATGTTAACAAGCCATCTAATGACATCAAAAGAAAAATAAGTGGAAGTGATCACTGCGCAAGAGTGAGAGCACGATCACATGTGCAGTCTCACCTTGATTCTGGGCATGGTGACAGTAGGAGGTCTGGCTTTAGCAATGAAGCTATAAGATGATCCACTCTCTACTAGGTTCCTGGTGTACGGCATGAACCTCTTCCCACTGGCCCCGAAGACAAAGTCGTCTCTTAAAGCATCTATCAAGACAATGACCACTCTGTTGTACAGCGGAGGAGGCACTTTGCTTGAGTTTGGGCTACTTCCTGCAAAACAAAGACAAGGTGATGTTATTGTCCACCTCCAGAACACAAGAGCAGACGGAGGAGATCAGATCGGATCGGATCACACAATGAAACTTGATCTTATAAACGCCATCTCAGTTATACGGCTGCTCCTTACCTACTACAGGTTCTGCTGGCACATCCGACAATTTGCTCTTTGATGATAAAGAAGATTTGATTGGAACTGGGAAGAACCCTCTTAAGAAAAGGGCAATGCCGACTAACTCAGTAATGAGACAGAACGCAGCGAACACGGAGGAGCTCAGCTTCATGTTGACGGACGGGTGTTGTTGAATTTTAGTCTTGGTTACTTGTTTTTATAAGCAAACAACCCGTCTGAAATAATCCAGCTATCTGTTTTACTCCACTTCACTGACCTTAATCCGAGACTAGTCAGGGGAAAAAGCAACGTACACGAGCAATGCTAATCTTCAGCAAGTCTACAGCTTGATTTTAAAGCGTCGGTAACGCGAGTGAGCGGAGCACAGGACCCTAGTCCCGATGCAGCAATCAACACCGCATTCCTAAAAGAATAAATGGAGTTTCAAACCAGTTGGATTTTGACATTTCCGTGTTGTGATTAAACGTCGCTACGGCAAGCGAGAGGGTCAAATGCGGCGCGAGGAAAGCTGAAGTAAGCGCGAGCGCCTCCAAGTGGCATTAAACAGAGTTTTATTAATAATAATAATAATAATAATAATGTTAGTTGGCACTTATGGAAACTTTCTGGACACTCAAGATCACCGTATCATATAGTTTCAAATTGCATGAAAGAAAAACAAGACAGTCACAGTAGCGCTGTTGTCTCGCACTTCCACGGTCGAGGGGTGCGTGGAATTTGCATGTTCTCCTCCCATGATTGTGTGTGTGTGTGTGTGTGTGTGTCCTGTATTGGATTGGCACCTTTCCAGAGTCATGCCCTAAATCTCCTGGGATATGCTCCAGGCCTCAGCAACCCCGTATACAGCATAAAGCGATAAAGACTTACATTTAGTCTTAATGCGTGGTTAAATGAATAAAAATGCTAGAGTAACTGCTTAATTTATAATATGGAAAATCCTACTAACATATTTCTTTAATTTTGTGGATTGGAGAGGGGAAAAGATCGTTATGCTGGTTTTACTCGATATTCTCTCTATATATTACTCTTCCTTGATGATGAGGTTTTTTATTAATCATTGGACTTTGCGTGGCTGCTTGCTTCTTCGCATCAGAGCCTGGCTTCCTGAAGGACAGGTTACGTAAAATGACAAACGCGCTTCCTGATTGGACAGCCTTTAGTTTCGTCATGTTATGGGAGATTCTCATTGGTCAGTTCGTCTCTTTTTGTGTTGATAGGCTGAGAAAGGAGTTTCGAAAAATCAGCGGCAGTTGAGGAAGCTGTTTGAGCTACTGATTTCTTCTTTTAACTTTACTGGCTTTTATTTAAGCTAGAACAGCAGCTTTATTGTTTTTTTTTTGGTGTAGTTGTTCCCTACTGGTGTTGGAATAATGTCGTTTTCAAGGGCTCCTTTGAAACGATTTAATGAACATATCGGTAAGTGTGACAAGCTTTCAGTGCTCTGTTAGCTGAGTTTTCGTGACACTTGTGTGTGTGTGTGTGTGTGTGTGTGTGTGTGTGTGTGTGTGTGTGTGAGAGAGAGAGAGTGTAAATACCCAAAATTATATCAAGAGTGATGTCCGTGGATTTAAGCACATAAGAGTCAGAAATTGCACTGAAGTTGTCTGAGCTTGTATTGATACTGATCACGAAGATGGTTCATATTATTGTGATTAATTCAACTGAGAAGCAGCTATAATTACCTGTTAACTGGAAATGAACTGAATCTTCAGTTGCTTTCTTCACTCTGCTTGTCGATTTGCATTATCTGTAAAATGGTATCTCGATTTTACACGCATTTAACTGGTAATCCCTAATGCTAGCTGTCTTAGCTTAACACCTAGTCTAACATTAATCATCATAAAGATTCTCATCTTTTGCAGTTAGTTTAAATAATGAATCAGACTACATGAGGTAAATCTGTAAACATCCTGGCCTCTTTGGAAACACGTGTGAGTGCATACATCTATTTAAGAGATCTGTGCTTAGATACAAGTAATTTAAGAAATGAAGAAATGAACCACTTTCTGGGTGGAAAACATTAGTACATTAGGTGACTGATACTGTACTGACCTTTTAAACCCTAACTTCAATGAAATGACTTTAATGATAAGCACAATATATGTAGCAAAAATAGCATGTTCTCTCAGAGCATAATTTAATCAATAGACACCTACTGTACGTCAGAAGCAATGTTAGTGAGTGGCACAGTGTTGGTTACAGGTTATATAACTATTGGTAGAGTTGTTTAGGCTATCTGGCTTTAATATGTCACAGACCGTCAGTGAAAACAACAGTCTTGGAGACGTTTATGTTGAAACCTAATGACTGTGCAAAACGTCTTAAGCCATGCCTCATTTCTTCATATTTTGCTTCCAAAGAGCCGGGCTGCTGGATTGTTTTTGTTTGTTTGTTTGATTGTTTTTTTATTCTCATCAGAGTACTCGCAGAACTCTCATCTTCTCTCCAGTCCCTGTACCTAACCAGTTTCAGATGATATTTTGGTTTTTTTAATCCACACAGTGACCTATGAATCATTCAAGCATTAAATAAACATTAAATGTAAGGCATGAACCAGTGAGAAATGGGTACATTAGTATCCTGGTGATGCTGAATGCTCAGTGGTTGGAACAGCTAAGGGTGTGAAATCTGCTGCTGCTGAGGTTGTTTCATAATTAGCCAATTTTTAAATCGTATCTTTAGGCACTTTATGGCCCGTCACAATAAAACATTTGTTTATTTAATATAATAACAATTTAATATGAATAAATGAATAGTGGCTCAACACCTTTTGTGCAATACTGTGTATCTTGACATCAATCCCGGCTTCTTCTTATAATTGCATCTGGATGTTCCATGGTTCTATTTTCTGATCTGTTTATTTGTGTTTGGCAGGCTGTGCACCACCACCAGGTACATATGAGCTAAAGCCTGGCGAAGTTAAAGGTGCTGCTTCGTTCCACAAGGCCGAGCGCTTCAGGCCACAAAAACGTGAGAGACGGACTGCTGTTTTAGTTTTCAAAATTTGCATAAAGAACTGGCACTTACCTTGAGATTTTAACAGACACACGTGCTGTGATCTGACCTCATGATACATTTGTCTCTTCCTGGTTTAGTCGGACCACCCATCTCCAAAGATGTGCCCATTTCTCCAGTGCGCAGGACTATGTCAGTTGATGGCTTGGTAAGTGTTTAAGATCTGTGCACTGCTTGAAATCATAAACCTTCCTGTTTGTGTGTTACCCATGTCCTTGTTTCCACACAGACTGACAGTTCAAAAAAGGACAAGAGCAACTTTCAAATTGAAATGAAACAACAGAAGTTGCTGGAGAAAGAGGTACATATTACAAGAAATAATGGATTTCTCAGGGAGGTCTTTTCTCTACATCAGAGACGCCGCTTTATAAGCGCTGTTTGTAGATGGCTGTGTGTTGCTATGCCTTTTGAAAGTTCTCTATCCTGATGAACACTGCTTTACAGATCCGGTCGCTGGTTCAGCAGAGAGGAGAACAGGACCGCAGGCTTCAGGCCCTAGAGGAAGAGCTTAAGAAGCTGGAGGCTAAACTGCTGGCTGCTGTGAGAGAGAAGACTGGCCTCGCAGCCAGTGTGGCCTCCCTTGAAAGACAGCTCGCTGAGTTACAGAAAACCAACGAGTTCCTCAAAACCAAGGTTGGATTTTATTGAGATTCTTTTGTTTTAAGGGAAGGTTTAGACCATTCTTGATTAGAAACGCACAGTCGAATTTTCCGAACACTTTGTGTTTATTTATTTTTTCGTACCTGTACAGGTTTCTGCAGATATTACAAAGAAAAAAATCAACTCGCTGTCTATGGAGCTCATGGAAGCCAGAAACAAACTGGATGCTAAGGAGAAGGTGGGTTACATTCATTTAATCTCAACCAGTTATCTGATTAACATTCTTTAACATTTGTCTGTTTTAATGAACTTGTAAGTTGTGCACAGCTCAAATAATTTGGTATTAAATCTCCTCTTTGGAATTTATTATTTTTTTTTTTAATAGGAACTAAGTTTCCTCCAGATCAACTCAGAAGGCAAAGTAAAGGTCTTGGAGGCTGATCTTCAAGCTTCAAGAGCAACACTTAATGCTATTAAGGAGAGAAACAAAGATCTCGGTTAGCATAGATTTCTTGTGTTTGTGTATGTGTGCTGCATGATAAGTATGCACCCCTAAGAAAACAAATCTCAGCAGAACTGCTCTGCAAAAGTTTACTTTTAATTGCTGTTTCTGCAGAGGGCCTTCACAAAGAAACTAAAGTTCACAATGAGGAACTGGAGAAGGAAATGGATAGGCTGCATGGTAGGTGCTGCGTTTGTGTCCTGGAACAACAGCCCAGAATTCGATCATGTAGAACCCTCCCGTTTTCATTCTCTATAACTTATCTCCACCATCTTTGATTTCAGCTATTATACAGGAGCTACGGGAGGAGTGCAAAGTGCTGCAGCGCTACCTTGATGCTGCAAATGATGACATGCAGGTATTATTTTGGGGGGGAAAGGGATGCACCAATATTTATAACCAATTCTCTGGGGCTGGATAATGGTAGGGTGTGTCTGAATGAAGATGAAATTTAAAAAAAATAAAAAGAATACATTTAATTTAAAATAATAAATTTTTACAGATTATTAAATTCATAAATACAGTACTTATTGAAAATATTCAGAATCATTTAAATACTCAGGAATTTGATTACATTGTAAATTGCTAAAATTGTAGATTATTTTCAGTACATATGTATTAATTAATCTTTCATTATACATCATATATATAATTTTTAAAGGTTTATCTATTTATTGTTTTTGGTCCCGTGCACTGTAATGATACAATATCTTTGTAAAAATGTAATATCACAGCACACTGTTTAGACCGAGGAAAAAAAAGGAATCTGCGAATATATATATATATATAATTTTTTTTTTTTTTTTTTTTGACTGTCTCTAGCTCTGATTTAAGGTGCACATTTACTGTGGCATTGTTTTGACAACCCTATACAATGTCATAGGATTTATTTCTATCCAAAGTAGCATCTGTGGTGGCCAGTTCATAATTGGAAATGATTCCCCATGGTACCAGGAACGCACCTTCATATTTTAAGCCTGATTTTAGTTTTGCTGGTGTTGTCCTGGAACATGAATGGTGCCATAAGGAAGGAAACATTCATTGTCCATTCAGGTAGTCAGCTGGCTTAATTTTATTACCACAGAACATTACTGAGCGTATACCTGACCAATTAAAGCAATGCCAGTGCATGGTGAGCCAATGCTTCTTGAGGTTCCCAAAGTGTAATCCTTGTGCCCTTTAACTTTTTTTTTTTCTGATAGCCACACATCATTCACTCACTCACTCATCATCTATACTGCTTAATCCTGTATTCAGGATCACGGGGGGGCCTGGAGCCTATTCCAGGAGACTTGGGGTACAAGGTGGTGTACACCCTGGACAGGTGCCAATCCATCGCAGAGCACAAACGCGTATACACACTACGGCCAATTTGGGAATGCCAATTAACCTAACCTACATGAAACCGGAGTACCCGGAGGAAACCCACCAAGCACGGGGAGAACATGCAAACTCCATGCACACAGAGACGCTAATCAAACCCGGATCCTGGTGGTGCAAGGCGACAGTGCTAACCACTACACCACTGTGCCGCCTGCCACACATCATGTGCCATGATGATGCATTACCAACTTGATGGCTAATGAAGTTTTAAGAGAAGTACAGACAAGTGTTTGTCAGCACACACCAACACAAAAAAACCTGCCCTATTGTATTTAACTAAAATCTTAAACCTAGTATGCTTTATTGTCTCCAAGTTGAACATCCTTAACCTTACTGTTAAGTACTAAAGTGCTACTAAATTTTACTTTCAGTTTTCTAGATTCAGTTAAGCAATTTGTCTTCTTCAGGATCTTAAGGCTAAACTGCAGGACAGGTCTGCAATGGAGCGTCGTGTCTCAGATTCTCAACAGCAGCTTGGGTAAGTAACTCCCCCTTCCTTAAGTAAGTGCATCTCCTGAGAATGTTTTTCTGACGCAGAGCATAATTCAGTGTTCCGCCTTTTGCTTTATGCACAGGGAGGTGGAGCAGAAGTTGGAGCAGTGTGTGGTGGAGCTCCAGGAGTCTCAAAGTGTCCTAAAAAACAAAGAGCAGGAGCTGCAGAGGTGCCAACAGGAGCTTCAGGAGTGCCACAGCACTCTTGATGAGCGGCAGAGAGAGCTAGAGCGTCACAAGAGTGAACTGGAGGCCTCTCGGGCTATGCTGAAAGAGCTGGAGGAGAAGAGCATACAGGGAGATCAGGAGCTCAGGGACTCGCAGAACACGGTGAAGCACCAAGAGCAGGAGCTGTGCCGGGTGAGGGAGGTGCTAAGAAGAACGGAAGAGGAGTTGGACCAGCGTGTGGCCCATATGAATGAGCGTTGTTTAAGCATGGAGGATGAGAGGGGTGAGCTGCTCATGTGCTTATGGTGGAATTGTAAATGCTAGCATGGGACACTTCTTTTACTCTGTTCTGAAAATAATTCTGTATATTACACTTCATTTTGACTAAACATATAAAGAGTTGTGCATTTTAGTTAATAATGGAATAATCTGAAGAACGCTCGTACTTTGTGCGTGAACAGCCAGGACACAGGAGGAAGGGCTGAGGAGAGTGCAGGAGCTACTGGCCGAGGTGAGCTCACTGGAGGAGAGCAGCAAGTGTGAGAAGGAAGCTCATGACCAGTTGAAGCAGCAGCACTCTGCTCTTGTTGAACAGCTTGAGGAAGAGAAGGTACCATACTGTTTCCATTATTCTTTCCTTTTACTCACTCTTATTCTGTAACTGCTTTATCCTGGTTGATTAGGTTGATTATTAATTCATTAAGACTTTTGCAGACTGTATTTTAAAAATTAATTAAGCCAATGTATGTTTAATCCTTAATGCGATAAGTCCCAAACATTGATATGCACCCCCCCCCCCCCACCACCCCACTCCAAAGGATTTTCTTGAAGACCTTGTCGATTCCTCTGTCACAGTTCTTGTCTGTCTTTTTTTTTTTTTTTCCCCCCCCCATTATATTTATTTACATGCAACAGAAAATGGATGCAATCTAAGCAGCTTATTTCTGTGCTTGAATATCTTCAGTGCTGGCTCCAATTTCCCTTAAAGTGCCCATTCTGCAACACTAATAACCTTTTTATATATATATATATATATATATATAAAATTTTTTTTTTTTTTTTTTTTAACAGCCTGAAGCATACTCATGAATTAATTAGATAGTCCTTCACACACATTGACAGATTTCCATGCAGCGTTTTACTTTTTATTAACCTTGACATTTAAGTAGGAAATGATGCGTGCACATTTCAAGTCCCATTTTATGTACACCCTATTTATAAGTGAACCTTAATTTCAGCGCCAATAACTTCTATAGATTGCCAGGGTGTGTAGGTGGGTTTTTTTTTTTTTTTTTTTTTTTTCTCCTTCCTAATGTGAAATGTGCCGGCAGGCTCGTAATGATTCCCTATCCAGCAAGATGGCATCTCTGCGTGATGACCTGGACAAAGAGAAGAAGCAGTTAGAAGAGGAGCTGGAGGAGGTGCTGGAGGAAGTGAATTTGCTTGAGGAGCAGGACAAGCGCCTGCTGGAGACCATCCAGCTGCTGACACAGGAGAAACACACTGTGGAAGGAGAATTGAACAGCACTCGTGAAGAACTGGAGAGGTGAGATCTTGCTGATAAGGAAGCAGGCTGTTGTTTTTTTTCGGGGGGGGGGGGTTCCCCCCCATAGTCCCTGGATGGTCAGTGGTTAATGAGGTTACTGGTTTCGTAGGAACAAAGCCGAGACGAAGACTTTGGAAGAGGTTTATCAGGACAATGTGAAAAAGCTACAGGATGACCACAACTCCTCCCTGGGAAAGATCGGCGACATGGCCACTGAACTAGTGAAGTAAGTACTGAGCCCAAGCACTTAAACACCCTGACTTAATTCAGAGCATAATATTAATCTCCCACTCCTTTCAGCGCTACACAGGCTCTGAGCGTGCAGAGAGAGCAGGATGAGGCTCGTGTACGGGAGCTGAGGGAAGAGCTGAGCAGAATCACTCAGCAACTGCAGGATGAACAGAATAAACTCCTACACCAACAACATGCTCAGGAAAAGGAGAGGGAAGAGTATGCCAGGTCAGATACACACTCGGATGCAGCAATATGCACACACAATTGTACAGTTGCATTACTTGTTCTGAAGTATAATATATTATACCAGGATGTTACTGGAGGTCCAGACTAAGCAGGCCCAGTGTGAGACAGACTTGAGAAAGGCCAAGGAGGAGCTGGGACAGGAACAGGAGGAGAAACGACAGGCCCTGGCTCAGCTAGAGCAGACCCTGCAGCATAGGAGGGAGTCGGCAGAAGGCAAGGATCAGGAGGTGAAGCTCCTAAAGGAACAGTTGGCGACACTGAAGCTGGAGAAGGAGAAGCTCCACCAGCAAATGGAGCAGGAGAAAGAGCGATTCCACCACCAGATGGAGCAGGAACGACATGACTTTAACAAACAGCTCACTGAGGCACAACAAAGGTGAAGCAGTAATGCAGTTCCTCAATATTTCTGTATTGTCCTGGGACTAGCTGTGTGGGATTGATCAGGTTGGATTAAATTAAAATGAAACAATATTGAGGCCAATTTACATTCAATAGATGAAATATATTTAGGGACTTAATTCCCAGAAACCGGTCATGGTACAACACCACTAGAATCTATATCTCATAAAAATAAATAAATAAATTCCTGTTTCAGTGGTCTAAGCAAAGTGCACCTGAGACTGTAAGTTTATCACTGTGAATAAGGAATAGTCATTAGAATGATTGCGTAAATCTGAACTGAATTAACCCTCAGAGCGTTTATTTATTTTTTAAATTATTGTGCACAAGTTAATAAGTCAGAATTATTAGAATTCAGCCACCTTGTGGTATAAAATACCTTGTTTATTACACCATTCAATTAGATGTCAGTTTAATAGTCACTTATAGGCTGTTATTTGTTTTTCTTTACAGTCGGGCATCAATGTTACCAATTACTCCATATACACTTCTTGGTCCAAAAAAATCTCTCAATGTTTACGACATGCAATGCTGTGGCAAATTAATGTGTGAAAAGATGTATTGTGGCGTAACTATATATAGATAAGTTTAACCCCCCCCCCCCCCCCCCCCCCCCCCCCCGATAAATCCTTTTTAGTTTGCTTAACCTTTCCCCAATTTCTTACAGCCCATCAAATGATGAAGTTGAGCACTGGAGGAACTTGTATGAACAGCTATATGCTAAAGTTAAACCTTTCCAGGTGAGCCTCAAATCACTTCCATCAATGAAAATATTTTTGGAAACTCCTGACCCTACCCCCTAAAGAAATGGTGTTGCTGATGCTGGCTGTCCAGATGCTCCCTGTTGCTTTTTACCATGCCTCCATGTTACTTTCCTTTTCTTGGTCCCCAGGAGCAGCTGGACGGCTTCGCTGCTGAGAGGGACGCGTTGCTCTCAGAGAAAGGGGCCACTCAGGCAGAGCTGAATAAGCTGGCAGGCGCCTACGCCAGCCTGCTGGGCCATCAGAACCAACGACAGAAAATCAAGCACATGGTCAAACTCAAGGAGGAGAACTTGGCACTTAAGCAGGTCAGCTTTGCCTTGTTTGTGTGTTCGTCTTGCTGAGTGTCTCCATATGAGGGCGAAAAGTGAGTTTCCTGTTTTGTTTTTACAGGAAGTGACTCAGCTGAGGACACAGGTGGGGAAGCAGAAGAGAGACCTGGAGCAGCACAAGACCAGTCAGGCACCTCGCCGGTTTGATCCCAGCAAAGCTTTTAAACACGACCATAAAGAGAACCAACAGCCTGTGGTGCCTCTTAGATAGAGGGAGGATTTACAAATCGGTTACCATCTTAATCAATCAACAGATACAAGAATACATGATGTGTTGTCACGTTGCAGTTTCCATGTTGTGTTTTGTGAGGTTCATGTATATTCGCTCACTCCCAGAATTTAGAGTGCCGGGGTTTTTTTTTGTTTTGTTTTTTTCCAGGAAGAATCTGTCAAGGAAAGTGAATTACCAGTTTTTGTTGCCGTTTGTCTGTGATGTCTTAATGCAAGCGTTGGGGGAATTCCTTCTACACTTGGTGTTACTGTTCTCTTTGGGATCTGCACACTAAGGGTGTTTATTTATATCAGCTTGTATTATAATTTGGGTCACCAGTGCTGTGGGTCGTAATATGGGAGTGTATATGTATATAATTTTTAACTAATATTTTAAGCAACTCTGTTTCAGGTCTGGTTACCCAACAACTATAGTGTGTGTGGTCTAGTCTACTGTTAAGATTGAGTTGTGTATGCTCATCCATTATCTTCATTACATTTCTGATTCATTTTCTAACCTTTGAACTTGGTTACAATCTAATTTCGTAGTCCTAGTAATCCAATTTATATTTTCAATCCAATTACCCGACCAATTTCAGCACTTTTCATGTACCATAATATGATTGCTTGGCTGCTCTTTTCTTTTGTCTAATGCCTGACTTTTGAAAGGTTTTTATCTAATCTTTGTTTTTATATATGTAATTGTTTTGCTATGTAGAACAGTTAAAAACAGTTATTTTAAAATAAACGAAAATTGCATTCCTACTACAGTTGTTAATTTTCCCTTCACCAGTGTTATCGTACTGTTTATGGAATGGTATGCATCAAGTCAAAATAAACAAGGGTCGTTTCGTCTTAATTTATGGAAGCATTTAGTACATTGTTTTCCACAGTGCAAAAAAAAAAAAAAAATGAGCGACTGTTTAACTGTTCCCTGTGAAAGGGTTAATAAATCTTTTCAAGATATTAAACCTGAATCATAGTCTTGGTTACTTGAAATGCTTTCCAACAGAGGGCACTGAAGTGCAATAATTCAAGGCTTCATGCATTCTGTTCTTGACACAGTGCAGGGTCATTGTGTGTTTTACCCACAACTGATTATGCACATTTGAGGTTTTTGTAGAAGATTTGGAACTGTTTTATTGTGGCATCTTGAAAGTGGATTTGAGAACCCTGGCTGGAGAGGAAACTGGAAACTAAATTTCAATCTTTCACAGGGATATTTCCGATGCATCCACATGCTTATGTTTCATTTTATGTTGCCTAATATGACTACTACAATACTAGTAATATTGATTGATCATGAATTTGGCAGGGCATTCTTGGTCTGACTGATGTGAACTTTTATTTTTTACAATTTTAATCCCCACTTGAACACAAGCATGATGTCTCCTCTTGGTTCAGAAGCTATTATTGAATGATGCTATTAGAGGTTAAGTACTGTACTTGGAAACTGCTTCATTACATGCATTTAGTTGAACATTATCTAAAAGCAAGATGCATTAACACTGCCTAGTGAAAAAAAAAATCACACCCTTTAATAATTCCTTGAACTGCCTTTAGATTTAATAACAGCACACATTCACAGTAGTATTGTTATTCACCGAGATCTTGGAAGACTGAATAATGGAAGAGTTGAACCACTCTGTAAAGTCTTTTCCAGCACATCACAAAGAGTTTAGGACAATGGGGTTAAGGTCACTTCTATGGTGGCCAATTCGGGGTGAAATTATAACCAATTTTTTAACAATTTGTGGCCATGGATTTTGGCATTGTCGTCTTCGAACGTGCCTGTGCAATCAGGAAAGAAACAAATCCTTTGATAGAATAACCTGGTCATTCAGTCCAGTCAAATGAAAATGAAGTCAGACTTAATTTTATTGCCACATAACATTGGCAGATCATAACACTACTGTAGATTGAATGGCTTGTGCAGTAGTCACTATGCATGATGAGTGCATCGCTTCATGTGCTTTCCTTATTACCCTGATGCGCCCACTTCAGGCTACATAACCTGTTTCCATCGCTCCAAAAAGCCGCAAACTGTAGCTTTTTATTTTAGTCGCCTAATTAACACATTTTCTTATACCAACACAGAAGCTTAGTCCTAATCCTGTGAGTTTTTGTCAGTGTGTGTGTGGCAATACTCTTACTTTCACTATAAATATAACTGATTTCTGCTGTTGAGTTTTTTTTTTTATATATATATATAACTTTACAAGTGATCTCCAAACATTGTCGTTCATTTTTTTTTCTGACCACATTTCATCTGCAAATCATTGGTTTACCACTATTATTTTAGGTTTTATTAATGAGTTGGACAGTTTTTAACCCAGTTCCAACAAATTCTGCAATCTCCACCTTTTTTTTTTATACAGGACAGTAATTTAAAGATTTCGAAAGACAGTGTCATCTTATACATGATGACACGCTACATGTGTTTTTACACTGTTGCTTAATAAATGAGAAGTTACTCAGTGCATCAGTTAGGTTTAAAAGAATTGTTGATATTAATTGCTAAAATAAATATCTGGTTAAAAGCTCTTACCTATTTAAATGGCAGTCCATAAACTCTTCTAAGCTATAGTAATGACAAGGTCTAATACTTATTTGGATTTTTTAAGACATTCCTCTTGTACGCCAGCATCCAGTCAATACTTCAACTCTGGTTTCTAAATCTCAGTGTAATTTATTGCTCGCTGAACTTTTCGCTACTTGGCTTCAGAAATCACATCAACATCTTTCAAAAGTCAAGGTTGCCCAGTTAACATTGTTATTTCGCCACTTTTTCTGCAGGGCCTTTCTCACGTGTCATTTCCCTCGCTGACTCTGAGTCGACCTTGGCTTGACAGAAAATTGGAAAATCTTGCTTAAGGTAAGTCATTTCACTGAAATGTTTTCTGGGACAGGTGCCCTGAAATTTGGCCTTCCTGTCTCACTGTTCTGCCATGCTGTGTGGGACGGTAAGCCTCTGGCCCCTGACAGGGTCTCTCTGTATCTACACTCATCCTGTCCCAACAGTGACAGTCAGTAATTCAGCTCTGACCTTCGGCACGACCTCCCCTTGGCCTGCCATCCCTTAAACACTCATACGTGCAGAACTAGCATTAGCACTTTCGGGGTCTATTTTTAGACGTATCTTTGCTGAATACTAAAAGAGAGGCTCATAAAGGATGTCTTGATCTATGACCTGCTCTGAAATGACTTAGTAAATTGAGTCTTTTTTCCTCCTACCTACACATTGTCCTGCAGGCATGAGAAGATGATGAATCTGGTATGCTATGATAGAGTACGGTGAGGAAATGGCTTGACAGTTGAGAAAATGGTCGTGTTTCTTAGATATGATAAATCTCTGGGGGGGGGGGGGAATGACGAGACACACGCCTGGTCTTTTTTCTTATTTTTTTGCAAGGAAAATGTGAGTTTAAAAAGTAGTACCTAATTGCCCTCTTAGTCCCAAAACTGACAAGGGAGAAATGGCATATATATCACCAGAATTGATTTGTTGTCTCATTTTCCAACTGCCATGTGATCTTACATTGGATTGATGGTGGTGTGAAAGTATTTTTCACCTGAAAATGAAACCACATTTGCCTTCAGAGATTTGCAGGTCTCATGAGTCTTTTCTTGGCTACTACCTTGCAAATAGTGCAAAACAGCAGTGAAGAATGTGCTTTCTTATGAATATGTTGCAATAACACACCTTTTACCTTTTGACTGATAAGATTATAGGTCTGTGCACATGTTTTCTCATCTTTTCATTTATGAAGTTCTTCCATAGGAGTAGTAGTAGTAGTAGTAAGAGAATTCAAAGCATTTTCAAACAATTCATTTAATTTAGCAAACTCAATTTGATCACAGGTTTTGGCAAAATTTTTGCTGCATTGTCGTGTCTTACTTTTCGACTAAAGCACTGACTGTTGCAGGGTACTTCATCTATTTAACAAATAAAAATGCAACACAGAAATACAAATAAAACCACAAACAGGTGGTTATATTACATATTGAACAAATTTGACTGAAAGTTTCACAATGCATCTTGTCGAGACTGTGAGAGTCTGTCTATCAAAATTTCTGAGCCACCTTTTCATATTTTTCTTTCAAAGAGCCAGACTGGCTCATATTTTTTAAATGTAGAGTCTTCAGGAACAGTTCTCCAGGCTTCCTGAAGGACTTTAGGCTTTCATTTCATTTTCAGTCCAGTCGATCCCTTTACCTGATCATTCTGAGAGGAATGTTTTTGTGTGTTAAGCTGCACAGTGACTTATTATTCATTCGGGTATAAAAACCCATATACAGTGGGATGCGTAAGTTTGGGCAGCCTTGTTAATCTTCATGATTTTCCTGTATAAATCGCTAGTTGTTACAATAAAAAATTTCAGTTAAATATATCATATAGAAGACACATACAGTGATATTTGAGAAGTGAAACAAAGTTTATAGGATTTACAGAAAGTGTACAATAATTGTTTAAACAAAATTAGGCAGGTGCATAAATTTGGGCACCACAAAAAAGAAATGAACTCAATATTTAGTAGATCCTCCTTTTGCAGAAATAACAGCCTAAAACGCTTCCTATAGCTTCCAATGAGAGTCTGGATTCTGGTTGAAGGTATTTTGGACCATTCCTCTTTACAAAACATCTCTAGTTCATTCAGGTTTGATGACTTCCGAGCATGGACAGCTCTCTTTAACTCACACCACAGATTTTCAATTATATTCAGGTCTGGGGACTGAGATGTCCATTCCAGAACGTTGTACTTGTTCCTCTGCAAGAATGCCTTAGTAGATTTTGAGCAGTGTTTAGGATTGTTGTCTTGTTGAAAGATCCAGCCCCGGCGCAGCTTCAGCTTTGTCACTGTACCCTGGACATTGGTCTCCAGAATCTACTGATATTGAGTGGAATCCATGCGTTTCTCAACTTTGACAAGATTCCCAGTCCCTGCACTGGCCACACAGCCCCACAGCATGATGGAACCACCACCATATTTTACTGTAGGCAGCAGGTGTTTTTCTTGGAATGCTGTGCTCTTTTTCCTCCATGCATAACGCCCCTTATTATGCCCAAATAACTCAATTTTAGTTTCATCAGTCCACATCACCTTATTCCAAAATTAAGCTGGCTTGTCCAAATGTGCTTTAGCATACCTCAAGCGTCTCTGTTTGTGCTGTGGGCGGAGAAAAGGCTTCCTCTGCATCACTCTCGCATACAGCATCTCCTTGTGTAAAGTGCGCCGAATAGTTGAACGATGCGCAGTGACTCCGTCTGCAGCGAGATGATGATGTAGGTCTTTGGTGCTGGTCTGTGGGTTGACTCTGACTGTTCTCACCAGTCGTCGCTTCTGTTTATGTGAGATTTTTCTTGGTCTGCCACTTCGAGCCTTAACTTGAACTGTGCCTGTGGTCTTCCATTTCCTCAATATGTTCCTAACTGTGGAAACAGACAGCTGAAATCTCTGAGACAGCTTTCTGTATCCTTCCCCTAAACCATGATGGTGAACAATCTTTGTTTTCAGCTCATTTGAGAGTTGTTTTGGGACCCCCATGTTGCTACTCTTCAGGGAATATTCAAAGAGGAGGGAAACTTTTGAATATTTAAGGGAAACAATTGCCCCCCTTAAATACGTTTTCTCATAATTGGATTCACCTGTGTATGTAAGTTAGGGGTCACTGAGCTTACCAAGTCAACTTGAGTTCCAATAATTAGTTCTATAGGTTTTGGAATCAATAAAATGACAACAGTGCCCAAATTTATGCACCTGCCTAATTTTGTTTAAACAATTATTGCACACTTTCTGTAAATCCTATAAACTTTGTTTCACTTCTCAAATATCACTGTATGTGTCTTCTATATGATATATTTAACTGAAATTTTTTATTGTAACAACTAACGATTTATACAGGAAAATCATGAAGATTAACAAGGCTGCCCAAACTTACGGATCCCACTGTAACCTAATGCATGAACAAGTAAAAAAAACAAAAGATGATGATCAGGCCTGTGATTAGTTTACTGGTGATGCTGAATACTGAGTAGTATGAGAGCAGATGAGAGTGGAGATGAGGTTGCTGCCGAGGTTGTTACATAAACAATAACATTTTAAATTGTATCTTTAGGCACTTTGTAGCCTGTCACAGTAAAGCACTTTTTACTATTTTTTTATTTAATCTACATAATTTAATTAAACATGGGGTGAAATGAGGGGTGGCTCCAGACTTTTGTATAATAAGGTTAAACCTTGGATTGCGAGCATAATTTGTTCCAGAAGTGTGCTTGTATATCAAAACACTTGTATATCAAAGTGAATAAGAAATAATGGAAATTCTGCTGATTCGTTCCACAGCCCAAAGTTTCTAAGTTAAAATTTATTTAAAAATCGTCTTACAGAAGTTAATCGCAATCCAAGGTTCCATCGTACTGTAGGTCTTGACAACACTGCTTTCTTCTTATAATTGCTTTTGTATGTTCCATGGTCCATTTTTCTAATTTGTTTATTTCTATTTGCCAGGCAGTTCATCTCCACTAAAGCCTGCCGATACATTTAATTTAATAAGATGAAATGACGCGAGATCAAGACATTTTCACAGTACTGTATAAACCCCCATGATTAAAGTAAAACGTAGATTTATGCAAACAGTCATCGTCTTTATAATCTTTATTTATATGGCACTGACAAACTGCTCAAACAAATGACTTGTAGACTGTTTGTGGAAAAATAAATCAGAAAATGTCAGTTTGCATTAGATAGCCACTCCCTCCTACATCTGGATTTTCAACTGTGCATAGTTTACATGCAGTTGCAAAGCTAAGATAAGGCGAGTTAATTTAAATTGTGGAGAATTATTGTAATACCCTTGCATTTTTGTAACATTAAGCAAAAACAAAATCCCATAATAATTACATTTTTTTTTGACAAAAAAATTGTGATGAATCTATTGAATTATTTTCATTTCAGCTCTGATAGTTCTGGCACTACTTCCAGCCAAGTGTCATCTGCAATATTTTACAGGGAATTACATTCATAAACCTGGTATTAGTTCCACTGTTATGCTGATGACACACATTCGTTTGTTTCAACAAGTTCAGATGATAGACACCAGCTTAACAGGCCTGAAGAATATGTAAAGGGCATTATAGCATTAGAGGGGGGCTCATTAAAAAAAAGTGATAAGCTGTTGCATGGCCAAGGGTGGCCTGTTCCCTCATTATGCCATGACTAATCAAGCAGACTAATAATAGGCCTGGAGGTGCTTCTGAGTGTTATATGTGCATTTGGTAGCTGTCCACTCGACCTCTGACAATGAGGTGTCTAGGAGGAGGCCATCATCAGGTTGAAAAAAATAATTGAGAGACAGCATAAATACCGGGAAAGGATAATACCAATGTGAAACATTTTTATGAAGAAGGAATTAACTGGCAGTTTCAGCAACAGCAAAGAGGAAAACTGTGGATGATACATGGATAACCTCAGAATTTTATCTATGGTGATAAACAACCAGCTGCAGTAAAGGCCTTGAGAGAAAGGATCTTGAGGGATGAAACTCAACATTTGGTCATGTCCTTACGTTCCAGGCAGCTGATGACTGCAAAGATTTTTCATCCAAGTATTAAATCCAATTATTATGTGTACATTTATGTTAATTTGTTGCATTATTTATGATCGCCAAACTGTGGGGTGGGGGAATAGGCGGGGGTTGAAGGGGGGTTCACAGGTGTACAGTATATGTAATTTCTATAATTCCAGAATGGTTCATTTTAAACCCCTTTGAAACTGCATAAAAGCTCAAAGTTTGAATTTGCTCACATTATGTTTCATTAAAATTTAAAGTATGCCAAATGGCAAAATCGAATGTTTGTTTCACAATTTATGGGCCTGACTCCAGTACAACATTGCATCAAGGTCAAATAGTAAAAATAAAGTTCTCAAAAATTATTTAATATTTCCTTAACTATTAAATTATTAAATTTAAACCTGCACAACAACACAGAGTGTAAACAATTTTCAATGTCAATTTTATAATAATTAGTCAGGTGTGGGAGGGTGCGTAACGATTTATAAAAATAAATGGTGATGAATAAATGTCTCTTGTAGACATTTCACAACATAAAACTGTAATAGGTTAAAAGTTCAGCGAGTCATTCTTTAATAAATAAATATTTGCAATTGTTGACAAACTGCTATTGCACAAGAGGAACTTTGTAATTGTAACTTTGTAGCAGTAACTTTGTGTTGTGGTTAGCCACATAACGCCAACCTGTTACTGTTTTTTTTTTTACTATAGTGTAACAAGCATGGCTTAGTTATATGAGTCCTCATATACTGTATCATGTTGTAATATTGGACAATACATGAATTGCCACAAGGATATCAACTACTCTATATAAGTATAGACTTGCAATGTTTATTGTGACCATAAGGGGTTCAAGCTGCACTGTTGGGCTCATGAGCAAGGCCCTTAACCCCATAAACTCTGCCCCAACTTCCTAAGGGATATGCAAAGAAAAATATTCACTGTACTGTAATGTACAGTATATATGACAAATATAGATGTTTTTCTAAATAAAATATTCTTCTTCGTCTTTTCGACATTAAATACATTAGAATAACTTGCATTACAGAGTATTTATCAAGCTTAGCTAACTGTCAGGGTAAATATTGTACATTTACATCCAAATTCATGATTTGCATAAATATGATGATTATTTAAAATGCTGTAACTTTGCCACTTTTGTAAAAATACAGTAAATAAATAAATAAAATCTATGTAGTTGATGGTAGTCTAGTAGAACCAGGTGAATCAAAACTTCCTGTTTTTACTTCAATCAGCTATGTTGACTAATATATTATCATAATGCACTGTAAACCCTAATGCTCAAAGTTATAAAACATATTGAGTACTCACTCACTCATCATCTATACCGCTTTATCCTGTATTCAGGCTCACGGGGGCCTGGAGCCTATCCCAGGAGACTTAGGGCACATGGCAGGGTACACCCTGGACAGGGTGCCAATCCATCGCAGGGCACAGACACACACACAAACACTCACTCATTCACACACTATGGGCAATTTGTGAACGCCAATTAGTCTAACCTACATGTCTTTGGACTGTGGGAGGAAACCGGAGTACCTGGAGGAAACCCACCAAGCGCGGGGAGAACATGCAAACTCCATGCACACAGAGACCGGAATCGAGCCTGGCCGGGGATCGAACCCGGACCCTGGCGGTGCAAGGCGACAGTGCTAAGCACTACAAAACCGTGCCACCATATTGAGTACTGTTAACTTAAATAATTACAATTAGTTCAAATTAATTGACCTTGATGAGTATTTAGAACTTTTTGGTATTTATAAGTTTGTAGAAATGACACTTTTCAAGTTAGCTGAACAAAAGTGATATTTTAAGTAACTGTAACTACTTAAAACTTAAGTAACAGTAACTGTCATCTTAAAGTTCCACCAACGTAAAATCTTTCAGTCTAGTGATTTTGTGTCATCAGGGCAATAGGGCACTGGTGGCTGAGTGGGAGGTGTTTCACCTGCCATGTGAAAGGCCCGGGTTCGATTCCCAACAACTGGACAGAGTGCCTGTCCCAAGCCCAGATCAAGTGGGAAGGGTGTGTCAGGAAGGGCATCTGGCATAAAACCTGTGCCAAGCTTGTGTGTGGACCGGATTGTCTGCTGTGGTGATCCATTGCCTGGAGCAGTCGGAAGCCCAACAACAATTTATTTGATTTGCAACAACTAAAAAATATATATAACTGCTATTAAATAGTATGAGTTAGGCTACTCAATAATGCAAGTAAAGAACGTTTAATATGAATGAGTACAACAATCTCAAAAACTCATAGTTCTGTTTACTTAAAATTGGAAACATCATTACTTAAAAAATGAGATGTAACTAATTACCTCAAATTTTTTGAGTTTTGCCAACTTATTCGGGTTTACAGAGTGGGATGGATAGGAGGGAAGGCAAATGCTGTGCAAGTAAAGGTGGTAAGTCAATCCATGTGTATCATTTCTATTGTGCTATGGGGCAGGGTAATCAATACACACATGGAGGTTAATCGATGCAGTGTGAACTTCCACTGTTAGATGTCACATGCCATGCTCATGGTGGTGAATCCAGATTCAGCCCAATTATTTAAAAAAAAAAAGATGTCAGTTCTGATCTGAACTAAACACACAGGCTTCAGAGCATAGTCTTGCTGCACGAAGTGTACTATAGTGTCTTTTTTTTTTTTACTAGATAATTTTGATTCCATGTGAGCGCTTGGTTTAAAAATAGTTCACATCGATAACACTGAATCTAGCCCTCTCACCCTAAAAGTGCTCACTCTGCACTTAAACACACTCAGTGGGGTCAGAGGGCACTTCAGAAACAAGTCAGGCCTGTACTCTTATGAAGTAATGAGGTTTGCAGCAGGTTCATCCATGCTGAGGTCATGGGGATATACAGAGAAAGATCAAACCTACTTCATTCTACTGTATGTCTTCAGTTTGCTTATACACACATCGCACTGAAATTTAAAGAAAGTCATTAAATGTTCATGAAGGACAAAAACATCTCCAGTGACAAGACCAGCTTAACCACATTGCAGTTTCAGTTGGTGCTGTAATACACACAATTCCATAAATACAGTATATAGCAATACTGATTAGCAATATCTGTCATGTCACGCCAAGCCACAGCCCCGTCATGATCACCTGAGCATTCCTTTCATCTCACTCTCACTTCCTGTTCCCCACACCTGTTGTCTATCACTGACATAATTGCCTATCCTATTTAAGCCACGCTCTGACTCAGTCATGTCGCCAGTTTATTGTGCGCCTTACCCGCCTCAATTCACCAGCGTTTTCTTCCGTCTCTGTCTGTCTAGTTTCGACCTCGCTTTGTTTTTTCTGACCACGTCTCTGCCTCTCGATTTGGATTTGTTATTTGGATATTTCCCGTTGCCGATCTCTTACCTGCTTCCCCGACCACGATTTTGGATTACGGAACCTTCTCTCGTCACTCCGGCTACGATCTTCGCCTGCTCTCCGACCACGATTTATCCTCGCTCCCCGCTGAGCTCACGCTGTCATCCCTACGCCGGCTCTGTACGTTCCGGTTTCACTCTACGCCTCAGCCTTCTCGCGCCGGCACACAGCTCAGGTCACACGCCGGCTCTGCACACTTCCGCATTCCCCAGAGGAGCGCTGCATACTCCGGCTTCACTACGCTTCCGGCTTCTCGCGCCGGCACACGGCTCAGGTTACACGCCGGCTCTGCGCACTTCCGCATTCTCCGGAGGAGCGTCAGACACATCGCCCCTCGCCTCGGCGCACTCCTGCCGGAACTACTAGCTTTTGCATTACAGCAACGCTGTCCCTGTTCAATGCGGAGTCACCAATACAGCTTCAAAACATCACTAAGTGAATCACAAGCACTCTTTAACGTCACGTCAATCGGCATACACTCCAAACCTCAGCACTTGGATCCACAACGCCCTCTACCGAGCCTGACAGAATAAACTGGCCATTGAAATGGATCCAGCAGAGGCAGCTCACCTGAGGGGGGCATTAGAGAGTCAAGGAGCCCTCTTAGGCACTCATCAACAGGAGATTACTCAAATCACTAATACTTTGCAAACCATCACTGAAACTCTGCAATCCCTCTCCGCTCAGGTTCAAAACCGACCTCCTCCTGCACCCACTCCCCGAACCCCCCCTCCACCGGTATTTTCTCCCACCCAGGAGCCACGCCTCCCTGCTCCACCTACTTATGATGGGAACCCAGCTACTTGTCGTTCTTTTTTGTCTCAATGCTCCCTAGTTCTAGAATTACAGGCCACGTCATTTCCCACGGAACGCTCTAAGGTTGCCTACATTATCACCCTTCTCACTGGGAAGGCGAGAGAGTGGGGGACGGCATTATGGGATGCCCAAGTTCCATGTTGTTTTACATTTAAAACTTTTACGGATGAAATGAGGAGGGTTTTTGACCGCTCATTCTCAGGTCACCAGGCAGCAAGCCAATTACTTCAACTTCGCCAGGGGCTCCGTTCAGTATCGGACTACGCCATAGATTTCCGGACCCTGGCTCCCTCTAGTGACTGGGATGAAAAAGCTCTCTTCGATTGTTTCCTCCACGGACTCACAGATTCAATTAAAGACGAGCTGGCGGCTCGAGAGCTTCCTTCAGAATTACAGGGGCTCATTGACCTAGCGATCCGCATTGATGCCCGGAGACGGACTCGGCGAAGTGAACGTCAGCCAGCTCTCGCATCTCACACCTCGGTGCCTGTCTTGGTCACTCCTGAAACACCCCCTGAACCCATGCAGATAGGTCACACACGCATTTCTCCAAAGGAGCGTCAGCGTCGCAGAGACGTCGGCGCCTGCTTCTACTGCGGTCAGACCGGCCATGTCGTTCGAACCTGTCCACTAAAAGGTCAGGCCCCCCCGTAGTTCTGGGGATGCAGGGGGGCCCAGCTTCTTGTTCTTCCCCGGACCAGCGATCATGTTTCTCAGTAACCATCACTCACGGTGATCGGTCTTACGCTACTCATGCCTTAGTGGACTCCGGGGCTGACCAGAATCTAATTTCTGCTTCTACGGCCTCCGACCTCCGAATCCCTCTCACACCTCTGAGCCAACCCTTTACCGTTCAGGCCCTTGATGGCAGCAGACTCACCCCCATTACCCATCGCACCACTCCCATCACCCTACAGTTTTCTGGAAATCACATCGAGACCATCTCATTCCTTATTATCCAAAATGCTCATGCACCTCTGGTTCTGGGGCTCCCATGGCTAAGACTTCATAACCCCCACATCGATTGGGTTACAAGGAGCATCCTCGATTGGAGCCCCGCCTGCCTCTCCTCATGTCTACACTCAGCCCCTAGGAGCCGAATCTTATCCGTACCACGAGAGGAGATCCCCGACTTAACCAAGGTTCCCACTGTATATCATGATTTACGGCAAGTGTTCAGTAAGTCACGGGCCATCTCCTTACCACCCCACCGCCCCTATGACTGCGCCATTGACCTGCTTCCTGGAACCTCTCCACCCAAGGGACGACTCTACTCCCTTTCTCGCCCAGAAAGAGAGGCCATGGAACAATACATTAATGAATCACTCGCAGCAGGGATTATCCGTCCATCGTCGTCACCGGCAGGCGCAGGATTCTTCTTTGTAGAAAAGAGAGACAAGTCCCTCAGACCCTGTATTGACTACAGAGGCTTGAATGAGATCACCATAAAGAACCGCTATCCCCTCCCGCTGATGTCTTCTGCTTTCGAACTCCTTCAAGATGCCCATGTATTCACCAAACTTGATTTAAGAAATGCCTACCATCTGGTTAGAATACGGGAGGGTGATGAGTGGAAGACTGCTTTTAACACACCCACGGGCCACTATGAATACCTAGTAGTCCCGTTCGGTTTGACCAATGCGCCAGCCGTGTTCCAGGCCCTCATCAATGACGTCCTGAGGGATTTCCTCAATGTCTTTGCCTTTGCTTACCTGGATGACATCCTAATTTTTTCATGTTCTGTAAAAGAACACGAATGCCATGTACGCCAGGTCCTTCAGCGGCTGCTGGAAAACAAGCTCTACATCAAGGCTGAAAAATGTGAATTCCATGTCACCTCCACCTGCTTTTTAGGTTACTTCATCTCCCCTGATGGCATTCAGATGGACCCCACCAAGGTCAAAGCGGTTACGGACTGGCCGGCACCTTCTTCAAGGCGTGAGCTGCAACGTTTCCTGGGGTTCGCCAATTTTTATCGTCGCTTCATCCGAAGTTATAGTACGGTGGCAGCTCCACTTACTGCACTCACCTCTTCCAAGACTCCTTTCCGATGGAACTCTCTGGCCGAGGAGGCCTTTAAGGAACTCAAACGCCGCTTCACCACAGCACCCATCCTCATCTTCCCAGATCCCGCCCTTCAGTTTGTTGTGGAGGTAGACGCATCGGAGACCGGAGTTGGAGCCATCCTTTCACAGAGGTCCCCCAAGGACAATAAACTCCACCCTTGCTCCTTTTTCTCCCGTCGTCTCACACCCCCTGAACGGAATTATGGCATTGGAGACCGTGAACTTCTGGCAGTCAAGCTGGCACTTGAGGAATGGAGACATTGGTTGGAGGGGGCGGAACATCCCTTCCTCGTTTGGACGGATCATCGAAACCTAGAGTACCTAAAGACTGCTAAGAGGCTAAATTCACGTCAGGCACGATGGTCACTATTCTTCTCTCGTTTTCTGTTCACATTATCTTATCGCCCGGGTTCCAAGAATGTCAAGCCTGATGCCCTCTCACGACAGTTCCCCTCTTCCCAAGACACGTCCTCGCCAGAAACGATCCTTCCCCCCCCACTGTCTTGTGGCAACGACCCAACTGGATGTGGAACATCTCGTTCAGCAGACCCTCGAGCAAGAACCAGGCCCAAGTGTCGTTCCTCCCAACAAACTCTTTGTCCCTGCCTCTGTGCGCCCTCAAGTGTTGGACTGGGCCCATAGTTCCAGGCTGGCCTGCCATCCTGGAGTGGCACGCACCCTCTTTCTCCTAGACCAACGCTTTTGGTGGCCGACTATCAAGGAGGATGTTAAAAATTTTGTGGCTTCCTGCGACGTCTGTTCTAGGAACAAGAACACAAACAGACCGCCAGAAGGGTTACTTCGACCTCTCCCCATCCCTCACCGCCCCTGGTCCCACATCTCCATCGATTTTGTCACCGGACTACCACCATCACAGGACAATACATGCATCTTTACCATTGTAGACCGTTTTTCCAAATCAGCTCATTTCATCCCACTACCCAAACTCCCGTCAGCCAAAGAAACAGCAGAGCTCCTGGTCAACCATGTTTTTCGCCTTCATGGGCTCCCCATTGACATTGTCTCGGACAGGGGCCCCCAGTTCTCGGCCCAGTTCTGGAAAGCCTTTTGTAACCTCATCGGCGCTACCCCCAGCCTCTCATCTGGATTTCACCCTCAAACTAACGGCCAGACCGAACGGATAAACCAAGAACTAGAAAAGTCCCTAAGGTGCATGGCCTCTCGGGACCCGTCCTCTTGGAGCCGCTTCCTCCCCTGGGTTGAGTACGCCCACAACTCACTACCGACCTCCTCCACAGGCATGTCTCCCTTTCACTGCTGCCTAGGCTACCAACCTCCCCTCTTTCCCGCCCAGGAGGAGGAGGTGGCTGTTCCCTCAGCCCTAACATTTGTCCGTCGCTGCAAGAGGACATGGCTGCGGGCCCGCAACCATCTTTTGCGCACCGTTAGCTCCTTCCGGCGTCACGCTAACCGTCACCGATCATCAGCTCCAAGGTATCGGATCGGCCAAAGGGTAATGCTATCTACGCATGACCTTCCCCTCAAGACCACCTCAAAGAAACTCTCCCCAAGGTTCATCGGCCCCTTCACTATCAACCGCATCATCAACCCGTGCTCCGTTCGACTGTCTCTACCTCTCTCCATGCGCCGAATCAACCCCACATTCCACGTCTCCCAGATTCGTCGCCTGGTCTCTTGCCCACTGTCTACACCTCCCCAACCTCCCCCACCCCCCCGACTCATTGATGGGGGCGAAGCATTCACTGTCAGCAGCCTCCTCAAGTCTCGCCGCCGCGGACGGGGGATCCAATATTTAGTGGACTGGGAGGGTTACGGCCCCGAAGAGAGAACTTGGGTACCCGCCAAATTCATTCTAGACCGTTCCCTGATCACAGACTTCCACAGACTCCACCCCGAAGCACCTGCTAGAACGCCTGGGGGCGTTCGTAGGGGGGAGGGTACTGTCATGTCACGCCAAGCCACAGCCCCGTCATGATCACCTGAGCATTCCTTTCATCTCACTCTCACTTCCTGTTCCCCACACCTGTTGTCTATCACTGACATAATTGCCTATCCTATTTAAGCCACGCTCTGACTCAGTCATGTCGCCAGTTTATTGTGCGCCTTACCCGCCTCAATTCACCAGCGTTTTCTTCCGTCTCTGTCTGTCTAGTTTCGACCTCGCTTTGTTTTTTCTGACCACGTCTCTGCCTCTCGATTTGGATTTGTTATTTGGATATTTCCCGTTGCCGATCTCTTACCTGCTTCCCCGACCACGATTTTGGATTACGGAACCTTCTCTCGTCACTCCGGCTACGATCTTCGCCTGCTCTCCGACCACGATTTATCCTCGCTCCCCGCTGAGCTCACGCTGTCATCCCTACGCCGGCTCTGTACGTTCCGGTTTCACTCTACGCCTCAGCCTTCTCGCGCCGGCACACAGCTCAGGTCACACGCCGGCTCTGCACACTTCCGCATTCCCCAGAGGAGCGCTGCATACTCCGGCTTCACTACGCTTCCGGCTTCTCGCGCCGGCACACGGCTCAGGTTACACGCCGGCTCTGCGCACTTCCGCATTCTCCGGAGGAGCGTCAGACACATCGCCCCTCGCCTCGGCGCACTCCTGCCAGAACTACTAGCTTTTGCATTACAGCAACGCTGTCCCTGTTCAATGCGGAGTCACCAATACAGCTTCAAAACATCACTAAGTGAATCACAAGCACTCTTTAACGTCACGTCAATCGGCATACACTCCAAACCTCAGCACTTGGATCCACAACGCCCTCTACCAAGCCTGACAATATCTAATAACATAAATGTTTGATGAACTAATACTTAATATACCCCACCTGAATGATCTGCTTTTAAAATGTAATTGGTATGTTAATGTCCTTTAATGGTTGGATTTTTGCAGTAATATTACTATGCTTATACTGAAGTAACTTTACTCAAAACCTTGCATTTGCTAGTATCTGTACACTGTAAATATACTATACATTATTAGTTATGGTCTTGGTGTTTCAATGATTTCAGGTAAAGCTCTGTAATCATTCACAGCTTAGCCAGTTCAGACATAAGAGACTTTTATTATAGGATCCCGAACACTCATAAATTTTCATTAAGTTAAAGTACCTTATATCACAGTGTAGTTGAATTCTCAATTCAAAAGGTCTTTTTTGAAGAGAAAATTCCATGCCATCTTACATTGTTCAGATTAACTTATATACAACATAGATTAAATCGACAGAAAGGTATTTGCATTTGTGTTCCAGTTTTAATATCAAAATGTTTGTCTGGATATACTGTACAGTTGATTGCATACCTTGGAAGAATTAGCAAAATGTGAACCTTTTTTAAAATATTTTTTTTAAAAAAGAAAACACGAGTGTGAAGGCAAAACTAATCGATTTAATTTCTTATAGGAAACGAGTTAATATGTAAGGCATAACAGAATGCCATTATCATCAAACATAATATGACAATAAAGAAAATGAGGGAATAATCCCTGTTCATAAATTTGCATACTTTTAGTTCTTAATATCGTGTATTGCCACCTTTAGGATCAATGATGGCATTCAGTCTTTTGTAATAATTGTGCATTAGGACCTTAATTCTCTCAGGTGGTATAGCTGCCTATTCCCCTTGGAAAAATGCCTCCAGTTCCTTTAATGTTTTTGGTTTTCTTGCATGAGCTGCACGTTTGAGATTTCCCCAAAGTGTCTCATTGATACTGAGGTCAGGAGACGATGTCCACTCTAGAACCTTCACCATTTTCTGCTGTAGCCACTGGAGGGTACACTTGGCTTTGTGCATTGTCATGTTGGAACATTCAAGAGTGTCCCGTGTGCAACGTTTGTGCTGTATTGTCTGCCAATATTTTCTGATAACATGCTGCATTCATTTTGCCATCGATTGTGACCAACTTCTCTGTGGCACTGGGGCTCACACAGCCCCAAAACATAAGAGATCCACTACCATGCTTTACAGTGTACTTTTCACCATAAACATAGCGGTTATGGTTGTGACTATAAAGTTCTATTTTGGTCTCATCACTCCAAATGATTCCTGTGAGACTTGTCTAGGTGCTGACTGGTGTATTGTAAGCGGACTTTATTGTGGCATGGGAGCAGTAGCGGCTTTCTCCTGGCAGCTCTTCCATACAGGTCATTTGTGTTGAAGTACCTCCTTATTTTGCTCCTTGAAACAACAACCACACCTCTTTTTTTCCAGAGCAGCCTGTGATTTTCCTCAAAGATGCAGGCTAGGTTTTTTTTTTTTTTTTTTTTTTAAAGAAAGGCCTAAAAAACGACGTGATAATTAATGACCTCACTTGACCTCTATCCTTAAATAAGAAAAAGAAATACATTTACATTATCAGTCATATTTTCCAAGTGAATGGGAATGTTTAACAATTTATTTCAGGGTATGCACTTTTAAACCTAACTGCATTTCAGTCCTATATGGTTAATTTTATTTGACAAACAAAATAACTTAATGATCAGCAAAGGCCATAAACTAACATTAGCACTAATATTAATCAATTATGAGTTAATCACTGATGCTAACGTCACTATCCAAACAAAAAGTCTGTAGCTATTAATAATTTCCACATATATTAAAGTCATACTATTGTCATGTTGTGAGCTAAAATTGGTTATTTATACCTCATACTGCAGTTAACAGCTGATATTATCACTGCTGTGCTTTCATAGACACACTGGCTACACAGCACTCTGTAGTTGGAAGGAGCCAAATTCTTCCAAAAAGAAAAAAGGCGTGTCTATATACACATGCCTGCTCAGGTTGAACAGGCACAACTTCTCTGGTCATGATTTTCCCCCTATTATTCTTATTAGTGTCATTGACCTCAAAATACCTCTTAATTTTTGTATCTTTATTCCCATCATCAGCATGCAACCTATGGCACTTTACAGACATTAGACAGAATGCCTTTTTAAAAATCCAGTTGTTTCCAGTTGTTGAACATGTATAGAGCTACACTTGGCCAGCCAGTGGCAATCATTTACTGGTAAATGATGTGACTGAAACAAAATACTCCATTAGTGGAACGTTAATGTGTTCCGGATCCTTTTTATGTGCCGACGATAGTCACTATGTCATTATAGCAAGACTGATTTGATGTGGCATGGGCTGTTTGATTTCTCTGTATTTTTCTATTTCAGATGTCACTCTAAAAAGTCAAATATAAAAATGAACAAAGCCTTAGAAAAGGCATAGTGCAAGATTCTATTATAACTCCACACTACAGAATGTACATGTTTAGCACAATTATTTTAAATTGATAAAGAAGAGACTTGACTGACTTGGGTTGGGTTAAGCCTTTGTCTTGGTCTAATCTGCTTCCCTCTGGGTCATCGTGTGATCTGGAGGAAAAAAAAAATTATATATATATATATATATATATATATGTTTTTTTTCCAGATCACAGAATGATCTGTAATAAAACAATTTGCATAGAAATCTTACAAAAATAAATAAATAAAAAATTATATATACTGTATATAATTTTGTATTTATTTATTTTTGTAAGATTTCTATGCAAATTGTTTTATTATTAGCCACAGGTTTCTACAGTGTTCTGGTCACAAGCTATAGGATCATGAAATATACACGCAATGTGTATACTGTATAGATCATGCGTTTTTTTTTTAGAATACTAATGACCGTGTTCAGAAAAGTCATACGCCTTTTCTCTGACATTGATGCTGTTATAGCAGTTTCTAGGACAAAAACAAAAATGATTTAAAAGATTCAGACACAGACTATTACATGCCCACTAACCAGCTAGCCAAGGTGGAATACATGATTGAGTCTGTTGAATCCCAAGATGACTGGAGAAACGTTAAATATCACCAATGATGTAAGACCAGTATCATCACAAGCCAGGGGTAAAGATTGACATGCCTGATGATGCCACACCATTACAAGAGTTTTCCACAACTGTCACAGCAGATTTGTAGTTGCAACTTGTGATGTAGACAATTTTATATAAGATAAGGAGCAAAACAGCAACAATCACCTGATGATGTGAGTGCCTTTGTGACAGTAGATTAGAGCTTGGTGAACTTCAGTGGGAGAATTGTCTGTCGCTATCTACTGTGCCTTGGAGTGTCAAGGTGTGGGTCATGGTGGAGTGCTTCACTGGCTATGTCACAAACTTGGATCTAGCCAGCCTGTAGAAATTATCTCTCCATATTCATTGACAACTTGCCTGGAGTTTTTCTAGGCATGATGAGCCTTGGACTGGATGCCGATAGCACTGTTTGTGCTAACAGAAAGAGTCTTCCCAAAAACAAACATGTCCAACCTCCTCCTTTTGTAGGACACTAAGGCTCTCATGGTATTGTCTAATTACTTCAATGAGCAAACATCAGTAATGAGATGGAGGTAACCAGACCTAGGTTTTAGTGACAGCATACCTATCAAAGTACTTAAAACTGCATCAGATGGTTGAAAATGATCAGTTCCAGCACTGTTTAAAGAAAGGTGAAGGAGGCTCTTTTTATATGTCTTCTTTTTCTCTTCTTCTTTCTTATTCTTCTTAGCTGTCAGATGTTGCAATACTGTACTGTAACTTCAATGCTGCAAGGTGTGCTGAAGGAAGAACATTTACAGCTAAGTACATGGGTGGCTACAAAGAATGGTTGGAAGACCTGGCATAGGTACTTGTTACCCGAGTGACAGCAAGGATTTCTCCTCAACCAACAGTTCCTGAAGGAATCCACATCTGTGCAAATAAAACAGCGGTGAGGTTTTAACTGAGCGTACTGAAGAATATGGAGAGTTCTTATGGTAACTTGTCACATTCGCTCTTCTCTATTTTAATGCCAAACTCAGGAGCCTACAGTACATAAGATTTTTTTTTTGTTTCCCTCAGTGAGCA
This sequence comes from Clarias fuscus, assembly GCA_030347435.1. Lineage (NCBI taxonomy): Eukaryota > Metazoa > Chordata > Actinopteri > Siluriformes > Clariidae > Clarias > Clarias fuscus. Next base: position 21,516,157 of record CM059214.1, on the reverse strand, counting down.
AATCAGAAAAAAAAGGCTTCAACATACTGGGAAGCATTGAAAAAAATGTCACGTGGTCTGATAAGTTCAAATTTATTCTGTTCCAGAGTGCCTACCAAACAACCCTGTGGGGGGCAGTGTTATGATCTGGGCTGCACCTCTTGGTCAGGTCTAAAGAATTTATGTGCCCAAAAAATGAGATCAACTGACTACCTGAATATAGTGAATGACCAGGTTTTTTTTAATTAATGGATTTTTTTTCTTGCACAGGCATATTCCAATATGATGGTGATGTCAGGATTCATCAGGTTCAAATTGTGAAAGAGTGGTTCAGGGAGCATAAGAGACATCATTTTCAGACATGGATTGGTCACCAAAGAGTCCAGACTTTACCCCATTGAGAATGCAAGATATTGGAGCAAAATTAATGTGACTCTTGATGGAACTAAATGTTGTGATATTGCATAATCTTATTAAAAAATAATCAAAACAAAAGGCAGTCCAATGAAATGAGCAGTGTGCAGTCGTGGCCAAAAGTTTTGAGAATTACATAAATATTGGAAATTGGAAAAGTTGCTGCTTAAGTTTTTATAATAGCAATTTGCATATACTCCAGAATGTTATGAAGAGTGATCAGATGAACTGCATAGTCCTTCTTTGCCATGAAAATTAACTTAATCCCGAAAAAATAAAACTTTCCACTGCATTTCATTGCTGTCATTAAAGGACCTGCTGAGATCATTTCAGTAATCGTCTTGTTAACTCAGGTGAGAATGTTGACGAGCACAAGGCTGGAGATCATTATGTCAGGCTGATTGGGTTAGAATGGCAGACTTGACATGTTAAAAGGAGGGTGATTGAAATCATTGTTCTTTCCTTGTTAACCATGGTGACCTGCAAAGAAACGGGTGCAGCCATCATTGCGTTGCATAAAAATGGCTTCATAGGCAAGGATATTGTGGCTACTAAGATTGCACCTAAATCAACAATTTATAGGATCATCAAGAAATTCAAGGAAAGATGTTCAATTCTTGTTAAGAAGGCTTCTGGGCGTCCAAGAAAGTCCAGCAAGCGCCAGGATCGTCTCCTACAGAGGATTCAGCTGTGGGATTGGAGTGCCAACAGTGCAGAGCTTGCTCAGGAATGGCAGCAGGCAGGTGTGAGTGCATCTGCACGCACAGTGAGGCGAAGACTTTTGGAAGATGGCCTGGTGTCTGAAGGGCAGCAAAGAAGCCACTTCTCTCCAAAAGAAAAATCAGGGACAGATTGACCTTCTGCAAAAAGTATGGCGAATGGACTGCTGAGGACTGGGGCAAAGTCATATTCTCATATGAAGCCTCTTTCCGATTGTTTGGGGCATCTGGAAAAACCAGTAAAACCAACAGTAAAGCATCCTGAGACCATTCATGCGTGCGGTTGCTTCTCATCCAAGGGAGTGGGTTCACTCACAATTTTGCCCAAAAACACAGCCATGAATAAAGAATGGTACCAAAACACCCTCCAACAGCAACTTCTTCCAACAATCCAACAACAGTTTGGTGAAGAACAATGCATTTTCAAGCATGATGGAGCACCGTGCATGGGCAAAAGCGATAACTAAGTGGCTCGGGGACCAAACCGTAGAAATTTTGGGTCCATGGCCTGGAACCTCCCCAGATCTTAATCCCATTGAGAACTTGTGGTCAATCCACAAGAGGCTGGTGGACAAACAAAAACCCACTAATTCTGACAAACTCCAAGAAGTGATTATGAAAGAATGGGTTGCTATCAGTCAGGATTTGGCCCAGAAGTTGATTGAGAGCAGCCCAGTCGAATTGCAGAGGTCCTGAAAAAGAAGGGCCAACACTGCAAATACTGACTCTTTGCATAAATGTCATGTAATTGTCGATAAAACCTTTGAAACGTATGAAGTGCTTGTAATTATATTTCAGTACATCACAGAAACAACTGAAACAAAGATCTAAAAGCAGTTTAGCAGCAAACTTTGTGAAAACTAATATTTGTGTCAAAACTTTTGGCCACGACTGTATATTGATGAACATTAGAACAAAGGCAATAATGTACACAAAGGTTTGAGCTTTCAAATAGTTGTTAGGTTTCTATTTGCACTTGAAGTTTTAATGCACATTGACAGTTCTGATTTGGAGGATGTTAAAAGGTTGTTTTCAATTAACTCCTAGGTTTTTGGAATGCACATTTCATCCCACTGGTTTAAAAAAAAAAACAATCAATCTGTAATAAAGATATTTTGATTGATACTTTCAATTCCTTTTTTTAAAAGGCATTTTGGGGAGAAAAAGGTAATTAATCCACCTCATACAAAGTTTTACCATAGCCCTAATGCATATATTATATTGGTTCTGTACAGTACTGTATATTACAGTATATTGTTTTTTTTTCCATTTACCATTTTACCATTTATAACAGCCGTCCTTAGGTCCTGTATTCCATAAGAAAAACTAAATCTTGACGAGTGCAAGCATTTCAGAGAAAGACAAAGGCTATTTAAGGGTTTTTGGGAACAATTTAATGTTGAGTACAAAGTAATGTTACATGCTACAGGAAAAGGTATGCGATTGTTCATTTGCCAATGTCAGCCAAATTCCTGTGAATTGCCTTGATCTTGGCCACATTAATTGAGAAAACAAACCAGATACTTTAAGGGTTAACCCTTAGATGTGAAGTCTGTCTTGCAAGAAAAATTGCTTCCAGGAATCACTTTTGTGTTGAAGTGTTGAATGACATAGTGTGTGATCAAAATTCAAGGATCTGAGAACCTGTTAGTTCTTTTGTCCATTCTATTCTATATATACACACGCACACACACACAAAAAAAACTTTATAACTACACCACCATACAGACACTGGGCTTCATAAGTGTTATTCAAAAGCCACAGTAATCTGTTCTTTAAACAAAAAATATAGACTTTTATGAGCTGTAATTCTCCTGATACGAATTCATGTTGTAACCCATGAAGCATCCTGAAAGCATTGCGAAGATTAGCAAACAGCATGCATCCTGCTGTGAATAAAACCTTAAACAGCCCAGATTGAAGTGGCAGCTCAGCTTCTGCTTTCTAAATACACTCCTAGGTCCCTGTGGTAATAAAATAGGGGAAACTTTCGTAATCTAACAACTAGCAACTACGCAATGAGAACAGCATGTTTTCCAACATGAATTATGAATATATGCACATTTTGTACTACATGATATTGCACCTACCCTTAGACATCCATGGGCAGCGTGTCTTTGTTGAGGTAAATGAGATCTGCTGAAACAGCCAAGCTTCATGCCTTGCCCTTGACTGAGCAGTAATGAGATTTTGACCGCTTCTAAACATTGGAGATGCATTGGAGTGCCAGCCCTCTGATTTGTGTATTGAATTAAAAAAGGGGATCCTTTGTGAATGTTGAGTTTAGAATGGGTGGCACTATATTTGTGTGCATGCGTGTGTGTGTGTGTGAATGATTTCTTTGAACTAGTCTTTTACAGAAACAGAATGATTGTACAACATGCATTTTTAATAAAGGAAAACCCCAATGCAGCACAAAGGTTTGTTTACTGTATTTTGGGTGTTCTAAGACCAACACATGGTCAAAATTATACATATACAGTTAAACCTTGGATTGCGAGCCTAATTCATTTTGGACACATGCTCGTATATCAAAGCAATCATATATCAAAGTGAATTTCCAGCATAAGAAATAAGGGAGACTCTGATGATTTGTTCCACAACCAAAAATATTCTTGACTTCTTAATATTCTTGACTATATGAGTGTTGCACGCGCACAGACACTGAACCTTAGTTGAAATCACGTGATGCTCGGCAGACAAAGCTTATACATACTACAGTGCTCACTCGTTTAACAAGTTAAAAATCATTTAAAAAATTTGCTTGTCTTGCAAAATGCCCACAGACCAAATTACTCGAATATCCAAGGTTCCACTGTACTGTCAAAAATAGATGAGTAATTTTGTTATGACGAAAGACATTTTTCATTTTTATTTGACTAACCCACAGCCCCTTCTTGTTAATGATAAAGATCTGATAAAGAAGTGATAATAACTGTTTGTTTGACAGCATTCACTGGATTAACCAACATACAGTACAATAGGAAAGTTCAAAGGAGGATGGTGCAGATCTGAGAAAGAATGTTTCTTGGGGCCATTTCTGAATAACTGCAGAATATGAGATCAGTTCAAACTTGTACAAAAGAACAAGTTTTTGGAAAGTGAAGCCATTTAGAAAAGGTCTGAAAGAAGACCCAAACTGTCACCCTCAGCTGAAATGAAATTGGTTCAGCTGGTAAGGAACAACACAGGAACCCCCAAGGAACAGACTTGTTATGAACTGGGATCTGCTGGGACACCAGTGTCACACTCTACAGTCTACCAAGTTTTACATCACCATGGACCGAAAGACTCTGCCCAAGAAGGAAGTCCCTGCTTTAAAAAAACAAAATCAAATGGACAACGAAAAAGCAGTCTCAGTGAAAGTTTTGTTCAAAGGTATGTTTTTAGGTGCAACTGTATCAAACATTAACAATGGTGGTGGTAACACCATTCTTTGGGGCTGTTTTGGTCCAGTGGAACTGTGTGCTCTTACAAGATTGAATTTCCTAAATGGACAATGACCCCAAATACACACTGGAAAAATAAAAGAGAGGTCTGGATGGGCATGTACAGTACAGTAATAAGCAGAAAATGGAGATCACTTCCAGGATTGCATGTAATGCAATCCATTACACATACGTCAAGTTATGTAGCATATTTTTTGGTTCAGATTGCTTCATCATAGCGAGAGTTATTGCAGAATATTCAGGGCCTCTTTTGAGTGGATCACCATGTACGTATAGTACATACATACAGTACAGACCAAAAGTTTGGACACACCTTCTCATTCAAAGAGGTTGAATTTGTATTATGGCAAGAAAAAAGCAGCTAAGCGAAGAAAAAACGAGTGGCCATCATTACTTTAAGAAATGAAGATCAGGCAGTCTGAAAAATTGGGAAAACTTTGAAAGTGTCCCCAAGTGCAGTCACAAAAACCATCAAGCGCTATAAAGAAACTGGCTCACATGCGGACCGCCCCAGGAAAGGAAGACCAAGAGTCACCTCTGCTGCGGAGGATAAGTTCATCCGAGTCACCAGCCTCAGAAATCGCAGGTTAACAGCAGCTCAGATCAGAGACCAGGTCAAGGCCACACAGAGTTCTAGCAGCAGACACATCTCTAGAACAACTGTTAAGAGGAGACTGTGTGAATCAGGCCTTCATGGTAGAATATCTGCTAGGAAACCACTGCTAAGGACAGGCAACAAGCAGAAGAGACTTGTTTGGGCTAAAGAACACAATAAAGAACACAATAAAGAAAACTCTGAATGAGAAGGTGTGTCCAAACTTTTGGTCTGTACTGTATATTCATAAATACATACATACATAAAAAAAATGCTCTAAACAGTACTACTCTAATAAAAACAGTCCATTTCCCACACAATGTAAAGTAGTTTTATATTTAGTGCCACTGAAGCCCAATACTTTCAGTACATCACTTTCTTTGAAGTCTCACATCCCGAATTCAAACTGAATTTAATGTTATAAAGGTGACTTTGCATCATGAAAAAAGCTTGATCTAAAATTTGTGAACCTAGTTCGAGTCCACTGCATCACTGCTGAGTCCCCAAGTCATTCTTGCCTTATTCTCTTTATGGAGCTCTAGTATGTAGAAAAGTAAAGGTGCTGAGGGAACACTCAAAGTAAACATTCTGTATCTGCTATATTCAGACCATTCTGATTGTATATTCAGCTTCATGCATTTTCCTGTATTCATATTCCACCCTGTTGTGAATGCTTAAGTTTTCCATTGCCATTTACAAAAAGTCTGTTGCTAACATGACCTCATTCCAAGGCATAAGGCTTGGCATACCTGTTTTGAATTTTGTATCTCTGAGTCTTTGATCAAATTTGATTGTGAAGAAGGAACACTTTAAACAATTTTCAGTGACTTGTCAGACCTAACAAATGCAGAGATTTTTGCCTTGTGTTCCAGGTCTACACATATAAATTTTAAAACGTGTCATTTATGTGACATTTCTTCTATCTGTATCCTGGGTTAGTGTAGAAGCAATATGTTTATGCCTTGCCTATACTGCTCCCTGAAAGAGTTGTTGCATTTGTAGTCAGATATTGACGTGAGTTAAGCCCTGGTGATATAAAAGCTGGCAGAGACTTGGGAGTTATGACAGGGTAGGAGTCAGGTTCTGATCAAAAGGATTAGTCTGGCTGCTTTCAGGGGCCTTAGACCCAGGATAGTGAACTCCATAATTCCTAATCCTATTGCCTGCCTGCTCCACAGATTCTAAAGTGCACCTCACCACCAGCATATTCTTTTTAATATAGCGATTCCAATTTAACAAATATAAGATAGGTCAAGATTTTATGCTTCAAAATATTGTACGAACCATTATATCACCACAGGATGCATCTTATTACATCATATTCGATGGGTGCAGAATCTATAAAAGTAATACTTTTGACCAAACTCTTTTAGTATGAATAAATAAAAAGCTTGTTGTCCTGAGGGTATCTTGATCCGTTTTAAACGAAATCTAAAATTTATAACACTATTTTCTCCAGAACACATTCTATTTAAAATAAACTCTATTTGAAAATAAAATATAAAAAGGTGAACTAGCAATCTATTAAACACTGCCTTGTGAATTATGAAAAGATTCGGTACAATAGGAGTTTTAATGTTCTTTATTCATATTTGTAGTTTATGAAAGTAGTTGAAAGGGGTCGTGGCAGCCATTAGGCAGATTAATGGGCTATGTTGGGTAAAAAAGATGCAATAAACCTAAAAGTTAATGCTGTCATTGCTGTGGAGGGGACTTATGGGAAAGCAAGCCAGAAAGCAACTAATAGACATAATTCAGAAAGGTAATGTCTGATAACTGCAGACAAGACGAATATCTCTTGGCTATATTATGTAGTGTGTTGGGGGTTCAGGCACATTTATGTGCATTATTTATAATCAGTAATGAAGACTGTAATGAAAAGTGGACACAACGATAAATATGAGTCGGCAATATATTCTGCCAGATAATCATTGGGGTAATTAACGTGTCTCACAGAAACAGAATCAGCCAGGAGTTTTCTTTTTACATGCTAAGGTATACAAGCTAAACCTCTCATTTTAATAATAGGTATACAGTAGCTCTGATGCAAGAAATAAGATAGTTTAGATTCATTTAATAGTGAGAAACATTGACTGCTCTCATTTTCATTTACTACATTGCCATTTATTGATATAATATTCTATTAAAGAGAATAATTGCATTGTTCAATCAGTATTCATCCAATTTGCCTTTTCTTACATCAGGTCACATCACCAGGTTGTACTAATAAACATTACTGATGTATATATGTGTGTTTATAAGAGTGCTTGATGCATCCTCTGTCCCCCTAGTTGTGGCCCTGTGGCATAGTTAGAGCCTAACAATTAGGACAACTAGCTCTTTTAAATGTGTGTGTAGGTGAGAAATTTATACAGATCTTAATGTTATGTACATAGATGTGGATACATGGGTGTGTGTAACTATATGCATATACTGTACTAGTGCTTTATAAGTGTTGGAAATATTTACTATGCTTAGCCGGCTCTCCCCATATTGAAGCCTATTAATGAGCTATGTTGGGCTACTGTCTATAGAGCTTATGCCGTTAGTTATTATTTGGTCTTTGAGTGGTTAAAAAATCTTGTTATTATAATGAGATTTGCAGCTTGGTAATTTGGCAAGTAGCCAAAATTGTAGGAGAACAAAACACGAGAGTGATGAACAGTCCTGTAAATCTTGTATGTTTTTCTTTATATTTTCTCTTATTCTGCTTTAATTTAAGGGTTGCAGGGTTGAACCCCAAATAACATAAAATGGAAAGCTAGTGCAGTAGGGTGTACAATCCATTGGCCCATACACCAGGTAGAGCCTTTGAACAGGGTTTGGGAAACGCTGTAAATGAAAAACCACAAATGGTTTTGGGGTGGTTTGGAATGACTTCAGTTGTGAAACTGTTTGTGAAAGTGTTTTTTTTTTTAGATGACATAACTTTACTGTGTCAGGTGTGTTTTCATGCTGAAAATTGCTTCTGTGGCTGGTTTTGATTGTGGTTATTGGCAAGACTTGCTCTCACTTTGGGCCATACCGACCAACTTTTACCCATGTTGCGACTAACAGTCTAGTATGACCACTCTTGGAATGCCTCTAGTCCAAACAGATTGATTGGTCAGAACTAGCTGTAGTATAAATTATATTTAAATTATATTTAATGGCACACATACAACATGCACAAGATCATTCACACTTAAATGAAGCCAATAGCCCATCGAGCAAATGCACTTGGATTTTTATGGCTACAGACACTGTACATTTTCCTGAACCTTAAAAAATCCCACAAACAGTAAAAAGATTCCACAACATAAAAATTAATGTCATGGTGTGATGTTTCGAAGGATGCAAATACAGCTACTATTCATTGAACCCCAAATAACATAAAATGGAAAGCTAGTGCAGTAGGGTGTACAATCCATTGGCCCATACACCAGGTAGAGCCTTTGAACAGGGTTTGGGAAACCCCTGTGACATGCCAGCTCCGGCCTTAATCAGTTAGTGTCTCTCAGTGAGGAAGTGATGGGAATCAGGTGAGCTCAGAAACCTGGAAGGGTCAGGGGATGGTGACCTCTGGTGGTAGGGAGTGAGATTGTCAGGCAAGTTCACAAGATAATATTTATTATCTTGGACAGCTCTAATGCTCAAATATCTATAGGTTGATGTCAACAAAACAACAAAAACAAACAAACAAACAAACAAACAAAAATTCTGGAAACCATTTTCAAAGAGATAGAAATATGACTGGTGTTACTTTGTTAAAAGCCTATCAAAACCAGCACAAAAAGGTACGGCTCCAAATGCTGCCATCTTATAAACATAATTTGTATAAACCTCAACTCTGGATCAACACAGGCTAAAGAACTTGACATAAACTCTATTTTAAAAAAAAGAACAACTAAACATTAGGGAGTTCTAACAGACCCAGTCATATTGAACTACCCTTTTGCAGCAGCCGCACTAGAATTCCAAATCAACAAAGAGTCAACAAAACACTAGTGACAGGGGTGACATCAGTCGATATGCCCTTCATTATTACACCCTATTCTCAATTGCACCTTTTTGGCAGGACAGGCAGTCTAGGGTATGTCTCCTTAGCCATATGTAATGGCACTTCCAAAGACAAAATCCCATTACACAGCATTGCATGAAAACACCATCACCTTTTATGTTCAATGTATGTCTGTGTACATACGTCTGCTATGAACACCATTTCTGAGGTGATCTGTAAATATTAGAACTATTTAGGATCCTGGTCTATTTTCAGTCCAATATCAAAGCCTGTCTGTCAAGAAAGTCCTCTCCTACCTCTCTCTTTACTTACTGTTCCCTGTTCAGTCTTCATTCTGCTCCTGTCTCATTCTTATTTTGCACATCACAGAAATTTACATAATTTTATCAGCTGCACTTAAAGGATTACAGCTCTCTTACAGATTTTAACTATTAAAATCCATGGGTCTTAGTTACAGTTTCATATACACTCAGTTTTTGTTCTTTTTCAATCATAAAATTTAATATGTATTTTTACATTGTTTCTTTCATGGATTTAATTGTTGTTAATTTTTTTGTTGTTGCAAATTTCTGTTGGTGTGGCGACACGGTGGTGTAGTGGTTAGCACTGTCGCCTTGCACCTCCAGGGTCCGGGTTTGATTCCCGGCCAGGCTCGATTCCCGTTTCTGTGTTCATGGAGTTTGCATGTTCTCCCCGTGCTTGGTGGGTTTCCTCTGGGTACTCTGGTTTCCTCCCACATTCCAAAGACATGTAGCTTAGGTTAATTGGCATTCCCAAATTGCCCATAGTGTATGAATGAGTGAGTGTGTTCCCTGCGATGGATTGGCACCCTGTCCAGGGTGTATCCTGGGATAGGCTCCAGGCTCCCCATGAGCCTGAATACAGGATTAAGTGGTATAGATGATGAGTGAGTGAGTGATTTCTCTTGGTTAAAGCTGTAGATCTACAGTAGGCATTCAGGTCTTTTGGTCTTTTGTTCAATTAATAATCTCAGATCTATCCTGTAAACTTGTACCTAAGAACTGCTTCTGTGATCATCCCAGTAAATAGGAATTCCAACACATTTAGTGCTGTCATTCTAAAATACCAAACTGTAATAATTTTTAATCTCACCATCCACTAAACGCCAAGAAGAAGATGTGTTCCCTTCCTGGGTTCCTCTCAGAACTTCTTGTTGTCTCAGAAAGCTTTATCTTTCAACTCTGTTTGGTAAGTTCATTTTTGGTGTTATACTGGAAAGTTTCTAAGCCACAAAGGCCTTATGTTTTACTGAACCAAGGCTGAACCAAGGACTTACAGTATGTCAATCAAAACATGCTATTTGACTCAGGTATCAGCTTTATGAGTAAATAAAAACAGTATAAAGACTGATGGTAGGTCATTGCATGTTTGTTGGGAAGAGGGATGTGTGGCTATATTTTACATACGTTAACTGTACTGTTGTTAACTTTTACTGCTTAAGTTGCTGTCTGTGAGTTTTGTTCAGTTTCTCCAGTTTCCTTCCACCTCCTAAACATGCTGGAAGGTGTATTGGCTATTCTTATTTGCCCCTAAATGAAAGAATATGGGAATTTGTATGTTTTGCCCTGCAATGGCCTGGTGTCCCATCTAGAATGTTGAGGGGATATGTTCCAGGTCCACTAAGACCAGGGTATTATAAGCTTATTGAAAATGAAAGAGTAAATGTCAAAAATGGCTTATGTAGGGGTGGTAGAACCGTATGAATAAAGTGGAGTATCACAAATTTCTCTCTTTTGTTTTATTTGCAGCAGTCCTATTTCTATTAGAAGATGATTTATATAATTAGCCAAGATTTTTATTTACAAAATTATAAATACATATATTATCTGTGCATGGCAAATGTAAAGCAGGGGCTAACAATTATTCTGGTGGTGTTGTGATGATCTTCATTTTAGTTACTACATTTTATATATATATATATATATATATATATATATATATATATATATATATATATATATATATATATATATATTGCAGGTTGTTTTTTTTTGTCACCCTGACATTCTGAGGTGTGGAAAACTCACTGATTTGGAGGTCACAGCCCCATGACAGGCGCTTTGAGAAGTGTATCACCCTTTTTTCCTGGTGGCATCTTTAAGTAACAGTGTGTCTGGTACTGTTAATATTTCAGATTCTTAAAAAGAATGCGATGCTAGTTTGAGTCTTACAAAAATGCAGTGAATTTTTGTAGGTGCATCACTGCTCCCATAACTCTCAATGTTTCCTCACTGTATCTGACAGATATTTGAAGCTGCTAGGGCTATATTGATATTAAATAGCAGCAGTGTTTGGCAGTTTGTAATACAGAGACCAATCAGAGCTTTCAGACAACTCACTTGTCTCTCCTTAAGCCATCATATCTTCTTTATTGCTGCTTTGTGACCAGGGGGAAGGGAGTGTTGAATTGATTTGTTCAGTGAAGCCCAGATTGAATTGATTTGCTCTTTGCAAGCTCTTCCCTACACCTGTAGTCTGGACTGAACCACTGGGTGACCTGCCTCCAAACTGAGGCGTATCATTTCGGGGCTAGTCACAGGCGGTTAGGTGTGACTCTGAATTCCCCATACTCGGCTCCTTGGCTTTGCTTGGCCATAAACAAAGTCTGGCACCCTGCTGTCTCCTTTATTATCTCAGTGGAGGGAGCATCACCTGTGGATTCACTTCTCCCAGAGCCATTTTCACTTTCCAAGCTATGTCCTCCCCCTGCATTGGTAGCATTGGTGTATTATTTGAAACTTAATGACAGTCATTTCAAACAGAATATATGTAGAAAAAAAATATATATAGAAAAAAATATTTATCACATTTTGCAGTAATTCCATCTGTACTTCGCAAATATAGCATGTGTCAATGCTTCGGTGGTTAATCTCAGGTCTGTCCTGTAGACTAGTAGCTAATAAATGCTTCTGTGATTGTTCTAGAACTCTTATTCACAATTGGCTGAAACTGAAAATCTTTCCAAAACATTATGCACCATCCTTTACTCCTTTAAAACACTATACTGTAAAGACTTCTCACCATCCGGTAATCACCCAGAAGAAAATATGTTTCCTTTTTGAATTTGTGTCCTCTCAGAACCTTTTCAGGCACAAAATGTTCCTGGTTAAAGTGGCATTATTTTATTTTACAACAAAACAGACATGCTAAACTAAAAGACATTTTTTATACTTCAGGATGACCTGACGATGAAAAAACTTCTAGTGTATTTGTCTTTATGATTCATAGTGGCTGTTTTTTTTTTAAATTTATTTTATATTGCACTAAGCAAGCATCAGATTACAAAATGTCAAATTCTAAGCAGTTTTCTGCCTTCAATTTCTGATGTGTTGGAGTCATTACATGATTGTACCTTGAGACATTTATTTCATGCAGCCCCCTTTCTGGTACGAAATATCTCAATAACCTCTTCTCAGCCAACAATAAATTGATATTGATTTTACATAGAAAAAAAAAATACGTAAGAAACTTTCCTTACTTACTTGTTTACTGAAGAAACAATACAGCTTGTTCCAAATGATTTCTGCCAATCAATACTTTTGTATTACTAGGGCAGGTTGTAAAAATGTGCATGACTCTAAACAAACTATAGACTTCTCAAAGGGTGTAGTGGTTTACTGTAAACCAACTAGGTCTGAAAATGTTTGACACTAATTGCTTTTCATTTCGTTCACACCTAAATAATTACTCGGTTATTTGTCATTTGCCTGCTTAGATCTTTCTAGGTGAATTCATTTCTTCTACGATGTACTCATCTTATCAGAAGAGCTTTTTAGCAGTAGGTGGCAGTAGTGTACTGCCATGGATTCTGGATTTCTTAAATGAAGAGCATTGATGTATCAGTTTGTACCATGTTGAGTAGTTTAGCTTGTTGGCTTAAATATGCTCTGCAGTCCTACATTGTCAGATATATAGATTTGTGTCAAGTAAGCCAATGAAAGATGCACAGAGAATCGATACATACTACATATCGTGGTATATACTATGGTGTTTAGTAAAAATCTCTGAATAGACCTTTTCAGTAGATGAAGCAGTTATATAAACCTTTCTAAGTGAGAAGATGAGTCATGCTGCTTTTAAAAAAATGGTAGTAAAAACATAATAGTTTTGAAAGATATGAATTTTTTTTTCCTTTTTCAATGCTAGAGGTTGTTCAATAAAATACAAAATGAAACAGCTATTTAGTTTAAAAAGCTTAAACTAGTTTGCACAAAAATGTTGTGTATTTTAGCAATATGCACATTAAAGGGTAGATGTTAATTTAATTTGTTTCCTATAATGACCTCTCTGAACCTCTCAAGCTGAGCACAATTACCACGGCCTATTAAATAGATTGTTCATTTGAATTGAAATTAATATTCCTTCAATTAAATGCTGTAAGGTTAACTAACTTTGAAAGTTGAGCAGACAGGCCAATATGATTATTGAATCGGTCTTGATTCCTCCTTCGCAAAAAGACCTTGAATACGCCTGAAATAGAAAATGAAATTATATGCCAATACCTTTGGAGAAATGATAAGCAGAAATGTCCCAATTAATGAAGCCTTTGTGTGAAAAGAAAGAAATTAATTGAATTGCTAAATATTGCATGTTGAAATTGACAAAGAAATTAAAAGAAGACCAATCAAGTGGAGAAAATAAATTGTCTTCATTGTCTTAAAAAGATTTGGATGATTTTTTTTATATTAATTATACATTGTTTCAATTAAAGCCTAAAGTTAATTAGTTTACTAGTTTATGTCGTTGTTTTAAGTTAATTAGTATATTCTGTAATTGGTTTTAAAATGTTGTAAGAAAGACTGGGGAAAAGTTAATTGAGATTTTTAGCTTTATCTAATAATACAAATCAAATGTCAAGGCTGGTCTGCATTGCTTCTAGTTGTTCACTTTTTTTTTTTTAGGAAATGGCGATACCCATTTCGTTTCAGAAATATGTAATAGGAAAACAATTTTAACGTCAATTTTAGCTGTACCTTTTGCACATGAAATAAAAACTCTGTGTTATTCTAGTGGGAGGAATCAATGATGTGTTATACACTCCGTTTCTTCCCCTCCTTCTCCTTCTGTCTGTCCCCTCTTTCTCATATTGAAATGCTATTTAATTGGCACGGTTTTAAAATGGTGTGGAGAGAGGCAGTGAGTGGATAAGACCTCTGTAGTAAAGCCAAGGAACTCAATTCTTAATGAATCCTTGATATGTCAAAATGAAGAGGGCATTTGTTAATGGATAATGGATAATCCCTGTACACATAGAAATAATACATAGGATCCACTTCCACTTTATTTTCGTACAAAGACACTATAAACTATGACACACCACATATTGCATACCAATAGACTGTTGTTCAGAAGAGAATGTTTGTTCTCTTCCTATCTGTTAAGAACAATTGTCAGAGCATCATGGCTTGTGAGAGAGTGAGTGAAAGAGATTATTTTGAACAATGTGTTGATTTGCAGCAGTCTTTTCACGACTCTCTAAGGGTTTTCAAAATCTCTGTCATCACCCATATTTTCCATCAGCTATTTACCCTTCTGCTTTCTTTCTTTCTTTTTTTCTTTATGTTCACTGCAGTATCTGCTTAGAAAACACTGGGAAGGAAACAGATTTAGTGTTACGGCCTGCATTTTCCCATCTCATCCAAAAAGGTCAGAAAGATGTTTAGTATTGTCTCTATAGGCTGGGATATGAATGGACTGTGACTTTTGTCTGTCATCCAGAGTAGAAATGATATGTTGTGTAAAATTGGCCAGCATGTGCCAAATGTTACAGGTACATCCTCTGTTCAATGGGAACAATAATATATATATATATATATATATATATATATATATATATATATATATATATATAGAATTTATTTATTATTA
Source organism: Clarias fuscus (assembly GCA_030347435.1). Taxonomy (NCBI): domain Eukaryota; kingdom Metazoa; phylum Chordata; class Actinopteri; order Siluriformes; family Clariidae; genus Clarias; species Clarias fuscus. The sequence continues at coordinate 21,501,112 of CM059214.1, read as the reverse complement.
TTATTATTTTTTTCTCAATAGTGATTGAGAGGTCTCTGGTGATGTGACTAGCTTCTTTTAGCTTTTGTAAACTCATTCACCAAACCATCAAGTGCCTCTCTTTGACAGGTTGCAGATCAACAGTCTGCAGTGGTAGCATGTTGAGTCTGTTTTGGCTGGTTTTAATTCTGAGCAGTTAATAGTGTATGCAAGCATTCCATTTTAGGTTGCCTTTCATTGGTGCACTTATTGTGGGTTTAAGTTGGTTACAAGTCGAGACCAACAATAACATCTGCATATTTCTTTCAGATTCTGTCACTTTACTTTCATTGGCTTGTGATTTATCTATCATGTTGTGTTTGACAGCTTAATGGCCTAAATCGCTCGAAATCTATGTTTGTCGAATATCTTGTAGCGATCACAGTTCCTGTTTGTGATGATTAAGTGTTTTGAATCCTTTAATAGTCATAGATTTAAAGATCCCCTAAAAAAAACTGTAAATTGTCATACAGTGATATATTGCCATATACTACCCCTTTATACTGGAGGACACAGAATGAGCATACAAAAAGGGAAGGTTGTTTAGATTGCATCTTTTCAATGCAGTCTCAAGCAGTCTTTCCATTTGTCCCTGTAAAAAAAAAAAAAACTAAAAATCTCTGCTTTAACTAAGCTAGTTGGAAGGTCTAATTTGTATGTTGCTTTCTCTTGATACAAAATTCCACTTCTGTGAAAGGTTAAAGAATGAAGACGAGATGTCGGTGAGTGTGCATAGTGAATTACAGTAAAGATTTCGTCTTTCTCTCAATGAAGGTCAGAGCTGATTCAGGTGCTTAAAGTATACTTGCTTAAGGTGAACAAATGCATATTGCCATTCACTTTGAACCCATAAAAGTGGTGATAACATTTTTTTAAATCATCTGAGTTAGTTTTTGAATTTGCAACTGTACGATAAAAATAATAATAATAATTAAAAAAAACTGTGTTTCTATGGCCAGCCAGACGTAATAATACTTTATGACACAATGAGGGGCACCAGGGACCCGACCTCACCTTGAGCTTAGCTGAAGTGCGAAAGTTGCCTGTCTGCTCACAGCTAGCTCTCACGTTGTCTTCTCACCTCTTCTTCTGTTTCTATCTCTCACATACAGTCCTCCTACACACACTTCCTTTCTCCTCCTAAATGTGATGCCATCATATTCCACAAATTCATTTGTTTCATGTTCAAGAAACAAAGGATAAGGTACATTTCCATTACCCTATGCAATGGCACTGCCAAAGCTATTAGAAAGGCCTATTACACGTTATTGCATGAATGGACAAACAACTGGAAATAACATTATCTGTAATGTATATACTGTACTGTAGGTCACATAAAGTGAGTTCTACGTATAAGGGTAATATAACACATTAATTCATACACAATAAACAGTAAATATGCACTAATCAGCCATAACAATATGACCACCTACTTAATGTTGAGTACGTCTCCTATGTTGCCACTAAAACAGTGATGCGCTGTGTGTTCCAACACCTTTCTATCAATACCAATATTAGCCTATTCAGCAGATTGAGTGGCTCAGACTATACAGGAAAACCTTTGCTCCTCAGGTTCATTATATCCCACCCACTTACAGCGCCATTGTAATTAAATATTGTAACTGTAGCTACTATAACTGTAACAGCTAAATTGTCATGGCTCCTTGACTGCTCAGAGCAACTCCAAAACTGCAGCTCTTATGGAATGTTCTCAGTCTGCAGTGGTCAGGACGTACCAAAAGGCTCACTGATACACATGGGAAGCAAAGGCTGGTATGAGTAATCTGATGCAATAGAAGAGCTACTGTAGCTCAAATTGTTTAAAAAAAATAGTGAAAAAAAAAACCCTCATAATGGATATGCTGTTCTGGTGGCAGAAAGGGGTACCTGCTCAATATTAGGCAGTTGGTCATAATATTATGGCTGATTGCTACAGCACTAACATTGAACTTAGTGCTTTATTTAGTGTTCTACCACAGTAATGTTGAATTCTTAAATTTGACTGGAAAGATGCTTTTGATAAATTTTCTATAACAGACAGTAGTGCCGTGTGTAATTCAAATCAAAGGTTTATGTTATTGCACTTCAAGACATTATTTGACAAGAAAAAAAGTGTAATTATTTAACAAGGAAAACTAACAAAATATGGAAAAAGGAAAAATAAGCATGGATATGGTGATATGTGATATAATTTTTATTTAAAAATTATTTAAATACTCTCAGGTGTCAGAACATTGTAATGGTTCGTAAAATTTCCAACACTGGACAACATCTGATTTTTCTTGATTCCCTGAATTTTTTATTTTTTTTAAAGACAAAACAAAGAGGCTGGTAAGGGAATGACTGTTTATATCTTCAATAGCACAAGTGATAACAAGGACCAGTTCTGTGTCATTACATTTAAGTATAAACAATTAAAAGCATGATGGGCTGTCCATAAATTAATTAAAATAAATTAAATATTGCAATCTCTGGCAAATTGTTTTGTATTAAACAAACAAATAAAAAAAACTGTTATTAGCAAATCAGTTAAAGAGTGGTGGCAATATTTTGTTTGTCATAAATTTTTACCTTAAAAACTATAACTTCAGGCAATGTTTGTCACTCTTGATATGTAAACAATACATTTTATTGTTTCAAATAAATCAAACTTAAATAGCTAAAATAAAGTGATTATTATTATTATTATTATTATTATTATTATTATTATTATTATAAATTAATGTATTTATTGAACAATAAATACTCATATATAATTAAAATGTATTTAACCAACCTGGGCCACCATTTGCTCCATTATATGGTAACATTACACAACATCATTTTTTTTTTTTTTTTACGTGTAATAGGCTTCTTACTTACCATGTTTTTCTCCTTTAGTTTCCAAAGTAAGAGACCTACAGTACTGAACAGATTCAACAAATAGACATACCAATAAAAGCAGTCCTTTATGAACTCATACTTAGTTATACAGTTTACACTAATATTCTGTATCATGAGTGTTCTAACAGTCTTTAATTATACTAACTGTTTGTCACCAACATGAGTAAAAGTAGGTCAGTACTGTCTGCAGGTCTAGAAACAGAGGAGAGCAGCTGCCTGCCAAAACCAACACTTTTTTCTACATAATAATTACTTATATGTCATTTTGAATTGTCTTGGAATGTAGTATTTAACACGAGCGACAGAGATAACTAACTTTTAACAAGCTGAATCAGAAAACCCTCTCTAATCTCTGATTAAAACCATAGCTTTCCAGTGTGTGGAAAAAGGGGTTGCGCACCTTACATAGTACATAATCTTTCCATTTAACATTATTTGATTTTCAACCCCGGAACCCCATAAATGGGAAGATAATCTAAAGCGGAGTAAATGAAAGTGCAAAGTAAACCTAGGTTTCTCAGCTCTGTCCTGAATCCTGAGTCCATGTTTTTTTCTCCTCACCTTTTGAGGTTACAAATCGACATCCAGTATCGTACTGTTTATTGTGTAAACTCCCTACATGCACATTACAACTACTTGCTATTTTGAATATATATGATGCACACAGGGCTACTTGCCCTACCTTACAATTACCCGACCAGCCTCAACACCAACAACGCCCATCCCCCCCCCCCCCCCCCCCCCCCCCAGGTAACAGTTAATTTCTCTAACTATCACTAACTATCAGTTGCCAGCTCCACAAGTCTCAGTAGTTAGTTCCAACAGTCTCAGAAGTATTTGTATCGGTGGGCAAAAATAACTGATTAAATAAACATAAATTCTGTACAAAAAGCAATCAAGCTGTGTCCTTGTTCATATGGATACGTCACAGCTGTGCTGATAACCAGTATACACACGTGGACAAAATTGTTGGTACCCTTTGGTCAATGAAAGAAAAACTCACAATGGTCACAGAAATAACTTTAATCTGACAAAAGTAATAATTTAAAAAAATTCTATGAATGTTAACCAATGAAAGTCAGACATTGCTTTTCAACCATGCTTCAACAGAATTATTTAAAAAAATTAACTCATGGAACAGCCCTGGACAAAAATGATGGTACCCCTAGAAAATACTGAAAATAATGTGACCAAAGGGACATGTTAATTCAAGGTGTGTCCACTAATTAGCATCACAGGTGTCTACAATCTTGTAATCAGTCAGTGGGCCTATATATAGGGCTCCAGGTAGTCACTGTGTGGTTTGGTGACATGGTGTGTATCACACTCAACATGGACCAGAGAAAGTGAAGGAAGGAGTTGTCTCAGGAGATTCGAAAGAAAATGATAGACAAGCATGTTAAAGGTAAAGGCTATGAGACCATCTCCAAGCAGCTAGATGTTCCTGTGACTACAGTTGCACATATTATTCAGAAATTTAAGATCCATGGGACTGTAGCCAACCTCCCTGGACGTGGCCGCAGGAGGAAAATTGATGACAAATCAAAGAGACGGATAATCCGAATGGTAACAAAAGAGCCCAGAAAGACTTCTAAAGAGATCCAAGGTGAACTTCATGCTCAAGGAACATCAGTGTCAGATCGCACCATCCGTCGTTGTTTGAGCCAAAGTGGACTACATGGGAGACGACCAAGGAGGACACCATTGTTGAAAACAAATCATAAAAAAGCCAGACTGGAATATGCCAAACTACATGTTGACAAGCCACAAAGCTTCTGGGAGAATGTCCTATGGGCAGATGAGACAAAGATGGAACTTTTTGCCAAGGCACATCAGCTCTATGTTCACAGATGGAAAAATGAAGCATATCAAGAAAAGAACACTGTCCCTACTGTGAAACATGGAGGAGGCTCTGTTATATTCTGGGGCTGCTTTGCTGCATCTGGCACAGGGTGTCTTGAATCTGTGCAGGGTACAATGAAATCTCAAGACTATCAAGGGATTCTAGAGAGAAATGTGCTGGCCAGTGTCAGAAAGCTGGGTCTCAGTCGCAGGTCATGGGTCTTGCAACAGGACAATGACCCAAAACACAGCTAAAAACACCCAGGAATGGCTAAGAGGAAAACATTGGACTATTCTAAAGTGGCCTTCTATGAGCCCTGACCTCAATCCTATTGAGCATCTTTGGAAGGAGATGAAACATGCTTTCTGGAAAAGGCACCCTTCAAACCGAAAACAACTGGAGCAGCTTGCTCATGAGGAGTGGGTCAAAATACCTGCAGAGAGGTGCAGAAGTCTCATTGACAGTTACAGGAATCGTTTGATTGCAGTGATTGCCTCAAAAGGTTGTGCAACAAACTATTAAGTTAGGGGTACCATCATTTTTGTCCAGGCCTGTTCCATGAGTTTTTTAGTTTTCATTTTTTTTTTAATAATTCCGTTGAAGCATGGTTGAAAAGCAACGTCTGACTTTCATTGGTTAACGTTCATAGAATTCTTATTTATTATTACTTTTGTCAGATTAAAGTTATTTCTGTGACCATTGTGAGTTTTTCTTTCATTGACCGAAGGGTACCAACAATTTTGTCCACGTGTGTAATAGCAGTTGTCTTGTGTAATATCGCTTAAACTATATTTGTAACAGTAACAATAAATTTATGTTGTATTTATTACTTATTAGGCTCGATTCCCGTCTGTGTGCATGGAGTTTGCATGTTCTCCCCGTGCTTGGTGGATTTCCTCCGGGTACTCCGGTTTCCTCCCACAGTACAAAGACATGTAGGTTAGGCTAATTGGTGTTCCCAAATTGCCCGTAGTGTGTGAATGAGTGAGTGTTTGTGTGTGTGTCTGTGCCCTGCGATGGATTGGCACCCTGTCCAGGGTGTACCCTGCCTTGTGCCCTAAGTCTCCTGGGATAGGCTCCAGGCCCCTGTGTCCCTGAATACAGGATTAAGCGGTATAGATGATGAGTGAGTGAGTGATTTATTACTTATTAGCTAGAAATACATGTTTAAAATTAATTACTACTTTCTGCGTGGAACCCATTACACTGAAATATAAACATTTTTCCTTGTGCTGTATTTACAGTGCCAGTGTCATGCTATTTCCAGTGTTAGAGCTGTTGAACAAGCTATGTGTGGAAGAGGAGTAAGTGGGGAGGAGCGCTGGAGTTCTGTGAAAGGACATGGCAAAACAGTTGTAATCAGTGCTCATTACCTAATTAGCCAGCAGAGGCTAGACCAGAATTCCTATCCAGGAGGCAGGCAGAGAAAACACACACACACACACACACACACACACACACACACACACACACACACACACACTGCTGTAGTCCTCCAAGATTGCACAAGACTTTATGGTCTAACATGGTCACCACAACAACAACTGAAAATGTTATCCAATTTTCTCAGCCCATAATACAGCTTCCATTTTGTCAGGTTTTCCACAGAATCAGGTAATTATATTTTGTAGAATTCATTTCAAGCTTTTGGACAGGTAGATCATTTGGGCTGTCTTTAGACTCTGTGCTGGTGCTTGGGTTTGCTGTAGCTGCAACCTGGGGGGGAGCATCTGCTGATTAGAGAGCAGGAAGCATAGCCAATATCAGCCTGGGTTAATGAGAGAAGATAAATGAATAAGCGCACATCATCGTTATTGAGAAAGGTCCTAGCATTTTGAAAGATTGGTTTAGGAATAGGTTTTGGAAGATGAAACTAATGACTCATTAAGGAATGCAAACAGATTGCAAATATTTATTTTACTTTTTTTTCTTGGAAAAAGAATATCTAGGTGTGTGTGTGTGTGTGTGTGTGTGTGTGTGTGTGTGTGTGTGTGTGTGTGTGTGTGTGTGTGTGAGAAGGAGAGAGAGGAGATACGGCAAGATATGAAACACCATTCAATTGATTTCAGTGAAAATACTGTATGAATATCAGACCTCAGGAACTGCATATCATATCAGTCTCCATGGCGAAAATGTGCACATCCAATTTCTCTGCAGAATAAATTTTGTGAGATGAATAAGTCTTGGGAGATGAATATATCCTGAGCAATGTTTAACCTTGTGAACTTTCCGCTACGACACTCTCATCCATGCTGAATCAAACCAGCTTCTTCCACCAATATCGATGTGTAAATATGTGTCTTATCGATCTCAAGCAGGTCTCTTTGACAGAGAACACACGTTTGGTATTCAGAGAGCTGTGTTGTGTTATCATTATGCTAATGGATAACGGATAGAGCATGACAGATAATAAGGAGTCCGGCATTCACCTCATGCACGGTTGTTGTGTTAACAATATCTACTGTATAAACTTTTTCCCAATTGTTGGCATTCTTCATCACGCATTCATCTCAAACTCCACAGCAGAAAGAGTGAACTTAAATAGGCTCAAACGCAACACTACAACAGGCTCATGAACACACACCTTCTCTTATATGGCACCAAATGACTTAACCTGTCTAGGTTATGGCAGATTTGTATTACGTCTTTAAGCTTTCAAATTGTTTCTTTCATCACTTTTCTCCATAGAATGTTGAAGGTCAAATGCTCACATTTCATGTTGGATAAGACTGATTTGCTTCCTGTTTTGTAGGACTAGAATAGGAGGTAACCTGTGTGTTTGACCTGTAGTGAAGAAAGATATTTTCCAGCCATCATGACCATATAAAATCCCACATCTACAAGTTTTAATGGAAAAATTCAGCTTATTTCTCCTTCAGGAGTGTCCTGTATAAATTGACCTTTTCCTGCTGAATAAGATTCAGCAAAGTGCACTGACATCAGCTATCCATATAAGAGCTCTTCAATCTGCGACTTCATAAGCATTTATGGAAATGAAACTCCGGTTTCGCTCGGCCTCTGATCTCAATGAAATAGGGAGCAAAATGAGATGAGAGCTGGGCAGGGAGAATTTTGACAATTGCTGCCTTAAATCACATCTGACTGTACAATTGATCATGTTCCTTGTGATAAAAACCTGCTGAGAAATAAGAGAGAGGGAGAATTCAAATGAACGAGAATGGGAGAGAGCCTGAGATACTGCCCACATCAATACGGATCTACAGATAACACTTTGACCTGTTCCTGTTTCTCCTTTTAGTAATTTCAGTGGTGTGAATGCAAATCATTAATTAATTTATCCAAATTAAAATTGTATTTGTCACAGACACAGTCATACACAATACAATATGCAGTAAAATGCTTATATGACCACCTGTGGGCATAAAAAAAAGATTATAAATAAGAAATAAATTATGGAATAAAACATAGAAAAACTTTAGCTATAGAAAATATAGCTATTACATTCATTCATTAATTCATTTGTAAATCTTAAGTAATAATACTCCTCTGGTCAGGGTTATGGACTCTAACCTGGCAATAATGGATGTGATTCCCGGGCACGTACCACCATGTTTTAGTATCAGCATCGAATGATTGCTAACTTTGACAAGTTGAACTGAAATTCAATAAAAAGTAGTTGACTATATTTCTTCTTCAAAGATAAAGCAAAAACTGTTGTTCGACATTATTTGTATTTTGAAGTTTTTAACAAAGGAAAAAGTACTGTCCAATAAATGTGCAAAATTAGAAAGATGTCATATTAATCATAAAAGAGCATCGAATGTCCATCCATCCATTTATGAACCTTTGTAGTCCAACTGATACTGTGGAAGCCAACAGTGACCAATATATGCATTATCTATGGTCATACCAGTTATTAAAATGCACTTTTGTGGATCATTTGTGTCTCAGTTTAAATTGTTGCTTCTGAAAGCATGCAAAATTTCCTTATAACTTAACAATGGGCAGGGGACGTGACGGCTACCACTGAGACTTTTCCATCATGGTCGAGTCCTACCTCTTTAGCCTCATGCACCACTGATCTAACTCTTATCTGGCTGATTGGACTGAATAGTGATGTGCGACTTTGAAAGTGCTCTTTCACACATAACTGGGCCGAACAGAATTCACTCTACCACTGTGCAAGGATTTTGAAGAAACGTTATTTTTCTTTAAAGGGGCAAGAAAAATAAATGCCGGAGGAATTCTTTTTGGAGCAGGCAGGAATGAGATAAAAAAAAAAAAAAAAACATGTCTTATGCACATCCCTGTACTCCATGTAACATGATTAAAGATTTAGCAAAAAAAAAAAAAAATCCCAGTATGGTCTTGAAGCTGTCGAATTAACTCAATCTAGTCTGACGTATAAAAAATATCAATGTATATTTAGCTTGCTTTACCACCTGCTGGTGTTTCCTTACCATCTATCTGACTGCTTTTTCCTCTGCCCTTACTTAAGAACTGTAGAGAAAGGTGAAAGAAATCACATCTTGATGCAGATCTTGTCTCTTACTGTGCTATTATATTTGCCATCTTTTATGATGGTAAAATAGCAAAAATCTGCCAGACTTTTGCTCCGCCCAAACCCCTACAGTACACTTTCAGGTACCTCCCTCTCATCCACTGACACATTTTTCCAGCTGGACAACTGAAGAGATTCTGCATGTCATCTCATCCTTCAATCCCACCACCTGTCCATTACAACCCATCCCTTCCATAATGCTCCAGGCCATTTCACAAGATCTCCTCCCCTTTATCACAACTATCATCAACCTTTCCATAGCATCTGGTCATGTTCCTGCTGCATTTAAGAATTCAAAGGTTACCCTCATCCTCAAGAAACCTAGCTTGGCTCCAGCAACTATTGGCCGATATCACTTCTCTCTTTTCTCTCTAAAATTCTAAAATACACTGTTTACAATGAAATTTTCGAAAAACAACCTCAATGATCCTAACAAATCTGGATTCAAAGGCACATTCCTCAAAGACTGCCCTTCTATTTGTCACTGAGAATCTCCATGCTACTTGATTGACTAAACCTCATGGACCTCTCAGCAGCATTTGGCACTGTAAACAACAAGATTCTCTTGTCTCTCCTTGCAAACCTTGGACTCTGTGGAATGGCATGGCAAAGGTTTGCCTCCTACCTAGAAGATAGTCATATGAGGTGACATGCAGGGGATCCACATCTGCTCCATACAGACCTCTCTTGGTGAGGTCATATCCTTCTATAGCTTTTCATACCATGCAGATGACACTCACCTCATTCTCTGTCCTCTCTCAGGCCCTCCTGTTTCCACAGGAATCTCAGCATGTCTGGCAGACATTTCAGTTGGATGGCAGCTCATCAGCTGAAACTTAATCTCAGTAAAACAGAGATTCAGCCCCCTGTCAGGTTATGACCTCCCTGGACAACACTCAGACCGTTTCTTCAGTCACTGCCCACAGCCTTGGTGTAACTCTAGACAATTAACGGTCATTTCCCCCACACATTGCCACCCTTACTCGTTCTTGTTCATTTCTTCATCAGTTGCAAGAAACTACTGTATGTACTAATCATAATGATCATGAGATTAAAATATGAAGAAACCTTGAGAGGAACTAGACTTGACATGGTACCCATCTTCATTTGGTTGATAATGGATTGCAGGGATTGATCAGCAGTCATACTGTGTGTTAGAAGAAAGAATCATTAGACCAGAAGAATTAATCGATTTCTCTCCACATAGGCCACTCAGGTGCTCGTTCAGTCCCTTGGTATTTTAATACTGGACTACTCCAACCCACTCCGGGCAGCTGATCCAAAATCTAGCTGCACGACCTGTTTTCAACTTTTTTGTACACCAACCGACTTCTTCGCTCCCTTCCTGTGCTGCCCGCATCAATTATCACATCCCGCACTGGACCACTTTCCATTCCAATCCTCCAGCATTGCTAAACTGGTCCCACCATCTCTTAGGAATAGAGGATGACATGCATATATAAAAATATATAAAGCAAAATAATGTTAAGAAAAAAAAACAAAACAAAGGCACAGGAAGCGCACTTAAAACTACATAGACAGTAACCTGAGCTCAGGATCAAACTAGGGAACCTGAAGCTGCAAAGAAATGTTTATTTTATCTAGGGAACTCATTTATTTCATTATGCCTTTTGAGTGCCTCATAACTATTTCTGATGTCACTCTCAGCCAGATTTACCTGCAGTATGGACCACCTGCATATCTGTTGCCTTGCCCACATATTGCTCTCTTCATATCCTCTTCTCATTCTATCGCATAGCTCACATCAAGGGGGAAAGGGAAGGCTGGTTATTATTAGATTGAGTTGCAATCTCAATCACTGCTTCTCTGTGTTAAATTATTTGTTGCTTTTGGAACCCTTGAAACACTGTTTATTGAAAAGCCTCCGTGAAGCTGTGAAATGATTTCCTCTATTCAAATGGAATTACAGGCCCTAGAATAATTGGATGTTGGAGATGTGGATACACTAGGGCTTGTGTATGAATCAAACAATTCCTGCTGTTTGCTTGCTTTGCCAGCCTCAGTGATCAGTAATCAGAAGCATACTGATGTCCACTGTCTCACCATGAGTCTATTTCAGCACATTCTTGCCTCCAGCCAACATGGGGTTGGCAGAGCTGCACTGACTCTTAGAAGCTTCTGAAAAATGGAACTGAATTAATCTCCTCCTTCTATCAGTCAAGGATCCAAGATTTCTTAGTGCAAGAAAGTCAGTGCCACTTCCTCTGCAACACTATTCTTTATATCGACACATGCAGTATATATACGGTATTGCCACTTTTTCTACAAACTCTTTTAATCACCATCATCATCCTAATAATACCAGAAACAGTATTTTTGATTTAAATGAATTTGTTTTGATTGCCACAAATTAGGTTCATACAGTAGATATCCAGATATAGAGGCAGATGGTGGCATGGAAAACTCCCTAACACAAGATTATGAACAAACCTTGAGAGGAACCAGACTCTTCTGGGTGACACCAGATGGTAAGCTTAAAAATCATTATGGTAGGCAGGTGTAGAAGAGAAAACGCAAGCACTATTCAGTGTGTTGAAAGGATGATCAGCATGAGATTATTGTGCATAAAAGTCCTGAGATGAGCACAGGACAGTCTTTATGATTACACCAGTAGTTATGAAGTAATGAGATGTAAGATTACAGTAAGACCAATTACAAGAGTGAACTTTGAGCATAAATTGTTTTGGGAAGTCCTTATGGTATAGTATTTATCCAGAACCTCTCCTCTGCTGCAGAAGACTATTTATGTATTGTGTAATATAATACTACATTTATACTTCACTGTTCACTTAGTGTATGAAAACCTCAAAGTTTATCGTCAACATCCAAGTAAAAGCCAAAACTTAAATTACAGGTGCAAGACGATGAATAAAAAAAGAGAAAAAGTGCCTAGAACATCAACTTTGTAGGCGTTACTATCTCCGAATCTAATCTGAACAGTCCAAAGCCAGTCTCTGTGTGGCAGACCTGAGGCTTTCTGATTGGACTCTAGATTGAGAAAGCACATGGTAGATAATCTCCTTGGCTGAGTAGAGGTTTAAGGGAGCTGACATTTCTGACCCAGGATCAGCGCATTATAGTCTCAGAGATGAATGTGCTTTGTGCTTGCCACTCCATCACCACGAGGAAGGGAGGAGTGGTGAGATCTACCTGCTACTGTAGACAACAGTTCATCATTCTCAATCTACTCTATTACAGGCATCTCTATGTATTTGTCTTTGAGTAGTTTGTATCGTGTAAGGAAATCACAGAGACTAACTAACTAACTAATTCTAATTCTATTTTCATTTTTTTTGTATCATTGGAACACTTTTAAGCAAAACATATAACTTAGAAGAACTAGACGTACCATTGTACTTGGTGTTACTACAGTTGAGGATTCAGATTTAGCTGTATTTAGCTACAGTAATATGTAGTTAAATGGAAAGCTTTTTGCTGCCGAATCTTTAATATGCTTAAGCAGCTGATGTGTGCCTTGCTGATTAATCAGAGTGTGCTTTTATAAATGGGGCTCATTTCCGAGTAATGAGTGGGGGTTAGCACTGACGTAACCCTGCGGCTGAATTAGGGTGATAGAGGTGTGTGTATATGTGTGGTTTTGTGTGTGCTTGCAGGTTTTATATATTGGTTGGGACAAAAAGTAATCAGAAGCACAATGTCCCTGGTGGGAAATGGTATGAGGAAGACATCTTTTTATCAAATTGTGTAAAATAACTTATTAAGTAAAATACCAAAATTATTCATTTTGGTTATCGTGGTTAAATGTTGGTTTAGATTTACATATACAGCATATCTTAAAATACAATTAAATAGTTGCTTTAATAATTATGGTAATGAAAGGACAAACATAACAAGTAAGAGAAACATTTTAGGTGAGCAAAGTTAGGGTGTTCTGAAATGCAGAGCATTTGTCGCACTTGCCGTCTAATTTCACCCTGAATTGGCTATTTGGGAATTAATAATTTTGGAATGTTGGATATTTATCTGTTTAACAGGACTTGTATTTGCATTATTATAAGGGATCTTTCTTTGGAATATCAAGAATATCAAGATCATTGATGGGTGTTCTGTATGTACTGTATACATACTTCTAGAGGTTAACCCAATTTGCTTAGAGAGCCGAAACATTCCACTTTTTTTTTTTTTTTTAGGCCTGATGGGACAGCAGAGTGCGCTGGCACCTGGACAGTTGTCCCTGCTTTAACACTCACAGCTAAGCTGCCTGTGATGATTCAAAGCCATCAACTGCTGTTCCCCCAGAAATACACAGCCAAATTGGACACTTCACACACACTTTCACCTCCTTGATGGTAATTGCCTCCCAGCTCAGCTGAGCCCATCATGGCAGGGCGGATGCACACAGAACAGATGGACTCTTCAGCAGGGTGCTTTTGCTCGTCTCTCTCTCTCTCTCTCTCTCTCTCTCTCTCTCTCCCTTTTACATTAGGCCACAGTGTTTGGAAACCTCACTGGAAATTGCCTACTTACAATGCAAACAGGGCCCAAACTGACTGGCGGTTAAACATGGCCACAGCTCTGGATGTTACAGCACACTTACTTTGCATCGGTTGAACCACAGGTAAAACAAAGTGCCTTTAGAAGCACATTGCTAGTACACTAGAATGTGCATTTTTTAACTCATTAATATACTGAGCGACACAAGTTTTGAAAAAGAGGTCACTGTGTGTGCTGGTGTAGCTGATTTTGTAGAATGCTTGGGGTATGTACTAAAATCTCACAATATGCAGACCATCCCTATTTTCTTTAAAGATACTGCTCATGGTGGTGCCATTAAAAAAAAAAGTATAATGTCCTGTTTTTTTTTTAGAAATAAGCTCGACTTGATCTAAACTGAGAAACATAACAGCCACAATGTAAATTCTTGTTAACGCAAAGTTTATATAACTAGACGTATTATTCATATGATTCCCCAAATATTGGTAAAGGGAAAAATCCAGTTTGAAAAACTTGCCTATCACTAATGTATAATTAATATGTGAAATTCAGCGGCATTCAACATAAAAGTTAGAATGAACTTTTTTTAAAACTTTATTTCATGGATATCTTGCATGTGTACATCAGACCTTCCCTACTGTTGCCACAAACTTAGAGACATACAATTATCTAGAATGCCTTTGTGTCCTGGAGAACTGGCACTAAGGTTCTTAGCTCCTTATGCCCCTGTGCATAAAAGATTATAAGGCATCTACCTGCACAGAGCCCTGACCTCAACACCACTAAACAATGAGATGAATTGGAATGCTGACTTCATCCTTGGCCTCCTTTTCTGACATTAGTGACTGATCTCACTAGTGTTCATGAAGTGACAAAGTAGAACCAGCACACACATATACATTGTTAAGAGCATACATTTTTCATTTAGTGTCTTCTTTCTTTAGTGTCTTTCAGGTTCGAGGGTTCCCTTAAGCTGAGGATTGCTTTGGTAAAAAGCCTGTTTTACAGCAGACACAATGCCTGTGCATGCATCCAATATGCTCCCTGTGTATGCACAAGTGTGGCAAGAATGGTGGTACAGTCATGCATGCCAAACATAATTTTTCACTTGGGTTCTATTCCTTGAGTGCCACGCATGGTACAGGCAACGTTTCGAGATACAAAAGACACTAAAAACAATGTCCCTGCTTTGTTATACAGTGGATGCTTAGAGCGTGAGCTTTAACTCTTGCCTGTAGCCGTACTCCATAGCAGTATACTGTTTGGTGTTAGGCAAAGTGTTAAGACAAAGTGTAAGAGTGGAAAAACGTATTTGATTAATACTTGTGTCATCATTTACAGCAGTACTGCATGTTTATAATAATTTGATGGCGGCAATAGACATTTGCATAATATGCAATATGTTTAGTGAACCAGTGCACAAAATGACACAAGGAACTTTTTTTTTTTTTTTACAGTGCACATTACCTTGTTCACTTTACCTACATTTACATACAAAACATGGCACAAGCACCATTTGACTTCTGATGTAAACTGGACTTCAGTAAATGAAATGATTGGTGTATGAATGTATTACAAAACTAATGACTATCTAAAGAGACGTTTACTTCAGCACCCCGCTACATCTGTTTACAAGCCCTTCGTAGGAAGACGTTACCGCATTTGCTCGTGTTCTATGTCATCACCGTAGGTGAAGGTAAAAAGAAACACATAAAACACCTTTGTCTGATGTAACTTGTTCATGGTGTGCCAATTTACAATCAGTCGTCTTATTAAAACATATCATGCTTTTTATGGGCCCTGTTGCTTCCAGGCACTTCGGTACAGCTATTATCTTCTGACAGGGAGATGGCCTCATCTCATACTGACCCTGTGTTCTGCTCATTTATGCTGCTCATTTATGTGGGTAGTAAAATCCTGTCCATCTCGCAGCCACATTAACTCACAAGTTACCTTGAGGGAAAGAGCATCATAAAGATATATGCCAAAAACAAAGAAAGCTGTTTCTAAAGCAGGAGTCTCAGCCAAAGTTGTCAAAGGGTGTGTTCTGGAATCTTTTATTCATCTTCCACTGTGTGTCTCTCTGAGCACGAATGTGTACAGAATCCAAAATGGCCGATGCATGCTGTGTTAGGTAAAGAGAGGCTGTGTACGGATTGGTACCCCTGTGGTGACAGAAATAGAAGCTTGGGTAATGTAGTTATTTCCTGGCTACACATGCAGTGTGTGTATCAAGGGTTGTGAGCCACAGTGATATCTAGAGCTCATGGGGCAGGTGATCCTATTGCACTGTTCCCCAAGAGGGGGCAGAGCTCATAGGATTTGCATACACCACCTAATTCAGATAATAGCCTTGCTCTGTCTCACCTTTGTGTCTTCTTCCTGAAGAGTTTATTTGGTCCCCCCACACCCCCCCTCCAAGTCGCCACCAGCCAGCAGGCTTGTCCACCTCATGCTGCTCCAGGGACCATTCAGAACTGGTAATTTAACAACCAAATTGCTAAGAGTGCTCGGAAACAGAGGGGCGTCTAAGGGAAGAAGGGGAAAAAAGGTGGTGGCTGCATGGTGCTTGATTTGTGAAGCAGTAGGGGGATGTAGTAATTTTTAGGGGAGACAAATGTTGCAGAATGTTGCAGATGGCTTTGTTTGTGAGTGTGTGCACTCCAGGTGGTTCAATATGAGGAAGGAGAGGCTGTCAGGTAGAACAATAAACTGATCACATTGTACCCGTGTGATACAGCCTCTCGCACTATCATCTACTGTGATTCTCAGAATGAGGCTGTCAGATACTCTGAGATAAATGAAATGGTACCCAAGGAGTTGAATCAAAGAAATGAATGGGAGATCCCATGTCACATGTGCTTTGCTCTACTGTATATAGCTTTACCATTTAGTTATCATGCTTTGCAAAGCTTGTTTAGTCATCATTTTTATATATTTCTTGGTAATACTTAATGTACTGTAAACATACTGTATTTGCCAATCCACAGATTTTATATGATTCAAACTATATTTATCTGAAAGTAAAGAGCAGACTTCTACTATCATCAACATGTAAATCCTCTTAAAGTGTAACAAGCGGTTGACTTTAGTGACATATTTCCATATGTCTTGTTTAAAAGTTCTGCACTTTTAAACAAGTGTAAGATTATGTCAGTTGCAGAATGCTCTTATTTTTAAGGCATTTAAACACAAAAGATACAATTATCAACATACATAACAGATAATTGTATCTGTATGTAGTCTTTGTTAACTAAATGATAACAAAGACTAAAAGAAATCATGTCATATCATGAAATCATGGAAAATCAAAGGGCTTCATCTAGTGAGGTGAAGTTTGGATCATTGTAGTGACTCGGTTCTTTGATCTTGTTCATCAAAATGAACAAATCTTTTTTTGAGTCGTTTAGTTCATTTCATCTTTTGATCAGAAATAATGTAAAATGTAACACTTTCAATAAACAGACCCCCAACATGCCTACATACACAAATTTTGGCTATAGTTTCAGTAATGAAAATGTTACAATATGGCTAAGAACATGTGATAAACAGAATGAGCAGCTCACCACTCATATCTTCTGGTTCAAGTCATCTATGGGGGTCACGTGACAAAAGAACGAATGACTGGGAATAAAAGACTCATGAGAAGAACAGCTCAATTCTGTTTCCTGTGTAATGCACTGCATAGCGTCTATGGGAGTCACGTGGCAAAAGAATTAACCATTCGGACTAGAAGACTCATGAGATGAACTAGTCATTTCTTCTTCCTGCACATACAGTAACCTGCTGAGGTTTTGCGATGCTTTGCACATGCGTGCCCAGTAGAAAATGAACAAAATACTCTCTGAGTATTACTCGTTCTGCTGTGTCTCGTTAAAGTCTCGTTCAAAAAGAAACGAATCGTTCCTGAAAGACCCATAACTACCTTCATCAGGAACTTTGTCAGATGTCATACAGCAAGGTCCTAGGTGTCAAAACATTTTAAATCCTAGGTAGTTGTTGACTACAAACGTTGTATTAGTTCACAAGTTCTTAAAAAATAAATTGTAGCAGTTTGCAAGTGATTAATGTCTCTTCATAATAAATCATGCAATTCAAAAAGATGCCAAATCCCTTGTTTATGGGACTTTTCCAAACTACTTACTTTGTTCCCAAATCAGTGTAAACTCAAGATTATACAAAATCAAAAGGTCTTCAGGTATTAATTAGAAATTGTTACAACCTGTCATGCAAGAAATTCTAAACCTTCAAAATATTTTGAATATACTAGAAATGTTTATAGTCTAGTCAAAAGTGGATTGCAATGGTTTGTACTGTAGGTGGTTTGCAGACTTTGTAAGTGGCACCTCAAAATGGATCATAAAGTCCCAAAATATGCCAAATTTCTTGTTTAGTGTTGAAAGAGAACTTTGAGTTGTTACTATTCGACGGATTGTAAGAACCTCACTTACCAGGGTTGAGAAAAGTTCGAAAATGGCTAAATCCATCCATGTGCAATGATCTACTGATTAGTATTCCATAGTATCTGGAAGTTAAGTCATGCCAAATATACTTCTTTCTTGTTAGGTAGATAGGTTTCCCTCCTGATCCTGAGGTTCTTTAGTCAGCTTCTTCAGACTGAAGAAGATACTTGTAGGAGTAGTGAAACCTAGACACAAAAAAAGAAAGAAGTCCAGTTGACATTACTCAACTTCCAGATATCCTCACCTGGATGACTGAGAATCTTCACAGACAGTAAGCTATTCTAGATACTAAACCCATGGCTAAATCCAACCCTGAACATTATTATTTATTAAATAGTTTGCTCTAATACTGGAATTCCCAAGCCTGGTTGCCTCCAGGACTAGAACAAGGCAAAACATTGAACTGGTGAAAGTTCAATCTAAAACACATTTAAAAAATCTTAAGTTTTTTTTTCATGCATTTTAAAATATTATAAAATTTTTATGCAAGCAAACAGACATAGTACTAGCTGATGGAATTCACCCTCAGGACCAGTGATTCATCCACTTTGATGGACTTTTTTATCCCACAATTTAAAACCTTTTTTTTTTTTTTTTACAGGAGAAAAAAACCAAATCTGTTTCTGCATGGCCCAAGTTTCCTTGCCGCCCTCATTCATTCTCTTTGTTCCATGGCTCCTACCGTGCATGACGGTTGCAATTTGTTTAATATACTGTTGCAGGGCTTAATGTCGCGCACGCTTTGTTGTGTTCTCTCTTAAATGAGTTTGTTAGTCTTTGAGTGTTCTTATGAATATAAATAATGATACATTAGTTTTGTATATTTTATTGTGCAATTATTATCCATTCTTTTGCATATGATTAAATGGTAAGTCATAAATGCATGCATTTATGCATCTTTAAATGTGCTAATATGGTATTTTTGGAGAGCACAGTTGATGCAAACAGGATGTGTTGCAGATATAATGGTTTCTGTATTATTAAAAATGAATAAACAATTTATCTGTAATTTAAAGCATGTGACGTCATAGAGTCCAGTATTCAAAAATTGCTAGAAATTGAATTTGTGACCATTCAGCACACTCTATCAAAAAAGTTTGAGAATGTGAGAAAGCTTTCTTAGATGTCTATCAGTCTTTTTAAGATCAGTCACACAATTACTTATCCCCCTTAGTAAAGCTGGGTTTAGTCTTTTAAAATTATTGCGACTTAAATTGTGTAAAATGATCAAAATAAAATCTTAGCCCAAATTCTATAAAAGACTGTGAGATAACGTTTCATCTCTATGTCGGATGGGGTAGGGAAGATCCTCTAATGTTAGACTTGTGATTATTGTATTTATAAATTTTTTTGTTCAAATTCCCATTTTCCGCTTTACATTAGTACATTAGAACAATGCAGGTTCATGTAGGAATTGTTCTGCTTAGTTAAAATAATTTAACAAAAGAGTGTTTTAAAAAATAAGTTTTTTTTCCCATCTATTATTATTATTTTTTCCTTTATGTTTCTTCATTGCACCTACATAATTTTATACCTGCCCTGTAAGGTTGTATAATTCCTGGCTTTTAGACAAGCATAGTAGCAGTGGTCACGGTCAGAAAATGTAATTTTGAAAAGATCTGACATTGCCAAATTTTTGCCGTTGAATGTCATTGGTGGACATTTTTGCATTATAGGAATAAAAAAAGCATCTTTATTTCTAATAGATTATTCACTTGGGTAGTGGGTTATTATGCCCATTACTCCTACTCACATCACACCACACCACTATTCATAATGTACTCTGTTCATAATCATGGCTTCCTTTTCATAGCCTACTAAAACACATTATTCCAGGTTTAGCATATGTTCTAGCAATATACTCAATCAGTGTTCAGTTGTTTACACCAATCTGTTCCCATTAGTTCAGTGAGAAGGAAATGTTGAAGGTGAATAACAATATGTGCTGCTGCCATGGAAATTGGAATAAGGTTCTCTGAGTAACGATCAAAACACTATGGATATAATATTAATATAATGAAACAGAAAGTACTGAAATTAGATACAACCTAAATACATGCTTCAGACTTTGCATATAGTCTGTATGTGTGCAATGAAATATCAAAATAATTAGCCACCTGATTGCTAATGATCTAGATCTGACTGCTAATGAGCTAGATATATAGAGAGTAAAACTAATATTGCCATAGACAATCAATAAAGCAGCTCTGGCTATATTCACTATAAATCACAATTAAGTTACCAGCATTTTTGTAAAGTGTTGGCAATTTAAAGTAGTTATATTATTGTATATTATTCATAATTGATGCAAAATAATAAAAAGTAACTCGTAATGTCTATGGCATCAGATCATCTGACAAGTGCTTCTTGACTAAGGGAAAAATAAAAAACATATCCAAGAGCAACTATGCTTGGAATTAAATTAAATCCGCTAGCGACATTTCTGATTTGGGGCAGAGCCAATTGTGAACTTGGACACTGGCACAGCAAGAGATGAGACCCTGGCTATAAGGTACATGACTGCATTGTAGGAATGCAATTTTTGCTCCTTAAGCCATGAGGACAGCTTAAAAGCTTAAGCCATTAAAGTACAGCTATTATACACCATGGCTAAAAGTATAGGCTGAAGGAAAAAGGTTATGGGCTCTGAGGACATTGTGGTAGTTAATACAGTAACTAATTCTGTAAAATGACAAAGGCAGTCATAAGGGATTGCATATCTTTATGTACTTGATGATTTAATTATACTGATGTTTGATATTTTTTCAATTTAATTTAATATTTGTCATACATCAAAAGTTGAATTGGCTTACTAATATCCTTTTAACCTTTTTGAGTGTTTTTAAGTTGTTGACATAGTAGTGATGAAAATACACTGCCTTATACTCTCTATTCTTATCTAGTGATTTAGTGAGGCATTCAGAGCCTCTCCGTGTATAATTGTCCCCCAATTAATCGAACAGTCA
Organism: Clarias fuscus; assembly: GCA_030347435.1. NCBI lineage: Eukaryota > Metazoa > Chordata > Actinopteri > Siluriformes > Clariidae > Clarias > Clarias fuscus. The sequence goes on along the minus strand of CM059214.1, from coordinate 21,479,941 downwards.
GTGTGAAATTGATTTAAATAAACTTAATGATGTCATCCAGGAACCATAAACCGAGCGAGAAGGTTCACATATAAAGTTGTCTGAACGCTTCAGCTCTGCCATTAGTCATGCAGAGCGATAGTCAGAAAAATGAACATCAGCTCCCGGATTATTGTAAGATAGAAATACGATGATAATAAACTGTTAGTCACATTAAAATCAGACTAATATTATCATCATTAATATGTTCTATTTTTCTGGTATACTTACATATGTGTTGACGGAAAGGTTTTTGTTTAAAACACCGTTGGAACATTTATTCTAAATATGTGCAGTACATATTAAATGGCACACCTGTACACTTGTTCATTCATTGAAATGAATACGTCAGCTAATCATGTGGCAAAATGCAGAATATGCAATTTATAGATACACAGCTCATTTAACCTTCACGTCAGCGATCAGAATGAAGGAAAAATGAGATCTTAGTGACTCTGAACATGGCATGGTTTCATTGTTGGTGCCAGATGGGTTATTCTGCGTATTTCAGAAATACACAACACACTTTAACTTGAGGTACTTCAGCTAAAATACCACACCAAATTCCGCTCTTATCAGACAAAAACATCAATGCCAGGGTAAAGTGACCACAAGCTCATCAAACCGGGGTGTTGAACATGTTGAAAATGTGATTTGGTCTGATAAATCTTCTGTAACATGGGTGATAGGGTCTGAATTTGGCATTAACAGTATAATTCCATATCTTCCCAAATTGCCTGGTGTTAACAGTTCAGACTAGGGTGTAATGGATAATGGTTTACCCAGAGCCTATCCGGATATTGTTGATAACCATGTGCTTATTTTTACTTTGAAAAACAAGCCTTATAATTGATATTTCAAGCCAAATAATAAAACATGTAACAAATCACAATTTGTTCAGTGAACACATACAGTAGGAAGTTCAATGAACTTGTATGGCTCCCTAATCACTAGATCTGAAAACTGAAACTTTGGAGTGTGGCAGATCAGGAGATTCATGGTATAAACGTGTCACTGCCAAATCTGCATAAAGTATATGATGCAATTATGCGAACCATGTACCAGAATATCAAATACTGTGATGAATCCACGCAATGACTAATTCATCCTATTCTATGAACAATTACCCAGAATTAGTGATCACAGGATCAATAAAGTATATCTACCTATTTATCTATCTGATGAGGATTTGTAAAAATAAATAAATAAATAAAAAAAGCCTGAATAGCCTAAAATATTAGACATTGTGTTAAAAATAAGCAGAACTTCAGTATGTGAGTATAATTGGATTGTATGTCTACTGTAAACAGCTTTATGAGGTAAAAAGAGTCCTATGTAAAACATTAAAATGTTGAACTGGCAAGCTACGGACAGGGTGGCACTCATGCCAGCACAATCACCCATCCAGTCTCCTGTAAAATCCATTCCGAGCTCCTTCTCTCAATTACATTTGGTCTGGGTCAGCGCTAATGACTCAGAAGATATTAAAAGATTATACTTTTCTCACTTCCTACATAAAGAATGTGGCAGGACCATGACTCAAATAACCATTTGACGGTATATTTCATTTGGAGTGATTAATGGGCTTTGGTTTGAAAATACAGCTCTAATGATCTGTCCACCATAATTGGCCAAACGCATGGATAAAGCTCCAAATCATTTGAAAGTGTCTATCAAATATGTATGGATATAACTGGGTCTGAATATGCTGTATGCAGTATGAACCAGTAGAGTGGCACAGACGAAATTACATTTCCATGATAAAATGCTGGGAAAATGTGCCAGCTGTGGTCATTCAGATTAATATCCATAAAGGGGATATTATATATACTGGGGATATATATATATATATATATATATATATATATATATATATATATATATATATATATATATATATATATATATACACACACTGCATTGGGTAAAAAAAATAGTTGTCCAGTGTTTTTAAAATCCACATGCCATGTAAACACACTTAAATGTGCAGTCAAGGGCATTTTTTGCACACAATGTGGTTCCCCTTTAAGTGAATGACTCAGCAGCTTAACTTGTGTCTTGTCAAACTCTGAATAAACTACTGCTGAGCATAAACCATCCACTCTATGCAACACTGGCTTTATTGCGTAGCTGCAAGTGGCTTGAACTTGTGGGACCGACGTATGATTTAACATTTCCCTCTTGACATGGCAACATATGTTTCAGTAAACAAGACTCTGTTGTCTTGGTCTGCTCAGAGCTCAGATTATTGCAAAGCCTGAGCCCAGATGGTTATTGCTCCAGAAAGTGGTCTTTGGAGAAAATTAAATGGAGTTATTAGTTTGCTGTTTGAGAGAGACGAGGTTGAATAAGGTCTAAAACACAAACCCAGAGGTTTCTATGATTTTTATGATTGCATGGTATAAGCATTTAATTCTACCTTTGAAATTGTAATGTTTGAATGCAAGTGTCAAGATCTCCCATGATTCTTTTTTTAATTAAACAGCCACATTTGACTACTTTTACCTTGGTATCATCTTTGTCTACTATAGAATATTATATGCACAAGGACACACACACACACACACACACACACACACACACACACACACACACACACACACACACACACACACACACACACACACACACACACACACACACACACACACACACTTTTCACATTTTCCTGTTCATTTCAATATTCCCTGTCATTGGCTTTGTCGGATTCAACCACTGTACTGTAGCTCTGCATTAAACAAAAAAATTGTGAGCCATTCAAATATTCTATAGGAATCCAGGAAAACAAAGAGGGTGAAGTGTTGTAGATATCCAGCAGTGAACCATATGAGGTATTGCCATGTGAGGAATAAGGAAACAAAGATAGAAAAGTAGAAGAAGGAGAAGAAGCATGCAAAAGTCAACGCGGTCAAAGAAAAATATCAGAAACAACTCACAGGATGCCACTTTGCCAGTTATATTGATGCCAAGCTAAATAATTCACAAGGCACCCAGCTGTTGACAAACTGAAACTGCAATATTATTTTTACATGTGTAGCTAACTTCTGTTGATACAATGATATAGTCACACTGGAAGGCATTTTTTGTTTAAGTTCAGTCATGCTTTCAAACAGCATATGCTCTATATATGAAAGAAAATGTTTTTTTTTGACCAAGCAATACCGCTCCCTTAACCAACCTGTGGATTTCCAGGTTTTCTCTGCCGATGTTTACAGACTGTGCTGGCTGTAAATTTGTCATGTCTATGTATATTGTACTGTATGCTTTTGCAGTAGACATGAAGCAGGACATTAATTGCAAGGAGTTACGTTATTTTAACACCCATCAGTTGAATCTGTTTTAGTGTGTTTGGCTTATGGTGATTTGTTCTGCAGCTTCTGCAGCTGTGGTGATAATATTTCACCATGTGTCATTCACTTCAGTTACTACAGTAATTTAACCACAGTAAAAACTCTCAGTAGGTTGTTTTATTCAATTTCAAGTGGTTTAGAATAATATGTGACCTATATATGGTGTTGTTATATATATATATGTCACTGTATAAAACCTATTCAATATTTTTTTCCTCTGTACATGCAGTGTGTGCACATTTATGATGGGCTACGTAGGTGAAATGTTGGGTGAAGCTTAGTAAAGTATAATGGAGTATGTTGATGTAGGGACACTTGTTCAGACAGGAACTTGTTCCACTAATAATTTTACACACATGTTTAGAATTGGTTATAATTAAGGCCATAGTACTTCCAAGATAAACAACAGGGAAAAAATGTTTAAAAGTAATAAGTATATATATTTTTTGAATATTTTCGGCAGCAGGATCTTCCTTTTTTTTGGCCAATCTGCCTAATTGTTGTACAAGAACTGTTTAATTTGGTCAAACTTTCATATTACTTAATTATGACAAAGTTAGGTTAAAAACATAAAATATCAACAAACCAAGTCAAGTCAGACAAAGTCAAATCAAAGTAGCTTTTCATCTACAAACAGTTAATGTAATGTCCATTTTCAACCTTTTTGCTCCCTGATTGAATCTTGCTTTTTTCTTTTGCCATTCACAGCAAATGTTGCATTTTTAAAACAATTGTATTACACACCAGTTTGCACAGGTTGTGTTTCTGTAACAATAAACAGGGTGGAGTGAAAAGGCTTGATAACACAAACAAAGAGTCCAGTCCAAACCTAAGATTCTTCTTAGGTACAGTATGCAATACCAATGCTTTCACTTTCATATTTCATTGCAATGTTTCATATTACCTAACATTACTTGAACCACAAATGGACAGCAACAATATTGATAATTTCATCTTTAATTTCTAAGAATGTTTGTGAATACGACCCAACTATTATGGCACATTTGCATGGTCCCTATTCTGACACATCATACAGTAAGTGACTGGATATTCTCAAATGACCCTTGCCATTTGTATAAAAGGTTGTCTGTGGCTGAAGGCAAAAGTAAAATTACCTTTTGACAGACTACTCCCATTTAATAGTGTCTAGGACTTCTGTACGTTTATTTATTTTTTTTTTTTACTTTCTGCCAAGCCTCCTCTGTATGTCTCCAGGCGATCCCCCATTTGTAAATCATAAGGAACAGTGACCACTTCCATTCACCTTGAGCACTGTTGTCTCACTGGTTTCTGAAGAAATCAAGAGGACCCTGAACAGACCACTTACTGTACATGTAAGTTCAAAAGTTGAGAACCCAGTGGAAGCTTGTGAAACCTCTCTTTATGCAACTAGCAAGAAGAGTAGCCACTTGTTTCAGTCTTTGTCTGTGTTTGAAATTGTTGATGAAAAGAAGTTCATACCATGATGAGTAAGGATTTTCTCTGGATTTCTTCTGGAAACCTAATCTAAGAAAACAACTGGACTAAAGTGGTAGTGTAATCATGGAGAATAGAGGAACTGCTTTAGGGAATGTGGCATGATAACAGGTGACAAGAATGTATTGGAAACAAGAGCTTCTCTTTTCTAAGGGTCCAACAATGTCCAAAAAAGTTGTTTTAAATGGTGTATATGTTGGGTATGAACTATGTACTCTGTCAGATGTTTGAATACGACTGGTCTTCTGGCAATCTGCACATGATTTACAATACTTTTGCTTATATAATTTATATGTGTTTTCTGTTGTCCTAAATGACTTACCTATGGAACAGCATTACTGTTAGACATGTCAGGTGTGGGAATTGGGGTGCTGAGAACCTTGTCTTAGCGGAGCTGTTTCTGTAACTTACCATGACCTTTTATTCACACCTCAAATATTCAACCCCAACTTGGACATATAAACTACTTATGACAGGACATGAGTTTAACAGAGCATAGATCCTACACAAGATAATTTAATATAGGCAATTCTCTACCAAGGACAATGCCTTTTAGTAAATCATGAACAGCCACCACTCTCAACGGACACACTTGGCCATTTAAACAGATCACCCATAACATCAACACCATCACCATGTAAATTTTAAAACATTGATCACCAACTGTACATCAACAAATTGGTGACAGGATTATGGGTTATCAGCTATAACATTAACACCAAATAACATAAAAACATTATCATTGATTATCAATTATATAAACTGATTACTAAATTAGTAATTAAACAAATTTACTGAATTAGTAAACTGGTGAAAGGATCATAGGCACCAAGGCTCACCAATGCCTGAAGGGACCTGGTCTGCTAGTCTGGCTCAATTCTACAGAAAAGCCAATGCAGCACAAATCACAAAACAGTAAATGCTGGGCAAGATAGAAAGGCACTGTGCATGACATTCCACTGTGCATGGGGCCCAACATTCAAAGAGCATTCAACAAAGCATCCAAATTGCACAGATCCCAATCTGATTGAGCACCCATGGGATGCACCAGACAAACAAGTCCAATCCACAGAGGTCCCAGCCCACAAATCAACAAGCAACCAGAAGGATCTCCTGGTGCCAGACACCACAACAAACCATCAGAGGATCCACACCCCAAGATGCCAAATTCAATTCAATTCAATTGACATTGTCACAAAGCAGCTTTACACAATCAAAAGAAGTCTACGCTATTGGCACAAGGGGAACCCAAAACCTAGGTGATTTTAATGGTAATGCTTTTAATGGTATGGCTGTTCTGTGTACATTTGTGTACCATCCACATTTGCATAGGACCTACATAACATCTCAGTGTAAACTGGATAAGTGTGTGCTTATATAAGTTATAATAAGTTGGGAAGGTGCTTAAATAGAACGAGGTAGTTTTCAACATATTAACTTTTCTAGAATGTTGGCATCTTTGGCCCATTTTCTATAAGCAGATCACGGATCATAAATTATGGAGGATTCTGGGGAACACATGAGCAAAGGGTTGTGTGCTGGTGTAAGCAGTTGTGCTGTGATTATCTGTAAATATGAACCTCTGTATTATAGGTACCGCACTTTCATCTGATGGTGCCACTTCCCTCCATCTCCCTGGCATCACCTCTCTCTGACTAACTCATGAAATTACCCTCTCATCCAGAGTTGACTGGAAATGGTCACTGGGAATGCATCTCTGTCATGCTGTCTTTGGCCACGGTCCACCAGCTTCAGCCTACACCTGTTGTCTGATATGATCTACCACCATTTTGCCCATTCTGATGTGACGATAACATCTGCCTCCATACCTCTGAAGGTTTATTCACCAGCTTTCTGAGAACCACTTTTGCTTGTACAATTATGGCTTTTGACAGATGTCCTTATCCACAGTGACATTTAATTCTCTATTATTAAATACCCACTTATATTGATTCACTAGGTTACTGGCCGTCAGTACCATCAATCTTCAACAATGTTGGAAGTTTTTTTTTTTGTTGTTGTTGCTTTTATTTTAACTACTAAATAAAAAGGCTTTTAGATTTATAGAGTTTTTAGAGTTATTTGAAGTGACACAACTGTCTGATTAATCTTTTTTTCACTCGCTAGTTGCTAACACAGAAAAGAGTACTCTGAGAGATGGTAGGACAAGTCAGACTGGTTAGTGCAGGGTGTGGTTAGTGGTTTGAGTTATTATGATGTTGGCCATTTTTTAAGTTATAGGAAAGTATCAGCTACAGGAAGCCAATAGAAGGTGGGGTAAGCATTTGAAATGCAGTAGACTGGTCATCACCGCAAACCCAGCAGTTTATCTTGGAGAGGAAGTCACAAAATTCTTACTGCTGGATGAATTTCCCTAGCTGATTGACCAAGAAAACTCCTCAGCTGTTTGTGGGCTCCTCCATATGCATCACAGCTTCAGTCTTTTTTGGGTCAGAGTGATGCCTGCTTTTTCTAGTCTCTGTTGTGGTCTCACCTCCATACCAATAGATAATCAGCCATCCTGAAAGTGTTCTGGAAGTGAGGCAATACCAAATAGAAGATGATAAAAAAACAGGACTGCCCAAAAGGTGTGATGAACGTGCTCGATTTGGCTGACTCTTCAGTAAGAGGAATCTGCCAGAACCCGATATTAGCATCCAGTTTGCTGCACATTTGTGTTCCTGCAAGCATCCCAAGACTCTGTTCCACTGACAGCAGAATATATTTCTCATGGTACACATATACATTCAGGCCGGTCAAGTCCACACACAAATACACTTTACCATCTTTGTGGGGCACAATCACTATTCCAGTGCATCAATCAGTGGGCTCCTACACATGGCTAATAAAACCTAGCTTTTCCATGCACTGAAGCGCCAACTTTTTCCAGCAATGGAATCTTTCAGTTTGAGCTTTATTGTATATGGCTGTTGCTCTTCACCTAGGCAACTACATAGAATAGAGTAGTAATGAGTTACAGCGTGCACATGAATGGGCAACCCAAGGGCTACAATTGATGGCAAGCCAAGCAGTGGTGTGCTCAATTTCCTATCCACATACACCTATTCCATGCTCAGCTTGGCTCCTATAGTCAGTTTTAATCTGGTGAACCCTGCTACTGTACATTCAGAGGAATTTGTCCTGGACCAAGCGAAGAGTTCTCAAGATTAACCTGATGTGTAAAAAAAAAAAGTTAAAAACAGTATGTGCAATAACAGCAATATCCACACCAGTGTCTAGTTTGAAGGTGATGTTTTTTCCCTTATATTTGTTAACCACCCACAGATCAGCATTTGATGTCAGAAAGCCAAGAAAGAAACTGTTCTCTTCCTTCTCTATGCCAATTATGCTCTGACTGTGAAACATGCACACTGGTAATACCCTTTTCTTCCCACAGCAAAACTTCGCATGTTTAGCCGGGCACTCATCCTTAGGGTAAGGCGTGCAACCACATTTGCTGCACTGGGAGCTTTTTGAATATTTACTCTGAGGGTTATGTGACTTTATCTCATAGCTTTTGGATTTGTTGAATTTACGCTTTTCTTTTTGTCATCTGCCTTTTGATACTGTGTCCACAGAGCTAACATCCATCTTTATCCCACTAGTGTCTCCCCTCAACGTGTTTTGTTACTTTTTAATCGTCTTGGATTGTTTAGCCATATTAATAGCTTTTCCCAAGTCCAAGTCTTTTTCCATTTGCATATGTTCAGATAACCTCGTATCAGCCAATCCTAACACAATCATGTCTCATAGGAGACATCATGCAATGTCCCATATCTGTCAATGCTCTGCTAATGCATACAGGGCTGTGACAAATACATTGACAGACTCATTATGACCTTGTTTGCGCATATTAAATGGTGCACATTCATAAACAACATTAATTTTTATTACAAACAAGCTGCAAGATTCTCAAAAAGTAATCAGCTTCATCCCCCATACAATAAATTAGTATGGTCACCTGGTACTTGTTGGAAGTTGTTAACAAATTGCTTGCTTGGTGGATCTTCTCAAATCTCAGAATCTCCAGTAGATTGGCTTGGAAAAGTCAAATGGCTCTGGTTGCTGAATGTGTAACGTTGTGTTGGGAACGCAACTTGCTCCATTGCCCTACTAGTCTCCGCAGGCATTGTATTTCCTGTCCTCCACACTTAAGCTTCTGTGTGCAACAGCAATCACTGGGATATTAACAGGCATCTTTCACAACTTCCACAGCTATGACTGACAGTTAGTGTAATTATTGGTTATTAAAACACTTTTGACAATGACATAGAGCCTTAGAGTTACAGAGAGGTAAATGTCCCAGTGCTGTTACGTTTTGTTATTACCACTTGGGGGATGCCCTTTTGTTCAATCAGATTGCCTGTCTGAATTAACTGTTGTACAATTCAGACACATTGCATGGTGCATTTTTAGTTAATGTGAATGTACTTCCAGGCTGACTTTGAGAAAGCTGCGTCTCCTAATGGTGCTGTCCACTGGCTGAGCTCCAAAAGGGGCAGTTACAAAGGGGTAAGTTGGATACTTATTACATTTGTGATGGGCACATTTCCCAGATGTTGGCCTGGTGTCAGCTGTTGAATGCATTGCTTTATTACGGGATGTGAAGCCTAGATGAGGTGAGTTGATGATGGGGCAGACATTGGAACCTGGATGGAACGGTAGAAATGTGTAGAAATTTAAAGACTTTAAAGAAGTATAATGGGTTTATTTAAGTGCATGCAAACTGGTCAGGATCACATCTTGTTTGGGGTGTCAGAGGTCACAAGCTCTTAAGCTTTTGGAACGAGAATGTTATACGTATGCATCTCTCTCACTCTTTCTCTCTCCCTCAAAAAACCAACATTTTTGTATCTTTTAAATTAGAGCACACAGCTTGCTTTATATTTAAGCTTTATATCAGAGCTACCTTAATTTAAGCCCTGATTTTTGATCAATGCTAAATTGCCTTCCTTGTTTTCAGCTAGCTGATGTTCTGTGCAATTTGCCATTCTTAATCTTCTGGAACAGAATAGAATAAGTTTCCTTGATCAAACTTCTTTGCTGAGGTGGATCAATTTCTTATGTAAGGAAAATTTCAACAACAAGAAGTGAATTTTCTATTTATTAAAGAATGGTGCATACTTCTATCAATGTAAAACAAGGTTTGATGTTGCACAATATCCCCCAAAGGAGCTGTTATCTCACTAGGTGTTCATTCTCTTCTTTCAACTTATTCATTTGAGTAAAAAAAATCATCCTGAGGATGTCCATATGTCAGAAATTGTTCTATAAAAATATAGATATATACTTACTTGTATATATACTTACTTGCAGCCTGAACTTCTGAACTATTGTCAAAGCTGCTGTCACAGAAAATTAACCCAATCAACACAATCAGAATTGAGAATTCAACCAGGCTGAGGTATAGGACAAGGTTTTTGAAAACTTGTTGAAGAGTACCATAAGAACAAATGTTGTTAGTTTATTTGGCTTGAAAATAACTATTTTCCTTGTTTTCCTTTTTTGGTAAGCTTTCCTCCCCACGCACTAGGGGTTGTCACACTCAGAAAGCATCTTTGTTCTGAAGGGCACCATCACAAGCAGGTTCTAAGACCTCCTGTCTTTTGTCTATAGATATGAAAGCCTCTTGTCTTTCTTTTTTTCTTGACTTTGTACATGGGATAGGGTTCAAAAGCTCAACAAAAGAGCAAGAACACAAAAAGGTAGCCGACTTTCTGGCTTCTTTATTACAGTATATGCCATCACCGGTCACCTTTAGGCCAGTGCCTCCCTTTAGACTTCACAGCCAGTAAAGGTCTGTACCCCTGCTGACATTTTCCTCCTTAATGAAATTCAACTTTTTCGTAAAAGACTGGAGAATGGCCACATCTCAGACCACTCAGACCATCTCAGACCACTGGGGCCACTAATACACTAGACTTATGATTTGGTGCACATCTCAGTTTGACTTGATATGTTTTTAAAAAATATTTAATATATTATGAAGTAAGCTGTAAATACATAAGAAAAAGTCATCACTTTAGTGAATTTATCTCTGTAAAATTATCTCTATGAAGAATCTGATTGCAAAGAGAAAGGTTTTAGCACATTATTGTAGCTGTGTGAAATGGCGCACAGGTAGTCAGCCCATCTATAATTTAGAAGCAACAGATTGATGGAGAGGTAATTGCACCTCCGCTGGGTGCCTATATTCAACTGAGGAAATGAACAGACTGTTTTTTTTTTTTTTTTGAATAAGAGAAGGGTTTAAACTGTGCTCCAGAACCTTCTCAGAAATATAGAATAGGGAGGAAATTACAGAGGAATTATTAAATGTGAGATATGGAGAGAGGGATGGAGAGAGACTTACTGTTTGCTCAGTTTGCTAATGAGTATCAGTGGGAGGCAAGAGAATGGAGAGCACTGATGTCAAAGCAGTAATCTCTCTCTTTTTTATATATATAAAAAACATGCAGACTCAGTTAAAGTATAGGGCTGATCATGGGGCCTTTATGGTTCTGAGTAAATGGAGAGTGGGTGGATACAAACTGAAGTGAACTCTTTTGCCAGGCTGGGATAGAGAGGCTGCTGCTCTGCTGCCACTCCAAGCAGAGAAAGACCAATGACTGAGGAACATTCCACTATGACTTATCTGATCTGACAATACAAGAAAGGAGAATAACCTACAGTACACACAGGTAGGATTTAAAAATGTACAAAATATGTGTAACTCTTGCACTGCATGTGATTTATTTCAGATGTCACAAGCTTATTGTGCATGCCTCAAACTTTATTCAGATGACTACAAGAGGATGCAAGTGATCGTGTTTAAGTATTCTTAAATGAGATATGTCAGGTGCATTTAAGTTTGAGATAGATTTGATGCACTTGAGATGCATGTGGCTGGTCTCTCTGGCCTGTGTCAGTTTTCGTTTCATTGAACTGTCATCTACTATAAATACACACGTGGACAAAATTGTTGGTACCCTTCGGTCAATGAAAGAAAAAATAGTCACATAAATAACTTTAATCTGACAAAAGTAATAATTTAAAAAAATTCTATGAATGTTAACCAATGAAAGTCAGACATTGCTTTTCAACTGTGCTTCAACAGAATTATTAAAAAAAATAAACTCATGGAACAGGCCTGGACAAAAATGATGGTACCCTTAGAAAATACTGAAAATAATGTGACCAAAGGGACATGTTAATTCAAGGTGTGTCCACTAATTAGCATCACAGGTGTCTACAATCTTGTAATCAGTCAGTGGGCCTATATATAGGGCTCCAGGTAGTCACTGTGTTGTTTGGTGACATGGTATGTACCACACTCAACATGGACCAGAGGAAGCGAAGGAAAGAGTTGTCTCAGGAGATTCTAAAGAAAATTATAGACAAGCATGTTAAAGGTAAAGGCTATAAGACCATTTCCAAGCAGCTAGATGTTCCTGTGACTACAGTTGCACATATTATTCTGAAATTTAAGATCCATGGGAGCCAACCTCCCTGGGCGTGGCCGCAGGAAGAAAATTGATGACAAATCAAAGAGACAGATAATCCGAATGGTAACAAAAGAGCCCAGAAAGACTTCTAAAGAGATCCAAGGTGAACTTCATGCTCAAGGAACATCAGTGTCAGATCGCACCATCCATCGTTGTTTGAGCCAAAGTGGACTACATGGGAGACGACCAAGGAGGACACCATTGTTGAAAACAAATCATAAAAAAGCCAGAGTGGAATATGCCAAACTACATGTTGACAAGCCACAAAGCTTCTGGGAGAATGTCCTATGGACAGATGAGACAAAAATGGAACTTTTTGCCAAGGCACATCAGCTCTATGTTCACAGACGGAAAAATGAAGCATATGAAGAAAAGAACACTGTCCCTACTGTGAAACATGGAGGAGGCTCTGTTATGTTCTGGGGCTGCTTTGCTGCATCTGGCACAGGGTGTCTTGAATCTGTGCAGGGTACAATGAAATCTCAAGACTATCAAGGGATTCTAGAGAGAAATGTGCAGGCCAGTGTCGGAAAGCTGGGTCTCAGTCGCAGGTCATGGGTCTTGCAACAGGACAATGACCCAAAACACACAGCTAAAAACACCCAAGAATGGCTAAGAGGAAAACATTGGACTATTCTAAAGTGGCCTTCTATGAGCCCTGACCTCAATCCTATGGAGCATCTTTGGAAGGAGCTGAAACATGCTGTCTGGAAAAGGCACCCTTCAAACCGGAAACAACTGGAGCAGCTTGCTCATGAGGAGTGGGCCAAAATACCTGCAGAGAGGTGCAGAAGTCTCATTGACAGTTACAGGAATCGTTTGATTGCAGTGATTGCCTCAAAAGGTTGTGCAACAAACTATTAAGTTAGGGGTACCATCATTTTTGTCCAGGCCTGTTCCATGAGTTAATTTTTTTCATAATTCCATTGAAGCATGGTTGAAAAGCAATGTCTGACTTTCATTGGTTAACATTCGTAGAATTCTTATTTATTATTACTTTGTCAGATTAAAATTATTTCTGTGACCATTGTGAGTTTTTCTTTCATTGACCGAAGGGTACCAACAATTTTGTCCACGTGTGTATAGGATTCCTGTTCATTTAATCTGTAGCAGCATAAATAAAAGAACTGGGCAATAAAACTTATCACTCCTGAACATGATTAAATCAACACATAGTGTTTGTTAGTAACGGCTGTATTAGCTTAATAAAGAAATTTGTAGTAATTTTATGTTTGTTTTTAATCACTGGGAAGTCTGAAAGATAGCCTCGTTGTGCCTAACCACGCAGATTTTTTGGAGGAGGAAAAGGAAAAGGAAGTTGGGAAAAAGTCTGATTGAAACAATTCAATAGTAAATTACAGGAGGGAGTTTGAGGGTTCCTCGACATGTTAGAGTCTAACGTTTCCCGGATGTACTTCTCTCTGAGGGTGAATGAAACTGTATTTGATTTCTCTATTGAAATGAAATATCAATCATAGGTAAGAAATTGGGTGGCTCCAAAACTGGCACTATACCATTTTCTCAGACTTTTCCCAGACAGCCATTTGATGTAGGATCAGTTTTTTACTTTTATGCCCAAATGAATGGAACAATAGGCTTTAATTGCATATCTGCAACTTTTTCTGGAGCTGCTTGCCAATTATTATCTGTATTGCTAACACTAATATTTATGTATGAGCTCATTATTTCACAGAGAGCCCGCAGCAAACGTGACGGTTTATTTTTCGTGTACAGTCTCTGACTTTCTTCTTGACCTAAATTGTATCAAAATACAGAGTGCACTGTCACAATACTGTATTTTTAAAGTAGTATTAAGAATTATTATTTATTTATTAATTATTACACTGCTAAAAATGATTTCCTACTCCCAAATGTTTGCACAACCCTCTGGTAATTATAGGAATTATGAGATTTCATTCTGAAAGGAGGATAAATTTGATTCTCATATACACACAAAAAAGTCAAACACACTAGTATTTTGTTTGAACACCTTTAGCTTTGATTATGGCTCGGAATGTGGTGGCCAATTCATGTGTGAAAATGATTCCTCATGCTCCCAAAAACTCTTTCATAGTGACATGGACATTCAATGCATTCAGATTATTTTATTGTCACATAAGCATGCAAACTAGACAATTATGTGACAAAACCTTTGTCCCAATAGTATATTGTAACATAGTAGAGCTAGGGATAAAAACTATATTACTGTTCCTTCTGCCATCTTCCTCCTTTTACTCATACACGCACACACATGCATGCACGCATGCACACACACACAAAGTGAGAAATGAAGAAAGTGGGGGAACAACTAACTTTAATTATAGATAGCTAATTTTTTAAATTAGGACCCAAAGAGAAAACGAATTTCAATGATTAATTCTATATGCTTTCAAATATCCATGCTTGCAAATTTTCACAGTAGGAATGACAAATTTCTTTTTTCCAAAGTATCAGTATAGGTATCAGAGTTTTGGATTCAAAAGAAAATCAGTGATCCCTATACCATAAACAAATTTAGTGCTTGAAACATTGTAGGCTTATATACTGTATGTTATGTAAAAATATACTAGCTCCACCACAGCAGGTTGTGTCTCAGTTGGACAACCTGTAAGAAAGTGTTTTACTTCAGTGTTATGATGGAGAATCTTTCCTTTATCCATTATGAATAGATATTGCTGTGTTATTAGTGTAATACGTTAAACTGATGAATAACAAGAGAAATAGCAGGAAGCCGCATGCTGAAGGACACATAACTCTTTTGGTATGTAAAATGAAATTAAAAATGGGCATTTTATTAATGGGGCTAGTCACTTCTCCTGGGCAATATCCGGAACCACTATATGGTTTAACCTGTAAAGGATTTGTTGATGGTTTATCACAACTTCATTGTTTTTTAGTTTTCTTTCTTTCTTTCTTTCTTTCTTTCTTTCTTTCTTTCTTTCATTCTTTCTTTCTTTCTTTCTTTCTTTCATTCTTTCTTTCTTTCTTTCTTTCTTTTAATCTTTACAATTAACTAACAAGTGTGCATTTTGTTAAAACAATAATAAAAAAATCTTAGTTTTTAATAAACAAGTGAACCAACTGAGGTCCTGCAGTACTGTAAGTCAGTGCTTCAAAAGTGTGCAGTATGCTTCAGAGGGAGAACTTTAGAGAGTCTTGTCTGGAATGTGCACTGATAACGCTTAAGGCTCATTGCTGTGCTTCACCATGTCTCATCACTCAGCATCAGTGACAAGTGAATGGCAGGATCCTGTTGTCAGCATTTCAGCTTTCTCACTTAAGAGATGTGAAAACCACTGACAGCTGTCATCCGCTTTTGACAAATCCAATTTAACACCATTTCCCCACATTAACATTGGCTTTGTATGAATCTTCTAATCATTTGTGTTTTGACCTAAGCTATATCCCCCAGGATAGTATATCTGTAACTGAGGATTATTTATTTATTTATTTATGTATTTATTATTATTATTATTATTATTATTATTATTATTATTATTATTATTATTATTATTATCGCATTTTTGTCCTGTTAACCTCCCCATTCCCTCTTAGTGTTTATGAGAAAGACTAAGAATCTTTTTGGAGGGAACAGAGGCAAAGGTGAAGAGTTGCATTTCTTTAAACTTACAAGCAGAAACTTACAAGAAAGTGCTGTGATGGCATTTGCTCCTCTAGTTTGATGATCATGATAGTCTGTAAAGTTATCTTTAGTCATGCAGGACAATTTTTACACATTAATTTGAAACATGAACTTCTATTCAATATCTGTAAAAGTAGATATAATTTACAGTAACTACTATAATGATGCCTCTGTTTTATCTGGAATTCAGCTGAATAAGACTGAAGAAATTGAATAGAAGTGAACAAGGGCTGTATATGTAAGGGAAAAGAAAGTGCCTACATCCTTAGGCTCCACTTTGACATTAGTCAATTCCTCCAAGCTTCCTCGAGGCTCTAGAGCTTCATACCATTTTGATATATGCTATACCTCAGTGCTGTTCAGCACAATCAAAAAGTGCTGATACAGATTTTATAACAGCATATCTTAGATAGTACTTCACACTGATGACTATATTAATGCTCTCATTTACATATGTTACCATTGTTTGAACAAGTAATTCACATTGAGTTGTGTGGAAGATCTTCTAAATAATCAATGTCCAAGATTAAATGAATAATCTCCACAGTAAATTAATAAACAGATCATACAGTACAGTTAAATATCTATAATGAGTCATTTACTTTTATACAGTATATGTTTAAATATATGGAAGGAGTCTCCAATTTCAGTGCTTTAACATTCAGTGAGTTTTTCCCAGACTTGAGCACTAAGGACTTTAGATTGAGTGTGAATGGGTATGCTTGTGCCCTGCTACAGATTGGCACCTTGTCAAGGGTGTACTTTGCCTTGTGCCCCGAGTCCCCTGGAATAGGCTCCATATTTTTTCAATTGTAATTATTATAGGCTTTTATTTCCCTACATACTTTGGGTTGTGATGAAGAAAGCAAAGCAAACACTAAACTTTTTTTTTTCTTATAACAGCACATTGTGTTTTATATTTTACAGAGTAATACAAATGTGGTTGTATAAATGTGTAGTGTGCTCCCTTCTCCCTCGTATTTCTTGATCACTGATTTATGTATTAATCTGAATGGGTATTCAGGGAAGCTGTTTTCTTGAGATGCGTTAAAATATAGAGCAGAAGATTATTAAGATATGTCTTTAAATGTCTGTTCACCTGCCAAATTACTTCTTTTTTGGTAAATATTATATTAGATTTTTTTTAATTGAACATATGTTCAATATATCAAATTGCTTTATGTGATAGAGATAGTAGAGAAAATAAAAAGGGAATGAGATAAGAGAAATACATGAAAAACTGAACAAAAACAGATTTCTCTGTTTCTGTTTGAAGGTCATACAGATTTATAGCTGCTTTGTATAATCTCTTCTGTTCATGCACTATTTTGATATGTATTGCCCAGTAATCTGAGTGTGTATAAGAATTTCAATGCATTCGGACTTAATGGAATAAGATCATGGGATGCCAAAAAGAAAACACTGAATTAATGTCAAAATCTAGTCCAGCTATATCATTAGTCTGAGCCTTCTTGCTCTTCTGTTGCTCTCCTCAGCTATTCACTGTGTGTTGACGACATTTTTAGGCAGTTAATTAAGTCTGGCGAGTTTCTGTTCTCTGGACTGAATTATATACGCTCTTTTCCAAACCTGCATCATCAGTTTTGATTGCTGTTAATTGCCAATGGTTTAACTGGAAGTTCTTCTCTAATTGAATCAGGAAGCTTTCATTTAGACTGGTGGCTTATTTATTACAGAACCCTGGCCTGTAGGTATATTAAGTGCTTGATACTTCACCAAATCCATCAAGGTCTTATTGATACAGTCTCTACATGAGAAACTCTGAGTAGACCAGTGTATATTTATCAGTAGCTGACAGGCTCAATGAATTCTTACCGGTCTGATGCATATTGCTAGCTTTGACCTTTTTAATGTTCTTCTCATTCTACTGACAGTGGCATTAGTGTGATATTTCTGTCTTTTTTTCATACAATCCTTTAGTGACTTTATTCACAGTGTTCACCACAAAACTGACTTTTTTTAAATCTTAGAGCCATTAGACCAAATATCAGATGAAAATGAAAATTGATACATACTTTAAATAAATCAAGTGCAAATTACATGTTGTACAGGCCAGAATTGTCTAGTTAAAAACTGGTCATTTCACTTAGAAATTATGCAAAGTTGTTTTCATTCATGCAACAATTCCTATGCTAAATACACATTCCCTAAATCACAAAGTATTAGATATGATTTATCATTAGTGACACTTGAACAGTTTGATTAAGTATTCCTGAAATCCTGACTACCATGTGTCTCTCCTCTATATTCTGATTCACACTGTTTTTATCTCGAACCATCACATACTTGCTGCAAGGCTGATATAGCCTGTTTATCAAGAGCCTGACTTTAGTATTCTCCTCACACACCTGCAGCACAGAACATCCAGCACCATGGCCACGGCTGTGCCATTAACCTTCTTTTATAGAACACACTGGGCACAGTCGTATCCCAGGAGTCGGGCCCTTCTTAAAGGCTGGTCTTGGCAGCATAGGCAGGATCTACTGCTGACTTATGGCTGGAGTTGTCACCAGGAGAAGGAAGAGGTGGGATTGATTCCCAGAAATCCTCAGAATCCCAGGCTGGCCTATTGAGCGTGCTCATCCATCTCCCTGACATGATTGTTCCTCGCTTGTTTCTTTATGTTCCAATCAATCAGCTATGAGTAAAATGGCAATTACAGCAGCCATCGATATGAGAGCAAGAATTATAGGATGTAAGATTACTGCAAAGTGCCATTAGAGTTCCCCTTTTTTTCCGACGGGGCGGGGGGTGGTTTGTAATGCATAATAATCTGAGAAATAATTCTTGATGAATTAGGCAGCATTTCAGATTTAATTGCACCTAACAAACTTGGTACGCATGAGTGAAAGCACTGGACTCTGTAATGCCTCCCTTGTGAGTAAGCCTTAAAGTGTTTTTGGTTGTTTTAAACAAGCATTTTATGAGCCTAGTGGAATAATAACAATCCTTTTTTTCCCCTCCACAATGCCCTTTGTGGTATTGTGCAAATCTTCCATTTACAAGCCTCTGTGTGATAGAGGAGTAATATCATGACCTTTAATTTTGCAAATTTACATTTCTGGCATTTTAATGGTACTAACTAGACATGAAGTACTGGTTTCAGAACAGACACCTAGAGCCCAGTTAAAGATAATAATCTTGGGGTTTAGTGGTTTTTCAGAGCAATGTAAATCAGCTAGAGGCCTTCAGAAAAGTGATCATATTGTGTGAGAAGCTAATGTGTGTTTATTAGCAATTAACATTTTTGTCTAATGTCAAATGGCATGTAACCCAACAGATGGGGCTATAACTGTGAGCCAATGAGTCTGATGTGTTTTTGAATGCCAAGCTAAGGGGAGAAGGAGGCCAAATTGGCATTAAAAAAAAAAAACACGACAAAAAAAAAAAAGGAAAAAAAAGAAGAAAAAAAAAAACAGTAGTATTCAATTGGATGTTTAGTTGATGGTAGTTGTACACAAAAGCAATTTAATATATATAAATTAAACAGAGTGACTAAAATGAGGTTAATTGAAGTAGAGAATATAGAAGCCCAATTAATTAACTTATCAATCTACATTGAACACCTTGCTATGGCAGACCAGTCAAGTTCCTGGAATACTTGTCCACTCATTTCATATAATTCATGTAACAATGAAGTAGTATCAGCTCTATGTTAGTTTTAAGGGGTTATGATTACACCTATAGACGTAAACTACAGGAGTGCAAATACAGGACATTCCAATTTAGCACACGAACCTAATGCATAAACGGGTGCTTGAACAAGGAACCATGTTAACAATTAAGATATGCTTTGAACAGAATATTATATTACAGTAATATTAAAGACAGGACTATGAGGTTTAGGTACTTGCACAGAATGGCTGAC
This sequence comes from Clarias fuscus, assembly GCA_030347435.1. NCBI lineage: Eukaryota > Metazoa > Chordata > Actinopteri > Siluriformes > Clariidae > Clarias > Clarias fuscus. The sequence goes on along the minus strand of CM059214.1, from coordinate 21,460,081 downwards.
TCAAGTCACTTATTGTCCACAATGTCTGGACAGTGCTGGTTGGATTAGACTCCTTTGCAGATCCCAGTTCCACAATGTGCATCTTTTTCTCCCAGGTGCTTTTCGTGGTGCTCTGGATTTAAGATTACACACCTGTGCTCTCCTGCAGGGGCCAAGCAGTTTATCAAAATCAGCTGGTGGAATGTGAAAAAGATTTATTGTGGGGTTTGGGAGAGGGGATCTAACCCCTTAAACAAGACCTTAAAAACTAAAGAAAATAAAGATAAAACGATTTAAGGGTTTCTTATAATCAAGCAAGAGGGGGAAAAATACATTTATGTATTACACTTTGTTATGATTTCATGACAAATAGTGCATTTAGAAATAGTGGTGAATATACTTCAAAAGCCATCTGATTAGCACATAATTATAATAATAGTTAAGTACTATTTACACTGTTGTTGACACAGTTGTCACCAAACAAAGCAAAGCCAACTGTGAAACCAAATCAAACCACTGTGACTAAAATGAAATAATCAGTAGTTTTAATGTTACAGATATGTGTTACTGATACTGATAAAAAAAAAAAACGGATTATTTCATTACAATGCCACCCATCAAGGGGTAAGATATAATAATAAACAGCCACTTACTAAAGCTAATGTGCTGGGAGCAGGAAAAATGGGCAAGCATAAAGATCCAAGTGACCTTGACAAGAGCCAAATTGTGATGGCTAGATGACTGTTACAAGCAACTGCATATGAGAAAGGATGAAAACAGGTGGTACATGTGAATGCATAAAATGAATTTTAGCACTCATTATGAATTTATCACTTGCTTTTCAGCCATAATAATTCAGACACAAACCCAGGGTGCTGTGAGCGAACTTCTCCTCTCTCTCGTCTGCTCACTCTGCTTGCTCTTTATTGCCCCTCTCCCCCAAGGCCCTAGCTCACTGCAATATGCAAACACCAGATTGACACATTCTCATCAGGTGTGTGTCCGTATGCTGCATATGGGTCTGCATAGCCGCAAACCAGTCGGAGTGCCCAAGCTGACCCCTGTCCACTGCCAAAAGTTGCTTAGTTCTTGTTATTTGTTGTTGCAGTCCACCCATGGGAATACTTCAACAGAGCTAGGATTTTCTATTTTTATTTCATATGTCTCAGTTCTATTCTGTCTCATTCTGTCACATTGTGATATGTGCAAAAAACAATACTATAATTCATGTGCTATTATGAAGTATAAAGATGAGGGAGAATTAGCTATCAGAGAGATGAGGGTGTGTCGGGAATAAAGTTCTTTATTATAGTGCATTCTTCAAAAATGTAAATATAATGTATTTGAGGATTGTTCTAGGGTTGGCCTACGTACCTGTATTATATGCCTGTGTGGAGTTTTACTTACCACATTTTCTAAAAAAAAAACACGCATGCACCTTTTCCTGAATATATGTGTATTTTTCCAAGCTGTAAAAAAAAAAAGAAGAGTAAATTAAATAAAGCCACCCTTCATCATGAATATCATTGTTTAATTTACACTCTGAGTAGACTACCTGAAGGAAAATACCACTGAATCTTAAATGACAGTCAATTACTGTATCTTGATTTGTGTTGGGTATACACACGTGGACAAAATTGTTGGTACCCTTCGGTCAATGAAAGAAAAACTCACAATGGTCACAGAAATAACTTTAATCTGACAAAAGTAATAATTAAAAAAAATTCTATGAACGTTAACCAATGAAAGTCAGACATTGCTTTTCAACCATGCTTCAACGGAATTATTAAAAAAATAATAAACTCATGAGGAGTGGGCCAAACAGGCCTGGACAAAAATGATGGTACCCCTAGAAAATACTGAAAATAATGTGACCAAAGGGACATGTTAATTCAAGGTGTGTCCACTAATTAGCAGCACAGGTGTCTACAATCTTGTAATCAGTCAGTGGGCCTATATATAGGGCTCCAGGTAGTCACTGTGTTGTTTGGTGACATGGTATGTACCACACTCAACATGGACCAGAGGAAGCGAAGGAAAGAGTTGTCTCAGGAGATTCGAAAGAAAATTACAGACAAGCATGTTAAAGGTAAAGGCTATAAGACCATTTCCAAGCAGCTAGATGTTCCTGTGACTACAGTTGCACATATTATTCTGAAATTTAAGATCCATGGGACTGTAGCCAACCTCCCTGGACGTGGCCACAGGAGGAAAATTGATGACAAATCAAAGAGACGGATAATCCGAATGGTAACAAAAGAGCCCAGAAAGACTTCTAAAGAGATCCAAGGTGAACTTCATGCTCAAGGAACATCAGTGTCAGATCGCACCATCCATCGTTGTTTGAGCCAAAGTGGACTACATGGGAGACGACCAAGGAGGACACCATTGTTGAAAACAAATCATAAAAAAGCCAGACTGGAATATGCCAAACTACATGTTGACAAGCCACAAAGCTTCTGGGAGAATGTCCTATGGACAGATGAGACAAAAATGGAACTTTTTGCCAAGGCACATCAGCTCTATGTTCACAGACGGAAAAATGAAGCATATCAAGAAAAGAACACTGTCCCTACTGTGAAACATGGAGGAGGCTCTGTTATGTTCTGGGGCTGCTTTGCTGCATCTGGCACAGAGTGTCTTGAATCTGTGCAGGGTACAATGAAATCTCAAGACTATCAAGGGATTCTAGAGAGAAATGTGCTGGCCAGTGTCAGAAAGCTGGGTCTCAGTCGCAGGTCATGGGTCTTGCAACAGGACAATGACCCAAAACACACAGCTAAAAACACCCAAGAATGGCTAAGAGGAAAACATTGGACTATTCTAAAGTGGCCTTCTATGAGCCCTGACCTCAATCCTATTGAGCACCTTTGGAAGGAGCTGAAACATGCAGTCTGGAAAAGGCACCCTTCAAACCGGAAACAACTGGAGCAGCTTGCTCATGAGGAGTGGGCCAAAATACCTGCAGAGAGGTGCAGAAGTCTCATTGACAGTTACAGGAATCGTTTGATTGCAGTGATTGCCACAAAAGGTTGTGCAACAAAGTATTTAGTTAGGGGTACCATCATTTTTGTCCAGGCCTGTTCCATGAGTTCTTTTTTTTTATTTTTTATAATTCTGTTGAAGCATGGTTGAAAAGCAATGTCTGACTTTCATTGGTTAACATTCCTAGAATTCTTTTTAATTATTACTTTTGTCAGATTAAAGTTATTTCTGTGACCACTGTGAGTTTTTCTTTCATTGACCGAAGGGTACCAACAATTTTGTCCATGTGTGTAAGTCTTGATAAGTGCTAACCTGTAACTCATGTTATGGAATGGTTGCTCTGAAAAAACAAAAAAAACAAAAACACAGGTACCTGATGTGCTTCTGTTAACATTTGTTAAAATAGGCAAAAATCCCCCTCCCCCCAAAATAGGTAAAAAAATATCCATGGGGATGCTGCATTACTATAGAATTTAGTTTTAGCATTGAACATTTGCAGATCTGCTGACTCATGTACAGTAAATGCCAATAGTATTGAAAGAGGAGTTTTTTTTTTACAGTGCCATTGACATAGCGTTTATGAAGCTAATGTTTCTCGGTTGATAATGCAAGCATGACACAAGCATATTTGAGTGATATGACATTTATGATAGTTGATGAGTGTTTAGTTTAACCTGTGGGTTGACCAGCTTGGAACCTTTAGAGAAGTTGGCTTCCTTTATGAACCCCAGGCTTTCATTGAGATTTCTACTATGAATGGATGATGCCCATGTATTCACACGCAGTCATCATATTTAGTCATTCCTATCTAGGCTCCGTTTTAACATTATGAATGAATTAGAATATGAGCTTCGAAAGAGTCATGATAGCATAATATTAATAATTCATACACAGTTTAGTCATGTTATCGTACTAAAAAAATTTGACCATGAGCTTGATACCATATTAAGCAACATGACAGTGACACTGAAATGGTACAATAGTAATACAAATTAGAATCACTTTATAATCCTGTTTCAGAGGTAACTAAGCAGAAAAGAATGAATGGTTCTTAATAGTGTGTAATTATTCAGTAATGATCCAAGCAGTGATTGGAGTTGTTCACTATTAGCCAAGCTGTAATTATGGGGGTTCAGTTTATATATATATATATAGGAATTTGTGTGTATACTATATATATATATATATATATATATATATATATATATATATATATATATATATATATAGTCACGGCGTGCGCCTGTGATGGGCGTGCGCCCAAATCTATTATCGCCCCTCGCTCACTTCGTAGGCTCCCTAAGTAGGCGGCACCCCTTTACGTTAGTGATTAACGTTAATAGGATCTTGGGCTTGCTCCGCATTATAAAAGCAAGGCGCGGAGTTTAGTCCGGGGTCCGAGAAGAGCGTAACGCGGTGGAGCTCGAGAGTGGCACGCGAGTGGGGAAATGGAACGTGCCCCCAGAGACTTAAAAGGACATTGGATTTCCGCCCTTTGATCGCCGCGCTGAGGACAGCGCGGGAAAGAGCTGCACGAGCTCCCACGGCATCCTACGTTCCCGCGTCGAGCCCGCCTTCGCGTCCCCGCTGCCGAAGAGGAAAAGGCCGCGAGGAGGACAGCGTTAAGGCCGCCGATCCCAGCCGGGAAAGCCGCCCAGCCGACGGACGTCCGAGCGAGACTCCCTCCTGAGGCCGCGCCCACAGAGAGCTGGGAGGGGCCAGGCCGGCCATCGACAGCGGGGAGGAACCGTCCAGGGAGCGTGCAGGAGCGCTGCCTCGCGTGCTCCGTTCGGCCACTCCGGCCACCGCCGCCAGCCGCGTGCCCGCATGCCAGCTGGGCACTGCCTCGGACCCTGCACGTGCACACATCATTCCTTCCCTTTCTCTCCGTCCTCCCTCCTTTTTCCCTTTCCTTCCCTTATTTATTCCAAATAAATTACCCTTTTCCTCTAAGATCTCGCCTCGTGTCTGTGTTTCATGGTGCCGTCCGTGCAACTTTGGGTCAAACCCGTTACTATATATATATATATATATATTTACATACACATCCATACAAATTCCTACTGATTACATTGATTCTCTCTCTCTCTCTCTGATATCACCCAATATGCAGTGCTTTTGGGAAATGCAGCCTTGCTTGTGAAGTCTCACTCATATTTTTCCTGTGTGTGCCATTACTCCTTGAAGCAAACCAGTGCCAAATTTTCATTTCAGTTCAATTGAATAATATTTTTAAGGGGATTTAAATAATGGACATTGTTGCAAAGCAACTTTAGAAAAGTTTATAAATTTCAGATATAGTTTTTACATTTATACCGTAAATTTGTTCTTAATGAGCAAGTCACAGATCGAATTTAGAACCACATTTAATACTGTAGAATGTGATGCTGTTAACACTCTCAGACGAAATAAATATGCTTTGCAAAATGCGACTTCAAATATGATTCACACATTCATCATCAGTAACCATTTTATCCTGGTAAGGCTGGATCAACAGCCTTTCCTGAGAACAATATTCGATGACACTGATGGCAGAAGACCACACTCACAGCTATTCATTTATGCCACTGATTACCTACATGCAATTTAGAGCACACACTTCACTAACTGTAATATTTTGGGAGGTGGATGGAATGTAGAAAGCCCAAAAGAAGATGTAAAACATCACGCATAACTCGCCACCTAAGCTAAGGACTGATCCAGTGACAATCCACATCTTATAAAGAAAAAATTATACATTTTTTCTTATAAGAAAAAAAAAAGATTGTTACTCATCTCATATTTAATTTGGCTTTAGTGACGTTCTAGAAGCTAAATATCATGTTGTTCTGGACAATCCAATTATGACACAATAGTAAATTGCATACAAATATGGTAGGCGGCACAGTGGTGTAGTGGTTAGCACTGTCGCCTTGCACCTCCAGGGTCCGGATTCGATCCCCGGCCAGGCTCGATTCCTGTTTCTGTGTGCATGGAGTTTGCATGTTCTCCCCGTGCTTGGTGGGTTTCCTCCCACATTCCAAAGACATTAGGTTAGGTTAACTGGCGTTCCCAAATTGCCCGTAGTGTATGAATGAGTGTGTGAGTGTGTATATGTCTGTGTGCCCTGCAATGGGTTGGTACCCTGTCCAGGGTGTATCCTGCCTCGTGCCCTGGGATAGGCTCCAGGCCCCTCGTGACCCTGAATACAGGATTAAGCGGTAATGAGTGAGTGAGTGAGATACAAATATTGGGGTTTTCATGACCGGTAACCCATAATCATCTCAATAATGACAAATTACAGCTTGAACTATCTTGCTTTGCATGTAATAAGTCTCTCATATATTAGTTTCACCTTTTAAGTTGCATTACTGAAATAAATGAACTTTTGCACAATATTCTAATTTTTCGATTTTCGCCTTTATACAATGTTATTTATTATAATGGTAAAAAACAAAACAAAACAAAAAACATGATGGTGAATAATATAGATATAATGTTTCATTGCTGCATATTCATTTAAAATTTAAAGAAAGCCATCCTTAATGTTTAATATAACTGGATGTGTGCTTCTGGGTATGGGTTGTGCATGGTGTGTTAAGCAGAAAGTTGAGGGATTTGAAGAAAGGAAGAACAAGATCCTTAGCTGAATGTTGTGAAATTCAGAAGTTCTCTTCATGTTCAACTCTTCCTCATGGGATATATCCCCCCACCTCTTCTCCTCTTCAAAGCCCAAATCGGTACTCTATTTTTAGAAGAAATGTTTTCCCCCCTATTTTTGTTCCTATTTTCCAACTCCCACTCTCTTGATACCCACAGGCAACAGTTAAACTCATTGCTGACTTTCTCTCTTCACATCACAAGGAAACCACTTCCATGTATTTCAAGGCATCAAAGCATGTGCACCTCAAAAGTTGCTTGATGCCACAAGGAGTGCTCTGTATTCTACCTGAACGTTTAGATCCAAGAGTAGAAGTGCATACGTGTTTATCAAATCCTGCGGTTTTGAACACACCCACATGCGCGCACACACACACACACACATCTTTTCTTAACTTAACATCTTAACTTATGTCACATAATGTATTCTCCGAGGATGGATTTATTTTTTAATAGATTTTTTTTAATTGCACTGCATTTTAATACAATTATTTGGGTGACTGAAGACTTTTTAATTATCATAACATTTTGCCACACTTTCCTATTACAATCCCACAAGCTCTATGCTATTAACTGGGTAAGTGAGGGGGATTAAAAAAAAATAATAATAAAAAATAATAATAATATAAATATATATAAATAATAAAAAAGTGCTGGATAATGGTTTCAGGTAACAAGATGGTAATTTGCCACAACAGTTTAAATAAAGTATACTGAAATGTCAGACAAAACGTCTGGCACAAATTCTACCAATTGAGCAGTTAAATGTTAGAGCAATGTGGAAAGTGATAACATAAATTTCATTTTAGGGGAATACTAAAATGTAGTAGTCACCATAATCTTTATGAAAATTACCAAATGGAAAAGTAAAGCAGTGTGCAGAGAGGAGGAGACTTTTCAGTATTTGATACATGATCATCATTCGTGAACAAACCTTACATGTACACACATTTCATTAAAAGTCTTATCAATATACTTTATATATTTAAGCAATATCACACGAGAGTGTGTGCTGAAGTGCCCTCATGCCTGCAGCTGCATTACAGCCATGCTGACATTTAGAACTACCTAACTGTGACTGTCTAAGCTGGCGACCAACAGTTAGAGATTGACAGTTGGTAATGAAAGTATCTGAAAGTAGGTTTAAACTCAAACCAGTACTACTGTATGTAGCCAAAAGCTGAAGAGAATAAACCATGCAGGTGGTGAACAGCCCTGAGAAACTTTAAAATTTATTCAGCTTTAGAATATCAACTAACTTCAGGGTTTCTGGGGTTGAATCCCAAAGAATGTTAGATGGAAAGCTAGTACACTAGGGTGTACCTTTGAGTGTTTTTTGCTCCACACACCAAGTAGTGCCCTTGATCTGGGCTTAGATAGGGATTTGGTCATTTTTAGCCTACAAAGTAAAACAAAACAAAAAAACAGCCCAGCACACACTTATCTCTCAGCTGTAATCACACCTCGCACCACACCACGTTCCCTCCGATCCTCCAGCACTGCTCGACTGCTCGACTGGTCCCACCGTCTTTCAGAGATCAAGGAAGACATTCATCTAGACTGTATTATATTCTGGCACCTGGTGTAGGTGGTGGAATTAAATTCCTCTAGATGTCCGTACAGCTAGTCACTGGGAGTCTTTAAGGACAACTAAAACCCTATCTGTTTCTTTGATATTTGTGTTAATTCTTCCACCTCCCCCCAAAAAACTATAAAAACAACAAACAAACAAACAAACAAACAAACAAACAAAAAAACCCTTCCTAACAGTGTTTGACTGATGGCATTTAGTAGTTATGGAAAGTTTGAACGAATATTTTTTTGAGTCATTTAGTTCATTTCGTTCTTTTGATCAGAAATAAAATAAAATATAAAATTTTCAATAAACAGACCCTCAACGCATCTACATACACACATTTTGTCTATAGTTCCAGTAATGAAAATATTACAGTGCAACTAAGGACATATTATGATAAACAGAATGAGCAGCTCACCTCTCATATCTTCCAGTCTGGGTCATTCATTCTTTTGAATCTATTGCACTGCATAGCGTCTGGGAGTCATGTGACAAAAGAATGAACTAGACTAGGACTTGAAGACTTAAAGGTACAGTAAGTACTCATTTCTGTTTCCTGTACATAAGCTACTGAGTTTTTGCGATGCTTTGCGCATGTGCATCCAGTAGAAAATGAACGAATCACTCTCTGAGTCAATCTCGTTCTTCTGAGTCACGTAAAAGACTCGTTCAAAAAGAATGAATCGTTCATGAATGACCCATCACTAGTATTTAGTTAGTAACCTAAGGATCTATTCAATGACGTAAACCTGTAAGTCTCTCTGGATAGAAGCATCTGCCAAAAGTAAATGTATTTGGGATTCAGCCTTGTGTTAGAAGCTAGTTATCATTGTCAGTTGCATTAACTGTAAACAAAACACGGACAGTTCAGAATGACTTACTGTAGATGCACTTACCAAGAAGACATTGTGTTCTTTAAGATGGCATAACATTATTAGATGTTTTTTTTTGCTGAACGTGCACCTGTGAGGTTTGAATGTGAATTTTGGCGGGCAGCTGGTTTCCCCTCTTTCCAGTTCTGTGGAACACACTATCCTTCTTTCACCCATTCTGGCACACAACAGCTAGTATAATTGATGATTGTTAGAATACATGTGACATGGAGTGATGCATATACAGTAAACCATCCCAGTGCGTCTATTATTACCATTTCGGGAATGGCTCTTGTCCAAACAACTCGGTTGGAACTAACTGTTGAATGTTATATAAGACACACTGATGCAGAACACCTACAGAACTATCTGCATGATTGTATACATTCTCCTGCTGCCACTCTACTGTTTTATTGGATAAACATGTAATGGTTTTTCTAATAATGTGGCCAATGATCATATACAAGGTATAATAATGTAAATCTGTATATATAAAACACCAAACAATGTAAAATGAAGCATAGTTACTTTGGGTTTTCTGTCATACACCAACCGAGAAAACATGTTGCTGAAGCCAATCCTGTATATGGGCGTAAACAAATTGTCAGCTTATTGTTATAGATTATTCAATCACCGGCTCAATATCCTGTTCATCAAAGGCATTTGTTGTCAGTTGGCATCTGTTCTGTAATAGTTGTAAATTATAGCTTCTACACACAAATATGAGGCAGACATGACAAACACATTGAGATATAGTTTTAGAGAGAGGGGAGAGAGAATGTTGGATCAAAGATGGAGAGAAAAGTGTGAAAGGGAAGTAAGAAGGAGGGAGAAAGGCCCAAAGAAAAGGTCAGCTAGCTGTATGTCATGCAGCGAGGTAGATGTCTGAACACTGGGATTTACTGAAATTAATCTGTCGTATGGTGACAGTGGTGCTTCTAAAAGGTCACCCACAGCAACAAGATGTGGGGGCTGACTGCTGAAATGTATCGAATCTGACCACTGGCTGGCTAGGCCTCTGGTAGTTAGTGCATCCTAAAGGTCATTTCTACTCTGCTTTTTTTCCTCAACTGACCGCTCTGCAGGTGTTTGAGAAATGCCTACTCTTTACCCCGTGACAGATTCAGACAGTGTTTTTGTCAAGCCCTAGTTATAAAGAGAAAGCTTTGGCAATTTTGTCAAGCCTGATAATTTGAACAGAGCAGCAGGTGAAGTGGGCAGCTATTAACATCATGATGGTTGGTACATCCTGAGTTTTTCATTTTATTTCCTTTTTTGAAAGGGCTAGATCAAAGGTCTTTCAGCAAGGCACTGACACTAGAAACAGCAAACCAGTCTTAGCCAAAAACTTCTGTAGAATTTAGGGACATTTATTTGCAGTGGGTAATGATTCTTTCGACTGCAAAGGCCATCACAGCATGGCTTGTTTGCTCTAAAAGTTATAGAGTAGCCGGAGAAAGTAAAGCTCAGGTAAATCAGGTAACATACAATAATCTGTGATTTATTAAAATCAAATAATTCATAAAACTAAATAACACACACAACCATTATTCCCTGACTGTATTCAACATATCTTACATTTTCCACCTGTAAAATAGCTTAAGAGAATATCTTAATCTAGATTTTAGGCTACAATTTTATGAGTGCCCCTTGAAGGTTTCAGGGAAGCTATTTTGCTGGGTACCAGGTAGCCTGTGTTCCGGGTCTTGAAGACGTATTTATTAATTATGTGCTTTTTTTTTTTTTTTTGTATGGGTGGTGGGTGGAGAGGGGTTTAAAAGGTTCTTGAAAGCAGTAGTAAGCAGGTGCAGTCAGAGCTTTTAGGCTGAGTTTATGGGTTTGGAGGACTACTCCAGAAGTACAGTCCATTAGGAATTCTTGTTTATCATGGACACCGTCATTACATACTAGAAAAAAAAATCACCAAAGTTCTTTTGGTGGGTAGCATCTTTAAAATAGGCAACCTTCTTTGGTCAAGCAGTTCATGCTGTTCACTATTTTCCCCCTTAAGAACTTACCTCTAATGGAAATATGTGAAGTGTTTTGGCTCTTTGTGTGATTTCTTGGTTACTACCCATGAAGAACATGCTTTTTCTGATAGGAAGAAGGATGGATGGATGGTTGGATGGATGGATGGAGAGATGAGGGTGAATAAGGGAAAGAGGGTGAAAGCAGACTTGTTTTGTTGTTCAGTTGTAGGGTGGAGTGTTTTTGAGAAAAAGCTTTTAGAGATGATGGTCTAAAATCCACAGTGTAATATGTCTCTGCCCTTCTTCCCTTCTCTCTCTCTCTCTCTCTCTCTCTCTCTCTCTCTCTCTCTCACACACACACACACACACACACACACACACACACACACACACACACACACACACACACACACACACACACACACACACATAGACATATTTTAGTTAAGGCTATAAGGCTAGATGGCTGACTTTGTGATCACAGGTGCACTTGATTTACTCAACTACAAATATTCCCAATTGCCTGCATTTTCTTTAAGGGCAGACTATTTGTGCTATCACTGCTATAGAGAGGAAGGCCAGCAGGATAACATGTTTTGTATCCAATGCATATTGTATAGAGTATAAAGATGTGAAGTAGATTTGAAGTGAAGTGAGTGAAGAAAGGAAGTTTCTACTCATATTCAGCATCTAAGGTTTGTAGTGCACGTTTATGCATATGTTGGCCATTTATGAATATTTGCATTGAGGCTTTTTTTGTGACAAGTAATTAAATTAGAGGATTACTTTAGGTATTTACTGCTCAGGAGTTAAATAAGCAGGACAAATGCAGGACAAATGATTTATCAATATCAAAGGAGTAGATGTTAGTGGAATTCTGAGAGCCAACCTCTCTGTTTAGTTTTTGTACGTGTTCATCTGACACAGGTAGAGGTTATTGTACACTACATCTAGGTATGTATGTGTGTATTCATCTATGTATGTATATACTGTATGTATGTATGTATGTATGTATGTATGTATGTATGTATGTATGTATGTATGTATGTATGTAAGTAAGGTATGTAGCATTTTCCTGTATTATAATATGACGATATTCTGCTGGCTTTATTCCTACTACAGCAACCTTGGTTCAGAATGGGCCACCCCCCCACCCCATCCACCTGTCTTCTCTTTCTTTTCTGAACTACAGAGTCAGCACAGACAAGGCCACTAGAGTAGACTGGATCAATTTGTTGCACTTTATCCTATTATTAAAAGCTAGCCATGGGGAGGTTAAGCTGGTGTTTAAGAGAAAAAGAGACACACATACACAGAGAGAGAGAGAGAGAGAGAGAGAGAGAGAGAGAGAGAGAGAGAGAGAGAGAGAGAGAGAGAGAGAGAAAGAAGTGGAGGCCCTTTAAAAGGCATTAAGTGACAGAGTCTCATTATGACAGGCTCCAGTGCCTGCTTCATTGGCTAGATAAAGCGCCCCAATAGTGAATTTACTTTCCCAATTGTGTTATTTAAATGTAAGATGACTGGGTCTTGGCAGTGTAAACAGGGCGTCTTTAATAAGCCTGGACAGTATGTGTGATAGAGACAATTGCATGAGGTATGAAAAGCACTTCATCACTGCCACATTTGAGCAGAATTCAATTTCAGACACTGTCTGCGCCTGCTCTTATCTGCTCCTCGCAGCAACCAGCCACACGCCTGATAGTGATAGCGAGAGAGAGAGAGAGAGAGAGAGAGAGAGAGAGAGAGAGAGAGAGAGAGAGGCTAGAAAAGAAAACATGAGAATTACATGGAGTTGCAAAAAAGAGGAGCCATCAGGCAGTGGTGCTGTGGGATCTTCCATGTGCTCTCTGCAGCCTGTCAGAGCTGCATGATGGATCACCATGTTTGCTCCATGCCCCTGTCACCTTTCCTATTGCATATTTACAGTCCTGCCACTCACACACCATCTGCTTCAAATGCCAGGTTGTCTATGTATACACAGGTTACTAACACCGAGCTGTAAATCCTCCTTGAAAGGCAAGTCTGTCCATAAACCACAGTGTTTGGGAACAGTGTCCATATTGATTGGTGTGCACACATATGTGGTTAGTGGCCAGTGATTCTGTGGCTGAAGCTGCAGTTTGTGAAATTGAACACCCCTTTTCACACTTTCTCTAGACACTCTGGAGCCTGGACATGGCACAGAATTTCTGGTACTTGCTTGTATATTCATAACATTCTGCTGTGAATATTAGAACACATGTAAAAATTGTAAGACATGATTTTGTAGAAAGCCTTAAAAAGATCTAAGCAAAAGCTCAAAGAAATTAGCAGCAACCCAGAATGAAAGCAACTTCTGATCCGTATAAAAGACGAGGCCACGGAGAGAAAGTAGAACAACTTTGCATTTTTTAGATTTGAATATATCGCCTTCAGCCCAGTCTGTGATTATTAATCTTATTCATCTCTTCTCGTCATGTGCTTTCCCCTTGCTGTCTCCCTTTTTTTCTTGGTTAAAGTGACTTTAATGCTGATGGAGGAGCTAAAAATGAAGCAGCACAGAGCAACATTTTAGAACAGCATTTGTACATCTGAATACCAAGTGTAATGAAACATGTATGACCAAATGTCCCCAAACGTTTAGGAATATCTGATAGTGTTGACCTTGTGGTAACCCCACAAGGAAAACTTGTACTGTTGAAACCCCTAATGTAAAAATATCAGTGCAAGGAGCTTGCAGGGATATTTAGTTGAAGGTTTGGTTCTTTACACTGTAGTTACAGATACATTTAGGTCATATAAGAAGTTAACTGAAGGTCATTAATTGACTGAAGGTCATCAATTAACCGAAGGTCATCACATTTGAAAATATTGTGGGAATAAGAAAAAAACAAACAAACAAACAAACACTTCTTTTTGAACTTCTCTGGGACCCCTGCTTTGGTACTGATATGTTCATCTTATTCAGAAAAGATTTCTATATCCTTCATTTGAAAAGGCATAAAAATTTTACAAAGGAGAGTAAAGTACACAAATCCTGTTCTCTCTGTTTCGTTCTGCTTCCCTGCTGTGAATGTGCTGTTTTCATCGTTGTCTGCAAAAAGCTCTGCTCTGTTATTTTATTATGCATGTCTCTAAGGAAAGGCTAGTCATGAATTAGTCACAAATTAGGTAACTGAAGGCCATGCAGAACTGTAGTTAAGTAAAAGTACAGATATTTAATGAGTAAAAAGTGTTATCTAAAAAAACTCAAGTACAGATGAAGGAAATACTTAAGTAGAGTAGAGATGTACATGCATTTGATTAAATTAATGTATGATATTTATGCGTTGTGTGACAAATTAAGCTCTGAAGTGCTACTTCATCAGTGACCCAATGTCATGCTAAAAGCTGCAGTTTTTTCAATGAAGGACAAGAATATATGTCAATGTGTGAGCCATCAGGCCAAGCTGCAGATAATGTCCAAAACCTCTTTACTTCTGCTGTTTTACAATTTCATATGAAAAAGAGATACCTAACGCATTGTTTTCATTACATACCTCCAGATATGTATGATATTTCATATCAGACCAAACAAATTCCTAATAATTAGCAAAACATTGATTTTCAAATCATTTTCAATGTTGTTTTTTTTTCACCTTTAAAGAATTATAGTACTGTTGTAGAAGACATTCTGTGTCTTTCTTTTCCTCAAATCTGCAAGCATAAAGGCCTGTGATTAGGAGAGAATGTTTCTCAGGCAAATTCTAAAATTTCCTTCCCAGAATGAAACAATTTGAAGTCCTATTCAGAATGCACATAAATGGAATGGATTAATAAAGACTCTTTTCTACCTGCAAAGTTATTACATGAGCCTTTGTACAGAGGCTCTTTGTTGCCAGGCTACCTGGAAATTTGTTCCTAATTATGTAAAAAGGTTGTTCTACCTGTGGTGCCAGGTAGAATTGCAGATTGGTGGCCACGTGCTGTGAACCGATAAAGTAAATGCTCAGAATAAGATTGACAAGCTGAAGTGTTTCTCTCTACAATCACCACAATTGGCAGTTTCACTTAAAAGTTCACATAAAAGTTCACCAGAAAGCTCAACGCCAGTTTGGCAGCTTGACTTTGGTTTTCCTCCTTGTGCAACATTCACAGTATAAAACCAGGGATATTTGAAATATATTTTATCATGCCTTGGTGGCTTAGTGGTTAGTACTGTCTGCTTGCACCTCCAGGGTCTGGGTTCGAATCCCAGCCAGGTTCAATTCATGCCTCTGTGTGCATTGTTTCCCTGTGTTTGGTGGGTTTCCTCTGGGTTTTTTGGTTTCCTCCCACAGACCAACTACCTGGAGATTAGGCTAATTGGCTCTTCCCAAATTAGCCGTAGTGTGTGATTAAGTGTTTGTGTGTGTGTACGTCTGTGCCCTGTGATCGATAGGCATCCTGTCCAGGGTGCCCCTCGCCCCCTGATTCTTGTATACAGGATGAATGATGAGTGAGAGTGAGTAAATAGTGCCTGTATTCATGGAGCATCCTTGGAAAGGTTGGCAAGTGTGTGACATTTCTCATTGCATGAAGTTCTGTATTCTATATGTAGCTGATTTAGTAATAAATGGATAACTGATGGAATACCTGTACATGGAATGATGTACAAATAATGCTGACAATTCTGACAATGTGTAGATTTATAACAGAATGTATTCATACAGTAGCCAATAGACTGACAGTCTATTCAGAAGACTCAAGTCATTCTATGTATAATAAAACGATTATATGTGTTTTTAATAAAATACCATAATATAATATTATATTATTACATCATAACTATTTTAAGAATGCTTAATAATACTAACATAATCTCTATATTTTCTCAGTTTGAGATAACCCCTTTCTATTTTGTCTTTAGCTGACAGTATATAGAAGGAATATATATATATATATATATATATATATATAAGAAGCAAGTGCCCTCTCCACCTAATTATCTATTTATGTACTGTATTTATTGAGAAACATAATAAATACATTGAAACATTGAGGAATATATATATATATATATATATATATATATATATATATATATATATATATATATATATATAAGAAGCAAGTGCCCTCTCCACCTAATTATCTATTTATGTACTGTATTTATTGAGAAACAGCCTTAGTGACACTTTGACCCCACCATCATCCACTTCACTCGCAGTCTTACCATCTGAGGTTAAGGTTCTCATCGCTGTATTCATACATATATTTGCTGTTACATCTGTCCTGAAACATTCACTGATTTTTGTACTTTGAAAAAAAAATAAATCAAAAGCTGATATTTTCCCCCAGCGTGGCACACACAGGTTTTTTACTTTAGTGTACTTTGGCAGTCAAAATTATATCTCTCTATGCACAATCCAGGTGATTTTACTAATTAGTTAGTTGAAGAGGTAATTAACTGAAAAGCTAGTGAAAATGATGGTATTCAGCTTCTGGAGCAATGGCCTGTGTGACTTCCAGAACCCAATAGAAAACTGCTGGACAATGGAGGAAAAAGGCAGTAACAGTCAAGAATGTTTTATGTACTGTACATGATCTTCAAGAAGCAATTAAGCAGGCATGGGTTAACCAAGTGACACCAGAGTACATCATTTTTGGATTTGAAGAATAAAGGACAAAATATTGATTTTCGTATAGCACGGAATAAAATTATTCTTATTATGTTGATTGTCATTATTTATACAATTTAAGAATGTCATTAAAACATTGAATTTCACTTTTGTCTCAGTACTTTTGGCTACCATTGTAGTTGTGTTGTCATCGTGCTTCATAAAACTTTAAACAGAAAGTGTCCACCACCATTTAATTGGAGGGATACCCCACTGTAAGTTATTATCTGAAGTAGAAACATAGTGAGGTGACAAGTGCTGTAACTTGTAAAGGTGGGACGCAGAACACAAGCACAGAGGCTTGACATAATATTTGTTAGGCTCAACCTACAAACATATTTGAACTACATAGAAAGGATAAAAAAAAAGACAAATGTAAAAACACAGTACTCTGAACAGAGTAGAGAGAAAGAACAGATAAAACACTTAAGGGCGACAATAAAACAGCTGCATACAGCATGTAACAGAACAACAGATGGAGACAGTTGGAGACAGAACCGGAACCGAAACAACAAAAGATGTCAAAACCTTAACAGAAGCAACAAGTGATTCATGAGAACATTAATTTGAAGGGGGTCCCTGTGTCATTTATGAACTTCATAGAAATGCTTCAGGATTGTGTTGTAAGTCAAAATGAAGTAATAATCTTCATTAAAAAAATAAACAAATAAAACAGATACCAGTGTCTGTCTTTTTATGTAAAGCTAAAGTCATATATTAAATCGGATCTTTAATGTCAACTTATGGCAAGAATGCTTTCCAAAGTATTCTTGCAATGCTTATTAAAGCATTCCAAAAGCCTATTATAGAAACACCTTCAAATAAAGTGCTGCTGAATTTAAATTTTCTGCTTTAAATTACACATGAACATATGAGTGGACTGCCATTCATACAGGAGTGCAAACAAAATCGAAAGACTTAATTTCCATTTGCTGGTAATAACTTTATACCCTAACTAAACTGCAAAAGATGCCAGCCAGAGAGAGTGAGCGAGAGAGAGAATAAATGGAAAACTCAAGTTAAAAAGAGAGATGTTTATGCTGGTATTTAATATTTGCTTGGCAATGCTTCTGCTTTGAAGCAATTTGAAGGCAGTAAAGAAGCACATCTACAGTGTAATCCTGATGAAATTAGAGTGAGATGAGGATGGAGCAGGTGCAAGAATGCTGAGCGAGAGTGAGATAAGCATAGCCATTTGCTGTAATAACATAGTTCAGTTATGGATGCCATTACAGCAGAATCAAGTGTGTGTGTGAATTCAAGTGAATAGTGGTATTTATAATTAAATATTCAAGGAAGTATGGGGTATTTTCATCAAAATGTACCATTTTTTCTTTTTTTAAATGTATCTCCAAGACATAAAATTATCTGCGGTTCTTAACAAAACGTTCCATGTTGGTCAAATATGTAGTGTGTGACATGTTGGAAGTGTGTTTTCATATAGGTAAGTAAAATAATATTTTGCATGCATGCACATACATTCCCAGTTATATTTTGGGCATACAGCTGTATACCGGCACACACACTCACTGTGCTCCATTTGGCACTTTGGATTTTTTCCAAGAGAATAATAGATGAGTGTAGCTTTTCGGAACTATTGATTACAGGCTTTTATAGTATTACATCTTTGGACCTGCTGAGTTTGAGTGAAAGAAAAAGACAAATTGGCTTTGCGGAATTTGCGAAAGCATTGCGTTACAGAGTCCAGAGTCTCCACTTTATTTTTTTGTTTCCTGTCCGAGACTTAGAGGGGGAAATGATTTGAGTGAGTTAATATCCCGTTTAATCAGTTTGAAAAGCTTGAAAGGCATATAAGATAAACAAAATAAAAGGGGAACTAATAGGCAAACAAAGACATTATCAGTGGCTCATCTCCTCACTGCTTTTGCTGAGCACAATCTTACAGGTGACCAATCATCCTGTCCCAAAGGACATCTCGCTTTTTAGGAACAGCTGGTCACTTAATTGGCTGAGAAATCTCTCTCTCTCTCTCTCTCTCTCTCTCTCTCTCTCTCTCTCTCTCTCTCTTTTAAGCTCCCTCTATTTCTGGACCATTATGTGGTTGGAGGCAAAAAGAACCCCATGGGCATGGATATTCCGAATGTTCCGCTGTTTAAGCGGCTGTTTGGATTATTAACTTGCTTTCTCTTTGGAGATTTCTGTGCAAAGTACAAGAAAAAATGCTCCACATATTCATTCCTCATCATGTCATACAATATGTAACTCTCCTTAACTGCTAAACTTTGTTTTCAAAGTGGACATGCTTCCAAATTCTGAAATGTCTACACCATGTGTTTCTTCAGTCAACATAGTGAATGAAAAACATTTCTGTAATTAGATGCTGCATACTGGTGATGCCTTCCTAATCTTCAGTTTAATTCAAGTATAATGCAAGATTCAAGACACATTATGAGTTTGTAGGGTCACAACTGAGATCTTTAAGAAGGACATCAACATACCTACTGTACTGTACACAGCAGAATATGTCTTAATTACTGTATCTGTACAGTTTATAGAAACATGAGAAGCAGCGTCATTATTTCTTCATTATTGTTTAACCTACAGTTAAATAGATATATTCATTAATGGTGAGTGTGACATTCATGCTAACAGTAACTTGGAAGACTATCTCAACTTGGAAGTATAACTCAACAAGCTTAACTCAAAGACACAAATTCACAAAGTAACATTATGGTTGTTGTTCTGGTATAAAAGAGAAGACTTAGATGTTACTAACGATACAAGAACTTATAACCTATAAATTTAAAAAATGAATGTTAAGCAAAATTGATGTTTCTTTGACTCAGAAGCAAGTATTTGTAAAGAATTATTAAAGAATATCAAGGTAAACAAAGTCAAATTCCTGCTTTGATGTCCTATGCATGTCTTACCTCTTATTTATTTCTTACTTTCTTTAGAAAAGATTACAAATTACTTACCACTTGAGTGTAAACTGTCTTTTCTTTCAATATTAATCGAAATTTTGCCATATTAAGCAAGACTTTTGCACCTAAATTGCAACTTGGCTGTCTCTACATAAACTATTATATTTGCCATTTGGCAGGATAGATTGTTATTATAATTTTTCTTTTGGCTACTATATTCCAAAATGGATAGTCTGACCTCCATATATGATTTGGCAGAGTTTTTATTTTTTTATTTTTTATTTTTACTTTAGATGCCCTTCCTGATGCAACCCTTCTCCATTTTATTCAGGCTTGGGACTGGCACTGTCAGTACTCTGACTTGTCTAACTCCATAGCCCTGTCTTGCACAAGCCAGATGGAGGTGGTATTTTTCAGGATTGGTAACTTATATTAAGTTCTCCATTGCCTGAGTTACCTGTTTTTGTTTTGATACACACTTTACTATCACGTGCAGACGCATTTTTTCAGTTCAGTTCATGGCCATAAGAAAAGGATTATCTCAGATAGTGATAAACACTGGTACTTTGCCTATAATAGAAATTATAACCATTAGGCTAAAAGTAGGTTGACTTCCATAGGGAAACAGAAAATAATATAAAAATTAAGTCGCTGTGTAATTAAATTACTGTGTATGTTGTTTATGATCAAATAAATTCTCTGAATTAATTTTCTCATTAATTATATTTGGCTCTATTTCCAAAATAAACTGGTAACATTATTTAAACTGTTATGACCCTGAGCAGGCAGTTAATATGAGTAAATGAATGAATGCCGTAAAAGCTTAATTATTAAATACTGTAATGATTTATCCCCTAAGGATTACTAACTTAATAACTAATATATCTCTCCATATTGTCAAAGTGCATTGTACTCTCTCTGTCTCTCTCTCTCTCTCTGTCTCTCTTCGGCACCACATATCGCACTCCAGAGCTACCAACAAATCCTCAACCTTTCTGCACTCCGGACATGTCTGACACATCCTGGAGCCTTACTTTTAGTTGAAGATCTCATCACACAGAGACAGTCTGATACATCCTGGTGCCCCACTTTTGGTTGGATCTCTTGTCAAATGGAGGCCTCTAGCTGCTGATGAGGATGGCATTGTCTGGTCTGCTTTGGGATGCATGTGAAGACTGAAGACACTTCCATTTGATGACCATGAAGACGGCCTTGGACTCGGCTGATGCAAACAGGTTTTAGTGATGAATTGTGACTATAGTTGTTATTATATATAGTTGTCCCATAATTTTAGGAATGTAATTGCTGCAAACGGTTTTGTATAACCGAGCCTCCGTAAATAAAAGTGTATATAAACGCCTTTCCTGTTACATAATCAAATTTTCTACATCATAGCACACAGATATACTGTAGCAGAGATTGAATCATAGACATACTCTCTGATATTATCCAACTTAGCTTAGATAGCTTTTTGATTCAGTTTTTTTTATCTAAAGGTTTTAACTTTTTTTTTAACTTATACCACTTTTTTTTATTGATTTTACATTAATATTGAATACTTTGCACATTTTGTACTTGCCCTCATTTGTTTACCTGTTGAACTAAAAAGTATGTGTCATAAGAGGCAACTCTTTATATTCTTTCAATTATGAGTACAAGCAAAAACTTTAATTATGGACCATGTTTCAATTGCTCTGTGTTTGCTGTCTCTAGGGTGTAATTATTAATTATTGTGTTGGATATTTCTCATCTAATGCGCATGGCGTTGATTTAGTTCAATTAAGGATTGACACTTAAAATCAGGGAGGAGCAGAGAGATGCGAGGCTTTGAGCCAGTCACTACAATTTATGTATTCTGAAGGTTGATGCTCATTCAGCCCCATCTGGGAGGAAAATTAAAAGACAGTGAATCAACCTGGCCCTAAAGGAGCTGAGAGGAGCTTCCAGAAAAATTTCCTGCCGCGCCTGAAACCATAAATTGCCCATTTACCATGAGTGACCCCAATATCTGTCACAGCAGCAGGAATTATGGCCTTTCAAATGAAAATATCAAGTATTTTATTGAAATAAGTAAATGTCCTCGGGTCCTCCTACAGCAAATGAAATTATGCATGAGCTCTTCATTATGGAGTGTAATAAGTATTCCCATTGCCCATTGCAGTCCTGTTAGAAACAGCAGATATATGAATGAAGAATGGCAGAGATTGGATATGGAAGCATGGTAGATACATACATAGTGCATATGGATACATAGTAAGCACCATGTTTTTTCAGATTAGTTTAACATTCATCTTAGTTCTCTATTCAGCTCATACACACACACGCACACACACGCGCGCACACACACACGCACGCACGCACGCACGCACGCACACACACACACACACACACACACACACAGGTATTCACAGAGTTGCATAAGCATTATAAACGGAGGTGTAACTAAGTACATTTAACTTACTCCTTTACATATAAGTACTTCACTTGAGTCATTTTATTAGTGGATACATTTAACTTCAACTTTTACTCTACTACATCCTCCAACAGATAGCTATACTTTCTACTCCACTACACTTATGTGTGGCTTTTCTTTACATGACCAGAGTTGTGTGTATCATTTGAAGCAGTAATATCACCACCTGCTCACTAATGTACATGATTGTGTGGTTTGCCTTCCTGCCTTAAATTGCCCAATCGTGTAGTACTGTAGGTGTTTAAATACAGAAGTGGAGAAGTGTTTCAGACAGCAATGAGAACAGCATGTTCACAGTTTGGAAGCAGTTGGGAGAGATACAGTAGATAGAAAGAGATTTTTAAATCTTATTTTATATTTTCTATAAATTTTCTATAAATCTATATTTTAAAAATAATTTTAAACAACAACCCAATTGTTATTAAACAATAAATAAACAAAAGAGGTGCACCAAAACCAACAAGAAATCTACTACTACTAATAATAATATTTACAAAATATATAGAACTAGATGATATAAATGAGTGGAATGATTGTCCAAATTCCAGATTATTTATGAATGGTGTGTGTAGTGGGAGAGCTGAATCTGCCTTACCAAAAGTGTTGGTAATAATCCGGGAGCACGATTTGGAAGGGCTATCCGCCGTCTCCACAATATTCTTTGAACTCCACAACAATTGTCACAAAAACAGCGTCTTAACTCTCTCCTGCATCTCTTAACTCTCTCCCAATGAGCTTCTTCTCGGGTGCCCTTTTATGCTGGATCACATGACCCCGGGACATTATCAGGAAGTGAACACAATAAAACCAGCATGCACAAGAAGTTAATCTCGCCACTGTGCAACCGAAAGATTCTTCACAAGCAAATTGGCAATGAATTAGTCTAGAAAGATTGACATCTTGACTTAAGATCTGGCAGATTGGCTTTCTAAACAGTCTATTGTGAGGCAGTTGATTAACTGCTTTACTTGTGCAGTGACTGATGCTTGTGGCATGCTTTGTTTTTTCCTACATTGCCATAACATGATATTTTCATGTATAGTATTCTTATGATAGTAAACACACAAAACATACAGTAGTTACCTTATGATTTAATGTTGTTTTATATGGTTAAAAATGTGTGTATTAAGATGCAATTTATAATATACAATTGTATATAGTTTATAATTTATAAATATAATTTAGCTAAAATCTTGACTGCTATAATTAATATGTTCTACATGTTTTGGGACAAAATGATGACATTAATAATCAAATAGCAAGTCACCTTACTGATCTGCTTTGTTGGGCATAAGTATTTTCAGAAAATATTAAATGAACCCATATGCAAATAGTTAAATTACTTATAGCTGCATATTATATATGTGAAATAAGAGATATTTGTATCCATTAAAAAAAATTACAACATTTGGGACATGTTTGGAAAACACAAGATTTTCCACAGGCAGAAAAAGCTAATCTTTCATTGGTATTCACCATCTTTGAGAAGGCAAGATGAGCATCCTGGTTTTCATTTAATCAGCTTCTTAGAAGGAGGTCAAGAGAGTGTGACCCCTCACGTCTCAGAGCTGAGAAAGCACCACTGTCAAATGTGATTAACCAGGGATTGTC
Organism: Clarias fuscus; assembly: GCA_030347435.1. Classification (NCBI taxonomy): domain Eukaryota; kingdom Metazoa; phylum Chordata; class Actinopteri; order Siluriformes; family Clariidae; genus Clarias; species Clarias fuscus. The sequence goes on along the minus strand of CM059214.1, from coordinate 21,436,473 downwards.
AAGGTGGACAAGCCACTGAGGAATGGAACCTAAAACTGAGCTAAGTAATTGGATTCTTGTTCAGTAAATGAGTTCACATGTGCACCTCTCTCTCTCTCTCTCAATGCAAAATTCAAGGAGAAACACAATTCAAGGACTTTTAGCATTTGGCAACCAAAAACATTCCAGCTTGTCATTCCTGCTGGGATTACATTTTAAGTTGTTCAAAAATAAATCAGTTGGCATATTGAGTAAAATAATTGTTAAACCATGTTACTATGTTACTATACCTATTAGTTTATCACAGCAGGGCTTTCCTGACTGTGATCTATTGATTACAGAAGATACAATGTATTAAAGACAGAGTAAAACTAAAGAACAAGGCAAAGAATCGCACAATAAAATCATCATCTGTCATAATCAGCACCTGTTCCTCACTGGTTCATGCCTTAAGTTATACACACGTGGACAAAATTGTTGGTACCCTTCGGTCAATGAAAGAAAAACTCACAATGGTCACAGAAATAATTTTAATCTGACAAAAGTAATAATAAATAAGAATTCTATGAATGTTAACCAATGAAAGTCAGACATTGCTTTTCAACCATGCTTCAACTGAATTATAAAAAAAAAATGAACTCATGGAACAGGCCTGGACAAAAATGATGGCATCCCTAACTTAATAGTTTGTTGCACAACCTTTTGAGGCAATCACTGCAATTAAACGATTGCAAACGATTGCAAACGAGTCATTGTCCTGTTGCAAGACCCATGACCTGCGACTGAGACCCAGCTTTCTGACACTGGCCTGCACATTTCTCTCTAGAATCCCTTGATAGTCTTGAGATTTCATTGTACCCTGCACAGATTCAAGACACCCTGTGCCAGATGCAGCAAAGCAGCCCCAGAACATAACAGAGGCTCCTCCATGTTTCACAGTAGGGACAGTGTTCTTTTCTTGATATGCTTCATTTTTCCATTTGTGAACATAGAGCTGATTCTCACAGAAGCTTTGTGGCTTGTCAACATGTAGTTTGGCATATTCCAGTCTGGCTTTTTTATGATTTGTTTTCAACAATGGTGTCCTCCTTGGTCGTCTCCCATGTAGTCCACTTTGGCTCAAACAACGACGGATGGTGCGATCTGACACTGATGTTCCTTGAGCATGAAGTTCATCTTGGATCTCTTTAGAAGTCTTTCTGGGCTCTTTTGTTACCATTCGGATTATCCGTCTCTTTGATTTGTCATCAATTTTCCTCCTGCGGCCACGTCCAGGGAGGTTGGCTACAGTCCCATGGATCTTAAATTTCTGAATAATATGTGCAACTGTAGTCACAGGAACATCTAGCTGCTTGGAAATGGTCTCATAGCCTTTACCTTTAACATGCTTGTCTACAATTTTCTTTCGAATCTCCTGAGACAACTCTTTCCTTCGCTTCCTCTGGTCCATGTTGAGTGTGGTACATACCATGTCACCAAACAACACAGTGACTACCTGCAGCCCTATATATAGGCCCACTGACTGATTACAAGATTGTAGACACCTGTGATGCTAATTAGTGGACACACCTTGAATTAACATGTCCCTTTGGTCACATTATTTTCAGTATTTTCTAGGGGTACCATCATTTTTGTCCAGGCCTGTTCCATGAGTTTATTTTTTTAAATAATTCTGTTGAAGCATGGTTGAAAAGCAATGTCTGACTTTCATTGGTTAACATTCGTAGAATTTTTTTTAAATATTACTTTTGTCAGATTAAAGTTATTTATGTGACCATTGTGAGTTTTTCTTTCATTGACCGAAGGGTACCAACAATTTTGTCCACATGTATATATACATATATATATATATATATATATATATAGATAGATAGATAGATATAATATTTATATATATATTTTTTACACTTGAATAGGTCACTGTCAGGCAAACAAACAAATAAAAAAACAAAAACAAACATTCTTCTGAACCAGTTCTTCTGAACCAGAGAGAGACCTATTCCTCAAGACTACAAAAAACAAAAAACAAACAAAAAAAAAAACATTAAAGTCTGGCTCTTTGGAAGCAAATTTGGAAGCGATTGGGGTGACTCTGTTTTTTTGCACCATACTGTACACTGATCAGTGTGCTGAATACCTATACTCATTTAAAACTATACATTATATTGGAGCATGTATCCCCTGCAATAAAAAGATGTCAAGATGTTTCAGCCTCTCTAAAAGTCAGTCCAGACATCTTAACACAAAACATTTATTTAGCATTTCCATTTAAGGTTTGTAGATGATACATTTATTCAGAGTGCCAAAGCATTTTATTACATGCTCCATCAATTAAACACATTAATATAAATATGTTGGTTGAGTAATAAAAAATATATCAAACAATAAAGGGTGACCAGCTGGCAGGCTCCCTTTATTGGTCATCTATTTATAACCTTTACAACTTCTCTCTCTCTCTCTCTCTCTCTCTCTCTCTCTCTCTCTCTCTCTCTCTCTCTCTCTCCAGAAAGAACAAAATAAAAACTAGATAAAAACTATGACACCATGACAATTTTAGCCAGACAAATCAAATTATGGTAGATTTTAATTTCTATAAGAGCATTGGAGACTATGAAATGTCCCTGACAGTGTGGTGCTGTGATGAGATGTGATGATGTGCCATTATATGATGCTCAGTCATAAACAATTAACTTGTTTTTACACACATCGTATCTTATCGTATCTTATCTTATCTTATCTTATCTTATCTTATCTTAATTAAGACAATAACCTCAACAATGCTATTTTTATTTAATCTATTCACACATTTATTGACTTATTCATCTATTTTATTAAGTTTTCTAAAGACAATTTTACTGACCTATTTACTAAGGCACATGAATTTTATTGTTCAATGTGCCTAGCACAAATAATGGAATGTAAAAGTCTCTCTCGCAGTGCCATGGTTGCAGGTGTGAAAGTGTGTGCATGTATGTGCGTGTGTGTATGAGAATATATGCACATGTGCATGTGTCCCAAGAGTACCAGATGTGATGAAATGAGGGTTCCACCAACATGAATCACCTTTTTAAAGCTTTGCAGTAGATCCTTTTCCTTCCTTCAAAACATCACTCCTTGAAATGCTTAGTCTATCAGCCAGTCAGATGGTGGGGGTAACAGATGTCATGCTTAGATCTTTTCACTCCTTCCTCATAATGAAAGAGAGCAGTTGGTGTTTCAATCACCGAAAAAAAAAAATCACAGCTGTTTTGCTTGAGATGGAGCCATAGCAGAAATGCAAAACAAAGAGAATCTTTGACAATTAGTACAACTGTTTCTGCTGTTTTGATCTAAATGACTCTGGCAAATTGACTCTGATTGGATACATCTTCCTCGCCCCCTCCCTTCCTCGCTGGCGCCCCCATTAGGAATATGAGTGCCATTTTTCAAACTAAATTAAGCCCTCTTGGAAGCAGTCTGCCAAATCCCCTCCGTGCCTCTCAGATTGTTCGAATATTCGACAGAGCCTTCCAGATGGCTGATTGCCTAACATTCTCATTTTTTACCATTTTGCGCTTTCTTTCCTCCTCATCAGATGCTGCCAACTGGTGTGAAGGGGCCTTCATCTCCTTTGTAGTAGGGCATTAAATGCTAAAGCCTACATTTTCACCAGATGGTTGCCCCATTTCCACCCTCCCCAAGATCAGAGCTGAAAATAACTCTGTATTTGTTAAAGAGGAAGATGGAAAATCAAATCCAGCCACTTTTAATCTATTCACTGTGGTTTTGATGGCATTCTTTCTTGAATAGTAGTATGAAATAATTTGTTAGCCATGTTTTTTAGATTTCTTTTCAATTACTTCATTTTTTGTTTATTTGTATCACATATAAATCTCACATAGGAGGTCATAACACTGAACTGTATATAAATTCATACCATAATATATAGAACCATTTTTTAAAACTCTGAAACGCAAGCCAGAAGACAGAAGCCAATTTTTTTTTATGTATGTATGTTCTGCATTCCCATTAAATTTCTCTCTTCTATCTTAAAGCATGCTTTAATGTTGAATTGTGTGCTGCATTTACAATGAGGAATTTGCATCCTTGATGCCTAGGAGTTAAATCATAAATTATTTCACGAAATATCACCCCACTCTATCATAGCTAAGAATGTCTTCAGGGTTGAAGGGCTCGTCATGGACATACCCTTTAACATAAATGACTGTCTCCTCGCCTCATCACCTTTAATGTCGAAAATCTTCAAGGTGTTTTTTCCCATCTATCTCTTTATCCTGTATGTCCAGATCCAGCTAAGTGATGCCTCTGGTCCCTTGTATTTCTGCAGGCAACGCCCTATTGTTGATGTTAACTTGATGTGGGAATTGAGTTGCAAAATAAGGGGTATAACATTCCTCAGGCCACTTCCTGATGTCTACTCTTGATTTTGGACTGCCTCAGCCCTTCGGACCTGTCTGACTCATCTTGTTGTTCCGCTTCCGCTTGGGATGTGTGTGGTGGCTGGGGATGGTTTCATTTGACCATGAAGATGTTCTCTGATGACGGGTGATTGCAGTCGCTCAATAGTTCAGGAACGATGAAAGGAAACTCCATATTAACTTAAACACCTCTCCTGTTATACTGAACTTCCAGCCTTCTAACACACAGTATGACTGCAAATCAATCAATCAATAATTAATATCACCAAAATGAGGATGGGTTCCATGTTGAGTTTAGTTGCTTTAAAGGTTTCTTCCCAACGTTTCTAACGTTTCATACACTGGAGAACATGAAACCAGTCTCGCATCACACAACAGAGCCAACTAACATGATAGTTTAGTATGTATAGACAGAGTATGTGGAAGACACAGAAATGACGGTCATGCACCTAAAGGCTGCCAAAATCCTCAAGAAAAACAAAAGAACAGGACAACATATGCTACTCCGAAAAAGAAAAAAAAGGAACCTCCAAAGATGAATGGATTCTTACTGCAGGAAGTTTAAAACCCAGTTTGTCTCAAATGTTCCAAAATCGTCGGGCTAAAATAATGTGAAGTGCCATTAAAAGGTAAGACACAGCTCACACTGTAAACCCGAATAAGTTGGCAAAACTCCAAAAATTTGTGGTAATCAGTTACATACATTTTTTTAAGTAGTGATGTTTCCACAGAGCTATGAGTCTTTGAGATCCCTTTCAAAAGCTACACTTGATGCTGCGTGAAAACGCTATTGGAACATCTCTTTGTTCTCCGGTTGTGAAGCATGTGTGTATCAACATGCCAAATATTTTTGGCTTATAACCTCAGTCAGGTGACGTCATCCGATAAGGTGCACCTGCAGGTTATAAATAGGAGTGAACCGGAAACATCCTCAGATCTTTTTGTCTTCAAGGACCGCTTTGTGTTTGCATGTGTGTGTGCAAGCAAATTACAAAGGAAAGGAAAATAACAGCGTTAACTCACCAACATGGCAGAGTTAGTTAAGAGATACGTGCCTCCGTGTGATAGATCTCTTTTGAAGGGCGATCTCCATGAATTTTGTTTTGAGTGTTTGGGGGAAGAACACATAACATTTAATTATGTAATTACCCATACGCTCTGTAACGCTCTGTCACTACTGGAGGAGCGTTGTGAGGAGGCTACTTCCATGGAAGCAAGAGAGAAAGTCTCTTCTGCCCTTTCACAAACAGCGCTTGTGAAGCCTTTCGGGCTTCAGGAAGGTTGTGAGTACTGGGATCTCCTCCCTATCAAAGTGCTTCGTGTTTGGCTTGCTTTCTTTAAAGAGAAACCGTGAACCATGGCGCATTCCTTGGGTTCGCGTGCCAATCTGGCAGACGCGCATGAGACGGAATTCCCCCTTTCTCTCGTGCTCTCTCCGGATCAGGAATTTTTAGCGTCCGCTTCTCAAGCGCGCTCTGACATCATCCTCCCTGAAAAAGACCACACTCCCCTCCAAGCCGTGTAGACTCACATCTTCCTTGGTGGGGAAAGCTTTTCAGGCAGCGGGTCAGGCTGGTGCTACACTGTATACCATGGCGGTTCTGCAGGCCTACCAGGCTGACCTGCTGAAGGATTTGAGCACTGACGGGGCTATTGATGAAAGGGCATATGCAGAGCTACACTGGGCCACAGACCTGTCTCTCCGTGCAACCAAGCAGATGGCCCGTTCTGTTGGCTGTTCTATGGCTGCCATGGTGTCCACGGAGAGGCATCTGTGGCTGAATCTCACGGGCATCAAGGATAGGGATCATGCTGTCCTCCTTGATGCCCCCGTCTCGCCTTCTGGCCTTTTTGGTGACGCTGTTAATTCCATCGCCACTAGGTTTCAGGAGGCGAAATTATATGAACAAGCCTTTAGGAGGTTTCTTCCCCGCCGTGCTCAAGAGTTGGGACTGTCGGCCACCCGGTCCTGACCAGGTCTGGCCCCTACAAGGCGTGAGGTGCAGAGGGAGAGCGTGACCAGCCGGGCACCCCCTTGTAAAGATTGGGGTGAGGCTTGCCGCTCTTCTCAATCTGCCTCAAAAAGACCGGATCTAAGGAGCTTCCTCTCTGCAAAGAGGAAGTCCTGAGGCTCGTACGCCCAGGGCCATGGGGATGTCTCCCCCGGGGAGGGGCGCCTGGATCTCCTTCACAGAATAGGGTCTCCTCCCTGGCACCCAACAAACTGTTGTTGTTTGGTCAACTCCTGCCACGTTTCAGGATACCGAACATCCAACACCACCCCATCCAGCCGAAGTGTCAAGACTCATGCCCCTTTCAGAGGGGCTGATATTACTGCCAAGTGTATCTCCTTGGGTACAAAGGACTCTAGACAGCGGCGACAGGATTCAGTTTGGCTGAGCTGGGAATCGAACCGCCGATCTTCCGATCAGTAACTCAGTGCCTTAGCCCTCTGAGCCACCACTGCTGTGGGTGCAGACTTGCTATCCAGACAAGCTGTGACACATGGGGAATGGAAACTCCACCCTGAAGTAGTCAGTCAAATCTGGGAAAGATTATATAGTTACTACTCTCTGACTCCTCCAGCTCCCCTGAGTCTGGACGCGATGGCCCACACGTGGCCCAGTTTTTACGCCTTTATGCGTTTCCTCTGATAGCTCTGCTCCCAGGAGTCCTGGCAAGGGTCCGTCAACAGCATTTGCGCATCTTATTGACCCTGTTGGTTGACCAGAGTGTGGTTCTCGGGTCTAATATCTCTCTTCGACGGCTCACCCTGGGTGATTCCAGTGAGGAGGGACCTTTCATCCCCAGCCCGAGCTCTGGAACCTTCACATCTGGCCCCTGAAGCGGACCAACTAAGAGATGCAGGTCTTCCAGTCAATGTAATTGAAACTATTCCAAGTGCTAGGGCTCCCTCCACTAAAAGAACTTATGCCCTCAAATGGAGTGTATTTGAAAGTTGGTGCATGGCAAAACATGTAGACCCAGTTCACTGCCGAATTGTTTCATTGCTGGAGTTTCTGCAAGAAAAGATGGTCTCGGGCTTATGCCCTAGTACTCTAAGAACGTTATTTCGGCTTGTCACGTTCTAACCGATGGGGTTTCTGTGGAAAAACATCCTTTACTTGCCCGTTTTATTTGTGGAGCAAAATGGTTGAGGCCGCCCACCAGAGCGACGGTCCATTCGTGGGACATCCGAACTATTTTCCGACTTCTAACGATCTTCTGTCGTTCTCGAAGCCCTCTGTCCTCCGCCTTTTACAGCTCCAGAGCAGTTTTACGTCTAGCGCACTAGCTAGTGGCGTAAGTCAGAGCAGCTTTTCATTTGCTATGGGGGCCGCAACTGGGGGGTGGCCGCCACTAGACAGATGCTGTCACATTGGGTGAGAGATGCTATTGCCTTAGCCTACGAGGCGCGTGGTCACACAAATCCACACAGGGGGATTTCCTCATCAATTGCTCTGGCAAGAGGTGTCCCCTTGCAGCAAGTGTGTGATGCAGCAGGCTGATCCTCTCCACACACATTTGGTAGATTTTATAGTCAAACAAAATTAAAATTTAACTTTTAATACTTGCATGTAAATAGCCATTTATCAGGTGATTAAGCATCATTACTACTAGCATAAAATAAAGGCATGACTCACATCGCATCCAGCCAGCCAGCTACACTTGCCATAAGAAGTGCTGGAAAAGACTCGTTGATAATGGTCCAATCGCATGAGCCCAAATATTTAAAAACAATATTGATTCGCTAAGAACAAAAGTGGGAGGGTTCGTGGTGCACTGTGCTGCGCACCATGGATGATTTGAAAAAATTCAATCAGAGCTCAGCCTCAAGTCACATGCTTTTCAAAAATTTATGTGCCTACATAGACACGCATTTGTCCGGCGCCCCGCATACATACACATACACAAATGAACGTAATACAGTTTAGATTTTTTTTATTATAATATTAAGAAATACAGCAAAATATTGTGACTAAATGACTTTATTTAATTATTAAAATAAATAATTATTATGTTAAATAATTACATGTTAAAGTAGCATTCTTCTCTGCCTAATGTTAAGGGAGGACGGCGTCCCTGCGCCCCGTATTGACCGGCCGCCACTGGGTCTGAGACCTCTTTGGCTATTGTGCGCACACGCTACACAACCTGGGGGTCCAGACACTTGCAGTGCGGCGGCGTTGGTATTCTCTAGTTCCCATAGCGTTTTCACACAGCATCAAGTGTAGCTTTTGAAAGGGAACGTCTCGGGTTACTTTGCTGTAACCCTGTTCCCTGAAAAAGCGGGAACGAGATGCTGCTTCTCATTCCCGCTTTTTCAGGGAACATGGTTACAGCAAAGCAACCCGAGACGTTTGTTGTACTCATTCATATTAATCGTTCTTTACTTGCATTATTGAGTAGCCTAAATTATACTATTTAATAGCAATTATCTTTTTTTAGTTGTTGCAAATCAAATAAATTGTTGTTGGTCTTTTGGCTGCTCCTGGCAATGGATCGCCACAGCAGACAATTTGGTCCGCACACAAGCTTGCCACAGGTTTTATGCCAGATGCCCTTCCTGACGCAACCCTCCCATTTTATCTGGGCTTGGGACAGACACTTCATTCAGTTGTTGGGGATCGAACCTGGGCCTTTCGCATGGCAGGCAAAACACCTACCTCTGAGCCACCAGTGCCCTATTGCCCTGATGGCGTCAGACACAAAATCACTAGTCTGAAAGATTTTAAGTTGGTGGAACTTTAAGGTGACAGTTACTGTTACTTAAGTCCTTATAGTTACTTTAAATATTAAAAGTGTCATTTCTACAAACTCATAAATACGAAAAAAGTTCTAAATACTCATCAAGGTCTATTAATTTGAACTAATTGTAATTATTTACGTTAACAGTAATCAATATGTTTAATCACTTTGAGCATTAGGGTTTACAGTGCAGAGAAAACATATCTGCAACAATCTGAGGTGAGGGCGTGTAAAATACCCCAACTGAGATCCCAGTGTTATGTGCTAAAATGCCCCCTGCCCTGGATTTCCCACCCTACATAACTGCTATACAAATTTCTATGAAAACATAATTTTATCACACAAAACTGGCTGGACAGAGTTCAGAGTAATTGAACTTTTGCAATATTTATATATCTGCCTGAAGTTTAACCTGGGCCATAAGTAAATTCAAAATGTTGATGAAAAGTGATATTATGAACAATTATGTGCCAGATTTAATAATATACATTTGGCTACTTGCTCAATGTGAACAAAGACCTTACCAACAGATATTAATTAGAAAACCTAAACTGAATATTTTTTCTCAGCTGTGATTCACTCTCTGATTACCGAACAGGGAGTGTATTTGACTCATGATGAAAGAAGATCAACTTAGCGTAAACAAGGCATACTGTAAATTACACAACCTTACAAAAATGCATTTCTTCGTATTAATAAGTTAGGCAGAGAGTTTTGATGTACAGAAAGACAGACAGACATGGGCTTCAACCTGAAATAATAATATTGCTGATCAGATTAAAGCTGATCAGCTTATTTTTAGCTTAGTTTAAAAACCCTTTTCTCATCAACAAGGGTACTTATGCTAGTATACATACTATATATGCACCATGTCAGACAAATACAAAAAAGATAAGTACATTTTGAGAGAAATTATGTCCCTTTCTCAAGAAGAAAAAACCTACTACTAACAAATAGTTATCAAAAGAGTGAATATACTGTCAGCGTTAGTTACTTAAGGAACATTTACACATGCACCATAGTTTAGAAACAACACCAAGCAGGATATGGGGACTCTCTAAAGGGTGGTACAATCAACAGAGTGCACCATATGCTTTGAGCTCCCTGACCTATTGTACAGTATATACAGCAACTGGTGCTGGAACAAGGCCGAAAAGAGTAAAATGAAGAGGATGGACGACGACCTAGACAATGAGTACATTACAATACAGTATATTCGGGAAAAATACTATTTGAAACATGCAGTTATAGGATTTTATGATAGCATTTCAATTAATTAAATAAAAAATTAATAATAAAAAAAATTCCCCACTTGGTTGGATGATGCCTTATACGGTTATAGAAACAATGACAACACAACCCTCAGAACCCTGACAGAAATCACAATATGTATTTAAGCACCTTAAAACTCATAAGGACCTTTTATTTATAACCTTCTAATGCTTGCTTAATAATGCAATGGATAGTCAAAGGTTTGAGGATACTTAAACATCATATAGTTCTTCCCCAAACTGTTGCCACAATTTTAAAAGAAAAAAATAGTTAAAAATGTTTTTGTATGTTGTAGCTTTACAGTTGACCTCCCTGTCCCATTGGTGTGGCAGACATACAGAACCCGTAGGAATAGATAAACAAGTGTCCCTCCATCATGTCTCAAAAAATTGTTTTATCTGTAGCTTGTGAGCCTAAAGTTTTTACTGTGTGTGCAGGTATAATCATTGAGCTTCTCGTATCGAACCCTGCCCCCCCCCCCCCCCCCCACCCCCTGCCTCCAATGTGGATAGAGTGCTGTTAGTAGGTACATTGACTAGCACAGATGGCAATCATGGTATAGTGGGGAACTATGAGTACCTGGGCATGCCTAAGCACACATACACATGCACACAAGTTTACAGAGCTGTTAAAAGAGAGCAGATGTTTGTGCATGTGTATGTGTGTTTATGTAGCATTGATTGTGTGCACTAATGTGTGTGTGTGTGTGTGTGTGTGTGTGTGTGTGTGTGTGTGTGTGTGTGTGTGTGTGTGTGTGTGTGTGTGTGTGTGTGAATATGAGCCAGCAGTAAACACCTTCATCTGGTCAGTGGCCCCTGTGAGATATAGCACCGGGTCATTAATTTCCCCTGAGCTTTGCCCATAAGAAGAGCAATGATGTTTTATACATGAAGTGGAGCTGAACTCCGCAGCAACATCCATAGAGGACAAACATTTAAAGTAATACAAAACAATCATAGGGCAATTATAAAGCTACAGCCTTATAAAAACGACTCTGCTGAATTAGGGATTTTTACATGTGATGGACTGCCTCTACTCACCCTTTAAAAATTAGTTTTTGTAGAATTTACTGGTGTTATTGTAAATATCTATTTTACTGCTACTGATCTTTAACTGCAAGTCACTGCTAGAGACTTTAGCAGATGTTAAGCCATAAAAAATATGCCTGGATATTGCTTTTTTTGCTAAATTTACAATTTAGCAATGTACATTGCTATTTGACTTGAAATTGTTTTCCTTATTAAAAAGCAGCAGTTAATCAGATGCATTACAACTAAGCTGTATATGTCACACATTGCACTGCTGAAAGCCTTTTTTTAAAAAGTACCTCTACAGTAAACGTCATGGGGTTCAAATCTAATATCCGATTTTAGTCCACATCAACAGACCAAACTAAATAATTAACAGAATGAAGTAATTGTCATAGTTATGCCATGCTATTATACCATGCCATTTGATTGACTGAGTCTCATTCAAAGTACATTAAGGTCAGAATGACATGATCAAAAGCCAGTAAGCCATCACATGAAGTAATTATCCTGTGAAAAGGCTGTTTTGCAAAGATTTAAATCAAAGACAGAAGGTTGCAGAAAAACGACCTAATTGGTGATAAGAAAAACAAGCCTTTTATGTGGTGCAATTTATCTCCACAGATCAGAGCAGACAGGTCCCTCTGTCATCTCTCCCTCTTATCCGCTCTCTCTTACACAAGTCCCTTTGCTCCCTGGTCCGGGGATGACTTGAACAGTAAATTAAATTAATGTATGCCATTTTTCAATCATTTTTCATTTCTCTAAAATGATTAAAGCTGATGTAAAGAGTTCATTAAAACAGAAAACATTAGACTCATTAAAAAGCCATTAAAACTATTGTGGCACTGTGATTTATTCTATCAGTGGGCCAGAAGAGAATGTGACTCTGGTGCTAGGAATGAGAGATGGGACAGAAAAGGAAGGATGGGCTGTTTCCAAGATAGAGAACCGCAATTTGAGCTCACTAATTTGGATTGGCAGGGAACCATGGCCTCCTCCACAGCTCATGCTTTATGGATTCTCATGGACGTGTATGTGTATGTGTGTGATGGTTGTTGGAGGGTTGTACCAGCATGAATCATTGTGGAGAGGCTAAGCTGAATGAGCTGTGCACCTTAACATCTGATCCAAGAACAGTGCCTTGTGTCTGTGTATATTAATGTGATCACTTTGCCTCTCATTTAGCCCATGCTGGGCTCCAGTTCTGATAGCGTCACACAACGTGGGGCTTAATGCCCATTATGATTGAATCAGCACCTCTGCATGATCAGCACCTTCACCCCTCACCATCTACAACCAGCGTTTCCTGCTTTAAATGTCATAGAAGCCAATCTGTGGCTCAGAAAGGGGGCAGGTGTTGGGTCATTAGTCATGCTGATGGGTGAAGTGAAATCAGCTCCTTTCCACTTGCACAGGGTCTGCCACTGATGATGGCCTGCTCCCCAGCTGTGGTAGTCCCATCAACTCTAGCAAAATTTCCATCCTGAGAATCACAAGTCTTATGGGATCGATTCAACTCCCAGACCCCACATTGCACCCTCCCATTTCCACCCAGACCCCTGCATTTTATTGCTCATCAGCTGCACAAATGACTCCTTTAAAGCTAAGTAATGCTGCAAGCAATATTCACTGCCTCCATACCTACAGACAAACAGAAAAAAGGGATATCATTTGTATTTTTGAGATTTCTCTGCTTAAAGGAGAGCTTTTGAAATATATTCTGTAAAAAAGTAGAAAATGATAACAGTTAACCGTCTTTCAGAAAAAAAGGTACTTGACCATTATATTAACTATTGCGTGTCACTTGGTGGTACCCCAAAGAAAATGTATTTTATATTCTTAGTGTTGTTAAAATGTAAAACTTAAAGGGTGCCAGTAAAATCTATTTGTGTGTATTTTATTTTTAGAAATGTTGAAAAGCGCTTATGTACAATAAATCGTTTTCTTTATGTATTGCGTGTTGTTAGGTAGCTATGAGCAATGGGATAAGCCATGAAACAGCATCTCGGGAGAAAAGGTAAATGTCATGTTTTAGCATCTCAAAAGTGGCAGCTTGGCAATAGTCAAATTTGAACTCACAATCTTCTGATATCTGCAGCAGTCTGAGGTGAGGGCGTGTAAAATACCCCAACTGAGATCCCAGTGTTATGTGCTAAAATGCCCCCTGCCCTGGATTTCCCACCCTACATAACTGCTATACAAATTTCTATGAAAACATAATTTTATCACACAAAACTGTCTGGACAGAGTTCAGAGTAATTGAACTTCTGCAATATTTATATATCTGCGTGAAGTTTAACCTGGATCATAAGTAAATTCAAAATGTTGATTAAAAATGATGTTATGAACAAGTATGTGCCAGATTTAATAATATACATTGGGCTACAACGGGGAGTGTATTTGGCTCATGATCAACTTAGCGTGAACAAGGCATAAACGACACAACTTTACAAAAATGCATTTCTTCGTATTAGGTTAAAGCGCTCGCCCTATCATCCGGAGATCGCTAGTTCGAATCCCGGGTGGTGCTGTAACCTCTCGCAGCCGGAGGTCTAGAGAGAGCTGATTGGCCGAGCTCTCTCAGAGGGGAGGGATGAGAGGTACTTAGTGCTCCCACATTAATCACGGCTCTACAGCCAGTCAGGGGCGTCTGTGAGCTCGCGCAACGGAGGGAGCGGATAGCGCTGTCCTCCGAGTGTGTTACGCCGTCCCCAACGGAGCGAGAGCGAGCAGTTCGAAAAGGTGCGGTCGGCTGGCGTCACGTGGTTCGGAGGAAACACGTGATAGTCTTCGGCCCTCCCGGCTGAGTGGTAGTAGTAGCCTTAATGTGGGAGCCCCCTAGTGGCGGGGAGGAATTGGACACGACTAAATTAGGGAGAAAATCGGGGAAAAATCCACAAACAAAACAAAACAAAAAAAAAATTAATAAGTTAGGCAGAGAGTTTTGATGTACAGAAAGACAGACAGACATCGGCTTCAACCTGAAAGAATAATATTGCTGATCAGATTAAAGCTGATTTTTAGCTTAGTTTAAAAACACTTTTCTCATCAACAAGGGTACTTATGCTAGTATACATACTATATATGCACCATGTCAGACAAATACAAAAAAGATAAGTACATTTCTATTGTGAAATGAGAGAAATTATGTCCCTTTCTCAAGAAGAAAAAAAAAAACCTACTACTAACAAATAGTTATCAAAAGAGTGAATATACTGTCAGCATTAGTTACTTAAGGAACTTTTACACATGCACCATAGTTTGGAAACAACACCAAGCAGGATATGGGGACTCTCTAAAGGGTGGTACAATCAACTGAGTGCACCATATGCTTTGAGCTCCCTGACCTATAGTATATCATTTGTATTTTTGAGATTTCTCTGCTTAAAGGAGAGCTTTTGAAGTATACTCTTTAAAAAAGTAGAAAATGATAACAGTTAAATGTCTTTCAGAAAAAAAAACAACTTAGCATGAACAAGGCATTATTATTATTATTATTATTATTATTACAATAATAATTAAACATTCCATTAACATATCTCAATTCCAGTTATCATTACGTACGAACTAATGAATAGTGCCTTAATACACTAATGTTTTTGTTACGGAAACCCACAACCTATGATTTAATTTCCAAGAATGTGTAAGAATGTCTAATTAGTATAACAAACTCATCAAAGTATCTGGAAGAAATATATATTTTTATTAAATAATTAAAAACACACATTGTTAATTATTTCTTGGTTGGAGTGGAAAGTTTTTAGTTGCCAGAGACCTATAGTATGTCGGTGTGAGCAGTCCACATATACAGTAATAAATGTCAGGGTCAGGTCTACATAAAAAAAAAGGGTTTTGATAGCCATCAAGATCTTCTGGAGCACAGGCTCCCATTACACAAACCACTTCTTAATCATTCTTTTTACTTGAATGTCTGTTGCATGACATTCATGAAAAACTTACAAAATAAATTATACAAACTTAATGTGCTAAAAAGAAATACTGCAACTTATGTGTGTACTGTTGTACATTTAAATTTTTTCCACATTCCACAATAATAAAACATAATAAACACATTTTAGGAGCAAAAAACATTTCCAACAAAGAATAATTTATGAATTAATGTGGCAAATTAGAATAATCAGCAGCACAATGCATAAAATTATGCATATACACTCACCTAAAGCATTATTAGGAACACCATACTAATACATTATTTGATCCCCTTTCACCTTCAGAACTGCCTTAATTCTACGTGGCATTGATTCAACAAGGTGCTGAAAGCATTCTTTAGAAACGTTGGCCCATATTGATAGGATAGCATCTTGCAGTTGATGGAGATTTGTGGGATGCACATCCAGGGCACGAAGCAGCCGTTCCACCACATCCCAAAGATGCTCTACTGGGTTGAGATCTGGTGACTGTGGGGGCCATTTAAAACAGTGAACTCATTGTCATGTTCAAGAAACCAATTTGAAATGATTCGAGCTTTGTGACATGGTGCATTATCCTGCTGGAAGTAGCCATCAGAGGATGGGTACATGGTGGTCATAAAGGGATGGACATGGTCAGAAACAATGCTTAGGTAGGCTGTGGCATTTAAATGATGCCCAATTGGCACTAAAGGGCCTAAAGTGTGCCAAGAAAAGATCCCCCACACCATTACACCACCACCACCAGCCTGCACAGTGGTAACAGGGTATGATGGATCCATGTTCTCATTCTGTTTACGCCAAATTCTGACTCTACCATTTGAATGTCTCAACAGAAATCGAGACTCATCAGACCAGGCAACATTTTTCCAGTGTGCAACTGTCCAATTTTGGTGAGCTCATGCAAATGGTAGCCTCTTTTTCCTATTTGTAGTTGAGATGAGTGGTATCCGGTGGGGTCTTCTGCTGTTGTAGCCCAACGCCTCAAGGTTGTGCGTGTTGTGGCTCCACAAATGCTTTGCTGCATACCTCGGTTGTAACGAGTGGTTATTTGAGTCAAAGTTGCTCTTCTATCAGCTTGAATCAGTCGGCCCATTCTCCTCTGACCTTTAGCATCAACAAGGCATTTTCGCCCACAGGACTGCCACATACTGGATGTTTTTCCCTTTTCACACCATTCTTTTTAAACCCTAGAAATGGTTGTGAGTGAAAATCCCAGTAACTGAGCAGATTGTGAAATACTCAGACCGGCCCGTCTGGCACCAACAACCATGCCATGCTCAAAATTGCTTAAATCACCTTTCTTTCCCATTCTGACATTCAGTTTGGAGTTCAGGAGATTGTCTTGACCAGGACCACACCCCAAAATGCATTGAAGCAACTGCCATGTGATTTGTTGATTAGATAATTGCATTAATGAGAAATTGAACAGGTGTTCCTAATAATCTTTTAGGTGAGTGTACAAGTTAAGTGCTTAATTTTATGTTTAAATGAAACATCAAAATCTCTGTTATTTCAATTGTAGAATGGACGTTGGCTCCAGGTAGGCTGGTTCAAATATTTAAAAAACTGCTGATCTGGCTTTTTAAAACACAACATTTTCCAGAATTTACACAAAATTCTATAAGAGCAGAATATTTTGGGTCCCACTCATATGAGCCAGTAACCTACGGCTATCATGGTTACAGACTGACCCAAACAGAACAGAATTTTTTTTTCTAGTCTTCATTTGTCAACATTTGAAGGAATATTTGCCCACAATAGCCTCAGATTCCTGTTTTTGATTGACATAAACCGATGGAAACCGATGTGGTCTGCTGTTGTAGCCCATCCATATCATTGCTTGGAGTTTAGTGCATGCTGAGATAGTTTTCCGCTCACTACAGTTGCAAAGTGTGGCTATTTAAGTTACTATGGGTTTCCTGTCAGCTCAGACCATTTGGTCATACTCCTGACTATCACATGTCTATGTGAACTTTGCTCAAATTGACAGAGGGCTCCATGCAGACCACTCAAGTTGTTGTAGCCCATCCTCCTCAGTGTTTGATGTTTTGTGCATGCTATGGTGTTTTTCTGCTCACTACGGTGGTAAAGAGTGGTTATTTGAGATTCTATAAACTACCTGTCAGTTCAGATCATCTGGTCATTCTCTTCTGATCTCTCTGTAAGCCATCCTGTGGATGTTTTTGTTTGTTTGTGGATACTGTTGTATGTGATAACACCAGGAGATCAGCTGTTTTTGAAATACTTCAATTCAGCCCAACTGTCATCAACAGACATGTCACATAGATCACAATTTTCCCATGCTGAAGTTTCATGTAGAGATCAACTGAAGCTCTTAACCTATATATTCATTGATCTTCTGGATTTTGCTGCTGCCACTTCTTTCAATGATTGGCTAACTGCATAAATGAGCAGGAGCACTACTAAAGAGGACACTGATTGTAAATAAATAATCTAAAAGTAAGCAAAATAGTACCTTGCAGCAGTCTTATTTCCAACATTTATTTCAAACTGAAAGTTCAAACTGATACAGTTATTTTTAGAAAATTTAAATGTATTATCTATTTTTTGTTTGAACAGAGCAGTCAATAACCAGACTTCATTATCTAATGTTAATCTGGTCATTTATAGCCTTTGGCAAATTTATACAATCATTCAGCCTTTTCTTTTAGGATTTGCCAGGACTGCAAATAATTTAGTTTAGTGAGTTAGCTTGTTTATCATCATCGACTACATTAAACAGTAATATACCGTGAATGTTTAACTACATTAAACAGGTAATGATGTTTAATTAAAAATAAGATAATCTTTAATATTTAATATTTATTATTTTGATAAAACCCATGAAACATGTTATCATGCTTCAATACTCTTGTTTTCTTCACCGACACGTGGTTTGTTGAGCCATGGTGAACAAATCCAGACCACAACACATGCCTCAGCTTGTATTTTGTAATTTGGCAAACTGCGCTGCTTTAACATTGTGGAATACAACTAATTATAAATTTTTGTAAATTAATAAACTGCCAATATAGGAGCTCCCATCCACACACAGAGGGAAACACTTTTAACTTAACAACTGCAACGGGGGAGGGGGGGGGGGAGGGGGGGGGGATCATAACGGACCATGTTCAGGTTCAGGACCATGGAGAGCACCGGAATTTATAGCTTCAGATGGGGACGTGAAATGAGACTTGATTGGTGCAAAATGATTAGTCATCCTCAAGGAAAAAACAACAATAATAAGGTTGTGTGACCACCAGGTGAGGAGTCCGATTAATCTTTTTCTTATAATTTTTGCTTTTTTGCTTTTGACTTGCACTCTCTGACAAGGTAGACTCCTTTTCCTCTCAGTTGCATGTCATGGTCCCAAGTGAACAAGTGGGGTCTGGATACTGGCTGTCTCCTACCTATCAGGAATCAGGATTAGTGAGTAAAGTGACAAGTTGTCTACAACCTACTGAAGTGGATAACTGGTGTCATTTCACCCACTAACCCTGGTTGCTGTGCAGGAGATGTCCAGGATCCAGACCTCACTTGTTCAATTACCTGCATGCTTCCGATTTCCTTAATATATCTTTTTTTTCTTTTCCCCTTAATAGAGCAAAAAAAGGAGCACTTGTTTCCATTTTCTGCTCCTGTGTCCTAAGGTGCTTACCCACTGAGAATAGGAGAAATGTTGAAATTAAGTCTCCGACTACATTCGGGGAGTTAACAATCTTTAACCTTTTGAAAAAGTGCTCCCAGCAGAATATACCAACAACTACCCCAGCCTGGAACAAACCCATTCCCGCTAAGCTAGATATTCTCTCTGTACCCATGCTCAAGTAACCATGATTGGCTAGCTCTTCCCTACACTTACAACTTTTCCATGCAGTGGCCATCACCCAAGCTCATGCTGAAGAGCATTCCTGTTCCAGCTCTGGTCAACACAGAAGTGTGGTTACACTATCTAACCTCTGGGTTTTTTTTTCTTGTGGCAACCTTCCAGTCTCCTGAATGCATGGGGATGTCCAGGGGGTCCCTGGTGCTGAGGTCCAGGTCAGGGGCAGAGAGGGTGAATGGCCAGCTCTCATAGGGTTAATACCTAACCATCCTGTGCGCCTTATCTCAGGAAGAGACCTGGCTGGTTTCCTGACCAGCCCTTATGTTACTAGATACCCTGATGCCATCAACCAATAGAAAGCAACTTTAAAGAATATGGACAGGAAACTGATCCTCCAGTTCAGTCTAGTGGGACTACCAAAAGATCTACTAATGGAACTAAATATACAATTTCTCTCACACTCAATGGCAAATCTTTGTTGGCTGTTGCATGGTTAGCTGCCTGGGACATCAGTGTACCACCCACTGATAGACAGCCTGGATGAATGATACAACAAGAGGCTTAAACCGTCAAGTTCCTCTTTGGAAAGCAGCCGAGTGGTTTACTCACCGTGAAAAGCAGCCATCTCTGTATTACTTCATTGTGTTGAGTACATCCAGGTAATTTAAGAATGCATTGACAAAGTCACACTAACTGTCAGTTAACATATGGTGCAGGCCCAGGCAGAACAATGTAGAGCCCACAACCAGCCAACTCACCCTGTGTATTCTGGCCTGCTGACCAGCCTGCAAGTTTCTGGCTCTATGGCAAGGCCTGCATACTGTCACAGAGAAGATGGGTTGAGTAAATGTAGACTAAAGCAGCCAGAGAAACACAGGGACTCAAAGCATGATCCAAGACCTGGTAATGTCTACTTGAAATACAGAGTTCTCCCATTTGGAATATTTCTATTCACATTACTTGCTCGTTCCTTTCTTTGCAGTAGTTCTTTTCCCCAGGTCCAGGGATCCCAGCCTTGGGGTGGGGGGAAGAGGCTTAACAGGCATGTCATGATTATTCATTCTGCAGGATAAACAGATGCACTATGAAAAAGTGCTGGGACAAGTGCAAGTCTAATAGTCTGGTCTTAATCTACTGTAGATCATTAAGCTTCTTTTACTTGCAGAGTGACTAAAGTCACTAATGACTAAAGTCTTCTTTCCTTCTCAGTTGCAGGTCAAGGGCAATACACAGCTGAAGAGGACAACTGAAGCTGTTACAATACAATATAGGGCTGAACCCTATTGCTGTTCAGAGGGAGCCACAGTATCTAGACCCAAGGTGATCTGGAACAGCTTTTCCACTCCAACTTCACCAATCCTTTATAGTCAACTCCACTGCCTGTACACTCTTGATCCTCTTTTTATCTCTCTTTCCATTTTTTCTAAAAGAGTTCTTTCCCCTGCATTCTCTGGTTCTATGTCTGCATTCTGTCACCACACTGTAACTCTACAGTAATATGTAATTTTACCTCTTTTGATTGTCATCCACTTTATGCATAAAGTTTTGGCTTTTCATAAGATATATAATTCAACTTCTTCTCTCCTTTGCAATCACAATTGAGCTTGCAAGTCAGCTGTTAACACAGCAAGGAAATGTAGGTCTGAACTTCTAATTCATTTACATTTTAATGTTTTGTGGTTGGAATAGACTTGTGTTACCATGTCATATTATAGTGATGTTGAAGGGGCAAATCTACAGCCCTAATTACACAAACATAAATACATACAGTCCCTGACAAAAGTCTTGTCGCTTATCTATTTTGTAGAAAAACCTGCTATTAACCTGACTTTTAATTAATCAATTGGTGTTAGAAATAGCTCATATGAAAAGCTAAAACCTTCCCAAATTATGTTTAATGCACTGAAAGAAATTAGTTTCACTGAAAAAAGATTTGTCATTTAATCAAGATAGGAAAGTCAAATTTTAGCAAGACAAAAGTTTTGTCGCCTGTTTTGTCGTCTATACAGAAATTGAACAAATTTACTGCAAATACAAAGTATGTCAGCAAATTAAGTAGTTGTGCTGTGAGCTCCAAATGTAAATGTATGACTTCCATGAGCTTGAAGGACTGCCTCCATGCGGTTTGGCAAGGATTCTTACAATTTATTGATGAAGTCATCAGGAATAGCAGAGAAAGCAGTCCTGCATGCCTCCCAGAGTTCATCAATATTCTTTGGTTTCGTCTTCCATGCTTCCTCTTTCATCCTACTCCAGATATGCTCAATGATGTTCTTGTCTGGTGACTGGGCTGGCTAATCCTGAAGCATCTTGAGCTTACTTGCCTTGGGGAACTTTGATGTGGAGATGGAAGTATGCAATGGAGCACCATCCTGCTGCAGAATTTGGCCTCTTTTATGGTTGGGAATATAAGGGGTAGCTAAGATTTCCTGGTATTTTAGACTATTGATGTTGCCTTCCACCTTGCAGATCTCTCGCACACCCCCATACTGGATGTAACCCCAGACCATGATTTTTCCACCACCAAACTTCACTGTTTTTTGGGTGAATCTCGGATCCATGCAACCTCCATTAGGTCTCCTGCAATATTTATGGTGACTGTGGTGTAATTCAACAGAAGATTCATCTGAAAAATCCACCTTCTGCCACTTTTCCAGCGTCCATCCTTTTAGCAGGCTGTGGGCCTTGGCAAATGCCACACGGTTTTTCAATTGTCTTTTGTTTAGTGCTGGCTTCTGGGCACTGATTCGACCATGGAGGCGTTTTCTAGACAGAATCCGACAAACTGTTCTGGTTGATACAGGGACTTCAGGTGAACATGTCTCGTGGAGCTCTGCTGCAGTAGAAAATGGGACGGCCTTGGATTTTCAAGCCAACAAACGGTCCTCTCGAGCAATTGTCTTGTGGGGTATGCCTGACCTGGGCTTGTCAAAAACGTCTCCAGTCTCCTCAAATCTTTTTTTTATCCTCTGAACTTGACGCTGACACACACTGAAGGTGTCTGCCACATCAGCAGTGAATCTGGTCTTCAGCCTCATGATAATCAACACTTTAGTCTCAGGGTGAATCTTAGGCATGTTTGCAGAGGTCTAGTTGCAGTTGATGTGAAGGTCTTGTGTACTGGGGTTCTTTTTATACAAACCTGAGACCTAATTGATCCATTATTAGTCACGGGTGAAGCTCATATGACAAGGCGACAACACTTTGTCTTTGCTAAAATTGACTCAATGGGCTTTACCATGCTGTGAATATTAGAATACTTTTTGACAGTTTCATTTTTGCACTGAAACATTAGTACAAAAGCTGTTGGGATTAAAATGAGCCATTTCTTTTTAAAAAATCTTGATTAGAAATATATTTCAGTGGCACTTCAGGTCAATTTGTACACAAGCGATAAGACTTTTGTCAGGGACTGTACATGCAGGTGTATTTCATATTAAGTACATTGTATCAATCATGTATAATGCATTGATACACTATAGTAACATTGCTTTTTACACTGAGTGAGGACCATTTATAGCACACAGAAATCTAATAATCAAATGGTGTACATCTAAGAATTGACACTGCACTTCTGTCTTTGTGCCTCTTATATATCCATCCTCTGTCTTAAACTACAGTATATTTGAGAGAAAGCCCATATAAAACAAATCCAACATACCACAAAGAAAATAAAAGTTATCCTCAAAACAGACCTTTGGTTATATGGCATTGCATTATATAAAATATGACATTTAACCTTGCTAGTGGCTGATGAGACATGTGATTTGCTTACAATTAAAAAAGAAAAATTTGGATTTTTGAAATTTCTCTCATTTGGATTTTTGTTCACTTTTATAGTTATTTAGGTATTTTGCTTCTGTTGTTCAAACATTATGATTGAAATATTGCTCTTGAGTGAAGTCCTTGATCCTCAACCTCATGTGGGGCACCATGCAGTTGGCTTTCTCAGTCTAGTTTGCTATAAAAATAGATAATTTCTAAATAAATCTCCAGGGGAAAAACGTTTTAAAACATTGCCTATGTATTTGTCTGTTTATGGAATTTGACTGCGCGGAAGCTTTTTGAATTTCCAAGGGTTTTGATGAGTGTATGCCTAAAAGGGAACTATTGTTGGCCTTGTCTTTGAGGTGCTAAGATTTTGGGCCTTGGTTTCAAATGTGAGAAATGCATATGTGTGTCATTGTAATTGCAGGCACCAGTGGCTTTCTATATTGGTGTCCGAGGAACCTTAGCCTTCTCTGCGCTCTCTCTCTCCCTCTCTGTGTGTGTGTGTGTGTGTGTGTGTGTGTGTGTGTGTGTGTGTGTGTGTGTGTGTGTGTGTGTGTGTGTGTGTGTGTGTGTGTGTGTGTGTGTGTGTGCGCGCATGTGAGTGTATTTGTGTGCTGTATGGAGAGAAAAGGGCTGAGCAGCCAGGTGCAGCAGAGTGTATCCATCCTGTCAGGGTCCAGAGAAGACAGCGGGATAAGGAGTGGTCAACACTAGGGACAACAGCTGCAGTCTTCCTCACTTGGCCATGCCTCAGTAGACTTGAGCAGTAGCCACATGGCTCCTTGGGAGCCAGTGCTGGCCTAGCTTCCTTCTGCACCTCCAGTGAGACAGTCTGATAACTAGTGATAGCTCAGAACCTATCTATCAGTTTCTTATATGTCATGAGGAATTACGAATGGACAACAACGTGACCCCAGAAATATTGCTCTTGAGTGAAGTCCTTGATCCTCAACCTCATGTGGGGCACCATGCAGTTGGCTCTCTCAGTCTAGTTTGCTATAAAAATAGATAATTTCTAAATAAATCTCCAGGGGAAAAACATTTTAAAACATTGCCTACGTATTTGTCTGTTTATGGAGTTTGACTGCGTGGAAGCTTTTTGAATTTCCAAGGGTTTTGATATACTATAAAATTCTCTTCTACTGCAAACAGGGTTGGAAAAATGGATCAAAAAATGTTTGCAGTTTATTTAGATAAATAGCAAAGAAAATATTTGAATAAATGAATTAATATCCATTACCACTGCATTTATATTATTATCAGATCACATTATTGTTATATTATTATGATTATATCAATTTCCCCTTAAATATACTGTATAGTTTAAAATACTGTATAGTGAAAACATTTCAATAATATTTAGAGAGATTAGATGGCCTGGTTCTTTAAGGCAAAATTGTACCATTAATAAGATGTCCATATTATGTCTAAAGTAATAACATTCCACTTATACAAAGCTAAAAAGCGCCTGAAGGAATTCCAGAGCTTGTATATGACACTAGTGTCAGAAAGGGGTAGTGTTCTGCATGGATAATGAAATCTGTCCCTACAGGCTCTTAACATAGCGAGGCTTTTGTCTTAAAAGAAATATGCATGTAATATATTTTATTTTATTATATTGTTTGGGGCGGCACGGTGGTGTAGTGGTTAGCACTGTCGTCTTGCACCTCCAGGGGCCGGGTTCGATTTCCGGCCAGGCTCAATTCCCGTCTTTGGAGTTTGCATGTTCTCCAAGTACTTGGTGGGTTTCCTCAGGGTACTCCGGTTTCCTCCCACAGTCCAAAGACATGCAGATTAGGCTGACTGGAGTTCCCAAATTTCCCATAATGTGGGTATATGTGTGTGCCATGCAATGGATTGGCACCCTGCCTCGTGCCCTAAGCCTCCTGGGATAGGCTCCAGGCCCCCAGTGACAGAATAAAGCGGTATAGATGATGAGATGACTGCTATTGTTTGGATTACACATACTGTATATACATACATGGTAAACTGCAAAAACAATCTTATTAAATAAAAGCTTTTAATTCTAGTTTTTTTGTTGTTGTTCTTGTTGTGTGTGTGTATATATGTGTGTGTGTGTGTGTGTGTGTGTGTGTGTGTGTGTGTGTGTGTGTGTGTGTGTGTGTGTGTGTGTGTGTGTGTGTGTAAAAACATAATAAAAATTATCTGATCTTACCGGGTTGCAAACAAAAACCTCGGCGGAACAACATAATTTTTTTTCACTGAACATTATTTATTTAACAAAAATGGAGCCAAAAAGACAAGAAAAAAAATTATGTGGGCGGCAATACTAAGAACCCCCATGATACAACAGCATGTAGATCCAACTGTATGACTTTATTATGCCCGCCCATTACTGTGGAAGAATTTTGGCCCATTCTTATTTAGAGCATTGTACAGTCTGACTTGGGGCGAATCTTCTGGGACATCCACTCCTGGCAACTGTTTTGAATGCTTTCCACTTGTGAATAATCTTTCTCACTATAGAACGATTAACTCTTTGCTTCTATAAGATCGTTCCTTATGTCATTACCTTTTGCATTGTGTTAAAACACCCCTGAATGCTACAGACCAGCAAACTGCTAAAACTTCTGCTTTTTTAGAGGTCTGCACACCTGCTGATGATTACTTAGTATTAGGTACTTAGTATTGTCCACATTTTTTTTTTTAAATTATTACAAGATGGAAAAAAAAGATTTATGTTGTTGCTCCTCTGAGGTTGTATCTGCCTAAGACTAAGACACATTTTTATATATGATATAAATATATATAATGAGATATAACGTGTGTGTGAGTGTTTACAATTTTCTTAAAAATCAAGATATTACAGTAAGCAATCTGCGAACACATAAATAAAATGCACCTGAATACTTTTACTTTGGAATATTACTTCAACTCCAAGTGTTATGGGTTTTATATGATTTATAACATTCTGAAATCTCCCTACCTGAGTGTACAGTATAAGGAGAAGAGTTATAGTTCCTCCCTCCCTCAGCAGTCCCCTTAAGAGATGGAATGAAACATTAATCAGCAAATTGTGCATTACTTTTCTAATTAACATTCAAGAGGTTTTAACATTGCAATGTTTCATTAGCTTGTATGCAAATAATTTTGAGTGATTACCTCATTTGGCCAGAGAGCACAAGATGTATTGGCCTGGCAAGGGAGCTTTGTGTATGTGTGTGTGTGTGTGTGTGTATACATGTGTGCGTTTTGGGAAGGGTAACTGCATAGTATGATCAATGGTCAGCTCCTCTATCCCATGGCTCAATTTTAGATGCATTTTATATCAGCGCACAGGAGACATGTTAACTCGGGTTCCACAGCCAATTCTCCTGTCACATTGTGCTGCAATGATATATGTCTGTACCTTGATTGCTTTCTTTTGCTCTTGTGAGTGGATGTGTATGTGTGAGGTTATAATTTGCTTTTTAAATCAGTACAGTTTTCTTTCTTCCCTATGAACCCTATGTCCTTGAATGTTTAGTTGTAGTATATAGCTAGTATTTAGTATTTGTATTGCAGTTGTCACCCCTGTGTGTGGTTGTGGGCATGTCGGAATGAGCCCCAGCATGGCTGACTAGTGCTTTACAGTGAGTAATGCTCAGAAGTTGAGCAGCCAGCAGATTGTTGGAATGCATCATTAGATGGTGAACTGTGGGGGGGGACCAGTTGTGAGCTGTCTCAGGCCCCCTACATTAACCTCAGATGGGCTTTTTGGCACATAAAACTATAACAACGTTATATTCCTACACAGTCATCATTTGGCGCACCATACTACAGACCACTTCTTAGAGTTTTCTTCTCTGCCATTTTCTTCCTTATTGTTACATAATATTCTTCCTTCTTGCTTTCTAAAGGTCCGACATTGTAGTTTAAATAGCTTTCACATTTTTAGTCTTGTTGGTGCATTTTAAAAGCAAAAACCCAGATCAAGGCTCTTGAATATACTCTATTTTCATTTACAATTCAGCTTGTCACTTGTCTATAATGTGATTGGGTGCAATGCTTGTCAGGGTGTGAATGTCACAACAAATAAGGAGCTGGTCCTAATGAGAAAAGACAGTTTGCTCAGTATGCTTTTTTCCGCCCAGGGGCAAATTAAAACTTTCTCTTTTTTTGGAATGTCCCAAAACTGAAAGGTTCATAAAAATAGCAGGTTATTAAAACCGATTATGTGCATGGATATGCAGCAAATTCCCAGTGTTATATTAACACTTGGTGTGTTGATTTAACACTTTTAGAGTATATTTGTGATCACTTTTAATATCTAAGTGCTATGGGTGTTAATTCAACGATGGGTTGATTCTTTATGGTATGAAGATTGTATGATATATTGTTGAAACTAGAATTTAACATACAACTTGGTTAAATATATTTACACTCAGTTTTTTTTTCCAGACATTCAATCCTAGTAAACATTCCCTTTGTTAGGTCGGTTTATATCACTACTTTATTGTAAGAATATAAAATATAATAATAATAGTAGAGAGAAAGATTAATGTCAGCTTTTATGTATAGAGAGTGAGAGTTTACTTTTACATTATTTTCTGTATCAATTATGAATATTTTTGAGTTATATCACGATTTTCCATTATTTCTTATGGAAATTTGCTTCTATATACGAGTGTTTTGATATACAAGCATGCTTCTGGAACAAATTATGTTTGCATAATTATATATATTATCATGTTATTATGTAGGTCAGAAGATTACATACACTTATTTAGCATTTGTTAAAATTGCTTTTAACTCCTACAAGATTGCCTTTTACATAACTCTTACAATAACTCTCTGGTATTTTATCCCATTCCTCCTGACTGAACAGGAGTGTAACTGAATCAGTTTTGCTTAAACATGCATTTTCAGTTCTGCCCACAGATTTTCTGTTGGTTTGAGGTTACGGCCACTCCAAAACCTTAACTTTGTTGTTCTTATATCTTGAGTTGTTGCTTCAATATATCCACATAACCTTCATTGCCTCATGATGCCATCTATTTTGTGAAGTGCACCATTCACTCCTGCAGCAAAACACTCCCACAACTTAATGCTGCCACTACTGTACCTGTGATGGTGTTCTTCAGCTTGCAAGCTTCCCTCTTTTTCCTCGAGACATAACAATGGTCACTATGGCCAAACAGTTTCATCAGACAAGAGGATGTTTCTCCAAAAAGAAGACCTTTGTTCCCATGTGCATCTGATAACTGAACACTTTTTCCCTCACAGTTTTGAAGCAATGACTTCTTCCTCACTAAGCAGTCCTTCAGGCTATGTTGATATTGGTCTCCTTTTACTGTGGATATACAGTAGATACTTTTGTACTTATTTCCTTCAGAGTCATCATGAGGTCCTCTGCTGTTGTTCTGGGATTGATTTGTACATTTTGTCCCAAAGTACATGTCTCCTTCTTGATGGCTGTTTGGTCCCATAGTATTTATACTCGCATACTATTGTGTGTATAAATGAATGTGGCACCTTCAGGTATTTGGAAATTGATCCGAAGGATGAATCAGACTTGTGGAGGTGCAAGATTCTTGGAGAAATGATTTGTATCATGTATAAAGTGATTGTGTCTTGCATAAAGTCTTAGTTGACTTGTTGAAACTATAGTTTATTAACACAAAATCTGTAAAGTGCTAACATCAGTTGGAATGACTTTAATGACATTATTTTATTATGGTTGGCTTGTGGAACAGCACAGTTGTGACCATTGAATTTTGCATGGTCTCTCTGTGCCATGAACAGTAGGTTTACTCCAGGTTCGTGGGTTTCCTGTCACCCCCTCAACAACTGTAGGTATATCCTTGGCCTCCCTAAATTGACCCTGCATGTGAATGGACTGCTGTCCCACCAACGGTGCACATATCCTAAATCACGCACAGGGTGGACAGACTAAGGATCTGAACAACCATGACAGTATAAAGCTGTTAATGGAGATGAATGAGAGACTGAATAATTGAAAGCATTGAGTTTTTTTTTTAGCAAATAATGACCTGTAGAGCAAACAGGATCTCATTTTATCAGTAAGAAGTTCAACTATGAAATTTTTGCTTCCTGCACTTTGAGAAATTGTCTTTCATAACCCCATCTCCTAATACTCCCTGCAACCTTCTGGCCTCTGATCTATGCTGAGCACTTGTGCTGGCACCCTGCACTCAGCCAATATCATTACATGACAAGTGCCGATACGTCCACTTTTGTGTGATGCATGAGTGTCTGGTGCGGCAGTGCTCAAAGAGAGTGGCTTTTCATCAGAGGCTAAGGAAACGAGAAGTCATTGCTTCCTGACAGTTCTCCAATATGCAAACTTTATGCATTTATTTATTTATTCATTTTGCATTCTTGCCAAGTATTTCTTCTATGAGTGCACATTTTTCTTTTTTATTGAAATGATTTAAAGTGTACCTTTTTGCTCTTTGTGTACCCCATTTCTTTATGGACTTAAACTTAAAGTTTTATGAAACCTTCCCCAGGATTTCCCCAAATAAATTAAAAGTCTAGCTAAGTGCTTAATTAGCTTAATTACAATTTTTCTTAATTAAAAATTAATTTACAGAATAAAATGCAATGCAGATTTTACAATAGTACATTCATCAGAGTTAAATAAAAGTGGAGCATGCTTGCCTCCCTAAACTGGCATTAGTATAATGAAACGCAGAAAGATATTCATTAGTTCATTCCTTTTTTTAATTAATTAATGAATTTATTTATTCATTAATTCACTTATTCTACTATCAAGACTGCTTTTTTTTAATCCTTGACAACAGACTAACTGATACTTACAGCATGTTTCGAGTAACCAAGACATTCCATTACGCAAACTTCCTGTGATTAGGGCTAAGATGTTACTCTGTTTTAGTCAATCTGTCCTGCAGCAATGAAAGAAAATAATCAAGGATTGCTGAAACTAAGAAAATTGGGTCTATAACTGTTCAACACAATATTAAACCTTTAATGATAGTGGTGAACCATCATCTTTGAGGAAGAAATGTGGATAGAAAAACTTCCTGAATGAGCATGATTGGAGATCATGTGAAAAGCCTTAGTCAAATCAAATCATAAAAAAAAACAATAGAACTCATGGCTATGTTAATAGTGAAAGTAAGGGCATTTCCATGCACACAAACTAAAGATAACTCAAGGTGACCACAGTGAGGAAAATTCCACTCATCAGAGAGGCAAGTCCCACAAAAATCCTTTGATTTTCTAGGGAGCATAAAGAATGGACTGTGGAGAAATGAAAAAAGGTCATGTGGTTTGATGAGTCCAGATTTACCCTGTTCCAGAGTGATGGCACAACATGGGAAGAAGAAAGATGGTTGAAGTGACACATCCATCATGCCTAGTACCGTACAAACCATTGAGGCAGTTGTATGCTCTGGGATTCAGGGAATGGTTCATGGAGCATAAGAGATCTTTTTCACACCTGAATTGGCCAGCACAGAGTCCAGACCTTAACCCTATTGAGAATCTTTTAGATGTAGCAGAGAAGGCTTTATGAAGCTGATGAAGCATTCATCAGTGCTTCTTGGAGATCTTGGCAAGAAATTAACACAAAACAGGACTGAAATAAATGTTGTGACATTTCATAAGCTTATTTAAATTATTTCAATATTTTTGGCAAAAGTTTCTATATTTTTTCATTTACATCCCTTGAACTATCACCAGCATTTATGCCACTGCATTTCAGAGCCATGATGTACATCAATATTCATGAAAGTAATATTTCTGAAAGAAAACCAAGTAGAGCGATAATGCTACAACACTCAGGATATGCATGATCGCTTTGTGTACAAGATTCATAAGATACATGTATTATGTGCAAAAAGCTATAGTGTTTAGTACACCATATGTCTGCTTCCTGCTGTTGTAGGTTATAATAACTGTATTTTAACCTTCTGGGACCACAAATGCATATGCAGTTGGTTGGTGCTAGATCAGACCTTCTATGACACTCTGATATACAGTTCTGGCATTAAAAACTGAAGTAAAATAATGTGTTCTTATCAGCATTTTATCAGTTTTTAATACTTTGCATAATCTTGTATAAACTTTGTAATTAAAAAGGTCTTGTGTGCAAAAAAATAAAAATAAAAACACTATTTTTGACACTGTATTGTAAATATATATGGCCACAAACACAGCTGTAGTTTAACTTTCCAAAGGGATGAAACTGTATCAGGTGGATTTACAAAGTCATCCAAAATTCAAGTGGATATAACCAACATAAATTACATATAAATAATTAAATCGTCCAGACTCAACACTTCACAAAATATTTTCTAACAGGTTGTAAGACTTCTCATTTCTTTTGGAAGAAAACAATCGGAGAATGGACAAGCTGTTCTCACACAGACACACACAGACTCCATATATATCGCAATGACCAGTGAGATCTCCAATGCTACCTCATTACCATGAGATCAGTGCTGTGGGGAGCACGACAGGATATTAATCGCTGCTCTAATAAAGAATAGTAATTAGGGTTCAATTAATTTGTAATTAATATTTGGAATAATTAAAATTATAGTACCCAGGGCATCAATGGTCTTGATCTTGTGTGTGTGTGTGTGTGTGTGTGTGTGTGTGTGTGTGTGTGTGTGTGTGTGTGTGTGTGTAAGAGAGATAGAGAGAGAGAGAGAGAGAGAGAGATTGCATAGGTTGAAGTAAAAATTATAGCAATCCTCATATCAAAAGTAATCTAATATGAAAGGTAGTTAAGTTCCATAGATGAAGGGAGCTTGAAGATAAAGAGAATCTAATGAAAGCTATAGTAAAAGCAGAGGCCCTATTAGAATTATAACAAATTCTGAAGAAGCAAGGTGAAGAGCTTGCTAATTTCCTTAATTCACAGTTATTCCACACTTCAGTGAATTCACTAACTCCTAATTTAACTGTAATGTCATAATGAAGATATTTCACATGGAGTCTTTGGAAATATTTCATATGTAATTAAGTGAATTAAAACATGTTTAATTAGATTAGGGAAAAAATAAAAACACTTTCCACCTGTTTATAAACCTGGAAAAAGATTTTCAATCCATGGGAGATAGCAACATCTGCTCTGAAGGAGTGAATGGGTTTTAATGGGCTTCTCAGAAAGAGAAATCTCTAAAATTGTACAATTTGTAGTATTATTTGTTAATTTATTTACGAAATAAACATATTAAACTACAAAAATATTAACTAATTGAAATCCTCAGCTTCCATTTATGTCACCATTTATGTCACCCACATTCAAGCTTACCTTCTTTCTGAATTTAATGTAATTTAGGCTAATTCTGCTCATTTCAGACTCATCCATATACACAGTCTGCAATACAAAAACAACACAGATAAACTTCTGTCAATTTTAAGTATTTCAGTTGAATTCTATGTTTAATGATAAAATGTAATCACTTTTTTCTTTTCTTTCTTTTTTTTTTTTTTTTTTGCTCAGAACAGATTATATAATCTATACTCATAGATTGTTGGACCAGTTTATCAATTCAAAAGAGGTTTTGTTTACACTATAAGTACAAGTTTACTTACTTTACTTTGCTTTACATACCTAGGTCTATTTGCTTTGCTAAGTCAAGCCTGGATTGTTTTATTAATGCATTGCTTTCTCATGCATAATTTTTTCCCGTTTTTCCCCCCAGCTTTCTGATCAGTCACTTTAGTTATAAGATTTACTTAGTCACTTGGGTAAAATTACTTATAGCTCTGGGTTATAACACATGTCTTATAGCTCTGCTGTCATTTTTTTCTGGTTTGAATTACTCTGTTTTTAGACAGCTTGCAATTATTAAACTACATTTTTTTTTGCTAGATTTGAAATCATTTTGAGATAGATGTCATCAGCTGGATAGTATGCTAGGTAACAACGGAAATGCATTAAGACTAATTTGTTAATTGTTTTTCAGAGTATTAAAGAGAAATAGCTTTAATTGTCAAATTTCACCTATTTCTATGCTAATTGAATAATGATGAGCACAGCGTTGCATTAATGTGACATTTTCTTAGCTGAGTCATGGCTGCGTTGTTTTGTGAGAGCTTCTCTCAGTCTTATGACTTATCCTGATTTGAGCACACAGCAGACGCCTTGTTTGAGTGCAATTATCTCTGTGTAGTAGATGGAGTGTAAATATCACCATGCTTGAGTTGGCTGAGTAGTTGAGAGGAGGTGACACAGGGAGATTCTTGACAGACTGGGCAATCAAAATCTAATGCACTAATTTCACAATCTGCAGGGTGTGCACCAGGCCCGTGCGTCATGACCAATTTCTTTACCCAAGTGGTAGTACTTCAGTAAGAGTCTAATTTAAATGGCTCAGACTTGCTGTTTTTAATCAGCACGTCTTACCACATGAAAGAAAGCTAGCAGTTTGAGTTGCTTTCACTTCTCACTGCTCACCTGTCAATCCTTTGTGGCACCTGA
Organism: Clarias fuscus; assembly: GCA_030347435.1. NCBI lineage: Eukaryota > Metazoa > Chordata > Actinopteri > Siluriformes > Clariidae > Clarias > Clarias fuscus. The sequence continues at coordinate 21,403,075 of CM059214.1, read as the reverse complement.
AGAAGTGACCTGGGGCAACACATTTTAAAAAGAAAAATCAGACATTACAACAATACAGCATTATTAATATAATAAAAAAGGGTTTTAAATGTTGAAGTTTTCATTATGATATATACCGATCAGCCATAACATTAACACCACATAGCATTAATATATTAACGTTTACAACTAAACTAGTGAGTGTGGCACGGTTAGAACTATGGCCTTGCACCTCCAGGGTCCAGGTTTGATTACTGCCTCGGGCCTGTGTGAATGGAATTTGCATGTTTTTCCTGTGCTGGGTGCTTTGGTTTTCTTCCACAGTCCAAAGGCATGCAGATTAGGCTAACTGATGTTTCCAAATTGCCGATAGTGTGTGCCCCGCCTCATGCCCTAAGTCTCCAGTGATACGTTCCAGACCTCACCATAACCCTGTATACAGACACTGCATACACTGAGTATAGAAGTGACAGATCACATAACAGCTTTTGAAGCAACACCCTAGATGCATGTCTTCAAAAATAAGAAGATCAGATTTATTTTTTGGAGTGTAAGTAATGAGTAGCTGTGCTCTCTTATACACAATGCCCTGCAGCTGTCACGCTCTCACCTACCTGAATACTGCTAATAACACAATCTATCAAGGTCACCTATAACCCCCTCCCCACAGAATGTTCCCAATCCACAAATGTTGGCTGATCAGCAAGATCAGGCACTCTGATGAAAATGTCAGAACAAATAAGTTAAACCAAAAGGATTTGTTACTGATGATTACGTTGCCTTTTTTTTTGTATTACTATTTTAATCCCCGGGTGGATTTTCACTAAAGCAGTCAATGAAGGTGAATAAGTAATCAAATAAACATAGTTTGCCTTGTTTTGCAGAACCTTGCAATGGCAGCTTGTCTGCGGGTGGTTGTGGGTAATAGTGGTTAACTGGTTGTGAGGTGATGTGCTTGGAGGGCCCAATTCATCCAGCTATCAAAGTGATGGTTAGCCATGTCAAAGTTATTGTGAGGTCGTCTGAGTACACAGACTTGAGCTGCTCTCCCAATAGACTTGTGTCTGTCACAGCTGGAGAAAGGCCTGTCAGCTCCTTCAAATCTGTCGTGGCCTGATAAACACAGCCCAAAGCTCTCAACCATTTCCTGCCACCAGACTGTCTTTCCATGAATAGATGTGCTGGTGAATTTAAATATACATGAATAGAGTGACTTTTATTTAAAAACAAACAAACAAACAAACAAACAAATAAATAAATGATCTCAAGCATGAGACAATTAATCTTGAAAGGCTAAAATCAATTATACTCTTAAATATGTTACTATTACCATTTTTTTCTATTTCCACATTTGATGTGTACCGTGGAACATGTTGTTAGGTTTTTTTCACATGAAATCCAAACAAAATCCCACTTCTTGCCTTGTGTGAGACAGTTCAAGTGCGGAAACGCATTTGTACATATTATCATAGTTGCTAGTGCTACCACACATTGGTATAATAATTCACAAATAGCATGTGTTTTAGCTTAACTAGCTCTTTGTTATAAAATTATACTATGCATATATAAATAATATAATGTCACTTGAATAAATGGGAAAATCATATTAAACATACTTTGTTTTAAAGCACACGTCAACTTAAATCAAGTGATTAACATATATACTTTTTTTCCCCTCTTATTTTCCTGTTCAATCAGAATCTGGAGCTATTATGGGCACAGGCTTACAGAAACTGGACACATACTGTACATAAATATATTGTAAATTAATTGTCAGTGATTTAAATACACGTTTAAAATAATGTCATTGGTTGGAGCAGAACGAAGTGAATCCAAGTGCAGATCGATGATTGCAACGTTAAACAGGAGCACGGTCGGAATGAGGAGGCGAGGGTCAAATGCCGGAGGATCAGTCAGTGTAGCGTCTAAGCCAAATTGCAAAGTGAGAGCCGTATTTGAAAGAGGAAGAGTTAAATTGGTAACCGGGAAATCAGGCAAGGAGGCGACTATCCAAAAAACATGAAACAAAAGCCGTATTCAAAACCAGGAAGTGCAAGATCAAAATCGTGAAATGAAATAGCGAAACGACAATCAAAAACGAGAGGTGGGAGACGAGAAAACGAGAAAATGAAACAAACTTGCCAACATGAAGGCAAGAAAACAAAACAAAAGAGAATCGAAGCAAAAATACTCAATAATCTAGCGATTTAAGCAGCAATTTAATCCTGGAGTGATCAGGGAAGGATTCGAGACAGGTATGCAGATGGGGAGGAAACTGGGGCGTGGGAAAGGACACATGATGGGCCAGGGAAAAACAAAAGCACATGGGGAAAAGTTACATTATGGGAAAAAAAAAGGCAGGGCACGAGTCATGACAATCCCCCCCGCCCTTAATGGACATGACAGAGACAGCGTAACTGGGATACATTAAATGTGGGGTTGATCTGCCGCATAGAGGGGAGCAGGAGCTTGACGGCTCATGGTTTGACAATCTTGGTAATGGTGAAAGGCCCAGTATAGAAGGGAGAGAGTTTATGGGAGACGGTCTTCAGGGGAATGTCTCAGGTAGCAAGCATGACTCTCTTACCCACCCTGTACTTGGAGGCTTGAAAATGCTTGATTAAGATCAGCTTGCCTCTTGTAACTTCTGCTGACTTGTAATAGCATCTTTCTTGCTTGCAGCCAGGTCTTTCTGCAACAACAGACAAAAGCTTTGGCATATGGGACGCTGACCTCTTCCTCCTAAGATGGGAACAAGGGCGGTTGATACCCCAGGCAGCACTGGAAGGTAGACAAACCAGTAGATGATTAGACCTGGGAGTTGTGGGCGTTCCCTTTCAAAAGCTACACTCGATGCTGCGTGAAAACGCTATGGGAACATCTTTGTTTCCGGTTGTGAAGCCTGTGTATGTCAAAACTGCCGAATACTTCGTCTTATAACCTCTGCCAGACATGACGTCACCGAATAAGGTGCACCTGCAGGTTATAAATAGGAGTGAACCGGAAACATCCTCAGGTCAATTTTGTCTGAAGGACGTCCAGGCACGCCAGCAGTGCAGCATTGGAACGCAGCATCTCGTTCCCACTTTATCAGGGAACAGGGTTACAGCTAAGTAACCTGAGACGTTCCCTTTCAAAAGCTACACTCGATGCTGCGTGAAAACGCTATGGGAACGAGAATACCAACGCCGCCGCACTGCAAGTGTCTGGACCCCCAGTTTGTGTAGCGTGTGCGCACAATAGTCAAGAAGGTCTCAGACGTACCTCTGGGATGCTGACTCAAGGATCCACGAGCCGGAGTAGCATTGACATCCGGACCATAAAATCTAACAAACGTGTGTGGAGAGGACCAGCCTGCCGCATCACACACCTGCTGCAGGGGGACGCCTCTTGCCAGAGCAATTGATGAGGCAATCCACCTGGTTGAATGAGCCCTGATTCCCAGAGGTGAAGTGTGACCACGCGCCTCATAGGCTAGGGCAATAGCATCCCTCATCTTTTTGTCTTCAGTACCGCTTTGTGTTTGCGTGTGTGTGTGCAACAGAATCACGGTAGGAAAGAAAAACTTTACTTACCGATAAAGGCACTTCGCGCGCGGCTTGCGTTATTTAAAGAGAAACCGCAAGCTATGGCGCATTCCTGGGGCTCGCGTGCATATGAGACAGGATTTCCCCCTTTCTCTCGCACTCTCCCCGGATCAGGAAGTTTTTAGCGTCCGCTTCTCAAGCGCGCTCCGGCGCTTCTTGTGAGCAGACGGAAGAGATTCCTCCCTTGCTTCCATAGACATAGCGTGCAGATCTGGCAGACGCGCATGAAACGGAATTCCCCCTTTCTCTCGCGCTCTCGCCGGATCAGGAAGTGTTTAGCGTCCGCTTCTCAAGCGCGTACCGGCGCTTCTTGTGAGCGGGGGAAGTCTCTTTTCCCCCGCTTCTTGTGAGCGGGGGAAAAGAGACTTCCTCACTTGCTTCCATGGAGATAGCGTGCCGATCGGGCAGACGCACATGAGACGGAATTCCCCCTTTCTCTCTTGCTCTCCCCGAATCAGGAGGTTTTAGCGTCCGCTTCTCAAGCGCACTCCCGCACTTTTTGTGAAGGGGCCGAATAGATTTCCTCTCTCGCTGCAAAAATAAATAAATAAAAGAATAAAAATAAATAAATAAATAAATTTATTTAAAAAAAAAAAACATCCCCAAGCGCTCAAAGTTAGACGACAGGTTTCTGTCGAGGGTCCCCCCCCCCCCTTTTTTTTGCCACCTCCATGACGAGTTAAATCTTTCATGGAATAAGCCTTATTCATCCCCTGTTTTATGATGATACCCCAGATTGAAGAGACGCTTGCGAGCTATCTCTCTCCTGGGAGCTCATCCTCCCTGAAAAAGCCCACATTGCCCACCAAGCCGTGTAGACTAACATCTTCGTTGGTGGAGAAAGCTTTTCAGGCAGCGGGTCAGGCTGGTGCTGCCCTGCACACCATGGCAGTTTTGCAGGCATACCAAGCTCACCTGTTAAGAGTTCTGAGCACTGGCGGGTCTATTGATGGCGCCGAGCCACACATTTATTTCTCTGTGCCACTAAGCAGACGACCCGTGCTATCGGCCGTTCTATGGCTGCCGCTGTCGCCACGGAGAGACATCTGTGATTTAACCTCACGGGCATCGAGGTCAGGGATCGTGTTTTCCCCCCCTCTCGCCGTATGGCTTCTTTGGCGACGCTGTAAACACCGCCGCCACTAGGTTTGGGAGATGAAGCTCTACGAGCAGACCTCTGTGAGGTTTCTCCCCTGCCATGCTCAGGAGTCGGGACACCCAGTCCCGACCAGGTCTGGTCCCCATGAAGCGTGAGGCGCAGAAGGAGAGTGTGTCGCGCCAGCTACCCCCTCGTAGATACAGGGGAAGGACTCGTCACGCTTCGCAATCCGCCTCAAAGAGAAAAAAAAAAAAGCACCAGACCTGAGGAGCATTATCTCCGCCAAAAAGGAAGTCCTGAGGTTGACGTGCCCAGGACCACGGGGGTGTCTCCTTCTGGGGAGGGACGTGTAAAAATTCCAATAAGGGATAAAGACTCATCCCTGGCACCCTATGGGGGCCGTTGTCTAATCTCCGCCACCACTGGTGTTTCGGGAAGCAGCGGTCTTTAGCGAAATGTTCCTTCCTGCCTTGTTTCAGGATGCCGGACACCTAACACCCCCCCTCCGTTGCACATCGTTCTCCGCGTTTTCAATGGCGTGGTCTTCACTTCCATGAAACCGGAGCGAGCGCATCTGCTGACTTGGCAGTTACAGAATGAGTTTGCTGGCAAAAGGGGCCATAGAGCATGTTCCCCTGCCAGACGAGAGATGGGCAGTTGCGTCCAATTTTACATCTTCTTGGGCTGAACATCAAAATGCTGACAACCAAAATGATTGTTTCTCAAATTCAACCAGAGGTTTGGTCTGTGACGGTCAACCTGAATGACGCATATTTTCATATAGAAATATTGCCACAACACAGGAGGTTCCTGAGGTTTGCTTTCGGGGGCGGAGCTTACCAGTATCGGGTCCTTCTATCTGGCCTAGCCCTGTCACCCCGCACATATAAAATGCACGGATGCAGCTCTGGCTCTATGATTGCAGGGCATCCGTATTCTGAATTGCATAAACGACTGGTTGATCCTAGCTCAGTCTTAATAGCTAGCGCTTTGACATCGGGATGTCATCTTAGCTCATCTCCATTCTTTAGGATTGAGACTCAACGCCACGACAGGCGTTCTTTTTCCTGTTCAGAGGACAACATATTTGGGTGTCACATGGGATTCGATCACAAGGTGGGCACAGCTGTTTCCCACTTGTGTCGAACCCATCCTCCAACACCCTGAAGGAAATCAAGCTAGGCCAGAAAGTGACTCCATCACTTTCAAAGATCTTTAGGTCTCATGGCAGCTGCGTCCACGGTGATACCTTTGGGCCTTCTGCACATGAGGGCGTTTTCAGTTGTGGCGGGGCTTCGTACCCTTTCTATGTGGTTCAGACCCCGGTTTCTGACTTTGGGTCCCACTTTAGGTCCGTCTTGTCGACGCAAGATGCTAACGACAGACGCTTTATTTGCCATGGGGGTCGCATCCGGGGGGCGGTCACTAGACAGACTCTGTCACACTGGGTGAGGGATGCTATTGCCCTAGCCTATGAGGCGCGTGGTCACACTTCACCTCTGGGAATCAGGGCTCATTCAACCAGGTGGATTGCCTCATCAATTGCTCTTGCAAGAGGCGTCCCCCTGCAGCAGGTGTGTGATGCGGCAGGCTGGTCCTCTCCACACACGTTTGTTAGATTTTATGGTCCGGATGTCAATGCTACTCCGGCTCGTGGATCCTTGAGTCAGCATCCCAGAGGTACGCCTGAGACCTTCTTGGCTATTGTGCGCACACGCTACACAACCTGGGGGTCCAGACACTTGCAGTGCGGCGGCGTTGGTATTCTCGTTCCCATAGCGTTTTCACGCAGCATCGAGTGTAGCTTTTGAAAGGGAACGTCTCAGGTTACTTAGCTGTAACCCTGTTCCCTGATAAAGTGGGAACGAGATGCTGCGTTCCAATGCTGCACTGCTGGCGTGCCTGGACGTCCTTCAGACAAAATTGACCTGAGGATGTTTCCGGTTCACTCCTATTTACAACCTGCAGGTGCACCTTATTCGGTGACGTCATGCCTGGCAGAGGTTATAAGCCGAAGTATTCGGCGGTTTTGACATACACAGGCTTCACAACCGGAAACAAAGAGATGTTCCCATAGCGTTTTCACGCAGCATCTTGTAAGACATGTAGAGACGTACTCTACCCAGGGCAGGAACTTTCTCCATGAGGTAATGTCCTGAGAGGTCATGCACCTCAGGGCAACCTCGAGGAACTGGTTCTTCCTCTCGGGCTGACCGTTTGGGGTGAAATCCCTGAGGACAGGCTGGAAGTGGTCCTGATGAGGCTTTCCAAAAGTTCATGAAAAGTCATGAGTTCCACACTATGGTCTGAGGCACAAATCTTTTGAAAGCATGATCTCAAGCTTGGCATGGTGTACTGGGGCACAGTTCAAAATATGAAAGCCAAGAGAAGAGGACCACTGTTTAGAACATGCCATGCTCAACGGCATCCAATAAAAGAAAAAAAGAACAAAGTAGTGTCCCACAAAATGTCTACCCAGTAATTTGGATTAGCAGCAGCAATTTTTTTACTCATGGAGATAGAGATGACTATTCCACCCACTTTACCATATGTTCAGTTTTAAATGTCTCAAAGGAAACAGTTTAAAACAGGTTATCAGGAAATGATGTGCCAAAACACAGCACAACATCAAATCTGTGCAAATATACTGTATACAGGTATGACATTAGCTAGCTAATCTAGCTGACCATATCTTTTGATGTTTTACCAGCATGAATGCTTTGTATAAAAATTAGGATTTCAGGTGATCTGCAGCATTAAAAAATACTTATTTATACACTGCAATGACCTAGGGTTAGTGCTTAGGAAAATGTGTAAGGGGCATTTCCACTAAATAGCTAACTATATAGCTAGAAACATGCATGAATTAACACAAACTAGCAAACAATCCTAGCAAGCAATTGAAACCTTTAAGTTAACTAGCCAAATAATACTCCTCTTTGGAGGTGCTCACATCATTATAACTTGCTTGGTTATCTATCTATAAAAGTCAACTTGACTATATATGTATGTTCCTTATAGGATCTTCCATGCCCCGTGTGGTCTGCCTGGATGCGTGTGGTGGCTGGGGATGGTTTCCACGAAGACTGTCCTGTCCTCGACTGATGCAGACAGCTGTTCTCTGGGGACCTGTGACTTCAGTTGTTCGATAGCTCAGGACTGGAATCTCCTACAGTCTACCTGAGCCTCCAGGAACAAACTGGACTCCTTTTAATTTTAACACATCTCCTGTTATACTGAACTTCCAGTCTTACACATTATTATGCTGATCAATCCCTGCTATCCGTTATCACCCAGATGAGGATGGGTTCCCTCTTGAGTCTGGTTCCTCTCAAGGTTTCTTCCTATTACCATCTCAGGGAGTTTTTCCTTGCCACCGTTGCCCTCGGCTTGCTCATCAGGGACAATCTTATCATTTTGATTCATACAAACTTACTTCTTTTGATTGTGTAAAGCTGCTTTGCGACAATGTCAATTGTTAAAAGTGCTATACAAATAAAATTGAATTGAATTGATTTGAATTGAATTGAATTTAATTTAATTAGAGGGATCTGGACGAAACCTGCCAAATATATTTGTCCCCCTCCTGGTCAGAAAATTTTAATACTGTAGTTTCATCCTCTACTGCTCACTTATTTCCAAGATGGCAGACGAGGAACCTTTCACCGAACAATAGCTAAAATAGAAATATTAAATTGATACAGTGTACACTTTTCCTTTTCACCACAAGTTTTCAACTAAGAAAACCCTGGGAAACACCAGATACTCTGGCTAGTTTGACATAATTGTCCAAAATGCATTCCTCTGTAGAAGCTTTTTCTTTCACTATTTTTACTACTTCTTAATGATTACTACTTCTACTTTTACCAGAGTAAATTATTACTTTAGCAGAAGTACTTTTTATTTCCTTAAATATCTAAAATCTAAAAATAAGTCAGTCCAATTTATTTTATATTTACTGTTTTAAAGTGATAAATGTTTAGTTATAAAGTCTTATTATATAGTTGAGTGTATTATATAGTTGTAGCTATTTTTATGTAAAAGGAAGCATTGAATTGTAAATCTTTACTCAGTTTGATTCCATGACTGCATACAGTATGAATGTATGTATATGTGTATGCATGTGTATACTGTATGGATGTATAAATGTACTGTATGTACATGCATTTATACGCTTGTGGTATTTTAACCATGTGACTTTGGTACCATGATGACACACTCATATGTGACTTTTGGATTATTTTGTCAGAATTTTAACAAAATTCAAATAACCTCACTTATTTCTACGTTTCTTAAATTTCTTGCTTCTCTGCATTTTAAGGCCTGCTTGCTGCACCCTGTTTTGGAGTGCTATTTGGATGCACATTTTTACACGTTTCATGAGAGCAGCAAGGACAAAGAGGCCATTACCCATGCTGCACAGTCAGTGCACCTACAGCAAGGTGTTTTTCTTTCAGTAAAATTGCCCAGATTTCCAGACTTCGAAGGGTGAAGTGACTTGTGAAATGAGGATTGATGTGTCCATTTGTGGTGAGACAGAAGTGAGGGGTGTGTCTGCATTTTTCCCCCTTCAGTACAATACCTGGGTGCCATTCAGTGAGGCTGTGGGCCAGTATTAATTACTTGCTGTGTCCACTACAAACGTAAAGTAGACTTTTAACTTGTAAATTTTGTCCTTTTGTTAGGTCACTTTGTATCCTGGCTATGACTTTGCTAAAGTAAAATTCCTTTATGTAATCCATATAATCAAAAGCCATTCCAACTAGGGACATTTTAATACATATGAAAGATGCCAGGACATATTTGTGCATTTTTTTTTGTATGTATAATAAGACATCCACATAGCTTCAATGAAGCTGGACATAACCAGAGACTGGAAGGACTAGTCACAAGTAGCCATTTAGGAAAGATTGTTCTAGCATTACTTAAAAAATAAAAAGTGTTGGCCACCTCGTGAAACACCATTTATCTTAAGGTGCTGCTAGGAGAAAAAGACATTTTTGGAACACTGGAATTAAACATGAGCCTGAAATGAAAGAGCAGTATAATTTTAGAAAGTAGCTTTCAACCTTTAATTTTATCCACCTTCAAAGAGCTCTCTATCTTCCTCTTACAGAGCAGTGCTCTTCACATGACGTTAAAGCCTTGTCTTCTGTCATATTTGATCCAGCTTCACTGTAATTATTCAAACTCAAAGCGTTTGTTTACAGTGCAGTGTGTTAAATTACACATGGGTACATTTTTAACAGCTCAAACCAAATAAAGGTACATATTGTTGTAGATTTTCTTTTCAAGCACTTTCAACTGTGGGCCTCTCTGCTTGTGGTGTATACAGTAGTCAGCACTGTGCACCATTGTGCACTGTATTGTGGTGTATGTCAAAATGACACAAACTATGATTGATTCTAAAGTGCTGTAAAAAATTCAGAATGGCTGTTCATTCTGATTTGTGGTCAGAGTGGAGAAGGGTCAGATTGTCTGGTCTGAACTGTAATTCATTCTGATTTTTGGTCTCCTGTCAGGATTATAGAGGGAAAAGGGTAGAAAGTGGAAGTGTGGGGTGGAAAGAGGAAAAAGAGAGGAAGGAATAGAACTGAGCTCAGGTTCAAAAGAGGAATAGACAATGACTGCAGCTCTGCATGATGTTTATTTTATCAGACGGGCACAGGTGGGCTGTGTTCCTGACTTTGGTTGGGGCTGGCAAGGAGATAAGAGTGGTAATGACACCAGGTGGGAATATCTCAGACCACTGAGGGAGAAGACACACACACACACACACACACACACGCACACACACACACACACACACACACACACACACACACACACACACACACACACACACACACACACACACACACACACACACACACACACTTACTTCCACAGCAATTCCTACACTGTTTCAGCAGGATTTTGTTTCAGATCATACACTGCTGACTGCTCCTCCCCTGTGGTTATTGTCTATTTACACAGCTTGTGTAGAACAGGAATAAGGTAAATGCCACACAAACAAGAGTCGAATGTTATTGCATTTGAATCTGCTTTGTTTCCATGTCAGAACAGATAGCGCCACTTGAAAAGATTTACAAATAGCAATACTTGAAAAAAATAACTTTCATTTAAAGGCACTGTTCTGGCATGACTACTGCACATAAATAAATAATAAGAATGCTAAGATACAAAATACAACTATTTGCTTTTTTTTTTAATAAAAAATATAAATAAACAAAACAATAGTAATAGTGTTACTAAATCATTAGATAATGTTATCGGCTTGTATACTTGTCATCATGTAAATCATTAGTATTTACAGTATTACTTGTAACAAATGACCAAATTACGAATTATAATTAACAAAATATTTCAAATTATACAGTATAATAATAAAAAACTAAAAATATATATTTTTTTCTGAAACAAATATTTAGTGACATGTGATAACATAACATTCAGGTTGAATGCTTTTATTCTTTCTTCTTTTTTTTTAAATAGTTTTTTAAGGTCTACACAAACAATTGACAACATTTGTGCCATTAGTCCAGTGGGAGTAATTCTGCTTTTCCAACAGACCTCTATTCCTCAACGAGGAGCCAGAGCCACAGGAGTGAACATGTCAGTGCACTCTTAAGTGCCAGGCCCAAGCACTATGGGTATGATTGCATCAGGAAGGGCATCTGGCATAAAACTGGTGCCAAATCAAATAAAGTTTGATTTTTGCATCTTTGGCAACCCTTAACTGGAGCAGCTGAAGAAGAACAAACAAGAATGGTGTAGGGGCATGGTGTCGCAGTGGCTAGCATTGCCAAATCACAACTCCCGGATTCCCACTTTCATCTCAAACTCAGGTTGATGTCTGTATGAAGTTTTTCATACTTTTCCTGTCTGTGTGGTTTATATGTGTGCTATTAATTGAATTAGTGTAGTTGTGTGTGTGTATGTTTGTTCATGTGTATGTGTGTGTGTGTGTGTGTGTGTGTGTGTGTGTGTGTGTGTGTGTGTGTGTGTGTGTGTCTAAAAGGTGACCTTAAATGTTTCCTGCTTTGTGCCTAATGTGCCAGGGAAGGATCCAGATGCATTATGATCCAGACCAGAATAAGCAAGTTCTTACTGACGATGAGTAAATATACTTACATCATTATGTGTTATATCCTTAAAATAAAAACAGTAAGCTCAATCATGCTGCTAGCTAAACAACTTTGTCAATACGTTCTAAGACCCTTTTACTGTACTGTAAGTCAATTCATCTCTAATTTTTTAACAATGGACATTGTCACGAAGAAAAAAGAATTCTGGACATAAAGTGGAAAAACTTTATACACTTACAGCTTTTTACTCACTCACCTTGAAAGGTATTCAACTAGTAATTAATTTATTTCATGTCAATTTCTTGACTATTCAGTTCTGGTTCTTCTTTCTATAAGAACTAAGCTAGAGTGTATCATAATCTATTGTGATAAACAATGTTATCAGAATAAAAGTAACAATTACAATTTTAAGTTTCTTCAGAAGAACTTCCTATTGCATGTAACGTATTGTAGTTAAAACGCATGTAGTCCATGGTGTCATGAAGTGACTCCTAGAGACTTGAACATGTGTTAGCTACTGTACTTTCCACTGCAGTCTAGATCTGAAGTTTTTGGGTCTTTTATAAGAAAAAGTAGGAACTGTTCCTCTATTGCATTATTGCAGCGTTCTATTATTGCACCATTTTACTCATAAGCTACGGTGAATAAACAACTTGCAAATACTGTAAATGACCAAGATGGTGTATGAAATTTCAGCTGTAAATTAAGATTGTGTTGGACCACATTAAACAACAACAAAAAAAAATTGCAGCTCTTCAACCAACAAGCACGCCTGTCCTATCAGGTCCCTTTAAGATAAAGCTGCTGTAAAAATCTGACAGTAAACATTCACTTCTTAGAAGAGTTGGCTCTGAGGTTTTCGAGGTGAATTACCTTTTACAGGAATTCTGTGGGTGGGTAATGCGGTATGGAGGAGAGAGTGTGTTTACAGCTCTGAGAATGACTGCAAGCCATTTTCATTATGAATATGAACAGTGTTTATTTTGTGGCAGCTGACCCTCTAGCAGTAATGCAGAGCAGCAATAAGGAATGATAATGTGAAGGCTAGCATTTGGGAATGTTGTGTGAATGTGTTTCTAAAAGATCCAATGTAGCGCTGTGAGAATAATTCAAGATAATGCAACAGATTGAACAGAAAAGAGTTTCAGTTGATTATATTCTACAGGAACATCCTGACGTCACAAGCTGCCCCAGTTTGCCAACAGGTCACCATTTATCAAGAGTGTAGGTTGTACTAGAAATAGGGATAAACATTAGGAGTCAGAATACACAGACCTGGGTCTCTAATGTGCAGAAAAAATAACAACTTTTCCAGATAAAATGAAATTATTATGCCACATTTTAAAATAATTCCTAAAAATATTTATTATTATATGATGGTTTCTTTTGAATAGCTGAATAACATTATTGACTTCTCCATGTAGGATAGGAAGTGAAAAACCATTTTACTGGGTAAAACTATTTACTTCTAAACACCCGAAAGCCTGACTAGTAGCCATGTATTGATAACAATCTTGACAAATTAGAAATGAGAACAAACATCAAGTTTAATCACTGTACACTTGAGAAACACGACAGAGTGCTGAGTGCAGCTCTCCATACTCTTTACTGAATGTAAATTCTTAAACTGTTTATACACAAGACTTTCATTTCCACTACCATACATCACCTTAGGTTTTTATTGACAAATGCATAATGCGCTGACACTGAGAGAAAGTGCCACTTTAATCAACTAGGATAATTGCCACATTCACTGACGTCGCCTTTGTAAGACACATAAAAATGACATGTTTTAGCTAAACTGTGCAATCAATACATTTAATCCATGAGATCAGGCAGGTAATCACAGAACACTTTTAGTGACGGATCTATGGCATATGTTTCACCATCAGTGACATTTGTAACCTGAGTGAGTGACCTGATTTAGATAAAACAGCCTGTTAATCACAAACTGGAGTAAAACAGATGCACAAAATGAAAAGCTAAAATTAAAATGTAGTCTATATTGGGCATATCTTAAACTGTTTTGTTTTCAGAATTTTTCTTATGAATTATGATTATATGAAATATGATTTTATGATTATTTATTGACCCTTGCTTATTGTATAGAGTAATATATCTGATTTCATACACATTCGTAAACATAAAAAAAAAAAATCATTCCAGGGAAAGAAAAAAATATGTGGTGTAGTTAGAAATCTTAATTTATTTGTTTTAAGTAAACATACAGTACAAGGCACCTCAAGAAGAATCTTTTTATCCAATGGGTTGCGGGTGTGTTATGGAGTTAAAGTACACATTTTTATGGAGACATGTAATCATGTGAAAGTGAAAGTTGCCAGACGTATAAATAATGTATTAAATAAATGAATAAAAATACAGACCTTTGAAAAAAATCTACTTAAGAACAATAACAAAGTGTTTATACTTTGTTTAATTACAACACTGGTCTTAAGTCAGATGAAACACATAAAATGAGCATTGATTTGTACTTGACTTTCTTTATCCAGAGTCATTCCTAAGCTCATATTAGTGTGTTTTTTTTTTTTTGTGTGTGTGTGTGTGTGTGTGTGTGTGTGTGTCTTTGTCTTGGTTGCTTCCTGCATTTTTTCCCTACCTTTCATAAACATAATGAATGTGGATTGGCTAAGTTGCTTCTAGGCATGAATGTGTGTGTGTGTGTGTGTGTGTGTGTGTGTGTGTGTGTGTGTGTGTGTGTGTGTGTGTGTGTGTGTGTGTGTGTGTCTGTGTGTGTCTGTGTGTGTCTCTGTGTGTGTGTGTGTGTGTGTGTGTGTGTGTGTGTGTGTGTGTGTGTGTGTGTGTGTGTGTGTGTGTGTGTGTCTGTGTGTCTGTGTGTGTGTGTGTGTGTCTGTGTGTGTGTGTGTGCACATTATATCCAGCAATGACAAGCCATTCAATTCAAAATGTGTCCCCACACAATACACACTGCTCTTCCATATCCACTGCAATCCTGACCATAAAAAAAATAATAATTCAATGGCGATGGAATGAATGCATGAATAAATTAATGTATGAATGAATGAATAACCCCATGACATTGTTGGTAAATTATAGTTTGCTGAAGTGCATTATACTTGATAAATAGATTACTACATGTATTTGTATTGCATTGATTATTTTGCCTGTAGAACTTTGCTAATCACATAACCTGCTTCTATTCCCTTGACAAATATACCCCCTTAACAAGAAGATAATAATCAAGCTATGATAATATTTCCTCCAAACTACAGCTAACACACAAATGCAAGCATACACACACTAATACAATCATGTCAGTGGGAATGCATTGTTTTAATGGCTATTGGTGAAATGGGTTGAATAAAAGGGGCAGCATTCTTCACTGAAGCTCTCCCTGGGTATTAATTATTGTTGAATTTCAATTAAGCCCTTGTATTTAGTAATGCAGAGTTCTTACTACAGACTTGTTTTAGAACATTAGGATGACCTGCTGCATTCATCCAACTCGCATCTTCATCATGTAACTCAGAAAGATGAGATAAATCACTAATCTGTGGAAGCTTTTCACTCTTTTATCTCTCTTCATCATTCCCTCTGTCTTTTGTTGTTTTTTTTTCCTCTTTATCTTACCACTTTTATTTATTTATTTTTTTTTACTTAAACCACTCCATTCTTCTCTATTTTTCATGCTCTGTCTCTTGTGGGATTTTTAGATGAGTATATTTGCATCTTAATAAGGGTTGAATGTTCAATACTTCCATTGTTTAAGTAGCTGAAATGGGGCGTTTGTAATTATTCTGCCATTAACATTCATAGGACACTATTTCCCTAAATCCCTTTCTTAAGTAACTACAGAGCCAAATGGAGTACTGAGGTCCTCTCAGACAGCCATTAGAGACATTAAGCCCTTTCACCACTCAACTTATCACTCCTCTGTTTGTTTCCCCACTGGTTCTTTTCTCATTATCCTCTAGCCAAAGCTCAAATGACTGCAAATATTTTATAGATGTTTTGTCGTACTGTTCTTACTCTTGTTTTTCCTCCCTCTGGTTTTACAACAGCTTTTGTTCGAAAACAAAACATATTTGAATTTATCACAAAGTGGGTTGTCTGGAATGTCATAATGGTTCTGGTATAGGTCCATGATTGTTTTGGTTCTGAATTCTGGATGATGAATAAGACTTCGTTCTGATGCTGATACTACTCAAATAGAAATAATGCAATAATTGCAAATACAATGTACTTAATCTCATTTTCATTTGGAGGGTGGTGTATGTATGGAATGTGGTTAAAGCTCACTTTGATTGCCTTTTTTTCAGCACCAAAATCAGCACCAAAAAGAGGCAGAAAATCTTTTGATGATTACACCACACAGAAAGGAACAGAAATGGCCCTGAGTCACATTGTGTCCTTGTCTCATCTATTGTACTTATTTGGATCCTCTCAGCAGCCAATACATGTTCCTTTGTTTCACTTACAGTCAGGAACACAGACCATTATTTCCCTTTATAAAGCTGATCTTTGCGGATAGCACTACCGTTCTTCACAGACAAACGTCAAACCATTTGCAGATTCTGATTTATGGTTGAGTTTGTACACTCCGTACTTGCTCCTGCAGCCAGGCCTCTCCGTTTGCCCTCTGATTGACAGTTCATTTCTGTCATGGCTAGGAGAACATCATTTGTTTGTGGAGTGGATGCTTTTCATCCTGTGAGCATTGCCATACAGTGAGTAAATAAATCATTGTTGAAAAATATTAAAACTCTAGACTCGCCTCCTGGCCTTTGATGGATAAGTCAGGGGGTCTGTCATGCTCCTCTAAACATTTCTCACCCCTCTCTGCAATACGCCTCTTTGTTTTGCCTCTCTAAAAGATTCATACCTTCATATATACTATACATCATTCGAAAGAATCCTACAGTGAAATTTTTATCAGCTTTGAGGAAATTATTTCCTATTAAACAAAGCAGTATTCTTCTGTTCCACTTGTGTTTCTATGATCTGTTACGAAATGTGATTAGTGTCTTCTTCCATCCCTTAACTAACCGTAGTAAACATTATCCTATTTTTGCTATTGTATTTAGACATAGCAAAAAATATGTTGGAATAAAATTCTGATAAGTACAGAGTATCTCACAAAAGTGAGTACACCCTCGCATTTCGGCAACCACTTTATTATATGTTCTCATGGGACAATACTATAAAAATGAAAATTGGATATACTTTAGGGTAGCAAAATTTGCAGCTTGTATAGCAGTACAGATTTACTGTCCTCTGACAATAACTCAACAGGCAGTCTTTATTGTCAAACACATGAACAAGATAAATAGGGGTCATGTGACTTTGCATGGTTAGAGATGTACAGTTGTTATCACTTAGGCTGTGCTCACTTTTGTTGCCAGCTATTTTGACAATAATAATAGCTGTATGTTGAGTTATTTCCAGAGGACAGTAAATCCATACTGTTACACACGATGCACATTGAATATGATACAACATATCCAAGTTTCATTTTTATAGCATTGTCCGTTGAGAAGATATACTAAAATATTTTCTGAAATTAGAGGGGTGTACTTACTTTTGTGAGTGGGTGCATATAATATTGGTATTAAAAGCATGACCCTGTAATGTGCAGTAAATGAATGTTTAAAATCGCAGTGCTTCTCCAAACTATTGAGACATCTCAGCTCTTAAATTTACCATTGCTTTTTCCAAAATAATCTTGTTTAGCAGAAAACTACAGCTATGTTTGTATAGCTACTGTATGGGTGTTCGCCGTTTGGGGTTTAGGTTTATTTGATGTATTTACAGTCATTGATCTGAGACCATTTGTTTGCTAAGCCAAACAAATTGTATTAAACATTAGAAAATGTATTATACTAAGTATCATAGCACATGGCCCTCAATTCTAGATTAAGTAAGGGATAACACATGACAGGCCATGCAGTTAAATGAAAATACTCTTCCTAAAATGGATTATTTTTGTATACCAGCACAGGCTTTAAAAAAAAACTAGGGTTAATCTGGGCAATGTGTTACAATAAACAATAAATCTAAAATAAATATCTCAACAGACAGCATAACCAACAACTATAGTATATTATTTTTTCATATATATATATATATATATATATATATATATATATATATATATATATATATATACATACATATATATATATATATATATATATATATATACATACATATATATATATATATATACATATATATATACATACATACATATATATATACATACATACATATATATATATACATACATACATATATATATACATACATACATATATATATATACATACATACATATATATATATACATACATACATATATATATACATACATACATATATATATATATACATACATATATATATACATACATATATACATATATATACATACATATATACATATATATATACATACATATATACATATATATATACATATATATATATATATATATATATATATATATATATATATATATACATACATATATATATATATATACATACATACATATATATATATATATACATACATACATATATATATATATACATACATACATATATATATATATACATACATACATATATATATATATACATACATACATATATATATATATACATACATACATATATATATATATACATACATACATATATATATATACATACATACATATATATATATATACATACATACATATATATATATATACATACATACATATATATATATATATATATATATATATATATATATATATATATATATATATATATATATATATATATATATATCCATTAAATTTATTTTATGCATTTATTATTACGCTTTAGATTAGTGTAGCATATGTGGAGCATTTATGTGAATGAGTTTTATTGTAGAAAATTATACGAATTATAAACCTATCATGCATGTTAAATGTGGAACATGGAGCTGATTTTACAGAATTTGTACTGACCTTTGATTAACAAATGTAACTTTGTTATAATATACACACGTGGACAAAATTGTTGGTACCCTTCGGTCAAAGAATGAAAAACTCACAATGGTCACAGAAATAACTTTAATCAGACAAAAGTAATAATAAACAAGAATTCTATGAATGTTAACCAATGAAAGTCAGACATTGCTTTTCAACCATGCTTCAACAGAATTATAAAAAAAAATGAACTCATGGAACAGGCCTGGACAAAAATGATGGTACCCCTAACTTAATAGTTTGTTGCACAACATTTTGAGGCAATCACTGCAATCAAACGATTCCTGTAACTGTCAATGAGACTTCTGCACCTCTCTGCAGGTATTTTGGCCCACTCCTCATGAGCAAGCTGCTCCAGTAGTTTCCGGTTTGAAGGGTGCCTTTTCCAGACAGCATGTTTCAGCTCCTTCCAAAGATGCTCAATAGGATTGAGGTCAGGGCTCATAGAAGGCCACTTTAGAATAGTCCAATGTTTTCCTCTTAGCCATTCTTGGGTGTTTTTAGCTGTGTGTTTTGGGTCATTGTCCTGTTGCAAGACCCATGACCTGCGACTGAGACCCAGCTTTCTGACACTGGCCAGCACATTTCTCTCTAGAATCCCTTGATAGTCTTGAGATTTCATCGTACCCTGCACAGATTCAAGACACCCTGTGCCAGATGCAGCAAAGCAGCCCCAGAACATAACAGAGCCTCCTCCATGTTTCACAGTAGGGACAGTGTTCTTTTCTTGATATGCTTCATTTTTCCGTCTGTGAACATAGAGCTGATGTGCCTTGGCAAAAAGTTCCATTTTTGTCTCATCTGTCCATAGGACATTCTACCAGAAGCTTTGTGGCTTGTCAACATGTAGTTTGGCATATTCCAGTCTGGCTTTTTTATGATTTGTTTTCAACAATGTTGTCCTCCTTGGTCGTCTCCCATGTAGTCCACTTTGGCTCAAACAACGACGGATGGTGCGATCTGACACTGATGTTCCTTGAGCATGAAGTTCACCTTGGATCACTTTAGAAGTCTTTCTGGGCTCTTTTGTTACCATTCGGATTATCCGTCTCTTTGATTTGCCATCAATTTTCCTCCTGCGGCCACGTCCAGGGAGGTTGGCTACAGTCCCATGGATCTTCAATTTCTGAATAATATGTGCAACTGTAGTCACAGGAACATCTAGCTGCTTGGAAATGGTCTTATAACCTTTACCTTTAACATGCTTGTCTATAATTTTCTTTCGAATCTCCTGAGACAACTCTTTCCTTCGCTTCCTCTGGTCCATGTTGAGTGTGGTACATACCATGTCACCAAACAACACAGTGACTACCTGGAGCCCTATATATAGGCCCACTGACTGATTACAAGATTGTAGACACCTGTGATGCTAATTAGTGGACACACCTTGAATTAACATGTCCCTTTGGTCACATTATTTTCAGTATTTTCTAAGGGTACCATCATTTTTGTCCAGGCCTGTTCCATGAGTTTATTTTTTTAAATAATTCTGTTGAAGCATGGTTGAAAAGCAATGTCTGACTTTCATTGGTTAACATTCTTAGAATTTTTTTAAATTATTACTTTTGTCAGATTAAAGTTATTTATGTGACCATTGTGAGTTTTTCTTTCATTGACCGAAGGGTACCAACAATTTTGTCCACGTGTGTAGTACATCATATACCAGAGCTCTGTATAGATAGATAGATAGATAGATAGATTATAAGGAAAAGTATAAATAGAATATGTCTCACCATCACATCCATATGTGCATTCCAGAACTGTTCTCGGAAGACTTTCTGATAGATTTTATAGTCTAATCTATAAAATTTAATTCAAGTAGATTTTCTAATTCATCCACAAAACTTCAGCAAGGTCAGGGACCAATGTTGAGTGAAAAGGCTTTGGGGCGCAGTCACAATCCCAAAGGTGTTGAAGGGCTGAGGTCAGGGTTCTGTGCAGCCCGCTTGAGTTCTTTAAGTCTAACCTTGAAAACTATGACTTCATGGGGCTTGCCTTGTCAAACTAGCATAGTGGAAAAAGTATTGGACTAAGACCTTTAATTTATTTAGTACCTTAATAAGGGAAATTTTGTTTCTATAGCGTGTGGAAACACCGTAAACAATTGTGTGCTTCCAACTCTATGGTAGTTTGTATAAGACCCAGATATGTGTGTGTGTGTGTGTGTGTGTGCGTGTGTGTGTGTGTGTGTGTGTGTGTGTGTGTGTGTGTGTGTGTGTGTGTGTGTGTGTGTGTGTGTGTGTGATGGCCATGTGTCTACAGGCTTTTGGCCATATACTGTAGAAAAAGTGTAATAATAGTATACATTCGATTTCCTTATGAACATATGTCAAAATGTGCAATTATTCCATGCAGAGCACCAACCGTTTTTTTAAATTAATTTTTTAAATCATCATCATCATCATCATCATCATCATCAAAATTGCGTAGGCAGAATTCCATTTTTTATGATTTTTTTTTTGGTTTTGTTAACTGAGTTTGGGTGGATGTCTGGGGGATTCTTTAATTTAGTATTTAAGTGACCGAACGTAAGCAGATGGTGGTTTTGTGAAATGGACATTGTCTCAGGGTTTCATTTCCCCTTTGTCTTTTATTTGAAGCAGTCCTTGAATGGATCCATTAAGTAGAGTATTGATTAGACAGCGAGAACATTCTGTCTTCTCCTCCTCGCTGATTGGAATTTCTCTGGAGAGCCATTGAGTCATATCACGGCAATGTAATTGAAAATGAGGCAATGCAAACAGGCAAGTAACAACCAGACTGTAGATCTTTTGGATATGATTGCAACTAATCTGAAACAGGAATTTTCTCATGCCCTGAAAGTTTGTTACAAAGTGTTTATACTATATAGCCAAGACGTCCAAATAAAGTCTATGGTACATAGATGTTATGCAACTTAGATTAAAATGATTACATTTATTAACACTTTCAATAGTAAAATTTTAGCATCTAATAAGTGCCAAGCTAGTGTCAGGGTTTTGGTTTTAATTATTATTTAATAGAATGTATTGCTTTTTTCCCCAAGCATGCAATCACGTTTTGCATTGGATTCAGGGTTGAATATTGTCACAAAAGTGTAATAATACTGCATCATCAGAAGCAACATATTGGTCAAGCGTTATTTGGACGTCTTTTGCTCTTCTCTCTCTCTGTCTCTCTCTGTCTCTCTCAGTTTGCATGTGTTTATGCTTCTACTTCCCTCTTGATCTGGTAAAATTTGCCCATGTTGTTTCCTTCAAGACTGATCACAGTAGGTCTGAGCATGTCAAAAAGAGGTTCTCCTCAGGCAGAGCTGACTATTGAATTCCTTTACCGCAAACTGAGCCAAGGCCCAGAGTAGGGAAACAGAGTTAATATTACAACTTTCTCACTATGAAAAGTATTGATTGGAACAGGCAGCCACTGTGCTAGTCTAATGCAGGGGAGGAAAAGTAATAAATTACTGGATTTTATAGCTGTGGCAAATGGACACTACAGCAGCATGAGGCTGGGCATGGGTAGAATTGCTGCGTACGACAACTGATGAGCATGCATGTCTGCTGAAACAGTATGTTTCACCCAAATTAACCAATTAACATCCCGATGGCATCCCATTTGTAATGAGTGAAATTCTGTGGGAGGTGATGGTGAAGAAACCAGCACTGTCACAGTGTGTTAATCATACATGTGGTGTGTGTGTGCGTCTGTGTGTGTGTGCCTATGTGGGTTATGGAGTGAGTGAATGAAAGAGAGAGAGAGAGAGAGAGAGAGAGAGAGAGAGAGAGAGAGAGAGAGAGAGAGAGAACTGTCACCTCTCGCCTTGCACATAATGAGCTTCACATGAGCTCTGTTGCAGAAAGGCTAAAACAAAGCTGACAGAAATCCCATCAACCTGTCCAGAACAGTCAGCCCTGTAATTTAGATGTCTACACATTAGAGTTTTGTGTGGGTGTGTGTGTGTGTGAGTGTGTGTGTAAGCATGAGCATTGAAGACTTAACTTTGATTTAAATGTCTGAAGGGCATACAAGTATAAAACATGCACAAATTTTGGAAAATAGTTCTCTGTGTGTGTGTGTGTGTGTGTGTGTGTGTGTGTGTGTGTGTGTGTGTGTGTGTGTGTGTGTGTGTGTGTGTGTGTGTGTGTGTGTGTGTGTGTGTGTGTGAGAGAGAGAGAGACAAAGAGAGCAATAGGCAGATACATATAAAGAGATTGAATAGCTAAGTCAGGCCTCAGCAGGAAGCACACCTGCTGGCTGAGTGAACAATTACTACAGCAATGAGGAGACCGCGAGATCACATAGAGACTGCAGCTTCACGCCTGCAGTGTGACACTTGAGAGAGCGTAGCAAAGTATGAGATTATAACATACACGTTCACCCATGAGTCACACACGTCCCTAAACACATCACTGTCTGGAGGCTTCACTTTCACTACAGGCAAGCTCCTGCACAGCTGTATTTCCTCTGCTCAGTTGCTGTTATAATCAGTAGCAAACTTTAACAATAAATAAATTAATTAATTTAAAAAACTAATATATACTCATAATTACATGAGTTACATTATATGAAAAATTATTATTAAGATTATTTCATATACTTTTTTTCTCTGTTTTAAATATATAAATATACACATATACATACACACGTGGACAAAATTGTTGGTACCCTTCGGTCAATGAAAGAAAAACTCACAATGGTCACAGAAATAACTTTAATCTGACAAAAGTAATAATAAATAAGAATTCTATGAATGTTAACAAATGAAAGTCAGACATTAATTTTCAACCATGCTTCAATGGAATTATATAAAAAAATGAACTCATGGAACAGGCCTGGACAAAAATGATGGTACCCCTAACTTAATAGTTTGTTGCACAACATTTTGAGGCAATCACTGCAATCAAACGATTCCTGTAACTGTCAATGAGACTTCTGCACCTCTCTGCAGGTATTTTGGCCCACTCCTCATGAGCAAGCTGCTCCAGTTGTTTCCGGTTTGAAGGGTGCCTTTTCCAGTCGGCATGTTTCAGCTCCTTCCAAAGATGCTCAGTAGGATTGAGGTCAGGGCTCATAGAAGGCCACTTTAGAATAGTCCAATGTTTTCCTCTTAGCCATTCTTGGGTGTTTTTAGCTGTGTGTTTTGGGTCATTGTCCTGTTGCAAGACCCATGACCTGCGACTGAGACCCAGCTTTCTGACACTGGCCAGCACATTTCTCTCTAGAATCCCTTGATAGTCTGGAGATTTCATTGTACTCTGCACAGATTCAAGACACCCTGTGCCAGATGCAGCAAAGCAGCCCCAGAACATAACAGAGCCTCCTCCATGTTTCACAGTAGGGACAGTGTTCTTTTCTTGATATGCTTCATTTTTCCGTCTGTGAACATAGAGCTGATGTGCCTTGGCAAAAAGTTCAATTTTTGTCTCATCTGTCCATAGGACATTCTCCCAGAAGCTTTGTGGCTAGTTTGGAATATTCCAGTCTGGCTTTTTTATGATTTGTTTTCAACAATGGTGTCCTCCTTGGTCGTCTCCCATGTAGTCCACTTTGGCTCAAACAACGACGGATGGTGCGATCTGACACTGATGTTCCTTGAGCATGAAGTTCACCTTGGATCTCTTTAGAAGTCTTTCTGGGCTCTTTTGTTACCATTCGGATTATCCGTCTCTTTGATTTGTCATCGATTTTCCTCCTGCGGCCACGTCCAGGGAGGTTGGCTACAGTCCCATGGATCTTAAATTTCAGAATAATATGTGCAACTGTAGTCACAGGAACATCTAGCTGCTTGGAAATGGTCTTATAGCCTTTACCTTTAACATGCTTGTCTATAATTTTCTTTCGAATCTCCTGAGACTACTCTTTCCTTCGCTTCCTCTGGTCCATGTTGAGTGTGGTACATACCATGTCACCAAACAACACAGTGACTACCTGGAGCCCTATATATAGGCCCACTGACTGATTACAAGATTGTAGACACCTGTGCTGCTAATTAGTGGACACACCTTGAATTAACATGTCCCTTTGGTCACATTATTTTCAGTATTTTTTAGGGGTACCATCATTTTTGTCCAGGCCTGTACCTGCAGAGAATTTATTTTTTTTAATAATTCTGTTGAAGCATGGTTGAAAAGCAATGTCTGACTTTCATTGGTTAACATTCATAGGATTTTTTAAATATATTACTTTTGTCAGATTAAAATTATTTATTTGACCATTGTGAGTTTTTGTTTCATTGACCAAAGGGTACCAACAATTTTGTCCACGTGTGTATATATATATATATATATATATATATATATATATACACACACTGAATAATTACTCAATGTGGCATGGTAACATAGAGGTTAGCACAGTGACCTCACACCTCCAGGGTTGAGGGGGCAATTCCCGCCTCGGGAATATGAGTTTGCATATTCTTTGTGGACTTGGTGGGTTTCCTCGGGGTGCTCTGGTTTCCTTCCATAGTCCAACGATATGCTGATTAAGATAATTGCCATTTCCCTATTGCCCGTACTGTGTGAGTGAGTTTGTGAGTATGCGCATGCTTCTGTGTCCTCCAGTGTATCATCACCCATCCAGGGATCCCCTGGGATACACTATAGGCCTCCAGTGACTCTGAACAGGATAAGCAGTATAGAGAATGATTAGAGTATGATTAATTACTCTCAATTGTACCACAACAGAATGGTATGAGTCACTATTTGAACTTGCCAATGGATCTGTTCCACGATGTGGACATGAGCAATCTGACTGATGGTGGCTAAGCTTTAGCCCTTTGATCCTAAGCATAAGGCATGGTGGCTGACGAGAAAGACTGGTCGTCTCTCACCATCCGTCATTGAGCTAAATGTGTTAGGAACTGATATCACTAAGAGCCAAGAGGAACAGAATAAGTGTGATCAATCCAGTCTGCTCTGAACATGGTCCAGCCTTCTGTCCGGCACACAGACACATGGTACACAGTAACCCTGCATTTGTATGAAATAGACTAAACTAAGATGTTTTAGCCACTTCAGCACAGTTTGACACAACAGCCGTTTGAGACACTAATACTGAACCATTTATGAATCTCAGTTTTATTTATTTATTTATTTATTTTTATTTTAGGAGTACATATTAGGGGTCAATTAAGGTCATGTTATTTGTTTAATCAAGCTCATGTAAGAGATGCTAGTTAATCACTTATTCACCTTACATTAGCGTTATCAGTGGCATGTGTCTAGACCGATCATAACACTAACACATTAAACACATAAAACATTGATAATCAAATATATATATATATATATATATATATATATATATATATATATATATATATATATATATATATACACATACAGGGTGGGCCATTTATATGGATACACCTTAATAAAATGGGAATGGTTGGTGATATTAACGTCCTGTTTGTGGCACATTAGTATATGTGAGGGGGCAAACTTTTCAAGATGGGTGGTGACCATGGTGGCCATTTGGAAGTCGGCCATCTTGGATCCAACTTTTGTTTTTTCAATAGGAAGAGGGTCATGTGACACATCAAACTTATTGGGAATTTCACAAGAAAAACAATGGTGGTTTTAACGTAACTTTATTATTTCATGAGTTATTTACAAGTTTCTGACCACTTGTAAAATGTGTTCAATGTGCTGCCCATTGTGATGGATTGTCAATGCAACCCTCTTCTCCCACTCTTCACACACTGATAGCAACACCGCAGGAGAAATGCCAGTTTCCATAGTTTCAGGTGCTGCACATCTCGTATCTTCACACCATAGACAATTGCCTTCAGATGACCCCAAACTACTGAAAAATACGAATGCTGGTGATGATACATGATGTAACACTCAGTGCATCACAGCTTGCTATGTATGGGGCTTAGCAGGCAAAAAGTTCAAGGTTGTTAATTTGCCCTCAAAATTCTTAACCTGATTGAGCATCCATGGGATGTGCTGGACAACATGTCTGATCCATGGAGGCCCCATCTTGCATCTTACAGCACTTAAAAAATCTCTTGTTAATGTCACAGCCACAAACCACAGCCTTGAGGGGTTAGCGCTGGGTTAGAGCTGTGTTGGTGAGAGAATGTTAATTGTTTTAATATGATGGCTGTTCAGGGTAAATAAGAAAGTACACACAGTCTCCCTCTCTTCTCCTGTACAATGTCGCATAAGGTCTGAAGCCTATACCAGGGTACTTGGGGCAGTAAGCATGTTACCCCATGCATGGAGTGCCAATCCATCGCAGAGTGCAACTATGCACACAATATGGACAATCTGGAAATACCA
Organism: Clarias fuscus; assembly: GCA_030347435.1. Classification (NCBI taxonomy): domain Eukaryota; kingdom Metazoa; phylum Chordata; class Actinopteri; order Siluriformes; family Clariidae; genus Clarias; species Clarias fuscus. The sequence continues at coordinate 21,376,051 of CM059214.1, read as the reverse complement.
AGTAGCCTAATCTGCATTTTTTTTTGGACTGTGGGAGGAACCCAAAATACCTGGAGGAAACCCACCAAGTAAAGGGAGAGTATGCTAACTCCACTCACACAGACCAAAGGTATAACTCAAACCCGTGACCTTGGTGGTACAAGGCCACAATGTTATGTTAACCACTATGCCACCATTAGAAAGGTTATTGAGGATTAATGGAGCTAAGAACAGTAGTGGCAACAATTGCTTTCAATATTTGGCCATCATCAGATTGGATCATTTATTTTAATCAGGCTAAGTTTATGATGTATCATAATAACCAGTCATGGTGTTTACACAGTCACAATTTACACTGTACTGTTCTGATTTACCATCATCATACAGACTCCTTTTTATCGTGAGCTATAACGGACACTTGGGCAATGGCCTAAATATTTCATTCACAATGCGTGAAAGGATGTTTGCTCTGCTCTGGTATTTGCATAGTTTGTTGCCATCATTTGGAGCGGTGTCGGGTCTGCTCAACTCTCTGTAAGTGTTGTCTTTGTGATTTCTATGTTTTTTTGGGCAGTTCTACAGCACCAAATATTTTTAAAAAATATGTTTGGGGTAGAAGAGCCTCGTTTCACTTTTGCCATGCAGTAAGGCAAAACTCTCTGCCTAACTTATGGAAACAAAAGAAAAATTATTTTGCAATGTATCTTACACATAAGTTTACGCTAAGTTGTACTTCTTTTACCTTCAGCCAAATACACTCCCTGTTTGGTAATCAGAGAGTGAATCACAGATGAGAAATTAATAGATCAGATAAAAATCAAGTTTTGTCTTAAAACAACGTCAGCTCCAAGGTATGAAACATAGAAAAGATATAATTGAAAAAGCGAGATTTGTTCAGACAAAACTTTTCTTTCATTTATTTAAATGACTGGTAGTATACCCCACTAACATCACCATTGTCCATAACTTCTATTATATGGCGTATAAACACTAGGTTTAGTAAAAAGACTATATGGTTATCTTTCCTAATTGATTCATGTAATGACAGCACAGATCTGGTTCCTGCTGTAAAACATGGTAGATGTATCCAACTTGCTTTGGTATCTCTTGCACAGATGATAAACTAAGAAACAGAGACATGCATGACATTCACTGGAAGGATATCATAATGATCAGGGGAATCTGAGTGTGGCAGGGAAAGGGAAATCAAAAAGCTTTTTACAAAGTGATCGGGTTTGCATGGTCGCTCACCACATCAAGCTTTCTCCGTGTAAAGTAATATCCCAGTCGACTCTTTCAAAATGCATTGTTTCAGATAATGACGAGACCAGGATGGAGCAGGGAATCTTTAAATCCCCATCAACTCTGAAATCTGACAGCTTTTCTAAAAATAATCTGTGCTTAAATAGTCAATGTGAGCGCTTTAAAGGTGTTGTATGTCTCCTAGGGCTCTTTTTTAGAATAGAATATAGCATTATTTATTCATGAAGATCAGCTTCATTCTGAATCGATCCATAATATTACCATCATTCGTTGGTCAGTTGCATTAGTGGCATCTGAAAACAGTGTGAAAAATGGTGCAATTGTCAGCAGTATTCTTACATTCAAATGTAAATGCGTATTTATCACCATAATATACAGTAGCACACACTTGCACCTCGCTACATAGTTAATTAGTTCAGTAAATCAATCTCAGTCACTCACTGTTGAATTTGAGATCATTGTTGAGGTCATTGATGTCTGGAGTGTTACATTGCACTGCTAAGTGCTATGTTGTACTACTAATGTTTCTCATTGTGTGCTGTATAAGAGGCAAAGTGATTACATGAATACTTATGATGTAGATTGCTTTTGTAAAGCCTCCATATTGGGGTTTGCACTGATATTCTAGAGCACTATCAGGACAATAGCAAACATGTTTATCTCCCTGTCTCTGTGTTTGTGGCAGACAGTAACAGGGGTGGGGGGTGGTTAGTTATGGGGGAATGGAGAGGGATGTCCTTCACCCTTCACTGTCCTGCTTCTGGTGGCATGGAGACAGAGCTAGTACAGATGAAAGCTATTTCAAACTGAGCTCTATTCTGTGGCCAGCTGCCTGAATGGCTTTGTCTCTGTATCTAAGCTGGAGATTGTACCTACTGTATTACCTAGGATGTCTTGCTTATATAGATCAATTATTGAAAGTAATTCAATGATTTAAAAAAAAATGTAGATTATTTGGTAACTGAACTATAATTTGAACACTATGACATATGGTAGCAAGTAAAAATATTTAAAACATTGTTTTATTTTGTATTCAATTTTATTTATTTTCTATTGATTTTTTCATTATTAAATAGAATTTTTATTAAATCAGTCTTTTCCAGCACATCCCAAAGATGGTCAATATTAGGACATAGGACAGATAGGACTATGAAAATAATTTTAAAGCTTGAGTCTGATAAATCTTACTATTGTTGTCCTGGAATACGCCTGTGGCATCAGGAAAGAAAAAAGAATGATATGATAACCAGGACATTCAGCATATACAGGTAGTCAACTGACTTCACTTCATTGCCACATAGTCTTGCTGAGCCTAGACCAGACCAACTGATGTAACCCTGTACATAACACTGCCTCCAGCAGCTTATACAGAATGCATACTGTAGGTACATTGCTTCATTCACTTCATGTCTTACCTTGATGCTCCCATTGCTTTGGAATTGGTTCAATCTGAACTCATCAGGCCACATAACCTTTTTTTTTTTCCATTTCTCCAAAGTCCAATCTTTAGTGTCCCTAGCAAATTGAAGCTTTTCCCCCAAATAGCCTCTCTAACAAGTAGTGTTCTGTTTAGTCCATGTCCTGTGAGTTCTCACTATACAGTATGCTTCACTTTTGCTCTCAGTTTGTTTTTTGTTTAATGGCACTTCTATATGTGTTTAAGCGATCTCCAATTATGGACATTCATGATGTTTCTGAAACAGTTTATTCTTTTTTAGATCTGTTAAAATAATGAAATTAAATTAGTCTAAAACTGATGTCAGTTATCAGTTAGGGAGATCTTAGTGGGCAGTGCAGTGATATGGTGATTAGCACTGTTGCATTGCACCTCCAGGATCGAGGATTCAAGTCCCACCTTGGGTCTGTGTGTGTGGAGTTTGCATGTTCTCCCCACGCGTGGCGAGTTTCCTCCGGCTCCTCCGGTTTCCTCCCACAGTTATATTCACAGGTGAAGCAGGCTAATTGGCATTTCCAAATTGCCTGGAGTGCTCTGCTATGGACTAGCACCCAGTCCAGCATGTATCCTGCCTAGAGCCCCAAGTCCTCTGGGATAGGCAATATTTGTGCACGTGAATAGATTTAACAATCCTGTCCATGTGTTTTCATTAAAGCCTGTTAAATAAATAAATAAATAAATAAATAAATAAGCAAGTAAGCAAGCAAAGCAACAGACAGTTAATTTGCACTCTGCTGTCATTTTTACTTAATGCTTAGTAGAAATTTCACATATCACTACACACTGAAATTTGCTGATAAGTGACTGAATCAACACATATCTGACAAAATTTTAACTGAGCCATTCAAAAAAAAAAAAAAAAAAAAAACTGCTCAGGCCTCAGCTGAAAAGCTCTTTGATGCATCAGCAAAGATGTACACTGCTGATTCTGTGTCTGTGTGGCTTTGAAGTGTCTGATATGATTTCATCTACAACTGCTCTTTCCTAAATACAAACAGCAAATAAGGCTTTATACAGTCACCGTAATGCCACTAGAGACAAGTGCTATTTATGTCAGAAAAAGGATTCCCACTGCATATTTACACCGAAACAGAACATGGCACATTGATCTTTTCTGTCTAGTTTTTCAGTGTTTAAATTAACATAGTGAAGTTCTTTTGGAATAACCTTTCCCTGCCAGATAACCTCATACAGTTTTTCATATACAGTACCTTGATGGATGTTTTCTGCAGTTTAATGTTTCAGGATCCATTAAAAACCAGCAAGCACAAACAACAGCAATAAACAAGACCTGTTCAGTTACATGTACTTCTGGGCACAAGCACAGCAACTGAAGCTTTCTTTAGGAATAAACATAACAAGTAGATGACAGAGAGGCTGCAATTATTTTGTTCACAAAGAAGCTTCATAACTCAATAAGGACATGACTGTAAATAATTTATTCTCAAGTTTGCAGGAGTGCAGACATAAATCAGCCACCTCACCTATCCTTTTCTCTTATTTATGGTCGCTGTTATTCATAGGCTGTCCTGAGGGGTAATCAATATCCTTGATTTTAATTACATTTTACTGTGAGCTACTCGCTGTTGAACAGCACGTTCATGTTAAAAATGTTAGTTAACGCCATGGTACGTTGAATTATTCCTACATTAGGCAGGGTTTTGACAGAGATAGAGAAACTGAAACTGACAGACGAGGTAGAAATAAACTAAAATGTAGCAAACTTTGCACAAATATTTATGTGCAGTTCATTAATTTAAATGTGCAGTTGAATTCTCAAATCCAATTGGTTGATTTAATATGAATTTAATTTGACAAAGAAAATTCCTTTGAGATGAAATAAGAAATTTATTAAAACTAATAAAAGGAAAGATGAATATTTCAGGCAATAATAATTTGGTCAATATATGTATGAACATTTGTACATGAGGGATGATTTACAGTGTAAAGGAAATATGCAGATGAAGAAGACGAATTAGGATGCAAAATGAAATAAACCCATTCTGAAAGCTTGTGCAAAAGGTGCTACACATTCTTAGAGACTGTAAAGCATATTTTCTGCATGTTTTCTTTGCATCACAAATATTTTGGCAAAATTGTTTGTTCATATGTTGAGCAAAACACTATAGGTCCACAGCATATTAATGGGCATTTAGTATTATTTTGCTTGTCATTATAAATCTCCCCCCCTCAAGAATATATAATCAGCAAAATAGCATGGTTATAGGACACTTTGTGCGTCCGTGGACAATAATTTGCTAGATTAAGTGAATGTACAAAAGCGCCATCTTGACAAATGTTTAAAACCAGGCACAGGAAAGTAAAACAGGAATACTTACTGTAAGATTGTGTTCCTAAAACATACCTTAAGTTGGGCAATAAAGTACTTACAGTATACCTCATTGCCACACAACACTACAGTACCTATATAACCAAAACAAACCAGGTGATTGCCCCCCCAACTCCAACTTAATGGGAGAGTCCCAAAGCAATCACTGCTGGGATCAGCTTCTGCATGTTGGTGGCTATATTTGTTTAGTCTTTTCATATTTGCTCAGAGGAGCTTATTTCAAATGAGATGCTGTCTTGTTTATTGTTTGGATGGTGAAGAAGAGCTTCGATCCCCAAGGCCAGGAGAATTAACATGGAACTGGCTGCCATGCCTGTCTAATCCAGGATTTTACACAGAGAAAGAAAAAGAATGACAGCCAAAGCAAGGGCAAGCCAAAGATAGCATGGAAGTATTGCCACCTTTTTCTTGTTTGATGTAACTGCCATCTGTTTCTGTTTTTCTTACAATTTCTCCAATTACAACAGTGTACTTTTGGTGTCCTTATGCTTTTAGAGGACAAGGTATGCCTTTATACCATATGTTTGGGGGTATATTTATACAGTATACAGTATAATATAGACCCATATATTAAAATAAAAACAAAACACAAGTCTATCTATTGAAGAAATATTATCCATTTTACAGGGGAAAAAAATTATAATTGTGCCCATGTGTCAGTACAACTCACATCCTCTTTTCCTTGTGCAAGACTGTTGGCAGTTATGAAAGTTCATAATGTGATAATTCATGCTGAACAAGTTGTTTTTTGAGACTATTGAGGTGATAATGTCTCTATTAATTCAGAGGTTAGGGCATATGTAGGAGTAGTATATGATGAGCAATAGCAATATTATTGTCAGCCTCACTGTAATGAGACCATCATGCACCAGTGAATTGTAAACTATATACAAGAACTGTTATTTATCTGGTAAATAGTAAATGAATAAAAGGCGTTTTTGATGAATGTAGAATTGTAATCACAGTGATGCTATACTACTTTAAACTAACCTCTATAAAGACATAATAAAGATTTTAATCAATCATGCTTATTTTGCTTATTTCTGCTGAATGCAATGTTTAATCGGAATCATAAGAAAATTAAATCGCAGTCCTATGCAAAGTCTCCTTATGTTAGTCGTTGATCACATACCTAGTTTAACCTTTCATTCTTAGATTATTACAGTCTAAATTTATTTTTATATGACACAATGACATGGTTGCATTGGACATGAAGAATGACACTGGCAAAGAAATGCTACTGCCCAGGGAGATCAGCCAAGCACTATCATCACTGCAAATTATCACAGGAAACAGTTGTTCCTTTTACATGCTGAGAAAAAGAAAAAAAAAGATATGATGGGGCAGTGGGTGGGCATTGTGTTCCTCAGTTCACGCTCTCAAAATTGTTCAGCTCAGTCAGGTTTGGCTAGATGTTAATATACCACTAGGGCCTTGCTGTACAGACAGGGACGTACATGATAGGATTCACCTTGTTGTACCATTCATGAGTACAAAGCCATCTTACATATGCAGAGCCGTATGGCGTAAAAGAGGAAATGCCTCTGAATAGATGGTTAGAAAATGGCTTTTTCAGTATAAATTAATGGACAAGAATGTCTTTTGTGAGCCTGTAAAAGAAGAGGAGAAGACTATTTAAAACTTGTTCACTTTTCACCCAATATCCTTTCTCCTAATTTAGTCATAGCTTCTTCACAATGCAGCTGCAACACTTGGAGAAAAACATTAACAGCCCTATCCTGTGTAACATGAGCTAACAGACACACAGAATTTTCTACCAATTACTCTGAGTGACAGTAAAGAGAAAAACAATTATGCATGTTCAGGCCCTGTGCATTCTATTCATAAAGTATATACGAGGGACATATACGAGTCAAACCAGAATTTCTGATTGTAAAGTATAATAGAACACAGAGTAAAAACTACTCGTCTGAAACGCTGGCCTCCCAAGAACTGGTTTAATGGCCCAAACATGTGAATATGCCTTGGAGCAAGGTCTGGACTGTACAGGGAATGTGACAATAACTCCCAGCCGAATTCCTTTGATGTGAAAGTGTAGACAAATGCATCTCCATCGCAAGTTAGTCATTGATTTTCACCGATAAGGCATTCCGGCCCCATGAACATATGATTTTCACATGAACGACTCCGGCTCCGGGCCACCACGACCAGGATTGTCATTCACACATATACAGTAAAACATTTGCACATTCAAATGTTTTACTGCGGCTAAGGGTCTTATCACTGTACTCTGCTTGAAGTCATCTGCAAAGGTCAATCAGGTATATGCCTTCATTCACAAGAAATTTCACCACGTGTTTCACCTCTAGTATAAAGGGAAACATTTGGTATTGGCACTAGAAGTGCCAGATAATAATATAAATATCACCTTCACCATGATCATACTTGACAGAATTTTGAGTGATTTTCTCATTATTATACTTTTACAACTGTGATCATAAAATTATGTTTTGTGCGCGCAAATGCTAGAATTAAACCCGTAAAATGTACTACCTGCTCTGTAATTGTGTTTTTTCCCCACACAGTCATTATTCAAAGTGATTTTGACTCCTAGTAAATTACACTGGAGATCTCAAATTATATCTGGTTTGTATTGACACTGCCTTGTTGTTTTAATTTCTTCATGGCAGAGCAGCCTATTGTATCCTTAGTAAATCAGGTTAAATCAATTTGTACTGTGTATTTGATTTTTACAAACTTAATGTAAACCATAATGTCATATACAGTGCCATGAAAAACTTACATTTTATGTATGTCTTTTTAACATACATAACAAATTAGACCATGAGCACCGCATTTAGGCTTAAATCAGCAGAAGACCAAGATGAATAAATATGTACACACACTAAATAAAATAAAACAAGTTTTTTTGTTGTTTGTTTGTTTGTTTGTTTTCATTTATAAAGGCTGACATGAAGACATCTATGATGTGTAATGAAAAAAATGCAGTATATTCCTGTAGTTAAACAGTGTCTTGAATTTCTTGCATTTAACAAAAATGGGCCAGATAGCATCTTTAGCAACCAAACCATATTGTCATTATTGGTAACGTGGATGTGGTACTGTGGCTGAGAACTCTCTCCTGAAATGTCCTGTCTTACAACATAATGCTAACATTCCATCCTTCTAGGAACCTCTGTAGTCCAACTAGGGACAGTAGAGGCCAATGCTGACCATTGACCATTATATTTATTCCCATCCCACCATGGTAGGACCTCTAGTCAACATTCAGAATAATCTGCAATTTTTTCGACAGTGGGAGGAAACCGGAGAACCAGGAGGAAACCAACCAAGCATGAGGAGAACATGCAAACTCCATGCACACAGACCTGACACAGGAATCAATCTCAGAACCTGGAATCAATCTCAGATGGCTAACCACTAAGCCATCGTGCTGCCACCGCTAACACTGCAATGCTGAAACTAGATTTTTAGCTTGCTGATGGCAAACACATAGCTTTCTTGACACCTGAAGTGTAATTTTGTTTATAAGACCAGAAGGGGTTAGGGAAAATAGCCTTTAACCCTTTGCAATGGAAGTTTGCTAGTATGCTATAGAAAGTAAACCCTAGCGTTTACAACTATTGCAACTATGCCTATGTCTATCAAGTCAAGTCAAGTCAAGTAAGTCAAGTAGGCTTTTATTGTCATTTCAACCATATACAGTTCAGTACACAGTGAAACGAAACAACGTTCCTCCAGGACCAAGGTGCTACATACATGCAACGACATAAATTAACAACACAACATAAATTTAACAACGCATATTTTTACATTTTTAAGTTAACCTAAAAAACTATCAATTTCTATACAAAAAAAGAGACAACAAAGACAGCAGACAACAGACAACAAAGTGCACGTGCAAATGTGCAAACGAAGAGCTACATGACAACACAACAACGCAACACGTTACAGTTAAGAAATACCTTTTTAGTGATAAGGTATGGGTTGAGGTAGTGGAGAGAGCAGCAAGTAAACAATTTACATTGTGTTCAAAAATATTGTGTGCAAATCGCAAAGTGAAATAAAATATTGTGCAAATATTGCAAAGAGCAGTTCAGATAGGTAGGTATGAACAAATTAAGGTGGTTGTAAGTCAGTGTGATTGTGCATATGTGTGTTTATCAGTTCAGTCCCGATGTTATTTAGTTCGTCTGTTTTAGTGATTTGTGTGTGTGTGTGTGTGAGTGTGTGTGTGTGCGTGTGTGCGTGTGTGCGTGTGTGTGTGTGTGTGTGTGTGTGCGCGTGTGTGTTTATCAGTCCAGTCTCTTGATGTTGAGGAGACGGATGGCTTGTGGGTAAAAACTGTTACATAGTCTGGATGTGAGTGCCCGAATGTTTCGGTACCTTTTTCCAGATGGCAGGAGAGTGAAGAGTGTGTGTGATGGATGTGTTCGGTCAGCCACAATGCTGGTGGCTTTGCGGATGGATCGTGTGGTGTAGATGTCTTCGATAGAGGGGAGAGAGACCCCGATGATCTTCTCAGCTGTCCTCACTATCCGCTGTAGGGACTTGCGGTCTGATATGGAACAATTCCCAAACCAGACAGTGATGCAGCTGCTCAGGATGCTCTCAATGGTTCCTCTATAGAAGGTGGTGAGGATCGGTGGTGGAAGCTGTGCCTTTTCTCAGCCTTCTCAGGAAGAAAAGATGTTGTTGGGCTTTCTTATGCAGAGAGCTGGTGTTGAGGGACCAGGTGAGGTTCTCCTCCAGGTGGACACCCAGGAATTTCGTGCTCTTAACGATCTCCACAGAAGAGCCGTCGATGCTGAGCGAAGAGTGATCGCTCCGTGTCCTCCTGAAGTCAACAATCATCTCTTTTGTCTTATCGACGTTCAGAGACAGGTTGTTGTCTGTACACCAGTCCGTTAGCCTCTGCACTTCCTCTCTGTACGCCGACTCGTTGTGTGTCGCTACACAATCATGAGTCACCAGTGTGAACAGCAGGGGACTGAGCACGCAGCCCTGGGGGGTCCGAGTGCTCAGTGTGGTGGTGCTGGAGGTATAGTTCCCGATCCGCACTGCCTGAGGTCTTTTGGTCAGGAAGTCCAGGATCCAGTTACAGAGGGAGGTGTTCAGTCCCAACAGGCTCAGCTTCCCGATCAGTTGTTGGGGGATGATTGTATTGAATGCTGAACTGAAATCTATGTACAGCATTCTGACGTAAGTGTCCTTCTTGTCCAGGTGTGTCAGTGCCAGGTGGAGTGTGGTGGAGATGGCGTCGTCGGTCGAACGGTTTGCACGATACGCAAACTGCAGGGGGTCCAGTGAGGGAGGCAGCAGGGTCTTGATATGTCTCATGATGAGCCGCTCGAAGCACTTCATGATGATGGGTGTGAGTGCAACAGGGCGGTAGTCATTGAGACAGGACACAGAAGACTTCTTCGGCACGGGGACGATGGTGGAGGACTTGAAGCATGTGGGAACGACGGCGCTGCTCAGAGAGATGTTGAAGATGTCGGTGAGAACATCTGCCAGCTGTTCTGCACATTCTCTGAGCAATGGGGTACATTCATCTAGCACATGGGGTACAATTTGTCTTCACATTTTGGGTTAATGTATATGTATGAGAAAATTAGTTCTCATGTTTTGGCTAATTTGTGCACATAACATACTTATGACTCAGGACATGAAGGAGAATGTCAGACAGGACCACTTTTTTTATGATTCATTTATTAATGATTTTTAGTTTCCACAAATTTTTTCCATTTTTCTTTCAGGACATGAAGGAACTTGTATGCACATATCATGTGGATCTGATGTTGAGAGAGAGCACATTTTATTTCTTTCTTTCACTCAGTTTGAGTATTAGTAAAGCACAATTTACTTATCACTCATTGTATGTATGCACACAGTTTAAATGGTTTGTGTGCAGGTTCTTCTAATTCATTCGCAAAAATTTACGAGATTCCTAATGCTAAACTATAATCATTATAGAATTCTACATGGGATGGATGTGTGATCGAAGCCCCACAGGAGTACTCCTTTATGAGCATTAGGTTTGTAAATTTAATGAATAAATAGCTATAAATAATTAGCTGTGAAGACGGTTTGTTAGAATTTAAATATTGGTGTCCTTTCGTTTCAACAGAAAATGTCTAAACTGCATTCCCCAGTCCATGTTTGCTTATGGTATGCTGTTCATTCTATTTCGTTGCTGTAAATATGACAGTTTACATTGACTTCCTGTTCATTATTTCCTCTGTGGTCTTTTTAAGCCATGCCCTGGTGCTGCCCTTTGTGTTATGGTTGTATGGTTGAGTATTAAACCAGGAAGACATCTATCTCCTCTCAGTGCAAACACGTGGGCTCCGTTGACCTCCGTAGACGCTCACTGAGCTTCTCATCTCTCAAGGTGGGACCTCTGCTCTTTTATTACACAGCACCCCCACTAGCCTTTGTACACACACCTTCAACCCCAATCCTCCATACTGATTCTTTTTCTCATCTCCTTTCCTGCTTATTCACCTGTAAAAACCCTGTAGATTGCTCTTGTTCATTCTGTTTTCTCTGCAAGTCTTGAGCAGTGGAGTTAAAATGGAAGCATCTTTTCCACCACAGAGTCAGAAATGACAGGTGCATTCACAGTGCCATCTACACAACCTACACTCAACCTTCTTTGACCAACCTTCTCCTCTTTGTGTTTATTAGCCTAACAAAACACTCCTTGGTTGTGTAATTTCTTTTAAACTATTTTTACCACTTAGGGAACTAAGAAAAATGCTAAACCATTGATTTTCCATGGCCATGCCCTTTCCCCGGTAATGTACCCCCTAGAGAAATGATAATGTATACTTATTTAAGAGCGGTATTTTGTCTTGCCTTAACTGCTCCTGCCCTTAGCTATCTTAAGAATAGTGACATGAAATTGATGTACTCTATCTCTGCTCGACTTCAAATGATCAACATGATCTACGTCCAGTACAGCAGCCCAATTTACGTCACTGCATTTACACCACCATTTCTCCTCATAATGAAATCCTCAGGCACTCCTATTATTTCAGTCTCTCTCCATATCAAGAGGCTTCGCTTTGTTTAATTGCCTGAAGGTCAGTGATAGTGTTGTAGGAACTTACCTGAAACCAGATTCAGTGACATTGGGTCCAAGGCTCACTTTTTCATAGCTTTCATTTTTGTTTGTCAATAACTCTAAATCATTTTGTATGCATCTCACAGTTCACTTAACTAAGCTGTATTTAGACACTAAGTACAGCTGAGAATCCAAGTCACTCTATTGGTGCGTCTGTTGATTTTTATGCATATACAGTGTATTTCAGTATAGTCTCTAAAATATACAGTATGTTTATACTGTACATACACACACACACACACACACACACACACACTGCTCAGCCATATCAATACAACCACTGACATGCAACATGAATAACATTGATTATCTTCTTACTTTACATAGGCACCTGTCAGTGTGTGGGTTATATAAGCCACAAAGAAAGCAGTCAGCTCTCAAAATGTACTGGATGCAGACAAATGAGCAAGTATAAGGAGTAAAGGCTAGTCTGTCTGGTTTGACCTACAGTACAGAAGAGCTTTTGCCATTATACTTACCTGTATCACACATTGATAAAAAAGGTTCATGCTGGCTATGATAGAAAGGTGACAAAACAGAAAGCGCATTGCAGCTTGCTGTTGACTGATCAGACCCAAGACCGAGGTCTTCTGCTGAAAGCACCTAAATGGTCATGTGAGCATCAGAATTGAAACATGTCACAATGGAAGAAGGTGGTCGGGTTTGAATGTTTTGTTTCACGTAATGTGATTGGACAAGGGCGAGTGGCCTACCTGGGGAAGAGATGTCACCTAGATGGACTATGAGAAGAAAGCAAGCTAGCAGAGGTAGCATGTTGCTCTGGGCAATGTTCCCCTTTGGATAATGGCATTCACGTGGGTGTAACTTTTGACATATACCACCTAAACAATATTTGACATTGATATATACCACCTAAACAATATTGCAAACCAAGCACACCTTTTCATTAAAAGTGTATTTGCTAATTACAGTGGGATTTTTCAGCAAGGTGTGTGTGTGTGCATGTGTGTGTGTGCATGTGTGTGTGTGCGTGTGTGTGTGTGTGCGTGTGTGTGTGCGTGTGTGTGTGTGTGTGTGTGTGTATGCGCGCGAGAGAGGAAGTATAGAAGAAGTATATCATGCCAGCAGGTCTCATTTTCAGGCTCATTTTTCATTCTTAGTTCCAGAGAAATCAATCACTTGAGTGAGGGAGCAGGGCACCTGGACTAGCAGGTGTGTGTCCTATTATTGTTACTGTTAGCTACTGAGGACTTCTTCATCCCCTGACAATGGAAAAATGTCAACTCAAGTCCTCTATGTGATTGCCTATGCTTGCAAGCACATGAGTGAAACTGTCTTTGACAGCGTTCTGAAATTTAAAGTGAAACAATGCCATGTCTTGGCAAAATGTGAGGGTGTTGCTTGAAATCATTTGCATAGTAATTAATTGCATGTTGTCAAAAAAATGGAGCAGGCATGTTGGAAAACAATCAAAATAAATTAGACAAATAAAGACAAAACTATCAGCCAACTGAGACATTTATGACTAAATCCCCAACCTAGAAAAAAGCCTGTTGTTTTGACTTCCAAATCATACAGCAAATGATTAAAAGGTTCTTAATTCATTTGCATAGCGTGACTTTGCAATGCAACAGTTTTGTCATTTAATTATATCCCAATATAATCTGCAATTTAAAATAAGCTTTAAGTAAATTGTGTTTTAGAAGTAGTCTTTCATAGATTATTATCTAACTAAATATCATCTTGCTTGTTTGATGTAATCATAGCATCTTTTATTATCCAGTATCTGCACTGCATCATTTTTTCTTCTGGTGTTAGAACTGTCGATAGGTGCATTTACATGGACTCTAATATTCCATTAATAATCATATTAATTATTCAGAGTAAAAATGCAACATGTCACTTCAGTCAGATCAATCTTGACTGGAATGGAATTTGAATGGGAATGAGAGAGGTGGTGTAAGCCTTTGATAATCCATGCAATAGGTAAATATTAAGCACATAAACGTTTAAGACAAGACTTTCTGTCTTGTCGAATAAACAAATACGTTCCACTCATTAACATGATAACAGGTGATGTGACAAGTTGCCATGTAAATGTCCAGCTTACCAGATTAGCATACATACAGTAGGAACATCTACTGTATGTTTGAAACCTCTGATCAGAATTATTTCATTAATTGAATTGAATAAATAATGTCTATGTAAACCTAACTAATGGTTATGTGTATCTGTAGTCTGGTTGCACTGAGAAAACCTGGAAGAAGAAAAAAACATACAGTAGCAAAGGAAATACGCGATTCCATCGAGCTTGGATGGCCCAGACCCATGATGAAAGTTCAGATGCCAAGGCTGAAGGTGAGCAGCATCCTCCCTCTAGTTTACTTCTCTCCCTGTCTCAGCAGGTTACATGAGATGGCAGCTTTGCCCAGCAGCAGAAAAAGATGTGCAAAGAAATAAAGGGAAAGAATGGCAGTCAGCCTAAGCTGACGTTGTATTGTCTTATTCATGGAAGACTGTTACACTACCACACAGAGAAGAGAGGCGAGCCAAGCAATCTCCTGGTGGTGCCCTAAGGGAAAGTCGACATTGTGATGCCACACATCCTCTTGGTGGTTACCTAAGTGTGAAAAAAAGACCATGGATAAGATCCGAGATCACTTCCACTGGCCGGGGATTGAAATCAAAATGAGGAACTTGTGCCTGTGGTTCCCAAGAGCCCTAAGCCACATTATCGTCCATCTGCTCATTGTCAGAGTGCCAACGTATTGCTATGGACCTGATTGACCACTCCTGAGGTCAGCAAAGGGCTACATCTTGGTCACGGTAGACTATGCCACCGAAACAGTCTCATTCCAGAAAGCCATCTCTAAAAACATTGTGAGAGAGCTGATGCTACTCTTCAGCCATGTACTGTAGGTCTACCAAAAGAGCTTCTCACCAACAAAGGTACTCTGTATACGTCTAAATTAGTGGCAGATATTTGTTGGCTGTTGCAGGTGTTTACCAGATATTTACCTCCATATACCATCCCCAAACTGATAGCTTGGTAGAGTATTTTAATCAGATGCTGCAGATGCTGCAGATGCTGCGGCGAGTGGTGGATGAAAGCAGCTTCAACTGCTCCCATACATCTTCTTTGTTATACTCCTCATTCATCTACAGGCTCCATTCCTTTTGAGCTGTTGGTTGAACAGAGGCTGCTGCTTGATGTGGCAAAGGAAGCCTGGGAGAAACAGCCCACCCTGTTGTGTCTGGTGGTGGAGTATGTTCAGGATATATGAACGACGATTTAAGCAGCCAGATAAGAGAAGAAATGCTGAGCTGTATCATGTTAATTCAATGGATTGAGCCATTGCCACACATTTCAGCTCTGCCAAAGTGGCTAAAATGCATTGAGGTGACATTAAGGAGTCAATCCCCATAGTCTTAGAGCACAAGCCTGATGGTTCCATAAGGCTCTTACTGTATGTATCAACTTCCAGCATCTGAAACAAATTTCGGAGTTTGACATTGTAATGTATTATCATATTGTAAGGTATTAACATCTAATGAGAAGATTCATGTGACCTGAGAACAGCTCCCTCACTGTGCCTCCTGACTCCTTATGTATTAACACCTTCTATGGCCTGTATCCAGATGAATATACACCTGGCTTTTGTCTGCTAGAATACTTTTGTTTAACCAGGAGAATGCAAATGGATTTCCTATCACCTGTCTGTCTCCAGGTGTTAATGAGAGGTTCTGTTGATGTTTGGCATACAGCACCTAACCAAGATGAGATGTTAATTGCAGAGAATAAACAGAGATCTTTAGACATCATTTCTGCGCATGTGTGTGTGTTTGTGTGTGTTTGTCTTTCCCGTTCCGGTCTCACCGGTAAGTCTATCAAGGTATGGCGGACACAACAAGCAATAACTCTTCTTCTCTTAATTAAGCTTATTTCAGACACTCTTCTTATTTTTAAACCTAACACACATGTACCCACTGCCCCGAGTGGATGACCTTTTCAAGCAGCTGGGGAAAGCATGTGTCATCACCATGCTGGATCTGACAAAGAGGTACTTGCAATCAAACAAAGCTAAAGAAAAGACTGCCTTTAGCACAGAGCAAGGTCACTGGCAGTATAGGGTCCTCCCCTTTGGGATACACGGCACCCCAGCCACCTTCCAGCAGCTCATAGACATCATACCATGCCATCACAGAAACAGGTATATGCCTTTTTGGGGACTATTAAGCTGTTATTGGTGCTCTGTGTCGAACTTCTCCTCTATGGCCCTCTTGACCCTGGTCAGGGACGGACAGCCTAAAAAGGTGCAATGGACAGTGGAGAGACATTTCAGACTGAAAAGACACCTCCCCAGCTCTACAACCTTGATTTCGACCATCCGTCCATGGTATACATGGAACCAAACTCAGAGACATCCTTTCTCAGGAGTATGTTGGAGAAGTACAGCCGGTCCTGTATGTAAGAAGGAAACTAACATCAGCAGAATAAAAATATGCTACTATTGAACAAGAGGCCCTTGCCTTTATGTGGGCTGTAGAGGAGCTGAAATATTATTTGACAGGACAGCTCTTTACCTTAGTCACCGACCACACTCCCCTGCAGTGGTTGGCCCCTTAATTTACCTTGGCTTGCAGTGAATTATTATTCACCGTTCTGTTGTTATTAGTACCCTATAAAAGGACCCATGAAGGCCAGTCCAGTAAATAATACGGGATGCATGACTCATGGATCTACTCCTCAAAATGGTGCTTATCTTCCTCATCTTCAAACTTGGCCAATCTGGCCTGCGACCCAACCTCAATTGCTTGCTACTAGCATGGAAGATCCATGGAGTGTATTATTTGCACTCGCTCTCCTAATCCTCACTTCGCTGCCCTTCCCTCACCAAGTGATTCACCCCACTTTGTTTAAATAACTCTTCATTCTGCTGTACCCGTGTCTGTGTTCTCGCCTACCCTATTGCAAAACTTTGCATTAGTCTAGAAAGCCAAGCCTCAACTTCACATATTTTTTTTTACTACTTATTCATGTTACACTTTAAACATTGTTATACATACCTGATTTTTAGAAACAAAGAGTTTTAGGGAGTTTTCTCACTGGCAACAATTGTTCCATTCTGTTGCGTTCCCGAGCACGATTTTTCCCTTCTCCTTAATCCCTCAACAGGTTTGTGTGGACATTACAGTATGACATTGGTTCCGATCCCAGGCACCCTTGAGTATTTACATACAGTAACTGGATACAGTAGGTGGCGGTACATACAGCACATAGTTGGTTTGTCTTCCGTCCAAACGGAGAAAGAAGAAGAATCAACCCCTCAGGTCATGAAGTGTGTGAAACATCTGTTAATTTTCTGTGTGGATGTTTTTATTCTTGGGACAAAAACCTCCCAAACACTCTCAGCAACATTCCTACATCTATTGCACAGCTCAGAGGGTGAAATGAGCGTGCGCTGAGCAGATATGGCAGGAGGCACTGAGGAATTATGTTACAACTCTACTTTGTAAGGTGACTGACCAGGTCTTTACAGTGAAATAAAAAAAAGTGCTCATTAAACATTAATTTGTTTGGTCATAGCACATATCGTTATTTATATATTTTAAATATTTACTTTTTTATCACAAAAATAAAGTGTTTATGTACACTGTGAATTAATCATATATGTAGATGTACACAATGAATAAGTAAATACAAGAAATACAGTTAAGTACAATGAAATACAAGAAATCCTACAAATAAATATAATGCATGCTATAATAAAGTTCAACGCATGTCATACATACATACATACATACATATAATATATAATAAATATCTAATCATGTATTTTCTGTTCTCCCCAGTATCATTTGGGTTCAAGAGAGGTTAGGTATGTGATGGCAGCATGTTCTTGTGACCTGGAGAGACCAGGAATGACTGTCAAATTTTCCTATCAAGAAGGCAACATTCGTACAAGATAGTTGCTTGTGCTCTGTTTTTCGCCTTACCTTGTTAAGTGTAGCTTTTCGATTTTAGCTGAGGTGCTGGAACTGTTGAATCTGAAACCTCACCATGCATCCATCAATGCTTTGTGTTTAACATGTTTTGGGTGCAATGTGTTTATATTGTGTTTTTGAAAATAAACGTATACTGTAAAATCCAAGATGATTGTGTGTCTTAATGATTTGGAACATAGACAAAATACTGGTTAAAGAGTGCTAAATGTTTTATTAAAAACGATTCAAGTAAAATATCCTTAAAGTAAGTTTTGTAACAGAAAAGGAGCAGTTAAATACATTAAAATGTGGCGTATTTCTATATTTACTTGAACTTGCATACCAAGAAGGTGTGTGTGTGTTACTGAAATGAAGACAATGGCACCATGAAATTAAACAGGCTGTCCACCATCTGCATCAACGTTCGATTCGATCTCCTGATGGTCCTTTCTCTGCATCTGTAAATTTGAGATTCCATCCAGGCATTAAGAGTCTCCTGCTCTTGTTTTTGCACATCATGTTTTGCCTCTTTCTTTGGTTGTTTGCTGGTCTTGTTCTACTACAGTATCAGAGGTTTCAGTCTGTGTTTCCTCCAGTGTCTGTCTGCAAGAAAGTATAAAAGCAAGAAGCAAGAAATGAACCAAAGGTTGCAACCATAACAGCTTGCACAAATTAAATTCTTCCAACATCCAAATTATGTCACAGCAATCACAGGCAACCTGAAATTGTGTGTGGAGCTTATGTGGAACATCAGCATTTCACTTGTGTCTCACAAGTGTCTCTGAAATGTGTTGGAGTATAAACAGAAAGGTTCTACATAAAATAATGAGTAAAGAGTAAAATAGTGTAACTGTAATAGCTACATAAGCTCAACACTTGGGTTCATCACATTCTACTCTTCTGCATTTTGAACAGGGAAATTATCTGGGGCCTTCCGGGGCCTCACTTCCTCACTTCAGTATTGCATTGCGTGCTGTGTGCTGCTGGAGCTGCAGTTTGTTCGGTTCTGCCCGGCATTGCTCAGTGCTGCTGTACACTTTTATGTGTACTTTCCATTTGTTTTCATCTGCCTAAATTTCGAGCAAACACTGTACTTCAGCATTACTTTACAGAGATTCTTTGGCAGCCACATTTGTTTGTGTATGGAGTCAAATAGTAATTACATCCCTTCCTCTTTTGAGCATGAGTGCGTACACATGCCCCGCCTACCGTGCTTGCGAACGCATGAATCGTTCCCGAGACCACCTCTGCCATCGGTCTAGTTATTGATTCCTAAGGAACGATTGCAGGCTCACAGACAAAAATTAACTGATCCTGGGGCCAAGTGTTCGCAGAAACGGTCCCCGGACCCCAGTGCGAAAACACCCTAAAGCCCCATTGGCCTTGATTCCCAGTTAAATGAACTCTGATTACACTCACCAGCCACTTGTAATTGGAACACATAAATCTGCTCATTCATTAAATTGTTTAATCACTCAATTATGTGCCAGCAGGGCAATGCAGATACAAGTAAACAGCCTCTGTTAATGGTCACATTAAAACATCAGATCTGGATAAATGTGATCTAAATGACTTTGACCATGGCATCTATAGTTGATAAATGGCTGGTTTAAGTATAGTTTAAGTATATCAGGAACTGCTGCTCTCTAAGTGGTTTACACAGAATGGTGTAAAAAACAAAAAACATCCAGTGAGCAGCCATACTGCATATGGAATTGTTTTTTTGTAGATCAAGGACAAATGAGAACTATCTCAAGTTAACAGAAGAACTGGTGACTCTAATAACAACGTGAGGTTGCTACAGCATGCTCCACCAGAAAAAGACATAGATCATAAATCTTAGGTTACAGCAGACACAGGTTCACGTACACAAACACTGACTCCTGAAGAACTGCTGCTTATTGGATTCTTGTACTATTATTATTATTATTAGTAGTAGTAGTAGTAGTAGTAGTGGTGGTATTCACATAATTCTGTGTAACCTACTGTGTATAAAATCCCAGGAGAACAACACCTTCTGTAATATTCAAACCAGATGGTCTACACCAACACCCATACAGTCAAAGTATGAATAATTGTGGATAGTTTTGTCATTGAGTCTATGCCTGTAATTCAAATATAAAAGCCCTGTGAACTTTAAACAACCTTCAGGCTTCAGGTTCTATCCTTGGAAATACTATGTTGATTTATCTTGAGAAAGAATGTATTCTGTTGATTCATTGCTTGCATGTCTGTGATGGCAGATTGGGTTTTCTCATTGCTTATTTTTCTCCTTTCTTTTCTCTGTTTTCCTAAAGAGTGAAAACCCTTGTGACTTCCAGTGAAATTAGATTACAGGGAATATGAGAAACAACACATTATAACCCACACTTGTATGTTTGTACTATAATCCACACTCATAATATAATTTATACTTGGTCTGACCCATAATAGTTTCGGTGGCAAGGCAGCTCAGTGGTTAGCATTGTCGCCTTGCACCGCCAGGTCCTGGGTTCGATTCCCATGTCGGGTCTGTGTGAATGGAGTTTGCATATTCTTCCTCTGCTTGGTGGGTTTCCTTCTGGTTTCTTCCCACATTGCAAAAACATACAGCTTAGGCTAATTGGCGTTACCAAATTGCCCATAGTGTGTGAATGTTAACCGGAGGTCCTATCACATTCATACAAATGGGAACAAATATAATGGGCTCCATAGTCCCTAGTTGGACTACAGAAGTTCCTGGATGGATAAGTAATACAGTACTTTTACTGTATGAATGATAATGTTTTAATTTAAATATTGCTGATTGTATACAGTAAATACCCCTAAAAACATTAATGCACATTTATTTTGGCTAAAGAGTTTACAATTCTCTATTCTCTCTCTCTCTCTCTCTCTCTCTCTCTCTCTCTCTCTCTCTCTCTCTCTCTCTCTCTCATTATCTGGAAGATTATTGCAGTGTAGGCTATTGTTAAAAGTTTAACGAAAAGGAAAAAAATGCAGGTATTGCTGTTTATAGATCACAGTCTGAGATTGCAATTTGATATGCTCGTGTGAGGTGCAATGCATGAAAATTACAAAAGCAAAAAAAAAATGGCCTGGCTCATCTACTGTGGATAATCTATTTCTACCAATCATAAAGGTTTATGAATTGAGACTCAGTTGATTTGGCATGACCTGAAGTTCATTAAAACTGACATTGACTCCCTCTCCCTCTCTCTCTCTTTCAATCTATCTATCTGTGTGTGTGTGTGTGTGTGTGTGTGTGTGTGTGTGTGTGTGTGTGTGTGTGTGTGTGTGTGTGTGTGTGTGTGTGTGTGTGTGTTTGAGTGTTTGTGTGTGTGTGTGTGTGTGTGTGTGTGTGTGTGTGTGTGTGTGTGTGTGTGTGTGTTTATGTGTGTGTGTGTGTGAGAGAGAGAGAGAGAGAGAGAGAGAGAGAGTAGGAGAGAGATAGAGAGTGAGATCTGGCTCTTCACAGTCTTTGCTCTGGGCTCTTCTTGCTGTGAATTTGATTAAAAAGAGACTGAACCGCTGAACTGGAGTAGTAAGGAATAAAGTCAGCCAAATTCTGTCGACATAATGCTAATATAAATCCCTTTTCGCTCCTCTTGAACTCCCCCAGGCTTGTAGTACTTAGCAATGTTGCAGCGAAAGCGTTTGGTTGAAATAGTTCTGTGGTGCTTATGCTAAGAGGGACATCACAATTACTGTAGTAGGATAGTGTCGGCCTTTGTTCACATCCTCTCTATAGTTTTTCACACATCTGATGCGCAATTAGGCTCAGGGACCCCTTGCTGGAGAGTCCACTAAATCAGGAGAAAGAGGCGCTCACTTCCTATAAAGAGGCCACTTAGATCAGCTTTACCTACAGTACAGATCACATTTGGGTTGCATATTCCCTTCTTTGGGAACGCACGTCCTTGGGTTTACAGAAATCCACATGGCCCAATGCACCATACAAATGGAATTTTTGCAAAAAAAGGTGGCTTTTTGAATGTTTCTTGAATGTTGAATTACACTTTTAAGCAAAACAGAAAGACAAAAACACTCATTTCTCTTTCTTTCCGAATGGTACACAGTGTGCTTCTTTAATGTCTTTCATTCCGGAAATCTAATTTCCATCTATGGTTAGTTGAACATTGCATCTCATCTATCATGAGAAATCACACTGACAGCTGTCCATATTTCATGTGACAAGTGTTCCAGTTCTGCACAGGTGCAAGCAGCACTTTAAATTCCTCACTCATTCAGCTTGGTTAGTGCTGGATTTAACATTTTATTATCTGCATTTTTTTTGCTTTGTTTCAACTCTCTGAATGTGGGGACTCCTTGAAGAGAATTAGAATAAATTTAAACGGGATTCAGTACAGTTCAATTCAACTTGTGTCACACTTTAACAATACACAATGTCACAAACCAGCTTAACAGAAATCCAAATGTAAATTTAGATCCTTAGAGGCAAAAGGCAACACTGGCAAGAAAGAAAAAAAAAAGTCTCAGAGACGGCAGGAAACCTTGAAAGGAGCCAGACTCAAAAGGGAACCCATCCTCTTTTGGGACAGTAGGATTCTAAATCATTACAGAACAATATACACTTATAGACATTAAACTCAAACAGTAAAAAACGTGAGGAACATTCTGAAAGGATGTTCGATACGGTCATATGATAAATTAGAGTCCTGGGATGCACACAGAAGACACACCCCACACACACACACACACGCACAGAGTGAGAGAGAAAGAGAGAGACACTCACACACATACAGAGAAAACAAATTGTCCTTGCTGAGATAAGGCTGACAGGAGATCATCACTTTAGCAGGTCTCTTTAGAGGTCTGATTATTGACTAATTAGAATAACTGCAATTATCAATATCTGTCCCCACAAAGCTAGACATCCCCGCGTTCCTCTAATTCTCACAATTAAGTGTAATTAGCTGAATTATAAAATGCTGCTTTTTACATTTAAATGGCTTCTGTGGTTCTCTGTTTGAAAGGAGAGTTCTCATTATACACCCGCTGTTGTTTGTTCGGAGCAGCTGTATGTCTATACTGACTGAAGTACGTTAAATCCTGAATCCTGAATTAGCTTTTTATCACAAGATAGCCAAGGATAATGTATAATTAATTGCCCATTTTACCTGTTCGCTATTCAAGGTTTCATTGAAAAGTTTAATATTTATGCTTGAATCTGGACAGCGAAGTAACACATTCCAATTCAGTCTATTTTTAATCATTTTAAATTTTCCATTCGTTTTTAGACAGCTAAAACTAGTGAGAGTGATTAAAAGTCAAACCTTAAAATCTTCAGAATGATTAATAAATCTTCTAGATTTAAATGCTTGGTTTCTGCAGGGCAATTCATGTTAGGCACAGAGCCCAGATCTCTCCGCAGGAATATGATGTCACTTGGTGTCTTTTCTCCCAAATAAATATATTTAATTGTAAATGATGAGGATGATGACATTTGGAGCTGCCTATCTCTCTGGCTGTGAGGAGCCGCAGAGCCAGCTCCAACATTGTGCCTGGAACCTCTGCCAAAAATGTGATGGCCGCCTCATTTATCAAACGTGACGGAGATAAATTTCACAGCAGAGAGTCTGGTGTCCTGGCGAGAAGAGCTGACAGCATCAGTGACATTAAATTATTTCATGAAATAATTAGGCTTGTGTGTAGGTAAAGATGCCAAGCTCTTTCCCAGCTGTGGAGAGGGCACAGATACTCCTCTCAACCAAAAGTTCAACTTTGTCAGGTGTTTAGAAATATGTACATACTCACACACATACTCACACACACACACACACACTTGTTTACAACATATATACAGTTATAATTTAAAAAGAAAAAAGGGAAAACATATACATAGATCATTCATAACATTAAAAACATTACAACCATCTAGGATTTGGATACTTCTTGTGGCAGGGTGACTCTGGCCCCTCTGGTTATGGTTCCACAGGGCCTTGGGCAGTGTGAGTGGTGTCTGCTAACAGGACATTGGCAGTAGATTCTTGGGTGCTATGGGTTGCAGGGTTGTTCTCCTTTGGAGTGAACTTTTTTGTCCGGTGCATTGCATGGGTGCTCAGTTGGTTATGGAGAGCTGACTCTTTGCCTGCTGGGCCTCGAGCATGGCAGGCTGTGGTGCACTGGAATTTCTGATGCCTTTGCATTGTGGCCAGCATAGTTTTTGTATGTGATTTTTGCTGCATTGTTTTTTTTTGGTGGGGATTGGACCAGGCAGGATGGCCTTTGGTCCCTGAGGACATGGGTGATCCTTGGGTGTCCTTGATTCTATTTTCTAGTATACTGTATAATTGATTACCAATGTTAATGTGTTAATGTTATGTAGTGTTAATGTTATGGCTCATCAGTGTATATAAACATGTAATATATATGTGTATATGAAATTTGGGCATGAATTGGTCTTTATTATAATAAAAGTTGTGTTTTTATGTTGTGCTTAAAACATTTTTATTTTTAAAATATTCTAGGTTCTGGGTTTTTTTTCATTCTAGTTTATCGATTTTCAAAAACAAACAAAATGTCCTAAAATAAATATTTACATCATTTTTTTTTTGTTTAAAAAGCAGTAGTCACACTGTCTGTGTCATACTGGCTGTGTTCATGGTTCATGGGCTTTTGAAATCTATTGCCTTTAGAGTGTGACTGAGCTCCATGCACACCTAAATGTTTCAACAAATTAGTGTAGGATACAGTATGATGACATTGTTACTGCAGTAGCATTTGCCACAGATTGTGTTTGTTTACAATAAGGTATTTCCAATTAGATCCAAACTAAACTTATTGGTTGTTAATAACTTTAGCAGAATATACAGTAGCTTAGTGTAAAAAATATCTTTATGATCAGAACAGCATTTACTTAAAAATTACAAAGATAAAAGGAATGTTTCTTACCTGTGAGAGCTTAAATGCAGAGTGTTCGCCCAGAGTGGTGGGCAAACAACTCTTGTACAGACACCTGTACATCCAGTGCCCCCGTAGCTTTGTCCATACACTGCAGTCATTATAGTATGATTTACTTCACTTGCTAGCTGACCTATTGACTGACTTTACTTCCTGAATTGAATGACTGACTTTCTTTCTATCCGAATGACTTTACGTTCTGACTGACGAACTTTACGTTGACTTGATAACTTTATTGTCTGACTGACTTACTTTCTGATTTACTTTACATTTATGTTTACGGCATTTGGCAGATGCCCTTATCCACTCCTGAACAGTTGTGGGGTAAGGGCCTTGCTCAAGGGCTCCACAGTGGCAACCTGGTTCTGCTGGGGGTTGACCCTGGGACCTTCTAATCACTATTACAACACTTCACTACTTAATTACTTAATGACTTAAAAATTTCTGACTGAGTGATTGACCTAATTTACTTTCTGACTGACTTACAGTTACATGTAAGCTGAGTTCAGCAGCTAAATCACTTCTATGAAAATTGCTTCATACTGTATATTGTTTATACAGAATTTAAAAGGTGAAAGGTCCTGGTCGTTTAAAGGTTTTAGCAAAAAGCATCAAACACAGAGACTTGGTTATAATATAAACAGGCATTATGAAAGGATAGCGCCGGCAGATTGGCAGGATGAATGTTCAGTGAATAGCCTAGGGGAAAGGGTAATTGGAATAAATGAAAGATTTGCATTAAGAAAAGGCAAAGGTGCCGCTTTCCTGCCCAATCGCCTTTTTTTTCCCAACAAAGAGCCTCCTTTCCTATTGAGATTAAATTAAGCTGTTAAGTAGGTTGCTGTGTGTCACTGTTGCTCTAACCTCCTTTGCCCACAAGCTGAGCTTCATGTTTGGTGTGCCTGCAACATGCATTCACCATTTATAGACTAAAGGCCACAGAGAGCTACAGCTAATTAAAAAAAAAAAAAATCTTTCATTTATTGTTGTTAGATGGATTCACAAAGGGCATTGTAATCTCAGAGAGTAGAAACATAGCAAACAGCAAAAAAAAAATATTATGCAAACATGTAATTGTATGTTAGCAATGAAGCATGTGGCAATTATTTGTTAATCAGTGTTATCAAACCAGTTTAGTTAAATTACATTGGCAGCAACGTTCAATACTGTTCAATATAATCATGAAGGTTAATAATTAAATCAACAATTAAGTGTTACAATTAAAGTTACAATAACAATTAAGTCAAGTAACTACTAATGAATGCTGGGTAATTACTTAGTAACTAATAATAAACTAAGTGATATTTAATTATAACCTATGCAATAATTACATAAATGAAGCCTATTTGCAATTTATTATACAATGCCTCGGTTAGTGTTTAAAGATTGATTTTGCAATGATTCCAAGAAATAATAATAATAATAATAATAATAATAATAATAATCCTACAGTAATTAGGAGGGCACAGTGTCACTGAACTTATCGCCCAAAACATGACAACTGGTTGGCTCTGAATTAAAACCTCCCATTGGTGTAAACTTGTGTGCATTGGAAATACACTGTGATAGAGTGTTGTCTCATTCAGGGTCTAGGCTATTGTTCTTTGGACAAGCATCAGGACAGTAACCCTGACTAGAATAAAGGGTTTATAGAAGAGAGATGAATGAATGAACAATTCTTTAAAAAATGGCTTGTGCTTCCTTTTGTTCTGGACCACCAGGGTATTTCCATTCAAAAGTAATGGAGTACTAGCAAATCTGTCACCTTGTGACCATGACCCCAGGTAGATAATGTATGGAAAGACCACAATACATCACATTCTTTCCCATTCTCAGTGTATTGAGCAGTTGATGGAGTATGTTAAAAGTCACTCCATATAGCATTTTAATTCTATGATTTCTAATCTTGTTATTGGTATTGCTGTTGTATGAGTTGATGTGCAGCAGCATGGGAAGGGTGTTTTCAAAATTGGTGACTTAATTTAAATGTGTGTGACAGTATGTATATGGAGAATGCTGAGCATATACATTCTAACTAACTTATTGGGTAAGTAAGAGCACAAATAAAGGGCTAAGATATCTTTTTGCACAAAGTCATTCCATATAGCATTATAGCCACTGGCCAAATCTACTAAAGCTATATGCCTGCTGTGATTATTATTGTAACGCCATGCCTCAGAATGAATTCGGAACTCTCAGGATGCCGTTGAATCAGTGGACATAATCAAGGAAATGTGCAAAAGGACATAATGCATTAATTCTGAAAACAACTTACTATAAATATGGCAAGCCAGATGCACTTTGTAAATGTCCACATTTTTAGAGCATCTGTGTAGTATTTCATTCCATAAATGATGATTAAAATAGGATAAATTCTTGTTCACATGCAAACAAAGTCTGTACCTCTGGTCTTCTATATTGTGAATATTCTATATTCTTTTGTACTGAAACATTCTGATTCGTGATATAATTTTGCCTTATGATATTCAAAGCCCCACTTTTGTCATCCATACCGTATTAAGCACTGGGCAAATTTTCCAAACAAACCATAGAAATGTGTAATTTACTGTTGGCTTTGGCTAATTTTCACTCCTACGGTTTGTCTTTTACATCTCAGTTTACATCTCAGTCGTGGAATGTTGGATCTTGCTGAGAGAATGAAACACATAAAGCTAAACTGTACCCTATGGGTGCTAAAGAAGAAAACAATAGAACCTCTATTTCCACCTTACAAAGGCGCCATAGCTAGAGGGTAGACTTGTATTCCTGATTACACAGCACAGCTCCACTTAACCCCACTAGAGACTCCCTGCTTTCCAGGAGATGGGCTTCTGGCAGGGGGCCTCTTTGATTCCAAACACCGCATATGAGCTCCTGTCGGTCCCTGAGGGCCTCTCTGCACGTCCAGTCCCACTGTGCATCACATATGCCCCTCAAAAACCTGAATTATAGCAACAGTCTGCTGATATGAACACTCTCCTCTAGCGTATTCTTGTTTCATTTCACACATACATGGTTTAACCTTGAAGTAGTTCTGTTTTTACAGGATTGCTCTGCTGATTGACTTACTTTTTAAACTTGGCTTTGACATTGCTCCTATTCCTGTTTTGTCCTTTTGTTTGCATGAACAAATGCAGCATGCTCAAAATATGCATGGTTGATACAGTAAGTAGATGAAAAGAAAACATCACATCTATTCAGAAGCAGATAGTAATGTGCTCAAGCTGTTATTTTTCCAGTTTGTCAAGACGGTTTACCTAGACTTACTTTTTTAGTTTCACCTTTTCATCCAGAACTCAATTCCAGCATTTTAAAAGCAATCAGCCAGTAGGTGGTCTGTTTAACTTGCCCACCTGCTAAAGGTCAAGCCTGAGTTAGCCAGAAATAGGCTTCCATGGTACACAAGGTTCAAGACTTTTTCTTGCTCAAGCTTCGATTAGCCTATTCACAGGAGATTAAAATTAAATGGGGACATGGAATAAGGCAGTCATTTACATGTGCTCCTCTGTGCTTTTCTTTTCTTTTCTTTCCAGATTAGTTATATCCTCCTGATCAAAGAAAAATTGCAGACTAAATTACTAAATTATAACTCTGTTATAATCTGTTAATCATCCACTATTTTTTTTCAGATGGGGATATGCAGTCTATTATTTATTTATTTATTTATTACTATGTTTATGCATGATTCTTTTATGCCTAGTATCCATTTCCACTCATCACCATTCATCATCTATACCGCTTTATCCTGTATACAGTGTTGCAGGGGTCCTGAAGCCTGGAGACTTAGGTCAGGCATGAAGGAGTACACCCTGAACATGGTGCCAATCAATCGCAGGGCACACGCTCACATACAAACATTGAAAGTCAATTAGACACAGACCCAAGGCACACAGACTGAAGGCAAGAATCGAAATCGAACCCGGACCCTGGAGGTGCAAGGCGACAGTGAGGCATCCAAGTATTCATTTAAAAAGAAAGAAAGCAAGCGAGCTTTGGACCACTCTATTAGTTGCCTTGGTAAAGATTGCAGAGGTGGCAGGTAACAACGAAGGCTTAGGTTTATTTTCAAGGATCTTGCTGTAATATACTTGGGTATTTTTCATAGCAATGGTAGTAACTAGCAAGCTAAACTACTGAAGCAATGAAAGAAGCCAACAATGCCACCCACAATTTGTTTGACTAATGTCAAATATTATTGCTGGTCCAATATCCAGATTCTTTGTTGAGTATTTGTACTTTTGTATTTAAAGCACAGTTTAGAACTTTAAACTTGAGTAAAAAGATTTATTGGTATTTCTACTGGTAGTGGACTACATTTTTAGGCAAGTGCATGTACTTTTACTTGACTATGGTGTTTGTGCCACCCCTGAAATTTGTATTTACTGTACTGTAGGTATAACCTCCTACCACAACATCATGAGACATCAAGTGTTCTAGAAATCAGTGAATGAGCAGTTGTTTTGCTGTATGTGTCATGAGTTGAGGAATTAGGCAGGAATGTGTTCATTTATCATACATAAATAAAACAGAAGGGCATATAAAGCTATGGCTGAACTTGAAGTGAGTAATACTGTACTGGGAACTCAACACAGCTAAACAGCAATGAAACAAGGAGATTAAACAGGTGCAAGACATCAAACTGAAGAAAATTGGGCACTTAAATATTATAGAACTACTGAGGAAAAAAGAGACACGTGAGAACCATGAATGTGAAGGGTAAGTGAGAAAACAGAACACAGACCTGTCAAAACGAGTTCCGCGAAACAAAACCGGTCCAAAATGCAAATAAACCTCAACAATAAAACATGGCATCCAGACAGTTACCATGACAGTATGTTAATCAAATGTTAGAAATCATCTGGGTTTGAGGAGACACTTTATCCGGGCGTAGACATGCATATTACACTTTTTTCAGTTTTACTCACCTATCTCACTTGGACAAAGCTAATCTCAGAAAAGGGCTTGTATTGTTACAGTACGTATGTTCCCAAATGTATAATCATATTTGTACTTTTACAAAAATCCACTCCCAAATGCCAAGAGTTGTACAACTTAGTATTTTTTTTGTGTGAATGTGTGCATATCACATTCCCATTGTTTTTCACAATGTACCCCATGCACATAATTGCTAATGTTTAACGGAATTTAAAAGCTGATTACCATGCCATTGCTCCTCTGTACATTAATTCTGTAAAAATATTACATTTTCCCCCCTCTTGACAGGACTAATTGTCAGGTGCATTAATTGGAGTGTATTTATTCAAAGAAAAATCTACACACATATAATTTTGCAGCTAATACAAATGAAAAAAAAAAAAAGCAAATTATATGAATAAATAGCAGTTACTTAGACAATCAATATGTTATGTTCTTTCAGTGGAATTGAATTGAATATTTGAATATAATTTTCTCTCCCTTTGTCTGGTAATCATCAGACCTTTATCTAGAAAATGTCAACATTCCACCACGTAAAGGGTTTCCCTTAGATATTCCGGGAGGACGTGGACAGATGCAGAAGGTGTGCAGTGAGATTAGCTCCTCTGTTAATTCCAGACATTGTGTGCTGAATGTGACACAAGAGGAAGGAAATAGAAAGAGAACTCTATGAATCTCAGCCTACAAAATCCTGTCAATGTCAATGTCATCATCCCCATGTGGCCTCCGAACTAACTAGGTTACCTTTGATCACTGACTCTGCATTCTTTTTGTCTTCCTTTTCTCTCATTTCTTACATATAATCACCAGGTTGTCTAATAAAAACAGACACTCCACCCATCCCATCTCCCATGAATGCCTCCACTGAGCCCCTTAGCAATGCGCTCAGACACTTAGGGTACAGGAAGTTCATCTTATCTTTACGTTCCATTGTCATTATTTTTTATCTGCATCAAATTAGAGTTGAGCAACATTTCACAATAGGCTTTTGTCTATGAATATAGATTGAGCTGAGACCAAGAAATAGTCCTAAGGGGGTATTCGCTCAAATAGGATATGAAAGCTCTTGTTATCAGTGCTACAGTGTTTTCCCAGATAAGAAGCTAGACTGCTGCAGGGCTGATGTAAAAAGGTTAGTGCTATACTGTATAGACTTGATGTGTGGTATAAGCGTGCTATTCATCAATGCTTGGTGATGTGGTCAAATGAACAGGAATAATTTGATAAATTGTGCGTGCGTGTGTGTGTGTGTGTGTGTGTGTGTGTGTGTGTGTGTGTGTGTGTGTGTGTGTGTATGTGTGTGTGTGTGTGTGTGTGTGTGTGTGTGTGTGTGTGTGTGCGCGTGTGTGTGTGTGTGTGTGTGTGTGTGTGTGTCCCTTCTGGTACTCTAAATAATAAAAATATCCCTAAACTGAATAAGTCATAACATTACTTTTTGTCCTGGTTTTCCTCCTGGTCTCTGTGACTCTTCTGTAATTGCCTTGTCAGTATTTGTGATTCTCCATAAACTACTGGCTGGTAGATGGCTTTTTGTATGCCCTGCCCTGGAAACAGATGTCTGAGTCAGTGGCCTCCATTAGGCTGGCTAGCACATGGGGATAACTCATTCCACTAGACCAGCCTCCGGACACCAAGTCCTCACATCTGTTAAAAGAGAAAGAGTGAGACAGACGGCAGGAACAAGAGTAAGAAAGAGGGGGGAAGTTAGGTAGGTATAATGATCTGGCATGTTGCCACGTTGCTCCTTTATTACTTACTTACTTTGACAAATCCTCTGCGGTGACATCATTAAATTTCATTTCGATCATTATTTCCTTACAAAATGTAGCCGTTATCTTTTTTATTATTGTTTTTTTTTACATCTATATATTTGCTGTAACTGTACATGCATGAAATATTATTCATTTTATCCACTGCTTTCTAAAATGGTGTATTTTAAGAGTGATAAGGATGATTTCTAATTGCCATTTCTTTTGTTATGACATGGTGTATATAGAGAATATATGCAGTAAGGATGGGCAATATGTTTAAAATATCATTCTCTGAAACCCTTTACAGGTGGAGGAAAATAATATGGCTTTGTAATCACGGTCAAACTGACAGTATATACAAAAAGATTTTATGTATATTGTTCAGAACTCGCTATTTAAAATGATATTACAAATGATTTTAAGCGTGAAACAAATAAAAAAAAGATTCTGTGACATAAAAATAGTTCATAACAGCCTGGACTGAATTTACTGAAGGTTTGCCAGTCCTACAGTATCTGCCTGAAGTTAAACCTGCACCATAAATTAAATCAAAATGTTTAGTAGAAGTGAAGTTATGACCAGTCATGTGCTATTTTTATGTCACAGCATCTAGCATATTTTTATAAGCTAAAAATGTTCCAAAAATGTTTTACGTATAAGTTTTACTTATTTATATAAATGTAACCTTCAAAGATGAATGGGCAGATCGAGGTATGTTTATTCTTCCTGCGGGAAGTTTAAAATGAGTTTATCTCATATGTTCCGACACTATGGCACTAATAAAAAACTATCGTGTGATGCACCACAATGAGAAAAAACACGAATCGTTAGAGCAAACATATCTGCAGCAGTCCGAGGTGATGGCATGAAAAATACCCTAACTGAGAGCCCAGTGTTATGCGCTAAAATTTAAATGTTGAGTAGAAGTGTTGAGCAGTTATGTGCCAGATCATGTCACAGCATCATGCCAAATTGGCTCGACAGAATGTATGGGAATTTTTGCAGTACTTATGTATCTGCCTGAAGTTTAACCTGCACCATAAGTAAAATCTAAATATGAAGTAAAAGCGATGTTATGAACAGATAGTGGCAGATTTTATAATCTACTTTAAAATATGCTTAATGTAAACAAACACCTGCACCATTAGATATTAATTAAAAAAGTTAAAGTGAATATTTTTTTCTGGGATTAGTTCATATTTCATATATATAGTTCATATATATAGTTCATTTATTGTTCTCATCTGTGATTCACTCTCTGATTACCGAACAGGGAGTGTATTTGGCTGACAATAAAAGAAGTACAACTTAGCGGAAACAAGGTGTAAGATACTTAACCTTTCAAAATTTTATTCCTTTTATTAATATCACTGATCTTATTAAAGCTGATCTGTTTATTTTTAGATTTAACTTTTTAACTATTTCTAAAAACTCTTTTTCCACTGATGACGGGTACTTACGCTTGAATGTTAAAAAGAGCACACAATATCATTTCTTATTAAGTTAATCGAGTCTATCTGCCGCCCAGACACTACCCGGGGTGCCCTTTTGGCTCGTTTCCAAAACTTTCTTGTTTGTAGAGTGCTAATAAATGCAAGACAGGCCTCAGTGCAGATGTTCAGACAGCACCATGGGACTGGGAGCATCACCTTGGCTCATCACCTCAGCCTCTAACAGTCTGCTCTGTCCACCAGAAGAGTCAAGCCTCAATCAATTGTGCTCTTTACTCTGAGCTGTGGCTCCATTTAATCTAATGCTTGACTTCTTCATTGAGACCGTGATTGGCTAAGGGGTTGGTTCCGGCTGTCATCTGAAGGCACAGATTGTGGCAGATTGAGATGGCGTCATGCTACCTTGCCCCGCTGAGGTTGGCGTGCATGTCACAGACGCCAAGCCTGGCAGCCTAATCTGGCCCCGAAGACAATGTTCCTCTCTGAGAATGCTAATGAGAGAGGAACACCTGTTAGCCACAGACAGCCCCCACAGGGAGCCATGGGACAGACAGAAAGAGATAGAAAGTGTGCTAGCCCTCACCAGACTCTGGGCCCCCATTTGTTCTCCACTCATTTGTTCTGTGCTGACATATTA
Organism: Clarias fuscus; assembly: GCA_030347435.1. NCBI lineage: Eukaryota > Metazoa > Chordata > Actinopteri > Siluriformes > Clariidae > Clarias > Clarias fuscus. The sequence continues at coordinate 21,342,269 of CM059214.1, read as the reverse complement.
TGATGATTGCAGCTCTACGGGTCTAGGGGAGGAGTAGGCAAGGGCGTGTCTGATGGTTGAAAAAAAAAGTTTTACTTGTGTGATGCAGAATGTAGTTCTTAGTCTGGTTGTGTCAGTAAAAATATTTCTCATTTTTGTTGGTAATGTCATAACTACGTGTAGCTGCAGCAGCAATGCAATCCTCTGACATGCCTGTGTTCAACACAAGTCAGATCATCTTTCATTTTTATTTGGATAGATGTTGCCTGTTGGTAGATTGAGGGGTGCAAACATTTCATTATAGATGTGAAAGGTAATTAAAAACTAATTAGCCATTAAATGATTACATTATTATTACTATCAAGAAAAAGCTAACACAGGGTTCAATCGCTGTTCTTTTAATTGGACGCCTTTTATTAAATAAATGTTAAATAAATAACAGGACAATCATATTGAAAAATTTGCACTTGTCACAGTTACTGTACCCTGCACTATTTGTTTGTTTGTTTGCACTGTAGTAGATTATATTATATCTTTGCATGATTAATCCATTTCTGGTTGGCCTTATCTATGTTCTCTCACAATTCTCAATCTCATTTACTTGTCAAGTACAGATGATAAGTCGTTTCCAGGCTACCTTTGATTCCTGATTTCTTTAGGTTGAGAAAACATTGCTAAGGTGTGGAATTGCTGGAATGTTAATAGCCAGATGTCAGGATATGTACTGTATGTATGAGTTTGATCTCCACTTTGATTTTCAAACTTTCTCACTCATGTAATGCCAGCTATTGTTCTGCCACACAGCCTGAGACTAAGGCAGACTTTGTATTCAATGAGGTGTCATTTTTCTTTCCCTCACTATCTGCTTTTCCCTTTCCTCAGTTCACTCAATAGTACATTACAGTACAAATGAGGCAATTAATGGCGGTCGAGGCTTTCTTGTCCCTAGACGTGGACCAGGGAGGGTTTGGGTGGAAGCTGTCAGTTAGTCTGGTGCTGTGACAGGACATCATGGATCAACCAATTATTTCACTCAGATCCTTTCATTTGTCTACTTTACTTGAAAAGAAACGTAGGCTGCAGTCAGTACACATGAAATACTCCTCTTATATAAAATATGAAGGATTGCAGAGGATTGCTCTGGTTGAACTGATTCTGAGAGCCCAAACATGTCTCTAAGAATCTTTAAGAGCTTGAAACATGCTGGCAAAAGTTTGACATGAGAACATTTAAGAGTTTAAAACATGTTGACAAAATAAGGATGCTTTTTTTTTTCATGTTGTTGGTAGTCAGTTGCTGAAATGACATGACGCTTTATGCCCCTAGAGATTAATATAATAATATGAATAAACCCACTCCACCTACTCTGCCTTGTCTCTGACTTACCTTCACATTGCATTCATTTCCAGTCATTCCTGTGTGGTCTGAGAAAAGTCTATAAGACTGGTGTGATTTATATATTTATATCACCGTCAATATCCAACATGTTTATTAAACAGACACGTATAATTAGCCTGTAGTGTACATTTTTGTGATGTGTTGGGTAATGAGGACTCAGCTGTTGACAGATGTCTTCACAAGCATGGTGCAATGCTGAGATTGATGACTCACTGACAGCTACTGCTCTTCATTCAGCTTGGCAAGAAGGCAGAGCTAGGTGCTAATCTCAACCCAACTGGCATTGACAATGAGATACTTTCTCTTTCATCAAAGAGGCAATATCGATAAGACTTTAACTTAAACATAATTCCATGGACAGTGAAATCATAGATTTCAGATTAATTTAACTATGATATAGATAAATATTATAGATATAAGTTTTATTATTAATTTCAGTTATAGATCAATTTATTTCTAAAATCTCCACCAGCAAAAGACATTAGGTCCAAGGTGATATATGGGTCAACTTGCTTGCAAATTAGACAAATAAGATAACTATTAAAAAGACGTAATAATAAATTTAATGACATAATAATGGGTTGTGATTTCAACAAAGTTTACAACAGATTCACGGACATACAGTACTGACTAGGTTTGCTGGCCCCCACCTTGACAGCCACTATCTATAACAATTACGTATGTATAAAAGTAGCATATGAATGAAATTAAAATTGTATGGCTGGATAAAATGTACAGTCACTTAAAATAATCCTTAATGTGAAAAGAAAAGTGGTAATTCTTGCTTTATTAGTTATTTTATTGCACAAACTTAAAATTCTATTCATTTTTCCACTTTTTCCACTGGCAACTACTGGTACGATGATCACACGGTCCTACTGGTAACACAAGCAATCTCCGCGTCTTTATCTGGAACTGGCTGTTCTTAAACAATAATTTCATTTTGCAAACATTTATGCATGCGCTCATATCTTCCTTGCTTTTGCAACAGGAGGCATCACAAACATTGAAAACCTCTTAATCTTACTGGCAATATGAGCCAACCTTTTCCCATATGATCAATTTGTCAGAGTGCCAGTAAAAGGAGGGCACCTTGGGGCTGACTGCTGGTCATTTCTCTGTCTCTGACAGACTTCTCACCGGACCGGAGAGAAACAAATGTGTTCCACTCAGCTAGCACCTTTCCACAACCCTGTCAGCACTGCTCATTAGTCAAACACTGCTTCCCAGAAAATATGACACGGATCACTTCTGCCATGTCTGTGGTCAAAACCTCGCTCTCAGAGCTGGCTGGGTTTGGCAGTGCTCTCATACAAACTGTTCTCTGTAGACTCTGCAGGGATTTTGAAGAATGGCAAAAAAGAGGCTCGGGAAACTGAATTCATGCTGAGAACTTAAGTCTCTAGGTGTTTTCTAGATGTCTAAAGTATGTAAATAGGGAGTGATGCTATTTCATCTGTTGGCATAGCTCCAAGCTTTATGTATTAGGAGAGATCAATCATTTTCATTATAATTTGTCTGACATTTTTGACGTTTATAGTTTGCAGTTTATTAAGATTTAATAAGATATTGAAGCAGGCCACACTAAAGGTATAATCATGATGTTTTGCAATTATATTATACTCAGTGATACTTGTCTCATAAAATACTCTCATACTTAAGTCAAGTCAAGTAGGCTTTTATTGTCATTCCAACCATATACAGTTAGTACACAGTGAAACGAAACAACGTTCCTCCAGGACCAGGGTGCTACATACATGCAACAACATAAATTTACAACACACATTTTTACATTTTTAAGTTAATCTAAAAGAACTTAAAAATGTAAAAATGTGTGTTGTAAATTTATGTTGTTGCATGTATGTAGCATGTATACTGTATCTACTTTGAAAAGATGCTCTTCTGCAAAAAGAATAGCAGTTCTTTTTGGTCTCCTTATATGAAAAAGCACTGCATTCGTTGCAATGTGTCACGATTGTGGGATGAAGGGCAAGGCATAATCGCAGAGGTTAAAACTTCAGGTTTTTAATAAAGAAAAGCAAACATAAACTAAACATGAACAAACAAAACATGAAGCTTTTATAACATAGCAAACCTGGTAGGAAAAAAATATAGAAAGGATAACGAGAACAGAGTAACTAAACAGTATAACAACAGAACATAACAGATGCAAGACGCCAACTAACTCAGAGCCTGGCTATTTATGTTCAAACTAATTAGCCACCTTGGTTCAGGTGAGTGCTTCCATCACCTGACCAAGGTGCACTCTGGGTAATGCAGTTCCCAAGTAAAACAAACACAAAAGTCTCTGAGCGCACTACACCCTCTAGGAGTTATCCCTGACACTATGAATGCATGGGAATACAGTGGGCACAGAAAAGAATCACTCCCCCTCTTAAAATAATCAAATTTTGTTGATTTGCAGCCTTCAGTGAAGACAGACACAGTTTTTGTTTTATCCAAACAGGAAAAATATGATTCAGAAAAGAAAAAAAAAAACAGAATCACTGTTTTTAAAAAGTATCACTCCCTCCAAAAATGACCAATCACCTTCTCAATGGCACATGAAACTTTGCACATCTAGACTTTTCAAAAATTTGCCCACTCTTCCTTGCAGAACTGATCAAGTTGAGTTACTGTAAATTTGATAGTGACTTTTTGTGGACTGCAGTCTACAAACAAATTCACATATTTTCAATATGTTTAAGTCTGGACTCTGATTAGGCCATACAAGGACATTCACCTTTTTCCTTCTTCAATTGCTGTGTGGTCAGTTTTGCTGTGTGCTTTGGGTTATTGTCATGTTGGAAGATAAAAGGGCAGCAGATTTTCCTCAATAATTTGACAGTATTTTGCTCCATCCATTTTCTTTCTATTCTGACAAGTGCTCCAGTCCTTGCTTCAGAGAAACGTCCCCATAACAGGATATTACCACATCAATGCTTTACTGTAGGAATGGTGTTATATACTTTCAATTTTCTTAATAATAGACTTAATTGTGCTTGTAGGCAGTGATAAAGCCAGAAATTTTTGTATCCATCTTCTGACTTACTTACACTGAAATCTTTTGACAGGGCCTTGTTACACGTAGTTGATTATTTGCTTTGGTTGTACTAACAGGGACCGCAATTCTCGAGCTTTTCATGCTGAGCTGTATTGGATTTCCACCAGAAATATTGTTTGGTGTCCAAATAAATCTCATCTGACCACCTGGGTTTTTGCAAAGCTCAGTCATGAGTGCATGTGGCCGTTCTAAATGGGTTGCTTTTCTCTAGCAACCCTCCCATGGCCACATTTGTGGAGCATTTATCATATTGTAGTCACATTAGACAATAAACACTTTCTTTGTAATAAATTCCTGCAACTGCTTCAGAGTTGCTGTAGGCCTCTTGGTAGCCTTTCTGACTAGTTTCCTCATGGCTCATTCATCCAGTTTGGAGTGATGTCCTGATCCAGGCAGGGACTATGTTGTACCAAATACCTTTAATTTTCTTAATAAATGACTTCATTGTGCTTGTACGCAGTAATAAAACCTGAAATTTTTGTATCCCTCTTCTGACTTACTTACATTGTCTTTTGACAGGGCCTTGCCACACGTAGTAGATTGTTTGCTTCAGTTGCACTACCAGGGACCGCAATGCTTGAGCTTTTCATGCTGAGTTAATCAAAATTACCACAATTGATTTTAGTTGGACGGTTCGTTTGCCATTGAGAAGGTGATTAACCATACCTAACTGAGTTTTCAAGTAATTTGGGGGGTAATTTGATGTTTTTTAAATTGCAGTAATTTTTTTTTTTACTTGTTGGTGTTATAGCTTTCACTTGGATGTTAAAAGTTGCATTGAGCAAATACAGCTGGATAAAACGTCTCGGGTTACTTAGCTTGTTCTGATAAAGCGGGAACAAGATGCTGCCTGAAAACGCTATGGGAATATCTCTTTGTTCTCCGGTTGTGAAGCCTGTGTGTATCAAAACGCCAAATACTTCGGCTTATATCCTCAGTCAGGTGACGTCACCCGATAAGGTGCACCTGCAGCTTATAAATAGGAGTGAACCGGAAACATCCTCAGGTCAATTTTGTCTGAAGGATGTCCAGGCACGCCAGCAGTGCAGCATTGAAGCGCAGCATCTTGTTCCTGCTTTGTCAGGGAACAGGGTTACAGCTAAGTAACCCGAGATGTTCCCTTTCAAAAGCTACACTTGATGCTGCGTGAAAACGCTATAAGAACGAGAATACCAACGCCGCCGCACTGCAAGTGTCTGGACCCCCAGGCTGTGTAGTGTGTGCGCACAATAGCCAAGGAGGTCTCAGACCTAGCTCTTGACATCCAGATTATCAAATCTAACAAACGTGTGCAGAGAGGATCAGCCTGCCGCATCACACAGCTGCTGCAAGGGGATGCCTCTTGCCAGAGCAATTGACGAGGCAATACCCCTGATCGAATGAGCCCTGATTCCCATAGGCAAAGTGTGACCACGCGCCTTATAGGCTAGGGCAATAGCATCTCTCACCCAATGTGACAACGTCTGTCTAGTGGTAGCCGACCCCTGGTTGCCCCCATGGCAAATGAAAAGCTGCTCTGACTTACGCTACTGGCTAGTGTGGTGGACGTAAATCTGAAGAGCACGTACTGGACACAGTAAGTGAAGTCTTTCCTGCTCTGAAGCTGTGAAAGGTGGAGGACAGAAGGCTTCGAGAACGACTGGGTGCATGGTCGAGAATGGAACCTTCGGAAGATAGTTCGGGTGAGGATGCAGAAAAGCTTTGACTAGCCCAGGGGCAAAGTCTATGCGGGATGGGGAGACTGACAGAGCCTGCAGATCCCCAATCCTCTTCAAAGAAGTAATAGCCATGAGAAAAACCATCTTAAGAGACAGAAGCCTGACAGGCGCTGACTCTAGTGGTTCAAAAGGGGTGTCAGCCAGGCCTTCGAGCACAATAGCTAAGTTCCACGAATGGACCGTTGCTCTAGTGGGAGGCCCCAACCGTTTAGCTCCATGAATAAAACGGGAAACTAAATGGTGCTTTCTCACATAAACCCCATCAGACAGAGCATGCCGAAATACCGGCTTTGTTTGTTCTGAGAGTACTAGGGCATTAGCCAGAGGACAACTTTTCTTGGAGAAACTCCAGCACTGAAACAGTGGACTGGGTCTACATGTATTGCCATGCACCAACTTTCAAATACACTCCATTTGAGGGCATAAGTTCTAGTGGAGGGAGCCCTGGCACTTAAAATGGTTTCAATTACACTGGCTGGAAGACCAGCATCTCTTAGTTGGTCCCCTTCAGGGGCCAGACGTGAAGGTTCCAGAACTCGGGCTGGGGATGAAATATTGTCCCCTGCGCCTGAGACAGAAGAGCCCTCCTCACTGGAATCACACAGGGTGAGCCATCGAGGAGAGATATTAGATCCGACAACCACACTCTGGTTGGGCCAATGGGGCGATATCGATAAGAGGCACAAACCCTGTTGGCGGACCCTCGCCAGGTCTCCTGGGAGCAGAACTATCAGAGGAAATGCATAAAGGTGTAATTTGGGCCATGTGTGGGCCATCGCGTCCAGACAAAGGGGAGCTGGAGGAGTCAGAGTAGTAAAGGGGACATTGTGCTTGCGAGGTGAAGGGGTCCACCTCTGCTAAATAAAATCTTTCCCAGATTTGCCTGACTACTTCAGGGTGGAGAGTCCATTCTCCATGTGTCACAGCTTGTCTGGATAGCAAGTCCGCTCATACATTCATATGCCTCGGAATGTAAATCGCCCTGAAGGACAGGAACTTGTGTCCAAAGCAGAACCTGGTGCACTAGCTTGTTCAAGTGGCGTGAGCGCAGTCCACCCTGGCGATTTATGTACGAAACTATCACAGTGTTGTCCACCCGCACTAGGATATGGTAGCCTCTCAACTGCTGGAGGAAGTGTTTCAGGGCCAGAAACAGAGCCATTATTTCAAGGCAATTGCTGTGCCATGCGAGAAGATGACCTCTCCAGCTCCCTTGTGCTGGACGGCCATCCAATACCGCACCCTAGCCCGCGAGGGAAGCGTCTGTCGTTAGCATCTTGCGACGACAAGACGGACCTAAAGTGGGACCCAAAGTGAGAAACCAGAGTCTGAACCATATAGAAAGCCCCCGGCGCGTAGCCCTTATTAGCCTCTGGGGATTGGCCCTTGAGTGAAATCCCCTGGCTTTTAGCCACAACTGAAAACGCTCTCATGTGCAGAAGGCCCAAAGGTATCACCGTGAACACAGCTGCCATGAGACCAAAAAGATCTCTGAAAGCGATGAAGAGTCACTTTCTGGCCTAGCTTGATTTCCTTCAGGGTGTTGGAGGATGAGTTCGACACGAGCGGGAAACAGCTGTGCCCGCCTGGTGATCGAATCCCATGTGACACCCAAATATGTTGTCCTCTGAACAGGAAAGAGAACGCCTTTCATGGTGTTGAGTCTCAATCCTAAAGAATGGAGATGAGCTAGGACGACATCCCGATGTCGAAGCGCTAGCTATTAAGACTGAGCCAGGATCAGCCAGTCGTCTATATAATTCAGAATACGGATGCCCTGAGCCAGAGCTGCATCGGTGCATTTTATATGCGAGGTGACAGGGCTATGCCAGATGGAAGGACCCGATACAGGTAACCCCCAAAAGGAAACCTCAGGAACCTCCTGTGTTGTGACAATATTTCTATATGAAAATATGCATCGTTCAGGTTGATCGTCACAAACCAAACCCCTGGTTGAATTTGAGAAACAATCATTTTGGCTGTCAACATTTTGATGTTCAGCCCAAGAAGATGTAAAATTGGATGCAACCCCCCATCTCTCTTGTCTGGCAGGTGAACATGATCTATGGCCCCTTTTCCCAGCAAAGTCTGTAATTGCCAAGTCAGTCAGATCCGGTTTCATGGAAGTGGAGACCACGCCATTGAAAACGCGGAGGACTATGTGCACCGAGCACCTACCATTTTGGTGGAGACGGCTGCTTCCCAAAACACCAGTGGTGGCCGAGATTAGACAACGGCCCCCAGAGGGTGCCAGGGAGGATTCTTTATCCCTTATTTGAATTTTACACGCCCTCCCCGGGCTGAGACACCCCCGTGGTCCTGGGCACGTCAACCTCAGGACTTCCTTTTTGGCGGAGATAATGCTCCTCAGGTCTTTTTTTTTTCTTTCTTTTTTAAGGTCCCTCCCCTGTCTCTATGAGGAGGTAGCTGGCTCGCTGCACTCGCCTTCTGCGCCTCACGCCTCTTGGGGACCAGACCTGGTTGGGACTGGGTGGCCGACAGTCCCGTCTCCTGAGCACGGCAGGGGAGACACCTCACAAAAGGTCTGCTCGTACAGCTTCGCCTCCCGAAACCAAGTGGCGGCGGTGTTTACATCGTCGCCAAAGAGGCAGGAAGGCGAGAGGGGGGGCATCAAGGAGGAAAACGCGATCCCTGACCTCGATGTCAGTGAGGTTTAATCACAGATATCTCTCCGTGGCGACTGTGGCAGCCATAGAACGGCCGATAACACGGGCCATCTGCTTTCCCCACCAACGAAGATGTCTACATGGCTTGGTGGACAGGGTGGGTTTTTTCCCAGGAGAGAGAGATAGCTCGCAAGCGTCTCTTCAATCTGGGGCGTCATCATAAAACGGGATGAATAAGGCTTATTCCATAAAAAAGTTAATTCGTCATGGAGGTTGCCAAAAAAGGGGAGGAACCCTTGTTGAGGCCCCTCCCCTGGCCACCCGTCTAACTTTGAGCGCTTGGGGAATTATTATTTTTATTATTATTATTATTTATTTTATTTATTCATTTTTTTTGCGGCGAGAGAGGAAATCTCTTCGGCCCCTTCACAAAAGCGCCGAAGCGTGCTTGATAAGCGGACGCTAAAACTTCCTGATCCGACGAGAGAAACGGGGAATTCCGTCTCATGCGCGTCTGCCAGATCGGCACGCTATCTCCATGGAAGCAAGGGAGGAAGTCTCTTCCGCCCGCTCACAAGAAGCTCACGGAGTGCGCTTGAGAAGCGGACGCTAAAAACTTCCTGATCCGGGGAGAGGGCGAGAGAGAGTGGAAATACCGTCTCATACGCACGCGAGCCCCAGGAATGCGCCGCGGCTCGCGGTTTCTCTTTAAAGAAAGAGAGCCACGCGCGAAGCGCCTTAATAGGAAGGAGATCACAATACTCGCACTCTCCTTAAAACCCAAGCACTCAAAGAAAAAGTTGTGGAGATCGCCCTCCGAAGCATGGATCTCTCAACCAACTCTGCCATTATCGGTAAGTAAAGTTTTTCTTTCCTACCGTGATTCTGTTGCACGCACACACACACACGCAAACACAAAGCGGTCCTGAAGACAAAAAGATCTGAGGATGTTTCTGATTCACTCATATTTATAACCTGCAGGTGCACTTTATCGGGTGACGTCGCGTGACTGAGGTTATAAACCGAAGTATTCGGTGTTTTGATACACCCAGGCTTCACAACCGGAGAACAAAGAGATGTTCCCATAGCGTTTTCAAGCAGCATCGAAAGGGAACAAAAACTGTGTCAGTCTTCATTTCAGGCTGCAAAGCAACAAAATTTGATTATTTTAAAGGGGGTGATTCGTTTCTTTACCCACTGTATAGCCCAATATAGCTGTGAATTTAATAAGGTTAATCTACACAAAAGTCCTCATACATAGGGGAAATTATATGTCCCAAAAGTCTTCATATGTAGAGGAAATTAGCACTTTTTATTAAAATAGTTCTTGGATTGGTTGAAGAGACCCTGTGGAGCAGCCTCTGAGATTCCTGAATCTACTTAATTTTTACCTGTGTGGGTAGGGGGGGGGGGGTTGGGTGTGAATGCTCCCATGAAAAGATATAGCACAGAGAAAATTTAAAAAAACTCATTCAAAGTGCAAGGAGTGTATATGCATAACACCAGATGTGTTAACACGAGTTAGAGGATGATTTGTAAATAAAAGTACAATTTGCTAAAATTGTTGATCTTTTCTGTGGACCTTTGGGACACCCTGTGGTGAGAAGTGATGATATTCTCTTAAGCATTTTCATCATGTTTTTAAAGTACCAAAGAACTTGAAGGCTTTGCTCATCTTGACCAGATATGCAATTTGATTTTCTTTGATGTCATGCTGGCATGAGTGTATGGAATGAAGATGATGATAACTGCTGAGCGCAGCCTAAATTTTGTTATCTACAGTGTACCTGTGCATAACTAGCTATGATTTAATATGTGTAATGTTACTTGCTATGCACTATAACCTTTTGCCATGGTTTTAATTTTTTTAGTTATAATTTTTTTCACTTTATTAATTTCTAAATGGTCTAAAAACTAAGCATTCAGCACAACTCACCATTCACTTCACAAATCTTCACTGCTCTTTTCAGTTATTTCCTTTTTTTGCAGTCGGCATTGCAAAATGAATAAACTAAGTGGGCTATAATAAATATAGTAGATATAATATAATAATATATTATATTATATATTATAATATATTATATCTTATATAATAATATATTATAATAAGTATATTATATAATAATTAAAAGAATATAATAAATAGTAGATATTAGGCTAATGATAAATATATACATATGTAAAATATGTGTTGCTTTTATTAATAGTAATCTGCCCAACAGAAATAAATTTAAATTAGTTCAGATTTATTCATACCTTTTTTCCCTTGGGCTTGGGCTTTTATCCTAGTGGTCGCCTCATCAAGATCTGGCACAGGTGTTATGCTGAATGCCCTCCCTGTAGCAACTCTCAACTCTCAACTCGACTTGGGAACAGCACTTCATACAGTACAGTGGTTAGTTTTTTTGGGCTAGGGTTAAGGGTGTCATGACATATCTTCCCTTACTTTCTATCCTCCCTCCTTTAACCCTTTCTTTTCCCATTTTCCGTAAATAAATGATCCTTTTTTCCCTAAGACCTCGCCTTGTGTCCATGCTTTTTGGTGCTGCCCTTGCAACATAGTAGTACTGGTAGTAGGCAGGCTCAAACCTATGACCCTCTGATTAGCAAGCCAGAATAGAACCCTCTGATTATCAACCCAGACTAGAACCCTCAACTGCCTGAGTCACCACTTCCCAGATTCATTATACACTAATCCTTGCCAAAATCCTTGCTTTAGAGCGTGTCATACAAACTATTTGAATTAAATAAATTGTTTGACATTGAAACATTCTCTGATCAATTTTACTACTTGTCTATTTACACATTTTTACAAAGCAACTAGACCCTCTCAGACAGCTCTCTTGCATTTAAAAAGTGAATGAAATTATTAGTTTTTATGTAATCCTACACTTGTAATTATTAAACCAATATAGTCAAATAGTCAGGTAGCAGTGAATAGCTCAGTCTACCTCCAAAAAAATAAAAGAAATAAAGATTTATTAGTCTTAATTGAGTATCTATCATCCAAAGACACCACAATCTGCCTAGTAATGAATACTTAGTGCTTCAAGTCAGGAATTATTTGGGTGTCTGTACAGGCTCAGATGCACATTGCCAAAAGTGGCACAGCGCTGCAGACCAAGTGCTGTTTTGCTAATAGCAGTGAATCAGCAAGGCAGCACCAAGCCTCTAACTGCTTATCAAGGCCAGTGTCAGTGCCAGCGTGGCAGCTGCTGAACACTAATGCACAGACGTCTTGTGAAACATGGACGGGTCACATGGTGATCCTGACGCCAACTGTGAAACTAAGCGTATGTAGAACGGTACATCAGAGTCACATTGAGGCATCTACTCTACCCATTAAATGCCAAATTTGTCTTATGTCGCCTAAGTAAAATTGAGTTATTTGTTCTGAATTAGGCTCAAACCTGTTCATAGGGCTTTCTCCAGGAAGTACTTTGGACACAGAGAAATCAAGTGTTCCACTGGGTTTTTCTGTCTGATGCAGGAGATGTGGAGGTTCTGTGGGCTTTGCTGTTGATTCAGTACTGTCTCGAGCATTACTTTCTACTTTGGTGTAATGAGAGCACAGGAGACGGACGGTCCAGAAAGGAAAACAACAGTAAGATGAGAAACTGGAGCTGTAAAACCAGCCAATTTATTTTCCTTCTCTAAAAAAAAAAGTAAATAAATAAATAATGTGGAAGAAACTGTATTTAAGCTGTTATAGAAAACTTTTGGGTATATTGTAACTTACAGAAAGACAAATGTGGAGAAGTGCATAGCTTCAGGGTTTAATATGTGAAGTGTGTATACCCTTTGACACATAGACAAAAAGGCAATATCTAAATACTTTAAAAAATAGAAGTAAGCATGATTTCACTCCAAAAAAATATGATAAAATGTGGAATATGCAGGCAATGCCTGCACAAGTTAGATTTATGAATGAGCAAATCATATTATGCTGTAGAAACACACACAAATATGCGCACGACACACATCAGCACTTCTATGCCAGGAGAATATGAGAGCAAATGTACACTATGCAGCCCAAAACACTGACACACCAGACTAATTGGAGCTGGCTTTGTGTATTGCTGATTTCCATCATTGTAATGCACAACTGACTCCCAGAGATAACCTCAGCCAATGTGGCAATGGCCCGAGTAACAGTGGCCAAGGTTAGGCCATCAGCTAGTGCTAATGACTCCTCTCGATGTAAAGCGATACAAAGAGTTAGAGATAAAGAGAAAAAGTGAACAACAGCAAAAGTTAGCCAGGTCTTTTTAATTACTAACTAAGTGTGTGCATAAATCTTTTTTGAATATGAATGACCTACAGGCACAATTAACACAGATAATCACATGTACGTTTATGACAAATTGCATTAAAACTCACTCACAATACATCCTGTTTTTGTACCCAAGCCTTTAATCGAATGTATACAGCTTTACATTACACCACATGCTCACTATTAATTTGAAGTAGCCTCACAATTGTAGGTATCATCCAGCTCTCTGCTCTGCTCAAGTGTTTCTGACTTGGTTGGGAGGTAGAGGCTCAGTGGACTTGTCATTTGATTAAATTTCTGTTGACCTAAGCACACAACGCAACACCTACCAATACACGACCAGATTGGGGTTGTCATATTTATTGTATAATCTGATGAATGGGAGCGCTGTGACAAAATGCAACTCGAATCTAATCTTCCTCAGCATGCTACAGCTCAGGGTCTGCAGGGATCCAGGTGGGAAACTTCATAACCAAGCAGAGCTGAAAAGTACAATGAGTGCTGGATATGAAAAGTGTAAATGTAGTCAGAACAAACGAGACTGGAAACGGCTGCATTTTCTAAAATGGAAGAAAAAAATAGTCATCAATGTTATGTTGATCCTTTTGAGGATGTATTGCTTAATGGTTTCACTATCCTCTAGGAGCCTCTGAATTTGGGATATTGCCCAGGTGAGCTTTGTTATTAGAAATGATGCATTAAGCACTGTTTACTTTAATGAGAAGAGAGAATGTGGTGGAAGAGTGGCACACTGGTTAGCGCTGTGGCCATGCACCATCAGGGTCGTCAAAGGTTTGGTTCCTGTTTGTCAAGAGTCTGTGTGCCTGGAGATTGGATGTTCTGGCCATGCGTGGTAGGGTTCCATCTACAGTTCCCTTCTACAGTCCAAAGATTTGCTGAATAGGTTAAGTGGCATTTCCGAATTGCCCATATTGTTTGAGTCAGTGTGTGTCTGTGTGTGTGCCCTTGCGAAGAATTGGAACCCTGTCCAGGGTGTACCCAGTGTTGTGCCCTGTCCCCTGGAATAGGCTTCAAGCTTCCTGTGACATGATAGTATAAGGAATGAGTGAGTTAGAAAGAAAATAGACCTAGCTGAGCCAAGCAATGAAAGAAATAATGAGAGCTGATATGAATGAGTTGTAACAAACTGAGTGGTTTGTGGTCTTTCATGTGTGGGTTATGAATTAGCCATGCTGGAACTCTGGCTATTGGTATCGCATTCACAATATATTTTTTTTTCCTTTTAATCCAATATCTTTCCTTTGTTCTCTGATTGTGTCCCTTTCACCCAATGACCCATGACATGCAGGCGTGTGGGCTTTGAAACGTCCATACTTCAACAAATGGATCCACTTTGAATGCTGCAGGGGCATTTAATATCGCACTAAGTACAAAGAGATCAAAGAGATGTGAAAAAATGAAGAAAAAGAATGTTCTCCTTTAAATACTCATGCCATAGAGCCAGGAATGTCCATTATCTATTAGTGAGATCATTAATTTCTTCTAAAAAATATCTCCTTAGGTGAGAATTATTCTCCTTCAGTGCTCTTGAGTCTCTCTCTCTCTCTCTCTCTCTCTCTCTCTCTCTCTCTCTCTCTCTCTCTGCTAGTTCCAGTGCCTTGGGTGACATAGCTTTCATATTTCAGCTCTTCTGGGAGTTCACGGCTATGAGCTATAGACGTATATGTAAATTTATCTCCACACCGGTGCCATGATGGAGTCGCTTATTGATGTCAGTGCAGGTTTTTTTCTTTCTTTTTTCTTTTCTTTTAGGATACTACTCTTAACCATGTTCCTTGTCTCCAGTTACTAAAGCTTAGCTAGCTTTTAGATGTCACCTTTAGATGCTTTCAGAATGTTTTTAACTGTTTTGTATGCAGTATTACTAATAATTCTATAAAAAGCCCCAGGAAAGTATTTGCAGGAGGTCGTTTTTCTTGTCTGCATATAAACATTTCACAACATACTTTGCACAAATGTCTCTACCTTAACCAGCATAACATAGTTCGACTAACTCTAGAGTCTGATATATTCAACCCATTTACATGTCATTAAGTAGTTCAGTGTATTCAGCTACTCTTGTCTTGTCCGTGACTCTACTTTCCCAGTTTCTCAGTAATTAGCAATTACTGACCCATTTTATCTGTGGTTTTGATATTAGCTGAAGAAATTTCCCTTGTCGATTGTCATCCTAATAGACTTTGATGACAAGGTCTTTGAAGAATTGATCAAAGTAGTATGCCTGTGATGGGTATGTTTTTCTTTGGCTGAGGAAGCAAGAATCAAGAAACAAGAATTTCTTTTAAAATATTTTACTTCCCTTCTGTTTTTATTAATCCAAATGAACATGCATTATTTTACACATTTCACTGTCGTCAGTAAAGTGGTCTGAGACCAAAAAGCCAAAACATTAACTGCCAGATGCTAAACAACATTGATCACCATTCATCAGTAAACTGGTGACTGTATCATGGGTACCCAACGCTCAATCATCCCTGCAAGGACTAAAGACCACATACATGCCAATGCAGCATCAATCACTGAAAAAACTGTTAGCATTGTGGCCTTGCACCTCCAGGGTAGAGGGGTTGAGTCCCGCCTTTGGGTCTGTGTGTGTGGAGTTTGTATATTTTCCCTGTACTTGCTGGGTTTTCTTTTTGGGTACTCTCACTTTCCTCCCACGGTCCAAAGACATGCAGCTTAGGCTAACTGAAGTGTAGCCCATAGTGTGTGTGTGTGTGTGTGTGTGTGTGTGTGTGTGTGTGTGTGTGTGTGTGCGCGTGTGTGTGGGTGTGTGTGTGTGCTTGTGATGGACTAGCAACCCGCCCAGGGTGTACCCCACCTCATGCCCTGAGTCCCCTGGGATAGGCTCCAGGCTTCCTGCAACCTTGTACAGGATAAGTGGTATAGAGTGAGTGTAAGTGATTCTAAAAGTCTATTTTCTGTTTTTATTTTCACTGTTTGTTTTTCAATCTGTGAAGAAACTGTGCACTTACACCTCTGTGGCCTCACACATCTAAGGTTAAGATTTGATTCCTGCCTTTGCATCTGTGTTAGTGAAGTTTGCATGTTCTCCCCATGATTAAAACCCTTAAAACACAAGCAGCACAGATACATGCTAGCAACACAGCATAGGTCAATGATGATTAAAAAAAAAAAGGGCTTATATGGAAGCCATGCTAGTATGTGTTAACACAGAGGCTTCAGACTGTAAACTGTATATTAGAAGATACAGTTATGATTAGTTTTATAAAGGGAAATTTTGAGCATTACCAGAATATGGGGATAGTGTCGCGAAAATGCTGGTATCAATGTTATAGTAAATATTACAATAATGTTTACTATAGTATATCAAGACCTCACTCGTTTATTAAGTAAAAATTATTTTAAAATTTTGCTCATCTTGAAAAAACACTCACAGACCAAGTTACTCACAATCCAAGGTTCCACTGCATATGGTATTTTTGATCAAACGATAAATAAATTATATTCCAACAAATTTCCAGTGCTCCAACTAAAAATAGCAGTATTTCTAAGCCTGTGAAATAAATTGTTTTGATTACTATTTAAAATACCCTTTAAAATTATCCTATTCTCAAAAGAACATCTAAGAAAGAATCTTATTTTAAGATTATGAAACATGTTTTGTGCATGAATGAGCTAGTGGGTCATGGTCAGAACATTCTGAATGATCAAATACAGCACACTGACTTAAAAGATGAGTCCTTCTTTTAATATGTGCCAAGTCAAGGGAGGCTAAATTTGTTCAATAATGCAAACCATAAGATGACGTGGCTCTCTGCTGCAGTTTTCTTGTCCTTTAGGTGGTTTTTAAGATAAAATGCAGATGTTGGAATGAATGTATGCTTAGATGTGCAAAAGGCTGTACTTGGTAAACTATTCTATGTAGCTTAAGTGTGTGTATGTGTGTGTTTAAAGAGTGAACTATTTTTTCCAATGTTCATGATATATGTACATGTTTGGCATTCCTCAGGACTGCTGTGTGTAGCTGCTAATTGGTGTCGACAAGTGTGCTATGTTGGTGCGGTGCCTTCCCACGGGTGTGGTAAATCTCTTTATTTACTGACAGGAGGTTGTCCATCATTCAGCGACCATCCCAGCTCAATATCTCAGTAATCTCAAAGGACAGAGCTGACTCCTGCTTCACACATACTTTAATAATAAGCCCCAAGTCCATACTCAACCTCTTTCACCCTATAGTATAAGGTGAATACATGGTATGCTGAGAGAGCTAAATATAAGCAGCCAAAATTCTATTGGAGAAATTGTTGACAACTAATTATAGGTCACTTTGTTAGTGTGTGAAACCTTTTCTCACACAGTTGCTGTGTTTGCCAGAATCTCTGGGCAAGATATACTGTTGGACAGTGTGAGCAGGAGGGAGAGAGAGAGAGAGAGAGAGAGAGAGAGAGAGAGAGAGAGAGAGAGAGAGAGAGAGAATAAAAAATAGATAAATGGTGCATACCTATGAGGAAAAATGTGAAGAGCATATGACTACACATTGCATTTGATAAACTAAACTTTGGGCAATTAGCGACAACCATTTTTGCATGTTCACCTTTCCAACACCAGGTGTAAATTGGTGCTACAAAATATGCGAAGATAAAAGTGTGAATCCTTTTTTGAGTCTGAGCAAACAACATGTTTTAATACATTGTCTCACACAGATTTCAGCCATGGTCATACTGTAGCACACAAGTCATGAACATTTTATCTTCACCTGGAAAGTGGAAAAAAAAGAAAAGGTCAACAAATTAAATATCCCAAATTGCTAATTTATGGGAGCTACAAGCAAAAAAAAAAAAAAAAAACCTACTGTTTAATTACACATTTAAGAAAAAAAAAGGTCAATAAATTTAATATCCGAAATTGCTATGAACCAACTTTTTTTTTAATAAATACTAATTTAATTACACATGAAAAGTAGTTTATCTTGCTAATCATCTTTTTATTGAGTATTCAAATTTTTATATGTGTATCTATACTAATAAGATCTTCTTTAATGAATTATCTCTATTTTGAAAAAATTTGCAGCATAATGGCAGTCTACGGCATGTTTATATGATGAGTTGCATCAAGTCTCGCCTCCTCACCAATGTACGTCTTGACAAGGAGAAAGAAAGTGTAAGAGACACAGGGCAATAGATATAAGATAAATGTAGTGACAGAGTCAGAGGAGAAGCTTAGTGTGAGTGAACAGGGAACAGTAATGATTATGGAGCACTGGTGTCACATGCCGACTCACAAGTCACAAGTGCTGCTGTAATGGCAGCAGGAGAGTTCAGTCCTCCTCAGTCAACAAGTTTACATGCACAGTTAAGACAAGCTATGGTTATAGCTTTATTAGACCATTTAATTGGACTACTGTTCTTGTTTCATTATACAAGCAGCAGGGGGTTCTATTTATTTATTTAATAATTTATTTTCTATTTATTATAGTCTATGTTTGACTCCGCTGTGCTAGGTAGCGATATGACCTCCTACCCTGTCCTATTTGACCTGTCAATTCACAGACTAAAACAATCAAGAAATGAGTTACCTAGGCCTATTTCTGTGTCTAATTGACTTATATGTGTAAGAAGTAGCTTTGAGAAGCAAAATTGAGTATGATTTACATCTTATTTACCTTTGCTTTTTAAAAGCCTGTTTTAGTCAGTCTAATACAAAGTCATTTAAACATTCTGAGTGAAATGCATATGACTCAGCATCCTGAGTTGCTGCTGTGCCTCTGCACTTCATTGGAACAGACATTTAACCTTAACATGCAGATCAGAAAGACATACTGTAAATGCACACTTATATTTAAATATAATCTACATGAGTAACTGCTCTGTACAATGTTACATTCTTTTTTTCTAACCAAACCTGTTGAAAATCTTGATAATCTCGTTTCCACTGAGATATTGGACATCTTTAAACTTTATGATGAATGATGGAATAGTGGCCAATTAATGTCATTCTTTTTACGGTATATCAGTTTCATATTACACATTTGCTCAAATACTGTGATGGTACTTCACACTTGATGTGCTACCCATTCCAATCATGGTGAAGTTAAAAATAAAGAATAAAGCCTTGCAATTTTGTCTGAAAATTCCAAAGACTCTTGTTTTATTGGGACATTTGTAATTGTAACTGGAAAGTACCTTCCTGCTAGCAAAATAATTATAATATGCAGTCACATTCAAATGTATGGCCAGATGAAGTCTTTATTTATTTATTTATTTTGCTATACAATAAAATCACTGGGGAATGTGCTCAAAACATAATGCCCAAATAGCTCAGAATGTAATTTAATTAATTTGCGGATGTTTAAATCTAGATGCAATAACTTCAACACGCCATTGTGTGTCAACTCTTTAATTCTTCATATGTTATATGCTTTTTACATGATTGCACTGATGCTTCTCTAAGTCTTGCTTCATTTTAAGGAGGTAAAATGCTGCAAATTTGGCTAAAGGTTATTCTTTTGTCTATCCAAAACCTTCTGCTTTTCCTCTGATGAAGTTGCCGGTGTTTTGGGGTCACTGTGCTTCATTCAGCGACGTCTTCTTAAATTCCTCATAAATTTCCTCGTAATTTTCTGTTAAGAGAAAAAGTCGATGCCAGATGCACCATTTTCTCTTAACCATCCCAATCTGTTATTATCCAGGTGAGCTAAATGATGAATCCCACTTGATGATACATTGTGGGTACATAGGATTAGTGTGTAATTAGCATAGGTAACATCCCTAAACACTGTGTAAGAGAAGGTGCATGTTGTGCTGTGTGCAAATCAGGCACAAGAATTGGAGAGATGCCACTGAAGAAAGGTAGTGAAATCAAAGTACTTTGAAATAAAGTGAAACAAAGTAAACACATATCCTTCCACAGTAAAAATCAAAAGCACCAAAATGACAAAAGATCTGTGATGGTGTGAATGCCATGTCAGGCTGAGGCTGACAGAAAGTCAAAGAAATAATGACTCATTATGTGAGGGCACATAATGAGGGCATAACCACTGTCACCGATGTTAAAGTTTCATAAGTTTATTTGATTGTATTTCATTTTTTTATTCTAAAAATGCCCTCTCTGGATGGCCAAAGCATTTACAGCACCTAATGTAATCCATTCAGAAGCAGAACACACAGGCATCCAAAGGTTTAAACTGGGTTTAAATTAGATCAATTGATCAAGAGGATTTTTAAGTCCACAAATTAAATTATATTATAATTTCTCTAAAAACATATAATAATATACCTTTCTTTACAGTATATGATCCATTTTATGTTTTTTAATGTAAACAACGGTAAACTATTCGCAGACTATCAAAAGGGATTTTGTTCCTCCTTATTGGACTAGATTAATTTCTCTGTAAATTGGCATTCAGAATGTTTTTGTAGACTTCTGAATTCATTTGCTGCTACTATCATGAATTGCATCATTAATACACATTAGTCAGCCCATTTAACCCAAGCTGTGACGCTGCCTCCACTGCGCTGGACCAATGAGTTTTGGTTCCTTTCATTCTCCACACTTTTACTTTTTTATTTCACTTTTGTATTATTTTGTACTGCTAATAAATGGGTTGCATTTTATGGCATTTTTCTTGTAACTGTGGTATTGTGACACCTTCAGCCTTATCCTATGGAAGTTGTTGGTAATGCCGCCTATTGTTGTTTTAAGGTTTTATTTTATAGATCTCACAATGCACAATGTTCTGTGATCACCTGCTGTTATTTTCTCAGGGTGGCTTGTTCGATATCTGTTTGTTAGTGTACGAGTGTTTCTTTCTTTTTACAGACATTCCAAACTGTTGTATTGGCCATTCTTAATGGTTGTGTAATGGCTCTGGTACATTTGACCTTTTTTCTCACCTTCAAAATGGTTTGTCCCTTTAAACAGCACATGCAGTCTTCACAGATGAAAGCCAGGGATCAAATCAACCATAGTAGCTATTTAGAGCTATTAATAGTTAAAGCAATCATTTTCGTGACACACCTGCGCAACAAGTCACCTGTCAGACACATCTCCTAATTTTAATGATCACTTGGAAAATAGTTGCACACATAAGGCCTTGTGTTTTATGTTTCTAACATATCTAGGTGAGAATATCAAAAAATGAAAGGTAACGTTCCAATATGTTGTCTTTTATTCATCTTTTGATCTCAAACCCAAATGTCCTTGGCCTTGGTTCCAATACTTTTAGAGTTACCTTTTGACTGTATGAACCAAGATGAGACCATCAATCCAGCGGCATTTATTTTATGATGCACTGTTAGATATCATTTTATGATTCTGTCCCAACAAATCCTCCACTGTCACCTGTACAAAAGTCTCTCTCTCTCTCTCTCTCTCTCTTTCTCTCTCTCTCTCTCTCTCTCTCTCTCTCTCACTCTCTTTCCAGTCTGAATAGCTGTTGTGACTTTCCCTCTCAGTTGCTTAGAGGTTTACCAGTTTTTGCTCTATGTATTTATTTATTTATTTTGCTATATATGTACTATATCTATAAGTGCACTTTAATATGACACTCCCATCACATTTTTGTACTTCTTTTACAACATGCTCTCTAGACAATTCTCCCTTACTGTACATTGCACAATGCTTTTAGGTTATAAGAAAGATAAGCTCCTGGTAGGTCTGTCTCTGTCCACCATTCATCCTCTACAGCTGATCCAGAATGCAGCTGCACGTGTCGTTTTCAACCTTCCCAAGTTCTCCCACACCACCCCACTTCCCTGCTCTCTGAACTGGCTTCTTGTAGCTGCCCACATCAAATTCAAAACTCTTGTGCTTGCCTACAAACTAAAATTGGCCCAGCACCCACTTACCTCTCAGCTCTAATCACACCTCGCACAGCATCATGTTCCCTCTGATCCTCCAGCACTGCTCGGCTGATCCGGTCATCTCTCAGGGATTGAGGAAGATGTGCATCTAGACTCTTCTGTTCTGGCACCTAGGTGGTGGAATGAACTTCCTCTAGATATCTGTACAACTGAGTCATTGGCAATCTTTAAACAACGACTTAAGACATATTCGTTTCTTCAGTAATTGGGCTAATCTCTTCTAAAAAGAAATCCTTCCCAACAGTGTTTGACATGATAGTACTTAGTTAGTAGCCTAGAGTAGTAACCCAGTGTAAGGATCTATTCAATGGTGGAAACTACAAAGCACTTTTGTAAATCACTTTGAATAAGAGCATCTCCCAAATGCCTAAATGTAAATGTATAAGCTATAACTGTAGCTTTGGCAGATAATGTACTCCAACCTGAAGGTATAAGTGTTATTTTTTGACAAAGATATTCTCATGCTTTCTGGATCTTTCCTCATCCCTCCACAGAAAATTTATTTATATTTACTAATAATTTGTTGAACTAGACTGTATTTTTAAATGGTTTTATTTCTTGTGTTCATGTTCATTTATCAATAGCAGTATTCTTTCTAACGGAATATCAAATCTTTCTGAAACAGCCTGCATGATAATATATCAAAATATTAATGATCCATCACACGGCTGTGACTGACATCTTTAGACACACAGACACAATAATTCTTTGTTTTTCCTGCTCATTTTAGAATTATTTAGATTAGAAGATTGGACTCTTAAAACATGGATTAATCAAAGTTGGATCGGCATGTTTTTCTCCCCCTTTGGGTCTGTTGTGGCTTTTAAGCCAAAAGAAAGGTAACAACGGCATTAGAGTATCCATGGAGACATATCGTTTATGCCTTCTCTCTCTGGTTATCATTTGCCAGGACTTGCCTTGCCATGACCACCGGCTCCCTACTGAGACCCCATCATGCTCCAAGTTAGCATTTCCCACCCTTTTCCCCACTCTTCCCAGGGTTCTAGCTCACACTTAATAATTCATGTCCCTTCTTGCTGAACAGACTGCTGCCCTACTGAGAGATCACATGTCCTCTACTCTCCACTTTTTCTAGACACTCAGCAAATCTATTCCCAACCCAAGCATGTGCCCCAGGCCTGTGTCTTCCTTTCACAAAGGACCCGAAAGCCTCTCCAGCTGAGCCTGATAACTGACCCTGCTTCTTCGACCTTGATGTTGTAACAGAAGCCGCATTATAAAGCAAATGAATCATGTCAAATTCAGCTATTTGTTGCACCTTAATGGGAGGTCATTAAACAGGCAACAACAGAGGGACGATTTCCCATGGATTACCCTAATCTGATTCCTTAGAGTGTGGGATGGGCTGAATATAATTTGAGTTCTTTTCACTCCCTGTCTTCAATCTTGTCTGATTTAAGCACGCTTGAGAGATTTGGCATTCATTCACTCAGGATAAAAACAGTTTCAAATTCCATGGATTACTTTCAGTGAAATTGAAAGTGAAGCTCATTTCTTGGAGCGCTCCTAGCTGATGTCCCACGTGGCTTGATGTGCACAATTTCTGCTTCAGTCATGTTGCTGCCTCTTACTTGTGCTCATGGGCTAAAAAACACTCTTGCCTTCACTTTGGGGAAGAGGCTCCTTGCTAATAGAAAGGTTTGAGGGATCAAGAAACCTTCTTTTGTAATCCACCTTTTTATGCCTATTTCTTTTCTTGTATATTCATTGTGTTTTATTTCAACCTGCTATACTAATGCGCTTCCAGTCAGTGAGTTCTCCCAACTATAATTGCATTTTGAATAAAAGCCTGATAATACTTAGAAGTATAATCGATTAATAGGCATAAACTAATGAAGCACAGAAACCACACATACCAACATTCCATTGCAAGTTTCTCTTGTTAGGTTGATATTGCCAGATGTTACAATGCAAGCTAGCATATGTGACACAAAATAAAGGGGAGGGAATTACAATTTTCGATTCTGCCCACATTTGATCGAACCACTTAATTAGAGACACAGAAATGTGTCCCATATTATGTTGTATTTTGTCTGATATTTTAATTGTGTAGTAACTGCCTTATTTTTTTTTTTAGCTCAGACTGAAGAGGCAGGCAGCACGGTGGTGTAGTGGTTAGCACTGTCGCCTTGCACCGCCAGGGTCCGGGTATGATCCCTGGCCAGGCTTGATTCCTGTTTGCTTGGTGGGTTTCCTCCCACAGTCCAAAGACATGTAGGTTAGTAGGCTGATTGGCGTTCCCAAATTGCCTGTAGTGTGTGAATGAGTGAGTGTATGTGTGTGTGTCTTTGCCCTGTGATGGATTGGCACCCTGTCCAGGATGTACCCTGCCATGTACCCTAAGTCTCCTGGGATAGGTTCCAGGCCCCCCGTGACCCTGAATACAGGATTAAGCGGTATAGATGATGAGTGAGTGAGTGAGTGAGACTGAAGAGGCAGGACAGCATTGTTTGTGACATTTCCTCACTTCATCTTATAAACTGCCTGGTCATTACCTGCCTAACTACCTGCACTACACTGAAGGTGTAATTAGGTACCCCCCAAAATATTTGGTACATTGTTATTCAGCCAAAATAAACCTTTGCATTAGAACCATTTATAAACTCAAATTAACCTTTATATATGTGTGTGTGTGTGTGTGTGTATGATCTACAGTATATGATCTTCCTATGTTATTGCCATTATTATGATTTTTACTGTGTATTTTTTAGTTGTGCATGTCATACATTTTTAACCGAGCCTTTGATGTGTTGGATGGATGATGCATTGCCTCTGCAACATCAAAGGAGCTCTTTGCTCTTAATATAAGCTGCCCTTAATGCAAGGCATCTCTTCAGATTGCTGCTCTCTGAAACACTCAGAAATCCATTTGCCTTGCAGCTATTTGTTTCCTAGCTCCTTCTCACTCTTCTCTCATTTTTCCAGGAACATTTAGTACATTTACTCTACCAGTAGAAAAAGAAAATAATGAGCACCCCTATACCTGACAGGCAAGACCCATTCCCAAAGGACTAAATTTAACATTTTACATATGCAAATTTCTGCACAGGTTTTGGGGGAAATAATGGGAGGAGACCTTAGTAGATTATTTATTTATTTATTTATTTTGCCAATTTAAACTAAAATAAATGTGGCTAAATGTGATAACGCACAATAGACATTTCAGTTTTAGAAACATTCCTAAATCATGTGTGACAAAGACTAATGCATGTACATATATTTATAACTTTATGTTTCAGTGCAGAATTTAAAATGTATTATTCTACATGTGAGCAGGATTTCTGTTCATAAGATAAAATACTTTGTATCACTTTAAGTAAGGTATCTAGGCTGTTCTTTCTTCAGGTGTTGTTTTAGAAAAGATCATTGAAAATTCTTTTTTTATTATGATATATTTTTTTAACTATGAGCTCTATATAAGGTTCATGAGTGATGAACCTTATATAGTTAAATAGTAAAATAGTTATTGCCTGGCTTCATATCTTTATTGAGCTTTGTTTGAATAGGCACAAAGCATTTAATGTTCTCTTAGAGATTCATAAAGATAGTTTATTGGCAGCTTGTGATATATTGTGTCTCCCTAACTTATGTAATCAGCAGTAATTTAAGTCACTCATAATGCAGTGTATGTCTGCAGCTACCAGGTTTATGTTTACGTCAGTTGTTTTATTAAAGTACAAAATTATACTCATAAAATATCCTTTTTTATCGGGACATTTTCTGGGTATATTAGATTATAAAATAAGCCTCCAATTACAATCTTACTTTGTATCTATTCTCCTAGTTTACAGATTGTCATAGTCAAGATCACACTGTTTTTATACGACATCATTGCAGTTTCTTAGCCTTCTAAAGCCTACGTTCATTTCCATATGGATGACAGCTGAGCTGGCCATGTTTTTAGGCAGTGTGACTTTTACCCTGTCTCCTCTTTCTGTGTCCCTTCAGCAGTATGAACCAAAACGTCTCCCTCTCAGCAGGCCCAGCTGTGCCCTGAAAAATGCCCTGGGGGCATGGGCCAAAATGTGGTATCCTTCTAATTACAGCAGAATGGTGTGTGTCTAGCACAGTGTCACCATCTGATGCAGCTCTTCTCTGTCTGGCTGGCATGTGTGAAGAGATCATCAGCTGTCCTCTAGGCGTTGTCTACATTCTTGGTTGCCAGGTTAAATTGTGACTCTAATCTAGTTTTGTTTCGTTTTGTCTATTAAGTTTTTTAGCCCAAAGTTCAACAATTCAGTTTACATACAGCCACAGTTAATGTACAGTAAGCAATGGGGTTATCCAAAAAATTAAGAACACAGCTATTAAATTCATATACAGTATCTATAGTAAGAGTAAAACAGACTGAAGAAGCTAGGAGCTAGGTCAGTAAGTTTGGCAGTCAACAGCAGCACTGAAAAGTAGCTTTGTGATGATTCATGTATTTGACATTACTAGATAAAAGAGTTTAAAGCATCTCTGATATAAAAATGCTATTTCAAGCTACTTTCAAAAGAATATTTTAAACCTTATGCTCTAATGTGACTGCAGCACTGTGCTGATTATTCTTATAGTTGCAATTGTATGTGGGTTGGTGGTTCCTTGGTGAACTAATGGATAGTATTTGTTGCTTTTGTTGGCATAAACCTACCACTACCACAAGATAGTGCACTCTCGGTGCTGGTCCCAAGCCCAGATAAATTGGGGAGGGTTGTTGAAAGAACAGCATCCAGCATAAAACCTACGCCAAATTAAATATCTGGAGTGGGTGATTAGCTGTGGCGACCCCTATTGGGAGCAGCCAAAATGTGTATGTGGTTGTTATCTGGCCCCAGTATTTGCAGTTCTGAGCATATGAATATCCTGCTGCTGGTTTGATATCATATAATATTCATGGTACCATTTAAGTTACCATTATGGTACTATTTAGATACCAATTCTAACCCCACACCTTCAACACAGCACTGACTGAATTGCTATTATAGGACTGCCATAGCATCTCAACAAAAGAAGAAAGAAAATCACATGCACTGTAGCATTAAGTATTATGGGCCAATATTCTTATATTGATTAAACTAGTGACTCATTACTGGGGGAAGCACAGAAGTAAATCAATGTACACTACTCCTGATTTTTTATGCAGTCTTGAGAAATAGTTCTCAGGCTTCCTGAAGGACTTGAGTTCAGTCCAGTCCCTTTACCTGTCCAGTTTTAGAGGAATGATTTTTTTCTTTGTTTGTTAAGCCGCAGTGACATATGAATCACTCAAGCATAAAAATCAGCTAACCTTAGGCATGAACTAGTGAGAAACAGGTGCAGATGATGTCAGATGATCAGGCTGATGATGCATGCTGAATGGTTGAAACAGACGAGTGAGGAAATGACATTGTTGATGTTGAAGTTGTTACTGTACATAAACCACCAATTTTTGTAAAATTGAATCTAATAAATTATATATTTAAACATTTTTTTTTTTTTTTTTGGATTTTTACCCCCGAGTTTCTCCCTAATTTAGTCGTGTACAATTCCTCCCCGTCACTAGGGGGCTCCCACATTAAGGCTACTACTACCACTCAGCCGGGAGGGCCGAAGACTATCACGTGTTTCCTCCGAACCACGTGACGCCAGCCGACCGCATCTTTTCGAACTGCTCGCTCTCGCACCGTTGGGAGCGTGGTAACACACTCGGAGGACAACGCTATCCGCTCCTTCCGCTTGCGCGAGCTCACAGACGCCCCTGGTTGGCTGTAAAGCCGTGATTAATGTGGGAGCTCTAAGTACCTCTCATCCCTCCCCTCTGAGAGAGCTCGGCCAATCAGCTCTCTCTAGACCTCCGGCTGCGAGAGGTTACAGCATCACCCGGGATTCGAACTGGATGCTGATTCGCACTTTACCACTGTTCAAAAGATGCTGTGACTATTGCAGAAAATT
The DNA here is from genome assembly GCA_030347435.1 of Clarias fuscus. NCBI lineage: Eukaryota > Metazoa > Chordata > Actinopteri > Siluriformes > Clariidae > Clarias > Clarias fuscus. Next base: position 21,314,430 of record CM059214.1, on the reverse strand, counting down.
ATACAGTTACTGTATATATATAGCAAACAGTTATTATTTTTAAAAGACCATATTCCTTCCTGAGTAACAAGTTTTTTTTGCATTATATTTGTGGTACAATTATGTCATAAACACACCATGGTAGATGCTATGTGCTGTCAGGAAGTGCTGTGAGAGTTTCTGTCCATAAATATATTTATGGAGAATTTACTATTTCTAAAAGTATAGCAGCTTTAATACACTGAGTACGTTTTACAGGAGATGATGACATGCTCAGTCAACTTTCCTATTCGTTCGCATGTTTTATCATGATCTTTTTTTTTTTTTTTTGCCGTCTTTCACCAGCGACAATATACCAGTAATGCAGCCTGTTAACTTTTAACATCTCATAAAGACGATTGTTGGCCTTCTTTTTACTGTGGTTTGCATGCCAGAGGAACTCAATTGCTTTGTTTACACCAGTGAGCAGCTGCTCGCACTGTGGAAATCGCCAGTGTCCTTAGGCAATTTACTAGAAAATCCTGTGGAACTAGGGAAGACATGCATGCAGCATAGGACCGAGGTAAAACATCAGATCAAATAAATTAAACCTGCATCAATCTTTTTTTTTTTATAGGCAATGTAAGATCTGTCGCAGACAAAATGGAGTTAAAGTGCATGGAGCCAGTAGGAATCCCCTAAATGCAGTATTACAGAGCTGTAATTAAGCAAAACTGACTTCCATTAACATTGTAAGCTTCCATTTCATAAAAGCGGATTATAACAACTGAGATAAGAAGTGGAGAAGAGAAAGAAGTGATTCTTGTAATGTTTGTAATCAACAGATGGTGAATCCTGTCGCATCACGGTTAAGGAACAACTGGGCGATCCAAACATTGAGATACTGGTAGTTACCAGTTACTGTACCTGAAGGCCATACTACTTGCACATGTTATCATAATAGTAATGTATTCCTTGTCTTCTGTGAACGCGCTCTCCATGTGTCTCATCATTCACAATGTGACTGAAGGACAGTAAACCTGAAACCTATTACTCTGCTGGTCATCTGAGGATTTTCATCTCAGGATCTCAGGGATCTTTAGCCAAAATCTCTCAGTCTACCCACATTTACACACGCGCACAATTTTGGTATCGACAACCACAAAAATTGTTAGGCGATAGCTGGGGACCTGTTTAGCTACTCTTCTCAAGAGTCATCTTTTACAATATTTATTTTTTATTATATGTCTTGTCCATTTGCTCTACAGGTAAGTACTATGTCTTATATGTCAATGTATCTGTGTGTGTTGGGCGGGATTTTCTTTCAAGTTCATTCCATTGTAACATTACTTGCTCCTTATTGGTTGACTGGGGATTTTGGTATTTTGGTTAGTTTGTTACTGGATGGCATCTGAATGCAGTGTCCACAATAAACCTAAACAATCAATCAATCAATAAATAAATAAATAAACACATGTAAATTGTAAATGTACTTTCTCTTATAATTCTATATGAGAACATTGAAATGGACTCACTAACTACATCAACCACATTATAATTAACTGACTGTAACAGCTACAACGTAGATAGTGCAGTGCTTACTCTGCGTATGTCTTTATACTACTTCCCAAACAACAGAACCTGAGTCACTAGGCATCTGAAAGTTCTTCTGAATAAGAAAATGTGGGCCTTCGGCGATACTGCTACAGATAAGGTGAAACAAGTGCGAAAGGAGATGAAGGTGAAAACGAGAGCGAGTGCAAGGAGGTATACAGAAAGGAAATTGAGCACTATCTATAGCAAAGCAAGGTGAGAGAGGTGTGGAACAGAGTAAGATAAATCCCAGGACACAAATTGCCTAGAGACCATCAAGATCAGGAAAGTGTATGGAGGGCAAACGAGTTGAATTATTTCTTGACAATGGGCTATCAACTCATGATGGTCCATCGACTCACCCATTAAGTCACCAATATCCCAGTGCACCTTCTCATCACATCCCCTGTCACCTCTATATGAGAATGATCATCAGTACAGTATACAGCAATATTATCAACACACGCACACTCCCAATCAAACCTTAGGAAATCATGTGCAGCAATGCAGCAAGCCCTATTGGTGTCTGTTATAAAAATAAAAATAAACCTATTGTCTTAAGGCTAATTTATGTTTCTGTGTGTTCATCTCCGAGAGCATGCAAGGACGTCAAGTGCAGATGCTCTTACAGAGATGTTCATACTTGAGCATAGCCTGACCTTGTCCTCTAGGAGGTACTGTTGCATGAACCAAACGAGAAATTACTGATTTAAACAACAACAAAAAAGATATGTGATACAATGCAAGCTCCATGTTTCACTGTAGAAATTATAAATAGGATCTATAGTAATACAGAAATTAATTTGTTCTGAAAAGAAATTGCTGGCGAAAAAGTGTATTAATTGCATGATTAAATATAAACAAAAAAATCCCTTTAAACATCACTAAAGTGCTTTAACTCAGCAGTATTCAATAGTATAATGGCATTTGTATTAAAAGCATTTCAGTTTAACTAGTGTTAATCCACATTTTCATTCAACTCTGATTGACCATGCTTCAACATTTATTTCTATTCAATTGCTGTGTTTTCTATCAATTACACTTTGTTTACTAGTACTCCATTATAGAAAATGAGAGACATTTGTGAGATCCTTCTAGATTAAACTGGCAATTAAGATGAGCTCTGTCATCTTAAGATGTGCTGGTGACAGAAAAGATGTCAAATTATTGTCTGCATCAAGAAAAGAAAACAACCAAGAAAATAGCTGAAAATACTAACATTGGGTTTTTAAGAAATTAAGAAATGTCCAATGCATTATTAGAACCTGGAAGGGTAGAGTTGAACCATCATCTTGGAAGCAGAAATGTGATCTGATTTTTTTTAATGATCATGATTAGACACACAATACACACATTTCCACACACACAATATGAAGTGAACTCACAAGGAATTTAATTTGCTAGGAAGTATAACAAATGGACTTTTTTATATAAAAAATTATAATGTGGTTGATGTATAATTTATTGACTTTAATATTCATTTTGAGAATCCAGAAGACCCTCTGAGAACAGCATTTATGTCCATACTGGACTCAGTAGGAGTAAATCAGTGTGTAGTAGGACCCACTCATAAAGCAGGTCACACTTTAGATTTAATATTATCCTTCGGATTAAGTATAGGAAATATAACCACAATTCCACAGTCTGAAGTTATCTCGGATCACTATCTTGTCTCGATTAAAGCGTGTTATAGTAATAATGTATGCACAGCACCGCGCTTCCACCTTAAACGTACATTTACATCAAATACCGCACAGAGCTTTATCAATAATCTTCCAGAATTATCAGCTTTGATTGGATCGCCATCTGACTTCACAGAACTCGAACAGGCGAATGAATATCTAGACTCAGCACTTCGTTATAGCTTAGATAATGTAGCTCCAGTTAAAAGGAAAATGATTAGAGATAAGAAACTCGCTCCTTGGTCTAATGACCACACACGTGCTTTAAAACAAACCACTCGAAAATTCGAACGTAAATGGTGCCAAACTAAATTGATAGTATTCAAAATAGCTTGGAAGGAGAGCATCCTGAACTATAAAAAAGCTCTCAGTGATGCTAGATCAACGAATCTCTCCACTCTTATAGAACAAAAACAACCCGAGATTTTTATTTAATACCGTAGCTAAATCAAATAAAAACAAGACCACTGCAGAAATCTCTACAACAACATCATGCAGTAGTGAGGATTTCATGAACTTTTTCAATAATAAAATCATAAATATTAGGCAAAAAATTCAGGCTTTGAAAACAGACAATTTAAATAATTCAGATGATCTAACCACATCACATCAGAACTTAGAATACTTTACTCCCCTTGAAGCGAGGGAACTAATTTCACTCATCTCTTCTTCAAAATCGTCAACCTGTATATTAGATCCTATACCGACACATTTTCTCAAACAGATAGTACCAGCAATAATAGAAACCCTGTTGAAAGTAATTAACTGTTCACTCAGTAGTTGGTATGTTCCCAAATCCTTTAAATTAGCCGTTATTAAACCGCTAATCAAGAAACCTGACCTTGACCCCTGTCTGCTTTCTAATTACAGGCCGATATCAAACCTTCCCTTTATCTCCAAGATTTTGGAAAAGGTAGTATCACAGCAGCTATGTTCACATCTACACAGAAATAGCATAAATGAACTGTATCAGTCAGGATTTAGGCCTCATCACAGCACAGAGACAGCACTTGTTAAAGTAGTAAACGACCTCCTATGGGCCTCTGATCAGGGTTGCGTCACTATACTTGTGTTACTGGAGCTCAGTGCAGCTTTTGACACCATTGATCATAGTATTCTCCTTCACAGATTAGAAAAGGTAGTAGGAATTAAGGGAACTGCCCTCTTGTGGCTCAGATCCTATTTGACTGATCGTTATCAGTTTGTAGATTTAGATGGTGACCATTCCTCATGTTCTCAAGTGGAGTTTGGTGTTCCACAGGGCTCAGTTCTAGGCCCACTGCTTTTTTCCCTTTACATGCTTCCTCCGGGCAACATAATTCGTAAACATGGTATTAGTTTTCATTGTTATGCTGATGACACACAATTATATGTCTCAGCAAAATCAGATGAGAAAAACCAGTTTGCTAAAATTGAGCAGTGTGTGCAGGACATACGAGATTGGATGTTAATTAATTTTCTTCTGCTTAATCCTGATAAGACAGAAGTTCTGGTCATAGGACCACAAGTAGCTAGAAGTAAGCTTTCTGATTACACTGTAACTTTAGATGGCCTTTCTGCTCCATCTAGTGCAACAGTAAAAGACCTTGGTGTGATTATAGATTCCAGCCTTTCGTTTGAAGCTCATGTAGATAATATCACCAGGATAGCTTTCTTTCACCTTAGAAATATTGCCAAGATAAGAAACATATTGTCACTAAATGATGCAGAAAAACTAGTTCATGCTTTTATCACCTCTAGGTTGGACTATTGTAACACCTTACTGTCTGGTTGTTCAACTAGGTGTATAAACAAGCTTCAGTTAGTACAGAATGCAGCAGCGAGAGTCCTCACTAAAACCAGAAGATACGAGCACATCACCCCTATCTTATCTACACTGCATTGGCTCCCTGTGAAATTTCGCATCGATTTTAAGATACTACTTTTGACATTCAAAGCACTAAATGGTCTCGCGCCACAGTATTTGACTGAACTGTTAGTGTCTTACGATCCGCCACGCCTACTTCGATCAAAGAATGCAGGCTGCCTGTCAGTACCACGTATTATTAAAACTACAGCAGGGGGCAGAGCTTTTTCTTACAAAGCCCCAAAGTTATGGAATAGTCTTCTTAGTAATGTTCGGGAAAAACCTATTTATTTAGCCAAGCTTTTTTGTAAATAGATTAACCTTAGGTAAAGGAGCAGATCTGGGGGACTCATAGACGTAGAGTATTCTGGTGAACTGGTATGTTTAGATGCTGTCCTCCCCACTCTCATTGTTCACTCAGGTTTGTTGACGGTGAGGTGATTGGTTGCTTTACATCTCAGGGAGCCCTCATGTTTGTGTTTCCTTCTGGCTCTCCCTTTTAGTTATGCTGTTATAGTTAGTCCTGCCGGAGTCCCTGCTTGCACTTTGCACTAAATATACATTCACCTTATACATGTTGACTGTGACCATACCTAACTGCCATCTCTGCTTATTTTCTGTTCTCTCCTTTTCTGCTCTCTCCTCTCTCTCTCTCTCCCTCTCTTCTTTCCCTCTCTCTGTCTCTCTGTCGAGCTATACATGTTTCGCTCCTGAGTTGCCAGTGATCCAGACCCCTCTGCCCTCTGGACCCGTCTAACCCCTCCTGGAGTCCTGCTTCTGGTTGGAGATCTCGTCGCATGGATGCCCCGTGTGGTCTGCCTGGATTCGTGTGGTGGCTGGGGATGGTTTCCATGAAGACTGTCCTGTCATCGATTGATGCTCTGGGGACCTGTGACTTCAGTTGTTCGATAACTCAGGACCGGAATCCCCTACAGTCTACCTGAGCCTCCGGGAACAAACTGGACTACTTTTAATTTTAATTTTAACACATCTCCTGTTATACTGAACTTCCAGTCTTACACATTATTATGCTGATCAATCCCTGCTATCCGTTATCACCCAGATGAGGATGGGTTCCCTGTTGAGTCTGGTTCCTCTCAAGGTTTCTTCCTATTACCATCTCAGGGAGTTTTTCCTTGCCACCGTCGCCCTCGGCTTGCTCATCAGGGACAATCTTATCATTTTGATTCATATACATCGCATAAAAAACTTACTTCTTTTTATTGTGTAAAGCTGCTTTGCGACAATGTCAATTGTTAAAAGCGCTATATAAATAAAATAAAATTGACTTGACAGTGGAGCATTGGATAAAAAGGTCATGTGATTTGCCGAGTCCAGATTTACCCTGCTGCAGAGTGATGGGCACATCAAGTTAAGAAGAGTGGCAAAGGAAGTGGTGTATCCATCATGCCCAGTGCCTGTGGGCACAGTGGTATGATCTGGGGTTGCTTGTCTTGGTCGGGACTAGGTTCAGTAGTGTTATGTGCTCAAAAATGAGGTCAGCTGACTACTTAAATATACTAAATGATCATGTTTTTCTATCAATGGATTTTTTTTTCCTTCCCTGATGGCACAGCATATTCCAGGATCCACTAGTCTCAAATTGTGAAAGAGTGGTTCAGGCAACAGGATATGTAATTTTAACAAATGGATTGGACACCACAGAGTCCAGACATTAACCCCTTTAAGAATCTTTGGGATGTGCTGGAGAAGACTAACACTTTACACATCTTTAACTGTTCCTCAACTAGAGAGAACATACTGTAATCCTGAAGAGAAATTAATGCATCTGTAGGTGTGTTAAATGGTGCGACAGTCACTTGCATAGATTTATCAAAATGATGCCATAAAGAATGTAAGGTGGTCTAACAAAATATTAGAGTGGGTGACTTTTTTGGCTGGGCAGTGTAGCATCACACTTTATATATTTATATTAACACAATATTTTGATTGTAGTGTTCTGTACAGTAAATAAGTCCAATATACAATTTTGTGGTTATATCTTAGGGTGTGATGTGGACATTAAAGATGAGTAGGTACTCACTTATTCATTGCAAGACTGCAGTTATAGAAGAGACTTAAAGACACTTCTGAAAATCATATACGAGTTATTATACGAAAAAATATATATAGCTCTTTTTTATTTTAAATTATTTATTTAAAATGTACAGGGCATGTTTCAGTTGTTTCTGTCATGAGCTGTCAATGTTTTCTCTTCTGTAGCACAAGCTCAGCTATAAAGTAGGACAGCTGTGAATGCAAAGGAAATGTAAGATTTTTTGGCTATTTTTTGGGATTATAGCCACTGCCTCTTGTACATTCAGCTCCAGTCTTGAACAACAAAAAGGCCGACACAGCATGCATTTGGCACCCTGGACAGCTCCTGGACAGATCTGGATACAAATAGTCACTTACCATCTTACTGCCTGTAAAAAGGCCATGGAGTCCCAATCAGGTGAGTAGGTTCTTTTGGTATACAATCTCATGGTTGTTTCCTATGCCAACAGACTCAGAGAAGGAAAAACAGAGAAAGCAGTCTGTGACAAGCCTGCGAGATCGCCCCACCTCCTCAACCGACGACCCTTCTGCTCCGCACAGCTCGGTGCACCAGCACTCCTCGCATGACCGTAACAATGCTAGGTTGCACTGTGACTGACTTCACCATTCAGGCACTCCCGCCTGTTCCAGGCAGTCCAGCCGGACCACTAATGCTGCACAGTGTGTGTGTGTGTGTGTGTGTGTGTGTGTGTGTGTGTGTGTGTGTGTGTGAGTGTGTGTATGCACCAGCTACAGTGACATAACAATGTTTATTTACACAATGTAAAATATAGAGCACTTTTTTCCCTGTCCCTCATTTTAACATTTTACTGTCCCTCATTTTAATGTTTGCACTTTTTTGAAGAGCATTACTTTGAATTACAGCTTTTTACCTTTTGTTGTGTGCATTTATCATTACAGTACTATGTTTATACAACTTGTGACAAAGCTACCACAAAATCTCTCTTTAACTGTTTCTCCTGCCATTGCTTTGACACCAAATGTAATTAATAACCTTAATTAATTTATATTTTTTTCATTTCTCAATTAAACTAATCTACCACCAAAACTGTGTGTATCCACACCTCATTTTTTATATGTTTGCAAGCTGTTTTAAAAACATATCAATATACACTTATTAGTCATAACTGTAAAACCACCTACAATTTGCATTTCTGTTGTGCCACACTGGTGGCTCTGTCCCCTTGGGGTGTGACCCCACATTGCTTTTGGGGTTATGCTGTGGTGTTTCGCACCCGGAAACCACAGTACAGAGGATGATTTGGGTGCTGTGGATTGCAGCATGGGGCCTCCATTGTTTGTTTGATGATGCTTTGCTTGCTGTGCACTGGGTGTGGCAGACTTTTTCTGCTAACTTTTTATTGTGATCTGCATTGACTTTTTGTGCTATATTGGCTTTTCTGCATCAGACTGGACATCACTAGTTTACTTGTATATATATTCATGTATAGTTGGTGAACATTGTTCAGTTCAGCAATGTTGTTCAGTTCATCTAGCAGCAATGTTACTGTTATGGTTGATCGGGTTAAGTTCAAAGCCAAATTACTCTTTTTTTAATCCAAATAAAAACATTTTAGTTGCATCTTTTATTTAGTTACATCCTAGTTCCAATAGGGTAAATCTTTGGAAATATGAGCTCCATGTACACCTACTGTACATTATGATATGCAAAAAAATATACTGTAACTGAATTAGTTGTTTTATACATTTTATCTGCAAAAAGGACACAAAACAAAATAGGTATATGGCAGATTACATTCTATATGATTACCCATGTTCTTGTTTTGTAATGGAATGGTGGTTTATATATTATACAAAAAGTCAATGTTAGTGTTGGTCATGTCATTGTGTTTGGAATTTTGATGTGTTCTTAAGAAGAGAGAACTTTTGCTAGTATTAATTTAGAGGTAGTTGGTTTTGGGGTATGTATGAAGTATTTCAATGCATTTTGGATATGAGAAGAGATGAGCATATGGTGTAAACTGTATAATACTGAGTTTTTTTTTTTTTTTTTTTAGTGAGCATAGTATGGAGAATAATGTGTCATTTTGTAATAATGAGGTAGGTAAAATTGTGCATATTGAACCATGTTTGTGTACATAACCGACACAAATTTCCACCGCTCAGCATTTGCCTCAACTTAACATACCTCAGGCATGTACACTTCCTCTGATCTCTTTACCCAAATTGTAGATGTTTTGTGATACATTTTTTGCATTTTTCCTGTCCCCAAGAAACAAAACCCATAAAATGAAATTACCTAAGTAACATCCCAACAACAACAAAGAAATCTCTTGAAATATGTTGACTACATGTAGTACGTATGTATCTGGATCTGATGGATAACATAATAAGAGTCATGTTCCTTTAACCTGGAAGCTACAGTAAGCTAAGATGGATAATGTTCTGATGTCTCGGATCAATGATTCCCTAAAGTATCATTCTTACTATGTGCAGCTCCAATTTGTTTATGTAGAATATGTTCAAAAAATATAAATTAATTCAAAATAATGTATATATGTTTAGATACTAATAAATACAGTCAGGTATACATACAGTAAATAGTTAGACATTGACAAATGTGTTATTTTAGCTGTCTACCACTGTACCGTATATAGGAATTTAAACTGAATAAAATACATGAGCTCAAAGTGTCCCATGTAATAATAACAACATGTCAACAGCTTTTACAGTAAGAGTAATACAAAACATAATACACAAATGTAATAGCCCATCAAATGTATTAGCAATTACATATGGCTGTGGGTTGAAACTATTTCATACTGTATGTACCACATTCCACACCCATTTAAAGGAACTAAAAGTAATTGAATAATCAGCAGCTTAGCTGTTCCTTGGACAGGGGTGTATTATTCCATCACTATTTAATTAACAACAAATTTGCAGATTCAAGAAATAGTGTTGATTTAAAGAGTAGTGTGACATTTGCCTTCGGAATCTGTTGCTGTTAACTCTTAATGTGATGTCTCAAGTGCCTGTGAAGCAAGAGGGTGAAAAAAAAGAGAGAGATAGAAAAATCATTAGCAAAAAAAAAAAAAAAAACAATGGTCACATATTTGGAACGTTCTTAAAATAAAGAACATAGTAGTTATCCCAGGAACACCAAACAGCCCCAAAAGACCATAGAAGCAATTGTGATAGATGACAGAAGAAGTCTTGCTTTTTTTTCCTCTTTACAACAAGCTTCGCAAGATGCAATCCTATAATAAACCACGGAAAGAGAAACCTTTTGGATAGCACTTTATAATGTAGATGTTTATTCCAAACATATTCCCAAAGCAACCCAAGACAAAGGCAAAGAAGTGAAATGTTCTGCAGTTGCAAGCTACAAAGTCAATCACCTGACCTGAATGCAATTCAGCATGCATTCCACTTGCCAAAGATCAAATTGAAGGGCAAAAGCAGGACCACTTATAAAAAATGCTATAATCCCAATATAATTCACCCAGTGTGTGGAAATACCATTAAATTAAAAGTAAAAGTCTGCATTTTGAATTTATATTAAATTCAAATGTCCATATTTTGTCACGGACAAAAAAACAGCAACAGTAAAACTGCAATATAAAAAAAACATGCAGATACTGTTCAAGGGCTTTAGATAATGTTCACATTCCAAATTAAGACTGAAGAAATGGTGTGATTTCTGTGGATGCAGCCTGAGACACCTTGTTGATGAGAGAGACCAGAAGAGAATGACCATACTGAGACCTGAGCTGAGAGAAAGTCCATACTTTGAGCTGAGAGAAAGTTTACAGTAAATCTACAGTAAATCAAAGCAAAGCACTCTTTACGTCTTAGAACCCCCTCACATCAACATATAAGGTAGATAACTTACAACAGCAGAAGGCCACAATGGGTTTCACTTCTGTCAGCTAAGAAAAGAATATGAGGTTATCGTGGGCACATACTTATCAAAGCGGGACAGCTGAAGAGTAGGAGGAAAATCACCTTGTCCAGTCTCCAAACTGTCTAGTTTGGGTTAGTATGCTCATACATATTCTTATTCTTTGCTGACAGAAGTAGAACCTGATGTTGAACCTGTGGTCTTCTACTTTATCCAGCTCATGTTTTGATGTGTTGTGCATTCTAAGATGCTAAAAGTGGTTATTTGTTATAGAATTTCTCTCAGCTCAAGATGTTCCTTGTCATTTATACCATTCTGAGTCGACACTAAAGACTGTTTTGTGTAAGTGAAAATCCTTGGAGATCAGCAGTTTATAAAATACCAGCCCATCTGGCACCAGTTAAAAAAATCTGACTTTCTCTATTCTGACATTTAATATGGCCATTGACTGAAGCACTTGACCTGTCTCTGCAATTTTATGCTGCTACATGATTAGCTGATTTATAAATTGCATTCATTAGCAAATGAACATGACCTCATGTTAAAGTGACCAGTGAGTGTATATCATAACATATTGCATGGCTGTCTTTTGACTCAGTGCATTGTAGCCTAGTTTGTATGTGATTTTTGTACCTGGAACCCATCATGCATGTTACATTTGTTTTAGTTCCTTTAAAATTAGAGTTAATTCACAGACAAATTACTTTTTCACAAAAATTACACTGTAGTAGGATTTACTGAAAACAGATGAAAAACATCTCACTCAGACATTCTCTGATTGGTTGTTTTGGTCCTTGTCTGAGTGTTACTGTTTTCTCCACTTCTGCAAATTTACCATGGTGTTTTTAAACAGAACAAAATGCATTATATATGAAAATGCTAAGCATGTTGTCGCAGTCCTAGGCTTTTGTCTGGTACAAATGGCATTGGTGAGGAAGACACTGGCCAAGCCCTGTGCAATCATGAGGAACCAATCCTAACCACTCCATGAGACAATCGACAATTACCTTCTTCTCAAAGCCATTAAAAATTGTCCCCACTTCATCTATCTGAAAATGGGAATGATATTTGCACATTTCCACATGTTTATCTTAAATTGTCACTGTACTATAAGATTTGTGAAGTATTTGGCCAGAGTTCATTTGCACATCTGCATTGTATCACATTTACCTTTGCTTTAATATGATACATGTACATAGGTACATATCATTTACTACCTGGTCATCATTATTTTACCCTATGTTATTTATTTATTTTTTTTTTTTTTTACTTTTATCATGACAGTAAAGTGATGGCCAATCCAATTCTCCCAAAACCACTCTTTCACAATCTAAGTTCTGGGAATCAGGACTCAGATGTCATCAGGGAAGATAATATGTTGTAGTGTCCCAAGGAAATAAAGAAGAAAAAAATAGTAAATCACAGAAAGTGCATCATAATGATGGATCTCCAATTTTTGAGCACTTTCTTCAAACTGAGCAGCATGGCAATGGATGATTCAAAGATACCCATAATGGTTGAAGAACAGTAGACTTCCTCTTTCATAGGTCTACATTTATTGATTTGTGTCAGTGTGAACATTTCTTAAGAAATCAATTTGCCATTTTTTTTGTCTTAATCATAATTCTTTTTTTATTGATGTTGCGTGAACTATAGCTTTAGAGAAAGATGGTATGCGGACACAGAGAGATAGGAAGAAAAAAGTAATAGAGAGAACTGTAGAAAAAAAACAAGAATGCTCAAAAATTCAAAAATCACTCAGAACGTTGATGGTGACAGCCAAGAAAAACAACATATTGTTCAATTTAAAAAAGTACGCTTACATCTAATAAAGTGGTCAACTCAGAAGCTATTCATCATAACAGTTAGATGATGAGACCTGACTAGGGAAAAGTAAAAGAAGTATCTTTACATCTCCACTTCAGTGTTCAATATGACAGGCACTCCTGGGAAAAGCAGGGCAAACTGTGCCACACTGGAGCAAATAAATGCTGTAGACCTTTAAAAAAAAAAGGTAGAGCTGCATTCTGACTGCATGGGGGTGGCACATCAGCCTCATGACAGACAGATTTTCCTAGATTGTAGCTTAAGGCAATTGTCTGAAAATAAACATAACAGACATGAAAGGAGAGAAGGTCTTTTTCCTAAACTGACATAAGCCAAGGGATGTAAAAAGAAAAAAAGGAAAAGAAAAATTGACAGCTTGTCTAAACAAGAACTCAAAAATATACTACCCCAGGCACCTAGTAGTATGTGAATACCACAATTCACTATAGATGCATCTGCATCATGGCCAATAAGTATATAGCCACTTAGAAAGCACCACAGGGAATATAACTACCACAAATTTGATCTGGAAAGCCTTAATGTGTATCTCTTCAGGCATTTGCAAATGTGTCTATCCTAAATAGGAGATGATTGATTAAGAGACAAAAACACTTTACTACAGAAGCGAAAAATATGCTCTAATCTAGCTCCAGGTTGTTTGTGCCACTTTGATGATTTAAAGGGATTTTTGGTTTATTCAAGAGATAAACGGAATTTTGGGAATCAACAAAAAATGTGTAAGGATATACAGTTTAATGTCTGTTTTATAGTGGACGTCCATTTACTTTGCCTCAGATGACAAAAAAGTGTTAACATGTTTATTCATGATGCCTGTGTTAAAACTGATTCAAATCAATAAGAACATTACTGGAGAATATCTGTTCAGTACAGCAGGCTGCCTCACATCATCAGGGTTCCTGGTTCAGTCGTGTGAGCTGTCTTTAACTGTATGTGTGGAGTGTTATGAGTTTTCTCTTTAATTGTGTGGGTTCTTCCCTGTTCTCTGTTTCCTCCGAGCTCCAAATATTGTGTCATTAGGTGGATTACTGACTTCATACATAACACCTTAGTATGTAAATATGTACACGGTAGTATGTATTTACACGGTGCCTTAAAATGCAGTGGTGGCTCAAATGATTAAGGCTCTGGGTTACCAATAGGAAGGTCAGGGGTTTAAGCCCCAGCACCACCAAATTGCCACTGTTGAGCCCTTGAGCAAGGCCCCTAACCTTATCTGCTCCAGGGGTGCTCTATCCTGGCTGAAGCTGAACTCTGACCCCAACGTTCTAAATTGGATATTTAGGCGAAAAAAAAATTCACTATGCTGTAAGCTATACAGTATGTGACAAATAATTGAATCTTAATCTTAAGTGTTCCGGAGATATGCTTCAAATCCACCAGGACTCTATCCAGGATAAATTAGTTTCTGAAGATGAATGATAAGTGATTTATGTATCTGTTCCCAAATGGGAAAGTAACTACCCTTTTAAGAATAGGGCTAAATAGCTTTTAAAGGGTTTCAAGTAGGCAGCTAAGAGCAGAATTGTAATATTTTCTTTAATTCTTGGAAGCATCAACTCCAATAATGGCATTAAGAGGCTTTTAAAACTTTAAAGGGCAGAAGAATTTACATCAGTCTTCAACTCCTTGCTTGAATAAACAATGTTCTTCTAAGGAATACATTACTGTACATTTGGCTATGTGACTAGCCTGATAAGAAGGTGCTAGTTCACATTTTTAGCTAATACTTGTACTGTATCCATTGATTACAATGTTTTGTTTCCATTAATTACACTGAAATAAAGAGACATCTAGTATATAAATATCTAAATATTACCTAATTATAATTAAAAAAATATCTAAATATAAAATCTTAAATATTACTTTTCTGATGGCATCTAAGCAGCGTGTTTTAAAAAACATGCAGGCTTGTTGAGTTCTGAATGTGTTAAATGTAGTAACCAGATGACTGTCTCAGTCAATAGTCAAGGTACTCTTACTGTATACTGTCTGTGCCCTGGGTAGACAGTTCCTAATGGACAGGACTTCCCCAAGGAATCACAGACCTAGATTGTGTCAGCATGGGGGAAAACAGGTCTTCAGTATTCCAGTCACATCCATAACATAAGAAAGAGCCAGTGATTTTTTTTTTTCATGATAGACCAAAAGCCCCAATGGCAGATCTTGCAAGAAAGCACAATGTTCTGTTTTGATGATAAAAATAAATTGCTGTCTTGAAGAGACCTCATGTACAGATTCCAAGTAATGTGAAGGAAGGAAATAAGAAAGTAAGAAAGGAAAGACATACGCTGATATACCGTAGAATATGCAGAATATCCCAATTTAAACTAAAATCCACATAAATCAAACAAGACATGACTGACATTAAAGGCAAATAGAAGGCACATGACCTTTCTCTTCCATTTAGTTCAGCTACATCCCAAAAGACGTACCAGGGTGTCTTAACTTAGTCACTTCTAACTAGTTGAATGTGATGAAAGAAACCTCTAAGAAATCCAAGGTCTAACATTTAACCTGGTCTGAAAGTTAGTTTTTAGTAACCCTCCCTGTCTTCACCCATCTCACCATCACCCCCTGCTGCTGTCCCTCACCCTCATCTTAATCTCTCACATTAATTTCTGCTGCTTTCTCTTCTCTCACTTCCTCGTTTCTTTCCTCTGAGTCCTTTTCTGTCTCTCCAGGACACTCCTGCCTCCTTACTTCTCCTTCTGTATTTCTCATGATATCTTCCTCCTGCCCAGACTTCAGCCTTTTCTGCCACAAAAAAAAGTCAATGTTTTAAACAAGTGGTTCTCAAGCCTGGTTCAGGAGGACCACCTGACCATTTTCCACCTGTCCACTCTTTTCATGAGTTATTTATTTACACATGTGGACAAAATTGTTGGTACCCTTCGGTCAATGAAAGAAAAACTCACAATGGTCACAGAAATAACTTTAATCTGACAAAAGTAATAATAAATAAGAATTCTATGAATGTTAACCAATGAAAGTCAGACATTGCTTTTCAACCATGCTTCTGAACAGGGAACAGGTCTGGACAAAAATGATGGTACCCCTAACTCAATAGTTTGTTGCACAACCTTTTGAGGCAATCACTGCAATCAAACAATTCCTGTAACTGTCAATGAGACTTCTGCACCTCTCTGCAGGTATTTTGGCCCACTCCTCATGAGCAAGCTGCTCCAGTTGTTTCCGGTTTGAAGGGTGCCTTTTCCAGACAGCATGTTTCAGCTCCTTCCAAAGATGCTCAATAGGATTGAGGTCAGGGCTCATAGAAGGCCACTTTAGAATAGTCCAATGTTTTCCTCTTAGTCATTCTTTGGTGTTTTAGCTGTGTGTTTTGGGTCATTGTCCTGTTGCAAGACTCATGACCTGCGACTGAGACCCAGCTTTCTGACACTGGCCAGCACATTTCTCTCTAGAATCCCTTGATGTCTTGAGATTTCATTGTACCCTGCACAGATTCAAGACACCCTGTGCCAGATGCAGCAAAGCAGCCCCAGAACATAACAGAGCCTCCTCCAAGTTTCACAGTAGGGACAGTGTTCTTTTCTTGATGTGCTTCATTTTTCCATCTGTGAAGATAGAGCTGATGTGCCTTGGCAAAAAGTTCCATTTTTGTCTCATCTGTCCATAGGACATTCTCCCAGAAGCTTTGTGGTTTTGTCAACATGTAGTTTGGCATATTCCAGTCTGGTTTTTGTTATGATTTGTTTCCACAATGGTGTCCTCCTTGGTCGTCTCCCATGTAGTCCACTTTGGCTCAAACAACGACGGATGGTGCGATCTGACACTGATGTTCCTTGAGCATGAAGTTCAGCTTGAATCTCCTTAGAAGTCTTTCTAGGCTCTTTTGTTACCATTCGGATTATCCGTCTCGTTGATTTGTCATCAATTTTCCTCCTGCGGCCACGTCCAGGGAGGTTGGCTACAGTCCCATGGATCTTAAATTTCAGAATAATATCTGCAACTGTAGTCACAGGAACATCTAGCTGCTTGGAAATGCTCTTATCGCCTTTACCTTTAACATGCTTGTCTATAATTTTCTTTAGAATCTCCTGAGACAACTCTTTCCTTCGCTTCCTCTGGTCCATGTTGAGTGTGGTACATACCATGTCACCAAACAACACAGTGACTACCTGGAGCCCTATATATAGGCCCACTGACTGATTACAAGATTGTAGACACCTGTGATGCTAATTAGTGGACACACCTTGAATTAACATGTCCCTTTGGTCACATTATTTTCAGTATTTTCTAGGGGTACCATCATTTTTGTCCAGGCCTGTTCCATGAGTTTATTTTTTTAAATAATTCTGTTGAAGCATGGTTGAAAAGCAATGTCTGACTCTCATTGGTTAACATTCATATATATTTTTTTAATTAATACTTTGGCAGATTAAAGTTATTTGTGTGACCATTGTGAGTTTTTCTTTCATTGACCGAAGGGTACCAACAATTTTGTCCACGTGTGTGTGTGTGTGTGTGTGTATATATATATATATATATATATATATATATACACATACACATACATACATACACACTGTACATAAAATACACATTTAAGTCTGGTTCCCAGATTCTCACTCAGTGCTGTTAACCCCATCCAATCCATCTCTAAGTGCTCCTGAAAAGTAGCAGTTTTATCACTCTCAACTCAGTGCTCACGCAGAGTGGAGAGAGACATATTTAGAGAAGGAACGATGAGAAAAATACAGAAGGACCTAAAGTCAGGAAGCAAGGGAAGAGAAAGCACGCCCATGACCTCAGTGGGAGGGAAAAGCGCAAATGTCACATAAAGTGAAGGGAGACTTAGCATATCATAGATGGGAAATAGGCTCTGCAGCATCTCGTCACCCCCCACACTCGTGCACACACAGCCCCCAGCTCCACAACAAAGCATTTCAAGGTTTTAGTTTAAAGGGATCAAGTATATAAGAATATGTGCAAGGGGTCAATAGGGCATATGTGTGTATTTGTTACAATGTGCACTGTGTCCCAAAAGTGTGATCTCTCTATAAAAAGTCACTTGGAAGAAGGAGTGCTCAGCAGAATCAATAAATTCAAAAATGTTTGATCTTGATTACGCTCTCCAGTCTCTGAGGCATACTGTATGTTATACTACATTTTCCAATAGCGAAGGCCCAGTTTTGTCCCATTCGTTTGTGTCCCTTGTGTTGAGCATCTTCATGACTAAAAAAAACCCAGCTATTCAGGATGCCCCAAGTTTTCAAATCAGTTGAGGTCAGCTGTTGGTGACTATTCCTCCTCCCCTAGGAAGCCAAGAAGCTTGCTGGCACAACACTGCTCAGCTGAGCAGCGTGAGCAAGAGCACCATCACAGCTTCTTGAACAAATACCAATACTGAATGGTTTTTGGTTCAGTTTTTGCTTTAGTGCATGATCTATCGTATCTATAGAATGTTCTTCAGAATGTTAGTAATGAGGATTAGTTATGGCCCCCTGAGGTACTATGCTCAGAGAAGTCTGACATAGCCCCCAGACCTATTTGAAAGAAGGACATATAAATACTGTATGTTGTGTGGGGACTAGGGAGAATGAAAATTTTACACATTGTGTAATAAAGAGTTGTTTACTAACTGAAGGTTATAATACACAAAGTAATTAATGAAAATAGGCATAATTTCACTACAGTGTGAAATTAGCCAAATTATCAGGTTGCAGAGATTAATGTAACTATGTAGTACAACATTGTAGCAACTATCATTGACATTCATTGTGATGCATATGTGTTTTTAGGCAATTAAATCGAGGGTAGAGTAGAAGCCACAAATCAATAAATTAACTTAAGAAACAAATTTCAACAACAAATCCAGCGCATGAAAAAGAATAATGCATCTCTGTGCTCAAAAGTAAACAGACAGGTGAAGTCCCTCCCTTTTGTTTCATGAGGCTCTGGTGGAGGACATCTGAGACAAGTACAAGAAGCATAAGGGGAACGAGAAGAGCAAATCATAAAAAAAAAAAATAATAATAAAATAAATAAAAAAATAAAAATAATAATAATAATAATAATAATAATAACAGAAATGTTTTCAAAAAGTACTGCAATGTTTGGCTCAAATTTTATTGAACTTTTCAAATAAAAGTTGGTCTGGAAGTCTGAGAATGGTAATGGGAATGTTAACTACACCTACCAATGAAAGTGGAACAAAAGGCTTGAGATCGCTCAGTTAATGAAAGATGTTTATTCTTGTCCTGATGTGAGTCACATCGCAACTAGCACATCACAAGAGGCAAAAACTAAAGGACAAAAGTGGTTTCTAGTGGATACAATGAAAATTGTGTACATAATGTTTCTGTCTGAAGAACAAACCCCTATCACTTGCTAACTATTCTGCTCACTTCAGCCTTTTTGGGTTGTAAAGCAGGACATATGCGCGCGCACACACACACACACACACACACAAACACACGGCTTTGCTTTTTTATGGGCTTTGCTTTTTTTGCACACATATTTAGGGATTTTTTTTTTACACAAATTGCATTTATATATATATTTTTTTTATTTTTTTTTTTTTTATTATTTTTTTTTTTTTTACATGTAACCACCCATCCCTTTAAAATAAACAGAGTGCAAACATCCATTTTCTTGGCTTCAGCATTCTCTAAAAATCAATTTAGTTCAGTCATGGTAACCACTTCTGTGCAGAGATTGTATTTTAGTTTCACTGATCACATGACAGAATGAAGAAATGTGATTGGCTTGTGAGAATGTGGCCACTGCATGTGTCTTTTGATATAAAATGTGGCCACTGCATGTGGATTTTAACGCTTTTTAAATAAGGTTATTTAGCAGTTTTTAAGTTAAACATTTTGTTATGTACAACCTTGTGTGTCAGAAGTTAATCATTGTTAATCAATATGAGTTAAAGTATAAAAATGATGTCCATCGTGTTTTGCTGTCAAACCCATATCCCCTCCTATCCTCCAACCAATTCATTAGACACACCTGGCCAACTGGACAATATCTAATCAGCCCATCAAAAGGCAGCAACACAAATGAATTTAGATATGAAGGCATGGTCAGGACATTCTGTTGAAGTTCAAACCAACTATGAGAAGAAAGAAGAAAAGTTATTTTTTTAAGTGTTTTATTTCATTAAGTGACTTTGAACCTGGCATATTTTTTTGGTGCCATACAGGCTGGTCTGAGTATTTCTGAAACTGCTGATCTACTGGGTCATGTCTAGGGTTTACAGAGAATTGTCTGAAAAAGAGAAAATATCCAGTGAGCGGCAGTTCCCTGGGCAAAAATACCTTGTTGATCAGAGATCAGAGGACAAAGGGCAGACTGGCCTGAGCTGATAGAAAGGCAACAGGAACTCAAATAACATCTCGTTACAACCAAACATCTCAATCAATCTCAAGCAACACAATATGTCATTGAACCAGATGGGTTACAACAGACAACACTGGGTACCACTCCTGTCATCTAAGGACAGGAAACTGAAACTATAACTCTCATGGGCTCACCAAAATTCGACAACAGAATATTCGAAAACGTTACCTGGTCAGCGGAGTCTCTATTTCTGTTGAAATGTTTGGATGAGAGAGTCAGCAAAAACAAAAGGAGAGCATGCATCCTATGCTAAAATCATTTCAAACTGGTTTCTTCAACATGACAGTGAGTTCATTATAGTCAGATGATCTAAATCCAATAGAGCACCTTTGGGATGTTGTGGAATGTGATATCCGATAAATCTGCAGCAACTGTAGGATGCTATCATCCCAATATGTACCAGGTTTCCAGCATTTTGTTTACCCTATGCCAAAAATAATTAAGGCAGTTCTTAAAGCAAAAGAGGGTCCAGCACAGTAAAAGCAAGATGTACCTAACAATGTGGTGAGTGAATGTGTAGATATGGGAGAAGGATAGAGCCTCTTGAAAACAAAAGTACATGTGTGTCCTTGCAGGGAATTGATGGCACCAGAATGCACTATAGAAATAATGCAAGCTTAGGGAGGCATATTGATGCTCTGGGTAATATTTTGCTGGCAAATTTTGGGTCCTGGCATTCGTGTGGATGTTACTTTGACATCCAATACCTACTGTATCTAAGCATTGTTGCACCTTAATCTTCCCTCTAAATGCACGTTCCCTTTAAACAAGAACACAGATAAGTGCCATTATCATGCAAGCAACAAAAGGAAATTCAAATGCTGTAATGCTTAATGTCCAACATGGGCAGCATAATTGGACAAGGCTGAAAGCACATAAATACATACAACTAGCACAAAAGCAAAACATATCCACACACTCATTCTGTGTTCACTTTCTATCCCTGCTTCTTTTCTGTCTCAGATGAAAGGGTAATTATAGAGACCTGTTTTCTGAAAAGCAGTCTGAAATCCAAGGTTAAGTGCTGGTCAAGGATTCTCAGCTTGTCAAGGCCAGCTGTTGATATTTATGCAAATTCACAGAGCCTCTACTCTAATCACAGCTGTAGACATTATACCTTTTTACATCTATTTTCTTTCCAATCAAGGGGCCTGAGGACTTAATTTTCTTCTACCTCTAGGTTGTCATAAACATTCTTACTCAGGCCCTTGAGCCAAACTGTAAGGCTGTAACACCTTATCAGACCTCTGTAGATGGAGTGCTAACTGAACTTGGGTTGATCCCTGCCTCACCCTTATCAAATCCTCAAAAAAAGTCATTATATATCAGTCATCATAGTTAAATGTTCTAATTTTCCTTATGCTTGATTAAGTCAACATACATACACCTTTTTTTTATACTATTCTATTATTTGGTATATACTGTACTTACCCTATAGAGAATACTTACCCGTCCTAATTGTTTTCCCATATCTTACTTAAATTAACATATTGTATACTGTATTTAGTGTGTTATATTTAATGCGTAGAAATGGACTTTTAAATACTTAAGTGTACTAACTTACTAAAAGGTTTCTTTTAAATTAAACTTCCATAAACTTTAAAGGTACTCTATGTTTTGGACAGACCCATCCCTCAAGAGGCATGTGCACATGAATCATTCTATAATTTAGGGTACTCTCCATGTCTGTTGTTGATAAATATATTTATTCTAAATATTTTCTTCAAAACTATCACATTTTACCTATTATGGGAAAGCATGTTAGAATATCCTACAAAAATCATGTGCATATAGGCTTAACTTGGAAATTGTCATAAGGTTGCCCAATTGACCATTTTTGCCACATCTGCTCTTGTTTTTAAAATAATGAATAAAACCATTAATATTAGCAACTATTTCAAAATAAATGTCTAAATGTAAAATCAATTGAAATTTTTAATTGATTTTCTCTTTTAAATAGTGGAAATATATCAAATTTATATATAAAAACGTCAACTGAAAAACTTCTAAGTTACTAACAGAGCTCCATTCTGTAACTCAATAGTAAGTGTTCTCTTTATATATATATATATATATATATATATATATATATATATATATATATATATATATATATATATATATATATATAATATCTCATTGTCATTGAGTTTATTGACAATTGACAATGTTACATACACTGTTATGGTTTGCAGATTCTATTTTATTTTATTTTAATTATTTGTTCAAATATGATGTTAAACATCTTATAAAATGAGAAATGATCAGCGAGTCCTAAAACTAAAATCATGGGTCAAAATAAGTAAATTGTCAACTATGTTACCCAGTAGTGTAGATGATTAGTCATTATTTCTAAAAAGCAGAGAGAAGCACAACATAAGTGCGATTAAAATGTTTGCCATAGAACATGACATCATTTGTTGCTGGCATTGGGACAAATAATTTTTAAGTGACAGGACAAAGTTCCATTAGCAACATAGTCAGAAAAAAATGAGTAGCAAAACCATCATTTACTTTGAAAAAAGAAATAACTATTAATTTGCATCTAGCAGATATGGTACACTGAAGGAATTTACTAACCTCCTTACTAACTACTGAAAAACAACATCGTTGTTGTACTGAAACTCACGGGCAAACATGGCCCAGACATTTAGTTTATAACTTTAGGCAGGGAGAACCAAAAGCTAATTCATGCATATGGGGAGTAAAGGCCAACTTCCAGAACAGTCCAATCTCCAAAAAGGTAGATGCTGGCTATTATAGAAAAGATCTTAGAATACAAAGATGAGGTTTTTGATCTGGCCTCCAAATTCTCCAGATCTCAATCTGATCAAGCATCCTTGGGATGTGCTGGATGAACTAGTCCACACACAGAAACGGGAATCGAGCCTGGCCGGGGATCGAACCCGGACCCTGGCGGTGCAAGGCGACAGTGCTAACCACTACACCATCGTGCCGCCTTGAATTTAAAATAATTTGTGAAAATGTTATCAAATGGAATAAACAATTATTAATTTTTTTCTTAATACAGGCAAGCTATACAGCTTTGATTGCTTATATTCACTTTTTCCCCCAGTAAATCTGGGCAAGGCCACTCAGAGGCTACTCTCCAAGAAAAAAGGCTGGCTGTAAAGGGATACATAAGAAGGAAATTTAAGCCACAAGACTGTTTGGCGGACAATGGCACCTTGGGATGATTTATGCTAATGTTTTCTGGCTCTTTCTTTTCCCTGCTGTGCTCTGATTTCACTGGTTTCCAATGTTGGGAGTGTTTGGGTCAGTCTAGCCACAGACTGTAATCCATGCAATGCTGTGGGATGATGAGGTTTGGTAGGAAATGACCCCATCTCTTTACAAAGATTGATGTGGTGTAATGGCTTGAAGGTTTCAGAGCACACAGAGTTACAGAACAATGGATATGACTAATTCTGATTCTCTATATCTTCCCAGATTTGCCTGGTGTTGTGGAAAACAGATATTTAATATTGATGCTAATATCCATATAAAATTCTGGGGGGGGGGGAATCTGGACAGTATAAAAAATAAAGTTTTGAGAGTTGTCTCTGGGGTTTACTTAAACAGCACATATATTTATTAGATATATTAGATTAGAAGATATTTGACGGTGTGACAAAATAAATAAGAAATAAGAGTTATCTTAACATGATAATTCTTCTTAATTTTTAGTTATTGTTATTTTGGTTGTTTTTGTGTGTTTGTGCATAATGTGCACAACTTTTAAATACAGATATTTTTGCTATACTTACAACAGCTATGGATATTCTGTCTTCTCCAACACTCACCTGTAGTCTCACTAATAGTCTTATTATTTGTTTAATATTATTATCATTTGTTTCTTAAATAGGGGATTTATCCTGAATAGAAAAGCAGTCCATTCTAGGGGCCCATGGCTAATCTAATGTCTAATAATCCACACTGCTTAACATATTTTGGGCAGGTGGAAGAAACCAGAGATCCAGAAAAAATGATTCACAAGGATGAAGGCTAAAATTGGCATCTTCCATGTGGATTAAAGAGAACTGAGGTTTAACAGCCACCTCAGAAAATAGCATTAACTTTGAGCTGAAAATAGAGGAACTTAGCTCATTATAGGGATGTCTTTGAGGGTTTGGCTACAAATTAAAATCTGTCATTTGAATAAGGTATTAATTACTTTGTCATCTAAATTAATCTGTCAAAGAATAGACAGGTGTATAAATGTCTAGAGTAGATTGAGGGGGGTGTGAATTTCATAATTTTCAATCATACTCCTTCTCTATGTAATTACCAGCTGTACTAAATCATCTCACATATCTCACATCATTTTAGCAAAATAAAAAAAGAACAATTGAAAAGAAATAAAAGCAGTGGCGAGTGCAGTCCTTTGAGGCCAGTGGGAGAATGCAATATGACCTGACCGCTGGTCCTGGCAGTCTGCACAAGGCTGTGCTTTACATATCATAAACTCTATGAGCAAATCACTTTCTTCATCTTTAAGTACAAACAGAAGCTGCCTCTTTCTCCTTTAAACTTTTTACAAATGTCACATTATTACTATATCACATAGTTGAATTCTTGATGGGTCAGTAAGTGTTGATTAACTTTTTACAATAGTTATTTTTCAAAGAAGAAGAAGAACGCTTTTTTGTCACATATACAATATATTTTTTTTAAAATCACTTATTCAAGCTTGTTAGGAATCTGGGGTTAAGGATGATACTGCACCTCTGGAGCAGAGAGGTTAAGGCCCTTGCACAAGGGGCAAAAAGTGCCAACCTGACAAAGCTAGCCCTCAACCTTTTGATCAGTGAACCTTAACATTTGAGCCACCTTTGCCCAAATTTTGTATTCAAATGGTTATTTTTTATTCTGTAATAATGTACGTAGAGGGATTTGTAATAACGGTAGTGAAGGTAAAGGTATTTGTATGGTGGGCACACAGCATACTTAGATTTTTAAAAGGAGTACTTGTTGATGGTAGAGCTTTTTTGAGAGAGGAGGTAAAACTTTAACGTTTTCCCACACAGGACTCACAACCAGCCAATCAGAAACTGGAAGTTAAGGCCAATTGGTTGTTTCAGATAATATTTCAGGTAGCTACAGTATGCTATGTGAGGAAGCAAAATAAAATACTTCAGGACATCCTTATTTTGGGAAAATAACAATACCTATCTATAACAGCACATACACTTACACCCTATCTTTTGTTTCTCATAGTAAAAAATATATATATATTAATTTATACCCTTGGAAATGTGAATTGTATGAACAAGTATAATTTCATAATTTAGTACCATAAGCAGCTGATGCTACAGAATCTGCTGATTCCACACAGGCGCATGTTGCTAGGTATCAGGAGAGTTATTTCAAGGCTGTAAAAAAAAAAATCATTCCCGAAGATCAGGTGATCTAAGTGCCATAAGCTTGGCCATGTGATGCATGCACACTTGCTGACTCCAATGCAGTTAGAGCTCCCTGTTCTTTTTCCCCCTCTCCCCATGCCTAATAGATGGAACCTTTGAGTACAAGTCTATGCAATACAAAGGGATAATAAGAGCTACAATGCAGCTCACAATGGCATAAAAGAGGCTAAGAGTTCCCAAGAGATAGTAATAGTATTACCCTTTCACCTGAAGGAGTGAGGCTTTTTCCACCTTCACAGCTCAAAACCATTAGACTCTCCTCATTTTTGCAGGTCTAAAAGCACCCCTGAGCAGCCTAGAGAGGACAGAAAGGCAGAAATGCCATTTAATGCTTGAGACAAGATAGATATCTGTGGCCACACATATACACACGTGGACAAAATTGTTGGTACCCTTCGGTCAATGAAAGAAAAACTCACAATGGTCACATAAATAACTTTAATCTGACAAAAGTAATAATTAAAAAAAATTCTATGAATGTTAACCAATGAAAGTCAGACATTGCTTTTCAACCATGCTTCAACAGAATTATTTAAAAAAATAAACTCATGGAACAGACTTGGACAAAAATGATGGTACCCCTAGAAAATACTGAAAATAATGTGACCAAAGGGACATGTTAATTCAAGGTGTGTCCACTAATTAGCATCACAGGTGTCTACAATCTTGTAATCAGTCAGTGGGCCTATATATAGGGCTCCAGGTAGTCACTGTGTTGTTTGGTGACATGGTATGTACCACACTCAACATGGACCAGAGGAAGCAAAGGAAAGAGTTGTCTCAGGAGATTCGAAAGAAAATTATAGACAAGCATGTTAAAAGTAAAGGCTATAAGGCCATCTCCAAGCAGCTAGATGTTCCTGTGACTACAGTTGCACATATTATTCAGAAATTTAAGATCCATGGGACTGTAGCCAACCTCCCTGGACGTGGCCGCAGGAGGAAAATTGATGACAAATCAAAGAGACGGATCATCCGAATGGTAACAAAAGAGCCCAGAAAGACTTCTAAAGAGATCCATGGTGAACTTCATGCTCCAGGAACATCAGTGTCGGATCGCACCATCCGTCGTTGTTTGAGCCAAAGTGGACTACATGGGAGACGACCAAGGAGGACACCATTGTTGAAAACAAATCATAAAAAAGCCAGAATGGAATATGCCAAACTACATGTTGACAAGCCACAAAGCTTCTGGGAGAATGTCCTATGGACAAATGAAACTTTTTGCCAAGGCAAATCAGCTTTATGTTCACAGATGGAAAAATGAAGAATATCAAGAAAAGAACACTGTCCCTACTGTGAAACATGAAGGAGGCTCTGTTATGTTCTGGGGCTGCTTTGCTGCATCTTTCACAGAGTGTCTTGAATCTGTGCAGGGTACAATGAAATCTCAAGACTATAAAGAGATTCTAGAGAGAAATGTGCTGGCCAGTGTCAGAAAGCTGGGTCTCAGTCGCAGGTCATGAGTCTTGCAACAGGACAATGACCCAAAACACACAGCTAAAAACACCCAAGAATGGCTAAGAGGAAAACATTGGACTATTCTAAAGTGGCCTTCTATGAGCCCTGACCTCAATCCTATTGAGCATCTTTGGAAGGAGCTGAAACATGCTGTCTGGAAAAGGCACCCTTCAAACCGGAAACAACTAGAGCAGCTTGCGCATGAGGAGTGGGCCAAAATACCTGCAGAGAGGTGCAGAAGTCTCATTGACAGTTATAGGAATCGTTTGATTGCAGTGATTGCCTCAAAAGGTTGTGCAACAAACTATTAAGTTAGGGGTACCATCATTTTTGTCCAGGCCTGTTCCATGAGTTTTTGAGTTTTCATTTTTTTTTTATAATTCCGTTGAAGCATGGTTGAAAAGCAATGTCTGACTTTCATTGGTTAACATTCATAGAATTGTTATTTATTATTACTTTTGTCAGATTAAAGTTATTTCTGTGACCATTGTGAGTTTTTCTTTCATTGACCGAAGGGTACCAACAATTTTGTCCATGTATGTATATCTATAATAAGGCGGTTTGGGCTAGACCAGCTACATCATTAGCAAGTAGAGAGATGAGAAGATGCACTACGGCAGTATGTGAAGAAGAGGATAATCACAGTCAATAAATCAGGCAAAAGCACACCGAGAAGTGGCCATGACTCCAGCTCACAGCTGGAAGCACAGAAGCACAGATCTGCCTGCTGACCTTTATGGCTTTCTTCTATCTCTCTGTCCTTCTGGAGCCATCTTAAAATATGGTGCTTTAGAGAGCCTGCCTATGTATCTCTTCCTGAGATGGAAAGATTCAGATTACCCTCTCCGTGGGCAGGCCCCATCAGGTCTATGTTGGTCTGTGGAGCAATTCAGAATATGACGTCTTCAGGCTCTGAAGAGGTGTAGCCATAGGGAGGGCATTTAGAGTGAAAGATATGGGACTTTAGGGAAGGAGGAAGATAGGGGTGGATGCAAGGGATTAAAGGTGGGGCTGAGTGTGAGAGCATGACAAAGGAGATCAAAGATTGTGGGCTGACTGAATGGCAGCAGTATGGGGGCTGAGAAAAAAGAAGGGTGGAGCGAAGAAGGCATCAGATGAAAGGATGCTACTGGGGACTCATGGGGCTTCAATATGGATTTGTTGCTCTCTGCAGATTAGGTGCCGATCTGTACTGATTGGAATTCATACAGCAGTTCCTAAATAACATCAAGTTGTACAAAGTTGTATAGAACTAGAACAACTGTTGTACAAGAACAACAGTTGGGTGCCTCGAGGTTGTTGGGTGGATTTTTGTGAGGCTAGGTCATCCCCAGGGGGTCGCCTAGCAGGTGGCTTTTAATTTCTGTGATGATTTGCATATATTCAATTAGGTTTAGTAATAGGAAAAGGAACAGACAGTGCAGAGATACAGCCGATTTTGCTCCATTTAAAGGGAGATGAGGGTACAGCCGCTCAGATTAGCTGATGATATAGATATTCCGGACACTGACTGATGTGTCTAATCACCAAAAGTATCTCTAACATAAATTGTCCTTTCTTAATGGCACATAAGAAAGGCCTTTGAAATGGCACCTTGAAACTGCTTGAAAAAAATCCATGCTTGTCACCATATAGACATTGGCAATGACATGCCCAACAAAGGGCATCTGCATCACACTGAAAACTTTAGTATTTCTCCATTCTTTAGCCTGTCTTTCAGCTCGTCCACTAAGATACTGTCTGTTGTCATCCAGGTTAAAGCCCTTTTAAAGAGCATCCACTGGGTCAATAAGATCATCTCCTTGTTCTTTCTGTTTGAAAAAGAAAGCTGCCAGTTGAGGAAAAGTCCTTACAGGTTTGTCTTCACCTCTGTCTTCTGGAAATCAGATAAGCATTGAACCAAGCTAGCTTAGTCCTGAACTTCTCCTCTTAGATGTTACAGCCATAAAACAGAAGTCATGTATAAAAAAAAAGGTTCTAATCACAGTAATAAATGGAGCTACCAGGATATACAAGTGCATAATTGGCAGTGAGATTCTGCAATGGCAAAAGCTTGAAAACACCAGTGATAATTTCTTAATGGAGACTTATTAACATGGTGCTTTCTGGCAGACATCTTCTTTGGCTGGAGTCCCTGAAATATCCTTAAACCTCATTGATTGATAAAGACTCCAGTGCTATAAAGAACCACTTCCATTAGTTGGGGCCATGGCTCCTTCTGCATTCACTCTTGAATAAATATGAATAAATGAGAAATGATGAAGAAGGCGAAAAACTCAGACTAAATTTCACATACAGAATTATGATGGACAGATAAAGAAACATACAGTATATGCTCATTTCAATGGAAGGTCCATAACAATGTCATTAATGCAAAATTGATTAACACTTAAGCATATTAAGGACATGTAAGTCAATAACCTCAGTTACCTTATCTACGGGTTTCTGAACATTTAATAATAGGGCATTTCTAACATTACTGTTGAGGAGCACATACAGCATGCACCTGCTAAATCAGATTCATCAGGCTAACATATTGTTTAGACGAGACGCATGAAGCGATGCTGCTCGTGCTGCAACCACAGGATAATGGTTACACTAGTGGATACAGTACCTTCTGCATCAGTGAGATTCACAGATTAGCAAGTATCTCTCTGATTTACAGGGAAGAGATAATATGCCATTTCTTCCAACCAGAAACCAAGTTTGCTCCATAGATGTCTTCATGAATGTGTTGTCATACAAAAGACAAACTGTTAACTTGCTAAATAAGGGTAGAAAAATGTACAATTTTGTAAAGTTGGCAATAGCATTAATTAAGACAGCTTTTCTCTTGTACTGTACATATAAAAATGTAATACATAAACTCAGTTCTGATATGACATTCATTACCCTGGAGCTGTTGTTTTATTAAATATTTATACAATAACTACTGATATTGGCTTAAAGATTATGGATCAATGTATTCCCATGTCAAATAAAATAAAAGACTATGGTCTTTAAAATGGATGTGAAAAGAAACAATAAATATGTATTGGAAGTGTGGACTTTATACTTTAATTCAAGGGGGTTAGCAAACATATTGCATTTTTGAAGTCCCTTTTTAAAAGAAAATTCCACAGGCTTAAAAGTAATTGGGTAAACTAAGATAATCTATAGCGATCCAGAAGCGCAAAACACATATCACAACATCTATTTGAGTGCTTTCTTTTTCCCTTGTGAGTGCTTTCTTCTTCCTGTGTAAGTATGTTTTCTTTTTACCATGTGTGAACTCATTTTTCCTGAGTGCTGTCTTTCTGGAATAAATTGCAAGCAAAATGCTAAAGCTAACATGCAAAGCACTATGAGATTGAGGCTGGGAAATAGCAAACATGACATCAAACAGGGCAAGGACTTGTCATATAATTTACAATGAATATTATAAATTTCACTACTTTTGTGACTGGCTAGCAGGTTAGCAGGTATATAAATTGAAGAAAGTGGGTGTTATCTTTCCATGTAATAATGCTAAACTGTAGCAATGCTAAGGCTGTTGGAGTGTAGAAAAAGCAGAACTGTGTGTAAGTGGCAGGCAGTAAAAGTAATAGCAAACCTATGTTTAACCTATTAAATACACTGATGGACATAGTTAGCTTTATGGTATACTTGCAATCTATGTCCAAATATGTATATATAAACAAGCTAGTATGGAACACAACAGCTAATTTGCTGATTTGCTAATCTGCTGAGCTTAATCTGATGAGATCATTCTTATCTGCCCCTGATGATAAATGTAGCAGTATAAAATTCTCCATACCTCTTTTCCTGCACAGGTTTGCCTGGAGCCTATACCAGTGGACTCTGGACATGAGGCAGGGTACACCTTGGACAGGGTGTCAATTCATCACAAAGCACATACACACACAAAACTAGAGGTAGTTTGGAAACACCTTTGGACTGTGGGAGGGAACGGGAATACCCAGAGTATACCCACCAAGCACGGCGAAAACATGCAAACTCCAAGCACAGATAACCAGTGCAAGATAAAAGCATACTTAGCCATACTGGATCATCGTAATTATCAGAAAAATTTGAATTATTATCAATACTTAGATGGAATTGCTTTCCAGGTCTGGAATCCTTGGACATTACAAGATGCTCCCTCGAGTTGTTTTGCCAGGCCATCAGTGCGACTGCTTCCGGTTTCTGCTTGTTTGTAAGCCTTTCTGTCTTCAAATTTGTCTTCAGTGAGTGAAAAGCATGCTTAATTGGGTTGAGGTCAGGTGACCCTTTAAGAACATTTGTTTTTTAGTCACTATTCGGTTGTTTAATTGTCCAAATATTTATGGACCTTACTGTACATATATGGCCACATGGACAAGCAAACAAACACTTCACCTAGGTTTTTTTAAAGTGAATTGGAGCTGCTAACTCACTGTCTCAATTCTCCTTACACTGGCATAGCGGAATGTCTGATATCTGTCACCTTGTGCATCAGCACCTTGCAACTGCCGGAGCCTTCCTGTGACCTTAGAGAAATGTTTAAAAAAATAACTTTAACACATTGCCATTCTGGAGCCATAGTTAAGCAGGCAGCGAAGGCTTTGCTCATTCAGCATGTGCAATACGTCCCCTCTCTGTACTCAAGGCTGTGATCTCGCTCTATAACCCTGCCGAAACACATTCTATGACCAGGGAAAATGTGCAGTCACAGAGTGTAGATGCTTGGGTTTACAAAAGAGAAACCAATTTGGTTATCTTCATTAAATACTTTTGGAATCCCCAAACCCCCGAGCCCCCCCACCCCCGACACACACATATCCATTTTTAAAACACAGATATATTTCACATATTCTATATACACTAATTGTACACATAAACACAGTTCACCATAGTTACAGTATGAATTTATCTTAGCATTTCATGTGAAACACACTGCTTAACTGATGCTATTTTGTAGATCAGATAGGTCACTGGACAGTGACAGCCAGATATTACTTGCAATAACCATATAGATATCAAGAGATTAAAAATGATATTTTGCCATCATTATAAAGAGTTTGTTTTCTTCCTTTTTAAGTGGATTCATTAGTTTTGTGGATGTACATAAGGATTATGCGCAGCAGAGTAATTTCAGCCATTGTTTACTTGTAGTTATGTTAGTGTTCTGCAGCAAAGCCAGAAGATCAGTCCCAAATACCGTGACTACAACAACAATATTGCTGAAACACTAGGATATAGTCAATCTGACACCTGGCATCCTTTCTAATTTGATAGAGATGATTCAATGTGTTTCATTAAATGAGAGAAAGTGAGAAAGAGAAAAATACAATATGATGGGATATTCTCAGGAGACAGGCCTCATGAGGATTTAGCTTCCCTGCTTGCTGATCACATCTAAATGGCTTTTGATATGTGTTCCTTTTTCACTCTCTCATCTGTTTCTGTCTTTCTAATGACTTAACACTGTTTCACTTTTTCCAATACCACTGAATACCACTGTGCTCCAACCAAAAGCTGAGTTGAAAGCACCATGTGTGGTAAGGCAATGTGTATGTGAGCTTGTGCTCTTCACACTGCTGGTCTTCTGATCAATCCATCTACTTGCTACAATGCTTGCTACTTACTTCGGCTTCTTATCATCTCAAACTTTTCAAACATACCGTACCTCTCACCACAGCCACAATCATCTCAACCACAGCTCCCACTGGGATAAAAAGGTATAGCACCACATGCCAATATCGTTTCTGCACTTTGGAAAGTGAGTGAATTAACATGTTTGACTATTGGGCAGGCAGTTGGGATGCCTCTTCCCAAATCTGTGAAGGTGCAGGTGGTTAGAATTATAAAAGATCATCTTTTTAATAAAGGGAATATCAGCAGCTCATCTGTCTTCATCCATACCCAGTTTGAGAGCACCTGCTACTCCTTAATAAAATTACAGTTCCACATGCACACATGTGGGTGCACACATGCCCACACACACAAGCACGCACAAACAAGCACGCACACACACACACACAAATAAAGATTTTGACATAAATAAAAAAAAATTGGGGGGTTTTGTGGTTTGTATCATCATTTTTTAAATAGGATTTAGTGTAAATTGATGTCTAAGTGATCCATAATTGTAAGAAGAAAGACTACTTTGTAATCCTACAAGCCCCTTCAAGAGGGATTGCCACGGCTAAACTGTTATAGCTAAATCACTAAAAATAATATTGCGCTCACAATATCACTGATAAAAAATGTCTGTTTCTTGTTAGCAGACATATAAATTAAAAAACTTGGGTGTTACCTTTTCATGTAATAATGCTAATAAATGCTAATTTGTAGCAATGCTAATGCTATTGGAGTGTAGAAAAGGCAGAACTGAGTGTAAGTGGCAGTAAAAGGAATAGCAAACATGTTTAATCCATTAAATACTTCAAACAGTGGTAAAGAAGACAGCAGACCTTGTTGGAGTTGGAGCTAACAGATATTTAACAACAGTTGCTTTTACTGAGATCTTACTTAAAATTTGATTGAAATCACAGAAAATAGCGAAGATGTCAGAGGTGAAGGTCAGTACGAGCACATGGAGACATTTGGCAGATGATCTCATCCAGAGCGAATTACAAAAAATGTTTTTTTTTTTTTTTTTTTTTTTTTTGTAAGTTCCCATCATTGGATAGATCCTTACACTGGGTACCTAGGTAACTAAGTACAATCAATCAAACACTGTTGGGAAGGGTACTTGGCTATGCATTGCGTTATAAAGAACTAGCTCTCTGTAATGTTGTAAATGTTGCAAAGTGCCACAGTGTTTCTATGATAAGTCCTGTACATTTTCAAAGGGTTTAGCAAAGAAACTGGCATCCCAGGTACACTCACCTTGATAACTAACACCAACAAGGGGTATTTCTTATTTGTCCTGAAACCCTGGTAGCAGCTTTGAAGAGGACATGAATGGCTTGCCAATAAGCCTAGCCCAGTACTCTCAACTCTTTTAGAAATCAAGCTCACTACAGGCCTGGAATGGGTTGACTTTTCATCTACAGTACATTGTTCAGCAAGCTCATAAAGTATTTTGGTAATCATTTAGGGCTGCAATGATGAAGCCTGGTCTAATTACATCCCACAAGTCATATCTAGGAGATCTTCCTCTTTTTCACTCCTTCCCAAGACATCCATTCCCCCAGCCTTCCCTAGATGACAGAATTTATGCATCTTGTAATCTGCTCTGGTACTTATGGTGCTGAGCTGGAGTAACCTTGAAGGGATTGCTCCTCTGGTCTCCTATCTCTTGTGGTAATTGTCCTATTATTAGTCTGCAACCTTTGCCTACATGACTGCCTCTGCTTGTGCCCACATCCTCCCAGTTAACCAGCTGAGGGCTACTATGGCTATAAGCATACTGTGGCAGCTCCATTTTCAGATTAATCTTGGTATATTTATATGTCTTTACAAGAAACAGTAGCTCTACTACAGCTCCCTGCTATACAACCTAGTTTTGTTGAGGGATCTGCAGAGGCTAAGCCATTTTCTTATACGAGTTAATCTTCTCTCAGGCTTGTCATCCATTGAACCCAAAATGCAGTCACTGGAGCTTCAGTCTATAAATAGCCATGGTACTATTAAATCTCTTAAGGTTATTGAAAGGGTTTTGCCTGAACTGCTCTGTGTCCTCAAGAAAAGTATTATACTAAAATATTTTGGCTTCTCTGCAAATTGTGGTTATTGGCTCATTGCAGAGGTGGAAACATTTCAGAAAGTTTCCACTTGTTTATGAAAATGTGTTTGGCCTTAATTTGTTTGACCTTCATTTGAGCCATGCCGATAAATGAATCTCATATTCCAACAGCTACCCTTCTCAACCACCAACATAGGAAAAAATGGAGAGATGTTAAACCTACCAGTATATCCACTTACAGA
Organism: Clarias fuscus; assembly: GCA_030347435.1. Taxonomy (NCBI): domain Eukaryota; kingdom Metazoa; phylum Chordata; class Actinopteri; order Siluriformes; family Clariidae; genus Clarias; species Clarias fuscus. The sequence goes on along the minus strand of CM059214.1, from coordinate 21,279,438 downwards.
TGTTGCAACTCCGTGGTATTGTGCAGTCACACAATAGTATATAGTAGATGTTATAAAACTAGGCCAGGACAACATTTGTGAATTTTGGAGCACCAGAGTACCCCAGTAGCCATAAAGTTGTGGAGAACTGAGCCAAAGGCATTGGTGAACTCCAGAAACACCACATGGCGGTTTGTTTACTCCCTTTTGGCAGGCTCGATTTGATGCCAGAGCATGGTTTTGTGTTCCAGGCAACCAGATGATCCTGGAATTCTTGCTCCTCTATAGGGATGTCAGTAAAATGGTTTCTTTCCAGGTACTCTGACAGCCTGTGTATTTTTGGCCATCAATGTTTAGGAGACTAATCTAATGTAACAGACTGATGTAAACAGAGTGCTTTGTGATCACGATGCCTCCTCCTCTACTTGACTTATTATCCTCAAGAGGACTTGTAGCACATCTGCTGCATTTTTGTAGAACCTGCATGGAATTCCATTGGGCCCTGCAGGAGGGGTGAGTCCTGCTCAGTGCCTGGGTCTTTCCACTTGCTCACACCTGGGAGGGCTGATGTTCAGCTGGCATTCTGCTGAGTGAAAGGTGGTTTGTCACATGGTAAAATAGTCTCCAATTGCTTTCAGGTTTCAGAAAAAAACAGCTAAACAGTGTGTAGGTTTTACAGTTTTTAGATCAACCATAGTCAAAGTTTGATGCGAATATTAACTTAAGCTTTTGACCTGTACCTGAATGTTGTTTTCAACAATAATCATTTTAAACAATAATTGCTCAAATAAGCAGAGGTATAGTTGTTTCTTTTGAAGTGGCCAATGAGTGTACATAAAATGAAAGCCCTTTTATGTATGGTGAAATTATGCCCTTCCTGACACAACCCTCCAATTTTATCCGGGCTTGGGACCAGCACTGCATCCAGTGGCTGGTGTTTAGGCACTGGCTGGGAATCAAGCCCGGGCTATAGGAATAGTCAGAATGTACAGTAATACAAACTACTTACATTAGTATCATCAGAGTATAATTAGTACTGCTGCTCTACAGTACCGACTTGTCTAAAATGGATGGGGAATGGAATAATTGGTTTAAGAAGTGAGGAAACAGATTATGCAGTTTTATAATATCTCAAACAACAAATGTTACAAGTAATAAATGTTAAATTATAATCTTTTTAATGGGACTGGCAGAGCATACAGAAGTTTGTACAGGGTGTAGCAACCCACCGACAGTAGGACTTGAACCCAGATCCTCATATCTGAAAACCAATAACCCAAAGCCAAAATCACCTGAGCGACCTAGAAGCTTTTTATAATGAAACATACTGTTCAGCACACCTGGTGATGTTTCATTAGTCATCTTATTACCTGCGCTTAACGTGCCATTGACACACCCAGCCGGGTAACCGTGCTGTGTTTATGGAAAGCCATTAGGGTCAAACACGGTCATATGGTCAAAATTTCTAGATTAATCACATTCATCCTCCCTAATTTAGTGATGTAAAAATCCCATTTGTTTCTGCCATATTAGCAAGCTAGTTAGCTAATTATTACAGTAAAATCTGTGTGCATCTTTGTAATGTAGTCGCATTGTGAGAGGCTCATTTTAATGCATATAAGACACTGCCCAAACATGAGTTTTATATTGCTAAACAACTTAACATTGAGGATGATATTACGAATTAACACTCTTACCTCCACATACAATAGATCTGTAGCTACTGAAAACTTAAATTTCCCCCCCAGCTTTTTTCAGGTGTTTTTTCAGAGCAGGAAATGCTGCAAAACAGCTTGTGTTCAGAGAAGTCACATTCCCTGCATTTTGGTTAGCTACAAAAAGGCACACTGCAACAGGTCTCAGTGTGTTTTTACCTGGGCAAATTCATAATTCATAATGAAACAAACAGCTTTTACCTATTTATACTGTACCTTCTTTTTTTGTTTGTGTACCTCCAGAATAGATTCTTATATGATGATTGATACAGTGACTGTGGTCAGCATGATGGGGCCACTGGCATTGCCCTGTGGTTAGCATGGTGACATGATGGAGCAGAACGGCAGAAAGGTCACCCCTGGCATGCTGCAGTGTGCAGAAACATGATGAGCAGTTTGGCATTTATGGTCTCCACTGGTGCATAGCATTTCAATCAGCACATGACCACCATAGTAAGCTCAGCCACAGTAAGCAGCCACTTTCTTATCCAATGTGACAAATCTGCACAACTGCAGGATTAGATCTCTTTAATTTATGACACAGCAGGTGTTTTATGACTCTGATCCTGAAATTACTGCTAAGGGTTTTACATTAAGCTAACTTTCAATTGCTAGAAACTTAAAACGGCTTCAGTTACTGCATCTTGAGAAGTTTTTTTGTAGAGATTTGTAGAGCCAGACTTCATTATTAGCAGCATCTGAACAGTAAAAGGAAAATCAATTCTCATCCTTGTGGGAGTTGAATGAATGCAGCGAAAGTCTCTTCAGTTTTTTAAAGCATCTTTAAACCTGTATTTTAATAAAATGCTTTTATCACCAGTAGTAAGCATCCTCTCCAATTGCTGTTACTACCATCAGATATCATATCTGCTATTGCTTTACTATGTTGTCTTTTTTTTTTATAACCAAACTGTATCATTAAATCTTTCACTACCTTCCATCTAAAAAAGCATTACAAATACAATGTATTATTATTATTATTATTATTATTATTATTATTATTATTCAAATGTTTGTTACAGACTTGAATTAAGAGTGACAAAAATCATGAAGATGATGATGGTGGTGGTGGTGCTGATGGTAGTTGTGGCAGTGGAGTCCCTGCTGTGTTTTTGCTGGCATACAGCATTGAAGTCTAGCTATCACAGCAAGGCTCCTGAGCTCAAGGAGAGCCCATTAAATAAGCAATTAAAAGCAGCTAATGAAGGGGCCAGGTAGTGAAAGTGTGCTGAGCAGACACTGCATTAAAGCCAGCAGGGAATCAGCCACACTTACTGCCTCACTGAGCCAACCAGAAGCATCATGGATTTTCTGACCTATGTCCTCTACTATCTGTGTCATCCTTAAACACCTGTGTGTTTGTGTGCATCAGTTTGTTTGTCTTTTAAAAGAAAATAGAAAAGTGTGGGTAATGAATAAGAGAGGAACATAGTGTCAGAAAGCTTATATCCGCTGAGAAAATTAATTAAGTTCTGGGACAATTAAGGCCCCATTTTAAATGTCGTTTAGATGACATTTACCTGTATCTATTTAAGATTGTGCTGAGCATAGCCAAATAATGTTTTAAAAGGATCTTTTAGTAAATAACCATCTTTCTATTCATATTGCACACTGCAAGACAGAGGCTAAGTGGTGCTGTTTAAGCTACGACGTAATGTAATGTAATGTTTGAAATCTGTAAATTGCTACTGCAATAATTGACTAAGTGAATTATGGTGAAAAAAATATGTGGATCTTTTAAAACATTGATTATTTAAACAACCAATAAACCAATTAGGGGTCTGTTATACATTAATTTTGATTCCAACACTGGCGCAATCAGTGTAAATCGCCAAGTAACCATTCTCATTATGGCATCGTGACTTCAGTTTCAGCTGTCAAAAAAGTCACCAACTAAAAACCATTGCATGTGTAAGTTATTAGTAGGTGGATCATAGCACTTATTTAGGGCTTAACTGGTGGGCCAGTTTCAAGTATTTGTCACTATTTAACTACAGACTGTCAAAATTTTAACTCATTGTTTGCCAAGAATTTCCACAGTTAGTTAAGAAACACAGCGTTCCTACTAGATACTGCTAACATCACATGCACTCTCACAATCATAAGGGAACACTGGCTTGACATAATATAAAGTTTGATCTAACAACCCACTTGGATAAGCCCTTGTACTGTAAAATTACCATTGCATTTTAAGAAATATTCACATGGATAGAAGCTAATAAAATCCTAGAGCTAATAAAAGAGAATACCATCTTAATTAATATTTTTAGAATGAAGTATTTATACCACTTTGACATTGCTAATTAAAAGCATTAGAAAACAGATAACTTGCAATATGTTGTCACACAGTCACAGTCCTGAACTACAGTAGATCACTACCCTAATAATAATTGTTGTTAAGGGGTGTCTGTATACTTTCATGTTAAGACACAAAGCATTTCATGTCATAACTTTTTTTTTTCTTTTGACAAAAGCTTTTTATGCATTTTCCAGCATAGGTTTATTGACACATTTTAAATAAAATGCTGCCATATTTTCCTAGGCAGGGTTTTAAATAGGGTAATTTCATAGCTTATGAAATTACACAACATATGCTATGTAGCAAGCATTTTGGAAGTTTTTATAACAATTTCCAGCACTAATATATTTGTTATATTTTACAGAGTCACAGAGATTTGAACTAGCGTCCCTGAACCTGTGTGACCTCAAGACAACTGGGGGGTTGCGGGGGTACATCCTTGTGCATTCACACAAGCAGCAGTCACACAAGGAATGTCTCGGGTTACTTAGCTGTAACTCTGTTCCCTGATAAAGCGGGAACGAGATGCTGCGTGAAAACGCTATGGGAACATCTCTTTGTTCTCCGGTTGTGAAGCCTGTGTATATCAAAACGCCGAATACTTCGGCTTATAACCTCAGTCAGGTGACGTCACGGAATAAGGTGCACCTGCATGTTATAAATAGGAGTGAACCGGAAACATCCTCAGGTCAATTTTGTCTGAAGGACGTCCAGGCACACTAACAGTGCGGCATTGAAGATCAGCATCTCGTTCCCGCTTTATCAGGGAACAGGGTTACAGCTGAGTAACCCGAGATGTTCCCTTTCAAAAGCTACACTCGATGCTGCGTGAAAACGCTATGGGAACGAGAATACCAATGCCGCCACACTGCAAGTGTCTGGACCCCCAGGTTGTATAGCGTGTGCGCACAATAGCCAAGGAGGTCTCAGACCTAGATCTGGGATGCTGACTCGAGGATCCGCGAGCTCGGAGTAGCATTGACATCCAGACTATCAAATCTAACAAACGTGTGTGGAGAGGACCAGCCTGCAGCATCACACACCTGCTGCAAGGGGACGCCTCTTGCAAGAGCAATTGATGAGGCAATCCCCCTGGTCGAATGAGCCCTGATTCCCAGAGGCAAAGTGTGACCACGCGCCTCATAGGCTAGGGCAATAGCATCTCTCACCCAGTGTGACAGCATCTGTCTAGTGGCGGCCGCCCCCCGGTTGCGGCCCCCATGGCAAATGAAAAGCTGCTCTGACTTACGCCACTGGCTAGTGCGGTGGACGTAAATCTGAAGTACTGGACACAGTAAGTGAAGTCTTTCCTGCTCCGGAGCTGTGAAAGGCAGAGCACAGAAGGCTTCGAGAACGACTGGGTGCATGGTCGAGAATGGAACCTTCGGAAGATAGTTCGGGTGAGGATGCAGAAAAGCTTTGACTAGCCCAGGGGCAAAGTCTAGGCAGGATGGGGAGAATGACAGAGCCTGCAGATCCCCAATCCTCTTCGAAGAGTAATAGTCATAAGAAAAAAACATGTTAAGAGACAGAAGCCTGACAGGCGCTGATTCTACTGGTTCAAAAGGGGTGACAGCCAGGCCTTCGAGCACAATAGCTAAGTCCCACGAAGGGACCGTCACTCTAGTGGGCGGCCCTAACCGTTTAGCTCCACGAATAAAACGGGCAACTAAATGGTGCTTTTCCAGCCGAAATAGCGGCTATGTATGTTCTGAGAGTACTAGGCCATAGTTGCCAGAGGACAACTTTTCCTGCAGAAACTCCAGCACTGAAACAATCTGGCAGTGGACTGGGTTAACATGTCTTACCATGCACCAACTTTCAAATACACTCCATTTGAAGGCATAAGTTCTTCTAGTGGAGGGAGCCCTGGAACTTAAAATGGTTTAAATTACGCTAGCTGGAAGACCAGCATCTCTTAGTTGGTCCCCTTCAGGGGTCAGATGCAAAGGTTCCAGAACTCGGGCCGGGGATGAAATATTGTCCCCTGCGCCTGAGACAGAAGATCCCTCCTCACTGGAATCAGCCAGGGTGAGCCATCGAGGAGAGATATTAGATCCGAGAACCACACTCTGGTAGGCCACTGGGGCGCTATTGATAAGAGGTGCAAACCCTGTTGACGGACCCTCGCCAGAACTCCTTGGAGCAGAACTATCAGAGGAAACGCATAAAGGTGTAATCTGGGCCATGTGTGGGCCATCGCAGGGGAGGAGGAGTCAGAGTAGTAAAGGGGACATTGTGCTGCCTCTTGCGAGGCGAAGAGGTCCACCTCTGCTATATAAAATCTTCCCCAGATTTGACTGACTACTTCGGAGTGGAGTTTCCAGTCCCCATGTGTCACAGCTTGTCTGGATAGCAAGTCTCTTACATTCATGTGCCCCGGAATGGAAATCGCCCTGAGGGACAGGAACTTGTCCTGTGCCCAAAGCAGAACCTGGTGCGCTAGCTTGTTCAAGCGGCGCGAGCGCAGTCCACCCTTGTGATTTATGTACGAGACTACCACAGTGTTGTCCACCCGCACTAGGACACTGTAGCCTCTCAATTGCTGGAGGAAGTGTTTCAGGGCCAGAAACAGAGCCATCATTTCGAGGCAATTAGTGTGCCATGCGAGAAGATGACCTCTCCAGCTCCCTTGTGCTGGACGGCCATCCAAGACCGCACCCCAGCCCGTGAGGGAAGCGTCTGTCGTTAGCATCTTGTGACGACAAGACGGACCTAAAATAGGACCCAAAGTCAGAAACCGGGGTCTGAACCACATAGAAAGGGTACGAAGCCCCGGCGCGTAACCCTCATTAGCCTCTGGGGATTGGCATCACCATGGAAGCAGCTGCCAAGAGACCTAAAGATCTTTGAAAGTGATGAAGAGTCACTTTCTGGCCTAGCCTGATTTCCTTCAGGGTGTTGGAGGATGGGTTCGACACAAGCGGGAAACAGCTGTGACCGCCTTGTGATCCAATCCCATGTGACACCCAAATATGTTGTCCTCTGAACAGGAAAGAGAACGCCTTTCATGGCGTTGAGTCTCAATCCTAAAGAATGGAGATGAGCTACGACATCCTGATGTCAAAGCGCTAGCTATTAAGACTGAGCTAGGATCAGCCAGTCGTCTATACAATTCAGTATCCTAGAATCATAGAGCCAGAGCTGCATCTGTGCATTTTATATGTGCGGGGTGATAGGGCTAGGCCAGATAGAAGGACCCGATACGGGTAAGCTTTGCCCCTGAAAGCAAACCTCAGGAACCTCCTGTGTTGTGGCAACATTTCTATATGAAAATATGCGTCATTCAGGTTGACCGTCACAAACCAAACCTCTGGTTGAACTTGAGAAACAATCATTTTGGCTCTCAACATTTTGATGTTCAGCCCAAGAAGATGTAAAATTGGACGCAACCCCCCATCTCTTGTCTGGCTGGGGAATCTGATCTATGGCCGCTTTTCCCAGCAAAGTCTGTAATTGTCAAGTCAGCAGATGCACTCGTTCCGGATTCATGGAAGTGAAGACCACGCCATTGAAAACGCGGAGGACGATGTGCAACAAAGGGGGCTGTTAGGTCTCCGGCATCTTGAACAAGGCAGGACCTAACATTTCACTGCAGACCGCTGTTTCCCGAAACACGTCAACCTCAGGATTTCCTTTTTGGCGGAGATAATGCTCCTCAGGTCCGGTGCTTTTTTTTTTCTCTTTTTTTGAGGCAGATTGCGAAGCGCGACGAGACCCACCCCTATCTCTACGGCTCGGCATACTCTCCTTCTGTGCCTCATGCCTCGGGGGACCAGACCTGGTCGGGACTGGGTGGCCGACAGTCCCGACTCCTGAGCACGGCAGGGATGAAACCTCACAGGGGTCTGCTCGTAGAGCTTTGCCTCCCGAAACCTAGTGGCGGCGGTGTTTACAGCGTCGCCAAAGAGGCCGGAAGGCGAGGGGGGGCATCAAGGAGGAAAACGCGATCCCTGACATTGATGCCCTTGAGGTTAAAACACAGATGTCTCTCCGTGGCGACCGCGGCAGCCATAAAATGACTGACAGCACGGGCCATCTGCTTGGTGGCACAGAGAAATAAATCTGTGGCTCGGCGCCGTCGACAGACCCGCCAGTGCTCAGAACTCTCAGCAGGTGAGCCTGGTATGCCTGGAAAACCGCCATGGTGTACAGGGCAGCACCAGCCTGACCCGCTGCCTGAAAAGCTTTCCCCACCAACGAAGATGTTAGTCTACACGGCTTGGTGGGGAGTGTGGCCTTTTTCAGGGAGGATGAGCTCCCAGGAGAGAGAAAGCTCGCAAGCGTCTCTTCAATCTGGGGTATCATCATAAAACAGGGGTGGATAATGCTTATTCCATGAAAGAGTTAACTCGTCATAGAGGTTCCCACAAAAAAGGGGAGGAACCCTTGTTGAGGCCCCTCCCCTGGCCACCCGACAGAAACTTTGTCATCTAACTTTGTCGTCTAACTTTGAGCGCTTGGGGATTTTTTTTTTTTTTTTAATTAATTTCTTTATTTTTGCGGAGAGAGGAAATCTATTCGGCCCCTTCACAAAAAGCGCCGGAGCGCGCTTGAGAAGCGGACGCTAAAACTTCCTGATCCGGGGAGAGCGCGAGAGAAAGGTGAAATACCAGGAAGGCACGGCTGCTTGCGGTTTCTCTTTAAAGAAAGCGAGCCGCGCGCGAAGCGCCTTAATAGGGAGATCACAATGCTTGCACTTTCCTTGAAACTCAAGCACTCAAAGAAAAAGTCGTGGAGATCGCCCTCCGAAAGAAATCTATCACACGGAGGCACACATCTCTCAACCAACTCTTGCCATTATCGGTAAGTAAAGTTTTTCTTTCCTACCGTGATTCTGTTGCACACACACACACACACACACGCGCAAACACAAAGCGGTCCTGAAGACAAAAAGATCTGAGGATGTTTCCAGTTCACTCCTATTTATAACCTGCAGGTGCACCTTATTCGGTGACGTCACCTGACTGAGGTTATAAGCCGAAGTATTCGGCGTTTTGATATACACAGGCTTCACAACCGGAGAACAAAGATGTTCCCATAGCGTTTTCACGCAGCACCGAGTGTAGCTTTTGAAAGGAAACGAGACAAACCTGGGATGGAGGCTCTTCATCACACACCATGAGTAAGATTTCATAATTCAATTCAATTCAATTCAATTTTATTTGTATAGCGCTTTTAACAATTGACATTGTCGCAAAGCAGCTTTACACAATCAAACGAAGTAAGTTTGTATGAAATGTGAATGTGTATGAATCAAAATGATAAGATTGTCCCTGATGAGCAAGCCGAGGGCGACGGTGGCAAGGAAAACTCCCTGAGATGGTAATAGGAAGAATCCTTGAGAGGAACCAGACTCAACAGGGAACCCATCCTCATCTTTGTGATAATGGATAGCAGGGATTGATCAGCATAATACTGTGTAAGACTGGAAGTTCAGTATAACAGGAGATGTGCTTAAATTAAATTAAAAGGAGTCCAGTTTGTTCTTGGAGACTCAAGTAAATTCCAGTCCAGAACAATCGAATGACTGAAGTGACAGGTCCCCAGAGAACAGCTGTCTGCATCAGTCAAGGACAGAACAGTCTTTATGGAAACCATCCCCAGCCACCACACACATCCCAGGCAGACCACACAGGGCATCCATGCGATGAGATTTCCAACCATAAGCACTTTTATCTTGCCAATATTTCTAAGGTGAAAGAAAGCTATCCTGGTCATATTATCTACATGTGCTTCAAATGAAAGGCTGGAATCTATACTCACACCAAGATCTTTCACTGTTGCATTTGATGGAACAGAAAGGCCATCTAAAGTTACAGTGTGATCAAAAAGCTTACTTCTAGCTGCTTGTGGTCCTATGACTAAAACTTCTGTCTTATCAGGATTAAGCAGAAAAAAATTAATTAACATCCAATCTCTTATGTCCTGCACACATTGCTCAATTTTAGCCATGTTTACGAATTATGTTGCCCAGAGGAAGCATGTAAAGGGAAAAAAGCAGTGGGCCTAAAACTGAACCCTGTGGAACACCAAACTCCACTTGAGAACATGAATGGTCACCATCTAAATCTACAAACTGATAACGATCAGTCAAATAGGATCTGAGCTACAAGAGGGCAGTTCCCTTAATTCCTACTACATTTTACATTTTCTAATCTGTGAAGGAGAATACTATGATCAATGGTGTCAAAAGCTGCACTGAGATCCAGTATAATGATGCAACCCTGATCAGAGGCCAGTAGGAGGTCATTTACTACTTTAACAAGTGCTGTCTCTGTGCTGTGATGAGGCCTAAATCCTGACTGATACAGTTCATTTATGCTATTTCTATGTAGATGTGAACATAGCTGCTGTGATACTACCTTTTCCAGAATCTTGGAGATAACGGGAAAGTTTGATATCGGCCTGTAATTAGAAAGCTGACAGGGGTCAAGGTCAGGTTTCGTGATTAGCGGTTTAATAACGGCTAATTTAAAGGATTTGGGAACATACCAACTACTGAGTGAACAGTTAATTACTTTCAACAAGGGTTTTGTTATTGCTGGTACTATCTGCTTGAGAAAATGTGTCGGTATAGGATCTAATATACAGGTTGACGATCTTGAAGAAGAGATGAGTGAAATTAGTTCTCTCGCTTCAAGGGGAGTAAAGTATTCGAAGTTCTGATGTGATGTGGTTAGTTCATCTGTGTTACTTAAATTGTCTGGTTTTAAAGCCTGAATTTTTTGCCTAATATTTATGATTTTGTTATTGAAAAAGTTCATGAAATCCTCACTACTGCATGATGATGTTGTGGAGATTTCAGTGGTCTTGTTTTTAGTTAATTTAGCTACGGTATTAAATAAAAATCTTCTCATTCAAAGAGTTTTCTTTATTGTGTTCTATATTGTGTTCTTTATCCCAAACAAGTCTCTTCTGCTTGTTGCCTGTCCTTAGCAGTGGTTTCCTAGCAGATATTCTACCATGAAGGCCTGATTCACACAGTCTCCTCTTAACAGTTGTTCTAGAGATGTGTCTGCTGCTAGAACTCTGTGTGGCATTGACCTGCTCTCTGATCTGAGCTGCTGTTAACCTGCGATTTCTGAGGCTGGTGACTCGGATGAACTTATCCTCCGCAGCAGAGGTGACTCTTGGTCTTCCTTTCCTGGGGCGGTCCTCATGTGAGCCAGTTTCTTTGTAGCGCTTGATGGTTTTTGTGACTGCACTTGGGGACACTTTCAAAGTTTTCCCAATTTTTCGGACTGACTGGCCTTCATTTCTTAAAGTAATGATGGCCACTCGTTTTTTTTCTTCACTTAGCTGCTTTTTTCTTGCCATAATACAAATTCAACCTCTTTGAATGAGAAGGTGTGTCCAAACTTTTGGTCTGTACTATATATATATATATATATATGACTGTAAAATATAACAAATATATTATTGCTGGAAATTGTTATGAAAACTTCTGTATGTTACAAAATTACCGTATATATATATATATATATATATATATATATATATATATATATATATATATATATATATATATATATATATATATTTCATAAGCCTATGCTCCACACAAAGATGTATATGAAGTATCATATATCAATCATTCCTTCTTAAGCCTGGGATCCTACTCAGCCAATACTACTTACTACTACAACAAATAATGCTTACTTACAAATGATTACTACATTGGTGCCATGCTAATGAAGATGGAGAGAGTCCAAGCAGAAAGGAAAATGTATTCTGTGCTAAAGGTCACAATCTAATTGTTACATCAATTGCAAACAATTAAGGACTGATGTGAAGAGCCCAGAAGGAGTGTAGTGGATACAAATTAATGACCATTGTTCTCTAAAGAAACCAACTTCCAAAGCAAGGTTGAAAAGATTTTATGAAATTAATCTGGGAATCTCAACATAATAAACAACACTGATACAGATCTTATAATAAAATAGCTTCAGTGTATGCATGACACATTTATGTTTTCCACATCATTGTTTCTGCATATATGTGGTGATTCTTGCCAATTGTGCAACTTTTACCACATATCCAAACCTTCTTTCATCCAAACTGCCATCAGGTTCTTGTACCCACCCATTTGGAGAGAGAGCAACCATCTTCAAAAGTGACATCAACATCAACATCTTGAATTAAAATGCAAACAGTCAGGGAGTGGGAAAGTAAAGCGGGCATATCCTTTAAGATAAAAAGAAATGCACATACAGTATATGATTGGTAAACAAGCAATCAGGATAACAACCTGTAGTTACATGAAAAGTATTGTCCTTCTGCTCTGTGAAATGTCATTTGACCTTCAAGGCAGGATACAGCAACTTTAAAAATGTGCAATGTAGGAACACACAAGAGCAAATAACTTCTCTATATGATGCTAAGATTGTTTAACTGAGTACACATATGCCTTGGGCTAAGTCATTTTGAATGCCTTTTGGTTTTAGATCTTTTTTATTTAGCCGCCAATTTGATAACCTTTACCAGCCTTTTTTTTTTTTCATTATAATTTTGAATTAAAATTTGTAATTAAAATTGAAAAATTAATAAAAAAGTGAAGTTAAATATTACCCAATAATATTTCTATTAGCAATATTTTAGATAATTCCTCTTTTACATTAATGTGTGGTATCACAATTAGTACAATGGGAGTTTTAGAGTCCCACAGGAATTCCCTAAAGATCGTCTCCCCGTATTTTGAGTGGATAATCTGCAGACTCTACCTGTGGACTGCTGCTATAATAATAAAGGTTATGACACTCACTATGACTCAATACACTAATGCTGTTTGACTTTATATTATACTAAAGAATAATGATTTTCTGTCTGATCCACCAATCCGTTGTCAACCAGATGTTCCCTTTCAAGTCTGGTTCTTCTCAAGTTCTTTTTTTCCCCTTTCTTTCTTATTTATCATGTCAGCTAAGGGAGGTTTTTCATGCACTGGATTACTCATTAGGAATCTGAATCAAAATCTATAGACGGGTTTTTGTGAAGCTGCAATTTCTCTGTGAAGCATGGCAGAACCCCTACGAGCGTTCTGACCAAGTAAACTGTTTAGAGCTTTCCTATATGTGGATTGAAGCATTTGGCAATGCTCACTGTCTAGACAATGCACCATAGGAGATGTCATGCAAGCTAGGATGCAAGTTTGTAAAATGAGATTGTGTTTTTCAACAATCTTACTCAAAGTCCAGCTTGATTTGTGTCCCAAATACCCAATTTGGTAGTGTATAGTGTAGAAGAGAACTGCCGCACTGGGATTTAAGTGCCACTATCTTGTGGCAACTAGCTTTATTTGTTTATTTATTCTTTTGATGAGCCACCCTGTCATCATGCAGTGCCATAATTACAGTCTACCCAGTGGAGATAGTTGGAGAAATGGTGAAAAAGTAACTGAAATTAAGTAAAGAAAAAAGCTTGGATTAGGGGGAAAAACCCAACATGTACAATGAATTATGCCTTGATACTGATAATGTACTATAGTTTATTCTGTTACTGTAGTAGACTCAAACATTACTAGTAATCAGTTAGTACTAAGACATTATTGAAATTAATAGCTCATATACACGGTTGGTGAGTGGATTTCTACAAGGCAATGTGTAATATGTGGGTATTGTAGCTGGGATGCAAGTTTGTAAAATGAGATTGTGTTTTTCAACAATCTTACTCAAAGTCCAGCTTGAAAAACAGGTAGATCAACTTGGGATAATATGCAAGTACTGTACAGTATATGCAGGTCAAAAGAGGAAACACAGGAAAACAAGATGCATAATAACACTCGCCATAAGACAAAGACACAGCAGAGTATAAACAAATACTTAAACTATTTAAGAGCAATAATCAGAATTGGGAAAACATCAATGAAAACGGAAACTACACACGTGCACACACACTCGAAGGTGCCACTCGAACGCACAACCCTGGTGTTGTTGCGTTGTCAACTATCATATGACCATGCCACCCTACTTTATGTTACACCCCTTAAATAAAATTAAGTTCATCTACAAACTTAATACCTTTTTAGAAATATTGACATTGCATCAATATGTTAAAGCTACACAAAGCCAAAATAATTTTTGAGTGCATGACATGGGTAATATTGGAATTAGCATTTGTCATACTTGCAGTAAATGGCTGAAACTTTTTTTACCAGACTGTGTACGATTTATAAACTCACACCTTTTGAGACAGAAACAATAGTAAGTACAACTTCAGAAAACAAAAAAAAAAATATTTATTAATTTAAATGTTTTATTATTGTTGTTATTAATAATAATAATAATAATAATAATAATAATAATAATAATAATAATAATAATAATAATAATATCAGCAACAAATAAGGCAAACCATGAGTTAACAAATATATAGCAAATAAATTGTTACAGGATTGCAACTACCGTCCCACCCAAATTTGAATTTCTCCTCACTTTCTCAGGGTAGGTTCTGCATAGTTAACCCTTGATCATAACAGCGAGTCTCTGAATTGGTGTAGACTTACCATTAAAAAGAGAAAATCATTTAAAAAATGTCACCAATTATGTTTTACAGTACTTGAATCAAATTTGTAATATCATGGCTCTATGCTTTCTTATGAAAGCTTTTTGTATCTGCTAAATTAAAGTAACCTGGTGAGGGGTAACCTAAATACTTCAATAATAAGGTGTTCTTTTACTGCAAATGAACCTTACTACAGTATATTTTAATAATGTGGTAGGTAGAGATTTACTAAAACAATAAACCAAGCTTATTATGGTGCACTAGAAATGACAAAAAAAATTGAAATTTTTTTTCATGCTATCACTAAGTGAAAATGTAACTATTACAGTATACGTTGCTGGCACAGCAGTTGTTTTCAGCAGCATTAAGGGTATTTTAACTGCACTTCTTTCAATAAAAAGGAAATATTCTGACACACAAAGAGCACTTAAAACGGAGATAATTGTTTTAAAAACATTCAGCACCATCACAATTGTGGTAAGCACTCATAAGGAGATTATTACTAAGCTCTTGTTAATTAAATACCTGAAAAACAGAGTACTTTAACACAGAAACAGAGAGTAATCTGTGCCTGGAACAGTCACTTGACCACAATATAGTTGTGAGCACCTAAAGAGGTTTTCACTGCACTGTCTGAAAATGAAAATAAACATTTCAACATAAGTGAAAGTTCAAGAAATAAAAAGAGAAAGAGAGAAAAAAAAACAACAACCACAAATGTTCAGATGTGCGCAATTTATTAAAAAGCTATTGATGTCTATTTATGAAAGTATTTTATTTTCAGTCAATATATATTAATTCATTTAAATACATAATTAATCTTTTAAAGCTTTATTGTCATCAAGGATAAGATGATTTCAGAGACTTAATTATAAGCCATTATGCACAAACATATTACACGCTGATTTAAAACTAGGGACAATTTAATGTAGCCAATCTACCTATCAGACTATTTTTATGAGGAAAGGGAACACACTTGGGCATTCATAATACTGGTGCAATTATACTGATATCATAACGTCATGTCATGCTCTTGTATTCTGCTGGGAAATCTTGGGTCCTGGAATTCATGTGGATGTTTCTATCAAAATATATAAAACATAATAAAGAGGTCAAGGTGTTAACATGACATCAAATTGATCTCAACCCAAGTAAGCATCCATAAGACGTGCTGGACAAACAAGCCTGATGTATGGAGGCCCCAGCTTGCAACATATTGTACAGGGTCTTTTACTAAGTTTTAGGTGGCAGATACTACAGCACACTCCCAGACATCTTGTGGAGTTCATGCTTTGACAGGACATAGTCATCTTTGTGGCACAATAGATACTGTAGATAGATATATATTGCTGCTGACAGTGGATTGAAAATTACAGAACTTAGTATTGGTACTTAATATTGGCCATGTATTGATTTTTTATTATTATTATTATTATTATTATTATTATTGTTATTATATTTATTTTTTTGCTTTATTTTTGCTAAATAAATAAGGCACTTTGAAAAAAAGTTATATGTTGTTTGTCTGCGGTAGTATTTGCCTAATAAACCCCCCCCCCCCCAAAAAAAAAAAAAAATATATATATATATATATATATATATATATATATATATATATATATATATATATATATAAAGGGGGTACTAACTTTTGAACATGTCTGTATGTGTCATATAAAAGCATAATTATCTATTGCATCTCAGGGCTATGATTTAATAAATAGAAGATATTAATTATCTTTTGTAAGACATTTAAATTTGCAGATATGTCCAAGATCATACTTCCATTAGATCAGAGTACATAAATTTTGTAAACTTTAATACGGGTAGTCACCTACAGTTCATGAGCCATATCCCACTAAATTAACATCAAAATTGTATTATTGTATTTTGATTAGCTGCCTGAGGACATGTTAACTGTGAATCTTGACCTGGTAATTAATTTAATTGCACATTTGTATCTCAGTGCAGTACCAGACAGTTTTATTCATGACTGACATCAGGGCCAAACTCATTCTATCTATTTTTTAGCAATCTTTTAAAAACCAGGTGTACCAGAGTTTAAGGTGTAGGGAATCCAAATAAATTTTCTATCATATCGCAGATGTTTGGTTTTATAGAGATTTACCTCAGTTATTTTTTCTTGCTTCTTTCTTTGTTTCTGCTTGATCTCCTCTTTGTGCATGGATGCATGAAATATACTTTACATCCTGAAAACTCTACTTTTAATAAAATGGCCTGAGTGACTGACCTAAATTCACACAGTTTCTGAGATCCTGATAGTTTTCAGAGCACTCTGCCTAGCCCCAAAAAGAGCATAATACTCCCTGAGCCTTTTTAGTTGAGGGCCATTACTGTCTAAGCTCATGGAGATGAAATCAATCATTTGAATCTAGGGACCTTCATCAACTATGTAATCCAAAGACACCCTTTTTTATGTCTGGTTTTACTATGGGTATACAGTAAGTGCAAGTCAGCAGTTACGCACCATGGAAAGCATGTGTGTGCATTCTTTTAGTAAATACATATGACTGTATAAGTCACATGGGACTTGGAGTTTGTGTATATTTTAGGGTGGTAAGATAAACGTGTCAAGATGTATGCTGTAAATTCTTGAGAGTTCTTATACAAGAGAGAAATGGAGAGAATACGACAACATACTATAATGAGATGCAAAGTGACAAAGGAGGGAAAAGGAAAGATAGGGGAAATGGAGAAAGGCTTTTTTCAAGATGGCATCATTGTGTGCTAAGAACTCAGTGAATGAGTTATGATGAAAAGAAACAGCCATGGTTGATTCTGATATTGGTGCATGCATGTGAAGGATAGATATTCACAAAATAATTTTTCATCTTTCTTATACCTAAGCTTGCACAAGACCATTTAGAGAGTCTTTCTAAACTAGTCAGTATTATTAATCACCCAGTGATAGCTGTAGCTGCTTGTATACATTTAATAGCATCTATTTATGAGGTCATGTACTTGCTGATGTTATAGCCATTGGGAATTTAGCTCATATGTTAAGCTCACGAAAGTTTTTTATTTAGTTTTCTTGCTACTGTATGCTAAGCTATAAAATTCCACATTATCTCACAAGGTCCTGTAA
Organism: Clarias fuscus; assembly: GCA_030347435.1. Classification (NCBI taxonomy): domain Eukaryota; kingdom Metazoa; phylum Chordata; class Actinopteri; order Siluriformes; family Clariidae; genus Clarias; species Clarias fuscus. The sequence goes on along the minus strand of CM059214.1, from coordinate 21,261,836 downwards.
ATATCTTTCTCTTGTGTTAAATAATAAATTTAGTTAATTATTGGCAATGATTTGGCAAAATCAATATTGGCCCCAGAATTAAAAATTGATGTTTTTTAAATGGTGAATGAATTGACCTTGTTAATAATTTCTTTTCTAGCCAGATGAAAATGCCTGATTTAAACAGCACATGAATCTTTGAGCACTACTGGTGATTTTTGAGGCTGATGACTCTAAATGAATGTCTCCTCTTCAAAAGAAGTAAATTACGGTCTTGTTTTCCTGGGATGACAATATGACAATACTCTTCTTGCAGGAACTATTCCAGAACAGCTTAGTTTCAAGTCTTAAAATAACAGCTGTCTGTTGTTGTTGTTGTTGTTACTTAATTACTTAATGACAAAAAGTGTTATTTCAAATCCAGTATTGTTCAAGAATGCAAAAAATAAACCAAAGCCAACAGACAGCACCTTATACTGACAAAATGAGACTTTGGGGAATTTTATGGGAATTTTTTACATTCTTCCAGAAGCGCATTTGTGAAATCAGACACTGATGTTGGACGAAAAGGTCCAACAGCAGTGTTTGACTCTCGGCAAGCTGCACAGTGGTGGAGATCACTCATAAATGTTTAGGCCTAAAAGGGTACCCTATTGATTTCTCCTGACCCTTAAACTGATCTCCCTGACTCCCTACTTCTCACATCTTGAGACCTTACTGATGCAGTATAACCATCTTGTATCTTGTTGCTGTGCTCAGTCTTGCCATGGTGAATGCCCTGTGACATGAAACTGTCTTCCATAACCTTACCTTAGTAGCAGAGTTTGTATGTATATGCACTTCAGGTCACTCACCAAAATGCAAAAGTTATTTAACCATTACTTCACTGGATAGGACGAAGTGGGCCAAATTCTTAAACTATGCAAAGGATCTTGCTCCACCTATGCGATTGAGTGTTACATGTGTCAGCCTCTTGTAGTTGGGACAATCACGCCATCCTTGCTTGCTTCTACTGTGGCAAAGCAGGCCACTTCTAGGAGACCTGTTTGTAAAAAGGCAAGGCCCCTTAGTAAAATTGATGGTTCTACTGGGCCAGAAACTGGACACTGTCTCAATATCCTCTTGTCGTCTTGTCTCTGTGATTGTCAACAGGAGGACTCACACTACCCAAGCCCTGATTTGCCCTCACATAGATGAAACCCTCAAGATTTCATCCATGTGTCTGGAGCACTCTCTTTCTATTCAAGCCCTGGATGACAGCAGTCTCGACTCAATTACTCATCATACTGTTCTGGGCAGACAGGGAATTTCATACAGAGACCATTTCATTTCAAATTATGAGCAAATCCCATACCCCAGTTGTTCTTGGAAGTCCCTGGCTGGTCCATGTTTGCCAGGTCTTACTGATACTAGTAAATAAACTATCCATCAAGGCAGAGAAGTGCTCATTTCCACCAGGAATCCATTCATTTTCTGGGTTTCATGATGCATCCTTCCAGGATCCAGATGGATCCAGCCAAAGTCAAGGCTAGATAGTATATTTATATTCTATATGTCATATACTGTAGTCAGGCATCCAGCATTGCCCAGGCTTTTATAGCTGAAACCATGTGGTGAAAATCATTTGAAAATTGAAAAGTTGTGCAGTGAAAGGTTCCTTGTCCACCATCTTGAAAATGAGTAAATATTAGGGGATAAAACCATACTACTATTTTGACCAGGCTGATGACAAACATATTTGCCAAGTCTGGTCTAGATCCCTCAAAGCATGGAAAAACCTATAAGGAACATACATACATACATGCATGTTTACATACATACATAGGCATACATAAGCTTCCCTGTCCCTGCTGAAGAAAAGCATCCCCACAACATGATGCTGCCACTACCATGGGGATGATGTGAAAACGCCAATGAAGCACAATGCAGCAAAAAGGTAAATGCTGGCCACAATAGGAATTATATAGTATATTGGAAGGTACACTAGAATCCACTGTGCACAGGCCCCAGCAGGCAAAGAGCCCACGGTTACTGACAGGGGTAGAGATACCCAAAGTCTCTTTTGCCAGTGTCATGCTGCCAGACACCACTGCCCACCCCAGTGGTGGAGACATGCCCTAGGGGCCAGAGCTGCCCAGGCAGCAGAAAAAGAGCCCAAACAATAGGAGCTTAATGTTTTGCAATATTGTGGCTGAACAGTTTATCTTAACTATATACAGTGTCTTGCAAAAGTATTCATACACCTTAAACCTTTTTATCACGTTACAATTACAGCCACAAACATAAATGTATTTTATTTGGAATTTTATTTGATAGACTAACACAAAGTGGCACATAATTGTAAGATGGAAGGAAAATGATATATGGTTATCAAGATTTTTCACAAATAAAAATCTGAAAAGTGTGACTTGCACATCTGTTCAGTCTCATTTACACTGATACTCCTAACTAAAATTCAGGGGAACCAATTGCTTTCAAAAGTCACCTAATAAAAGTCCACCTGTGTAAATAAAGTCTACCTGTGTGTAATTTAATCCAAGTTTAAATACAGATGTTCTGTGAAGGCCTCTGAGTTTTGTTAGAGAACATTAGAAAACAAACAGCATACTTGACTTGACTTTGACATGAAGCCCAAGGAACACATCTGGCATATATTACAGAGCACTACTCAAACCATTATCCAAAAATGAAAAGAGCAGAGGTGGAAAGAGTACTAAAATTTTGTACTCAAGTAAAAGTACTGTTATTTCAGTGAAATTTTACTAATGGTAAGTACAGTTACCTTTCTAAAAATCTACTCAAGTAAAAGTAAAAAGTAGCTCATAAAAAATTTACTCAGAGTAAAAGTTACCGAGTATCTTTTTTTTTCTTCTTTTTTTTTTAACAGCGGGGTGGGATGAGGCATTCTAGCATAGTTAAAAAAAAAAAGATGAGCAGATATAAATCTCAAACTAGTTGTTTTTAACTGAAGGAACACCTTTACATAATAAAGCTGTTCTCTTTCTTGTGCTTGAAAATCAAAGTGGTCATTTAAATATGGCGATACGTCCCAGTTTAGGGTTGGGCCGTACAGCAAAAGAATGGTTCAGGGTTCTATTTTAAACTGTATGGAAATGGTGGTATATGGCAGAACGAACTAGATCCAGTCATTAACTGATGAAATAATGAGGTTTGCATTGCTTTACAAAAATAAACACAACAGGAGGAGGATCAGATTCAGGGTGGACCCCGGCCAAAATAATAAACTAAATGGTATTTATATTTAGTAGCTAGATTACCTGAAAAAAAACAACAACACACAAAAAAATGCAGGTACCTTACCTGACTCCCTAAACCAAAAACAATGAATAAATTCCCTCTTCCCAAAATAAATGGCAGTCACGCCCCTACTACCGGTGAGTGCACAAACATACAGTGAAAATATCTACAAATATATACAAAGACCAACGAAACCAAAGGGACAAAGCAATAATCAAAATCAATGGGAGGCAAAAAGTCAAAACCAAATATCAAAACGGCAAAATCATCTCTTTCCTTCGTCTCTCTCTGGTTTATATATGGTCGCGCTGGTTGATGACGTCACTCTCAGGGCGGAAGCGACCCTGTAGAAGGTCAGGTAGATGCCGATGTGGGACAGTCAGAAAACCTGGAGTGGAGTCTGGAGCGGCGCGCGACCAGGACACGATACACACACGCGAGCGCAATGAGGCATTTATACAAAGCATAATATTTTTTATTTTTGCATTTTCATTCATTTGTTTTACTCCGTAGCGAATATGATTTAAAATGTAGTGAATTACAATACTTCAAACAAAACATACTGAAGTAAAAGTTAAATTACATATTTTAAAAACTACTTTAAAAAGTAGAAGTACACACACACAAAAAAAAAAAAAAACTATTCAATTACAGTAACGTGAGTAAATGTAATTCGTAATTTTCCACCTCTGGAAAAGAGTATGGCACAACTGCAAACCTAGCAAGACATGGCTGTTCACCTAAACTGACAGGACAGGCCAGGGGAGCATTAATTAGAGAAGCAGCCATTAGCCCGATGGGATTGGAGCATTGGATGTGATACTGTCATCAGTTTACTGTTATATAAATAATCAATAATAAGGTATTAATGTTATGGCTGATCATAGTATAATTACTAGTAATAATTCGAACTTCTAGTGAAAATTAGAATTAGGACTACTCATAGAATAGCAATATACTGGAAATATACTAGACTCCCAATCAATGTTTATTTTAATGCTTGCCATTTTCTCGCTTTTCTTTGTTTTTTATATTTAAAAGGATCCTCTGCTAAATGGACTACAAATAAATGTGTGTTAAAAGTGGAACAGTGGTGATATAGACGAAACACTTCTTCTTCCATGACATATCTGTGACATATCTTGTAAAAAGAGACATGGCAACCTTATGTGTCTGCTGCTCAGGGGTGATTTTAGTTATGTGAATAATCTGCAGCAAAATACATGTAATTTTCCTCTCATATATATTGACATAACTATTCAAATCGAGTCAACATTTTTTAACATGACCCAAAATATTTTACTCTGCTATGTTTAGTTGGTATTCTACTGAAGTACCTTCTTTATCCAATTTGGTGTTATATAAGTAGTGAACATAGTTTAAAGAGTTTATTTTCCAACTTTAGTATTTTATTTCCATCTTTGTACTCTGACCATGTTCCGCATTAGGCTTTACACCGAGTGCTATCTCCCTGTAAATATTGGTGATGAAGCTGTGGTGTGCAGCTGCCAAATAAGGCTCCTGGGGATTAGAGTCAACAGTTCCCTCAGCACCAGCAGGTGCAGCCGAGCCCAAAGCTCCAGAGACAATGCTCTGGCAGACCTAGGCAGCTCTCAAATAATTTCTGTGGCAGTGCCTTCCCTCATTCTGCTCTTTCTTGCCCCATACTCCTTTCAGAATCTTCCTGCTGCATTTTATCTCAGTGCATGTGTCCAGCAGTTTCTGCCAGACTTGGATAGAGACACTGATGGCAATGTTATATTGCAGGAAAAAAATAAAAATAAAAAGCAGTGTAAGAAAAGTTGGCTGTTCTTTTGAGCCATTTAAAGTTGAATAATTTTACTATAAAAGTTGCTCCTGAAAAAAAAAAGATTCTTTATTGATGTGTGGTTCATAAGAATAAACCCATAAATTTAAAGTAAATATGTTTTTTTTATACTGTGTCCAAGAGACCAGATGAAAGTGCCAGAAAAAGAAGAAAAAAAACATTATAATAAATCTTTTAAAAAAAACCTTTCTTGCTTAATATGAATGGGCAAAAATATTTACTACTAGCATACACATGAAGTACACAGGTACATCTCAATATATTAGAATATCATGTGTTTTATTAATTCAGTGCGAACTTATATACATTTATTACACACTGACTGATATATTTCAAGTGTTTATTTCTTTTCATTTTTATGATTATGTTTACAGCTAATGAAAACCCAAAATTCAGTATCTCAGAAAATTAGAATATCACTTAATAGAAACAAAAAATATATATTTTTGTTTTTATGGGGATTTTTCACTGATTGTCTCCCTAATTTAGTTGGATCCAAATCCTCCCCGTCACTAGGGAGCTCCACATTAAGGCCGAACCATGTGATGCCAGCCAACCGCATCTTTTAGAACTGCTCACTCAGGCACTGTTGAGGTGGCGTAAGACACTCGAAGGACAGCACTATCCGCTCCTTCCCCTTGCGCGAGCTCACAGATGCCACTGATTGGCTGTAGATCCATAATTAATGCAAGAGCACTAAGTACCTCTCATCCCTACCTTCTGAGAGAGCTCGGCCAATCAGCTCTCTCTATGCCTCCAGCTATGAGAGGTTACAGAATCACCTGGGAATCAAACTCAAGATCTCCAGAAGATAGGGCGAGTAATTTACTACTGCAGCACTCGGATGCAAAAAATATTTTTTAACATAGAAATGTTGGACTACTAAAAAAGCATGAACATGTACATCACTCAATATTTGGTAAGGGCTCCCTTTGCATGAATTACTGCAGCAAAGCGGCGGGGAATGGAAGCAATCAGTATGTGGCAATGTTGAGGTGTTATGGAAGCCCAGGTTGCTCTGATAGCAGCCTTCAGCTCTTCTGGGTTGTTGGGTCTGGTGTCTCACATCTTCCTCAATACTCCATAGATTATTTATGGGATTTAGGTCATGCACGATTGCTGGCCAATCAAGTACAGGTATACCATGGTCCTCAAACCTTTTGGCAGAGTGGGCAGGTCCTGCTGGAAAATAAAATCAGCATCACCATAAAGTCAGCAAAGGGAAGCATTAAGTGCTTTAAAACTTCCTGGTAGACAGCAGTGGACCAACACCAGAAGATGACGTGGCTCCCCAAAGCACCACTGGACCTCAAACAATTTGGATTCTATGCCTCTCCTCTCTTCCACCAGACTCTTGGACCTTGATTTTCAAATGAAATGCAAAATGTACATTTATCTGAAAAGAGGCTCACTGAACAACAGTCCAGTCCTTTTTTTTCCTTAGCTGAGGAAAGACCCCTCTTGTGTCTGGTTCAAGAGTGGCTTGACACAAGAAATGAGACAGTTGCAGCCTACTTCCGGGACACATCTTTGCCTGGTGGATCTTGATGTACTGACTCTATCTGCAGTCCACTTGTTGTGAATCCCTCCCAAACTCCTAAATGGGCTTTGTTTCACAATCCTCTCAAGGCTGCAGTTATCCCTGTTGCCTGTGCCCTTTTCTCTACCACATTTTTTTCTTTCCCTTCAACTTTCCATTAATGTGCTTGAATACAGCACTCTGTGAACAGCCAGCCTACTGAACCAGACTGAGAGACCATTTAAAGGCTCAGGAAACCTTTGCAGTTAATACTATGAGTCTCCAATATTGAACTTATATTCAATAGATATCACAATATTCTACTTTTCTGAATTTTGGGTTTTCATTAGTTGTAAGCTATAATAATCAAAATTTAAAAGAAATAAAAACTTGAAATATATCAGTCTGTGTGTGATGAATCTATATAATATGAGTTTCACTTTTTGAATTGATTTACTGAAATAAATAAAACTTTGATGATATTCTAATTTTTCTGATCCACCTGTATACAAACAAAGAAAATTATCGTAATTTTCTAAATAAATAAATAAACAAATGTTGAGCAACTCTTCAGCATGTTAGAGCAAAGCTATGGGTAAATAATGTATAACTAAAAAATAACAGAGAGAAAATCCAATTTGTTTTAATGCCCTCCATCCTGATCCTGTAAATTTACTCTGGCAGTGGATAGCCTTAAGATTAATCCTCACTGTGCAATAAAGTGGTGATGGTGACATTACCTGACATTAACAAAAAAGCCAGGTTTAAACAGCTTCTCTACTATCTTACTGTGAACATGGATGGAGCAGACTAACAGGCACACAGTGAGGTGTGTGTGTGTGTGTGTGTGTGTGTGTGTGTGTGTGTGTGTGTGTGTGTGTGTGTGTGTGTGTGTGTGTGTGTGTGTGTGTGTGTGTGTGTGCGAGAGAGAGTGAGAGTCAGTGTAGCATGTGTATCATCATAGGATAGAAAAGTGTTTGCTCAGCTTTGATGTAAAAAAACAAAAACAAAGACAACCTCTGAATTTGGCTAATGAGTTGGGTTAACCATTATTTTAAATAAACGTTCTTCATATTATTATTTTTTTCTCATTAGTACTTTACTAATGAGACAATTTATCCCAATTATGTTCTAAAATGATTGCATCAGTGCAACTGCCCTTTTCAAGTGCACTGTATAGTTTAAACACTTTTTAGATTACATGAACATTTTTCTTTATTAGTTTGTTTGTTTCTTCATTTATTAAGGGATAAGTGAATTTTCTAACTTTCAACAACGTATGTCTAGTACCTATAGTCCAACAACACACCTTTGTTTACTGATGTCTACTTTAGTTAAGTGATATTTGAGAAGCATCTGAATAGGATAATTGTCTTTCTATTAAATAAACACTCAAGTAAAAGGCATGATCGAGTTCGAAAATGATAGGTTGTACATCACACTTCATCCAGATGCAGTAACATCTGTACAGAAGTCAGGATCACAGTGGATAGAGAGCCTACCCTTGAGAGAACTGTTTACAAGGCAGAAATTAGTTGTACGCCACTGCTTCACTGAGTTACTGTTTCCGTGGAATTTCACATTATCAACAATGTCCATGTGGGATTTCTTCGGGTTCTATAGTTTCCTGAAACATTCCAAAAACATGCTGGCAGGTGACTTGGCTGGGATAAGTACAACACACTATAAAGTTTAAAAAGATTATACTCTGTATGAATATTGATTCATATAAACCCCGCTCCATATCTTTTAATGCAATTGCATTTTGTGTTTATTAGTGCTCACTTCAAAAGTTTAGCTCGTAGCGTGAGTGCTTAATGCCTACCAATAGCTTTTTCTACTTGATTGCTTCCTGAGGCAATGTCATTTACGACTGCATACTCAGTACATTCCAGGATATGTTCTTTGATTGATAATTGGCAGCAACTGTAAATTGATTTTGAGTCTAAGCTGGCTTTGATACAGACTGCTGTAGGAAAGGAGGAACTATGAATCAATTAGCATCGTATTAGCACAAAGCCAGCTGTTGTGCGTCAGACGGTTATTGACACGGAACTTGTACGTGACAGCACGATCACTTGTTTTATGAACCCGGGCCTGACAGGATGATATAGTGGATATGTCTTAGTTGAGTTTCAGGATACTGAATGAAAAGAGCGTAGAGTGACAGGGAATATGCTGACATGTTGAGAAACTGACATCAGTGTTTGGGAAAAAAACGTGAACACATACCCAAGTCTACACAACCTAACCTGCAAAGATGCTTTTTTTTTCTGTCGTGCAAAACATACAATAAAACATGCTATACATTTTAGCATAGCTGTCCTATTATATGCAGTATCTGCATCCTTTCTGTCATGGTTACATACTGTACAGGCAAGATTCTCAGGATATTTTTAGGGAGCCTTTTACACCCGTCTTATCTGCAAGTGTTCTGCTCTTCCCTTTTGTTGTTTGTTGATTTGTAGCTGTGTGTCTCCCTCAAGACCAGACAGAAAGCAGAAAAGCCTTTATTGAATTAGCTGATATTGGAAAGCATTTAGACAGACTGTTGGGTCTGTTTTGGGTCACCAGGCAAAAAAAAAAAAAGAGTTGAAAAGAGTTTTGTTTTTCCTTCAATATGTGTAGGTCCATCAGAGGCACCAGACAAATCAAAGAATACAAATACAAATTACTATCTTCTTTTCCCGAATGCACCACAGACTGAGAATAAGAAAGGGACAATGACACTTCGTAAAAATCACCTTATGACATTTATTTTCATCTGCCTACTACTGATGTTTTTTTTTTCTGTCTCGCATATATCCATGTATAATTCTATCCTTGTAGTTTTAAAGAACACAGAACACAAAATATTTCATACTACAGAGTTAATAACAAAGACTATGCCATTAATCTCAATCCTCCAGGAACAAGATAGATTTCACCCCTGTTTCCAGCACAATGCCTTATCGTAATGGTTTTCCCTCCCCTGTTCAGTAGAAAGATAAACCTGACAGAAGGGTGAGGTATAAAAGGATTCGTCCATGCTCAGAGGTCATTAGATGAGCAGGAGCTATCAGGTCTGACCTGGTAGGCTCCAGGGATCTGTGATTCAAGATAAAAGCTGATGGTAATGCAGCTTGACCTTGGCATGCAACCTGTAGTAAACCATTAGCTTAAAAAAAAAAAGGAGAGCGAGAGGTAGCACATACAATACATACCCATGTTTTGTTACTGGGTCAGCTTCACCATTCCAGTTGTCACTGTTAACCTAGCAAAGGTTTAAGGATTAATACATCTCTCACCTGAATGCTTTTTTTTTTCCCCCTCTGAAAAATTTCCTCCATGTACTAATGTGTCATCTTCTGAAATGTACTATTATAATATTCAAATCCATTCACTGAGTCATTTCTCTCATATCCACAGCTATTCACAGATTCAGTCTTTCCATCTGTTATGCGCCTCCCAGCATCTTGTGAGTGCATCTTTTGTCTTCAGCGTGTTGTCCCAGGTCATTGCACTCCATGACTCATTACAGCTTGGCACTTAAATCCACTTTCTCCATCCCTCTTCTTCTCAATTAATGAGAAAACATCTGCTTTGCTTGTTCTCCCAACTGCCTGCCTCTCTTTCCCCCTCTCTTTCAGTCTTAATGCAGCTTGTTATTATGTAAGGATCTCTCAGAAGGCAGGCTTTCCTGTTTCTCTCATCACAAGGCAGCCAAAAGCACAAGTTTTATTAGGCAATTTTTGCTTGAGGGACTGCTCTTGAAACTTACAACTTCATATTCACTTTATGTTTTAAAGAGAGATTTGCCTGGTAACAAAGCCTAATGTGTCAGATTAAAAATACACATCAGCAGCGACTTCTTTGAAAAGCTATCCGTGCCCATTGATACTGACTGGACCTCTAGACACTTGTCCAAACCTGGAAAGCAGTGGACACACTGCATTGGCATAGAGTACGGTTTGGGGAGGATAAGAGAACAGATTTGCTGTTTGCTTTTATTTTATATTTATTCCTAAAATGGAATAGGATGCAGGAGCACATGGAGGAAGTAGAAAGTGTATCCTTAAGAATTTAATAAGAAAAGAGATTGTGATGGATTACAGATCCCATCCACATCGAAGACAAGTGATGAATCACAAAGGAGCAGTCTTCTTCTCTTTTCTCTGCGATTCTGGAAGGCAGCCTTTCATTTGAATGAGATTAAAGAACCATGGCAAGACTAAGTCCCAAAGAGAGTTTTTTTTTTTTTTTTTTTTTTTTGTAAATGAATATTTAATATGCATATAAAACAAGCCAGACTCAGTGTGAGAGCAGCTGGTGCACCTCCTCCTGGTTGGGTTGCATAAGCAGAGCACTGTGCATGTTCTATGTGGCAAAGATTCTGAATGCTGTGAGTACCATAGAATATCCTCATATCATCAGAGTAGTACAGGTGCTTGTGTGTGTGTGTGTGTGTGTGTGTGTGTGTGTGTGTGTGTGTGTGTGTGTGTGTGTGTGCGCGCGCGTGTGTGTGTGTGTGTGTGTGATAGAATGTTTTTATAATGGGCTCAGCCTAAAGGTTAAAATAAAACAGCATTCTTCAGAATATATGGAAGTGTTTACTTGCCAGCAAATCAGGCCCTGTGCACACCTTGATATTGCACAGCAGAGAGAGAGAGAGAGAGAGAGAGAGAGAGAGAGAAAATAATCTCTCATAAATAATAGATTACTGAATATTCTAAATCACAGTCATGGCCTGGTGGAAGCAACACTCACGCTGGCTGGGTCACGGCTCCATTAATACTCAATTACACTCAGGAAACAGGGTTCAACCGATGACCAGTGTATCTGCTAAGTGTGTGAGATAGACAAAGCTTCCCCAGCATTTGATGTCACTGGACTGGTGATTCATTTTTATGTTATGGTCTAGTCTCAATTTCTCTAAACTCCTTCTTTCCACCTAATGCTAACCAATTATCTTGCTTTGCCAGAACAGTCAGAATGGTACCATGATCATTCTCAGTCTATATAGTCTTTGGACATCATTTCAGCATTTGATAAATATCACTGTAAAGCCTTTAGACTAGCAAAATGTACATTTTAACCTGCAGTGGATGCCTTAACTGAAGTAATTATACAGTATATTTATACTTGAATTATTTCTCTAAAACAATTACTTTACACTGGTAGGCAAAAATTCACTTGTATCACTTGCAGTTTTTTTTTTTTTGTTTGTTTTGTTTGTTTTTAGTGGGTGTGTTGCAACAGCCATTGTTTTTGCTTGTGGTAGGTTCACCACCTTGTTTTGTAGTTCCAATGAGTAACATATATTGCCCATAGCTACTCTCTCTCTCTCTCTCTCTCTCTCTCCATATACCACTTATGCTGTACAGGGATGCAGGTGGGCCTGGACTCTATTTTATATCCCCAATATATGCCCTGGTCGTCACTCATACACGCACACACTCATTCACACACAACGGGCAATTTAAAAATGCCAATTAGCCTAATCTCAATGTTTTGGACTGTGGGAAACCGGAGAACCAGTAGGAAACCCACCAGAGTACCGGGTATTCTGCTTTCCCTTGACAGTTCAGTGACATCCACTGTAGGCTAACTGCTATTTGCAGATTGGTTATGATTGTGTGTGTGTGTGTGTGTGTGCGTGTGCGTGTGTGTGCGTGTGCGTGTGCGTGTGCGTGTGCGTGTGTGTGTGTGTGTGTGTGTGTGTGTGTGTCAGACAGAGAGAATCTGCCCTGCAATTGGTTGACACTCAATCCAGGCTGTACCACGCCTTGTGGCCTAGGTTTTCTGGGATAGGTTTAAGCCCCTTTGTTACGCTGGAAAAGATTAGCCCTAGATGAATAATACCCCTATCTCACCTATGCGGTTCACTTGTCTCATAGTGATCATTCATGAATGATTCGTTCTTTTTGAACGAGTCTTTAACTAGACTCAGAAGAACGAGTAGTCACGGAGAGGGATTCGTTAATTTTCTACATGTGTAAAGCATCGCAAAAACTCTGTAGGTTATGTACAGGAAACAGAAATGAGTAGAGTCTTTGGTTCGAATCGTTCGTTCTTTTGTCACGTGATTCCCATAGACGCTTTGCAGTGCAGCACACAGGAAACTGAATTGAGCGGTTCTTCTCAATGAGTTGTCTACTCCTAGTACTTCATTTTTTTGTCACTCCTAGACCTTCATTTTTTTTGTTAGACCTCCTGCCTGGCAGTTCCAACCTCAGCATCCTTCTACCAGTATGCTCACAATCTCTCCTCTGAACATGTCCAGACCACCTCAATCTGGTCTCTCTGACTTTATCTCCAAAACATCTAACGTGGGTTGTCCCATAGACACTATGCAGTGCATTAGATTCAAAAGAACGAACGATTCAAACCAGAAGATATGAGAGGTGAGCTGCTCATTCTGTTTATCATAATATGTCCTTAGCTGCATTGTAATATTTTATTTTATTTCTGATCAAATGAAGGAAATTAACTAAATGACTCAAAAGAAGATTCATTCATTTTGACTCCAGACGATTTGCATGGAGTTAGCTTGTTCTCCCTGTCCTCAATCAATTTGCTCTTGGTATTATTATTATTATTATCATCAGTCCTAGTATAATAATAATAATAATAATAATAATAATAATAATAATAATACAATTATTATTATTATTATTATTATTATTATTATTATTATTATTATTATCAGAACACCTTCAGCCTGTTTGACTGTGCTCTTGCTGATTGTGTTTTGAATTGTTTGCCTTGAATTAAAGTTTGTAAAGTTTTATCTGCGTTTGCATCCTGCATCAGCCTCCTTTTCTGACAGTTCTATGTTTCTGCACTAGTTCTTTAAAGCTCTCTGATGGTTTTAATACCTCACGTGTTCAATGTGTACCCTAATATCGTGCCTACTTTCACTTAATGTGTGAAACCTCTAAATCAGGTCACTGATGATTAATCACACACATCTAAAGGGGTCATTTATCATTGATCTACTTTAAAAGTTTTCGAGGTGATACTTTGAAGAAGTAGTTTATGGAGAGAAAATGCACATACAGTCTACAGTATTTACTTGTGTCAAAGACTTTAGGAAAAAAAAACACAGAAAGTAATAAAGGTAAGAATGTAACTCTAACAGACTGTAGCATGCTGCAAAGAAAATCATACAGTGAAATACACATACTGTACTAGATTTTAATGAAAGATTTACACTCAGCACTCCATCTAAAATAGATCTGCACTGAATCAAATATAAAAATAAAATGTAAAAAATTAACAGAACTCAATAAATGGATCTATTTGAAAAACATGCATCACATTCCTGTGTTATTTATTTGCTTGTTTGCTTGTTTTTGTTTATTATATTTGGAAAAGAAGTTGAATTTGGAAAAGGTGTTCTTGTTGTGTATGAGAAAATATTTGCCTTTGTCTTAGATTAAACACAACCCTTAGCAAAAATGATGAAATCACCAGACTTTGAGGATGTTCACTTGGCTGTTCACATAGGAAATAAACTAATCACAGATGTGGCACAAGACACATTTTGTTTAATAAATAAATATAGCCACTTCCATGGCAACAAACTAAATAGAATGATTTTAATTTGTGACTTTATTTTTTCAGACCAAGTACAAGAAAAAAAATATATATATATAAAAATTTACTTAACGTTGAGAAAAAATATAATGGACTGTTTTTTCAATGTATATTTAAAAAAAATAATAATATTGAAAATGTAAAAATGTAAAGTAATCCGCAGTGAAAAAGGAGAGCTTACAACTAAAGAGTGCAACACTAAAAGATGCCAATGGTACTGTTCTGAGTCAGTGGTGCCTTTAATGTGGTACAATTATAAATAAAGTTTTATAGTTTGAAATGGAAAACCTAAGGATAGAACAAGAAAGACATCAAAGCATCAGGATAGAGAACCCAAAGCAATATGTCTTGATAATAGGAAAAGTAAAACAAAACAAATGAAAAACAAATGGGCAAAAGCAGTAGTCGATATTTGTGACAAAGCCTTAAGACATCAGCTAAATGAAATGGGCTTTACCTAAAGAAGCAGCAAGAGAAATGCAGTAATAACACCCAGAGAGAAGGAAACAGAGCTACAGATGGCTAAAGAGATACACTCCTGGAGTGTGGATGATTGGATGAATGTATGAATCACAATGATGATGCTAAAACTTTTACCTGGTGCCTTTCTTAATAAGAACAATACAATTTACACATTCGTTTAGAAAGATATGGAGTTGCCAGGATCTCAATCCAATGAACAATTCATGGTTGAAGAAAAGAATTGCTCCATTATAATGTTATATTATACGATCTGCGAACCACTATTTGAGAATGTTGGAACCATGATATCACAATATTGATGAAAACTATTGTTTACCCTTGGTTCAAATGATTTCAGGCCACCATAAACATCACAGGTATTCATTATTATTGTTTTTGTTTATTATTCCTTTTTCCCCTCAACATTAAATTATTTCATTTTTTTATGAAAAAGAATTTAAATTTAAGAAATGTAAGAATTTAAATTATCATCATCATCATCATCATCATCTATAACGCTTTCTCCTGTATTCAGGGTCACCTGGACCTGGAGCCTATCCCAGGAGACTTAGGGCACAAGGCAGGGTCCACCCTGGACAATTCATCGCAGGGCACACACATACTTACACACTCCAGGCAATTTGGGAACACCAATTAGCCTAATCTGCAGGTCTTTGGACTGTGGGAGGAAACCACCAAGCACGGGGAGAACATGTAAACTCCATGCACACAAAGACGGGAATCGAACCCGGACCCTGGAGGTGCAAGGCAACAGTGCTAACCACTACACCACCGTGCCACCCAGAATTTAATGTTAATACTTTTTTAAATGTTTTTTTTTTTTTTTTTTGGTCATATTTATGATTAGTTTATTTGCTTACAATGATGCAAAAAATGTTGGGTGAACATCCTCTAAATGTGGTCATGCCATCATATTGATCAGGAAGAAGAAATGAAACAATCATACAACAACTATACTGGTGTTATTAAACAGTCTGGAATAGTTAAACAGGATTTGTATAGTGTGCAGATTATTTGTGTTAGCTCACTCTAGGATTTTAAGTTTGACAGTTAAAGGAGAAGAAGCAGAAGAAGTAGTAGTAGTAAGGAAAGAAAGAAATGCTTCCTGATTAGTTAATGTCTAATTGTACAATCAGAATCAAATCAGTGACTGGATTTTGAGTCATTAGAACCAATTACATGAAAATCATTTTTAAATCTGCCTTACTGTGCTTCACTAGTGTGTGTGTGTGTGTGTGTGTGTGCGTGTGCGTGTGCGTGTGTGTGTGCGCGCGCGCGCGTGTGTGTGTGTGTGTGTGTGTGTGTGTGTGTGTGTGTGTGTGTGTGTGTGTGTGTGTGTGTGTGTGTGTGTGTGTGTGTGCGCGCATTTACAAAATGTCTCTGATGAGCATTCACCCAGATGGACTGTGATCCCAGGAGAGTTCATGATGAGATTTGTAGCTGTTTAACAGTTAATCCATCAGTAGAACACACACACACACACACACACACACACACACACACACACACACACACACACACACACACACTTACTTGACAGAGGTTGTGGCCCTCTGTGCAGGGTGCAGGCAGGAGACTGATGAACCGTGCAGGAATAATTAAGGACAGCTTCTCCCTGGAGAGGGGACCGAAGGCCAGATACTCGAGCAATGTGGTGAGTGGCGATCACAAATATTGTTTCACTCAAATGGTTATTATTAAATTGAAAGTAGGAATGACAAAAATGTAAATACAAAAGGGAGAAAGATAAGTGTTTTTTTTCTGTGATTACACTGTTGTGCTTGTTTGCATGCCACCTCTTATGCCTCCAAGCTAATTGTGTGTTTAATCTTTTCCTGACAATGGTATTGGATTTTCCCTCCAAACCTTGCCAGCTAAGCCCCTCATAATGATTGTCAATTTGGCATTAAGTATTTAGCAGATTAAGGATTAAATGAAAATCAGAGTGCAATAAATGTCACACTGTCCCCACTGCATGCATCCAGGAGCTGAGTGAACATAAAAGGTGCTGTTCAGACTCAAAACAAAAAAAAGTGTAAATCCTATTACAGTACGAAGGGCACTATAATGATGCACGGCTCCCATTTTACTGCCCTGTCCCTAATGATGCCTGGGCCTTGCATCAGCAGTCACTGGAGCAGTGCTAAGCTGAAGTTTGCTTATGATCGATGGGGCTACAGGTAATAGTGGTGCTTGTGCATGTTGATGTAATGCTGGTCGCATAAGCAAAAATTATCTCTTCAGGCAAAGTCAAAAACTTTTCTTTTCTTTTCTTCTTTTTTTTTTTTTTGATGAATAGTACCAAATATTACTGGCTTGCAATATGTGTCTGTATAGGAAAAACAAATGAGAAGGCGCATGTGTCTTTCTACACCTGATTGACCCAACAGCGATCTTCAACACTTTCAGAAAGTCATTGTCTTCTTTGTCTTTCGGCTATTCCCTTTCAGGGGTTGCTACAGCTAATCATCTGCCTCCATCTACTGTAACTCTATCCTCTGCATCCTTTTTTTTCACAACTTCATGTCCTCTCTCACTGCATTCATAAATCTCCTCTTTGGTCTTCCGTTAGACCTCCTAGACCTGGCAGTTCCAACCTCAGCATCCTTCTACCAGTATGCTCACAATCTCTGCAGACCACCTCAATCTGGTCACTCTGACCTTATTTCCAAAACATATAACATGGGTTGTCCCTCGGATGAAATCATTCTTGATCCTATCCGTCCTTGTCACCCCCAAAGAGAACCTCAACATCTTCATCTCTGCTACCTCCAACTCTCCCTCCTGTCTTTTCTTCAGTGCCACTGTCTCTAAGCCGTAGATCATCGCTGGTCTCACCACTGTCTTGAACACCTTTCCTTTCATTCTCGCTGACACTCTTTTGTCACATAACACACCTGACACTTTTCCCCACCCATTCCAACCTGCCTGTACACGCCTCTTCCCCTCCTTTTCACACTTTGCGTTGCTCTGGGCCGCTGACCCTAAGTACTTAAAGTCCTGCACCTTCTTTACCTCTGCTCCCTGTAGCCTTACTGTTCCGCTTAGATTCCTCTCATTCACACACATGTATTCTGTCTTGCTACGGCTAACCTTCATTCCTCTGCTTTCCTCCACCTCTCTAGATTTTCCTCCACCTGTTCCAATGTTATCTGCAAACATCATTGTCCATGGAGACTACCATCTAACCTCATCTTTCATCCTGTCTATCACCATAGCAAACAAGAAGGGGCTCAATCGATCCTTGATGCAGACCTACCACCACCTTGAACTCTTCTGTCACACCTACAGCACATCTCACCACTGTCTTACAGCTCTCATACATGTCCTGCACCACTCTAATATACTTGTTTAAGTTTACTTGATAGAAAGAGGCTTACAATGCTACCCTCTATTTATTTAATTAACATATATATATATTTTTTTTTTCAACATAAACATTCTCTTTATTTATTTTTTTTTACATTGGCACAACAATAAAATACACTTACAAATTGCATTTATTAACATCAAATCTTGTCACATCAACAGTAACTCAGTCATATACTGTGTGTGTGTGTGTGTGTGTGTGTATATATATATATATATATATATATATATATATACACACACACACACACAAGCATGGACTGGTAGTACATTTTTAGGCAAGTACTTGTAATTTCACTTAGTTTTTTTAGTATTGAGTTTGTGTACTTCTGCCACCTCTATAAATAACCCAGATGACACTTTATCATTGATTTATCTGCTCCCTGATACCGGCATGTACCCTTGTGCTTTGTTGAAATTAGATCTTGTCTTGTGGATATGCTTCAGAGCATAACAAGCATTTTACTGGATCCAGTGGATTGTTTTATAGGTTACAGAAAAATAATAATAATAAAAAAAACAATAGTTTAAAAAAAAAAAAAAAACACTAACAAAACACATTTTATGGGCTTACCATATCTAATTCCTACAAGAATCGCTTCCTAAAGGCAATGCCGTTTACGGACATCCAGGTCCAAATATATTACACATTAAACAGTATATACTGTAGTGTTCAGTAAAAGTAGGTGTCATCTCAATTGGTCTCTCCAAAATCTTTTTGTTATTGAGATGACAGCAGCTAAGACCTTTCAGTTGATCAGCACTTCAGATTCTATCTAGCATTTCTGAGAAATCTATATACGGTAACATTTGTATTTTCAAGCATATAAACATATTTATTCTACACATTTTTCCATATTGCTTATTTTGTGTAGAATTATGGGACATTTTTAATCTCATTAAATAATGTATTTTAAGGTGGTTTAGGGAATCATGTCAAATGTCATTGTGGATGAAGTCTGGCAGACAGCCGTAAACACACACAATCTGGGTGAACTTTGGGAAAATGTACAAATGTACTGCTGTGTTGTGCAGTTTACAAGGTCTAAAACCTAGCCAACCAAATGTGCTTTTCACATGTCATAAATGTCACACCTTGGATTTGTTGGATAAGCCATGTGCCAAATTAAAGCAAACATAAGCCTAATCTATTCACTGTGTGGCTTAGTGGTTAGCACTGTTGCCTTATACTTCTGAGATTGGGGGTTTGTATTCTCCAGTCCTGTGTGCATTGGGTTGGATTCCTTATGCTTGCTGGGTTTCCACTGGTTTTCATCCACAGTACCAAGATATGCACAGTCGGTTAATTGGCCTTTCCAAATTGCCTGTGGTCTATGATGGGTGTGTGTTTGTGCGTGCTTGTGCCCCGAGATGGTTTTATACCCCATTCAGTGTACCCTGCTTGTGCCTTACTTCACTGGCATTGGTTTCACTCTCTGCATAGGATAGTGATGAGTGGTATTGAGAATGAATAAATAAATATTCAGTTTGTTAACAGGTACCGCCATCACAAAAAAATGTTATCTCTTTCATACCCTGTATTGTCCCCTGACACATTGAAAATATTTACCTAACATTAACACATTAATAAAAAAGAAATATAGAACAGAACAGACTGAAATACTCAGCAATTCTTTCCATATTTGTGTTGAAAAGAAATCAGTGGGGTGAGTTGATGATGATGCTTAGCCTCGTGTTGTGCCACAGGTGACTTTTTATAAAAATTTAAAAAAACGGTTTATCTCTCACACGCTCAAACCTACTCTCATGCACTCAAAAGTTCTCTCTTTGAGTTTGAGTGAGAAACTTGCTCCAACCCTCTCTCTTGTGCTTAAGTTGTGGCATCATTATAATTGTGCCATTTCCCAGCCAAGGAGAGACTAGAGGAGGTACAACTCCAGCCAGTCCGAGATTGGAGAAGGAAACATTCTGTTGATCTGTTTCTGATTGGCTCCTTCCATTGTTCTCCACTTACTGTATGGTGTTGTGTTTCAAGCTTAGTATATGCTTCATCATAGTGCATATTAGCTTGTATCACTATTACACACGTGGACAAAATTGTTGGTACCCTTCGGTCAATGAAAGAAAAACTCACAATGGTCACATAAATAACATTAAACTGACGAAAGTAATAATAAATAAGAATTCTATGAATGTTAACCAATGAAAGTCAGACATTGCTTTTCAACCATGCTTCAACGGAATTATTTAAAAAAAAAAATGAACTCATTGAAGTTCATGGAACAGGCCTGGACAAAAATGATGGTACCCCTAACTTAATAGTTTGTTGCACAACCTTTTGAGGCAATCACTGCAATCAAACGATTCCTGTAACTGTCAATGAGACTTCTGCACCTCTCTGCAGGTATTTTGACCCACTCCTCATGAGCAAGCTGCTCCAGTTGTTTCCGGTTTGAAGGGTGCCTTTTCCAGACAGCATGTTTCAGCTCCTTCCAAAGATGCTCAATAGGATTGAGGTCAGGGCTCATAGAAGGCCACTTTAGAATAGTCCAATGTTTTCCTCTTAGTCATTCTTGGGTGTTTTTAGCTGTGTTTTGGGTCATTGTCCTGTTGCAAGACCCATGACCTGCGACTGAGACCCAGCTTTCTGACACTGGCCAGCACATTTCTCTCTAGAATCCCTTGATAGTCTTGAGATTTCATTGTACCATGCACAGATTCAAGACACCCTGTGCCAGATGCAGCAAAGTAGCCCCAAAACATAACAGAGCCTCCTCCATGTTTCACAGTAGGGACAGTGTTCTTTTCTTGATATGCTTCATTTTTCCGTCTGTGAACATAGACCTGATGTGCCTTGGCAAAAAGTTCCATTCTTGTCTCATCTGTCCATAGGACATTCTCCCAGAAGCTTTGTGGCTTGTCAACATGTAGTTTGGCATATTCCAGTCTGGCTTTTTTATGATTTGTTTTCAACAATGGTGTCCTCCTTGGTCGTCTCCCACGTAGTCCACTTTGGCTCAAACAATGACGGATGGTGCGATCTGACACTGATGTTCCTTGAGCATGAAGTTCACCTTGGATCTCTTTAGAAGTCTTTCTGGGCTCTTTTGTTACCATTCGGATTATCCTTCTCTTTGATTTGTCATCAATTTCCCTCCTGCGGCCACGTCAAGGGAGGTTGGCTACAGTCCCATGGATCTTAAATTTCTGAATATGTGCAACATATATGCAGCAATTTTCTTTCGAATCTCCTGAGACAACTCTTTCCTTCGCTTCCTCTGGTCCATGTTGAGTGTGGTACATACCATGTCACCAAACAACACAGTGACTACCTGGAGCCCTATATATAGGCCCACTGACTGATTACAAGATTGTAGACACCTGTGCTGCTAATTAGTGGACACACCTTGTCCCTTTGTTCACATTATTTTCAGTATTTTCTTGGGGTACCATCATTTTTGTCCAGGCCTGTTCCATGAGTTTATTTTTTTTAATAATTCTGTTGAAGCATGGTTGAAAAGCAATGTCTGACT
Organism: Clarias fuscus; assembly: GCA_030347435.1. Taxonomy (NCBI): domain Eukaryota; kingdom Metazoa; phylum Chordata; class Actinopteri; order Siluriformes; family Clariidae; genus Clarias; species Clarias fuscus. The sequence continues at coordinate 21,240,328 of CM059214.1, read as the reverse complement.
TTCATTGGTTCACATTCATAGATTTTTAAAAAAAATTATTACTTTTGTCAGATTAAAGTTATTTATGTGACCATTGTGAGTTTTTCTTTCATTGACCGAAGGGTACCAACAATTTTGTCCACGTGTGTATATTATTTTTATCAGCATATGGTAAATTTCACAGTGTTTATTTGAAACTTTGAACTTAAACACATAAAATCTATCAAAAACTATTGCTAAATATACCTCTAGGATTCTTCTAGCAGAGATTTATGTCACTTTCACCCTATTTTTCAAAGTCTGTGTGTGACAGTTACTGTATAATCCAGGTTTAATTAACTAAAACAGTATGCGATTTATTTTAGGAGTGAAACATGGACAGGATTAGGAATGAGCATGTTAGAGTATACAGTGCAGGTAGGACAAAGTTAGGGAGGTCAGATGAAGATGGTGCAGAAGACGGATGAGGGGTTTATCGGGAGGAGAATAGTAGAGATGTAGCTACCAGGCAGGAGGAACAGAGGAAGGCCCAAGAGTGACAAGGGAAGATGTGGTAGGCAGGAGACTAATTGTCTTACGGGTCAGCCGAAGGAGGAAGAAGAAGAAGAAGTTGTTTTCTTCTCTTCAATTACAATGTTCAGTGGCTGTCTCTGTTCATCTATGTTCTCTGGTTGTTTGTGTGTGTGTGTGTGTGTGTGTGTGTGTGTGTGTGTGTGTGTGTGTGTGTGTGTGTGTGTGTGTGTGTGTGTGTGTGTGTATTTTCAGACAATCTGAATTTTTGTTGAAGACACTAATGACCTAAATTGCAAATTGCGTGGGACACTGTCTTTTTAATTTATGAACTGAACAAATTTGAACTTGATGAAATTTAAGAAATTAAGTTAGAGACGTCAGAATCTTCAGTGGCAGTAAAATAAAATCTTTAAATGCAAGTTTCTCCTTTTTTATTTTTAGACATTTAAAACAATTGCTTCTGGGTCTATCAAATCACTTTGGGTCTGTTTACATGGAGTTTGCCTGTTCTCCCTGTGCTTGGCGGGTGCTCTGGTTTCCTCCCACAGTCCAAAGACATGCAAGTTAATTGGAAATCCCAAAGTGCTCATAATGTGTAAATGAATGTGTGTATGTGTGTGCCCTGCAATGGATTTGTGCCGCACCTTGTGCCCTCCAGGCTCTCTAGAACCCGAGGTGGTACAGATGAAGAGTGAGTGAGTGAATGAGTGTGTCCTTGGTTATTGCACATTTTTTTTTATATCTTTATGTTTGGAATTTTGGTGCAAAATCTCACAGGCATATGTATTCTTTTCTCTATCTATCTATCTATCTATCTATCTATCTATCTAATCTTCACTTTTTTTTTCTTTTCTTTTTTTTAGAAAATTGGGCCAAATTCTCCAGACACATTTCTAAAGCCGGTTGCACAGTGATCTTTATAGGTTTTGTGCTATTTCACAATCTAAACTTCAAACCACCTGGAGCCCTGAATGCGGTTTGTTTAGTTCTTCACCTTGCTGGACCACTGAACCATACGGTCGCTTTATTTTGTTAGCTTCTTAAAGATTAGTCTCTAAACACATTTGGCCAAGGATAGCAAAGGAACTAAATAATTAAAAGATCTCAGCTTAATTTAAGGCACCTAATACTGGTTAACTCAATTGGTTTACAGCTTCGGAGAAATGTCTGTAGGGACAATGTATGTTCAGATGGTGTGTGTGTGTGTGTATGTGTGTCAGATCTGCGAGTGAGACAGAGAGCAGCGCTGCTACATGTCGCTGTGAAATATTAGCTATCATGTGCTACTATAGATTTTGAGAGCGAAGCAGATGTGCAGTGAGAAGAAGCTTTGCCGCTGGGAGATTGTACGCTAGGAGGCTGGTTGAGTCCTGTATCACAATGCAGCAGCTGATGACATTGGCAGGGTGAGGTACAGGGAACACAAGAAGGACAAAGCGAAATACAGGGCTTTGTTTGGCACTGACTGCTTTACGCCCACTGAAACACCTACCAGCAATCCTCACTTCCAAATACATCTCCAGCAAAATCACATTAAGCTCAGCCTAAGCCTTAGCGCCATTCACCCGAAGCATTACAGAGCTTATATTCACTTTTTGTCCTCTCCATGTCCTAATCCACAAGAACTCTTTCTTTTGTTTGGTCAGCTTTTGGAGAGGATTTATCTAGATTAGACGAACTGCATTCTCTATGCGGCCTTTGGTTCGGTCGTAGTGCCCGGTGTGCGCTGTAGCTGTGCTACACTTCTCTTTAGCATCAGCTGAAGCAGACAGTGACTGATAGACTAAAGCAATGTAATGCAGCACAAAGCCGAAAGAGGTCATGTGTGTTCTTTTTCTTCCTCACATATGTATGTGATATATGTATGTCATGAACATACCTTTACCCATCAACTCTCTCTCTCTCTCTCTCTCTCACACACACACACACACACACACACACACACACACACACACACACACACACGCACGCACGCACGCACCCACATGCTTACTTCACTATTTTTCTTCTCATGTGGATTTGATGGATGAAATAGGACAAGGACTTTGTAACATTGTGAATATTATGAGTTTAACCGAAATGTGATGCTGGCAGCCCTGATGAAATTTGCTTACAGACAGACATCATCGATGTGACAGGCTGCATATACTTTATGATGATGACCATTGAAGTAACATTTTTCATTTGAAGCAATGACTTATGTCTATGAAAATATCTCAGCACAGTTGCTGCCTGAAACATTATGCTGCATTTCACATGCAGAATTCTTTTTTTTTTCTTCTTTTTTTAAAGCAAAGCTAAAATATTTGAAAATAGATGAAGTTGGGAATGCAAATTATCTTTTAAATGCAACTGATATACTTAAAGAAATCATCTTTACTCAAACCACCTTTCAATCAAGTTAGATTGACCTTGTGAAGACATGTGTGACTACTGTGCCATCAGTCACAGCAGTAGAAGGCAGAAGTAAATATTTTTTATTGATTTGATGAGCCAAAAAAACAGAAATGATTACCTGAATAATTAATGGATTACCTGATACCATGATTATCACAGATAAAAAGTAGTAGTAGTAGTTCCTGTCTCTGATTATTTTCATATGCAGTATGTTGTGGTCAGTGGTCGAAGTTTTTCGGGGGGCAGGGGGGGCACTATAACCATACAAAATGATTGCGAAATATGTCAAATTTTTAAGAACAGTTTTATTAACAAAATTTAAGCTTAATTAAATCAACTTGGGGCCATCAAAACAAAACACATGCAATTGTCAAAAGTATAATTAGATCCTTTCCATGGCTTTGAGGATTATAAGAGTAGAATAAACATCTACACTGAAAAAAATAAGAAGTAAAATTTACTCAATTTTTCTTTTGCAAGTTTTTGCACTCAGGTTTTTTTACACTTGTGAAAATGAGTAAAATGTACTTAAGTTAAGTTGAGTAAAACTAACAAATAAATAAATACATATCACATGGAAGTAATGGAAACATTTTAGACTAAAGTCTCCTTAACTGACATCATATAGCACCTTAGTTAACATTAACAAACCATGAATTTGAAGTAATGTTAACAATCTTACAGGTAAGTTATGCAGTAGAGCTGTTAAATACTTGAATGTATAGTTCGGAAGAAGTTACAAGCCATGACAGTAGCTCACCTGCAAGGTTTAAATTAATGCACCCTGTTTTCTGTCTTACTAAAAATAAAACTGAAGAAATAATAGTTTTTAGCTACTATAACTTAATTAAGAACAAGAACTAACATGTTTGGTGGGAATTTCACCATTTATAACAAGAAATAGTTAAAAACGTGCAATTGCCAAAGTGCTGTTTTATATGAAAAATAAAACATTTTATTGTATTAGAAAATTGGAAGGAACAGGCTCAGGATGCAAATGTAGCTCAATAAACCAGGCAAACAAAATAAATAGGTAATCAACATGTAATCAGGCACAGGTCAGGCAAATGAACAATATCAAGAGGGGAAAAAACTCATAAACAAATAATACTGTAGGCGCAGGGTCAAATACTGTAATGATAAACAGGTAATATAACTCAGAAACAAACTGTTTGAAAGACACAGCGCATTACTTCACAATTGTGTGAATGAACCAAACGTCTTTCTAGACTGTGTGGAGGTGAGGTTGATCTCAAGTATCGGCAATCAGTTCAGGTCAGTGGAGGTATGCATCCTGGGAATTGGAGCTCTCGATATTTAGGTTTGTAATTAGTGTTTTGTTCTGGAGATTGAAGTTAAACGTCAGTTCTATAGCCGATTCATGACAAAAATAATTTCAGGGTGGTAAGAGTAACTACATTCTTGCCACTGATTAGTCATTCATAACAGCTTGCCCTGTCATATTTTATTCCTTACTTAAACACGTGGACAAAATTGTTGGTACCCTTCGGTCAATGAAAGAAAAACTCACAATGGTCACAGAAATAACTTTAATCTGACAAAATTAATAATAAATAAAAATTCTATGAATGTTAACAAATGAAAGTCAGACATTGCTTTTCAACCATGCTTCAACGGAATTATAAAAAAAATAAACTCATGGAACAGGCCTGGACAAAAATGATGGTACCCCTAACTTAATAGTTTGTTGCACAACCTTTTGAGGCAATCACTGCAATCAAACAATTCCTGTAACTGTCAATGAGACTTCTGCACCTCTCTGCAGGTATTTTGGCCCACTCCTCATGAGCAAGCTGCTCCAGGTGTTTCCGGTTTGAAGGGTGCCTTTTCCAGACAGCATGTTTCAGCTCCTTCCAAAGATGCTCAATAGGATTGAGGTCAGGGCTCATAGAAGGCCACTTTAGAATAGTCCAATGTTTTCCTCTTAGTCATTCTTGGGTGTTTTTAGCTGTGTGTTTTGGGTCATTGTCCTGTTGCAAGACCCATGACCTGCGACTGAGACCCAGCTTTCTGACACTGGCCAGCACATTTCTCTCTAGAATCCCTTGATAGTCTTGAGATTTCATTGTACCCTGCACAGATTCAAGACACCCTGTGCCAGATGCAGCAAAGCAGCCACAGAACATAACAGAGCCTCCTCCATGTTTCACAGTAGGGACAGTGTTCTTTTCTTCATATGCTTCAAGTATAATTAGCAAAATTTGCCTTGGCAAAAAGTTCCATTTTTGTCTCATCTGTCCATAGGACATTCTCCCAGAAGCTTTGTGGCATGTAGTTTGGCATATTCCAGTCTGGCTTTTTTATGATTTGTTTTCAACAATGGTGTCCTCCTTGGTCGTCTCCCATGTAGTCCACTTTGGCTCAAACAACGACGGATGGTGCGATCTGACACATGTTCCTTGAGCATGAAGTTCAGCTTGGATCTCTTTAGAAGTCTTTCTGGGCTCTTTTGTTACCATTCGGATTATCCGTCTCTTTGATTTGTCATCGATTTTCCTTATGCGGCCACGTCCAGGGAGGTTGGCTACAGTCCCATGGATCTTAAATTTCTGAATAATATGTGCAACTGTAGTCACAGGAACATCTAGCTGCTTGGAAATGGTCTTATAGCCTTTACCTTTAACATGCTTGTCTGTAATTTTCTTTCGAATCTCCTGAGACAACTCTTTCCTTCGCTTCCTCTGGTCCATGTTGAGTGTGGTACATACCATGTCACCAAACCACACAGTGACTACCTAGAGCCCTATATATAGGCCCACTGACTGATTACAAGATTGTAGACACCTGTGATGCTAAGTAGTGGACACACCTTGAATTAACATGTCCCTTTGGTCACATTATTTTCAGTATTTTCTAGGGGTCCCATCATTTTTGTCCAGGCCTGTTCCATGAGTTTCTTTTTTTAAATAATTCTGTTGAAGCATGGTTGAAAAGCAATGCCTGACTTTCATTGGTTAACATTCATATAATTTTTTTTAATTATTACTTTTGTCAGATTAAAGTTATTTATGTGACCATTGTGAGTTTTTCTTTCATTGACCGAAGGGTACCAACAATTTTGTCCACATGTGTAACACATTAAGTAATCAACATTTGTTTAAAGGTAGGCAAAATATACATGCTTTGCCATTTTTTTAGTTCATGACTAAAAATGTGGAAAAATTCTACATGTTCCTAAGTGTGTATAAATTTATGAACTCTAGCTTCCTGGAAACCTTAATGTAAAACATTAATTACTGTAAGTAACACCTCAAGGCATCTTATCCTGATAATTTTTATGAACTCATTTTCAGTCCAGGTGCAACTAAGTTGAGGTGTGATACGTAGACTATTAACGGCCAGGCACAATTTAAAACATTGTGAAATTTTCAAATCATGCTGAACAGTTCTTAAGAGTGTGTGGTTCATTCTGTGTAAATTAGTACATGCGACCATACTGTATGAAATGAAAAGATTGAGGATTAGATTTTGATTTCACATAAAGGTATATGAACTTTGGTCATATTTATCTAAATGTCTAACAGGCTTAGCACTGTACCAAGTGGCCAGTAACAACTGTTATAAAGTGGTCCTCGTGATCACTCTTAGTCTGCAATAATAGCACTTACTGTAATATATAATCACAGCTGTTTATGAACATAAATCTACAACTAACCATAGCAACCTATAGATTAACCCTAATTCTTTTTTATTGACAATATAACCTTAGATACTATAGATAGATAGATAGATAGATATGACATGGACATGGTCAGCAACAATACTTACACACGTAGACAAAATTGTTGGTACCCTTCGGTCAATGAAAGAAAAACTCACAATGGTCACAGAAATAACTTTAATCTGACAAAAGTAATAACAAATAAGAACTCTATGAATGTTAACCAATGAAAGTCAGACATTGCTTTTCAACCATAAAAAAAAAATGAACTCATGGAACAGGCCTGGACATAAATGATGGTACTCCTAACTTAATAGTTTGTTGCACAACCTTTTGAGGCAATCACTGCAATCAAACGATTCCTGTAACTGTCAATGAGACTTCTGCACCTCTCTGCAGGTATTTTGGCCCACTCCTCATGAGCAAGCTGCTCCAGTTGTTTCTGGTTTGAAGGGTGCCTTTTCCAGACAGCATGTTTCAGCTCCTTCCAAAGATGCTCAATAGGATTGAGGTCAGGGCTCATAGAAGGCCACTTTAGAATAGTCCAATGTTTTCCTCTTAGCCATTCTTGGGTGTTTTTAGCTGTGTGTTTTGGGTCATTGTCCTGTTGCAAGACCCATGACCTGCGACTGAGACCCAGCTTTCTGACACTGGCCAGCACATTTCTCTCTAAAATCCCTTGATAGTCTTGAGATTTCATTGTACCCTGCACAGATTCAAGACACCCTGTGAAAGATGCAGCAAAGCAGCCTCAGAACATAACAGAGCCTCCTCCATGTTTCACAGTAGGGACAGTGTTCTTTTCTTGATATGCTTCATTTTTCCATCTGTGAACATAGAGCTGATGTGCCTTGGCAAAAAGTTCAATTTTTGTCTCATCTGTCCATAGGACATTCTCCCAGAGGCTTTGTGGCTTGTCAACATGTACTTTGGCATATTCCACTCTGGCTTTTTTATGATTTGTTTTCAACAATGGTGTCCTCCTTGGTTGTCTCCCATGTAGTCCACTTTGGCTCAAACAACGACGGATGGTGCGATCTGACACTGATGTTCCTTGAGCATGAAGTTCACCTTGGATCTCTTTAGAAGTCTTTCTGGGCTCTTTTGTTACCATTCGGATTATCCGTCTCTTTGATTTGTCATCAATTTTCCTCCTGTGGCCACGTCCAGGGAGGTTGGCTACAGTCCCATGGATCTTAAATTTCTGAATAATATGTGCAACTGTAGTCACAGGAACATCTAGCTGCTTGGAAATGGTCTTATAGCCTTTACCTTTAACATGCTTGTCTATAATTTTCTTTCGAATCTCTTGAGACAACTCTTTCCTTCGCTTCCTCTGGTCCATGTTGAGTGTGGTACATACCATGTCACCAAACAACACAGTGACTACCTGGAGCCCTATATATAGGCCCACTGACTGATTACAAGATTGTAGACACCTGTGATGCTAATTAGTGGACACACCTTGAATTAACATGTCCCTTTGGTCACATTATTTTCAGTATTTTCTAGGGGTTCCATCATTTTTGTCCAGGCCTGTTCCATGAGTTTATTTTTTTAAATAATTCTGTTGAAGCATGGTTGAAAAGCAATGTCTGACTTTCATTGGTTAACATTCATAGAATTTTTTTAAATTATTACTTTTGTCAGATTAAAGTTATTTATGTGGCCATTGTGAGTTTTTCTTTCATTGACCGAAGGGTACCAACAATTTTGTCCACGTGTGTAGGTACTCAATGTACCAAGTAAGTATCCCCCCTACACCATTATACTATCACCAGCAACCTGGACCAAATTGGTAGAAGATAGGATGGGTCCAACTTTTCATGCGGTTTATGCCAAATTCCTAATGTCACAGCAGAAATCAAGATTTATTAGACCAGACAACATTTTTCCATTTTTTACTTTCCAATTTTGGTGAGTCTATGTATACTTTAGCCTCAGTTTCCTGTTCTCAGCTGGCAGGAGTGGCACCTTGTACTGCTGTAGCCCATCTGCCACAAGGATCAATATCTTGTGCATTCAGCGATGCTGTTTGCCATACCTCGGTTGTGACATGATGTTATTTGAATTACCTGTTATTTGTCTTTCTACCAGCTTAAACTAGCCTGGCCATTCTCCTCTGACTTTTGACATCTGCAAGGCATTACTACTGTTTACTGGATATTTTTTTTTCTTTTTAGACCATTCTCTGAAATACTCATAATAACTCATTTGGCACCAACAACCATGCCATGTTTGTTACTTAAATCAATTTTCTTCCCCATTTCAATGCTTGGTTTGGACTTTAGCAGATTATTTTGACCTTGCCTAAATGCAGTGAGTTGCTGCCATGTGATTGGCTGATTATATACTTGCATTAACAAGCAGTTGAAAATGTGGACCTAATGAAGTGGCTGTGGAGACTTTTATTTGGTTTGCATGCAGAGATTCACACTGTCACCCAAACAGATATAGAAATATTGAAGAGGAGGAAATAGACTCAGGCTTTGTTAAATGAAAACATGTAGAAGTTGCATTAGCAATGGAAGATGTAGCTTGAGATAGCAATAGCCTCATAGCATGACTGTGTCATACTTAAGACCATCTTAAGAGACAAAGTGAGTGGAGGAGAGAGTTGAAACTAAGTGGGTAGTCATTAGACCTAGTAGCCGAGGGATGTTTGTTGTTGGTCTAAGTGGTGAGTAATGAAATCAGGCTGACGTAGCTATCCTGATGCTGAGTGGTTGTACTGACATTAAAGCACTTTTGCACTGCTATGTTATCTCCAGCTACCATGAACCATTTATAGAGAAAAGAATAGGAAGGGAGCATAACATAACCCACAACATAACAAACAACAAAACCAAATTTTAGACAGTTATTTCATGTTCCTAAATATGCCAAAAGAATTTATCTTAGCACCTTGAATATTGTCAAACTTATCTAATATATTAATATTTCCTATCAAAAGCAAGTGACTTGCAATTGACTTAAAGTCATAATCAGTGAGCCACCACAATTCAATCAGAATTCAAAGATTCAATAATTTCTACCATTGACTTACTGTACTGTAATTGACTTCATTAAAAATATTGCATTTGTTCAGTGAAATGTACTTGATCTTATGGTTTTAAAAGTATCAGACAAATGAGCAAATGTATTGGGATATGTGTTATAATATGTCAGCATCATTGTCCATCTGCTTTATTCTGTATACAGGGCCGCAGAGACCTCGAGCCTATCCCAGGAAATTTAGGGTACAAGACGGGGTACATCCTGGACAATGTGCCAATCCATTGCGGGGTACACACACATACACACACTCACACAGTACAGGCAATCTGCGAATGCCAATAAGCCTAAACTTCGGACTGTGGGAGGAAACCAGAGTACCCGGATGAAAACCCACCAAGCAGGGGGAAAACATGCAAAATCCGGGAATTGAACCTGGCCAGGAATTGAACCCAGACCTTGGAGGGGCAAGGCGACAGTGCTAACCACTAAGCCACCCTTTTATAATATGTACAGTATTCGGCAATTTTTTTTTAATTATTACTGTTATTATTATTAAGATAACATGCTGTACAACATGTTATCTTAATAATAATAACAGTACAACTCTGCTTCCACTAAATAGTGGATAGTCGATGGGCATTAAGTGCCAGTTTGGATGTTCTTTGGACTTTTATCTGACTTTTTGCCTCTGAGCATGCATGGGGCACTCACTGACATCGGTCAGCATCTGTAGTGTGGGGATTTCATAGCTGTGCTAAAACAGATAACGGTTTCTGTTTTTCTTTCTTCTTCTGGACCTTAACAAATACAGCCAAATAACTGCTTGCCATCCTCCAGTGCAATTAACAAACATTGTTTGAAATGAATGAGTGGTCGCGCGAACTAGTGATGTGTTGTAGCCCTAAAAGCTCAGAGCATTTTAGACATTTTGCTTTGCTGTTTCTTTAATAAACATATATAGGGCTCAGGATTGTGCAGGATAGAGTGACATATATATATATATTTTCTTTTTCAACACAAAATAGACTACTATAAATGAACTGAGTTTTAGTTCATTTTAACCAACTTCCCCAAACATGATTGAGCAGAAAATTTGAAACTGGGTCACAAATACACACAATCACTATTGTTGTTTTCTGTTGTTTCTATGACCAAAAAATAATAATAATATGCTGATTTTGTGAGTTCTACATTTTTGCAACTTCATTCACATATTCTGGTAGTGGTACAATCTACCCTTTATAAAAGTAATGATAACTTTTGTTGTACCTGACATATCCGAAAACCCAGAATAAACAGTTTGAAGTCTGAAGCTTCTCCATTAACACACACCAGGAAGGCTAAGCACTTTTTTTTTCTTTGTCATTGACCAATGTTGAGTTGCTGGCACGTATCTGTGCCACTTGGATTTTAAGGGTTACACACACACACACACACACACACACACACACACACACACACACACACACACACACACACACACACACACACACACACACACACACATACACACACACACACAAAAAACTCATATTTTAGACACAAAAAAATGACATTAGTTTGCTTGGTTCACTATGGTGATATCAATTAGTATCAATATTTTACCCAGCATGAAAATTCGTGGTAAATGTATCAATACATTTTGTATCACGGGGCATAAACTATAACCACAGTGAATGACCTTTTGTTTAAAAACATTTATGACATTGTTCTGACAGTCATAAATTCTATCATCCCACAAGTGCAGTATATGAACAGGTGAAACCGTGGAAATGTGTAGTACATGCGTAACACATCAGAGGTGTTCTATTATATGAGGATTAAGCACACCGAATATACTAGTGCAGGGATGATATGAGTCATCCAAGCATCCTGAGGGTCAGTGAGATAGATAGAGATGAGATTGTGCATGTGTGTGTGTGTGTGTGTGTGTGTGTGTGTGTGTGTGTGTGTGTGTGTGTGTGTGTGTGTGTGTGTGTGTGTGTGTGCGTGCGTGTGTGTGTGTGTGTTGACATAGGACATCAACAGTGTATCATCCTATTTAATCTATTTCATCGTTTTCTACCCTGTCCTCTGTGCACAAACACACACACACACACACACACACACACACACACACACACACAGACACACACACACACACACACAAAAAAAAAAAAACTCATATGTCAGACGCACCAGTCCATCAAGCAGCCAACTGCCAATGAGGCTGCTCTGTAATTGGATAGGTGTGATGAAGGGTGTGTGGCTGCTGCCAGTCACAGCTACACTACAGTAAGTAAACATCCTAAAGAACCTGAAGCTGCTGTTTCACAATAGGGATTGTTCTAGGGCAATTGGCTAGCTAACTTTATGAATCACTATTTTAAGTATTTTTACATGCCTGCTAGGTTTGAGTGACAAAGCTATTGTCAGTTCTGTTCAGCTATAAAATGTGATTAATTATAGTAAAACATCTGGTGTCTAACCAACAAATACTTTTCCCACATCAGGCATGAAGTTTCAGTCATCATTAGGCATTTCTTGCTTACTAAGAGTGTACATGAAATCAGACCTCTCACAGATAACTTGGACCCAGAAAATAAACAGATGCCGCATGTTTAAGATTATTTATTTTAAGTATAATCAAGATTATTATTATTATTATTATTTTTATTCACTTTTTGACTGGCAAAACAGGTTGTGAAGCCTTAATCTAACATTAGCATTCAACTTTTATTCAAAATGTCCATTGACACTAGGATTTTATCGGACTTAAATATTATCTCGGATAATAAATATTATCTCGGACTTAAATTACTGCTTATCATCAAAACATTAACAAAACCCTAGAGAAAATTATTATTTCAATATAGTATGTATGTACTTGTCAAATTGATTTCGCCAATTAGTAAAAATTTGAATTAAGATTTTTTAGGTGGCCACAATCAGATTTTTTTAAATGACCAAAAAGAAAGCATTTCTTGAATTATTTGACATGACAGTATATCAAAAGACATCAAGCAGAAATTCATTACAGACTAGGAATGAAATGGATTTGTTCAGATAGTCGTTAGAAAACAACTACTGTACTGTACATCAACAACAACAAAACAAACATTTCTTTTTTAAATAAACATTTATAAAATCTATGACATAAGCTACTGTGAAGAAAATGACACAGTCTCAATTGAATAAAACACACATTCAGCACTTAATAATAAACTCTAAAAACATGCTTAAAGTAGAGATTATACAGTTGTGGCCAAAAGTTTTGAGAATGATACAAATATTGGAAATTGGAAAAGTTGCTGCTTAAGTTTTTATAATAGCAATTTGCATATACTCCAGAATGTTATGAAGAGTGATCAGATGAACTGCATAGTCCTTCTTTGCCATGAAAATGAACTTAATCCCGAAAAAAACTTTCCACTGCATTTCATTGCTGTCATTAAAGGACCTGCTGAGATCATTTCAGTAATCGTATTGTTAACTCAGGTGAGAATGTTGACGAGCACAAGGCTGGAGATCATTATGTCAGGCTGACTGGGTTAGAATGGCAGACTTGACATGTTAAAAGAAGGGTGATGCTTGAAATCATTGTTCTTTCTGTTAACCATGGTGACCTGCAAAGAAACGCGTGCAGCCATCATTGCGTTGCATAAAAATGGCTTCACAGGTAGGAATATTGTGGCTACTACGATTGAGGCTACTAAGATTTCCTTGAGACTAAGGAAAGAGGTTCAATTCTTGTTAAGAAGGCTTCAGGGTGTCCAAGAAAGTCCAGCAAGCGCCAGGATCGTCTCCTAAAGAGGATTCAGCTGAGGGATCGGAGTGCCACCAGTGCAGAGCTTGCTCAGGAATGGCAGCAGGCAGGTGTGAGCGCATCTGCACGCACAGTGAGACGAAGACTTTTGGAAGATGGCCTGGTGTCAAGAAGGGCAGCAAAGAAGCCACTTCTCTCCAAAAAAAAACATCAGGGACAGATTGATCTTCTGCAAAAAGTATGGCGAATGGACTGCTGAGGACTGGGGCAAAGTCATATTCTCGGATGAAGCCTCTTTCCGATTGTTTGGGGCATCTGGAAAAAGGCTTGTCCGGAGAAGAAAAGGTGAGCGCTACCATCAGTCCTGTGTCATGCCAACAGTAAAGCATCCTGAGACCATTCATGTGTGGGGTTGCTTCTCATCCAAGGGAGTGGGCTCCTGCACAATTTTGCCCAAAAACACAGCAATGAATAAAGAATGGTACCAAAACATCCTCCAACAGCAACTTCTTCCAACAATCCAACAACAGTTTGGTGAAGAACAATGCATTTTCCAGCACGATGGAGCACCGTGCCATAAGGCAAAAGTGATAACTAAGTGGCTTGGGGACCAAAACGTTTAAATTGTGGTCAATTAGATTGTTAGATTGTGGTCAATCCTCAAGAAGCGGGTGGACAAACAAAAACCCACTAATTCTGACAAACTCCAAGAAGTGATTATGAAAGAATGGGTTGCTATCAGTCAGGATTTGGCCCAGAAGTTGATTGAGAGCAGCCCAGTCGAATTGCAGAGGTCCTGAAAAAGAAGGGCCAACACTGCAAATACTGACTCTTTGCATAAATGTCATGTATTTGTCGATAAAAGCCTTTGAAACGTGTGAAGTGCTTGTAATTATATTTCAGTACATCACAGAAACAACTGAAACAAGGATCTAAAAGCAGTTTAGCAGCAAACTTTGTGAAAACTAATATTTGTGTCATTCTCAAAACTTTTGGCCACGACTGTACATCATTTATTCATAAAACCTGGCCCACTCCTCTTTCTGAATTTCTATAGGTCATGATGTCACAGGATTAAGTTAATTTCCCGCTTTCCAAAACCTTTTGCTAGTGCATGCTGAACCGTTGCAATTTGGACTTGACAGTTCTTGGTTGCTTGACTCTGAGATGTCGGCGCTTGCTGTTATAAACTAAAAATGTTTAGATGTACAAGGGGCACTCAAGTCAAACTGGGACTTTTTATTGTGCAGAATAACAGAACACAGGTATGAGAATAAAAACTACCCTCAAATATCTATATGATCCCTTGCTACACTAATTCACTTATTCCAGTGCTTCATTAGTGCTAGGATACAATAAATGTTAAAAGATTTCTCAGTAGGCCAGAGCAATGATCAGACTGACTGCTTCACGTCTGAAACATGTAGAACTATTTTGGGGGATGTGACAATAACTCCCAACCAAGTTCCTGTAATATGCCATTAGCGTTCATGAATGATTGTGTTCACAGTTCCTACAGACAGATTCATCTCTTCCACAAGCTGGCAACAAGCAATTTGTTGATATTCAAGGAACAAGCCACCTTGACTGGGATCATCATTCACGGTTGTACAGCCTTCTTTTAAACCTTTGCACCATTCAAATGGTTTATCGCATCTAAGGTCACATCACTGTATTGTGCTTGGAGATGATCCATAAAGATGATGAGTCACAAACCAATTACTAATTATGCAGAACACCTACTCTTGCTCCAATCCATCTTTGAATAACTTTATAGCTGTGCCTATGTTTGTTTGTTTGTTTGTTTGTTCAATTACTGGCATGGTCTTTTTTTTTTCTTTTTTTTTTTGATGGCTACATATCTTCCACATTGTGAGGAGCTCTCATGAATCTCCTGATATAGGTTCTTAGATTTCCTGTGATTTCGAGATTGTAGCAATCTTTGGCTAATAGGGGCAATAACATGTATCTAGATAGAGAGATAGATAGAGCGATGTACATGCAGTTACAGACACATGCAGTATATAAATACAGATAGAAGTACACGGTAAAGCATTGATAGTGTGTGAATGTTTCAACTATCACATTGTTCTGAATATTCTGTACCTGTAGGTGATTTCAATGTCAAACCTCTTACTGTATATTCCAGTAGGTTTTTAAATACTGTACATTCATTATGTGTATTCCAGTAGGATTTAGACACATGACTGGAATGTACAGGAAGTAAAGTACATGAGTAATTAGATACAGTTTAATGTTCCTTTTTCAAACAACATTTTCAAAAGAACTCTATCAAAGGGATGCATTGTTTTCAGGTAGGATGCACGTGTCTTGAGGCAATTGAAAGCACCATGTGAGCACTGTGGGGGTGCAAATGCAGGGAGAACAGATGTTTGCACTGAGTGGTGTTGAGTGGCTTTGTTTGTTTTTTTTTGTTTTTTTTGCTTGTTTGTTTTTTTTTTGTCCATCTCAGATGCTCACAGAGGAGTGGAAGGGATGGACAGATGGACGCATGGAAAGGTAACTGTGACGTGACTAAGTCTGTCCTGTCTGATAAGAAGCATGAGAGCTGGTGGGGGCGATTCATCCCAGTGGGGGTTGTGCAAGGAAGAAAATAAATAAATAAAAACACACTGCACCCATTTCCACAACCTCAGCTGGGGGCATTTCAAGAAAATGCCAGTGTCTTAACTTTCACATTTTCACTGTGTAAAATGCTTTTGGAACCTGCTGCTTCAATCAGTGCTTAACACATGAAAACAAAAAACAAAAAATAAGAGAGAAAAAAAAAGACTTTGTATGCCTTTAAAGCACTTAGCAAATTACATGCTTTTAGCTTTAGTGAGATGGTTGTGATGATACATTTTATATTGGCTTGAAAAAGTGTTTTAATAAAACAATTGATGTCTTCCTCAAAATAATAATAAAAAATGACATCCCAACATGGATGGCTTGGACAAAAAAAAAAAAAAAAAACAGCAAATCTGTGAAGATGTGAAGTCCTAGCCCAGAATCCCAGTAGAGAATCTAAGCCATTTTTCTTTTTATCATTGATTTGTGTCCTGTTTTTCTGCTTTCTTCCTTATTCCTTCAGTTCATTACTGTCCAATACAGCTTTTAAGTTAAAGGACTATAATGTAACAACATTTACATAGTGACCTAAGGACAAACATAATATACTATATGTAAAAGAAGCACAATAAGTAGATAGTCAACTGGCCAGTATCTACATTATCTGAGCTATATTTGAGAATGGAAAGTGTTTTTTAACGCTTATAATTGTCTGACCCTTCTTTCTATTCTTACTGTAGTCCCATCTTTGTGCAAGGATCCTTGAGGATTTCAACACCAAAGTTGTTTGAAGGTCATTATTAACACAAGGTTGACTATACATTTTCTGTTTACTCCCCCAGACTCTGGAAAAGCCTACCACCAGATTAAATAAGCCCTTTTCATTTCTGAAAGTCTGAACAGGCTCTCAAGAGGTGCAAAAAAAAAAAAAGTTTATTGTGGGGAGATTTCACATTTTAACTACAAAGCCGTCCATAGCCAGGAGTGTCGGAGAGCAAATCAGGGTGGGAGGGATGGCATAAATTTCTTTTCTGTCACCCAGTAAGACACTACTTAGTCATGGATGTTGTTGTGTGTTATGCTTGCCCTATGATGTAGCATAAGAAGTAGACTAAGTCTACAGTTTTCCGATGGCGGAACCTTCAAAGCACTTTTGTAATTCTCTCTGGATTAGAGCGTCTGCCCAATGTCTGATTGTAAATGTCTGATTGGCTGATGTTGTGTAATAGGGGAGGCCCGGCTATTGAATGGAAGATTGGATGGACTGGATGGATTGTAAGAAAAAAAGAATGTAAAATTTTGTTTTTATTTGTCTATATCTATTTGTCTATTTCTATGTATTACCTTATATCTAATATTTCTTTTTATTTCAAATATTGTTCAGAACAATGTGGTTTGTTTTAAATAGGCTTTATGAATAAATCCTATTTACTGTCTTCTTTATTTACTTCTGGATTTTATTTATTTTTTTATTCATGACTTATTCCTACCTTGCTGCAGCTGCATCGCAGCCGACATCTTGCTTTCTTTATCTGCTGGGCTTGGCTCATGCCACTCTGCTCTCTTTCCGCGCTCTTCAATTACTCTGTCTTCCCGGAGTGAGCACCGGTGTCAGGCTACTGTAATGACTTTCAGATTATCTGTCCGTCCATGATGAATGAGATGGAAATGTGGCTCTGGCGTTCCGAGCCCTGGCTTTGCTCCAGAGGAGCACGTGGGGAGGCTGTGGCACAGACAAACAGAGCAATCTTAACTATAAATTACATCACACACACACAGAGTCTACGAGAGCTCCCTCTAGTCTAATAATATACGATGGAGAGTTCGGTTGGCTCAATATTGACCGAGGGTCGAGTATAACAGTTGATCTGATATGCTAGACGCAGGAAATTCAATCCCAAGCACGGACACGCCAAAGACAGTTCTTATTGTTATTGTTGATAATTGGGGTCCAGAATCCACTGCATTATGTATGGTACCTTTGCTGAGGGAAGTGATTATGAAGGTTGGTCCTGTCAGTGACCTTTTTTAAAGGCTATGCCAACAGATGGCTTTGTGTAACTGACCCTGCTGCAAATGATGGTGACATGAGATGGAGGAGCGGGCTGACAGTGACAAAGCTACCTGATCAGTGTGGCACGTCTCACCTGTCGCTCAGCCTGACCTTCTCCTTCCCTCCTTTCCTACCTCCCTCCCTTCCTCCCTGCATTACCACCCATTTTTCTTTAGTTTACTTTAGAATTTTCCCATCCGACCTCTGATGTCGTTCATGTCGCTCAATTACTCGTATGTCTGCCCAGTGTGAACGCAATAATGCCGTTCTGATTATCTGTCGGCAAATGAGCAATGAAATGGCCATGTGAGGAATAGGGACACGCTCGGAGCTATTTAGTGCGAAAGGTTGGGCTCCTCAATGCCATGAACTGACAAGAACTTTAAAGTGTGAAATATTCAACTCCTGTGAATGCATGAAATTACACTGCGAGACTTAATTGACCCTTTTGAAAGCACTTGTTAAAGATGAGATAATACAGTGGTACGTGTATGTAGCCCATCGCCAAGTATGTGGCTATTAAAAGCATGTTCTTCAGAGCTCTGCAAAATTATGACAGATCCCCTTTTCTGTGTTCTTTTCTATTGATTGCTCAGATGACTGTTCACATCTGTCCTCAGTGTGATTCATTACCTTTTCAGGCTTTTGTTGATTTTCCTTCTGCTTTATTCCAATTCAGCCATTAAGATCAAATTCTGACACAGCCTTGCGATAAGAAAGTAGAAAGTATAGACAGTTATTTGCAGCTCCAAAGAGAACACGTAAAACATTTACCTAACTCAAGTCAATATCTGGTTGCAGGGCCGAGTTCTTGGTTTTTGTTAAATTTGAATGAAAAATTATTTTAGGCAATAAATGAATAAAGAAATAAAGAAAGAAATCCTAGGAAATAGGGGGGAAAGAAAAAAAAAAAAAAATATATATATATATATATATATATATATATATATATATATATATATACATATATATATATACACACGTGGACAAAATTGTTGGTACCCTTCGGTCAATGAAAGAAAAACTCCCAATGGTCACATAAATAACTTTAACTTATATATTATATATAACTTAATAACTAATATATATAAAATGCTGTCATAAAGCTGATATTTTGCTAATTTGGTAGGTAAAAACACCTTTCATAGGCAGAGCAAGGGGTCATGGCCTTGTTCTTTAATTTTCTAACCACTCTTGGCCGAAAAGCTGATTTATTTAACCATATTTTGTAGACCTACAATAAACTCACTTGTACATAAATACGCCAGTTCAAGTTCAACTTACTTACAAAATAGAACGAAAAAGAACATAATAATGAATAAGAGCTGATCCTACACATCAATATTCTTCACACACAAATAACAATTCTAGTATAACTTATTAAATACCAGAATATATTGCTATTGGAATTAGGCAATATGAATGATATGTCCTTGAGTTATGCAAACCGCAGGATTTTTTTTTTTAAGCATAAATATTGACATGAATGCTAGACATGAAATCTAAAAAATATCATTATGCAAGAGTAACTGCTCTGAGATGCCTGAGTATTTTATTTTACAAAATGAGTAGTGTATTTGATTGAATTGTATAGTACTTCTAAGCATCTCTCTCCCTTTTTTTTTTCTTTTATAGTTTAACTGCTCTTCTCCAGGTCAAGACATATAACACACTGAACACATGCCTTACTCTTTTCCACTTGGGTTTTATATGTATGAATTACAGAGGCTATATCTACAGGCCCTGTAATCACTTATTAATCAGACTTGATGCTTTAAAGCTCTGCACTCTTGTTTAATCAGACATTAACATTCAAATCAATCACGTTATGTTTAATTAAGCATTAATGGCCTCAAACGTTAGCTGATATGATTGGGAGAGAGAAACTCAAATACCCACTGGCTTAAATTGCTCCATTATTAATACTGACCAGGCTACAGGCTACAGCATACGCACAGTAAATTAGACAGAGAGGGGCACTTGGCTGGTCCGCCATAAGTCATATTTTGACACACCGATAGCCTGGAGCTATTCCATTGTTTTCCAGCTGCTGTCACCAAACAGTTTTATACACCTAGAAGCAATTGTGTATTCTGCACATGTCAATGCATTGTAAGTCAGAAGTATATATAACATTTGGATTAAATTGTAAATTTGAATCTAAGGCAATTCTCAGCATACAAGTGAGCAGAATAAAATGTGATGTTCCTAATCTGTTTGCCATATCTGACTTTGTACATATCTGGCTTGCCCTGTTATTGCAGGGTGACAGCACAATGATCCATGCTGGACTAAGGCAGTGGAGCCATATGGTGTTCTGTGTAGTGCCATTAGTGTAGAAACTTGATGGGGGAACACCAGTGTCTTAATTATCTCTGCTCATTCTGCAGCCCACAGAGAGCAGAGAGCAGAACCTTTTTATCCTCTGTTCTCCCAAACACCCTTGCGGCCATTAACGCGTGCACCATGCTGCAAAAACAAGTGAAATATGTTACATCCAGAATAAATGACTTGGTATAGTGAGACCGAATTTAATTAGCCCTTACAATTATCTGTTTGCATGCAGTTTTTTTTCTCCTGGCCAAATGACTTTTCACCTCTTCTCTCGAGAGACAAGTGGAATCCTTTGTCCCACTGTATTTAAAATAGCAACCTTCATTAATTGTGTGTGTGTGTGTGTATTTGAACAGAATTATTTTGTGCTTTTGTATTGATGTGTGGAAGCATTTGGGCAATAATGAGGCAACACCTGTAGCATAGACTCATCAAGACTAGTATTAACTACATAAAGCCCTAATGAAACCTTCACATAAAGCATGAGATCATCTTCATGGTTGGTGTGTTGGGATCACATTGAAGTTGAATGATGGTGTACTTGGAAGGCTTTTTTTCCCCACATTAACAGTAGCGTTAAATATATTAAGCTACGTTTTTAGAGCCAAAGCAACCGTAATTAATGCTCATTAAGCCTAATTACATGATCATGAACATGCAAAATAATTTTCTTCCAAAGAACATGCTGTGGCATCATTTGTCACAGAGATGACTGCATTTTTCATATACAATGCATAATCATGTCTCATAGACAATAACAGCATTCAATAGCCGAACTGGCGAATAGCTCTCGATGCCGTTCAAGTCCATTAAGACTACATTAAGGATCATTCCCATTGTTTTTCCATTATTCCACTTTCTGTTTGTCTGTTTTCTCGAGTCAGCAGCATTATTAATTCGGGCCATTTTTCCATTTTTCAAGGTTCTAAATGATTCTAACAAGATAAATTAATCTTTTTGCTCCTGTAGAAAAAAATATTACTTATATTACATTGAATTATTGTAGCGCAGTTCTCTAGGAATCATTATTGTGGGTCTTTTGCTTCCAGCAGCCATTAGACTGGGTAAAGCCTCCTTCAGCTATGACTCCCCTGATCTTACTCTGTCATTCTCGAACATCCATGCTTGGCAGTCAGAATAGTATGAGTATAATATCACTTGGAATGCAACACTTGTTTGTTTGTTTGTTTGTTTGTTTGTTTGTTTGTTTGTTTGTTTGTTTGTTTATGTGCAATCATATATTATTTTTAGTGTATAATTATTTTCCACTCAAGCTCTCATTACCATTCTCAGTGAGGTAAAAGTACAAAGTCATTTGTAAATTAAGTACAAGGGTCGGTACTCGGGTTTAATCAACTCTACGCAGCTTTGACACTGCTAAAATGGATTTCACAGCCATCATACTGTCATACATAACCAGAAGTTTAATACAAATATTTGTCCAATCCTGATCTTAGCTTTCTGTCTGTGTGGAAATTCTGTACATGTATCCATCATGCCCAGATGATATTTCTTTAGATCTCCTGGTTTCCCTTCACTCCACCACGAGAAAAAAATCTATCAATTGGATTGAATTGTTCTAGTTGTGAATGAGTTTGTAGATAAGTGCGTATGAGGACTGAATCCTCTCCAAGGTGTGTCTCCTTCACATCCTATTTTTTGGTATAAGTGAAAAAAAAACAAAATCCAAACCATGACAACATGCTGATTGATGTTGAACGTCACAACAGATTCCACCAACAACTTAAGAGCCAACAATGTCATGCCTACTGTACATCTAGACTGATTTTAGTTGACCTCAAATAAGCACTACTCCACCCCTTTCCAACAACAACCAGCCAGACCAGGGAAAAAGGCTTGGTCATTTATGATTTAAATCACAGTTTAAGCACAAACACCTCATTACAACCTGTTCTGAAAAATTACACAATGTGAGTATTTAGACAGGGCCTTCATGCATTTAACCCAGGCTGTTCCCGCTCATTTCTGTGGATAAACTACAGTACAGTATACCTGTAGAGAACGATGTGTGATTCACAGCCTGAGATGATTGAAATAGTTACTAAGCAAGGACTGCAATGGATTGGCATGCTGTCCAGGGTGTACCCCGCCTTGTGCCATAAGTGTCCTGGGATAGGCTCCAGGCCCACCGTGACCCTGTATATAGGATTAAGCGGTATAGATGATGGTGATGATGATGGTGATGATGATGATGATGATCATTGTTGCTTTCATTGTTATAATCTGATAATAAATTTAAATTGGAAAAGATAAAATGGTGACAAATTTATTAAGGGAAAGAATAAAGTAAAATATAAAGAAAATATTTAAATATGTATTAAATATTTGAATAAAAAAAAAAATCAAGTATAAAACCAGAAAATACCTGGAGAAATTGTGGAGAAGGGGCACAATGGGGCACCACTTTTCTTGTGCAAAATGCTGAAAATGTTTTCAGCCCATACTGTTTCAGAGACATGAGTCAGTATACTGCCTGTGTTTTCAAGGAGTGTGAAACTTTGTGTATGTGAAACTTACAGGCACAGAGAATGCAAGCAGGGTAAACTTCAAAGGCAATACTACTCCTGTAATTACTTATATCGGAGGAACTGTAGATGCTAGAGATTTTCTTGGATTGTTTGAGAGAGGAGGGCTTCAAATTCTGGGAAGGAAGTTCATGGGTGTATTGTGAAAATTGAGCATGGGATCACTGTTTTTCCAAACTGGTCCAAAAGACAAGTGGTCTTTTTTCAGTGTCTCCACTCTACCTCATTAAAACCCCATTAATATCTGTGGAGTGATTTTTGCAGGGATTTCAAGGGCATCTTTGAAAGCGTGAATTATTTTTGATCAATATGATTTTTAGCCAAGTAGTACAGTTTTTTGAGCCTTTTTTTTCCCTGATCGGACCAAAAATGAGCAGGGCAAGAAGTCAAGGATGCTAAGAGGTTTGGCACAGGTACCAAACAATTTCTTATAACCTGAAAACGGTGCATTAAGCAGTGAGGTCAAGCATATTCTATTGTGTCTGGGATACCCTATAATAGCACATCATCATTGTGAGAACCCCACTAATGAAAGAATAAAGAGTAGATAGAGTGTGTGGTTCAAGAAGTACTTATTCAATAAGGTTCATGTAGGTTCTGTTTTGTTCAAACATGTTCATTGTTTCTCAGTTTATGTGAATGTACAGAACCTGTCTACACTGAAATAGTAAGATCCAATACAAAACAAGCCTTTCAAGAGAAAAACATATTTATTTATTTATTTATTTATTTATTTATTTATTTTTGTAACTGTACCCCCAAAATCAGACAGGCTAAATCAGGGCATAATGTGTGTGTGTGTGTGTGTGTGTGTGTGTGTGTGTGTGTGTGCGCGCGCGCGCGCGCGCGCGTGTGTGTGTGTGTGTGTGTGTGTGTGTGTGTGTGTGTGTGCGCGCGCGCGCGCGTGTGTGTGTGTGTGTGTGTGTGTGTGTGTGTGTGTGTGTGTGTGTGTGTGTGTGTGTGTGTTTAAAATTTCATGTAAAAATGTGTTATGCATAATTACAGTGGTATGATTTTCTGTAAAGTAATTTATCAGAGTCATCGATCTTCTACTTTGTATTCTCTTAGAAAAAGCCTTAAGTGCAAAGGTTTTAAAAGTATTTTGCTACCAGAAACTGTGTCTATACTGTGTCTAGATATGGTTATGCAACCCAGGCAGATTGGAATTTATGCAACTTTTCGTATCGGCACATGCGTAGGGCAAATGATGACATTAGTTGGCACCAGTGTGGGGAGAGGGGAGTGTTGCAGTAGCTGCTCGAACAGCTAAAGTGGGGTATCTGGTATTCTTCCTTCTTCTGGACCTCAACAAATACAGCTGACTTATTGATTGCCATCTTTCAGAGCAAAAACCCAAGTATATTTTTATTACAATAGCATCCATTGTTTGAAATGAATGAGTGATCATACAAATATAACATGTTTTAATCTAAATGGCACAAGCAAAAACATATGCTGTAGATGTGCACATGCACATACATGCCATTTCAGAAGACAGAAGTGTCCACATTAGCATCAAATAAAAGTTTCTAGCAATTATGGATGTGATCCGTCAAGACATGCAAATCCATTCTGATAAAAAAATCAGTATCGAACAATGTGGCTTGTAATTTTAATGTAACCTTTGAGATGCATAATTAACTACATCATACATATTAGACCAAGGCTCTGAATCTATCAACTAAAATTAGTTTGTAGCAAATTCTCAAATTCTGACATCACAGATTCACAGACTCTCTTATTGTGGTGTATATACTAGCTACGGTCATAAGTGTTCTTATCTTATTAAAGGGACTATGGTTTTTGAAAATCTCTCTGAAATGGAAACACTCTGTTAAAGGTTTCTGCATAGGAACTTTAATAGTACCCCGAGGGAGAATCCCCAAAAATATTTGATGGATTCTGATGTATTTTTAATGTCAAAGCTTTCTGAAGGTGTATTAAAGCCCTTATCTTTACTTTCACTGGTTTTTGTGCTTTATGCAATCACAACTTTTTTTGATTTTCTTGGATAAAGCCAAAAACATGTAATGTATAAATATCTATATATAGTCAAATGTAGGACACATGTATACATGTATGTTGTATGCTGTCATACAATGCCCTTAAAATTTCTGCAAATCATCACTTGTTTGTCACAAAGCTTCATATCATGCCATATTAATAACTTTGCTAAGTGTGGTTATATATGTGTATAATGTATGTCTTTGGACAGGGGTATGTTTTTATACATACTTCATGAACTACCATAAAACCAGTAATGCAATGTCACATCATGAAAACCACTCAAAGAAAAACATCAGCATTATTTTTGCAGTTTTGCATAAACTGATCATTTATATTGTCAGTCCTGTTAACGGTGAAGGACTATACCTCTCATCAACCTCACCAAATCACATTTCCTGCTCACATGCCCTACTGATTATGCAATCCTGTTTTGTTTTCCCCCTTTACTAGTAACACTATTTAAATTGAAAATGTAAAATTTAGTGAGTGTTTGGGTCTGTGTTGTTGTTGATCGTACACACTCACACAACCAATCTTACACTATGGGCGATTTAGAAACAGCATTTAGCCAATAGCACAGAAAGCATGCAAATGCCTCAGACATAGACTGAAGTACAGCACCTTCAGCATATTCATTGAAAAAGCTGCAAGTTCATTAGATGTGATTGTGTTCCACCTACTGTATATGCAAGCAAGGGCGACAATGCTAACCACAAAGCCACCATGCTACTTGAGAGAACAATGATCTTAAGTCAGAAAAAACAACCATGTTGAGGTTAGAATACACTAAGCTGATTTATTTTCTGTATCCTTTAGTTTTAACAGTATTTTGTGGGGGACTGGATGGAATTACTCAAGTATCTGTCCATTAACAGTAGATATGGATGATCCATATTACCATGATAAAGTGTTATTCTGTTCAAAAACAAAAAGGACAAATTTTACATACAGAGTTGAAATACAAATATTACATGTATAAAAAAACAGCAAAGCAGGCAATTGTGTCTTTAAATGTATAGACCAAAGAAACCTTTCAGCACCACGGCCAGCTCTATGGCTTGTTTAGGAGGGGTGGGGCACCCAAACTTGCTGGCAGTGCATTGCTGTCCACCATCCCTCTGTCCCTGCTACCTATAAAAGGCCAGATGCACATTGGTGTGGTGAGAAACTGGTCTCGGATACAAAGCTCACAATTGTTCTGTGTTTCTACACTTCCGGAGTACAACCACGCTGGAAACTTTCCCACATGTGGCACACCGCAGAGAAAGGTTCAACCATGCCAAACTTCAGTCGCCTCCTCTGATTCCTTGTCTTCATCTTGTGTCAGCAGAGACTATCCCTGCCCATTTGGGATGTCCCCTGCAAATTCCAAAAGCCAAAGGACTGCACTATCTGCACCTTCCTCACCGACTGTCACTTCCCCTCCCTTTTTAGAGATCTTTTATTCCTCCACCTATGTCCCCCGGTGTCTGTGTTAGGTTTGCCCTGCTCAAGGCTTTGCTATAAATTATTTAGTAAATTGCTTTAGTAATAGAAAACTTAGAGTTGTGCTGTTAAAGATTAAAGAAGAGAAGAGGGCAGCATGCCCTGTTATGTTTTATTCCTTACATTACTACTACTTACCTTGTAGCAATTAATGATTCAGCTATAAAGCTAGTTGTTTTTCTCCATAACCTCCATGGTATAGGATATATACTCATGCATTTGTGCAGAGGCTAGTTTTCTGCTTACATTAAAACACACACACACACACACACACACACACACACACACACACACACACACACACACACACACACACACACACACACACAGTGTGTGTTCTCATTTAGTACCACCTTTTGTAATGAGTGTGTAATTTGCCTGACAGACTGACCTATGGTCTGGGAGGAAGCAATGGATTTGCTAATACAAAGCTCAGGAGAAAGCCCTTGTGCTGGACACGAAGCACACCTGAGCCATGTTCTGTCTCTGATGCAAGCGCACAAATTGGAGAATGATAATAATTACTTACAGAAGTATCATTGAGAGAGAGTAAGGAGACAGAGTTCAATAGAGCTTAATTTACATTTCAAATACTTTTCTACACCACGACGAGAATTCAGCCTGCTAAGACAACTTTGCATGACATGACCAAGTGAGGCTTTCTCTTTGTTGTTAAGGTAACAGAGTTCAGATGTCTTCCTGTTATCCGTTTCTCTAAAAACTCTGTCTGTGACTGTGTCTGACCAACCCAAATTAAGTGTTAAGAGGAAAAAAGCAAAATAGTTGTAAATAGTACTTTTATAATGTGAATTGTAAAAATAAATAAAAACAATAAAACAAAAGGTGATACAACAACAATACATGCCTTGTGTTGACGCGGTAACCGCCATGTTAAATATGGACAAATATAGTTACACAGGACAGCCTACCTATCATAGCCTAGCCTAGCATTAATTCATGTTGGACACTAATAATAATTAAAATAAAATAAAATAAAATAAAATAAATCACAAAAGTGTTATACTTTATTATGGTTGATGCTTTATTCATTAATTAAGTTACAAAATGGGCTCTCATTAAAAACAACAGGATTAATGAGCATGTTAAAATAACAAAGCAAAGCAATGACACCAAAGCTTTTAAACATGCTTCAATACAGTATATGGCACAATGGGAGTCTCAAATTAAATTAAATTAAATTAGTTTGTTTTTGTTTGTTTGTTTGTACAAACCAACTCCAACTTTGACATTTTCTACATAACTGTGTAAAAGTCATTTCTGTGTAAAAGTCTACTGTTTAAAAGTCATTTCTTTATATCAAATTGAAGTAAATTGTATAGATAAATTTTTAAAATGTCAACAACTGTTTTACTCTAGCAGGCTACAAAGTCCCTAGTCCCTAAATTTGAACAATTTAAACAATTTAAAAGTCGGTTGTTTTTGTAGCAACCTCAACAGGAACTTCATTTCCCCTCTTGTTTGTTCCAGGCACTCAGCACTTAGCATCATCAGTATACTAATCACATGCCTGATCTTCGGTCATCATCTGCACCTGTTTCTCACTGGTTCATGAGTTATGTTAGATGTTTTTATGTTTAAATGATTTATTGGTCACTGTGTGGCTAAACAAGCAAATAATAATAATAATAATAATAATAATAATAATAATAATAATAATAATAATAATAAAACTTTTCTCTGAAACTAGTAAGGTACAGAGACTGGACCAAAAATGAAAGTTACAAGTTTGCCAAAAAATTTGAGCAAAAAAAAAATTGAAGCCTGGAGAACTATTTCTCAGGACTGCATTTACAATACAGAAAAACCATGCTCTTTGAAAACAAAATGTAAAGAAATGAGGAGTAGCTAAATACATTTGCATAGTACCTTACACACACACGCGCACACACACACACACTCACACACACACACACACACACACACACACACACACACACACACACACACACACACACACACACACACACACACACTATATGTGTTTATGGGTAATGATTGGTAATTCTTTTTTTATAGATACATTTATTACATTTATACAATATCAATTTTCTGGCACAAGCCTAGTAAATTTTTTAGTCAAATGTGAGGTGCATTTTGCAACAGGCATTGATGTACTAGTATATCAGTTTTATAGCTCTCCTTGTTTTTGTTAACATAACAAGCAAAGACCACTATGTGATTTCTCCTCTTCTCTGGAAACATAATCGGGCTTGCATTAGTAAGGCACTAAATTATGGCCACTATTTTCAAAAAGAAAAAAAATATACTATAAATTTTATTCAGCTTATTATTATTATTATTATTATTATTATTATTATTATACAGAATCTGGCATCCAATACAATGAGGGATGACCTGAATGCCAGTCCTGTAGGAGTTCTCCTCGCTGCAGTGGTGGCATTGTGAAGGACCTTTCAAGGAGAAAATCTATCTGCAAAAATCCCGTCCTGCAAACACAGATAAATCTTTGTTACCCTTACACAAATCAACTGTAATTACAAAAGAATACATTTTAAAAGAATTTCTGTGCTTTGTTGAAACAATTTTATTGTTCTCAAAACGTTTTCAGCCTTTCACCCTATGAATTTGACTAAATGTTTATGGCCTTTATATGGAAAGACAGCAGAACCTCAAGAAATAGATATTTCTGAATATTTCTTAGAGATTTCCTTCTTTAATTGCTTTTGGTTGATCATTTAAATGACACTTGATATATTAATTACCCTTCCATCCACTTGTTCAGGAGGATTTTCAGTACCAGGACAAGGCTCTTACAACTGTAAGGGTTGAAGCTTGTTCCATGTATAGACCCAGGCCTCATGAGAAGTTTCATTCAAGGAAGAGATGTCACTCCAACTATTCATATCTGCAACTGTTATTTGTGCATTGTGTCTTATCTTTATTGGCCACAATATTTACTATTTCTGACTCAATTTCAAGTTACACGCACCCTGAACAGGAAATTACCCTTGGTGTAAAAGCAGGAAAGCTGTACGTACAGATTAATGAATGTGTGGTTTTAGATAATACAATATGTCAACCTTCCCAGAAGGTTTTTTAACCTATTCACATACTGAAATTGTCATGACTCACACCCTACCTGTCCTTTTTTTCCCCATGCTGTCACTTTTCCCCATGTGCTCATGTTTTCCCTAGCCCGTCATGCATCCTTTCCCATGCCCCCGTTTCCGCCCCCGTCTGCACACCGGTTGCCCATTTTCCTACTGATTACTCCAGCATTTAAGCACGCACTGTGCGTTGTTTTTTTTGTCTTTTCTCATTTTCTCGCTTTCAGTCTCTCGTTTCAGATTTGTTCACCTCGCTCTTTGATCTTCCGGTTTGACCCCACGCTTCCTCTTCTGGGTTTTGGCTTCTCGTTGAATGTTTTTTTTTTTTTTTTAATTAATTGAATGTCTCGCT
The DNA here is from genome assembly GCA_030347435.1 of Clarias fuscus. NCBI lineage: Eukaryota > Metazoa > Chordata > Actinopteri > Siluriformes > Clariidae > Clarias > Clarias fuscus. The sequence continues at coordinate 21,210,578 of CM059214.1, read as the reverse complement.
GTTTGATTTCCTGGTTACCGATCTAACGGATCGGACTGACTGATCTTCGAAGGACTGACTCAGGCACTCCAGGATGAGCTAATCTCTCAAGAACTCCCATGATCACCCCAAGATCTCATGGATCTGGCTGGCTAGTGGACGCACGTCCTTCGCGACTCTCCTCTCTGCAGTCCAACCCTCAGGTAGAACCCATGCAACTGGACAGAGCACGTATTTAACCAGAAGAGTGGAAGGAGGCTGCTTCTACTGCGGGAACTCAGATCATTTACTTAAGAATTGTCCAGTAAGGAGGCGGAGTACTCAAATTCAGCTGCGAGCACTAGAAGGCACGGCCCCAAGGAGACTTCTAGACCAGCGCCGGCTGTTCCCCATCTTTCTCATCCACGGGCAATGGACCCACCTGACGCAGGCATTGATTGACTCGGGTTCAGACCTCAACTTAATCAACGCTGCCTCGGCTAAGGCTATGGGAATCCCCACGCTGCCCTTGGAGACCCATCTCAAGGTCCAGGCCATTGACGGGAGCCCGCTCCTTTCAATCATTCACAGGACTCCTCAAGGCTGTTTTCAACAAATGGCGCACCATTTCTGCTCCCAGGCACCACTACTCCCAAGGGCTACCTATACTCTTTGACACCCAAAGAACGCCAAGCCATGGACCAGTACATCAGAGAGTCTCTCATGGCGGCATCATTCATCCTTCCTCCTCTCCAGTGGGGGCCGGGTTCCTCTTCATGGGTAAGAAAGATGGTTCCCTTTGTCCCTGCATTGATTATAGGGGCCTAAATGACATCACTGTGAAGAACCGGTATTGCATTCTGCTAATGGCCACAACCTTCGAACTCCTACAAAGAGCCAAGCTATTTACCAAGCTGGATCTGCGCAATGCATACCACCTCGTCTACATTCAAGAGGGTGGTGAGTGGAAGACGGCCTTCAACACCCCTACAGGACACTATGAATACCTAGTGGAGTTACTAATGCCCCTGATGTCTTCCAGGCCCTGATTAACGACGTACTCCAGAATCTCCACAACACTTCAATGTTTGTCTATCTGGACGACATCCTGATCTTTTCTCAGGACTTGGAGAAGCATCATCACCACATCCACCAGGTACTACAGAGATTCCTGGGAAATAGCCTGTTCCACACAATGTACATCGCATTCCTTGGATTCAGCATTGAGCCATCAGAAATCAAGATGGAAGCTCCACACCATCACGAACTGGCCCATGCCCACCTCACGACAGGAACTCCAGAGGTTCCTGGGGTTCGCAAACTTTTATTGCCATTTCATCCGAGACTACAGCTCTATAGCTGCCCCCCCTAACAGCCCTCTCCTCTCCCAAGGTCTGTTTTTGCTGGAACCGGGAATCCGAGCGGTCCTTCACCTAACTTAAGAAGCGTTTCACGTCTGCCCCTATCCTCATTATCCCAGACCCGTCACGTCAGTTTATCGTAGAGGTCAATGCCTCCAGCATGGCAGTAGGGGGCGTTATCTCACTAAGGTCTGACCAGGATAACAAACTGCACCCCTGCTCTTTCTTCTCCCATCGCTTAACTCCCGCCGAAAGAAACTATGGCTTCAGAAATAGTGAGCTCTTCAAGCCATCAAGCTAACCCTGGAGGAGTGGAGAAACTCTCTAGAGGGAACAAAGGACCCATTACTGGATCAACCACACGAACCTCGAATACCTAAGCAGCGCCAAGAGGCTCAACTCTCGCCAGGCTCGGTGGTCCCTCTTATTTGCCAGATTAAATTTCACCCTCTTCTATCGACCATGGTCAAAATACTCCAAACCAGACGCCCTTTTGAGACAATTTACGACCATGACCACCTGCAACACTATTCTGCCGCCCCCCTGCTTGTTTGCCATGGCCAAACAAGACATCAAGACTAAAGTCAAGCAAATTCTTCCTCATGAGCCAGGGCCAAGTTACACACCCCCTAATCGCCTCTTTGAAGAGGACATCTCCAGCTTTGTGGTGGCATGCGACATCTGCGTGAGGTGCAAACATGTCAACACGGCCCCAGCCGGCCTTCTCAGGCCCCTGCCTATCCCTTACTGCCCATGGTCTGACATTGCTTTGGATTTTGTCACAGGGTTACGCACCTCTGATGGCCACACCTGCATCATGACTGTGGTGGATCGGTTCTCTAAATTCCCCTGTGTAAACTTCCGTCTACCAAGGAGACAGCCGAACTCATCATAGCCCACATTTTCAAGCTCCACGGCCTCCCTAAAGACATCATCTCTGACTATGGGCCACAGTTCACTTCACAGTTTTGCAACTTGGCAGTTTTGCCAACTCATTGGAACCACCCCCAGTATGTCTTCAGGGTTCCATCCCCAGTCCAACAGCCAGACCGAAAGGAAGAATCAGTCCCTCGAGGTCGCCCTGAGGTGCATGGTCTCCCGGGATGTCTGCTCTTGGAGCAAGTTTCTGCCCTAGGTGGAGCACACCCACAACTCCCAAGTCTCATCATCTACAGGGTTGTCTCCCTTCCAGTGCTGCCTGGGGTATCAACCGCCTTGTTCCCGTCTCAGGAGGAGGAGGTCAGCATCCCATCTGCCCAAGCTTTTATCCGTTGTTGCAGAAAAACCTGGCTGCAAGCAAGAAAGACGCTATTATGGATCGGAAGAAGTTATAAAATGCAAGCTGATCATAAGCGTTCTCAAGCCCCCAAGTACAGGGTTGATCAGAGAGTCCTGCTTGCTACCCGAGACATTCCCCTGAAGACCGTCTCCTGTAAACTCTCTCCCCGCTACATTGGGTCTTTCACCATCAACAAGATTGTCAACCCATGCGCCGTCCAGCTCCTGCTCCCTTCTACTATGTGACTGATCAACCCCACGTTTCATGTGTCTCAGTTTCATGTCATCTCGCCTTTTGCCCATTCTTGGGCGGCAGAGTTAAAAGAAGATGATGTAAGCTGTGATTATATAAATAGCTTTTTGCAGTTCAAGTCCAAGAAGTTTACAAATTTTATTACCCTATAAAGAATTTTAAGTCCCTGCTAATAGACTTTTTCAAACCAAATTTTCTGGGCTTTAAGCAAAACTAAAGGAGAACTTTAAGGAGAGCTATGATAGATGAACCAATAATTCTTATTTACAAAACTAAATTTAATAGTACAATAATAGCACAATTTGTCCAAAATGTAAGTGGAATGGAACTATGTTTGTACATCAGTGACATAATTATCATATCTCAAAGTAAGTATGCAATTGCCTTTCAGCATTGGGCCATCAGGGATCAAGGTTTCTCGTCTAACATTTTTGGATTTATTGCCTCGCTCTTTATTTATTGCCTCACGCTTTGATTATTGCCTCGCTCTTTGAAGCGTTCTGGTCAACGCTTACGCTGTTGACTATGGCTCTCGTGTTGTGATTTGGCTCTGACGCTACGCTGACTAATTCCCCGGTGTTTGATCTTTACTTCCAAATTCTCACCACGCTTCCGTCTAACGTCGCGATCCGCATCTGAGCTTGGATTGACCTCATTCTGCTCCGTTCCGTGACAGAAATACATACAACATTATCTGTTTATTCCAAATACTGTGTTATTATTTAATTACATCCCTATAAAGAATTTGAAGTCCCTGCTAACAGAATTTTCTATCCAAATATTCTGGGCTTTAAGCAAAACTAAAGGAGAACTTTAAGGAGAGCTATGTTAGATGAACCAAAAATTATAATTTACAAAACATTTTCAAATTAATAGTACAATTTTCAAAATAATTGTACAATAGTACAAGAATAGTACAATTTGTCCAAAATGTAAGTGGAATGGAATTATGTTTGTACATCAGTGATATAATTATCATCTCCCAAAGTAAGTATCCAATTGCCTTAGTTTCTACCTAATTGCTCCCGGTCAAGAGTAAGTAATACAACTGTATTGCTTTCATTATTCAAAATTTAGCTATAAATATTTAAAAATAGCTTTTGTCAGACATGTCTTATCTTATTCAAGGGCCTTTATTAGATGATATTGGTAATAAACTGGAAAATATTTTATTACCAGTGAATATCTTAATTAAATTAAATTAAAAACCAGCCTTAGATTTCTATTATAACTGGATTTCAGCAAACACATTTTATATGTGCAAAGAAATGTTTCCCCACTAAGGGTAGGGGTGACGAATCAGGTGTGTGAGCACACACAAACACTCAACACTCATACACTCATACACACACACACACACACACACACACACACACACACACACACACACACACACACACACACACACACACACACACACAGTATCTTAGCATTTTTAGCCTTTTAACCAATAACAATTATTATGCAAACAGTGTGTAACTTGTGTACCTAATTATATTTAACAATTCATGAATTATATACATATTTGTTTATACTCATTATATCAATCAATAGCAAAACCTTCAACTGTAATATCAAACAATACACACTTTAATCCAGACTTCAAGTTGAAGCATAGCCTTAATTTCATGCAATTAATATGCAGACCAATATAAAAAGGGTATACTTGTAAAATGTATTAATATTTTTCAATTATAAATGATATATAATCATGATTTAATCAAACTAAAAAGAAGAAAGTAGTATTTATCTACATAAAGGAGAATTTTAAATCAAATGTATTCATTTATGTAAATCAGTAAATTCAAATGTATTCATTTATTTAAATACATGTATTTGTTTTTATTAAACATTAATAAAATAATATATAATAAAATTATACTGCAGTAGCCATAATAAAGATGAAATAATGAATTGGACATTCATTAATAAATATAGGAGGCTATTTCAAAACCTTTAAAAGCCTATTTACTATTTATTATATTGTTAAAAAAAACTACCAAGGAGAAACAAATATCAAGTGTAACAAGAAAGGTATAGAAAAAGGAGAGCATGTTGTAAGGCTGCATGGGGACCAGTCTTAATCTGTTAATGAACAGTTTGCAGTAGGAAAGCTATATATATATATATATATATATATATATATATATATATATATATATATATATATATATATATATATATATATATATATATATATATATATATTTTATTTTATTTTATTTTTTTTTACTTTTTTTTTTTTTTTACTTTCTTGAGGTACACCAAGCACCTCCTAGGGGGCACATACTACTGAGGAGTGTCCCAGAAGGCTCCATACATATAGGGAATTTCTTCATACTTTGTTCACTTTTTTATTCAAATTATCTTTAACAATGTCTTTCATGAAAAAGGGAATGTAATGAAATTATTCTAATAGATAGATAGGAACTATTTAACGGCTTTAGGATGGATGGGAATACCCTGGTGAATGGGCAACTGGGGATGAAAAAAAAGGGGAACTGGAGCAGTGAGTTAGAAATCTGAAGGTTTTTAGAAACCCGAGGGTATGTACCACCTCCATAGAACCAGTCCAATCCTAGACCCAGTCATTTTCCCCGAACTCTAGTTCTGCAAGGACATACAAAGTGTACAAGCACTTTCCCAGTGTACTGAAGCTCTTGGGTGTTAGGATCTAATGAACACTGATCGAAAGCAACAGAAATATCATATTTGAGTGGCACAAAGTACCTGTGTGTTTTCCCATTTAAGAAAGTATTGAAGACTTTGAAAAGATCAAAAGCTATTGACTCCTTCATGGACCTGCAACTGTTTTGCACTAAGCAAGACTTCACAACTGGGTGGCAGCACCTAGAGGTGGGAATTGCTATGAGATACTCAGTCTCCCTCATCTTGTTTGTGGCAGCCTTTGAGATCATCATCATCATTGTCACATGGCAGATGGTCGATAAGGTGAAATTACCATTGGGGCAGAGGCTACCTGTCTGGGCAAGAATGAAATTCAACCCTCCATGTCTTGGAGCTTGTCCCTTAGGAAAGGTGTTTGAAGTGAAAAGCCAAACTTCTTCACAGCTGAAGGGAGATTTCCACTGCTGTCAGAGCGGCCTTGGGGAAGCAACATTCCACAGAACTCTCTGACAAGCAGATTGGAAAAGTGGCAATGAAGCAAATCTCAGTTGACCTGATGACAAGTCACCAAAGCAACTCCCAGGAAGGATAGAGTCTGGTGCAAGAGTTTTATCACTGTTTGTCAACAGATCATATGGTCACTAAAAGTGTATGAAATCATTGTAATGGGTAACATTGTAAAAGACACAGTATATGGCATAGCCAACTCACATGTCTGAAAGTGACATACAGTACACTAGACTACAGTCATGTCTGTCCAAAATGCACCTCTTTCAGAGGAAGACACTTCCATTAAACCCATAAGTCTGGGCTATATTCAGGAAAAGCTTGGCTGGTCCACAGATCTGCTAGTTAGGTGCTAATTAGTTGGTGTGACCTGTGGAGAATCCAATAAGTCTTGCTCAGTTTCCTGATTAAATCCACCTATGATACCCTACACCTTCTCTGCAACCTCCTCAATTTGTTTGGCACAAAGGAGAATTGCACTCTTTATAATGCTCCCTGTGCATCTCACCAACACATTCTTCACCCATAGAGGCACAGAGCTGTAAAACTGCAACATCTCTTTGAAACTGTCTAGTACTACCTAGTCCTGAAAGAAAATAGACAAATACTACATATTGCAATACCCCAGACTCTGGACTGTATTACTAAAACATTTTTGTTTTGAAAATATTAATACAGTAAGACAAACAATGTTCCTAGTTCAAACAACACCAGGAATTTCTTTTATTTTCTGATAGTATTTGAGCGGTAGTATTTTTTATACACACTGTAAACCCGTATAAGTTGGCAAAACTCAAAAAATTTGAGGTAATCAGTTACATCAAATTTTTTAAGTAATGATGTTTCCAATTTTAAGTAAAAACAGAACTATCAGTTTTTGAGTTTGTTGAATTTGTTGCAAATCAAATAAAATGCTGTTGCCACAGCAGACACACACACAGTCGGTCCACATACAAGCTTGGCACAGGTTTTACACCAGATGCTTTTCCTGACGCAACCCTCCACTTTTATCTAGGCTTGGGTCAGACACTTCGCTACCTACCAATGAGCCACCAGTGCTCTGGTGCTTTAGGGTGCCCAGATTTGTAAAGATCATATAAAGACATACCAATCTACCATCTTGATGAAAACAATTGAATGTGGGCAGTTTACATGTTCACATTGATGATGTCAGAAAGATTTTAAGTTGGTGGAAATTTTTGCAGACAGTTACTGTGGCTTAAAATATCAAATTTGTTCAGCTAACTTGAAAAGTGATTTCTACAAACTCATAAATACCAAAAAGTTCTGAATACTCATCAAGGTCTATTCATTTTTAGAATTGCAATTATTATTTATATATAAGTTACTTATTATATATAAGTTAACAGTACTCAATGTGTTTAATTAATTTGAGAATTAAGGTTTACAGTGCAGTATACTATTTGCACATGATTTGGAGGAATCTCCAATAATAATTAATCCAATAAATAATTTTTAATGGTGCAAACCACAACACTGGACTTATTCAGAAAAATGTGTTGCATAATTATACTAAACAAAGCCACTGACATTAGAGAATATCATTGCCATGATCTAAAGCAATGTTTAGGTAGATGGTCAGTGTCAAAGTAACATTCACATGAATACCAGAACCCATAGTTTCCTAGCAGAACTTTGCAAAAGCATCACACTGCTCTCACCGGCTTACCCTTTTTCCCATAATGCATTCTGGTGCCATCATTTCTCTAGACACACACACACACACACACACACACACACACACACACACACACACACACACACACACACACACACACACGCCGTCTGCATAATGTAAAAGAAATCATGGTTTATCAGACCAGGCCACAATTTCCATGATCATGTTATGATCTTCATGTTGCCATTGAAGTAGTTTTCAGTGGTGGACAGGGGTCAGCATGGGTACTTTGGCTGGTCTACGGTTACACAGCATCATAAGCAGCTAGCTGCAATGCCCACTGGAAACACCAAGATTTCTCTGACATGGTCGTCTAGCAATCACAATTTGGCCCTTGTCAAAGATGCTTAGACTCTTGCAATTGCCCTTTTATCTTGACAGATGCAAATGTAATGAGATAATCAATGTTAGTCACTTCACCCATCAATAGTTTTCACATTATACATGATCAGTGTAGATTATGACAATCATATTTTTATTTCATTAAATCACTAGTGATTAATAATCTGTGTACTTTGTTCAAAATAAAGTGCTAACATTTGTAATCAGTTTGACCGGTTGTTGCTATTTTGCAACCTTTTCATCAATCTAAAAAAATTATAAAACTCAATATTTTCATGATCTAAAGTTTGCTAAACCACAGTTTATTGTAATGAAAAAAATAAAATAAAACCAATGCTTGGTAATTTAAGGAATTAAATTCTGCAAGTCTGCACTAACTCCAAGCCAAAACATCTGAAGACACAATTCAGAACTGAAAAAGCTGGTAAAGGTGGTGAAGATCAGCAGGTACGACCCAAACATGAGGACTTTACCACCATTACAAAGATCAGTGTTCGGTCTGTCAGGGATGGCAGAAAAACTGAAGCCTGTTAAGCCAGAGCTCTGACTTGACTTCTCCCGCCTAAAAAGAAGATGATGATGAGGGTCTTAAAAGTCAACACAGCAAGTTTCCAGAAGAGATCACCCCAATATCACTCCAACCTAACACAGCAATGTGTCGTTTAGCCAAACAGTGTTTCTTATTGAACTGAATGTTTTATGGGATGAGTAAATGGAAGCCCTCCATTTTAATCTCCACCTAAATTATTCTATGCAATTCAAATGCTATTGCTTTATCTATACTGTATATGAACTTCACACCTCCTCAGTGACACAGGGCATTTAGTAACTAGGCTGTAGAGCTGAAAGTTTGCAGTAAAGTCAAAATTTACAGCTTGCTGTAGAGTCAAAATATTAGTGATTGATAGTAATACTGTTTATTTTAATAGTTTTAAATAAATAAGAAAGGTAAGAATAAGTAAGTGTAAGTCTTTTTGCTTTTGACAAATATGTGATACCTTTCTAAACACTGTCTCTTGGCATTGAACAACCCTGCTTTGTGCATTTTTATAAAGGAGGTTAAACACTGTAAGCAATTAAAATAATTATAATGACTTTACTTAGAAAATTTTGAAGGATGTCAAAAAAGACTTGACTGGATCAAGTAGATTGGTTTTAAGCTTTTAGATTTTTATTTATTTTTTTATTTATGTATTTGTTTGTATTTGCCTGCACTATATACTTACTGTGTAAGCCATAACATTAACACCACATACCATTAAAACATTAACATTTTATATACAGTATAAGTAAACTGATGACAAGATCATGGGCAATCAAGGCTAATTTATGCCTGTGTAGACCAACGATTAGAAGGCAGAGGACAGAAAAGCCAACTCACTGTAAAATGCCAATGCTGACCATAATAGAAATGCACCACAACACCTAGTTAACTACAGCCTGACATGCATGTGGCCCAGCAGGCAAAGAGCCCAGGGCCACTGCCTCGCCTCAAAACTCCCTGATCCCAATCCAATGTAGCACCTATGGGATGTGCTGGACAAACAAAAAGTAATCCACAGAAGCGCCACCCTGCAAACCACAAAAGATCCATTGCCAACGCCCTGGTGCCAGAAATCACAGCACACTCTCAGAGGTCTTGTGGGCCAGAGTCACCATGGGGGCACAAGGCAAACCTACACAATATTAGAATGTTTTGTGTTGTTATGGTGTTAACTTTGTATTGTATTGTATTCTACAAACACAGTTAGTTTTCAAATCTCACCCAGGTGGAAGTTAACATGTCCATGTTTATAACTTACATGTCTTCAGAACTCCCAGTCTCTTTCAAACTATAAATGTGACGTGACAAATGACATGAAGTTCTTTTCATTTTATAAGGATTTAAGAATATGATATCCCAAAGATTATTATAATAACAAAAACAATAATCACAGCAAAGAGTTGCACAAAAAGAAAAAGATTAAATGAGGCGACTGGCTCTCTGTCAGTGTGTGTGTGTGTGTGTGTGTGTGTGTGTGTGTGTGTGTGTGTGTGTGTGTGTGTGTGTGTGTGTGTGTGTTTATGTGCAATAAGCAATAAATTATTTAATTTCAACTTCATATTTTGTATTAATCATTATTATATGAATGTTTTTTTGTCGTGGAACAAATCCATAAAAGTTTCAATTAATTCTTATGGAGAAAGTCACTTCGATATACAAGTGCTTTGCATTACAAGCACTATGATTATGATCATGGAACGGATTATGCTCTCAATCCAAGGTTTAATTGTGTGTGTGTGTGTGTGTGTGTGTGTGTGTGTGTGTGTGTGTGTGTGTGTGTGTGTGTGTGTCCATGTGTGTGTGTGTGTCCATGTGTGTGTGTGTGTCCATGTGTGTGTGTGTGTGTGTGTGTGTGTGTGTGTTTGTTATTTCACCATTTATCCTTCCTTAGTAAGCCTTCACCATTATGTGTCTCTGACATACAGTAACATTGATTACCCAGAGCTACTGAGAAAAAGTGCCATAACACTTTATGTAAACAAAATCTGTTGCCTCAGACATGTGTTATATCAACATTAAAATTAGTGATGTCATGAGGTATGTTTATGTTAAATACTTAGGTTAATATCAGTTGTCATACATTACAAAACTCACTCACTCATCATCTATACCGCTTTATCCTGTACACTGGGTCGCGGGGGGCCTGGATCCTATCCCAGGAAACTTAGGGCACAAGGCGGGTACACCCAGGATAGGGTAATGCTTTTCAGAAGAAAAGCTTAGAGCCGTTATGAAGGCTTTACAGATCATACATACTGTAGCAGATACATCTCAGTATCAACTGTCGTAAAGAAAATATTGCATGTTTTAGATGCCTTGAGCATTGTTTTACAGTGTATAAATAAGTAAAAATCAGCAATGACCATGGAATTTGAATGTGTATCCAAACTTCTGACTGGTAGTGTACATTCATCAGGTTTCATCCTGGTCAAATATCAACCACGGATGTGGTGGTCAGAGGTTAGCAGTACTTTCTTCTTGCCATGCTGTGTGTGTGTGTGTGTGTGTGTGTGTGTGTGTGTGTGTGTGTGTGTGTGTGTGTGTGTGTGTGTGTGTGTGTGTGTGTGTGTGTGTGTGTGTGTGTGTGTGTGTGTGTGTGTGTGCAGGTTGTGATAAGACAGGCTAAACGAGCAACCATTAACGGAGCACAGAGGCACTTAGCCGCAGCCTGGACTCAGTTCAGGTTAACTGTCTGTATCAGGGCTTTCTGCTTGAACCACTCTCACTTACAAAACCAACTCAGGAAAGGGGAGTAGAAGAAAATGGGCTAGTAGGAGTAAGGAAAAGTGAATTAGTGGTTGTTTTAGCGATAGCATAAAGGAATTGTGTTCTACTCAACATGATTAGTAGAGATTTCTGATCTCAGATTTTACACCATTTAAATTCACATAGTAAAAGGTCACAGGAAAAGGGCAGGGGGCCCAAAATTAATACAGCCACCCCTGTATCACTATCCTACATCTCTGGTCCTGCTGTCCAGATGAAGTACAGTGGGTGGACAGCTAGAAGAGATTGTGATGAGTAACAGAGAGAGAGAGAGAGAGAGAGAGAGAGAGAGAGAGAGAGAGAGAGAGAGAGAGAAAATGTGTTTATATTTTTAGGAACATGAAGAATGTTTCCATATATTTTATTATAACATAGAGGTTATCATAATGTTTGTTATAATAATTATATAACTGTTACAGTGTCATAAATCATATTCCGTTTTTTTTTCCTGTTTCGCTCCTAAATTTAAAAACATTCGGATATCACCCAATAGCTAATCTTCCACTATTATTTTACAGATAGCAAATCCAAAGCTCAATGTCTAACACATGCTTCTTACATAACCCATGAGTATCAGTCATCATTGGTGTGGAGCTGCCTCAAATGATTGGACAGGTGATTATTTTTAGGAGAGCACTACAAACACTCCATACACAAGAGCTAACAGACTATTCATCCAGTGATAAATTTTTCTTTCTGTCGTTTTTTCTTACACTTGTCCTGGTGATGGTCATTTCAGTGAGTTTAGCTCAGATTTCTCTATCCTCAGTCACAGCTCCTCCTGAGGTATTTCCTAAGTCATCTGTTATATAGAAACTCTCAAGTGGGACATATCTGATACAGATTTACATTCTGCTACTTATGAAAACCTCAACCAGGAGTTGAAATAAGACACAGCAGCGATACTGTAAGTGAGTCAGTCACTCATCTCATACTGTATGATAATGTTTAGAATGCAGACTGTAGTACTCCTGCACTATACCTACCATAGTCTCTTGAGTGCTGAAAGTCCTCATATGGCATTTTCTCCAAACTGCATTGTCTCTATATCCTTGCATGAGCTTCATGTGATATCATTGGTCTGTTTTTGTTCATTCTTTTTGCCACATTTCTTCCTGTTTGACAACATTGTTAAAGTTCATAGTTATCCTCAGGTGCTAATAAGGAGAAACAGTGAAGGGAAATTGCAATGTACACAACAGGAGAGTCTAAGTCTCAGGAGGTTCTAAAATGTCAAGCCACATGATCACAGGCTTTCTTCAAATCCACAAATACATGTAGCCTAGATTAGCATTCTCTCATGTCCCCTCACAGAGCCAGGTATTGTTTTAAAACTTTTCTACTTAAAAGAGATTTTTCTACTTAATTTTTGAAAAAATAATTCTGTCCACACGACCTACATGTTAAAAATTTCTTTGTGTACATGAAAACGCAAAACACCCCGTTTAAGTGCTGTCAAGAGAGTCCCTAACCAACAGGGGATGTCTTCCTGACAGAGGGCCAATCGGTTCTGCCATGTAGAAGTCTGACCGGATCTCAAAACCAAAACCGTCGTTGCTGGCTGTGTAGTCTGCATCGTCAGAGTTTTGTATGTAGCAGCAGTGAGCTTCGTAGTACATTCAGACACCTCTGTTCATTAACTTAATGTGTAAGTAACTGTGCATGTATGTACACGCATATAAAAAGTCCAGTAAGCAACATTAATACAGTCACTAGTTTACTGTACATAAGTCCACCATTGCACAAAATATCCTCATAAACAAAGCTGATGTCAAATCAAGGAGACTAGCACACAGACAATGACATCATCGGCACAGGTGACGTTACAACAAGTCAAAATCTCTGTTTCTCCTTCCATCAAACTGAGTTTTGGAAAATCTTCACTTTGAAAGGAGTTTTCAAAAAGCTTCATTTTCAATGACCAAAACAGGCCAAAACAAAGCCATTTTTTAAAATACCCAGGTACAGTATGTGTGGACATGGCCTCTGTTCTACAGCTTGGATGGGACCTGTTTCTTCTGAATACTAGGTTTGACTATGAGATTCTGCTTTCCAAAACTCTTGCATTGACCTTTCCTAGGGGCCTGAGTAGTGCTATATCCTTAGTGCTATATAATTGGAACACACTGCCTTTTTATAAAAAAAATAATAATAATGACAGCCATTCTAGTCAGACAGGTCCGGGTATGGTCCAAGTTTTCCATGCAGCTTTGAAGAGGCCACACATCTCCTGTTAACCACACAACGCCAACCTCATGCAGTGTCTTCAACATCTTCAGTTAAATCACATTCACCCTGCAGCCTAACTATTATAGTAACCTCAGCGACAGAGATGGACAGCAAAACACCAGGGGTTTCTTGCACTGCACTCTAAAGTGAGGGCATGTGTTATGGGTTAAGGACGTTCTGAAAGTATCTCTTTCAGTGCACAGCAATATCATACTGTAGTTCAGGAAGGACTTCTGCTTCTATGAGTACGGAATTGGTCTATGTCTATTTTAGGCATGATAGTTTGATAGTATACAGTAGGTCTGTATTGGTCTGATTGGCATAACACAGGTAAAAAGCATACATGGATGTTATGGCTGTTGGTAATGTCTGCCAGTGGAGAGAGAGAGACGCATATTTTTACTGATGTAATCTATATATCACAACTTTGCATTTGACATGCAATCATTTTTCATGTGCAATAATTATAGGAGGAAAGCCATGCTAAATCTCTCCTTCTGTCCATGCTATTCCTACTGAAGACCAATGAAATGCCAAAGCCATTAAAGCAGACCTTCTTGAGGCTTAAATAATAAGAATAAATTGGTCAAAAAATGTTAGCCAAAACATTATGTAAGTGTGTTTTGTACATTATAAAGAAGCACACCAGAACACTGGTGAGCTTAGTGACAGAAATGCTTTATTATGAGCATTCCTATAATTAACATTATACTGTATATTAAGTTGGATAACCAAATTACCAGATTAAACATGTATTAATTGCTTTTTTTAAATGATAACAAAAAACACACCTGCATGTTGAGTCTTACAGAAAACTGCCAACAATAGACGGTGACTGCTATTTTATTAAGCTTGCTTAAAAAACACACAACAGATTATGACTGTGTTTTTGGTTCTAAATTAGCAAGTGGTGCAGATGAATCTCCGGTGTAATTAGTCTCTATTGATCAGAGGCAGTTCAGCTGCATGCATGCCTCCTTAGCTTCAACCAGCATGTGATAGTCCTCTACTATCCTACTCGTTGCCTCATCAACTGAACAAAGATCTTTCTTGCAAAATGAAGAATACCTCCTATGGTTATAACATCAGCAATACAACTGAAATGATTTCAGTGTTTAGTGTCCTCCCCACAGTGCAACTGATTGTTATATTTTTTTTTTTCCAAAGCATCATATTGATAGTAATCACCGCAATTTTCTGTTCATGTCAAGCCTCCATTTAATAGCTAATGATATATTATGAAAGACATCCTCATTTCGATCTATGCGGCGTGATTTTTCATGTGAAACTCTGTGTACAAAAAGGAAGAAGACAGACACTCAAAGTAGCAGAAGCATTTTAGATCACCTAAAGGAACTATGAAGTCGCTTTTAATCTCCACCAACAAACCTGACTAAATGGTTTGATATTCCTTCTGATTGTGCTGATGTTCTGAGTACTTCAGTCTCATTACCACAGATGATATGCATCTTACATTCTTCGCTTTGTCAGATGAATAAATTGTCTGGTACTCTCACTGATTGGCATCGCTGAAGCCAGCACTGGAAATTCAGTGAATATTTCTTTAATTCTGCATATCATCTCACAGTTATACAGCAAGTATTTTTCTTTCTCTTTTCTCATCCTTTGCTCCCTTACTCAATTGGTAATCATAATAAAATAGCGGCCTGTAATTATAATAGGCCTGCTTGTCAGAGATATGGAGCAGATTTCAAAGCTTAAATTATTCACGAGTCGATTTAACAAACGTAATTTAAAGAAAAAAAGAGGGCCTGTGATATGTGGTGCAAATTACATACTCTTATTCTTACTGAAAGGCCACACCGTCCTATGTCTATGATATGAAAATAGAAAGTGTCTAAAATTCGGTCCATTTATTGAGTTTGCTTCAAGGGGAGAAAAGAAAGTTCATTATTAGATATTGTTTTTCTGCCTTCAGCCAAACAATTATAAGCCCCAAAGGTCCAAACTGTACTGCCTTAAGCTACATTTTGTATTTAAATCACTTTCTTTTCATTCTATACTTTTTATCCTTTGTTCTTTTCCTTTTATTAATTTTTGAATGTTCTCTTTGCAAAATATTTCATCATTCTTCATATGTCTTTTATTCTTTAGTAATGTATTTATGTGCGGTATTTATACATTTCTTTTGTGGGTGTTGGGGGGGCAATTTCACATCTTTATTCATTATCTATTTTATTTTAAAATTGACATTGGCATACATTTGTATTTGGGTATTTTGCCAAAACTCAAATGCCAACATCTGCATCATACAGTGCTTAATAATTTAATTAACTCAAGAAAGGTCATCAACAGCTAATTAAATCTGTACTGTGACTTGCATTAAACTCAGGACACAAAGAAACATTTAGGTAAACTTTCAAGAATACAAGACCAAGAACCTGAGTTCCAATCTCACTTCAATCAAATGACCAAGGGATTGAGTCAGCTTCACTTTGGGATTGCGCAATAGATTCCTGCTCAAAGCATACTCTTTAGACCCTAAAGTTTAGACAGCGTGAAATCAAGGTATACAAGATGGATGAAAACAACTGGACAAATAAAACCAGAAACGTTTTGAGTGTAGTCTCATTTGGAAGCAAACTTAAAAGCAACAAACACTAAAAGGAAAAATCTCTTAGTCAGCTAAGAGATGAAAGGCCCTTCTCAGATTTATTTCACTCTGTGGAAGAAATTCTGATCAAAAGTGTGGATAGAAAAGATTTTTTCTTTTTATTTATTTTCTTTATTTTATCTTTTTTTTTTTTTTAACCTAGTGTAGCATTATACAAAATGAAATGCAGGGCTCACTTGTGTATGTGCCTGTACTATATTCCTAGAAAGGGAACATGTGTCATGCCTGGATGTTTGTCAGCACTTCTGATCCAGCCTGTCAGACATGCCTTACCCAGGCACTCTCATTCCCTAACCCAGGGGATGTCTTCCTGACAGTGCTTCTCTTTCTCCTTCTGCTTTCTTCACATTTTTTGTTACAGTTCTCCTTCTACAAACTATGATCTCCTCCAGACTGCCACTGCATTTTTCTTATTTTCTGGCATACTAGTCATTCTTTTACTCCCTATCTTCAATTAATGTCAGTAGCACAGCAATTATGTGAAAACAAGTTTTACTGACAAAATAAGTAATGATGATTAATTATATATTTTAGAGGATTATGTGTGGTTATGATGTTTTTACCTAGTACTTTCATTAAATGTTTAAAAAACTGGAAATATAAAAATTTAAAAAGAAAGAAAGAACACTTTGGCTCAGATCAATTAGTCACCCTAAGGAGGAAGTTGTCAAAATGGAAATAAGTCTCTTTTGTCACATTCATTCTGCTCAGGAATATTTTCGTTATCAAGTCTCAACTTAGAGAGTGACACCTAAAAGTCTAAAGCTCTAATTGAATCAGTGGAGGGGGGGGGGGGGGGTGTCACTGGGTGTAGTTTAGTTTAGTTTAGTAACATTGAACAGAAGGCAGCACAATGGTGTAGAGACGATTCCCGTCTCTGTGTGCATGGAGTTTGGATGTTCTCCCAGTGCCTGGTGGGTTTCCTCCGGGTACTCCTAGGTTAACTTCTAGGTTAGGCTAATTGGCATTTCCAAATTGGCCGTAGTGTGTGAATGAGTGTGTGTATGTCTGTGTGTCTGTGCCCTGCGATGGATTGGCACTCTGTCCAGGGTGTACCCAGCCGTGTGCCCTAAGTCTCCTGGGATAGGCACCAGGCCCCTGTGACCCTGAATACAGGGTCACAGGGGCCTGGTGCCTGTGACCCTGAATACAGGATTAAGCGGTATAGATGATGAGTGAGTGAGTGAGTGAGTGCGTGAGTGAGTGAGTGAGTGAGAACATTGAACAGATTATAATTGGTCAAAAGCTAATTTTGTAATTGTAACACTTTAAATCTGAAATTGGTCTGAAAAAGTCATACTGCTGCTTTGTTTTGTGTGGCTTACACAGACTGGGGTTAAACTGAATAATACGCTCAGAAAGAAGATTTATTTATACGGAACGATAGTTAGAGTCTAATGCTTCTCAAGAGAAGCCAAATCTCATCACCCAAAAGGGAGATAAAGAGGATAAATAAGAATGAAGTCCATGAAACATCTGTCTGTTTCTCACAAGAGAGCATTACTATTGACTTGCAGTATAATTAAGATTTAAGGATACTATGTGTTCGCCCTGTTAAGTGAGCTTCAATGAGCTCTGAATTCTTATTCTGAACCTGCATTTAGAATAAGGGGACCTATTGGAGATAAAAATGCATTGTCTGTGTTATTAAGTGTATTAGTTAAGTTAAGTTCAATCAAGCTTTTATTTGGCATGTATACATTACTACACAGTGAAATTCTTGTTTTGCATACCTAACTTAGGTGCTGGGGTCAGACATGATACAGTGCCTGTGGAACAAGCAGAGTTTAAGCCTTGCTCAAGGGCAGACAAAGCCAGACTGATGGAGATGGGGCTTGAACTATGTGAGCAGTTACATGGTGAGGTACCCCTGCCCCATTATTATGTTTGTTTGTTCTGTAGATTCTTTCTCATTATCTCATTTGCTGATTGTCTGAATGAGATAACTGTATATTTATCATTTTAAACAAATTTCACCAATATAAAATTTTCCTTACTACAACTACCTATGCTCTCCTTTTATCCTTCATCGTTTACAAGTACTAGTCTCTCCAAACACTCACATTTAAGCACCTGTTCATTCAGACAGTGAAGGAATGTCACCTCCCCAGTGAGTGATGGACTCCAGGTGAGTGGGCCTTTCAGCCTTGACCTCCACTTCCTGTGCAGTTCCCAGGTTGCTGTTGTTACTGTGTCACGGCATGTCTGTCAGGTGTCTGTGGCGGTAGACAGGTGTGACCCGAATGTCATGGCCTGACTATGGAAGGTTTGAGACCACAAAACCCAGTCAGCGATAAACAGTATGTTACAGGAACAGGAAGTGCTTATCCCTTTGCTCTAAAAAATAAAAAATAAAGTAATATTGCTCTAAAGATGAAATAATCCATTCTTTCTTAGTAATCACTTATAATCTTGGTCAGGGTCATGGTGGATCTACTGTAGGCAGTGGTGATTCAGCGGTTTAGGATTTACTCTAAAGATCACATGTTTAAACCATGCGCAGTCTCAATCATAGTCTATAGAACTTTATCCGGTATTCAGGGTCGCGGGGGGCCTGGAGTCTATCCCAGGAGGCTTATGGCGCGAGGCTGGGTGCAACCTGGATAGGGTGCCAATCCATCGCAGGGCCCTAACTGCACAGGTGTATAAATGAGAAGTTGTCCTGTGTAAAACAACCTAATGTTTTAAATGTAGGGGATCATTGGATATAATGGACAACCAAGGTCATTTGCCCCATCAATCTTTTTTTGTCATAGACAGCTGCAATGTCATAGTTGTTTTACATAACATTTTGTCACTTAACAGGCGAAACCTAACAGGAAAAAATGACGGAGAAGATATTATATTTGTAATAAATCACCCTGAGTCTGAGTCGGGTATCTTCATAAAATCACACACCATTATGAAAGTTTTAGGAAGGGAGTTTCACAGCCCATATAATCCAGCACATCACTGAGTTGCATATTAGCAAAAGTGAAAGCGCTATGACAGTCACATTGTGCTGGATCAAAATGTGCTATGCACACGTCTGCAGGGCAAAATGACCCAATGTCATGGGGCAAAATGAACACTGAGATCCGTTTCTTACTGTTGATAACTACAGAACATTTAAGCTTTCGGCTTCTTGAATTTGAACAACACAGTTTTCTCAGGTGAAGCAGTGAATGGATATGAGAATTTATTGCTAAGTAACATTTAAAAAGCTTGTCTGTTGTTGATTTCTACAGTAGATAAAGGCCCAGTAAAAACTTTCAGAACCATTGCTCATTTACTCTAAGATGTAAACACATGGGGCAGAATGGCCTCAAGAGTTTAAACCCATGCTGTTTAAAAACTGTGCGAAAGAATTAACTGTACTTTGAGTTTATAATTGTTAATAAGGTATTTCTCAAATTGACCACATGAGCTTCTCTGTTTCACAACATTAACTTACTTCAAAAAATCATTCTTTTATGATTTTACTGTGATTAAAAACATGATTGATCCTCTTCCCTTAAACATTATAGGGCTGTAAACAAAGATAGATTACCCTAAAATCTTTCCACAGCAGTTTTCAGATATATTCACCTGTCATTCAGCTTATTAAAGCTTAATAAGACCATTATAGCACATGGTCTTGTGATGGACCTGAAGACTATTTAGGAACACAGGGCTGGGCATCTTTTATCCACTTGTTCAGCCTTAAGGGCAAGTTATCAAGGCTAAGGAAACCAGAGAGCCCAAAGGAAACCCTCATAAACACTAAGATAACATGCATCATTCCACAACCACAGTAACCTAAAGCTTGAACCCTGGAGGTGTGTACCACCATTCCCCCCAGATTAAATAATCATTCAGAATTTTTGTAATGTGCTTACTGTTCAGAAATGAAGCAATTGTTAAAGGAGCTGTATTATATTAGTTTCATGTATATGAAATACATCAGTAGTGATTTTTATTCTCAGGCCATTTTCTCTCAAAACACCCGCCAGTCATGAGTATTCCAAAGAAGACCCACAGTGGTCATCAATATTCATTAGTTGACAGAAGTATGTTGTTTCTGTCTGTGGCCTGTCTGATGAGGAATATGTGGTGGAAAGGAAGCGAGATACTAGAGATACGAGAACTGCAATAATAATTTTTAAAAAAACATTGTCAACCAACAAAGGTTAGTGTCTGAGGGAAGAAAATGATGGAAGGGTTTCATTTTAAATACCCCAGCAGGAATGTTACATTTCTTGAAGCTCTCTTTGGTGTTGGGTTTACCAGCGATAGAATGTGGGTATGTGAATATAAGGCATAGTAAGTAAATATTAAATCAAAATAATTCATCTCAAACTCATGTAGATGAAAAAAAAAATCAAAATCAAATCATTTACAATATGACATCTTTGAACTGAAATAATTTTGGAGAAATATAGATGTGGTGTTTAAAATGACCCTTTTCTAGTTGATTACACTTGACTAATTAATGGCATTAATTTTCAATATGCATATTGATGGAGTCTAAATGTCCTATTCAAAATATCCTTTCTGATTTAAATTCAGAGGGGCTTAGTGAATATCAGCCTGGTTGCAATTATAGCGTTATACAACTGGAAATTAATATCACTTCGTTGTAAGGGAAATATTGTGGAGAAGCAACAATGAGCTTTGGTTAACTGTTTGTCGCAAGGAGCAGATCCCATTCCATTACAGATAAGATAGTAAAGGGTTTGAAAGCATTTGTCACTCCACTGAGTCTGATAGCCCTTTTGGAAGAATTCAGGCAGATAAGTCTTCCAGTATATGTGAACGGTTTGACAGCAGAATGCGATAAAAGCCCCTTTTTTGTGCTTTAACTCATTTTGGCAAATTATTATTCTTTGACACACAAGGTTGTGTATAACAAAATATTTAACTGGAAAACCACTATCGTACCTTATTTTAGAAGCTTTAATTTTCCACATTTTGAGCAAAGAATTACACGGAGCAGCCAGATGATCAGTGAAGCGATGGTGATTCGTGTGCAACATAGCAGCCTCCTTGAGTGGTTTTAAAGTGTTCAAAGAGTTTTGTAAAATATTGAAGCCAAGAGAAGGAGTTATACACTCTGTTAATACCACTGCAGTAGTAAAGAGTTAAAGGTATGCATCTTTTAACATTCAGGATATATTTTACAGATGTTTTTGAATGTTGTTTGAACACAATATTACATTATATACTAAATAAAACTATACAAGGTTCCATTGGGTAATTATTGTGTGATGCAGAGAAATAAAGTTAGACTAAAACTTAGAATATGCACAAGCGATTTGAGACATGAGATGCACACACTGTGATGGGAAGCTGTTGGTTAAACACTATATACTGTACCTGTACTATGATAGGGAGCTGTTTTCATGTACCAAAGCAAAACCAAAACTGGTAGAGGAAGATGCTGATGATTCTGCAAGCTGAAGTTTTTGAATGGCTTATAATGGCTTATAACTTATTATTGATAATAAATAGCATATTTGAATGACCACAAACACAATGCAGCCTGATTTATCCATTGTGACAAAACTGTAGCAGTGTTATAGCTCTTTTGAAAAATCACACTAAATCCACATGTATGTAACCCAAATAATTTTGACAAAATATTTTGTCGTTTGGCTTTTAAATACACTTTTCACCTAAAGAAAACATGCACAACATATTTTCCATTAGTTTGCAGCACATCTTGCTTCATTTAAAAGAGTTTTTTTTTTTTCAAGATGAATGATCTCGTTTTGCTGTCAAACAGTTCACATGTACACAAAGTGATGTCCACATTGGGTGCTACAGTATGATTCAATTTAACGAATCAAACAAAAAGAAATTATAATTACTTGGATAGTAAACCAACCAACCAAACAAACAAACAAAAAGATACATATTCTAATATACACACTTCAATGAAGTCAATTATGCATATGGAAGATATGCATCCAAACTATCCAGAGAATTTCAATCCTTTTGGAAACACATTTGGAATTCAGATTTTTTTTTAAATAAAATTGTAAAATGCAGCATTCTAAATGATCACCGCTTTGCAGTAGAGCTCTGTGGCTTATAAGGAATCCTCTGAGCGAGTTCTCAGCAACTTTAGAATCATTCTTCAATGCAGCAAATTAAACACACTAACGTAGGGTTAAAAGCATGATCAGCTAAAATCATACTTTTATGATTTTACTGTGATTAAAAACATGATTTATCCTTCTCCCTTATAACATTCATCTGCCCAACATTATAGGGCTGTAAACAAAGATAGATTACCCTAAAATCCTTCCACAGCAGTTTTCAGATATATTCACCTGTCATTCGGCTAATAAAGATAAATTGAAATGGAATGAATTTCTGGCTCAAGCAATAAATGAGATGTTTAGATGAGAGGTTTACCTGAACTAACTAATTAGAATAAAGAGATGAGTTTTGTGGGTATAATTATACAGTAGTTTTTAAACATATAATTAGCATGTTGATGGGTTAAATTATATACATAGTAAACTCATTGAAAACATGTAAATAATGTTTTGTTACTTACAGTATACTGTACATGAAAAAGGAAAATGGGGCAGCAAAATGGATAAACTATTAATATGGTAAAAATATTTTAAGATATTATACAATATGAAAAATTCAATATGTACAAGAATTTAACGTAAGAAGGCTTTTTATATTTCAACCCAATAATTAAGATTCATATTTTTTTTTCACTCATCCATTTTTTCATTCATTCCCAGACCTTAAACTACAATTTTGTTTAAATTCCAAAATGCACTAAGCTAGAACTGGAACCAGAAACCATTTTAAGACTCCAAGGCAGGGGTGAAAATTGTTTTTAAATTCAGTAGTCTCCCTTTATGTCTTGAAATATTCTGCTTTATAAAAGCTTCAACTAACTGTTAAATCCCAAATAGCGTAAAATAAAAGTCTAGTGCCCTATGTGAACTATGTGTATGGCACATGTTCCACACACCAAACAGTGCCCTGCTACTTACTGTAGAGAGGGACTTGGGATTCAGCATTGTGTTAGAAGCTAATTAGTGTTGTAGCTCACATCAACTGTGAAAAAAGCAGTGAGGTGAGTCCTGAACCTGTCAGCATGTTGGTGCATGCTCACACTCACGTTAACTAGCAATAATGAAAGATTTAAACACAATATAGAAGGTGTTTTATTTGTGTGAATGACTGTAATTTCCATGATGTAAATTTCAAGCCATGATTTGAACCTATCTACATGCGTGTGCAACAGTCAGACAATTAACACATGTTTTTTATTTTAATAGCGCTTAGATTATTTCTATTATGACACGCCAAAATATACAGTACAGTAGTGAAACTCTTGCACTCTTGGACGCACATATGAGTTAGTCGATGGGGCACAGCTCCAGATGCACTTGTTCTTAGTAGTGAAAAGGAAGTTGTGTTGTGCATTTGTTGTTGTAAATGGGTCTCTCAATGGAGAAAAAAGTATTCAAGGTTGAGTATTATTTCCGCTCATACAGAAGAGGTTGTGAATGAGGACCATGTTTGAAAAAGGTGGCAGAACAATTCCTTCCCATACCCATCCAATTCCTTCAATCTTACAACACCTGATGCCTATTTATGGGAAATGTTAAAGGAGTTTGTTCAACTGTGAAGATCTGCCAAGAACTGTGCCTGCATTATGCGAGCAAATTGTCTCCTTTTGCAGGAGTCCGCAGCAACCTTTGTTCTGAGAATCCGGGTTGAGAATCTGTGTGAATGATATGAACACTGTCTACAGAGTGTAAATCAACAAACTATAGTGTGTGTGTTAGTTTCTTTCAGGAGAAATAAACTGACAACAAGGTAATATTGTTACCCTATTCATTTCAGTACTGTATATTTTGGCACATACTGTACTTCTAATAGTTAATTTATGATTTCTTAAGATTTTCTCATAAACAGACACTAATTTGGTAAAATTTCCAAATCATATCTGTAACCAAATGCAAGGCTAATTTAATATTTAATCTCTGTTTTTGCATTATGTCGCAAGCAGTGGAGAGGGAAAAAGGTAAGAGATCATCTATTCACCTTGGTGAAGCTCTTTCTCAGGTGAAAATAGTTGTCATTTAAGTGATTTTGTCCTAAATATATTTTTGGGGCTTTTAAAACTCAGCAGATTTGATTTTCATGATGAGCTCTTTGCCAATTTAGCTGCCTACCTGGCTTAAGTAAGCCAATTTGATAGTCTTGCTGCACTTTAGGGCTACGTCCTTACGTCTTACGTCCTGGCACCAAATAATGGTACGGCCAAACATAGAACACTGCTTATCGTTTTTTGTCTTGATATTGTTGTAATTACTTGTTTTTTCTATTCTATATTTGTTTCTTCTTTAAATCCTGTTGGGTGACTGTCAGGTGTAAGGATTATCCTGAAATATGCAGGTTAAAGTCATATTTCATGTTAATGTGAGTTTTTTTCTGGTACATCTCAGGCTCTTGTATTAAGAGTTGTTCAGAAAAATGGAATTCCACTTCAGGTTCTGAAAGCTATTGTAGGACTATTGAGATTTAATAAATGTTTTGCTTTGTTGCGGCTCTGACTGTGGCTTTATTTAGCAGGTTAAAAAATGCATTGTTGATTAATTTTGTATTCACAATGGGACTGCAATATGTATAATTTGCAAAGCTGCTAGTATAAAAATAAACAACAGAAATTAACTATAAAAAAACATTCTACAACATCATATTGCATTGTGACATATTCACAGCTATTTACTGGTAACTCTAATTGCTAAGTAACTTATAATGTATTGTAATTGAAATTAGATTATTTTTCAATACATAAATAAATAAACAAACAAACAGGTAATATAATAATTTACAACAAATACCTGAAAACCTAAAAGCAATTTCACAATACCTTTTTTCCAGATATTTACTCTTTTTTCCACATTGCATGTACAGTATATAGTCATAAACATTGTAAAATATTTGTCATTAATGAATTTTTCTTTTCTTTTTCACTAAACAACTTTCAGCATATTTATATTAAAAAAACAACAATATTTTATGCAGCAACAAATGACACATTATTTTTAAGACATTTGCTCATTTTATTGATATATTTTAAGAAAGCCATTTATAGTTAATTCCAGATACAACAAAGCAAAACATGAAGGACCCAGCCTCAGCAGTTTAACTGTGCTGGGATTTAAACATATGACTTTCTTTAACTCAGAGTCTTAACCCACTGAGCCATGGCAACACCATTAGCCTAAATTACGTGTTATTTCACACTATGTAAAACATTACAGTACACTGCTATAAATACAACGGGTGTTCAAGTCAAACTGAGATTTGTAATAAAATTTCTCATGAATGAAGGCAAAAAATCAATTGACATTTTCAGCCGACTTTAAGCCCAGTATAGTAATGAGGCTCTCAGCTGCAGTAAAACATGATGTCAACATTTTAAAGAGGGCCATACATATGTGAATAAATGTTACAGCTGAGGTACAGGTGAATATTCCTGTGAACATTGAACAAATTGAACATCTGATCCTTGAAAATCTATAAATAACTTGTTGCCAACTTGCAAAAGAGACGCATCTGTCTGTGGGAACTATACACACAATTGTTCACTTGCACTTTACAGGAACCTATTTCCACATCCCTCTGTACAGTCCAGACCTTGTTCCAGACGATTTCGGTTTTTTGGGGCCTTTAAAGGAGTTCCTAGGAGGCCAGTGTTTCAGACATGAAGCAGGCATGTACAATGGCTCTCTGGTACACTGAGAAAACATAGATGGTATCTAAGCACGAGTGAAACACTGGGATAAGTGTTAGTGTAGCAGATGATTATAAAGAGATATTAATGTAGGTTTTATTCTCAGTTAATATTAATATTCTCATTCTCAGCATTTTTTTATTCTTCACAATCAAAATCAGTGGTTTGACTTGAATGCCCCTGGTATGTTTACAATTTATTGTAAACACTTTTATTGTAAACACTATTGTCAGTAAAGAACTATAAAAATTATACTCAATTTTCTACAGTATACGGTTTTACCAAACCTGTTATCAACACTCATTATCTTATGAAATTGCACCTCAAATGGCTTGAAAATTGTGATCGTATTCCTTTTGAACATGAAATTCCCTTTGAAGCAGAAAGTCAGAGTGACAGCATGCTGTGCTAGATTGATGTACATTTAAGATACACCACATCTCAACCAAATCCAAAGAAATCAAGCTACCTAGTCTAATATGGAAACAGCATAATGCTTAATGTGAATTTATTTATGTATAAAATTCCACATCATGACCTCGATAGAGGACGTTAATGACTCCTTACAGACCGTTTTGGGCTCAATGTGAATTATGTCAACTTTTCACAAATTATTTGAGTGAGATTTTGAAAATAAGGGCATGGGCAAACCATACACATAACCATACACCTTACCCTGCATGGCTCGGGTTCTGTATATTCTAGCAAATGACAAAACTGTATTGAGTTTAATCATGCACCAAATTGTACATTACTATTTATATCCACAAGAACAATCATGGGATAGCACACTTGTTTAAGAGAGAATCCAGCAAAACAAACAACAACAAAAAAAAAGCTTGTAGCATTTGCGTGTGATTGAGGTCCTCCAATGTCTATAGGCGTCCATCCATTAACAAGACGACATGAGATTGTTATCATTTTGATAACACCTCGGTAATTGTTCGCAATAGTCTGTAGCATTGTTTTAATTTCTCTTTATGTTGGTACTGACAGTACAGTTTCAATCTCAATTCTTTAGGGCTCATTAGAACTTTGTTAATTAACAGCTCAATATCGGAATGGTATCACGTCGATAACATGTTGTTGCCTTGTGTCAAAATTCACAGTAAGGTCCTTTACAAGTCCTTACAAATCATTCTAATTGTTAGTGGCTCAAGGTGGAGTTTAGTGAATTAGAAAAAATATCAGAATTGGTACTGAATACAGCGACTTTGGACCTGATTTAAAATCGGGAGATTTCAGAAAAGGTTGGTTCGGCTTAGTGGAATGGCGGTATAAATTTGTGTACTGTTTGAGCTGAGGTCTTTTGTCAGCAACGTTACTGTTAGCGGGTTACAGGGTTGTCAAAAGGAGGTACCCGATTCATCTTCATAGTTTATAAAGTGATATTACTTATTCACTGATGGAGAAGCACAGATGTTGTTTAAGGCCAGAATGTTGTAATCAGTCTGAGGTAGCAGAAAATTCTGGCATTGAACAGCCCCAAGTGTATAACAGGTAATACACAGTAACAAACTTTAATATGTGTTAAATAAAGACTGACACATGATGGGCCAGGCTGTTACAGCAAATCATATGAAGTACTGTAATACAGCCTAATGCAAGGAGCACATTACTCCTCCTGCACCACAGTGATTTGCCAGCAAATTGGAATTTATTATTTATTAATGAGCAACATGCTTTTAACAGTTTTAGGAATTTATACCCCTTTCAAAAATATCAATATGGATAGCTGTAGTTTATTTTCAACACAGTTTACGTGTTCATAATTAGCTTTAGAATTACATGGTACACCCTGTGTATGAGCTATTACTATAGAAAAGATTATATATTAAAAGGTGTACATTAATATACCAGTTAAAGTATGGGTATAGGCAGGTTTTTGCGAAAAATTTAACTAAGATCAATAATTTCAGAACCAATTGCTTGCGAACTTTTGTTCAAAAGCACTTATCACAAAGCTGTCATCAATGAAAATTTTTCTGATTAATCAAATAAACACTCAAATAAGATTTTTCTTTTTTTTAATGATTTTATAGACATGCTCTTGGTTTCACTTGAAGTCATGGTCCATAAGGGATTTACAAAACATACATGGTATCTCACTTGTTGAAAGGCAACAATCAGCAGAGGGGTATAAAATTATTTCTAAAACATCCGGCTGTACCATAGAACACGGTGAAGGCACATCATCAACAACGAGAGAAAATAAGGGGACCAAGATGACATTGCTGAGAACAGGACGTCCCACACCAATTTACAAAAGCACAAGACCGAATTTACCAGATAGGGTGCAAAGAGACCTTCCGTAACGTTAATAAAGGAGCTGCAGGAATATCTGACAAGTACTGATTACTCTCTGCATGTAACAACAATCTCTCGTAGTCTTCCCATGTTTGGGCAATGGAGTAGGGGCTGGACAGAAAACCTTTGTCTCTCTCTCTCTCTCTCTCTCTGTCTCTCTCACACACACACAACATCCAACTAAATCACCACAAACCATGTAGCAAAATGTGAGACCAATTTTAAAAAGTGGGCAAAAAAGCACATCAGCATAGTACATCATAACCATAGTGAAGCATGGGCGTGGTAGCATCATGTTTGTTTGATTTTTTCATCCAGTACTTGAGAATTTATCAAGGTGGTGGAAACCATGAAGAGCTACAAATACCAAAAGATTTTAGTTCAAAGGTGTAAAGACTAAGGGAAAAAAGAGATTTTAACATTTTAGCACAACAGGGACTAAAAGCATCCATCCAACTCAACAAAGTGAACGGAATATAAATGTTTATGAATGCCTTAGTCAGAGTCCAGAGCTGAATCCAACTTAAGATCTGTGTGGTGACCTGATTCAAACTGTACACAGGAGATACCCTTACCATTTGACAGATCTGGAATTTTATTTTATTTTATTTTTTCCCAAGAAAGAGTGGAAAAATATAACCAAACGAAGATATGCCATGACACTTATGTAATAAAATTAAAAAGCACTTAAAGTAGTTTGGTGTTTGGAGACTTGTACACCCAGGTTATTGATGTACACCTAGGTTAGTGGTGTATTAGGTATTCATAATTTCATACATAATTCCACGTTAAAATAAATAAAATTCAGGTATGATTTATATGGTGTGTAAACATTTTATATCCACTATAAATGTATTATGGTTAGAAGAAATCAGAGCTGTGCTGTTGTAAAAACTTTGAAAGTTTAACAGACACCTTCTGATTTAAGAATTCAGTAGTGCTCTGGTACTGTATAATAGCACGTAATAGACCTGCACTTGCCAGGTGTAGGGTAATATTAGCTGACCTCACTTTTACAACCTGGCTTTTTAACCGCCTTGAGAGACTGTAGACACCATGCTTTTGCTGAGCCTTTACTCTTTTCTGCGAGTCACTTTATCTCCTCACCTGAGCATGTCTGATGAGAGAAGGTCAAAACATTTCTTATGGGCTGCCCGTGAGCAGAAGAACGGTGTGTGTACATACTGACAGTGTGTGCACAGTGATTATGCTTATGTTCTGTAAGATTGCCATTGCCCCTGCTGTGTAATGTGCATAATGTTGTATTGTTGCGGTGCCACGATTAACATCTGGGAGTCAGAGTCTCTTGCTTCTTTTCTTTGACTGTATTTCCTACATTACACAGCAATCCATGAGTGGAACTAGTGGATTATTTAAAATAAACCTATGTTGGGGTGTTTAGTTCGGATTTTTCGATTACAATTAAAGTGCAGTGTTTGCCATTTTTTCAAACAGATTATGAGCTAGAGATCTTTAATGCTTTTTATACATCACTTTTAATGATCACTTGTTATCAGCTTCTGCTGACTTGATTTTTGACCATGTAAATTTCAAGCATAAACATTTAGATAAAAAGATCTAAACATTTAAAAAGAGCAGATGCATGTCTGGTACTGTACCTGTTGCTACAGGAGTAACAGCCAATCACAGATTAAGCAGTGGCATTTGATTGGTTGAACCAGTGACAGCCCATCACCATCACCTCGTACTCCTATGTGGGCTTGTGTATGATGTCATCTCTATGGCTTTATAATGAGATACATCTTCCTTTTTCCCGTTACCTTGCCAGCATGACCCCATGCATTGTTTAAAGGCATGACCAGTCTATTTATAGGCAACACGGTGCTTCAGTTCTTCCTGTGTCTTTCATCACTGCCGAAATTTGGTAATGAGGGTGTCTGGCTGAGAAGCTAAAGGAGCTGTGGTACTAACAGCATCCTGGAACAATAGCTCCTTTTCTGATCCTCTTATTCGTGTAGAGACCGTGTCAGCAACTGAATTGTAACATAATATTGTATATTATTCTACAGTTTCTCTGTCCTTCCTGTTGCCATTTCGGGCGGCAGGATTGATGAGCTGAATACATTTGTTTTTATTCTCAGGTTGAACACACAAGTTGTTTTTCAGATGAATGCTTTAAGATTATTTACTGTACAAGAAAAAGGGTGTGTGTGTGTGTGTGTGTGTGTGTGTGTGTGTGTGTGTGTGTGTGTGTGTGTGTGTGTGTGTGTGTATGCATGTATAAATGTGTGTGTGTGTGCGTGCACAATGATTTACTGCAGGCTATGCACTGTCGTTCCCGCTTTATGTGTGTTATCTGTCATGCTGGGATTTGAAACCTGTTTTCTTCACCGTGTCCTTGAACTGCCCACACACAGGCAGAGATTAGCCATTCAAGGTCAGAGACACCTAGGTTTTTCCTCATCCTGTCTGACACCTAACACACAAGGGAGGGGGTATTTCTGTCGTGTAGGTGTCTAGAGTGATAACAGCCACCTTGGATCATATTAGGGGGGGGCTGGGGTTGTGACTGCACATATAGACCATCTCTACAATTATTCTTGTAAATCCATGGCATAGATATTAATACTATTATCAACATACGCAAACACAATCAAATCACCAGGGCCATCGTGGTTGGTAGCAAGATTGTCTTATTGTCTACAAGCATACCTATTTTCTGAATTCTTTCCTTGCTTCTGCTTGGGTGTACTGTGTTTGTGTTAGTGTGTTTTCTCCCCTGTGGGTGATGAAGCATCTGGACCAAAAAATGAACCCCTTTATACTATGGAACAACTGCACTGCTCATTCTGACCTCAAGCAGTATCACCTTGAAACATATGTGCATGCATGCACACACACACACACACACACACACACACACACACACACACACACACACACACACACACACACACACACACACACACTTGTATTAATATCCTCATGAGGACATTTCACTTTTATAATAATTACTAAAGTTAATTAATGCTACAGAATATCTACTTACATCTTAACCTTACCATCAGTAACCAAAAGAGAGTTATTAGGGTTATTTTTTTCTGTTTGTCCCCACAAAGTAAAATCTGTCTATGTTCCTATTCATGGTGGCAATTGGTCACCACTAGGATGTGAAAACATTTCCCATCACACCATGAATAAATAAAAAAATCTAACAGAAATAGATTGAAATCATTTCAATTATAAATTCTAACAACTGTTTACATGAATGCTCATTTGATCAGATGCATGTTTATATATTCAAACCATTTTATGGAAATAATATGTCCACAAGCATTTTAATTGCCTTAAATATAACAGAATAAGGGGGAAAATAGTATTTTTCTCTACCTTTGCCTCTTCCTCAGTCAGATGCACTCGGTAGATAAAAGTCTGAATTAAAGGCATGATGTGGGTGGTGAAAGTAGCTTTCACAGTTTATAATCAGGAATGGAAGTAAAACTTTCTTTCATGGAAACTCATTAAGTCATTTAATGCTCAGATCAAGTCAAACTCTTTCTACCGATGTGGTTAAGTGATGCATTTTTATTTAGATTGGGCTTTAGTGGAATATTGGGGTGCATGTAAAAGCACCTATTGAGTCACTGAGCTTCTTAAGGATAGAGGGTCTTCTTTGAAATGCCTGTCTGTATTGTAAAGAATCATGGCAGTCTATGAGGCAGAGAAGTCTAGTCTATCATACAGATTCATATTTGCTGTCAGACACTTTTTTGTGTCCTGCCCAAGGCAAATATATTCA
Organism: Clarias fuscus; assembly: GCA_030347435.1. Classification (NCBI taxonomy): domain Eukaryota; kingdom Metazoa; phylum Chordata; class Actinopteri; order Siluriformes; family Clariidae; genus Clarias; species Clarias fuscus. The sequence continues at coordinate 21,178,572 of CM059214.1, read as the reverse complement.
AACTTTGATGTAAGGCCGGAGGCAAAACAAATTCAAGCTCTATAGTCACCAACATAAATTGTCAAAGATTTGGGCCACCTGTGTGTCTTACCTAGAGAGGTCTTTCCTTTCCCTCTATGCATGATTCTATCTTATCAGTTCGGATGAGAAGCCTCCTGACAGTATAGCTAGTATGAAACAGAAATTTTGTAAAATAATACTACACCTTTTATGGAAACTGCACTGAGAGGCAGGATATGAGGCACATAAATTCAGAAGAGACTTTATTTGGGTCTCTGTCATTTTTAGACATTGAGATTTTGTATTGAGTGGGGCTTAAAACAAAGCAATAGAATATGTCCAACTACATGATGGCACATTGCATTTTGGATAGTGGTCATTATGTTTTAATAGTTATTTCTTCAAAACTAATTCAACAGCAGTGCACCATGTGTAAGGGAAAGTTAAAGGTTCAAAGTATACAAACAAAAAAAGTGGTCAGGAATCCATCTCAGTTTATATATGCTTCAATTTTATTATTTTCACCTTTTCTTTTGCTTATTTGCCACAATTTCAATCTCAAAGTTCTCCCAGAGATATAACATACTTTACACATATTTGCTCTTGCTTTGCACTGAGCAATATTGTTACACAAATAAAAAGGTTCATGACTGAAGCTGTTTTCCATCATTTATTAAAGGAACACATGGTCTGGAACATATGAATAATACCGTTAATGCAGCATGTGGCGCAACTATCTCTGATCTCTGGCCAGCTTATCCCTCTGAGAGCTTGCTGTCTTTATCTTCTGTGCCTAAGATTTAATGATGGCACGTAGTCTGGATAACTTTTCAGCAATTCATAGGCAATTCATTTCTTTGATCAGTTTTGTAGTTATGCACACAGACATTAAAGTTAGTTGAGTAACAGCACCTCTACATCATGTACAGTATATGAGCAGCTAAGGATAAGCACATAACAATTACATTTGTTTTATTTCTAACTTACCTGTGTGAAAATGCAGTGCACATCCAAACCTAGTCAGGAACTCATGCTGTATGTGATGTTTTTTCGTCTTACAGCTGCTCCTCATGCAATGCGTCACCTCTCATTACCTAGGCCCCTGGATTTCAACTCTCGTCACTGACTCGGCTCTACCACAAAATTTCTATTCTATATAAAAATGCTGCTAATTAACTGATTAGGCAAACTAGGTTTATGGGAGCAGAAAAAACACTAAGGGTATTTTCACATTAAGGACAGTTGATTTGTACCATTCCCAGAAACATATGCTCCCCTGTGATGGCCAGAGTTCACACTGCTTTTGTTCTCTGTTCTTACGGTAGGTGCACTTGCATATTTGCACTCTCAACAAAGCAGGTTATAGTATGCACCTATTTAGTTTGTTAGCCGCCATTAAACGCAAGAGAAAAAGAGAACAAGGAACTAAAATCTTTTATTTAGCTTAGTATTATTGATAGTTCTGTCAAGAGCAACATTCTCTTGTTCCTTCCTACTTTATCAGCTATGTGTACATATGTCAAAGATTGGCATATGCTACATATCTAAACAATGATCTACTTCCATGCTCAGGTACTATTGGCTTCCATATTTGTTTTGATTTGTGCCCAAGTAAGCTGTACTGTGCCCTCTTCAAGCGGACTCGGGCTCAATTCAAAATCAACCAGACTTTGGGGTTCTTGGACATTCCCAGATCTAGATACAGTAAATGTGCAGAGCAAGTGTGTCCTCATGGACCAGAGATAGGAACCACTAACCAAGGATACCTATGTACCAGTGTTTTGCTTCTTGCCGGTCATGACAACAGCAACTAAAATCAAACCAACTCAAAGAAGGAAAACATTCCGGTAGATCATTCATTAACTGAAGCAGTCACTTCAGAATTTTTAGTTTACCTCGCAACATTGTCTTGCCCCATCACTAAGCCTCTATCTCCATACTATATGTACATGCATGCCTTTGAATGTCTGAAAATGAACAACATAACCACAAGTTTTGCTTAGAAAATTAAATTTTTCCTTGCAGTAAAAAGTTATTTAATTCAGTCAGCTTACTGGCCAAAGGTGCAATTCAATATGCAAATCAACCTCTTTGCAGATGCTGTTTTAAACACCATTTTAGTAGACTGACAGTAAGTACGAAACAAATTGCATATTGAATATTTTTATATGCACATGCAAATTAAGGGTCTTAATAGTGCTTTCATTCGACCGAGTTTTGAAAGTCTTTCCTAAAAAAGGGCTTTTTACTGAAAATTGCTTTGCTGGGACATTTTTTATTTATTTCTTCTGTTAAGAACAAAAAAAAAAAACCTCAAGCATTCATCATAAAATCAGGTGGCTATTTTGTGGAACTGCAATCATGGTTGCTGTAATAATTATATTGGTGAAGCTGATTGAGATTTTATGAAAAAGCACCCACTACCGTGATTATGCCATGGCATTGGTTCCAGTTTCCAGGAGGGTGGTGCGGTGGGTTAGTTGGAGGGTGGTGAAATTTGGAATATAAGAATTAAAAAATGGTTTCGGTTTGGCTTAAAATTACTCTCTCTCTCTCTCTCTCTCTCTCTCTCTCTCTATATATATATATATATATATATATATATATATATATATATATATAATGATGAATATAGTCCATAGTGAGAAAGATAGGGGATATGTTTCAGTGCAATTCAGTTTGCTATGTATTGGGCTATGTAGCCACACACCAGTCAGTGTCCATGGAGACCCCTTTTCAGTAATGAAAGACCTGTGTGGCGACGAGCTCATAGCCAACACGCACAGTACCGGAACAGCCTTAACCTCGTCCAGTAAAAAAGGGAAAAGACGCAGGTTCAGCACCACGGACAGCGCCAGAAGCATAATTAAAGAGGCGGAGGGCCGCCACTCACCGGCATTACCGGCAGCGAATCCTCTACCGTCTGCCTGTCGGTCGCTCCCTATAAAAGGACCGAGACGCCACCTGCCGGTGAGTAGGAAAGAATGTACGCAGGTTACTCCCGTTACTCTCCTCTCCCCACAGACTCGGACTCACAGGAACCCTCGTCTGTGTATCCGCCGGCCGGAAGGCACCCGCGCACCAGCCATTCTGCGCCAGCGGCACCACCGACATCCGCTCCGATGAACCCATCAACCCCCAGCGACCCGATCGAACGCGGGTACAAATCACCCGACCTCCTCCACGCCTTGGCACCAAGTACCCGCAGCACCTATCGCTAAGTGTGTGTTTTGCCGCCTAGCACCTGTGCACTAATAAACGCACTGCACTGTTTGCACTGCAGTTCTGTGTCTATGTTTCCGTGATTTCCTGAGCCCCTACAGCGCGCTACACCTGCAATGGGCAGATGAGCATAACAAGTGGACCATGGAAAAATTAAAGAGTTTGGCAAGATCTGGTGAACAGCCAGGTGTGCATGGATCACTTATCTGAGGAAGATTTGGCAACAGGGTGTCTGGCTAAGGCAGTGTGATTCTGTGGGCAATGTTCTGCTGGGAACCTTGGATCCTGGCAATTATGTGGATTTTATTTTGACACAAAACCCCTAACTAAACTATGTTGCAGACCAAATATGTCCCTTCATGGCAGCAGCATTCCCTAATGATAGTGACCTCTATTATCAGCGTAATGAGTCCTGCCACACTAAAAAAAATTGTCTAGAAAGGAACATGACAATGAATTTGAGGTTTTAACATCGCCTCCAAATACCCAGGAGCATAATCTGATCGAGCATCTGTGGAATGTGCTGGATACACAAGTCTGATCCATGGAGGACCCATGTGGCTAGAGACACTATATATAGTGTCTGCTGCTAATTAATTTGGTGCCATATACTAGAGCATACCTTAAGAGGTCCTGTGGAGTCTATAGCTTGATAGGTAAGAGCTGCTCTGGCAACATGTGGGGTATAACGGGTTCGACGCGTGGGTGGCACCACAAACACAGACACTAGACGAGGTCTTAGGAAAAGGGAATTTTGTTTAGACAAATGGGGCTGGAAAAGGGTTTAAGGAGGAAGGAAGGAAAGAAAGGGAAGGAAAGTATTTGAAGGTGTGGAACCACTCTTTTTCCCACTGACCTGGCCAATCGGCCTCTCCCAGCTCTCCATTGGGCGCGGCTTCAGGCGGGAGTCCTTTGGGTGACTTTTTCCTAACATCCTGGCTGGCTCTACGCAAAACATCCCGGCTGGCTCTCATGCAGTGGCCCCGCCCCTTCACACATCTGCAAAAGAGGAGCCTACTTAGTCAGCCTACAGAGTGAGCGAGGAGTGATAACAAATTAAGGTGCACACCCATCACTTGCGCACGCCGTGACAGAGGGAGCCGCTCAATATTACACAGGTTGTTCTAATGTTATGCCAAACAGTCTAATATAAACTAATGCTTAATAGAAACCAATTAGATTAGTGTTTTTGTGTTTTCATGGGTTTGTTTTTGTTTGTACATTGAAGTGAGTGTATGGACATTTTGAATGTGAATGTGTTATTCATTTATATATATGTGTGTGTGTGTGTGTGTGTGTGTGTGTGTGTGTGTGTGTGTGTGTGTGTGTGTGTGTGTGTGTGTGTGTGTGTGAGAGAGAGAGAGAGAGAGAGAGAGAGAGAGAGAGAGAGCTGGGCAAGATGATAGAAAAAATAAGGGGCAACAGTGAGAGATGCGGGGCTTAGGGCAGCATTTCTGTCATTCACACACACGTTCATTAAACCATCCTTCTACATTTTAAAATACGTTTTCTTAGCTGAGGACTAGACAGTTATTCTTGTAAATTCAATCCTATCAGATTTCCCTTTGCATATTGTTGGATCAAGCAGATTACGGGAATTTATAATTCGTCTCTCTCTCTCTCTCTCTCTCTGTCCAACACACACACACACACACACAGACACACACACACACACACACGCACACACACACACATGCACACGCACACACATACACACACACTACTTTACATTTTCCCTGTTACGTTTTTTTATTGTAAACACTTTTTAATGCACACATCCGAATGTCTTCTTCTTCTCCAATTTGCCTCTCAGCCTCTCTGCCATGATTATATATCCTTCACTTCATTTTTTCAGAATGTGTACAAGACACAGATGGGGTGTAACAGAGCGTTTACACACTCTGTGTGAGTGCCCCACTGTGTTCTGGTATGAGGAGATGGTGCTCAAACAGCCCACAGGCATCTTCACCCAACTCATTATCTCTCTCAGACTGTCTAGGGAAGGCTGAGGTGTCTGTGTGCCTGGCTCATTCTCCCTGCCAGCATCAGAGCATCCTGAGGAGCCAGGCCTGTCATTACAGCGCGAGCAGTCCTTGTGTGTGACATGCCTGTATGGATGTGTGTGAAGTGAAATAATAGGGTTGGAGACTGAGAAGCCAGTATGCAGGGCCAGAGGGCAGCAGACACAGGGTGTGATAGCCCTAGGACGGGCTGCCTTAGAGCCAGGCTTTTTATCGAATTGCTACAGCTCATACTGGCCTTACTATTTCCATTCTCATCCCATCAGGCTCCTGACATAGCAAAGGCATGAGCAACACACTCCCCTAGCTCGAAATCCCTCTCTGTTTATAGTCAGTAAAGTTTTGTTTCTGTATGTGCAGGCTGGGGGATTGATTCTCACTGGCAACGATGTCAGAGGCTCCTTTTAGAGTTTTAGGCTCGTGAAAATCACTCCCTGAGCAACCCGGTTTCATCACGCTATTTCTTTCCTTTTTGGGGATCCGCCGACTAAATGCATCTGTCATTTTAAAATCTGGAAAAATCAAGCCTCCAGATTGATTGAGGCACAGCATTCCAGAAACAATCTATTCAGAAATGCGATCCTAAGTTACATCATCAGAGATGATGGATGGGAATTGATCCCTGAGTGCCAGGGAAAATAGCACACCATCCAGCTTCTTTTTAAATCTACCTGATAATTTGATGAGAAAGTGAAAACTGACATTGACAAACTGCCCACGGCTTGTCTTTTAGGCTTACTAATCTATTTCACGGGGAAAAAAAACTCTCTCTAACTGTTGAGCAGTATCAATGCTCTAAAGAAGCTAAAATGCTTGATGTATAATCTCACATTAATAATGTTACCCAAGTGAGTCGAGGAAAAAGATCCCGTTTTTCCAAATGCCCATCTGTAACACTTCTTGGGATGTTTGAGGAATGAAGGACCGAGGAATAATAGACATAGTGAGTCTATTACTTTTTATTTCGGTATTCATTGTGAATCGAATGTCACTTTTTAGCACACACACACACATACACACAAAAGCATGAAGTCTCAACTCAGTGTGCTCTTAGTCTAAGCCAGAATCTCTCTGCCAACACAAAGAATGACAAAAAAAAAAATGAGCCACAGGTGGAAAGTATTATGTGTTTACCTGATGGCTTCACTCACCTCTCTCTTCTGCAGGCAGTGCTTGACCACGCCCCTGCTGTCAGACCATCTTTACTATAATTCCTCGCACTTCAAAACTAAACAGTTCGTAGTTGTTCACTGATTATCCCTGCCAAGTTCCCTAGGTGTACAAATACATTGCTCTGTTCAAACCAATTAAATAAGCATGCCTATAGGAAAGAATTTGTCAATCACAAGTTGCACTTCCATTTAAAATTTATATAAAGTAAGAATAGAACTGTATAAAGCATGTTAGTATGATGACGATGATGATGATACTGTACAAACTGAATGATGGATTATTTTTCTAAAACTCCATTTTCCTGCCCTTACACCATACACCTAAAATCCAACCTTTAATTCTTTGTAAGAAGACATTTAGCATATTAATGAGCAAACATTAAAAATCTATTTATTATTAAGATTGTACATTGGTCACCATTTAAAGTAAGTTGCAAATGGATAAAATGTTATTACACATAGATAATAAAAGACAATCGTTAACATTAAACATTCATATTGTTAACATCATTACCAACAAGACAATCTTATACCTTAACATTCTTATATTTTTCTTTCTTGGTGGCACAAAACCTAGGGGTTAATAAGAATAACAAATTTAAATCTTAAAACTTCTGACCAATTAGATTTAAGAACCCAGAAACATGCCATATAAGTACGACTTTCACAGACAGACTTCATTTTAATAAGTTAGAATTATTATTATTTTCTCTCTCGCTGTCTCATCCTTAACACTTAGTTGCTGTTGGCAGGTATCACTTAGAATGTCTGTGCAGTGAACTTTGAGCATGTTTTTCAAGCTGTACTGTTTGCAGTTATTAAATTACTCTCATATTTCCTTGAATATTTCCCAATTGTATTCCTTCTTCTCTGACTTGACATGATATTCCTCCTCAAAACAAAATCCTCATCCAACTAAAAATATAGGACATAGACTTGTTTCAAAATCCAAATTCATTAATGTCTAACATTGTGACATTTGCTTCATATGCAAGACACATCAAAAGCTTTGCTCTATATAATTATGATTACTGTTGTGATCAGTTGTGGATTCATATGTTTAGCATTTGAATGATTCAGGTTTACTAGACTAAGTGTATTTTTTCGCATGACCAAGAGGAGCTGCATGTTATTTTGTTGTGTTGTTGCTCTTATTTGCATAGTGTATTCACACATGCACTTTATGTTGTCTTTTGCTGTCTTTTGTATAGTACCTAGATAGTTTTGATAATTTATGGTGTTAATTTGTTTTGTCTCAGCTAGTCAGCTAATTAGGTTTCCAAGTTAGCTAGTTAGTTTTGTTCATTTATGTTGTACGTATGTATGTTTGTAGCAACTTGGTCCAGGAGGTTCACTGTGTACTGAACTGTATATAGTTAGAATGACAAAAGCCGACATGACTTGACTTGACTATCATTCAACTTTTAAACATATGCTAGACCTGAGCAGGAGTTGCCTTTTTTCAAAGGAAAGTGTATGTACAAGCAGGCTTAGTTGTTTTTCTGCTCAAAAAAATGGAATATGAACAATGGCATAAACAAGGGTTGTGAATTTCATGGTGAAAACATACTTAGTGCTGTGCTTTTAACACTTATTTCACAGTACACTCTTCTTGTCATGGGTCTAGCTGGTGGTAATGGATGGCTAGACCGGCTGATGTAGTTGCCGTGGGCATATAAGGCAGGCATAAATGCAGAGGGGTTTTAAACAGAAATAGTCTTTATTTATAAACAACCAATAATAAAGAACATAAACAAAGAAACCAAAACCACAAACTCAAACTAAGGCTTAGGGCTACACACAGGAAACTGGAACTGACACAGGGAACTGAGGATGAGGAAACATGGAGCTGGAGCTAACTAAAGACACATAGGGGAACTAGAGACAGGGCTAGACAGGAGACAAGACAAGACTGGAGACAGGGCTAGACAGGAGACAAGACAAGACTGGAGACAGGGCTAGACAGGAGACAAGACAAGACTGGAGACAGGGCTAGACAGGAGACAAGACAAGACTGGAGACAGGGCTAGACAGGAGACAAGACAAGACTGGAGACAGGGCTAGACAGGGCCAGGGGCACAGAGACTAGAGAGGACTGGTTAGTGGTTAGTTAGATTAGTAACCACACTGAATACTGGAATGCTGGATGCTGACCTAACCAGGTTAGTATCTAATGGAGTTAGTGGCTAACCGGGTTAGTACTGACCTAATAGGGAAACAGAACACAAGCAGCAAAGCACACATGAGGCTATTCCAAACTAGCGGCTAACCTACTAGCGACCAGAACCACTAGCAGTCAATCCCACTAGAGGCTAGCCTACTGGAGGCTAACCCTACTAGCGGCTAACCCTCCTAGCAGCCAAGGCCTGCTAGCGGCTAACCCTACTAGCGGCTAGGCCCTCATGTGGCTACACAAAACTAAACAGACAAAGAACTACACAAGAAGGCTGACACTGGGGAGACACAGAACAGTACTTACACAGGAGGAGACACAGCCTAACTAAACACTGAACAAGGCAGCTCCATGAATCCATCTACACACAGAATATAGAGAAATCAAATACTAGAGTCCTCTAGAAAACAAAGGTTAAATAATATTACTAAAATATAAACTCAAGGAAACAAAAACCAAACAAAAAGGAATGCCCACATGACGGTGATACAAACATACCAACCAACAAACAATGCTCGACCCAGTTTCCCAGAACAAACTGCTATTTATCGAAACTTTAATGAGCCACCTCGGTTCAGGTGAGCCCTCATCACCTGACCGAGGTGCCTTCTGGGAAACTGAGTCGGCCAACAAAACTACAAAAAACAGACAAGAACAGTGACCTCTAGTGGAGGTTCCTAACACTTCTTCACGTGCTGCAGAAACTTTAAGAGAGACAGGCTTTTAAATATAATATAAAAGCTTGATGTGAATATTTAAATTTTTGAATAATCTTAAAGAAGGCTTACAAAATTCCAGTATTGTGGAGGTTTCTGTCTTTCAGCAGACGAGTTGTGTTTACTGCAGTGTTATATTTTGTTTCAGCTGCAGTACATTAGACCCAACTTTAAACTGTACTGAACACTGTTGTTTTGATGATGGGGGTGATGGAAGGTTTTATTTAATTATATATGATTGAATAGGAAGGTAAAAATGTTTGTTTCTTTTTATGCAGGGGGCAAAAAAAACCTTGCAATTAGCTACTTAGCTGCACTAAGACCAGTGGTGAAAGGACTGTTGAATCTTTGCTTGTACTACCACAGCATTCATTGGTGCATTGTTTTGTAAAAGTCTAGGGATTTAAAAAAATACATTTAAATAACTTTTTTTATGTTTTAATAACAATGATGCTCAAACCTGCATGCATGCATCTGTATGTTTTTGTGTGTGCAATACTGTGTGTATAACTGATTTGCTGTTAAGCTTCTGATAGTTCAGTATAATCTGTGTAGTTAGAGGTCTGGGTGTGATGGATATGTTGTAGACTCCAGTGTTTTGGTGCCTCTGTGCACTCATTAAATGCTAAAAGGCAAAAAAACCACCTAACTCACCTCTAAACAAACACTTTTCCATAGAGAAGGTTAGTCTAAAGCCACACAGAGATTTTAGGGGCAGGACTTTTACACAATGAAGAGTAACAGCATTGACAATCCGCAAGCTCTTACACTAGTATCAATTGTCACGGCGTGCGCCTGTAGGTTCACTAGGTTGGATCATCACGGCTGCATCATCATCAGTGATAATGGATCGCCGGCTTCTCCCCGCATTATAAAAGCAGGACAGGGAGTGTAGCTCGTGGCCTGGTCTGGGCTCACACTGAAGGTCCGGAGCAGGATTGTGCAGCGGATGTGGGAAAACATGGAAGTGAGGCATGAGAGCAGGGTGATGTAACGCGCCTCAGGGGCTTCAAAGCAAACAAATCTGAAAGCAGGCACTCACACTCCCACACAGAGCCAGTCTTCAGGAACCTGCCACTAAAGAGTGAAATGGCCGATGCACATCCCCGTTAAGGCCCCTGTTCCCATCCGGGAAAGCCCAACCACCGGACATCGTAAAGGACTCCGACTTGAGGCCGCACCCATGCCCACTCAGCCACTCCACTCACTGCCATCGCTCGCCAGCCTGTGCCCTTATGCCAGCTGAGCACTGGACCTGCACATGCACACACCTCCTTTCACCTCTTTCCGCCCTTTCTTCCCAATCTCTCTCCTTAAATCCCTTTTCTTCTCTTTTTTTTCAAAATCTTTTTTTTTCCTCAGACCTCGCCTTGTGTCTGTGTTTGTGGTGGCCCATTCATCACATCTGTTACACAAATTAGTTTTGTAAAGAAAATTTTAAATGAATAAGTAACAAAACTAGAACACAACAATTCACAGTGTCTGAGTATACAGCATGGAATATCAGCTTATTGGTTATGAAAGCTTGTGCTCATGCTAACTAGCAGTAATGAATGAATGGATCAGAGGCAACTCAGAATGACATTGAAGCAGTTAATAAGGAGACAAATGTTGTTTCATGGAGGAAATAACATCATTAGATGTGTTTTCTTGCTGAAAATGTTACAGGGAATGGATATGGATGTGGGTTGTGGCAGGCAGCTGCTCTCCCCTCTTTTCAGTACTACGGAGTGACTCTGAATCTTTTAGTGGTACACATGACCGGACCTTACTGGCCTACTTTCACCCCTGATTAAGACTTTTGTACTTAACATCTACATAGAAAAAAGTTAGTTATTTCTGTTATTTTACTGTAGGAGTACTTGCCCTTTTAGCTAAGATCAAATAAGCGATAATGAAATCAGGAGACTTAGTATTATGCAAAGTATCTTCCCACAGACCTGTTCTTTCACAGGTCAGCTTGGTCTCTTAATGTGATCTGATTTGGTGTTTAGATGAGCTGCAAAATATAAAAGCTGCAAAATATATCACAGCCACCCTAAACTTGGCCTGACAGCTCATTCACCCGCGTGAAACTGACACATGCACACATGTCGCTCTGTTGGCCGCTGTAGCTGTCCAAGGTGCTGTATCACACCACCCACAGCACCACAGGAGCTCTCAGTGGTGCTCATAACAGCTCAGACTATTTAGAGCTGTGATCAAAAACTTTTGAGTTGTGACAAGTACCAGGGAGAGCTCACAGAATAAGTTTTAATTGTTTTCTGGTGAGAAAGTTTTTTTAATAAAAGGCAGCACTAACATTAATAAAACATTTGAAGAATGGGATTGTAATGATGTGAGAGCATTAGTCAGTAAAGGGGAAGAATGCATTAAAAGAGCAGCACTAATGAGGCTTGATTGTTTTTCTACATTATGCTTACACTGCGTTCCCTGATTATTAGTAATTACACTGATACACTGTTTATATACATATGGTAGAGTTGGATCAGAGGATATATGATTTCAGCATAACTGTATGACTGTAACATAACTGTATGAGTATAACAATTTATTTGTCTTGAGTAATGCTTCATTCCGGATAGTGAATCTGGAACATCTCTCTGGAATACTGGGCATGAGGCAGAAATACATTTTGGATGAGACACCAGTCCTTCACAGGCTGAAGTCTGGTATTTTTCCTGGCAGCATGAACTAATATAGCCATTTTACTCTCTTACACCTCTCTCATCAACAAGGCATTTCCACCCACAGACTTTTTGCTCACTCAATGTTTGTTTTGTTCATCATTTCATGTAAACTGTTGTGTGAAATTGAAATCAGCAATTTTCTAAATATTTTATTTATTTATTTTGATGAAGAATCATAACAGAAGCACTTGACCTGTAACTTCATGTTTTTTTGGCAGATTCGACTAACTACATAAATATGTAGGTGCACATGAGTGTACAGTATATATACAGTATTTTACAAAAGACTTGACCTACACCTCATTCCTATATATTTACTGTAGCTTCCACGGAGTCCGTCCTTATTGTATTTTTTATGTAGAATTGAAGAATAGTTCAAGGTCTTCCTCAAGGACTTTTTTTTGTTTGGCTCTCATTTTCAGTCCAGTCCTTGTACCTGACCAGATTAAGATAGATGTTTTTGTTTGTTAAGCCACACAGTAACATTTGAATCATTTAAGCATAAGAAATATCTAAGTTGACATAAGCCAGTGAGAAACTGGTGCAGATGATGGCAGTGGTTGAAACAGACGATGGGAACTGAGGTTGTTTCTAAGGTTGTTCAATAAACAGACAACTTTTAAATTGTATCTTTAGGCACGTTGCAGCCTGGCAGGGTAAAACATTTGGTGCCATTTCTTTAATTTATTCTTCATTATGCAATTTAATTTAATATGAATTATGGTGAAATAAATGGTGGCTCAAGACTTTTGCACTGTACTGTACATTTGCATATAAAGTATTCATGTGTATATTTGCATAAACCTTTATTTCTTATATCATTTATTATTATTTTTTTATCATTCAGAGGCCTTAAGTTCTCACCAGTTATAACTAACTATAATCATCAACCCTCATTCAACCTCCCTCAACACTTTCATCACCTCTTCACACTGTCATCAAATTAGATTCTTTAGCAGTATATGTGTATACGTGTGTACGTGTGTGTGTGTGTGTGTGTGTGTGTGTGTGTGTGTGTGTGTGTGTGTGTGTGTGAACGTGTGTGTGTGTGTGTGTCTGTGAGTGAGAGAGACAGAGAGAGAGAGAGAGAGAGAGAGTTTCCAATGTAGGAATAACAAGGCATTCAAAGGAAGCCTTTGATGTATTTTGATGTTCCTTTGGCACACTCTTGCCTTTTTAAAAAAATAGGTCAGAAACTTTTGCAACCATCCAGCAGCTTCTACAGTTTTACTTTCTCTAAGACACTCTCCTTCAATTTACTTAACTTTAATAGGCTTTCACAAAGTCTTTCATATCATTTTGCAGCTGGCCTGATTTAATAACCATTCATTTGCACGCATGAGAAAAATGCTACCAAATCAATGCATATATTAACATTACTGTTTGCTGTTAATTTCTTTTCAGAATTAAAAAAGAGTAGGTTGGTATAATAGCATTTTTTCCCCTTTCTCTCTGTCTTTCAAATGTCCTTTCTCTTGAAGTTTACTTTCTTTGAAAATTCACAGCATATTCACAAAAGATTTTGATTACCTGAGTGCAATAGACATTACTTTGTTTGTGTCTGAAGTAGCTGCTGATAGCATGCGGCAGGAAAACTCAGCGAGTCCAGTAAGTAGGTTTCTCACACCATCTGCAAGAAGAGCTTCCTTCCATAGCAGGAGGCAGCTAACACTAGTTAGTCCTTTTTATGAACAGCTTCTCATGCTGAAGATTAAGGCAGTATCTAGAGGATCTTTCTCTCATCCTCTGCAGCAGGAGCCAGGAGACAGCTGGGCCCAGCACTCATAATACACCTACAAACACAACTGAAACCTCAGACAGCACTCCCAACATTCATACAGAATTCTCCTAGCTTGTGTGTAAATTTTGCTAGTAATCCAGAAAACATACAAGCTTAAATTTTAGAGTGTAATGTTGAAGCAGTAATGCGAGAAGGCTTTATTTAGGATTTTCCCTAGGTTTACAGACGGATAAACTCATAAAGCCGGTAGATAATAAAACATTCGGGACAAATCCATTCTCATAAATACACTAACAGACTAACAAAATCGAGACAGTGGAAGGCAACACACTTTAGAGAAACTTGTTGTAATACAACAAAAGAAGATGAGGTGTACATTAAAGACACGCACTTCCAGTGAAATGTTTTTGAACCCTGGAGTTTCTTATGCTTTATTATACTAGAATTTTTATTATTCCCACAGACCAAACAGAATTATTCAGAATAGCAATTAAATGATGAAACCAAAATATGTAGTTGCTCTCAGATCCTAATATAACTCTAACTGAGTGCTTCATAAAAGACATACACACTGTGAGGATAAAACTCTTAAGCCTGTACACAAAGGATTAGTAGATAACTCTGAAGCATTAACATTTCCAAGGTTTGTAATTTAAATGATTTTTAAAAAGGCCTTTTAACAGTAGATTAGATACAGGTTGTTATAATAAAGATATATCTAATATTAAGTAAAACAGAGGATCAAATAATTATTTTCCCCACTGTAAATTATGAGCAGGATTAGCGGAGACAGATTTGAATATACAGCTAGATCTTTTTCTTAAATGATGCTTTACTTTCGTTTTTTTTTTTTTTAAATCACAACGTGTGTAAGATGAGGGGTTCATTATCTTTCAAACATCACCTGCCACTTATCAGTTACTTATGTTTAAAGGATAGCCTCTTTTTCACAGTAGAGATTATTAGGCTAACTAGCAGGTAGGAAAAGTTTGTTCTTGCTGCATTGCTGATTGTGCATTTGTGTATATACAGTACGTCAGTTTTTATTTATTGTCTTTGTTAGAGTTGTGCAAAGTAATGAAGGGCTCTTTTAATTTTAAGCTCTTGGCTGATCAATCACTGTCTAGGTGTGCTTTATGGCTTTGCTCGATCTGTACTTACACCGTTTCAGAAGCTCAGTTGTTGGCTAAAGAACACGTTGCGTTACAGAATTAACGTTAACAAAATTTAGAATTCATCAGACAGCAAGCATGGATGTACAGTAGTATAGGAAACTGATTTGGCAAAACAATGACTAAAATGAGTAACACAAAGTCAAAGAAAATGTATTTCTAAAACCGGGGTCAGTTTTAATGTCTTGACTCCTTAATAAATCGGACATATATGGTTGGTGTGAGACTTTAAACCGATTAATATTTCCGTAAGCTGTTCTTCTCTTCACTTTGTTGCACATGCCTCAGTCACCCTTGCTGTATTTCCATATTGCCTTCTAGAATAAAGACATTGATCAAATAAATGTTTATTGGCCTGTTTTGACTCCATTTGGCTGTTCAGGTTGCACACTGTTTACAGAAACTGTGCATTATCCACCTCTCCCTGCTACTGACAGAAATTGTTAGCATCCTCACGTTTTTCATCCTGGATGAAAGAAATCCAAATGAATGAAGGGACTCATTTTTCAGCATCAAAAACTGACTTATGCAAGTCTTGGGCAAGAAGGATCAGACTGATTGTTGAAACACTCTGCAAGGCTAAAGAACAGGATAAATCCTGTTAAAGAAATTCACCATAACGGTTGACACCAGGCATGAGCCAGGCTCCTTAAGCACTATACTCAAGGTTCCTGAACATTGCCTGCTCCAATAGTGGAACTAAGAAATGCGGTTAGGCAGGAAAGAGAGAGGAGGGTGTGTTGTTGCTGTTGTTTAAGCTTTCTACCCAAGCTGATACTCTCCTGAACGTAGGTTGTACGAAGACGATCAAGCTGGCCAGTTTCACTCTCACGCTGGTCTCCACTGATACTTTCTGAATTAAATCTGAGCATGGATATGTAAGCAAAGGAACAGATGAGTTCCTACCAGAAAAAAAAAAAAAAAAACTGAGATTTACAAAGGCGAAAAGCTTTTGTTCTGTTTGAAATTAATTTGAAAATGGCACCAGTGGAATTCCTTATTGCAACATGTCTCTTGCAGTGTAACAATCCTGTCATGTTCTAGAGTGGATTAAATAGGGATTAATGGCAGACTTGCTTCTGCAATTCCTCAAACATTTTAATTCGAGGATAACTCTTACTTTTGGGGAATTATGTCAGATTTTGTTCTTTCTTCTTCTTAACTGAAAGAGTTTGACATAAATCAGGTGGGTTGTTTAAAGAAAGCTTGTTACATTTAAAGCTTAATTTTAAATACTCATTGCCCCTTGCTGCATTGTGCACTGTTCTTGCTACAGTAGCATCTTTCAGCTTATAAACAACAGGCTGTCACTTACTTTATAGTACGTTCCCAGAACTAACCACAATGTTAAAGGCTATAGTTTCAGAAATAAATAGTTTTTTTTTCATGTCCAAGTTCACTTCATAATCCTGCTAACAATGATCTCTGCCTTCTATGATTAAAGGATATTTTATGCTAATTTAAACTCCAGATTTGCAATAACATTGGTTATCTTGTTACAATGGCATCTGTCAAGAGGATATATTAGGCCTCAATTAAAAAAAGTGACCGTTACGAGGACCAGATTGTGATGGGTAGTTGACTGGGTCAGAGAAACTCCTGAACATCATGATGTTCCTGGGATGTAGCAGTTAGAACCTACCAAAAGTGGTCCAAGGTAAGATGTGGATGTTATGTTGTCACATGTATCTTCCTAAACATCATTGCAGTACACCCTTTCATTGGCGACAGTAGTCCCTAATGGTAGGGCACTATTTAACAAGTTAGCGAATCCTACGACACTTGCAAAAATGGTTCAGGAATGATTAGAGGAACATGATAAAATGTTCAAGGTTCACTTCAAATTTCACAGACTTCAGTCTAAACAAGCATCTCTGGGATATGCTGGACAAACAAGTCCAATCCATGGAGGCTCAAACTTGTCATTTACAAGACGTTAAGGATCTGCAGCTAATGTTTTGGTGCTAGATATACGGCACACCTTGTAACACAAATACATCTTATACCTGTAACTTTCCTTGAGTCCTCACCTCAAAAGGTCAGGGCTGTTTTGGTGGCTAACGTGGCCCTGACACAATTTTAGACAGGTGATTTTAATGGTATGGCTGATAGGATGTATTACTGTATATGCTGTATATGTATATGTATTATTGGATTAAGCTGTGTTAAATAACCAATGAACTATTAGTAGCACACACATCATAGCAAGGTAATTCCCCTTATGCTGTAATCTACTTCAAAGAGTATATCATTCAGCAGGTCCCTGCATGCCCATTACAGAACAAAGCACTGTGAAAACCACAGGTGAACAAATCTGCATAGCACTTGACTATAATGTAATTTAATTCAGTGTATCTGCCCTGCTTTTTGTCTTCACATTGTCCTCACACAAGAGCTTGACTGTGCATTAGCCAGAAAGTCAATAGTGATCAAGACCAACTCATAAAGCGCCATGCTTTATCTGCGAATGGTCGCAAATAACAAATTATGCAAACTGAGAACAGCAAAGGCCTCCCCAGGGCAACCTGAGAGGAGCAGCCTTCATTTACATTTTTATGTAATTTCCCACTGGCCTGAATAACTACATACTGAATCAATATTTCTAACTTCATTTTCAATATATTAGGGAGATGGGAGAGAGAAAAGAAGAACTATTGATTGGCTGAGCAGTCTCTGCATAGATGCATGTAGAGACATGCTGCACTTTATATCAATTGAATTGAACTGTTGACTTTTTTTGGAATAAAAAAAAAGAAAGAAAAGAAAACGATAATACTCATTTCATGAAACATCACCATGATTGTCAGAGAACCTCATTTATTGTATGAATATAAACCTTCTAGACCAGAAAAGAGGTGGACGTGAGAGATTTTAGAAATGTAGATGAATTTTACTAGAACTGAAATTAATAGTTGATATATTGTATGATTAAATGCTAAGTTGCTTAATAAATTGTACCAGCGCTCCATGAGAATAATAAATGTTGCTTGTCCTTACCTGGCCAGAAAATGTGTTTACTTGTATACAATGATATCTACACTTTATATATGAGTGTCATATATATTGCATAATTGTATCAACTGTCATAATAATATAAAATCTTGCTTTAGAGGGTCTCAGACTGTTAAAAGTAGCATGAAAATGAAAAAAAAAATACAAACAGTTACATCAAGATGCCATGTCAAATAATAATGTATAACTTTGATTTAAATATTTGTTTGATATTTTAAAAAATCCTGATGAACATTTATGTTTACATATATACACACGTGGACAAATTGTTGGTACCCTTCGGTCAATGAAAGAAAAACTCACAATGGTCACAGAAATAACTTTAATCTGACAAAAGTAATAATAAATAATTTGTAAAGCTTTATAAAACCACATCCAGACAAATTGGAGTTCAACATTCTACAGTGAGAAAGATTATTCAGACGTGGAAAGCATTCAAGACAGTTGCCAACCTTTTCAGGAGTGGACGTCCCAGCACATTCACCCCAAGGTCAGGCTGAGCAATGCTCAGAGAAATACAAAACACCCAAGAGTTACATCTCAGAGCCTACATGCCTCACTGAGCATTATAAAATGTAAAAGTCCATGGCAGCACAATTAGAAGAAGCCTGAACATGTATTTTATTATTATTATTATCATTTGGCAGCATTGCCAGGAGAAAGCCCCTTCATGGAAGCATGACTGAGGTTCGCAAAACTGCATCTGAACTCATAAGGCTTCTGGAACAATGATCTATGAGACTAAAGTCAAGCTGTTTGCCCAGCCTCATGTTTGGTGAAAAACAAACAGCATTTTAGTAGAAATATCCTGTCATAAATGATCAGGGGTGATGATTTATGCTTTACAGGACCTGGGATGCATAATGTATGCCAGAGTATTCTAGAGGCAAATGTGAAGTCATCTGTCTGACAGTTAAGATTAGGGTGAAAATAGATCATGCGACAGGACAATGATGTGAAGTACACCAGTAAATTGTAATTAGAATGACAGAAAAAAAGAATCAAGGTTTTGGAATGGCCTAATCAAAGTCCAGACCTTAATCCAACTGAAATGCTGTGGTAGGACCAAAATAGAGCTGGGTATAAGCAAATGAGATGTTTGTTGTTTGTCTAAGGTTGATTTGAACTAAAATTATGTTTTTACTGAAAATTACAAGAGGGTGCACTAACATTTACACATGGCTGTATATGCTAACTTTTTCAATATTTTTTTATGAATTTGATTCAATAAAATGATTACTGGTAATTGCAGGAGCATAGATCCTTGCACATAGAGATTATTTAGAGATGTCTATATGCTGCTTGCAAGATTGCTGGACTGCCCATATTCCTTGTCTCAGCAGATTCAGAACTTTATTAGAAAAAATATAGAATTATAATCCTGGAAATTTGCACCTGTAATGAACACTACCAGGGACAATGATGAAATTATAGTCGTAACTTTTTTTTTCATTCTCCACAATCACTTATACACAATATACAATATGTTTTACAATACATATATAATTATATATGTATATAGTCCAGTTTTTTTTTTTAAAGTGTGGGGTTGGGAATATTTATAGTGCTGTAATATGATTCAGTGCATACAGTAGTTGCAGTGAATAAGTAAATAAGAGAGGGCATAACAAATATGGACTCGCATTCCCGGCAGATTCTATTTTCTCTGCTTTTCTGCTCACCATTGGCATTATGTTCCTGAGCAAGGCACTTAATCTTCACTTGGTCCAGGGTTGCAGCAACATGGCAACCTTGTCCTTCCCAGCCTTTCAACAAGACATTGCAAAAGAGTACTGCCTCCTCACAAGCCCTAATATGATTAAATAAAAGAGATTATATACATATTTTTATTTATAAAAGTGCTGTGTGATAGATGTGTGCTTTTTCTTATTATGTTTTGGCATCCTATTTTACTATGATAAATAGGGTAGATTTCTGTTCTGTACTCAAAGATTAATAGGGGTGACAAAATGTTCAAAAAATGTAAACTGAACCATTTGTCTTCGCATGGATGTAATTATAATATTGTTTAATTCATTGCAAATATCCGTGTATCATTATGTCTGTGTTGAAATGCAACAGATCCAAAATCAAACTTACAGTATATCAGCACTGTAGTTGTAATTATATTGAAGAATATTAAATTTTATTTAAAATTTGATTTTACAAACTTTCTGCAAAGTAAAAAGAAGTTGAAGTTGATGTAAGTGATTTTTTTTTTAACTACCGGATATCTAGCATGTCTGGAAACAGATAGATATTAAGTAGATATTAATAATATTTTTTCAAATAGCACCTGCAAAACAACATGAAAAAAAAAACAGCAGAAAAGCACTTCTATGAGGTGGCATCAAAAGTTTCGAGACCAGTTTTTTTTTAACAGGCCAATAGATGATGGCACAATGCTGCATGCACAGTCATAGGGAACGCCAACCTTCATAAGTCAGTGTGCCAAAAGACATCATTCTGTGCACATCTGGGGCTGGTGCTATTCTAACCACGTTTGTCATCACCTCTGTAAATTCATCATGGATTCAAAGAGCGAAAGTAAAATTTTGAGTGAAGCTGGGCAAATCTGTCACAGTGCAGTTTGACAGGATCTGGCAAGTTTACGGCGATCCTGAAATGAGTCGTTCGAGGTGTTTTGAGTGGAACGCAAGCTTCCAGACATCAGGAAGACCTGCAACGAGCTCGACCCCCGAAAATGTCGAAACCATCTTGCAACTTGTGTCACACTATTCATTAGACAATAATAAAGTAATAATAACTATGGAATAAGCAATAAAGTGCTTTCCTGTAAACAAAGCTATCATATCATATGTGTCCATATATTTTAAAAAGGTGGCATTTTATACATGTATGATTTTTTGTTTGTTTGGATATAACAGTATCTTCAAACTGTGAGAATAACATTCTTCAAATATGTAATGTGTACTGAAATATATCTGGCACCTGTGACAAAATAAATGACACTTTCAAATAAATCCATGCCATCACTGAATTCATTACAGAAATCCAATCTTGGAGGTATCTATTTCATCCTGACATCAATATGAGCACATCCTTTCGTGAAATTCAACTGGACAAGACAAGAATTCCTTTGTTTATAATAAATGACAGATTCACTGCACCACAAAAAAAAACCCAATTCCATTTATTGAGCTTGTGTTAACCTATAAATCCCTGAGAAATAGCATACCTAAGTCTATTTTTTCGCTCTCGTTCCGAGGACAGATGTCACACATGGTTGTAGGTACATGTTCTTCATTATTTGCATCATTTGAATAAGGCTAGGAAGCCAAAAAAGTCACTGCTGGTGAGAAAGAGTAATTAAATAGTTGAGCAGTGAAACAGAACCCCATCTTATGCACAGATCACATACAGACATAAACACCAGTCTTCAAATTCCCTTGTACCTTATTCAAGAATGTACTCTGGAGCTTGACCAATTGTTTAAATACGCAGCATGAGACCCTGAGAGCAGGGTGGAGAGAAAAGGGAAAGATAAGAGGCTAATGTCAGTGCTCCTCCTCCTCCTCTCTGTGGCTCTTGTCTCTGGGGTGTGTGTGTGTCAATCTGTGTTGTTTATCTATCTCCTCCTCTTGTCTCTCACTGCTCCTTTATCAGGCTTTTTCTTTCTTTTGTCCTCCACTTGATCCCTTTGCTCTGCTGCACTGTAGTCTGTCCTCTCTTAGACATATGAGCTAAACTGGCTGATCAGCGGTGTGTTCCTAATGTGCCGAGGCTATGATGCAAAGGTCCTCAAAAAAAAAAAGAAAAAGCCTTGATGTCCAAAATTACCAAGCACACATATTTTCGATCTGCTTTCTCAAGGGATTCTGATGAAATTAATTGAAAAGCAAAGCAAATAGCTTCCCATGCATCCCAAGGTAATGTTGTTGTAATAATTAGCAGATGAAGCCAAAGCAGTTTCTTTGGTTTCCTCTTACCTTCAGGGATGAAAAAACTAATAGGCAGCACTTTTCTTTCATGTCAATTATACTGTGAAGGAATCACTCAAATGAAGCAGAATTGGTTCTCATTTGGGATGTCCAGAGGAGAGGCTGACAGGACTCAGCTCAAGAATAGCCAAGCAGGGCATGACGGATCAGTGAGACAACCCAAAATAATGCACACATAGGGGCATAGAACATTGCAGGCTGAGAGTACATCCAAAGCCAGTAAAGCTTGACAAAAGACATTGGGGATTATAATAGGGGTAAATGTGATATTTTCACAGTTCATGAATTTCATCTTGAATGTGATTTTTCTGCCTCAACACACAAACGCACGAAAGCTTGAAGCTTGAAGCTCAGAAAGTATTGTTTGGCACACTGGTACTGTGCAAATTGAATTTTATACCTGACAGTACACAGAAAAAAAAATGGACTTCATAACTTTTTTAGTTTCCCAGATGTAAGAGTTTTAGATATAGGTGTGATCAAATTAAGACGTTTTCACTTTTCTTTTCGGTTGCTCTGTTTGCTATATATTTCAACAACTTACTGTAGAGTATTCATACTCCTTACAGGTCTCATTTCACATAAGATCATATGAAATCAGGACTTTTGATTGTGCAGAATAACAGAACACGGGTATGAGAATAAAAATACCTTTATTTATCTATATAATCCCCACCTACACTAATGCACGAACCCAGCATTTCACTAGAGCTTGGATACCATCAAGGTAGAAAGTTTTCTCAGTTCACACAAAGAAACTGTTTTTAATGACACAAGCACGTGGAAATCTTTTGGAACTCTTTTGGAGAGGTCAGGAAATCGTATGGGGGATGTCGCAATACACACGTGGACAAAATTGTTGGTACCCTTCAGTCAATGAAAGAAAAACTCACAATGGTCACAGAAATAACTTTAATCTGACAAAAGTAATAATAAATAAGAATCCTATGAATGTTACCCAATGAAAGTCAGACATTGCTTTTCAACCATGCTTCAACAGAATTATTTAAAAAAATGAACTCATGGAACAGGCCTGGACAAAAATGATGGTACCCCTAACTTAATAGTTTGTAGCACAACCTTTTGAGGCAATCACTGCAATCAAACGATTCCTGTAACTGTCAATGAGACTTCTGCACCTCTCTGCAGGTATTTTGGCCCACTCCTCATGAGCAAGCTGCTCCAGTTGTTTCCGGTTTGAAGGGTGCCTTTTCCAGACAGCATGTTTCAGCTCCTTCCTAAGATGCTCAATAGGATTGAGGTCAGGGCTCATAGAAGGCCACTTTAGAATAGTCCAATGTTTTCCTCTTAGCCATTCCTGGGTGTTTTTAGCTGTGTGTTTTGGGTCATTGTCCTGTTACAAGACCCATGACCAGCAACTGAGACCCAGCTTTCTGACACTGGCCAGCACATTTCTCTCTAGAATCCCTTGATAGTCTTGAGATTTCATTGTACCCTGCAAAGATTCAAGACACCCTGTGCCAGATGCAGCAAAGCAGCCCCAGAACATAACAGAGCCTCCTCCATGTTTCACAGTAGGGACAGTGTTCTTTTCTTGATATGCTTCATTTTTCCGTCTGTGAACATAGAGCTGATGTGCCTTGGCAAAAAGTTCCATTTTTGTCTCATCTGTCCATAGGACATTCTCCCAGAAGCTTTGTGGCTTGTCAACATGTAGTTTGGCATGTTCCAGTCTGGCGTTTTTATGATTTGTTTTCAACAATGGTGTCCTCCTTGGTCATCTCCCATGTAGTCCACTTTGGCTCAAACAACGACAGATGGTGCGATCTGACACTGATGTTCCTTGAGCATGAAGTTCACCTTGGATCTCTTTAGAAGTCTTTCAGGGCTCTTTTGTTACCATTCGGATTATCCGTCTCTTTGATTTGTCATCAATTTTCCTCCTGCGGCCACGTCCAGGGAGGTTGGCTACAGTCCCATGGATCTTACATTTCTGAATAATATGTGCAACTGTAGTCACAGGAACATCTAGCTGCTTGGAAATGGTTAAAAAGTTATCTCCTGAGACAACTCTTTCCTTCGCTTCCTCTGGTCCATGTTGAGTGTGGTACATACCATGTCATCAAACAACATAGTGACTACCTGGAGCCCTATATATAGGCCCACTGACTGATTACAAGATTGTAGACACCTGTGATGCTAATTAGTGGACACACCTTGAATTAACATGTCCCTTTGGTCACA
Organism: Clarias fuscus; assembly: GCA_030347435.1. Lineage (NCBI taxonomy): Eukaryota > Metazoa > Chordata > Actinopteri > Siluriformes > Clariidae > Clarias > Clarias fuscus. The sequence continues at coordinate 21,154,486 of CM059214.1, read as the reverse complement.
TTATTTTCAGTATTTTCTAGGGGTACCATAATTTTTGTCCAGGCCTGTTCCATGAGTTTATTTTTTTAAATAATTCTGTTGAAGCATGGTTGAAAAGCAATGTCTGACTTTCATTGGTTAAGATACATAGAATTTTTTTTAATTATTACTTTTGTCAGATTAAAGTTATTTATGTGACCATTGTGAGTTTTTCTTTCATTGACCGAAGGGTACCAACAATTTTGTCCACGTGTGTACTCGTGGAACTCCCAACTGAGTTCCTGTAATATGAGAGTGTTGTTTGTGAATGATTATGTGTGCAGTTCCCACAGACAGATGCATCTCTTCCACAACTTGCTGACAAATTATATATCAGTTTTCAAGGCTCGGGCGTTCCACTCTGAATGTTCACGTGAACGACTCCAATGGGCTTTGAGGCACCTCGGCCAGGGTCATCATTTACAGACATTCGGCCTTCATTAAAATATTTGTACCATTTAAGAGTCATACTGCAGCTATACTGTACAGTATGTCTCGTGGCCATAATGGGCTTGAAGTCTTCTGTAAATGTCAGTAATTGGTTTATTTCCTTCAATTACAAGAAATTTTATCACAAGTTGCATGCATGTCAATCTATTCCAACCTGAAACTACATGTGAACTCATGTAAGTACAGTATATGTGATATACGAATGATATTACAATATTCATGATAATCACAAAAACATAAAGGACCATGGAACTATACAGAAGCAAATGCACATTTTCATTGAGTTTCATCTATTATGTGCTCAGATGTGCTCTGTGAACTGTCTTGTTCAAATGAACTGAACATATTAATCACTGGAAGACTGATTAGCTGAGGGGAGCCAAAGTTTCAGAGCCTGGTTTAAGCTAAGTGAAGGCACGTGGCTGGGGAAGGCTGTGTATTGGTATCTGTGGGGAAACACGCTGTGTATCAGCTTTTAATTCATCTTAGTAAAACAGCTGCAAAGATGCTGACTAAAAAAAAGAAGGGAAAACTCAATTAAGAGCCAGCTGTGCAGTATGCGTCATATCTCCCTTCAGCTAACTCTTCCTGTCACACTGCTCGCTCTCTCTCTCTCCCTCTCTCATTCTAGTGCTCTTCTCTCACCTCATACACTCTTGTGTCTCCTGCCAGTCACTATTGTCTCTTACGGAAAGAGACATCATCCTATTACTATAGAGTACTACTAACCTGTAAATAGTTCCATAAAATGCGTATACTTGTATATCCATTTTGAGGCCTTTATGCAGTATTATTGATATGTTGTTGGTACACTCATCACACAAGGAAAAGGTAAATATTGAATTGTATAATTCTCCTTGTAAACCATCTGGAATGGACTGAAATAGTACATTAATCCACAGTTTTTATATTTACCCTCATTTTCTTGCCAGTTCTCACCTACTACAGTACCTAGCACTCCCCTTTCACATGAAAGCTACCAACAAAGGAGGATGGAGCAAACATGACACACAAAGCCAGCCAACCACATCACTTTTGAACCATTACTTACTGTATGCTGCATCATGGGGTAGTTAACACACATGGAGAAAAGCCTCACATGACGTTTTCTGCATACTGTACATGAGCTCATGAAAAACCATACCCTGCATATCTTTGGATTGTGTGAGGAAACCCGGAGTACCTGGAGGAAACCCACCAAGCAAAGGGAGAACATGCAAACTCCATGCAAACAGACCCGAAGGCACTACTGAATCACTTGATCCTTGAGGTGCAGGGCACACATACACACATACAGTACACACACTCATTCACACACTACGGGCAATTTGAAAAAGCCAATTAACCTAATCTGTATGTCTTTGGAGTGTGGGAGGAAACCGAAGCACCAGAAGGAAACCCACCAAGCACTGGGAGCTCATGCAAACTCCACAGAGGCAGGAATCGAGCCTGGACAGGAATTGAACCGTCTTAAAATATCATTATAGTTTAAAAGGTATGTGTGGAACAAAACTCAATACTTATTTCCTTCATAAAATACACAATTAATTTCTGAATTTGCTATTCTTTTTTTAACCAGCACATTATTGATCTTAAATTGCATACTTACACAAACACAAATACAACTACAGTCTGATTTCCCCATTGTAACAAACATCGTTGGAGGAGAAGTCATATGTTTTTGTAAAAATATTTAAAACTCACATTGATATAACCAAACCAAATTTTTACCGAATTTTTCCAAAACTTTACAAATGGACATATGTAATTTTGCAGTCAAACTATATAATATAATAATAATAAAAATAAAAAAAAATTGTTGGATATGAATAAGTAAAGTTTAACAAGATGTAGATCTAAAAAGCTATGCCCATAAGAGGGAAAAAAGGGCAGAATTATGACACATCATTCTCCATGAAAAAGCTGAAAATTGCTGCCTTTCTGTCTCATTTCTCGGTCTTACTTCTCTTACAATGCAACTGTTAAATTCTACAGATTAACTCCCCACATACAGTGAGCATCACACCTTTTTTGTAACTAAATGAAATGTGTAAATGCTAAGAAGAAAAAGGTTGAATTCGACTAATTTGCACTATTCAAAAGGAAGCAAGCTAATCACTTAGAATTCAATAAAATCTGGTTCAACAATGAGCTAATTTGCATTTTGAGATTTAATCACATTTGATTAAACAATTAAGTGTATAATGCATCTTCCTCTCAGCTGTTGTTAATAGGGACTGGGATAATAATAACAAAGGTCGTGTGCATTTAGTTCAGTGACACCAATTATCACTAAAGCCTGGTGAATGCCGTTGAATAAGTAATCATTTTAATCAAAATGCAGCGGATGATCCTCTTCCCCTTTCATTCAATCATCATAAACTGTGACTAAGTTAGATCTGCTAAAATTTGCCCCGAAATCCTGAATCACTTCCAATGAAGAGGCTTAATATGCTCTAATAAAGTTACACTCACTGTTCATTGTTCTGGGTGGAAAAAAGAACTAAACCTAAATATGCAATAAAAAGCTCAACACTGCAATTGTGCATTTAAAAGAATAATAACTCTTAGCACCCATGTTTGTTATCTAGCTCTGTGGTAAGACTGCTGAATAAGTGTTATGTAGGACCTGAGAACCTTCCCAAAATGTCCTTGTCTCTAACGTGTTTAGTTTTATTACTGCTGACGCCAGCTCTCTTGTTCTTCAGTACAGGGAAGCAGCGGGTAGTAAGCTACTGCGTCCCATTCCACCTTGATATCTCACTCTCATAAACTCCACTGAATATAAAGACTCAGAAGATGCTCTTCCTCTCTTTTCCATGCGTTCCACTGATACACCTTGTATGTGCTCCATCTGCTTCTGAGCAGACCGGTGCTTACTCACGCTCTAAGCGCATCGGTGGAAATCTAATAGCAGGGAGCACAGATGCAGCGAGAGGATCACATTGCCTTTCTCATTGAGAGTCAGAGGACAAACTTCAGCTCATAAATATACAGCATTTGGCACTGGTACCGGAATAGGACTGAGGGGTGAAATATTGAACGACCTGCACCCAAACAGTGTAATATTTCATGGCTCCTCGTAATACCAGTTTTGTATTGCATTTGCCTTTGTTTTCTTTCACATTTTACTAGTTGATATCTTGGTAGAAACTCTTTTGAGTGGCAAAGTAGCTGTTTTTTGTACTATCCTTCCTGTCGTGTAAGGCATCCATACTGTATATAAAAGGAAACTAGTGTGTTTATGTGGGCCTGTGTGTTGCCATATTTACACAAATGTGACCATTTATAAGTGTTATCCTTATCCATATTTCCTGTAAATAAAATATACAGTATATATTGTAATGTATTTAGTAATTAATTTGGACAGTACAGTAGAACAGGTTACATAATATGCAAAGACAAATTTGCAAAGAAATTGTTATACAGAGTATGAAAAGAGGATGTGCAGAGTGGATATGGAAGCAGGCCTGTCTCTAGACTGCAAAATCACCAGCTGGCACTCTGACATTGTTTCTAATGAACACCTTCTGCCTGTCTCATACTGTCTCTAACTGGTAGACAGACCTACTTCAACAGACTGTATGACATAAGTGCCCATTGTCACAGAGATCCATAAGTTTTCAAACTTCAACCTAATCATTAAACCATGCTAGAGGAAATAGGTTATGGTGGAACTGGAGCTTTTCCTACAGTAGAAACACAAAACAAGCTGGAATTCACAGCGGATGAGACCAGTCCATCTCAGGGCACCATGCACACAGACATTCAATCACACATTCACAACTTGGCACAAATAAACATAGCAGGTCTGCCTATTCTGATGTTGTTGGACAATAGAAGAGAAAGCCAGAGAATTCAGAGGAAACCATTGCAAACCTAAACACAGGCAATATTCAATCATGACTTACCTACGCCAAACATTTCAACAGGTACTTTTAGGCTACTGTGAACCCTCATTAAAACTTTATTTCCACCCACAATTTATGAGCAAAAGGGAAAATGTATTTATGTAATTATTGAGCATTCTTAGCCTCGGATAAAAGGGAAACTTTTCACATAGGTAAATGACCTATTGTAGAGATCTGCAAAGAACCTTTAAGGCTTCCCTCTTATCCATCCATCCTTCATTGTCTACACCACTTAGCCGGTGTAGGGTTGTGGGTGACCTGGAGCTAAACCAAGGAAACTTTGGAGACAATGCAGAGTTCACCCTGGAAGCGGTGCCAACCCATTGCAGTTCACAAGAACACGCTCACATACCCAATAATACACTATAGACAACTTTGAAATGCTAATAAATGATTGATGGAATGTGGGAGAAAACAAGACAAACACAGGGAGAACATGAAAACTCATTGCAACTTTGAAATGCAATTCGAAGGTCCACTGCCGGAGGTGCCAGGCAACAGTGCTAACCACTCATCCACGCGTGGTTCCCCTTTAAGTTTTCTAGTATTAAACAGTTTTTAAACAGTTTGGTTGTCTAAATACGTTACTGTTTATCAGTATTTTCTTTTTTATTAAATGGCTGATGTCTTCAATTTAAATATTCCTGAGTCATAGACCTTTGAAACCATTGCAGATACTGGACAATTAGTCACACTGTTGTTTGACCTAAAGCAATGGGGAAACCCTCAACAATAACACCCTACTTATAGTCTGTAATTGCATCTCATTTCCATTATGTCTCCTCCTCAGGCCTATTAAAGAGGCATCATTACAGATGCATTAGCACACATAATTAGAAAAGATGGTGCTGTGAACAAAAACAAAAGGTGGCTAATCCTCAAATAGACAAAAAGTGCTTTGAACTTACCATAAACACTGAGGTTAAATACCTTATTCTCTCTATAGTCAACAGGCCTTTAACATTTTTATTCTTACAATTGGGGCAACTCATTTTTTATATAATTTTCTCCAAATGATGCACTTAATTAAGCATAACCTACATAACAGACGGCAGTGTAATTTATACTTATTAGGCAAACACTGAATTTTCACAATTAAACATACTTCATTTTAAAACTTCATGTTTCAATTTTAGTTTGGATTCAACTAATGTATTTTTTTTTCAGTGTGTGATGGCAAAAACAACTGTTGGAAATAATACAAATGGAGGGATTTGGGCACATAGATACAAAATTAGACAGTTAGCCTGTCCTTTCCTTCTAAGTGCATCAGCTTTGCCCCAGGTTCCTTGTTTATATATTGTACAGTACTATAAGGTGAGCAGGGTTTCGATTTCACCAAAAATAGCTTGCCTTCTGGGGTGAGACATTCCTACAACTACACAATATAGAAATACACTTTTTAGTGTTTGTTTTAGTGTATTGGTGTTTATTTTAATATCAAACTATTTTGTGCACAAAAACAAGTATTGTAATTTTATAATGAAAAAAATTATCTAAGCAACAAAAAATATATTTTCAATGTGCTGTGCCCAGTTATATTTAAGAGTTGTTGTGCACTTGACCTGATTTTGCAAGAGGCATGACTTTTAACTTGGGTAGTAATAAAGAAATTAAAATAAATTAATAAATGGGGAAGAGTTCAGATCCCTGTACCAGCAAAATTCCTATCTTAGATCTTTAACCCTCAACTGCTCAGCTTTATCAGCAATTGTAAATTGCTTCAAAAGTGTTAGCCATATTATCTTGTGTAAAAGAAAAAAACACCCAGAATTTCACACAATGATGATTAACGTAATTTTTAAAAATATAATGTTTAAGCTTTCATAGACAGCACCCACCTTGCACTCAGTGTTCTATGATGGACCAATGGTAAGGACTCTCAAGACTTGATTTCAGCCTAGGATAAACAGGATAAAGTTGTTCTGACAATGAATGGATGTTTCTTACATTAATCATTTACAAAGAAAGATATGCAAAGAAATTTGGGAACAAAACGTTTTTTAGTTGTTTCAATATGAACCAAACTTTCTGAGTTGCCTTGAAGTAAAAGTTGTTTATATTTTCAGCTTACAATGACCCTACAAAGAGGTGCATGGGTAGTGGCACTGCATAGGGTTTATCACTTCAGAACAGAGCACAGTGGCAGTTTGCAGGATGCTAAATTGGGCAAAAAGGATTCTGGAGTGGGGAATCATGTCAGGCACAGTTCTAAAGAAACTACAGAGAAATTGAATAATATACTATCAGACTTTAACTTTCTTGTCATTGGACTCTTGAAGGTAGTAACCTTAAGAGTTGATGTTTTTTTTTTTGTTGTTTTTTTTTACCATTACCTTTTTTACCTTTCCTTTGCCTGTAAATAATTAAAGTATAACTTTGAAATATAATTAAATCCAACTAAAGGTTCAACTTATATTGCTACATTTATATTCTAGTCTGTTGTAGATATTTTTATTCTTATTAAGCTATTAAAAAAAAAAAAAGATATATATGGCATGCCGTTTAGGAAAATATTCATGAGAGAACTTAATGAAAACTCTGAATATATTGAATGAAACGTGAGAATATTGAATGGATTCCGAATATATTGATTGAAACTATATATATATTGTTATATATTGCACACAGATTGCACCCCCCGCCCCCCCCCTACATAATCTCTATCAAATATTATATTAAAACATAAATTCATAGGTTTATTGTAATCAAATATGATATAACTATTATAATTAACCTTTGGCACGTGACAGGTGTCGAGACCTTGAATACAAATTCTCATATGTTTATTTTGTGGCACATTTATTTTACAGGGATTTGTCATGTAATACAAAAATGCTTGCACTAAATAAATATTTATGATGAAAAATTTTACGAAATTATTTTTATTATTAAATAAGCAATATCAAAAATACATCTTGTATATAAAAAATAATAATTTATATTTTTTCCCTATACAACATGTAATTTTTTTATAATGCTTATTTTATAATCAAATCCATTTGGTCTAATTTGTAATTTCTAAATCATAAACCTAGAAATTTCTGGTCTAATATAATATTTGACGGAGATTATGTAGGGGGGTGCAATCTGTGGCAGGGGAGCATTTTAGCGCATAACACCGGTCTTCCGCGGTGAAATAGCGAATATATTTCTTCATCCGTAGTCTGATACTGAGTGCGGCTTGCGCCACACCTTTGGGCCGTACACGCACTCAGCAATGTGTTCACCATCTCTTCATTTCTCACAATTGCAGCAACCAAGTTTCGCGCCGACTCACTCATCCTTCCTAAAGATGGCGCTGTGTTTCGATGACGTCATGTTTCATTCAATATATTCAGACTTTTCATTCAATATATTCAGACTTTTCATTCAATATATATCAGTTTTCAATCCATATATTCAGAATTCATTCAATATATATATTTTTCAATCAATATATTCGGAATCCATTCAATATTCTCACAGTTCATTCAATATATTCAGATTTCATTCAATATATATCAGTTTTCAATCAATATATTCGGAATCCATTCAATATTCTCACGTTTCATTCAATATATTCAGAGTTTTCATTAAGTTCTCTCATGAATATTTTCCTAAACGGCATGCCATAATATATATATATATATATATATATATATATATATATATATATATATATATATATATATATATTATTTTCTGCACAGTCTTGCAGCGACCACAAGTGAAAAGAACTTAAAAAGCTTCGTAACCCACTTTAACAAAATATGTAGGTGAATATGTACACACGTGGACAAAATTGTTGGTACCCTTCGGTCAATGAAAGAAAAACTCACAATGGTCACAGAAATAACTTTAATCTGACAAAATTAATAATAAATAAGAATTCTATGAATGTTAACCAATGAAAGTCAGACATTGCTTTTCAACCATGCTTCATCTGAATTATATAAAAAAAAATGAACTCATGGAACAGGCCTGGACAAAAATGATGGTACCCCTAACTTAATAGTTTGTTGCACAACCTTTTGAGGCGATCACTGCAATCACACGATACGGTCTCTTAATCAGTACAACACACAGTACTGATCCATTTTGCACACCCACACATGCTTCTGCACTCACTCTGGACACTCTGGACATTCAGGACATTTGCTCACTTGTCCTCACTGCACACCTGCTCACTCATGGGTAGTATGCACACGTCACTTAAATATGCACACAAGCCACTTTATCATTTAACATGTCACTTTACTGCATATTTGCATATTCAATATTTTTATTTCCACTTGTGCAATTACAATTTTTTACTTACTTACATTTTATATTTTATATTCTTACATTTTACATTTCATATTCTATATTTTATATTTTATTTAATTTTATTCTCTTAGGTCAGGACAGTTGCCTAAGCATTTCACTGCATATCGTACTGTGTAGGATTGTGTATGTGACAAATAAAATTTGAATTTGAATTTGAACTGTCAATGAGACTTCTGCACCTCTCTGCAGGTATTTTGGCCCACTCCTCATGAGCAAGCTGCTCCAGTTGTTTCCGGTTTGATGGGTGCCTTTTCCAGACAGCATGTTTCAGCTCCTTCCAAAGATGCTCAATAGGATTGAGGTCAGGGCTCATAGAAGGCCACTTTAGAATAGTCCAATGTTTTCCTCTTAGCCATTCTTGGGTTTTTTAGCTGTGTGTTTTGGGTCATTGTCCTGTTGCAAGACCCATGACCTGCGACTGAGACCCAGCTTTCTGACACTGGCCAGCACATTTCTCTCTAGAATCCCTTGATAGTCTTGAGATTTCATTGTACCCTGCACAGATTCAAGACACCCTGTGCCAGATACAGCAAAGCAGCCCCAGAACATAACAGAGCCTCCTCCATGTTTCACAGTAGGGACAGTGTTCTTTTCTTCATATGCTTCATGAACATAAAGCTGATTTGCCTTGGCACAAAGTTTCATTTTTGTCTCATCTGTCCATAGGACATTCTCCCAGAAGCTTTGTGGCTTGTCAACATGTAGTTTGGCATATTCCAGTCTGGCTTTTTTATGATTGTTATTTTTTATGACGTCCAGGGAGGTTGGCTACAGTCCCATGGATCTTAAATTTCTGAATAATATGTGCAACTGTAGTCACAGGAACATCTAGCTGCTTGGAAATGGTCTTATAGCCTTTACCTTTAACATGCTTGTCTATAATTTTCTTTCGAATCTCCTGAGACAACTCTTTCCTTCGCTTCCTCTGGTCCATGTTGAGTGTGGTACATACCATGCCACCAAACAACACAGTGACTACCTGGAGCCCTATATATAGGCCCACTGACTGATTACAAGATTGTAGACACCTGTGATGCTAATTAGTGGACACACCTTGAATTAACATGTCCCTTTGGTCACATTATTTTCAGTATTTTCTAGGGGTACCATCATTTTTGTCCAGGCCTGTTCCATGAGTTTATTTTTTAAAATAATTCTCTTGAATCATGGTTGAAAAGCAATGTCTGACTTTCATTGCTTAACAGTCATAGTATTTTTTTTAATTATTACTTTTGTCAGATTAAAGTTATTTATGTGACCACTGTGAGTTTTTCTTTCATTGACCGAAGGTTACCAACAATTTTGTCCACGTGTGTAAAGCGGGAACGAGATGCTGCGTGAAAACGCTATAGGAACATCTCTTTGTTCTCCGGTTGTGAAGCCTGTGCATGTCAAAACCGCCGAATACCTCGGCTTATAACCTCTGCCAGGCATGACGTCACCGAATAAGGTGCACCTGCAGGTTATAAATAGGAGTGAACCGGAAACATCCTCAGGTCAATTTTGTCTGAAGGACATCCAGGCACGCCAGCAGTGCGGCATCGGAACGCAGCACCTCGTTCCCGCTTTATCAGGGAACAGGGTTACAGCCAAGTAACCCGAGACATTCCCTTTCAAAAGCTACACTCAATGCTGCGTGAAAATGCTATGGGAACGAGAATACCAACGCCGCCGCACTGCAAGTGTCTGGACCCCCAGGTTGTGTAGCGTGTGCGCACAAATCCGAGGAGGTCTCAGACCTAGCTCTGGGATGCTGACTCAAGGATCCGCGAACCCGGAGTAGCATTGACATCCAGACTATAAAATCTAACAAACGTGTGTGGAGAGGACCAGCCTGCCGCATCACACACCTGCTGCAGGGGGACGCCTCTTGCCAAGGCAATCGATGAGGTTGAATGAGCCCTGATTCCCAGAGGCGAAGTGTGACTACGCGCCTCATAGGCTAGGGCAATAGCATCTCTCATCCAGTGTGACAGAGTCTTTTTGAGGGCATAAGTTCTTCTAGTGGAGGGAGCCCTGGCACTTAAATGGTTTCAATTACGCTGGCTGAAAGCCCAGCATGTCTCAGTTGGTCCTCTTCAGAGGCCAAACGTGAAGGTTCCAGAGCTCGGGCCGGGGATGAAGTATTGTCCCCTGCGCCTGAGACAGAAGATCCCTCCTCACTGGAATCACCCAGGGTGAGCCGTCGAGGAGAGATATTAGATCAGAGAACCACACTCTGGTCGGCCAATGGGGCGCTATCAATAAGACTCCTGGGAGCAGAACTATGGGTGGAAACGCATAAAGGCGTAATCTGGGCCACGTGTGGGCCATTGCGTCCAGACCCAGGGGAGCTGGAGGAGGCAGAGAGTAGTAAAGGGGACATTGAGCTGTCTCTTGTGAGGCAAAGAGGTCCACCTCTGCTACGTAAAATCTTTCCCAGATTGACTTCCTACTTCGGGGTGTAGTTTCCATTCCCCATGTTTTACAGCTTGTCTGGATAGCAAGTCTGCTCCTACATTCATATGCCCTGGAATGTAAATCGCCCTGAGGGACAGGAACTTGTCCTGTGCCCAAAGCAGAACCTGGTGCGCTAGCTTGTTCAAGCGGCGCGAGCGCAGTCCACCCTGGCGATTTATGTATGAGACTACCGCGGTGCTGTCCACCCGCACTAGGACATGGTAGCCTCTCAACTGCTGGAGGAAGTGTTTCAGGGCCAGAAACAGAGCCATCATTTTGAGGCAATTGATGTGCCACGCGAGAAGATGACCTCTCAAGCTCCCTTGTGCTGGACGGCCATCCAAGACCGCACCCCAGCCCGTGAGGGAAGCGTCTGTCGTTAGCATCTTGCGACGACAAGACGGACCTAGAGTGGGACCCAAAGTCAGAAACCGGGGTCTGAACCACATAGAAAGGGTACAAAGCCCCCGGTGCGTAACCCTTATTAGCCTCTGGGGGTTGGCCCTTGAATGAAACCCCCTGGCTCTTAGCCACAGCTGAAACGCTCTCATGTGCAGAAGGCCCAAAGGTATCACCGTGGACGCAGCTGCCATGAGGCCTAAAGATTTCTGAAAGTGATGAACAGTGACCTTCTGGCCTAGCTTGATTTCCTTCAGGGTGTTGAGAATGGATTCGACACGAGCAGGAGACAGCTGCATTGTGATCGAATCTCATGTGACACCCAAATATGTTGTCCTCTGAACAAAAAGGAGAACGCTCTTTGTGGCATTGAGTCTCAATCGTAAAGAATAAAGATGGGCTAGGACGACTCCTGATGTCGAAGCGTTAGCTCCTGAGACTGGGCCAGAATCAGCCAGTCGTCTACAGTATGTAATTCAAAATACGGATGCCCTGGAGTCGTAAAGGAGCCAGAGCCGCATCCATGCATTTTGTATATGTGCGGGGTGACAGAGCTAGGCCAAAAGGAAGGACCCGATACTGGTAAGCTTCGTCCCCGAAGGCTTCCTGTGCTGTGGCAATATTTCTATATGGAAATATGCGTCCTTGAGATCGATTGTCACAAACCAATCCTCTGGTTGGATTTGAGAAACAATAATTTTGACAGTCAACATTTTGAATCTGGATTTCCTGAGATAGCGGTTCAAGCCGCAAAGATCCAAGATCGGACGCAACCCCCCCCCCCCCCTCTCTTGGGCACCAAAAAGTACCGACTGTAGTAGCCCGACTCTCTGTCTGGGAGGGAGAACATGTTCTATGGCCCCTTTGCCCAGCAGAGTCTGTAACTCCTGGGCCAGCAGATGTGCTCGGTCCAGTTTCACGGAAGTGGAGACCACGCCGTTGAAACGCGGAGGACGATGTGCAAACTGAATCCTGTAGCCTGTGGCGACAGTCCTTTGTACCCAAGGAGATACACCTGGCAGTAGTTTCCACGCTGCCAGCTTCTCTGAAAGGGGCACGAGCTTTGACACTTCGGCTGGATGGGGGGGTGTTAGGTGTTGGGTATCCTGAAGTGTGGCAGGAGATGCTCGAACACTTTTTTCGTTGGAGACTGGCGCTCCCCGAAACACCAGTGGTGGCGGGGATTGAACACCGGCCTCCTGGGAGTGCCAGGGAGGAGGCCCTGTTTCGTGACGAAAATCCAGGCGCCCCTGACCTGCTGCCTGAAAAGCTTTCCACCAAAGCAGATGTCAATCTACATGGCTTGGAGGGGAGAGTAGGCTTTTTCAGGGAGGATGATGTCCCAGGTGAGAGATAGCCCGCAAGCGTCTCTTCTATCTGGGGCATCATCATATAACTGCGTGCTTTCGCATCAACGATATTCGAATAAGTCGAAGTCGATGGCAAAAAAAACCCCTGCGATGAATACGGCTTGCTCCATGAAAGAGTTAATTCACCATGGAGGTCACCAAAGAAGGGGAAAGAGAGACGTTGAGGCTCCTCCCCCCGGCCACCCGACAGAAACCTGTCGTCCAATCTCGAACGCTTGGGGGAATCTCGCTTCTGCGGCCAGTCGATATGCAATCGCTCGACCGCACGCGTTATAACCTCTAATAATTCCTCATAAGCTCTGTCAGCACTGGAGGAGCGTTGTGAGGAGGCTACTTCCATGGAAGCGAGCGAGGATGATTCTTCCGCTGCTTCACAAGAAGCCCCGGAGCGGGCTTGCAAAGCGGGAGCTAAAACTTCCTGATCCGGAGAGAGCGCGAGAGAAAGGGGAAATTCCGTCTCGTGCGCATTTGTCAGATCAGCGCGCGAGCCCCAGGAATGCGCTGCGGCTCGCGGTTTCTCTTTAAAAAAAGCGAGCCGCGCGCGAAGCACCTTAATAGGGAGAAGATCACAGTACTCACAGTCTCCCTGAAGCCCGAGGCGAGCGTGTTCTTCCCCCAAGCACTCGAGACAAAATTCATGAAGATCGCCCTCCGAAAGAGATCTATCGCACGGAGGCACGCATCTCTTAAGCAACTCCGCCATATCGGTGAGTTAATGCTGTTATTTTCCTTTTTTTTGCTTTTGTTATGGCTTGCACATGCACACGCAAACACAAAGCGGTCCTGAAGACAAAAAGATCTGAGGATGTTTCCGGTTCACTCCTATTTATAACCTGCAGGTGCACCTTATTCGGTGACGTCATGCCTGGCAGAGGTTATAAGCCGAGGTATTCGGCGGTTTTGACATGCACAGGCTTCACAACCGGAGAACAAAGAGATGTTCCCATAGCGTTTTCACGCAGCATCGAGTGTAGCTTTTGAAAGGGAACTGCTGATCACTGGATGTGCTTCTTTATTACACAATTCAAAGTAAACTCTAGAGACTATTGTTTATTGAAATCCCAGGAGCTTAGCAGAGATAGAAATCCTCAAACCAGCCCATCTGGCACCAACAATTATGGCATGTCACTGAGTTTTTCACATTCTGATGGATGGTGTGAACATTACCCTGAATCCAAGTATATGTCCTTTTTTGCTTTATTAATAGGTAATATTGACTTCACAAGATTGTAAAAACATTTTTTAGATCAGATTGTTATCTGAACACATGCTTCAATAGAAAAGATTAGGCATGATGAAAACTGACTTTTCGTATTTTAAAATTTGCTTACATTTAAACAGAGACATAGAACTGGTCAAAAATATATAAATATAAATATATAAATATATTCAAAATGTTAAAAAAATAATTATTAGGTTTAAGTAAAGTATTTTCATACTTATTTGATATTGTGTAATGATATATTGTGGGTCCCAAATGTACCGTCAATCCATTGAGGCATGACTCCACAGGACCTTTGTTGATGTGCTGTGGTTTCTGGCACCAAGACATTAACAGCATATCCTTTAAGTCTTGTAAATTGTAAGGTGGGGCCTATGTGGATCATGCTTCTTTGTCCCGCACATTCCAAAGAAGCTTGATCGGCTCGAGCTCTGGGCAATTTACCATTGCTGACCCATTTTTGTAGTATGACAGGGTGCATTATCCTACTTTCCCCTAGTGCATCCTGGTGAACTAGTCCATCTCCTCCTTGTTACAGTAAGTGATGCACATGTACCCGTCCTTTCACATGATGTATAATATGTTATGCAACAGACCAGGCAACCTACTTTCTTTGCCCTATGGCCCTTTGCCGTTCACAGTCTCATTGTGCTTTTGGTTGTGGCCAATCTGTCGGCCAGTTTGATAGCAAGTTACGATGCACTGTGTGTTCTGACACCTGTAGTATTACATTTCTGTATTGCTACAGTACAGTTCATCTGAGAGTGTCTGTGTGATTAAGGCTTCAGTGAACCTTGAACGCCAGTGACCCTGTTGCCAGGTCACCTCACTACAGTATCATTGTAACAAAACTTTTCTCACAGGTTTTACACCAGATGCCCTTCCTGACGCAACCCTCCCATTTTATCCGGGCTTGGGACCATCGCCTTACCTCTCCTTTTAATCAGTCTTGGGACAGACCGGCACTGCATCCAGTGGGAATTGAAACTGGGCCTTCTTTTAAGAAACCTCACAATGAACCACCAATGCCCATGCCACTGTAATGAAATAATAGGTGTTAATGACTTCATCGATCAGTGGTTTTAATATTAGGGCTGACCGGTTTATATATATTCACACCCAATACACAGTACATTGTAAATATTTTCAAGTATTTAGCAATTTTCGGAATTAAATTTAGAGAGAAGTTATGCAGCAGTATATGATTATCGAAATGATCGTAAGAAGATGTGTCGAATAGACACGCCCGTGCACACTCGCACACACGCGCACGCACGCGCGCAACCTGCTGTGGCCAATTTCCCGCGCTGCCAGTGGTCGCTTCCAGTCTCCGTCACCTCACGCCGCTCGGGGAGCGGACCTCGCGCTCATTCCGACGCTCTCCCCCCCTTTTTTTATTCCCACCGTCAGACAGACAGACAGACAGACACAGTTAGCGTTCATACCCGCTCAGCTTAGACTCTGTACACCCGGAGCCCAGTCCCTCACGCTGGAGCACAACATCTCTTTATCTTTCCGCAGCTCAACGGCACGCGTGCGCGCGTTTGCTCTCGCGAGCGCGTCTGAAGTAGACGAATTTGTGTTGTGAGACGCCGAGGAGGAAGAAAAGTAGCCGCAGATCGATTTTGTTGACGGAGAGGCGTTCCTCGAGGAGCAGGAAAAAAAGAGAAAAGTTTCCTCGGGGAAATGAACGCCCTGTAAAGAAGCCTCGGTGTCCTGTACAGGTAAGAGTTAACGGTTTTCTGGTGTACTGGTGATATAAAACGCTGCAGCTTGGTGACGCTTCGGTGCGTCTGTCTGACAGAAACCTGTCCCGTTTGCGTACCTGAGAGGGACACACAATTAATACGCAGTAAATGGCTCTTTTTTTAACGCTAATGTTATTTGAAGCAGTCTAGTCCAGACTGTAGCCTGTACGGAGTAATTGTCAGTGACACGGTCGAGTATGACGCCAATTAGCGTTACGACGCTTTCTGTAGTAGTAAGAATGTGATGAGAGAATAATAAGAAGAAGAAGGTGCGCTGATGCTCTTTTGGTTTATACCGTTTCACCCTGCTGTGTGAGAGAGTGAAAGACTGTGTCCAAGTCTCCCATTAGCTTCACTTTATCCTGGGAACTTGCACGCGCACTCGATTAGAACTGTACGCGCAGGAGTAACGGCACACGCGCGCGCGCTCTTATCCCCGTTCTGCAACGACTTCCGATAATCATAACAAACATATCAATTTACCAACAGCGAGAGGGCAAACACGCAAAGGGCAACGTGTTGACATCGACGTCTCTGCCTCTGTTCCACCTGTCTATCTCTTTGTCTCCTTGTATTTTTTCTCTTTACCTAATTCAGTCTACTGTGCATATATTTCCTATATGTATATATTATACAGGATGTATAATGGTTGGGCAGTCCCATATCCAAGTTTGAGTAAAAGATACAGAACAGAGATAATATTCTGTGACATACAGACAAAATGGACAAGTACAAGATACCAAACAAGACAGTGAAATAATAGATAAGGAGCAGAAAAAAAATCAGCGGTGAGACACGTGATCGTACCAAGTGACAGTTACCTTGCAAAGAGAAGACAGTGAGAAGCTTGAGCAGTGACTAGGAGCACATAGAGAAAATGGCAAGGCTATAGGGTCATATTGCCTAAATGGATAAAACCAAGGCTGTGACATTAGTGATAGGACAGGATTGGAGCAGGTTCTCAACCAGTAATGATGGATCATATGGATAAATCCCCTTTCCTTTGGTTTGGTTAGTTAGTAAATACTGTATATGCATAATACAGAGAAGACCATCTTTATTCTCTCTCTCTCTCTCTCTCTCTCTCTCCATAATTATAAAATAATAGTTTTACACTAGCAAGAATACTTACATATATATTATTGCAATGTTTATGACTTTATTTGTGTCATCAACACAGATTTTGGCTCCTATATTTGTCATATAGGTTAGAATGCATACAGCGCTTTATTAATAATATTGGGGGAAAAAAAGACAGAAGATATGCAGGAGAAACTGACAAGTGACAGTGTAACAGAATCAATGTCACAAAACAGAATAGATGCCCTCAAGTCACTAAATATGACCACTGATGAATTTTGGGTTAGAAAAATGAGAAAATAATGAGGAACTGTTCAGTATGGACAAAAATAGTATATTGCTGTTATTGTGCTATAGTCTGTTATTTTGATAAGAACTGCAACTTAAGAAACAAATGATTTTTGACCATCAATTTAACTTTTTTAATAATTAATTTTTCCGATCAGTGCTGGCATAACAATTAATCAAAACTCTGGCAGAAACCCACATCAGAAACGACTGAGACAGAGTGACTGCCCAAGTGATCAATCACATTTCTTTGATTTTAAATCAGTTCAGCCTATTCAGCAGGGTTTTTCTCTTAAGACTCAATACTAGTTTTTTTTTATCCTTTGTTAGAGTGTAAAAATTCTGCTATTTTTTGTCGACTCTTGTCAGGAAATCTTTCATGATGACGGAGTAAGCGCAATTTTATCACATCCTTTATGTTTCTGTCTGTCTCTTTGGGGATGTTTTTTCCTTATTTTTCTGTCCTTTTACGTGTGTGTGTGTTTGTGTAAAACACGTGCTATGCTTTGTTACACCTGCAGAAGGCTGAGCCGCTTTTTGACATCACTAAAGTATGCATGCTGTCACTCTCAGTTGAGGCGATAGCTCACGCTGGAGAAAGGACAACCGATGAAGAGCGACAGTTCCCTGCTGGGCCTCTCACTTTTATCCCAGCATAGATTTCCGATCTCTCACTCATTTGCACACACAATGCACTCTTCAGTTGCAGCTAACTTTCATTATTTGCAAACAGGGAAATAAAAAAAAAAACAGCATCAGTAACATATTCAGTCTTTTCCTCATCACCAGTTCTACCACATAAATAATAACAAACGTGCAGACACACTGTGATGGACTGAAGGCTCCGCAGATAAGCCTAAGATCCTATTGACACCTACCTGACCTGGTTCTCAGCTTGCTGCCAGCAGGTATGCATGCATCTGTGAGAAAACTGCTTCAGATGGTAGATTTGGACACACTCCAACCTGGAAAACTCACATGACCACACATGCATGGTACCTCAGCTCTAACAGCAGAGGAGCTTTAGTGCTGGGCAGCCGTGCACGTCGCATGCAATCCCTCAGCCTAGCCCAGCTGGCACTTTACGGTTCCAACGTGCCTAGAAGAGCGAGTTGGCCTGACTATGCATGTGTGTGGCCGTAAGCCCCTTAAGCTCATACATGGTCTCATGGGCATCTCTGCCTCTCTAACACCATGTACCTCTAAGGGATCTGCAAACATGAGCTGCTGCAGTCCTTGCATGAACTTGCATCAATGTTACTCATGGTATACGTGAGCTTAAAAGTGTACATACATCTAGGTAAATTGCTTTCAGCCTTCATCTTTTACAATTTAAAAACAGTCATTTAGGAACAGATTTATTTTCGTTTCTTTAATACATACGCCAAGTTGACCATCTCCATAGTGATATTCAGATGCTTTTGACTGTCCAGTTATCATAATTATGAGTTAATTGGGAGTTCCTGTTCAGCTGTATGAAGGCCAGCGTGTTTTTTCCAGTGATACGATGAATAAATCCGAACAACTCAACCAAGACTCTTGACCTTTGACAAGTCCAGGTCCTCCTTAGGAGCAATTTCCAAACAATCAAATTATCGCGAAGGTACTATGTTGTATGCAAACCTAAAAATATTTGGGACATAAATAATAAAACTCTCAAAGATGAAGCAACTTTGCTCAACTGAACCCCAAGATAATAACAAAAGAACAACTGAAGGAGTATGTACATTCGGTTCTGCATTGCCATGGTTTCAGAAAATCTTGTGTAAGATATAAGCTCTTATTTCAAGACTGGTATAAAATGCCAACACCTAGTCTAATGGAGGAGTCAATTAAAACACAAATTGAATCAATCTTTCTTAATGATCAGTGTTATGTACAGTGACTTGCGAATGCATTCATACCCCTTGAACTTTTCCACATTTTGTCACATTACAACCACAAATGTAAATGTATTTTATTGGGATTTTAAGTGATAGACCAACACAAAGTGGCACATAATTGTGAAGAGGAAGGAAAATGATACATGGTTTTCAGCGAAGAGGTCCATGGTAACTCTGGAGGCGCTGCAGAGATCCACAGCTCAGATGAGAGAATCTGTCCACCAGACTGCTGTTTTCAGACACTCTGCATGCAATCTGACTGAGCTTGAGCTACTTTGCAAAGAAGAATGGGCAAAAATCTCACTCTCTAGATGTGCAAAGCTAGTAGAGACATACCCTAAAAGACTTACAGCTGTACTTGCAGCAAAAGGTGGTTATACAAAGTATTGACTCAGAATACAAATCCACACCACACTTTTCAGATATTTATTTGCTAAAAATTATTTCTATAATTTTCTTTCAATGTCACAATTATTTGCCACTTTGTGTTGGTCTATCTCATAAAATCCCAAATGAAATAAATTTATGTTCCTGGTTGCAATGTGACAAAATGTGGAAAAGTTCAAAGGGTATGAATACTTTTGCACGGCACAGTGCGAAAAGGGTGAGGTTAATCTGAGAAACACCACCCTAATTGTGAAACATGGGGTGTTTTGCTGGAAAAGGAACAAATGCACTTGAAAAAATAGATGCCATCACATGGAAGGAAGTTTATCTAGATACTAAAGCAATGCCTTATATACTGTACTAAATAGTACTAACTAGATACTAAAGCAATGCTTAAAGAAATGGCTTTTCAACTCCAGTCCTGGAGGACCAGTGCCCAGTGCAGTTTGGTGATTTTTCTGCTTAATCTGTTAATTACCAGGTTTGTTACCAGGTTCATAACTGTGTCTTTCACCAGGGGAATGATACCATGCATACCTTAAAGCAAAATGCCTTATGTGGAAGTATTGGTGTGGCCATGACAAAGCCTTGAACCTCTACGGAAATTTGTTGACTGGAATATAAAACCATATCCGAGCACAAGTATTTTGAGAAGCTTGTGGAAGTTGGGGTTATGCGGTTAAAGGGCAATGACACCATTTGAAAATTCCAATTAGCCTACTCTTTGTGTCTTTGGACTGTGGGAGGAAACCGGAGAACTCAGAGTAAACCCAGCAGTCACAGAGAGAGCACCATGCCCTCAGGCCCAAAGTCAGGATGCGAATCCTTAACCCTGGAGGCATGAGGTCACAGTGGTAACCACTACTCCACCCTGATGCCTGCACACCCAACAAATAGCCAAATGTTATGTATACTTTTGACTTCTAATCTAGTAAATAAAGTTGAAACAAGTTATCATTAAAAAGGACTCTTTTGAAAATAAAGAAAAAGATAGTTGAAATGACCTAAAACAGGAAATGTGTAAAAATTGAGTTTGAATGCCTGTAGCCTAGCTGTATGTAAATGTTTGATGTTCACAGATTTAATGCTTAAACGCTAAGCTTCATGTAAAAAAAAATAACACGATGAAGGGCTAAAATCAGAAAATTTATTCTAAATCCACTCGCTTTCCACAAAGCTGTGTATCGTAGGGGCCTCCCATGATCAATTTCAAAGCACATCAAAGCCTGGCAGAAATCAATCACTTTTCTCCCTCTTACATAGCACATTTTTCTGTTGTGCATCATACTGTTTTCAAGGCAACTGGCAGACATTCAGTATTGTACATGGTATGAGTAAGTTTATGCCTGCATGTGTGTGTGAGAGAGAGAGGAAGAGAGAGCGAGAGAGACGGGGGAGAAGGAGTTGTCTCTACCTCCTCACACAAAGAACACAGGATCTGGGTTAGCCCGCAGTGCGCATTTATACACACCCCTCCAGCGTCTGTAAGTGCACATAAAAGCCATCAATCTTCATTAGTGTCACAGAAGCCTGACTCCATTCAACAAATTATCATTGTTAGGCAAAATTCAGGCTGGCGTGTACGGGCCTGCTGTACTGTAGAGCTGAAGCTTCTGGAGCACGAGCTCATTTGCAGCGTTCAGAAAAGCTGCATCAATACCGCGCTCCTGCTCAAGTCCCTGTGTCCTTCAGCCACACCAGCTGTGTGTGAAGGAGAACGGGGAGATATGATAGCTAGGGAGCGTGAGGCCTGCGGTGTGTTGTTTGTAGGTTAAAGAAGGGGAGGGGTTGTGTTGAAACAGAATAATAGATGGTGAATGTGCATGGCAATTTGTTTTGGTGCGTGTGTATGTCTGAATACCTGTACTGTACGTCTTTGATGCTGGTCAGTGCTGTGGCCCTGGTGATCGTAGGCTTACAGCGAGCTGCCAGATCCAATGTATCACCTTTCTTTCCTCAAACGCACTCTGTGTCAGCTCACGAAATGCTGAGGTGTTTATATGCCAATGATTGTGTGCATGTATGTAAGATAGATGAAACCTGTTTTGTTCTCTTCTTCTGAGAAACTCCCTAACAAATCTACAGTAATACATAAAATGGTCATGTTTGTTTAGACCACTAGCTATTTGCAAATTGAAAAAGGTGAAAAAAATTTTTTTTTTTAAATTGTTTTGACACATTTGGCCAATCTACCTCAACAGATTTTTTAGCGAAGCTATAACTATTTCCAAACAATATTATGCAATAGTTCTTAAATACTGAATCCATCCTTGTCTCCTAACAAGGAAAATTAGCATATAAAAATTGTACAATGCTTATTATTGATGGGACATTCATCAATTCTACTTGATAATCGGTTAGTTTCCCCATGCATTGAAAGCGATCGATTATGAGACTATATATTTTAATTGTATAAACACAATGTTACATGTTTTTTCTGCTACCTAAGCAACTGAAAAACCTAAATCTGGGAGCTAGTCATATAGCTGTATGGAATTAAATTTGTACTAAATCCACCGTAACTTTGAAAGATAGCAACTTGATTTAGCTCAGTGGGACTGCAGAAGCTTCATATGAGTCTCAGAAAACTTTGGAACGAGGGTTGTAGAATTTGGCCAAGATTATTTCTATCGCACCTGCGGTCGGGATGACAAGCTTCACAGTCGGTGTGCAGAGCAGGAAAATTTATAACGACCAAGACCCACTGTAATCTACTTATGTGTATTTCAGTTTTGATTTGGTTTTGATTGACATACTTGAACAAAAAAAAAAAGAACTTCCGAAGAAACATTGTAAAGTGTGGTTAAACCGGCTATTAATCGATCATGTGTGGTTTACTCAACATTGAACCGACTCCCATCTCTCGTGCTTATCACATATGCTATTCTCATCACTTGATGTAATAGCTTATGTATTTGCCTACAAACTGTATTAGTGTAATTGAAAAGTAAGAGCACTATCATATCACAACTAGGAAGCACATTAAAAGTAGTTTTGAGTTTGAGTCTCTGCCTCTTCTCAAGCGTAGTTATTTCACCCAGAGTGTTAAAGATTCTACCAGTTTCTGCTTAAATCATTGCAAGTCAACACAGCCGTAACACACAAATTCCCAAAGACATGCATTAATTTTCATTAAATTGGCCAGGGTGTCAAAGCACAGGCCTGGATGTTTTAGCCTTAAGAACTGCATAATCCTGATCTAGCCAGGCAGCTTTTCCCTTTGTGAAAAACCTCCATCAGGCACTCACCTGGCCAGTGTTTCAGAACAGAGACAGACCTATATTGCAGTGTAATATAATGGAGAACAGCATTCCACAAGGGAGCACTTGGCTTAAACAGGCTCTCATGCTGATTGGAGGAGCCAGGCGATTGCGCTGACCTTTCAGATCCAAAAAAATGTGTGTACGAATGTGTTTCTGTGTGTATTTAGAGCAAGGAAGGAAGCAGAACCTGATTGATGGAGTCTTATTGTGAGTGTAAACTAGATGCCAGGCCAGTAGTGTACAGTACATTCACCCTGAATCAAAGATAAACAATCTCACAGGCTCACCTCACCCCTGATGGCCACGGTTGTGTACTGAGTTACAGCAGGACTTCCCATAAACTGGATCACACCCTCATTCCCGACAATGTGTGTCCTCTTTCAGTTAAATGAGCTGCAGGAGGATATCAGTTACCCACATATACTGTAGGTGACACTTGGATGCTCGACACAAATAAAAAAACGCTGCTTGCGAGAAGGGGCGAGCAGCACAACACTGCAGAAGATGGAAGCAACCTGACGAATCAAAATAGCTCACACTTTATAATACTCAGGGCATCGAATAGACAAGACAGGGAGTTGAACAATAGCGTCTGTTCATTTTTGCACTGCTTTAGTCATTAAAATATGCATCAGATTGTAGCCCTAAATTATCCCTGTAAATCATCACAGTAAGTTGTTAATTCAATGAGAATCGCTGTTCTAACTGCTCCATGGATATTAGAAGTTCCTTGAGGTTTGGATTTTAATCAGATCCAGTGTTCCAGTAGGACTACAGCTCCCTAATTCCCCCATTCAGTTGAATAAACCACCTTAATGTAGCCATGCAGCACATTTTCAAGCTGTAGAATGTGACTGATAGATAAACTCACATAGGTCGTGTTGGCAGTAATATGAGGTGGCACTTTGAATGCTCTTTCATCTGCCTCAAACCGCTTATAACTGAACAGCACTTGAGCAGTTAGTGAGGAGCTGTGCCACTGCGTGCTCTCTTCTTTATCAGGGTTTCCTTAGAAAGCCGCAGATATATTTTTTTAGTATTTCACCAAGGCTACGTAGCGAGTTGTGAGACCTGGATTATATCAGTTTTCATCCAAATGCTATAAAGTAGCTATGGCACTGAATTGTTCCTTTTCTAGATTAACCTTATTAAATCATAGTCGAAGGGAATTAAAGGTGGAGGGATAATTTTGATTCAGTGACGTATCATGATTCTTTTGTTTGGCAATACACGTATCGCATCAGTGACCCTGAAATCGATTCGTTTAAAATTTCATTTATGTTTGCATTTGAGGTGGTTAACATACTGTCGGTCTGAGAGGTTTCTCGAAGGGTGTCTGTTAATGCTCTTTTAATGCAGCTGAAATACCCCTCAGATAATGCATATGTTCATACAGTACCTCAAACACCCTTTATATCACACCTCGTCTGAACACGCAGTGTTAGTGTCTGTGTACAGTAAGTGAGCTGCTGCTGAGTCCCACTCTACCAGAAGAAGTTGTCGTCTTATATCAGCTCACATTATGAGCAAAATTTAATAGGCTTGTTTAGACTATAAGAAATACAAACACAAAAAAAAAACAAAGCGCAGGAAATGTTTTTTTCTCATGTTTGTACATGCACACTGGAGACATGTTTTGAATCTCTTAAATGACTAAAAAGTAAATTTTGCTTAACAGATGCCCTGTAGCTGTCCGCTGTAGCTTTTGATTCTTGACAGTAGTAGAACTTAATGACAGTCTTTCACTGTTGTAGCCCATTTCTCATAAGGTTCGATGTGTGCTGTGTTCGGAGATATTTTTCTACTCAAAAACGATTATAAAGAGTGATTATTTGCGATTCTCTTTTGATAGTCTATAGACTCTGTAGACCCTATAGTGTCATGATACTAATAATAGATTATTATAAGATAATAAGCAGAATAAGCAGTTTCTGAAATACTAAAGCCAGCCTGTCTAACAGCAACAAGCGTGCCACACAGTCACGGTCATTGAGATCACATTTTGTCTGATGTTTAATGTGAACATGGATTGGAGCCCTTAACTTATGTTTCTATGCATTGCTCTGCTGCCACATTACTTGGTGATTGGATAAATACTTACATGTGCAGGTCTTTCTTATTAAGTGTGAAATACTGTCAGTGAAAGGTATAAGCTGTTTATGCTTTAAACAATCCCCCCTAGGTATGTGTGAAGCATTTTATTCAGTATTGATACAGAGCTATAAAAGTGCACATAGAAACCAGGAGCATAAGTGTCTAAATGACATTGAATCCATTTGTGCTGTTTTCTCCACCCTTTATTTCTGTCAGCCAGTTGTGCGTGAGTGATGTGATTTAGCCCTCCCACTATTTCTGTGTCCTTGTGTTAGGACACACAGGCTCAGCAGAGGGCTCCGTGGTAATTGCAGTGCTTAGGGCCTCGCACTTCACCTTCAATTACGCTTGCGCGTTTTTGTCATTTCTGCAGGAGAGGCGAGCGGGGTGGGCGGTCACATTTAAACATATCTTCCTAGCAGCTGACAGGAACACTTTACCTCAGCATCCTAAACGCCAAAAACATCTGGTCTTATCCCACTCTGCTGAGACACACACGCACATTTTGATTTTGCCAGTACATGACTGCCAATATTAAACTGTCACAGTACTGTAGCAGTATTTTATTTTATTATTATTTTTTGCACATGAAATGAGGTATACTGTGTATTTTTGTGTCAGTGTGTTCAAGAAGGTCTGGAAGCTGGAAAGTAGGATTGAAGATAGAACACCAGGATCAGATAACGTCAGGGGGCTTTTCATAAAGGTAATTAAATAAACGCTGACGCTCACTTCAGGAAGAAGACTTTTATTGTCTGTATTTTTCCGCTTTATTTCAAAGAGAGTAATGATCTCTGGATCTCTGTGTAGGTCAGAGGTTGAGATCTATCCAGAGTAAGGTAATCTCATGAGGTCTGATATAAAGTATTTGAGTGTCTGATTAGGGTTAAGTGTGTTGTTCTTTACCGACCATAGACGACTAAAGGGAATTCGAATCTAATTCATCCATCTATTGTTATGAATGTCATGGTTTCTTTATATTTAAGTAAGGAGAGCCAGGGGTTCATTTCATTACTTCAAAACAGAGGTAAGACTTCTGTCTGATTTGTCCTGTTTGGGAGAGAGAGGGGTCAGCTTTGATGATTTATGGCTGCGATGCTTCATACCAGCACAGAACGATTAATCTCTGCTGGGAAGACTTCAGGAGTACAACTTTCACCTCTGCCTCCCTCCCTGACAAACACACACACACACACACACACACACACACACACACACACACACACACACACACACACACACACACACACACACCACAGGCATAGATGAGAATTATGAGATGAGATGAGAACACCTGTGTGTTTCTGTATGTTATGTCTTTGTTTATGTTTAGAGTATTTTTAGGGCAATTTGATGGCAGATATAACCTGCTATATCAGGTCAGTCAGTCAGTAAGTAAGTCAGTAAGAAAATACATGTTTTTATTTATTTTGTTATAAAGCACATTTTAAACATAAGTTGGCTAAAGTGTTATACATACAGGTGGATAGCATATAAAACATACAAACATACAATATAAGGTTTAGAAAGGAAAGTTCTTTGAAACTTATGTAGGTTCTTAACTTGACTTTCTGCGCAGCCCAGTCAGGTTACTAAAAGCACTTGCGAGTAGTTCATATCTCTGAGGTCACCACATGCAGTATTAATAAAGAATAAGACTCAGATCGCCTTATTCAGTAGCATCTAGGCAATATATATATATATATTATAAATAAAAGCACTTGCCTTTAACCGTAAAAAAGTAGAACTCTAAAATATATTTCAGACAAAAAAAAATGTATCAAAGAAAAACTATTTTAGACATTTGACCTTGCTTTGATCCTGATCATGTTTAAATCTCATCAGCTTGCTAAAGTACTCCTTCCATATAAATTGTACAAAAAAAAAATCATTTGAACAATTTGAGAAATTTGGATGGACACACAGGGGGAGAGATGGCTGGACAAAGGCAGATATTGGCAATGCTGGTGCATAAATGATCTTCCTAATAATTATTTATAAAATATAATTATTAACAAAATTTGTCCAGTTTTGTATAAAACTAAACTTGATCCAGCACAAACTATTTTTTGGGGGGAAAACAAAGTAGTAAAGAGACAGAAAAAGAGGAAAAATTCTGTAACATATTTGATGAGACCTGTGAATAGGTCACTGGACAGGCCTTAAATTGATGTCATTAATGTATAATATTGATAGCTTTTTTTATCTCTTTCGTGCTGCGAATTTTTTTTATTTTTTTTATTAATGTTTTAATAGATGAGCTGAGCAAGCACACATCTGCTATACTTACAGCTCACTTTAAGTAAGTGTATAAGTAAGGCCACTGTAAGTCACAAGTAAGTGACACACTCTTACATTTTAGCCACATTATGTTGCTGAGCCTAGATCTGACTAACTGAAGCAACCCCAGATCATGTGAGGTACAGTGTCCACTATGCATGATGGTGCATCACTTCATCTGCTTCCCCTCTTTCTCTGACATAATCACTGTTGAACAGGGCCAATCTGTACTCATCAGACCACATTACCTCTTTCCATTGCTCAAAAGTCTTTATGCTGCATAACAAACTGAAGCCTTTTTCATCTCATTTGTGTGTTTCTTCTGATAATTGTAACAAGTGTGTTTGTGTATGTGGAAATGCTCTTTCACTATTAAACTTTGCTGTAATTTCTACTGTTTATTTTTTGTGTGTGTGTTTAAGTGATTGTGGTTCCAATTATGATAATTCATAATTTTTCCCAAGCACATTTCTTTCCCAGGAGTCCTCCAGGTTGTATTAAACGTGCTGGACTATTCTTAATACAAATTCAGTAATTTCAGCAGTCTCCTTAGTTGTTTTCTTTGCTTGATCAAGGCCCATAATTCAATCTGTCTGAAACACTGTAACATCTTTTTTTTCCCACCACCCTAGGATGCATCTTTTGACAGGGCTGTTTAAGAAATGAGATGCTTACTTGCTGCATTAGTAAGGGATAAAAGAATTACCAGTTGAACAAGGAGTAATTATGTAATTAAACGCTCTTAAGTCTTTGCTTATTTAAATCCAAACAGTGACTTGTTTTGGCTGTGCATTTTTTTAATTCATATACAATTTGGTCTTTGAGATAAGGTTAAGCTGCTTTAATTTCTTCATTTTTCTATCCATAAAAAAACTCAGCAGTCATGGACAAAACTATTAAATAATAAATAGACTTATACTTAAGTACTTGATATTTCATACAAAGAAAAAAAATCGTGTTACAAACTGTCAGACAGGGGCGCTAGTGTTATGTCTGCTCGTTGCTTGAGCAATTATCATGCAAGAAAAATCTACTTAAGTTCAAGGTCAGAATCATGTGTAATTGAGAGGCGTCTCTGCTTTTGCAGATTTATTATGTCTGCACACACAAATCCTTCCCAGCTGTTCAAGCATCACGTAAGTCTGCTGTTATTTGATATCTGAATACAGATAATACCAATACAGAGTTTTTGCTGTAATAAACATCCTTGTCTTGAATACAGTCAGTGTGTGTTGCTGAGAAGCTCTAATGGCTTTTCTCTACTGTTGAGCTTTTGAAGCTTATCCACTATGATTTGTCTAGTACTGCACACACAGAGACTTTGATGAGAGCAGCAGTCAGCGGTTGTGTGCTTGATCTGCTCTGTGGGTTTGAGGTGCTAAAAGCCTTAATGCAATGTTTTACAGAGCAGAGATGAGCATCAGCCTGACTGGGGGCTTGGACTACCGCTGTACCACTCTATAACTCTGCCTCTCTAGCCTTAAACTGAAAAGAAGAGCATTAAAAAAGAAGCTAGAATCAGTTTGGATTAAAGTAATGTATTTCCTAGTTTTATAGTGTCTTGATACTTCCACCTTTTCTTCTATTTTGTCATCCGCCCCCACAGAAAAGAGGTGAAAGGAAAAGTGTCTCTTTATTTTATTTTGTTGGTCTTGTGGGAAGAGCTTTGATATCCATCCAGTATATTCCCTACAGTTTCTCAATCGCACTTAGATTTTCTTTTTTTCATACTCACTTCATCTTGTCCTTTCCTTCCTACACTTTTTTTTTTTTTTGCCAGGACATTGCCTACTCTTGCACTCCCTCAATTCATTTCATTGTCTGTATTACTGACACAAGTGGCACGCCATTTTTTTTTTACAGTATTGCCAAGGCAATTATAAGGTTATCAACATACAGTACAAACAAATAAAAGAATGCCAGCACAGTGTTATTACTTTAATCTAACTCTAATATAACTATAATAATCACTGTATAATTGCCATTTGTTCCTCTTTTTCAATTGTGTGTGCACTTACATACACTTGCACAAAATATTTCAAAGAAGACTAACGATACAGACCACTTTTTATTACTTTTGAACAGAAAACATTACTACAGTATGTGTCTTCTCCCCAAAATAGTCAAGAGTCTCTTACCTTCACATCTTTCTTTTTTTCCTCATCAAGATTTTTTGTATTCATCTGCATCCCCATCTGTCTCCCCTACCCTGAGGTTTTTATGTCTTTGAGCCTGGGCTTGTTTCTTAATTTATTAATGAATTTAATTATTTATTTCACCTTCTGTGATGATCATGGTACAGCTTTATTGGTGTGACTGTATCAAGTATAATGTTGCCAAACACAGCAAACCTTAAACTGTCAACTGGTACAGTACATGTACATGTAATTACAGGAATGATAACAACAGCAAAAACAACAATAATATCATGCAATCATATCACAAGCAATTTTACCTTTGGCGTGAACCTGTACTTGGTAGAGATCTGCCTCTGATTTAAATCATTGAGAAAGACTTTTGCAATTTATTTTATGTACGACTTCTTGTATCAGTTTTCCGAAATCGATACAACTACTAATACTATTAATACTAATTATTAGTTTTTTTTTCTGATTTTATATTGTTGAGTAGCAACGTTTAAAATTTCACTAATTTTCCTGAACCCGTTATCAATCAATAATCGTGTATAAATGTAAAAAAAGTTTTATTTAAATAATCTTAGTAGCACAGTCTCAACCAATTTATTGAGTCCAAATCCTTATTCAAAAATGCGAATGATAAACATACTGTACAGTGTCCAATACTGAGCATTGTGTGAACTGTCCCTTGTGGTGTAGACTTTAATAGGCACGCGTGCGGTAGATAAATATTATGCAAAACAAACATTATTGGTCAATAAACACTTTATTAAAAACTTCTTAACAGCAATTAATAAATTAATTATTAATCGTTGAGATATCTTGTGTGTAGTGGTATGTTAGTGGTATTGTTGATTCCGGGTACTTAAGTGTCTGTCTCAGAGTGTTCTGTGCAGGAGATCATACAGAAGTCCGCTAATTTCATGCAGTGTTAATCCATCCACAAAAAGCAAGTCTCAGGTTTTAAAGTTTGCAGAATCAATGGAGAAAAAGATGAGTAGCGCATTTGATAACTCAGAAAAATGACAATCTATTTCCAGGTCCTAAATCACCAACAGCATGCTGTCAGGTATTAAAGTCAGCCACATCAGCACAGAGCTTTGTGCTCATTATAGCGCTGCACTGAAGCAATGCCAAGTTTGTAGTCCAATTAAAGAATTACAGTATAATGGCCTTTATGTAACCTGTGAAAGAGAAAACACAGCAACACACAAAGTCTCATCACAACATATAAACACAGCATTTCATTACATCTTATACGACAGTTAGCTCCAAGTAATCTGATATAGCGCATAAGAGCACTGGGATGTTTAACTCCGAGTCACAGGTGTCCTAATTACACTAACTGTCGGTTACCAGCATGGGTGAAAGTAGGTTGGTAAAGTCAGCAGTCCTGTGGAGAGAGCAACTGCCTGCCAAAACCTGCCGTTATACATTTTTTTAAACGCACTTATGAGTGTGCAATTAAATTCCACGCGAATGAAGTCGATGGCACATCTAATATCATCTTAAATGATTTCAAATTTTGTCTGCTTATTAATTGCTAAGTTGTTCTGAAATGCATCTGAACCTTCTGCGTTGTTTTGGTTATGGCTAACGAGAGCTTCAAAGCTAACTAGGGCTGAAACGATTCGTCGAGTAACTCGAGTAATTCGATTACAAAAAATGATCGAGGCAAAATCTTCTGCCTCGAAGCTTCTTTTAATTAATTTTAAAAGCTTGTATTATGTTTTTGGGCAATTATTTGTTTAGCGTGACACAGTGCGCTTCCGGATGCAAGCCGCCAGTAAACACAGACGAAGAAGAAGCGCTTACGTCACCAACAAAGCGGAAGAAGACGCAAAGAGTTAGCGCTGTATTGATTTGAGGAAGCATTCTGTTGCGGGCTGCAAAATGGACGGGAGCGATAAAAATGTATAAAAATTTATTTTAAAGTGTGCCCTAGTTTTTGCCTCTGAGAAAAGGCTTTAAAATAAGAATGTATGGCACTGTAATGCACTTAATTCATCTCAGTCACCTTTAAGCTATTCCTTGTATTGTGAATAATGACAATGTTTATTTTTGATAAAATGCTGTATGCATTTAAAAAATAAAAGTAGATTTTTCTATAGAGAAAATCTTTGTTTCTCCTATATTTTTTAAATTTCTGTTTAATTAAGCAAAAGTACATTTTACCTGATTACTCAATTAATCGATTAAATTTTTGATAGAATACTAGATTACTGAAATATTCGATAGCTACAGCCCTAAAACTAACTAACTTCGAACACTTAGAAGACTGAATCCCAAATCCATCATAGGCACTACTTGGTGTGTGAAACAAATCTTGGCCAAATTAGGCCATGGCCAAAAGTTTTGAGAATGACACAAAAATTAGTTTGTACAAGGTTTTTATTAAGGCAATTTGCATATACTACAGAATGTTTTGAAGAGTGATCCTATGAATTGCAATTAATTGCAAAATCCATCTTTGTCATGAAAATGAATTTAATCCCCCAAAAAGAAAAAGAAAAACATTTCCACTGCATTTCAGCCCTGCCACAAAAAGACCAGCTGACATCATGTCAGTGATTATTAACAGACAAGAATGTTGATGAGGACAAGGCTAGAAAACACTCTGTCATGCTGATTGAGTTAGAGTAACAGACAAGAAGCTTGACAAGGAGGGTGATGCTTTAAATTATTGTTCTTCCTCTGTTAACCATGGTTACCTGCAAGAAAACACGTGCAGACATCATTGCTTTACACAAAAATGGATTCACAGGCAAGCATATTGGTTCTAGTAAGATTGCACGTAAATCAACAAGAACTGAACAGAAGAGACAGATTCAATTGTTGTGGAGAAGGCTTTAGGATGCTCAAGAAAGTCCAGCAAGCGCCAGAATGGTTTCGAAAAGTTGATTGAGCTCCAGGATCAGGGCATCACCAGTGCAGATCAGGAATGATTTGTTCAGGAATGGCAGCTAGCAGGTACTGTATGAGTGAATCGGCACACACAATGAGATGTGGACTTTTGGAGAATGGCTTGGTGTCAAAAAGAGCAGCAAAGAAGCCACTTCTCTACAGAAAAAAAATAGGATACTAATTTTCTGTAAAAGGTATAGGATTGGACTGCTAAGTACTGTGGTAAAGTCATTTTCTCTGATGAATCCCCTGTCCAATTGTTTGGTGCTTCTGGAAAAAAGCCATTCATGAGACCATTCATATGTGGGGAGGCCAAGAGAGTGGAATTTTGCCTAAGAACACAGTCATGGATAAAGAATGGTACAGAAACATCCTCACAGAACAACTTTTCCCACCCATCCAAGAACAGTTTGGTGACTACCAATGCCTTTTCCAGCATGATAGAGCACCTTACCATAAGGCAAAAATGATAACTGGCTCTGGGAACAAAACATTGAATTTTTGGCTCCATTTGGCGCCAGGAAAAACCCCAGACCTTAATTCCATTGAGATCTTGTGGTCAATCCTCAAGAGGCAGGTGGACAAACAAAACCCCACAAATTCTGACAAACTCTCAAATTAATCCTTGCAAAAACAAAAGCTCTCCAAGCATTATGTGAGAATGGGCTGCCATCAGTCAGGATGTGGCTCAGAAATTGATTGATATCAAGCCAGGGTGAATTGCAGAGGTCTTGAAAAAGAAGAGGCAAAACTCTTCGTACATAATGTAACTGTTAATAAATGCCTTTGGCACTTATAAAATGCTTGCAATTATATTTCAGTACAAGATGTGCTTGTGACTTTGTTCACATGGAATTTAATTGCACACTTATAAGCACGTTTTAAAAAATGTACAACGCCATCTGTTAAATTTTGAAATTAACTAAAATTGTAACATGTTACAGTGAAGTGTGCAGAATGAACGTGTGAGATCACATTTATTAAGAAGATTTCAATTGCACACTCATAAGTGAATATTAAAAAATGTAAAGCGACATCATCCTGAAGTTTGCAGACTACACAGCAGTGATAGAAGGATAACAACCTCTCCCTAAACATGGACAAGACTAAGGAGATGATAGTGGACATGAAAAAGGAGAAAGGACCTCATCAACCACTGTTGCTCGAAGTGGAGAGGGTGAACAGCTTTAAACATCTAGGCATCTCCTAAGGTCCTCTCAAACTTCTACAGATGCACGATTGAGAGCATCCTGACTAGCTGCATCACCGTGTGGTACGGCAGTACTACTGTTATGGACCGCAAACGCCTGCAGAGAGTGGTGAAGACTGCTGAAAAGATTACAAGGACTTCGCTGCCATCCCTGCAGAGCATATACTATCGCAGAGTCCGCAGGAGAACTGCCTCCATACAGAGCACAGACTGTTCTGACCTCTTCCCTCAGGCCGGAGATACAGAAGTGTGAGATGCAGGACTTCCAGGCTAGAGAACTCATTCTTTCCCACTGCCGTCAGACTCTTAAATAGCTGCCAGGAGTTTACAATCATGGACTAACCAACTGGACTTCCAACTGTATCTGACTGTTGACACAGATCTCAGGACATTCATTGTGGACTTTGTACAATCATCTGCACAATAATAATCACGAAAAATTCCTCTGCATAATCACTGGAACAATAATTTACACAATTTGCACAGACCGTTGAAGCTTTGCACACACTACAGGCCTTTTTCTCAAACACTAGTGCGGACTTTTCCACACTAGCTTTCCATTTAACTTCATTTGGGATTCAACCATGGGAACCCGGAAATTACTTGTTATTATAAGCCAGAGTATGTGGAAATATCATATTTTCCTCACCTTTGGGTACATAGTACCTGCAATTGTTTAAAACTGCCTTCACCTCTATGAATTACACTAACAGTCGGTCGCTGACGCCAGTCACCAGCTTTACCAATTGAAGTTAGTCCTGCCAATAATAGAAGTGTTGGAAAGGCCAAATACCTGGTTCATGAAGTCATCAATCATGAAATCATGAATTGTTTGTGGAATTGCTATATCAAAGCAATATCACACTTAAGGTTGTGCTGTGCAGTACAAAAGCATGACCTCGAATGTGTTATTTCTTATTTATTACATCTCATGACAAGATTTTCTTACATTTTGTCACGTCATTACATCTCATCACGTCAACAACTTGTCAGAACATCTCGTCATAACATCACACCACAATGTCTCACCACAATGTCCCACCACATCACAGCATCTTGTCGCAAAATCTCATCACAAGATCTCACCACAATGTCTGATCGTATCATCTCATCACAACACCTTATCTCAACATCTCACTGCAAGGTTATAACATCTTATCACAATGTCTTGTCGCAACGTGCCAGCGCAACATCCTGTCACAATGTCCAAGAAAAGCAGCTCAGCATAATGTCCCAGGACAACATCTTACCTTAACTAGTATCTTGTCATCTTATTGCTCTGCCCCAGCCAATCAGTGTTCACCTTGTTGGATCATTGATACATAACATGTTAGGATGTTGGAGGCATAATTTGTATAGTTTTGGAATCTGCATCATGTACTCATTACTGAACAGATGCCATGAATATATCATTCATTATACTGTACATTGGCTTGTAGTCAACCAGGTTCCTTTTGTATTAAATTATGCATGTGAGATGAAGCTGTGAAAGAGAGAGAGAGAGAGAGAGAGAGATATAGAGAACATAGAGATGTTTATACAGTATTTATGTTGATGCATGCATATCATACATGCATATCTTTTCCTCCGCTCTCCTTCTGCATCTACTCTCGCATTGTAAAGCCTTCAGAACAATGCCAATTAACTCAATGTAAGCTAGTCTTCATCACCTCGCAGGCTGCCTAACGGTTGCTTTCATGAATGACTGACTCAGGAGGATTGATAATTGTAGCATTGGGTCCGAGTAGCTCCACCTTTTTTCAGGAGCCCTCTTCTCTCTCCACTGTCTGCACTGCCATGCAGTAACCTCCCACTACCAGTCTTCCATTACAGAACACACCGATGTTAAATAGGAGATTGGTATCATTAAATTCACATTAAGCAGGCTGTAAAAATTGATATGGGAAGCATGTGGCAGTTTGATTTTGGTGCTGAAAAAGGTAAAGTGTATTTCAAAGAGTCACAGAGGAACATTGCTGAATGTTAATGCCTCTATTATCTCTAATGACAACACGGGAATATATATTTCTGTGTTTTTTCTTGTTTTTATTTCATATCACACCGTCCAGCGCTGTTGGTATTATCCCTTCTCTTATGATTAGGACTCGGATAGTATGAAACTTTCATATTCTGATAACTGTTCAACACATTTTTTTTTTTAATATATTAGCTTAAAAGTGCCCCTGCTCAACCCTTTTATGACTGAATGTAAAAATGAACCCAGGTGGCTTAACTGTTACCCGAGTAAGTAATGCACTCCTTCTCTCCATTTCTTTATTAATCATTTATTAATCATAAATAGTTAGTTAGAGTTATACTGGCGGACCACATCCACCCATTACAAGTCTCCATATTTGTTCCATTCATAGTATTCATTGTATTCAAGTATTCAAGTTGAACAGTGCGAATTTCCCTGAACAGCACAGCGCTATTAACAGCACCACATTTAGGAAAATACTGTAGTTACACTGATTGCCATAAAGCACTGTAGGGAAAAAATCTATTCAGTGATATATCGTGATTCATTTGACTGAAATTCTTGTATCGACACACTGACTCCAAAATTTTATATAGACTATATTACATATTTATAAAATTGATACTGATAGAATCACAATACAAATTGAATCAGCACCTACAGTAGGTATCACGTGAATATCGTTTTGGGTGTTCACTGGTGATTCCCGTCCCTAGTAGCAAGAGAGTTTGGATGAATGATAGTTTATTTTGCTAAGGCTTACTTATTATGAATATTTAAAAAATGAATTTGTCTCCTTTCCCCACACTAACTTTATTTGGCTAATATAATCGCATCTAAGGAAATGAATAACACGTCAAATGTAACAGTGTTGTCTCTGCGTCTTTAAATTGCAAGGGGAATCCCGGACACCATTTGTCTCAGAGGTGTTTTCCACTGTATTGGACTGTGCACTCTGTTTTGTTGGGAATTTTTTTGAAATTAGGATTATTCACCCTCAGGACAGCTTTACAGGACAGCCATTTTCTGTAATTGTGCACACATGAGATACTGGACATTTTTTTAAATTCACTTACACACTTTTGTGTATAATTGTAAATATTGGTGTCTGGTGCACTGCAGTGCCTATTTTTTGTACAATACACTTGAGCTACTTCCGTGATTGAACCAGAAGTAGAACCGCGGTCCGATCGTATTTGCGGAAATTCATAACTCTTGGACAACATATATTATATTATTGTACTGGTACTCCCTCAACCCTTTCTCCTGACACCTCCCTCCTAACCATAGCTATCACGTGCTTCCTCTGAGAAACATGAAGCATTTTCCAAATGACGCTCATTCTGCATGACGAGGACGTATGTGTCCTCTTTAACATGATAAAAGTGTGGCTGTGATAGACAGAAGAGAGAGGTTTATGCAACGACCTTCCCACCGCCCCACACACACACTGTTGCAGCTAGTTTTGCTCTCTTGCACTACCATGCATGGACGCATCATGATTTCTGAACGATAGGAAAAACTTTTTTCTGTGCACCACTTGGAAGTCTACAGAGGTACTATTTGTCTTGCATCTCTCCTAGGATTCATCTGTGCTGTTAAGTTAAAGGATCATTTTTCAATCTCTGAATGCAATAACTAACTAATTAACTACCTAACTAACTAAATAAACAGAATTTTGAAGTATAAATAAATAAAACGGTATAATTTAATCCCAAGTAAAAGCTCTGTGGTATCCTTTCAGCCTTGTACAATTGCATCAGTCTATCAGGGACTGAACAGATTAAATCATGTGTGATTATTTTCCCATCCTCTGTAAAGATGTGCAATTTGTTTTTAATATCTACAAAATTTACTAAAAAGCCAGGGACCTTTTTTCTCACATTGCAGTTGATTACAGGATTTTCACTGCAATGTTCTCATGTGCGTAAGAGCACAAATACAATTTTTGTTTAACTAAATGTTTAATAGTCTGGATTTTAATGAATAAATAAATAGGCAGTGGTTGTCTTGTTGTGTGCCTGTGCTCATATATGCATAACTTAATTGTTCTTAATCTGGATTTTAGAGTTCGCTTGTTTGGGAAGAAGACTGTATATAAGTAGTAATAAATGTCTCTTCATTATATTGATGTGTATAAATAGTATTAAAAAAAGTATTCAAAGGCGACGAAGATGCTAGTTCTTTTTTTTTTTGCTTTATACCTGTGTTAAATATATCAGATCAGATCATACATCTAACGGTAGGTTCATTGGATACAGAAAAGTCCTGTCTTTATTCAGTCTGTGGCCTTTCCTTTACAGATTGTGTGGTTTTTGTGTGCATGTACACACATGACTGAGGTTAGTGTCTACAGTATATTGATCCATTGCTTCCAGACACCTTTTTGTCTCTTTACAAAGCAGACCCACACAATTCCACCAGTCTAGGATCTCCGCTGTCTTTTTGTCCTCTGCTATAATCGCCGTTTGGTTTCTGCCTTAATCTCACCCTGATCCCACTCATTGCATCGGCTTTCTCTCATCAATTTAAATGTTCACACTTTGTGACTCTGGCTCAAAATAGTCTCAGACAGCAACGTTTAGCCCATTCTTTCTCATGCAATTGTCCTGAGAAGGCACTCCAAACAATGTCACAGCGGACATTGCCAGTAATGCTCATAACAGTCCTGATTAATTTTTTTGCAGAAGGTTGAAATAATATCTCATTATTCCTATATTTTACCTCTTTACTCCTGGTACAGGGGTCAGTTAGGGTGCTCAGACCACTGAGGCCCCATTAGTTAAAACAGAAATCATTTGTTCAAAATGTTTATCTATCAAGCAGTGGCAAGGGACTCCCTTGTACTGTGAAAAGAATATCAACTAGAATTTATGTCACTAAATTAGGTAAGTAATGCTGGACGAATATAAAGAGGCTGCAGTCATGAAGTGTTTATGCGATTCGCATTTGTATTAAAATTTTGTGATAGAACAATTTTATAAACTTTGTTATAAAAATTTTATTTTGTTACATTTTGTTCTAAACAAACTTAGATGATTATTTGACCCTACCACTCGGGATGCTATGCTGTGTGAATAGTTTATAGTGCTTCATCTGCAGGATTATAGAGGAAAGGCAACATTTTCCACATGCAAGCATATACACTACCAGTCAAAAGTTTGGACACACATTCTAACTCTGTGGTCTTTTCTGATTTTTATTTCTTTCTCCATTGTAAAACAATGCTGAAGGCATCCAAAATATGCAGTAATCGCTTTAGAATGGTTGTCATTGAGATGTGTCTGCTAAATCAAATATGAGGTGAAACGCTTGTACGACTGCCCATGAGCTAAAAATGTAAAAAGAAATTAAAGTATTCAAATAAAGAATATGAAATAAGAATACAATTCTAGAGTATTACAAGAGTGTTAAAGAGAAAATAGTCAAATAAAGAATATAAATAATGAAATAGGGATATAATAGTAGAAATTATACTAATATAGAAAAAAATATATAGATGCTACTTATTCTCTGTAAAGCCTTCATATCGCTCCTGGTTTTTATTTATTTTTACATTGTAAAGTAATTGTAAGGTATCCAAATGCAACAATCTCCTTTGAACAGTTGATATTGAAATGCGTCAGAGATGTTGAGCAGGTACGTTTCGTTTTGTTTCCCCCCCCCTGGGTCTTCATGAGAGCCAGCATCATCATAGTGCTTGGTGGATTTTGACAATGCAATGAACAATACTGTTCTTAGAAGAACTATTCCAGAAAGGCTGAGCCCTGTGTCTTAAAATAACAAAAGTACCATAAAATATAAAATAAAAAATAAAATGACTCCATATGAGTTCTATGAAACACTTTTGACTGGTGTTGTATAAAACAAATGCTTTTGCTCACTGATGTTAATGGAATGAAAAAGACTAGAATTAGATACAGTACAGTAAGTAGCTAGCTACCTACATTAATATTTAAAGTATTAGTATAACACAGGTTCTTGGGTAGCTTTCTACAACTAGCTTTCTCATCATGAGCCTGGTGAACCATCAACCACTGAATTTTTAGAATCGCACCAACTCAGATCAAATTAACTTAACAGTCATTTCAGTTTTCTGAAAAACTATGATATTGGCAGTCCATAGTTTTAAGCTCAACATTTAATTCTTTGTGCTTGTGGTTCTTGTTTAGTTGTTTTTATTTTACTGTTCATTAACCTTGTTATTCAAGATGACGAAGTAGCAATTCTCTTGCATATTAAATCATATGATTGATGTAGGTCTTAAGTAAGGTGTCTTTAAGGGCCCCAAAACTTTCAGAATATGCCCTGGCTTCAAGAATTTAAAAAACGTACAATAAGCATTTGAAAAACATACTTCCAGATTAATTTGATGATTATGGATTATTAAACTAGTACATGCCAGATGACTCACCGAAGCGACTTTAGCAGCTGGCAGTGTTTGTTCAGAAACAATATCTGCAATAATAATGAATTATATGGAATGCAAGACAAATCTGTGTGTAGTTAAACAGATGCAAGTGGATTCTATTATACATTATACCATTTGTGTCTGAGATTGTAGCACATCTTGACCATATACAGCACGAATAGAAATGGATGTACTATGTTTAGGCGTGTGGTTAACCTTCACCAACACCATTTATCCGCTCCTTAGTGAAGTAAAAAATGTAAAATAAATGTCAAGTACATCTGAAAGTCACAATCATTTAAATTGTCTAATTTTCTATCCCCAATATGCCACCTCCTGGGATCTGGTCCACACTAATCTGATTAGATTAAATCCATACTGAAGATGAATGAATGAATAGGCAGCATTGAATTTAGGCAGGGAAAAGTGCATCATATTTTGCTGTATTACTTGAGTCTTGAGGATGTGGGTAATGGTGGTTTTGGCATGTACATGAATGTGTGGTTTCAGTAACTGCAAATGTAATTCAATATTTCTCCACATTTCAATAATAACCTTGGGTCGCGCTGGGTGTTGGGAAGTGAAAAGAGTTTTAGATTTTAGTTTGCATGATGGCTGACGTATTCTGCATATAATTGCTACATTTTGATGCAAACAGGTTAAACAAGCAACCTACTGTACATACGGAAAGTAAATAAAGATGTAATTAGTACGGTATTGCTAACATATTTACATATTTTACTGTATTTATACTGTATTTTACTGTATTGTTTACACTGAAATGTGTATTTTATTTGAATGCAGTTATTCTCACCTAACGGAGATGATTCAGTAATCCACACGCGCATTAAACTTGAAATTATGAGACAATTATGAGATAATTAAATTTCTTTTAAAATATAGTTTGTTCTATTCATCAAAACAACAGCACAATGCCTGACAACAAAAGCTGCAACACCTTTAACAGTTGTTTAAATAAGCACCACATCCTCCAGAAATGTTAGGAAATTGGTGGCTCGGTGGTAATATATCACCATATGCATGATCTTGCCACGTTACGCTTGGCTGAGATTTATTGTTTACACTCTGATGAGCACTTTACACATCTTTGCACATAGATATCTATACTAAATGTTAACAGAAAGCTTAGACTGAAGAGGTTTATTTAAATGGAAAAATGGCAACAGCTGCTGTTATATAAAATTTGTTGGGCATAATATAGTCTAAAAGCACATTTTAACTCAGGCCAGGCTGATTCGTTTAGGATAGATCATAGATGTTTCAATTTAAGAAAAACACTTTTACAGTCTTCAAATATCATAACACAAATCATTCACATTGATTGTGATTTAATCTATTTTTTTGGGTCAATCCTATTCATTAAATCCACGGGTTTTTGATTCAGAT
Source organism: Clarias fuscus (assembly GCA_030347435.1). Classification (NCBI taxonomy): domain Eukaryota; kingdom Metazoa; phylum Chordata; class Actinopteri; order Siluriformes; family Clariidae; genus Clarias; species Clarias fuscus. Next base: position 21,113,298 of record CM059214.1, on the reverse strand, counting down.
CCGATTCACATCTATTTTTCAATTACCTATTTAAACTTACGACTGTTAAATGGTCTAAAATGTAATTATGAAATATAGCTGTTTGAGAATCAGTGAACATTAGTGCTATTGAACTGAATCGAAAATCGCAATGTACAAAAATGTAATTTAATCGAATCAGCAGTCTGTCTATAATTCACAGCTCTAATCATATCACAGTGAACTTTTCTTATTATTGAAACCGCTTTGGGATTTTAAAAAAATATGTAAATGCATGAGAAATACAGTGTGAGGTTTTTCTTCTGTACATGTGCATGTTTACAAGGTTATTTATTTAGTTTTTCATTACAGTATTTTGTTAAATTTGCCAAGCCACCAGACAGGAAAATTCCGTCAGCCCTGCTATTCATTCGTTGCATCAGTACATCTTAGTGTGCGTTTTAGTGTAGATTACTGCAGACCACACAGAGTGGCAGATTTGCTGAGTGTTCATGCATGTCCCAACACATTCTGCTACAGTGATGCCACTGCACTTAGCATTCTGTGAGAAATCCAAACATATAGCTCAGCTAGTACTATACAAGCTGACATCAGGACTCATTTATGCCCAGTCATGGCAAGCATAGACAGTTATTTCTAAAGAATTATTCTATCCTCTGCGTTTTGAAAAGACAGCTTTTTAAAACTGCGCTTTAAGGGCCAGAACATTTTTTTTTTTTAAATCAATATAATGAATGTGCTAGAACTCATGGCTGCTGATCAGGTTCCACCTCTGAATCCATCTCTTGTACCTCTGCACAAATTGGACTATAAATGGAAATTTTGGACAAGCCTTAATTGTGACAGTAAGAAATAGTTTCACCTCATCGTCAGGACACACACAAGTACTCCTGTTTGTTATTTTTGTTTTAGAACTTTAGCCTCCCCATGAACCGGACCAGGATGAAGCAATTACTGAAAAATTTGACCGTGATCTTTGACTATGTTGGCCTCTTTTGGTGCATTTCTCTTTTTCTGACACTCAATAAGCATGCTCTCAGTGTTATTCCCGATTTGTCTGACATTCTAGTTTATGAGTCTAGCCAGTAAAATTAAGTCTAGTCAGCCTACAAATACAAAAACATACAGTAAGCTGTGACTCAGTTTGAGGGCTTATTTTAAATTTAAAGGGCAGTTTTACATCACAGCGTTGTGACTAAGGCTGTCCCGTTTTTGAAGGCTTCAATAAATGTGGCCAAAAAATGCAGTTTTCTATCCCCTGACAATGAAGGATCCAACTGGTGGGTTCTTCGCGTCTCTACCTATTAGGTGATTCGTTGCAAGCCGGGGAAGAGAGAATGGCAGACGCGGGACCCAAGGAGTACACTTTCAAATGTAAATACTGGGTTTTAACAATTGAATAGCCGAAGATACTATTAAATATTACAAATATATACAATTTCAAATCTTGAAAAACCAAGGGAACTTACGTGAAATGCGCATCTTAAAGAGATAGGTTGTAGGGTGTGTTTTTGGATGATATTAACCAGCAGCAGCTCAGCTTTTCTTTTTTCTTTTTTTTTTAAACCATGATCATTGTGATTTTGTAGTTTATGCTTAAGCAGTATCACATGACATAGTAATGCTGTTGTGCTGGTTATCAGCACGGCTGTGACATTGATAGCCCATGGATAGTTAGTGCACTATGGTGTACAATCACTATTTCAACACATCAACTAGTGCCTTTGATTAGGGTTTACACAGGGATTTGGAATTCAGCCTTGTGTAAGAAGCTTTCTAGCTCAACCTCTCCCTCTCTCCGTCTCTCGAACTAGAATCTCCTGGTTTGTCTCTGGACGAACCTCTGTACAACTCTTTGTTCTTCAGGATTTCACCAGGACATGTTAAAACGTTTTGTGTTCTTTGTAGTAACAGATGTACATGACACCAGGTGTTGGGCCAAACATATAAATACTCTGTCTTTTGCTGCTAATAAATATAGACCTTTCTGACAGACATCGTGTTTGACTGTGTCTCTCCTGGCACAGTAAGTTTATCGAAGCACAACGGACAGACCAAGCAACTCCTTTATTTGACAACGAAACTTTACAAAGATGTGTTTTTGTGCTATAATGCATCCGTGACTGTACTCTCTCTTCTCAGCACTGCATTCCGTACAGACCTATTTTCACTCAGCCAGCTACCGACAGTTAATGTGATTAAAAACTGTAGAACACCTGGGATGTAGAGTGATACATATACAGTACTGTGCAAAAGTCTTAGGCGCCATATTATCTGTAGTACAAATTTTGTTATATAAGTTTATTATGTCTGCTTTATTATATACAAGACCATTCCATGCAATGATACGCTAAAATGAATGAATAAATAACATTACAGAATAATATTTGCGTGCCTGTAAAGAAAGTGACATTCATGACATTCCAGTTTTCAGATGGGAAAAAAAAATAATAATGTAAACTCCTGGGTTTTGTATGAAAATAGAAAGGAGCATGTGTGACAAAGTTACAAAAAGAACTCATATTTTCCAGCATGCTCAGTAAAACCTAACAGCTGTTGTATTTACAGTACTGTGCAAAAAGTATTGGGAACATCCAAACAAAAGACATATGCAATGATGCTTTTGAAAACATTTCTACACTAAAAGAATCTTCTATAAAAAGCACTAAGTAATAGCAAACAATAAACGGTCAATATTTGGTGTGGAAACTCTTTGCTTGAACATAAGCGGTAGTGTTCGATACAGATTTGTGCAGTATTCTAAGTAAAACAGCTGGTAGGTTTTACTTTTGCACAGTACTGTAGTAAAACGTCACAGTGGTCATGATTGCTTAGTAGGAATTAACTGTTGTATAATTCATATTATATTGGTATGTTGAATAATATTTATACTACATACATAAGAGAACTGAGGTGAACATGTGCAGGTCTGGAGGCAGTTCCCTAGAGCGACTCCTCTTGCTGGCTTGGCCAACCGGCCCCTCCCATCTCTCCTTGGGTGTGCCCGCAGACTGGTGTCAAACTTGATGTCCAACAGCTGGGCGGGGGACTTAACGTGAAGCACAGCGGCCTTTTTTCCTCTTTGTCGGCTGAAAAATGGCTCATAGCTGTCCTTAAGACGAAGATCAAATGGCCGCGTTCAGTTCAAGCCTTTAAAGTCCCTGGGGGTGCATGACATCACCACGCTTGCTTGTATCTCTTCGCATTTTTAAGTCTGCTGCGGGACCCTGCTCTTTCCAGACATCAAGCTAAACTCCACACCTTGTTTTTATAGCGCAGGGAAAGGTTAAAGTTGATACTTCACCAGCCGTGCCCTTTCTAGTGACCCCGTCCCTTCGCACAGCTGCAGACTACCTAGTGAAAAAAGGTTTAGGCGCACAAAAGGTTTAGTGCACGCCCATCACAGGCGCACACTATGACACAAGTTATAATTCAAAAAAGTAAAATACAAATTTCTGCCTCCATACGTTTTCTCTGTAACTTGTCCAACAGTAGCTGTGATGTTGCTAGGCAACACGAGTGGCGGGACAGGAAGGGCGGAAACGACTAGTGGCGCAAATAGGAAATACTTAGACCAGGACATCTCATTTCGTTTAGGCCTTTGCATTCTATGCAGGCAATAAAAACCACGAGCCTACGAAGACCAGGTAGACTGCATCCTTTCAGGAATTCAGCTCCTGAATTGAGACACAGCTATACTTTTTCGTCCAAATTACACACGCCTAATCATTGATCACACACAAACCACTCCCATTTATATAAGCACCTAGTTTGCACACAGTCAGCCTGAAGTAAGGTTTAGGGAATTTCTGATCTGTACATACCATCTCCTTTGTTTCCATGTTTATTATTCTGGTCCTGACTGCTTTGCTGTATTTTTTGATTTGAAGAGTCATTTGCTATTTAATGATTGTCTGACATTTTGCTTGTACTTGGACTCATGATTTTTTTCTCATATTCCCAAGCTGTTTATCTGTCTGGTTCTAGTAATAAAGCGCAGTTTGCAAATGTACTGTATCAGTTTCTGCTGCCAAGGCAGTAACCACCGCAGACATATTTAGGACTACATGTAGAATAAAGTACTTTTGCCAACTACACACGTGGACAAAATTGTTGGTACCCTTCGGTCAATGAAAGAAAAACTCACAATGGTCACAGAAATAACTTTAATCTGACAAAAGTAATAATTAAAAAAAATTCTATGAATGTTAACCAATGAAAGTCAGACATTGCTTTTCAACCATGCTTCAACAGAATTATTTAAAAAAATAAACTCATGGAACAGGCCTGGACAAAAATGATGGTACCCTTAGAAAATACTGAAAATAATGTGACCAAAGGGACATGTTAATTCAAGGTGTGTCCACTAATTAGCATCACAGGTGCCTACAATCTTGTAATCAGTCAGTGGGCCTATATATAGGGCTCCAAGTAGTCACTGTGTTGTTTGGTGACATGTTATGTACCACACTCAACATGGACCAGAGGAAGCGAAGGAAAGAGTTGTCTCAGGAGATTCGAAAGAAAATTGTAGACAAGCATGTTAAAGGTAAAGGCTATAAGACCATTTCCAAGCAGCTAGATGTTCCTGTGACTACAGTTGCACATATTATTCAGAAATTTAAGATCCATGGGACTGTAGCCAACCTCCCTGGACGTGGCCGCAGGAGGAAAATCGATGACAAATCAAAGAGACGGATAATCCGAATGGTAACAAAAGAGCCCAGAAAGACTTCTAAAGAGATCCAAGGTGAACTTCATGCTCAAGGAACATCAGTGTCAGATCGCACCATCCGTCGTTGTTTGAGCCAAAGTGGACTACATGGGAGACGACCAAGGAGGACACCATTGTTGAAAACAAATCATAAAAAAGCCAGACTGGAATATGCCAAACTACATGTTGACAAGCCACAAAGCTTCTGGGAGAATGTCCTATGGACAGATGAGACAAAAATGGAACTTTTTGCCAAGGCACATCAGTTCTATGTTCACAGACGGAAAAATGAAGCATATCAAGAAAAGAACACTGTCCCTACTGTGAAACATGGAGGAGGCTCTGTTATGTTCTGGGGCTGCTTTGCTGCATCTGGCACAGGGTGTCTTGAATCTGTGCAGGGTACAATGAAATCTCAAGACTATCAAGGGATTCTAGAGAGAAATGTGCTGGCCAGTGGGTCTCAGTTGCAGGTCATGGGTCTTGCAACAGGACAATGACCCAAAACACACAGCTAAAAACACCCAAGAATGGCTAAGAGGAAAACATTGGACTATTCTAAAGTGGCCTTCTATGAGCCCTGACCTCAATCCTATTGAGCATCTTTGGAAGGAGATGAAACATGCTTTCTGGAAAAGGCACCCTTCAAACCGAAAACAACTGGAGCAGCTTGCTCATGAGGAGTGGGCCAAAATACCTGCAGAGAGGTGCAGAAGTCTCATTGACAGTTACAGGAATCGTTTGATTGCAGTGATTGCCTCAAAAGGTTGTGCAACAAACTATTAAGTTAGGGGTCCCATCATTTTTGTCCAGACCTGTTCCATGAGTTCATTTTTTTTATAATTCTGTTGAAGCATGGTTGAAAAGCAATGTCTGACTTTCATTGGTTAACATTCATAGAATTCTTATTTATTATTACTTTTGTCAGATTAAAGTTATTTATGTGACCATTGTGAGTTTTTCTTTCATTGACCGAAGGGTACCAAAAATTTTGTCAACGTGTGTAATTACATAAAAATTTGAATACATATATAATCTACTTCTTCTTGTACTTGGAGTAAAAGAAGAAGAAGCCTTTATTGTAATTATACAAAGTATAATAGGATTATGTAGAGTAGGTAATGGTAACGTGATCCAGTTACGTTCATAATCCTTTTGAGGATGCTACCTCAAAAAAAAAAAAAAACTTTTAGTAGGAGACTTGTGAACTTGCTTCAACACTGCTGTGTTCCAATCCATAGTGTACTTTAAACTGCACACTCTGCTCCTTGTTGAGGGAATGTTGGTTAAGTGAACATCCCTGTGTAAAATTTCTCTATTCGGGATTCCCTGCAGCGTCACTAACTCAGATATAATTTTTTTCATGCGTTACCCTCGTAATATAAGCTACTCAGATATCTGTTGCTGCTAGTATGAAAATTTCACACTACTGAAATAAAATAGTGGTTATACACTGCCCTGCCAAAAGAAAAAAGAAAAAGTCACCATCTGGATGCATCTAAGCAAATAGGTACGTGTCGTCCATTTGGATAAATACTGCAGCGATTAATATGTTTCAGCTGGTAACAAGTTATTTAACTCTAACTGATGCAGTGTGATCACGTATTTCCTAAACAACCATGTCAGCTCATGCAAGTTTTTGTCTTTTTTTGGCCGGGCAGCTAGGTGCAATAACTGATTACCTTGCTTGTCCATTTCCAGCACAGTGATGAACCATTGTTAACTGTTCTGTACTGTTTGCAGTTCATTTTGAACTGAGCAGCTACTGTATGCTCCATGATCTTCCTTACCTAGCTGAATACCCTGTGCAGTGCGTTTCACAGGGAACTTCTAGCCAATCAGAATGCAGCCCACATGTGACATTGTAGCATAACAAGCACCTCCCAATGCATTTGATCATGTGGGGTCATGGAAATGTGAAACCACTTGTGTGTACTCACACAAGTGGTTTTAAATCAATAACACTGTTTTTTTGTTTGTTTGTTTTGTTTTAATGGATGATTACATGGGTGGCTGTGGCTAAGGAATTTGCTTCTCTCTCTTCATGCATCCTTTTTTATGCCAAAGAAATTTCATTTATCAAGCTGGATACAAACTAATACATTTTTTAAAGAGAATTTATACAAGTTATGTGGTATTCATGAAAATCTACTTAGTATAAAAAAGTATTCTACAAGAGCTCTTAAGCTGGTATAATTGCCATGCGATTGGACTGATTAGACTATCAAGTTTAAATCGCTTTTTTATTTCAATTACACACATAAATTTAATGAAAGTCTTTCATTTCATATTATTCACTTGAAATGAAAACAACTCAGAATGAATTCATAAATTCAGATAAATGTGATTAGCCATTAAATTAGGTGAAAAAGCAGGAAGAGAAAGAATTATCCTGCTCTTACTGTGGCTGACTTGTTGCCATGGCTGAGCTGCTTTACTGGAATATGTGGCGCACATTGTGCTTGGGGAAGCAATCTTCAAATATTTGTCACTTCTTGTTTTCAGTTGTGTGAATTATGCTTTCCTTGTTTTTTTGTGGCTGTGCTTATGATTTGCCTTCATCCAAATAAGTACATAAAGTATGAGTAAATCAGTTATGGGGAAAAAAAAAACTAAAGGCAGAACCTTAGATCTCTGTCCTAACTCTTTATACTGGAAATTGTATGTTCTTCTGTAAAGTTACCATGCATACCTTCATCTGGTGAAGAACTACATTTGGTAATTTTGGTGGGATTTATATATATTTATATTTTTGTTAATTATTGTATTTTTGCATATTTAAATTAATTTATCAGTGTTTTTAATAAATATATATTTACACACACACATGCATACTTTTTTGAAAAAATATTACCCTAGACCCTATTACCAGATGGAGAAGCATATATGGTAATTTGATTTGCAACAAAAAAATGATAATGTAACATTTTGAAAAAAGTTACAGTAAAAAAAATGGTTTGGGAATTTTTTTTTTTAATTTTTAATTTCCAAGCGTCGCCATGACCATCTTGAAATAAATATTTTTCCTAAATGAATAAATGTATGTATATAGTATAACATAACTGTTTATTTTATATATACTGATTATAAACATAAAATTGTTCAAAATACAAATCTCCAAAATTTGTATATGAAAAAAGGCAAAAAATCTTACCAATTCCATGGAGGTTACCACATGCTGTCTTTTTCTTGATTAATGTTTGAGTAAGGTGGCATGTTCTACTGTGTGTGTGTGTGTGTGTGTGTGTGTGTGTGTCAGAGAGAGAGCTGTGCTAGCAAGCTTTTTTACAATTGTCAGTGGCATGAGAGAAGAGGAAAAAAAACGGACGACTGCAGTGCCAGAGCCTGTCAGATCAGATTGGATCAGATCCAATCACTGACAATGTGTCCGGCTTCGTGCTGTGGAGCCCGCCAAGCTGCATTAGTGTTTGTGCGACTGTGCACTGCGTGTATTGGCTTGGCCTGCAGAGGTGCCGTAGGCCTTCTCTGCCAATGTGAATGAACAGAGTGGACTTTGCAGCAACTGTATTAAAATTTACTGTAATAGTTATTGCCTGTGGCTATTTGTTGATATGCAGTGCGTCCACCATGCAGTCACGAATGACCGAACGTTATTTAGTAGCGATGGTCGTAAAAATAGATTCGGTTACATATCGCGATTCTTTTGTGTTGCAATCCATGTATCGAAATTAAGTTTTTACAATTTTATTTTAATTCATATATCTTTGCATTTGAGGTGATAAAAATGTGTCCTACAGATGGTGCGTTCTAAATTATTCAGTACCAGGCACCACAGCGAGCTTTGTGGTAGGAGCAAATTATTTTCCTAAGTTTGTCCATAATTGTAACAAAATCTAAAAAATATTTATTTTGAGTCGGGAGATTTGAAAAATTGTGATACTAACAGATCCGCAGTACAAACCGACCATCGTATCAGTTGGTCCTCGCGATGGCAGAACATCAATGATACTGACATGTGGTGCCGGTCCTTGTGTTTTAGACTCAGTGGCATGGCTTATAATTGCTCTGCGTTCTTACGACGCATTACAGTAGGGCACAAACAAGTGCAAGAAGCAAGATGCAGCAAAGTAGCAAATATTAAGTGGCCCTGTGTATCACACCAAAAATAACTGACGTTTTCAGTTTATTCAGTTCTAGTATGCTCACTGAGTAGCAGATAAATGCTGTACTGCGCAACAGTCTTGAGCCACCCTTCATTTCTTTATATTTTGCTGGGAAAATGAGACCCAGGTACAGTCGAGTCATTTATTCCTACATGTGCAAACATGTTTTTGAAATTCTAACAAGCTTTAAAGTCAATATTTGGTACGACCACCGTTATTCTTCTAAACAGCCCGAACTATATTAGGTCGGCTTTCATGTATTTCCTTTAAGTAATCTTTTAAATTCTCCAGCCTTCATACACACGTGGACAAAATTGTTGGTACCCTTCGGTCAATGAAAGAAAAACTCACAATGGTCACATAAATAACTTTAATCTGACAAAAGTAATAATTTAAAAAAATTCTATGAATTTTAACCAATGAAAGTCAGACATTGCTTTTCAACTGTGCTTCAACAGAATTATTTTAAAAAATAAACTCATGGAACAGGCCTGGACAAAAATGATGGTACCCTTAGAAAATACTGAAAATAATGTGACCAAAGGGACATGTTAATTCAAGGTGTGTCCACTAATTAGCATCACAGGTGTCTACAAACTTGTAATCAGTCAGTGGGCCTATATATAGGGCTCCAGGTAGTCACTGTGTTGTTTGGTGACATGGTATGTACCACACTCAACATGGACCAGAGGAAGCGAAGGAAAGAGTTGTCTCAGGAGATTCGAAAGAAAATTGTAGACAAGCATGTTAAAGGTAAAGGCTATAAGACCATTTCCAAGCAGCTAGATGTTCCTGTGACTATAGTTGAACATATTATTCAGAAATTTAAGATCCATGGGACTGTAGCCAACCTCCATGGACGTGGCCGCAGGAGGAAAATCGATGACAAATCAAAGAGACGGATAATCCGAATGGTAACAAAAGAGCCCAGAAAGACTTCTAAAGAGATCCAAGGTGAACTTCATGCTCAAGGAACATCAGTGTCAGATCGCACCATCCGTCGTTGTTTGAGCCAAAGTGGACTACATGGGAGACGACCAAGGAGGACACCATTGTTGAAAACAAATCATAAAAAAGCCAGTCTGGAATATGCCAAACTACATGTTGACAAGCCACAAAGCTTCTGGGAGAATGTCCTATGGACAGATGAGACAAAAATGGAACTTTGTGCCAAGGCACATCAGCTCTATGTTCACAGATGGAAAAATGAAGCATATGAAGAAAAGAACACTGTCCCTACTGTGAAACATGGAGGAGGCTCTGTTATGTTCTGGGGCTGCTTTGCTGCATCTGGCACATGGTGTCTTGAATCTGTGCAGGGTACAATGAAATCTCAAGACTATCAAGGGATTCTAGAGAGAAATGTGCTGGCCAGTGTCAGAAAGCTGGGTCTCAGTCGCAGGTCATGGGTCTTGCAACAGGACAATGACCCAAAACACACAGCTAAAAACACCCAAGAATGGCTAAGAGGAAAACATTGGACTATTCTAAAGTGGCCTTCTATGAGCCCTGACCTCAATCCTATTGAGCATCTTTGGAAGGAGCTGAAACATGCTGTCTGGAAAAGGCACCCTTCAAACCGGAAACAACTGGAGCAGCTTGCTCATGAGGAGTGGGTCAAAATACCTGCAGAGAGGTGCAGAAGTCTCATTGACAGTTACAGGAATTATTTGATTGCAGTAATTGCCTCAAAAGGTTGTGCAACAAACTATTAAGTTAGGGGTACCATCATTTTTGTCCAGGCCTGTTCCATGAGTTCATTTTTTTAAAAATAATTCCGTTGAAGCATGGTTGAAAAGCAATGTCTGACTTTCATTGGTTAACATTCATAGAATTCTTATTTATTATTACTTTTGTCAGATTAAAGTTATTTCTGTGACCATTGTGTAAGCTGGCCAGCTGGAGGAGTGGGTGGCATGGTAAGAAGCAGTCGTGCCTAGTGTGCAAACAGCTCTAATGTACAGCATGATGCAAAAGTCTTGAGTCACCCCTCAGTCCTTTTCATATTTTAGTCCAAAGAGTCAGACTTTCTTGATTTTTAATGTATTCTAATTCAAACACACTGTCAATGCAGTCAGAGCACACCTCAATATAAAAAAAAAGCCCGACATAACATCAGTCCTGGATTCACCTGCCGGGATCTCAGCATTATTGAAGCAGTGTGGGATCTTCTCGATACAGCTTTGCATCATCCTTTTACACACGTGGACAAAATTGTTGGTACCCTTCGGTCAATGAAAGAAAAACTCACACATTAGTTATGTTTTTCTGTACACAAGTACACTTGCATATCTATACACTCCGATAGTAGCAGGATGCACCTAGAAAAATAGTACACACACCGAGAAAAAAGTTCAAGGAAGTTTACTCTAGGCCTGAAATCATTAAAATCAATATTAATCCTCACAAGGCCTAATATTAATGATATTTTGGAGATGAAGTCAAGGACAAACCTCCCACCTGCTTTCCTAATTTGCGATTATCATGGAGTTCACAGGATAAGATTGTTTTGTTTGTTGAAAACGGAGCTTTTGGAAAACTCTTTCCATAGTGAAAATTTTCCTAAACTCTGTTTGCAGTGGTGTTGTGTGGACAGGGGAAACAGAGATTCTGGATTGTTGTAACGTCACCTTGTATGCCGATGATGTCATTGTGTGCTAGTCTTCTTGATTTGAGGACATTTTGTGCAATGGCGTAAAACTAGTGACTGAGTTAACGCTGCTTAATAGGCTTTTTACATGCATGTACTGTACATACACGAGCAGTTACTCGCACATTACCTTAATGAACAGAGGTGCCTGAATGTACTACGAAGCTCACTGCTGCTACGTACAAAACTCAGATGACACAGACCCCTCAGACAGCGATGGCAGTTTTGGACGAGACCCGGACGGACTTATACATGGCAGAACCGGTAATGATGTTTGGTTTCTGATTGGCCCTCTGTTGATTAGGGATGCTTCTAACAGCACTTAAACAGGGCGCTTTGTGTTTTCATGGGGACAAAGATATTTTTAACACGTAGCTCGTGTGGACAGAAAATAAAAAATACCCGGCTACGTGTGGACATGGCCTACTTTGTGTCCAAGTACACTGTACCATGCTCGAGACCACTAAATGGGCCCAAGCACGATACGCTAATCCACTGATTCGTAGCGCGCCAGACTTTGTCTGACTTTGTTTGATCTGTCCCAGGGTCCTTAGCGCTGGAACATTCAGTTCACTTGTACAGTAGGTAATGATCTAATGTTGTAGTATAGCCAACAACTTTATTTCCTCACAGATCTACCCTACAATTCGGCATTCTTCTCACAGCTAAACGTGTTTGTTTGTCCAAAGTAGCAAACTGTGGTGACGGAAGTGTTTCAGTTGGCTGCAGTGTGAATGTACCAAGTAAAAAAAAAAACACTTTATTTGAAATATGTACCCTCCTGAGTACCTATAAGAGTCCACTTAGAGACTATAGTCTATTATTCTCTTAGACAATTCAGGGTAGTCATCCTCTAACTCTTCAACAGTGATCAGGAGCCTTTCGGTGGGTGGACGGTTCTCCAAGCAGCGGTGCCATCGGGGTATTTTAGAGTCTCAGTAACACTGCAATCACACTGGAGTGAAAAAGAACTACTCTGAGTTTACCTACGAGAGGAAGATAAACACTAGTGAAGATAAGAGGACAGTAAAACCATGATCAAGAATACTAATGGCCAACTGTGTAAATGATACACTGGGGGCTGCTGAAGTTAGACAGCGGTAATTACAACTCAGCTAAATATGCCAGAATTGCGCAACTGCACCAAGAATTTGCACAGACATTCTTGTAAATTATGACTTTAAATAAGGCTCACAGCACATCTGAAGTGTAATTGTGTGTGTAATTATGTCTGTGAACTGATTTGTGTGATTTGACCTTTAGGCTGCATAAGCTTGACAGTTCTCCTTGATTTTCCAGTAAAGTGTAACACTGACACTGGTGTACTGGTACACATTAGTACAGGTCAGAACACATCAGCTTCACTCAGGTGTGGATCCAAACAACCAGCATGCACCTACCTACTGTATCTCGGATACATGGCTTCTCACATGAATCATCCAAACTGCATGAGGTTGTGTATTTCTGTAGATGTTGGCCGGGGAAATGAAAAGAGAAACTATTTATTTATATAATGATCTGATCATTTATTCAGTGCCGACCATGTGTCCTCCATGCTCATGGTTTAATCATCTTTTCTATCATATTATTTCTGCACTGAGAAAGCACATTAAACCAAATGGAAATGGACTAAAAGCATCAAATGGTCTTGATTCCGATTTGGTGGCTGGTTAAACAGAATAGAACTCTCCGCATTGTTAATCGAAATGTAGATGTAGGGTCGTAGACTGTGCTTTAGTGCAAGGACGGTTAAAAAAAAAAAAAGAAACGATACTTTACCTCAGAAAGGAACAAAGAGCACTGAGGACATCAAGAGGTAAAGGTAGCGGTGCACTCACAGGACTGAAAAGGTGCGTTGCAGAAGCTTTTCACTATGTGTGTGTAAGCTTCAAAGCCTGGCTACAGGTGGGTTGCTCAGGGGGGTTAGTCCCCTTTCTCTTGCAAATCCTCCATTACAAAAACATACTGCTGGATTCAGGCTCTGCCACAGCACACTGTTATAGCACCTGAATTTATAGACACAGTACATTAATTATAGCAGTTTCCGTCAGTTTATAGAAGAAACAGACTTAAGCAGACTTTACAGATTTCGTTTGCAGCTGCATTACGTTAGTTTGCCTAATGCTTTGGCCAGGGCTTTTCAGGAGTGTCTGGCGATGTGTGAACACGCTCATGGCAGTTTCCTTGGTACATGGTATTCAGAGAAGAGCCCGAGGGTTGCTGCATTAGTCTGTCTCAGGGTTAGTAGAGGGACAGAGTCCAAGTTGGGTTAGTCATCAGAGGTGAGAGGACCAGCTCTTAGTCCAAACTTAAATTGTAGTCTTTGACCTCCAACTAATTGTGCCTCCAGGGTAAGAGCTGGAGAGGTCAACGAGACTGTCGGATTCAAACTCATCTTTCAGAATTCATTCCGGCAGCACTCTCTGCACCCTAACTTGGCTATGATGCAACCCAAGCTGGAATATAGTATATATAACCAACTACAGGCATTTAGTTTTTTTTAACTGAACCACATGACCTTTTTAAACGTGATTACAAAAGGCTGTTATTAATGATAATAAGGATGAAATCTTATCAAAGAGCAGTCTGTCTTTTAGGATTTGCAATTAGCTAATAACTGTGTAGCAGTTAAAACCCTGGCAATGTTCACACTCACAATACTAAAACAAAATTAAGCTTTCTCAGGCTTAATTATTTGCATCCTTTTATACACATTAGTCACATTGATCTCAAATTAACATAGGATTAGCAGAATGGCTGTGAGCAGAGGTCTGTAGTTAGGCTTTCATTAAGACATTGATGAGGGAACCAGTGTTATATATGGTTTGAGAGGTAGGTTACTCTATTACTGCATCTTTGCTGAAATGAAAGGAACAGCCAGAGGTCCAAGGTTCATCTAAATCATGCTTCGCTGTGATGTAGTACTCAATACATACAGCCAATCAGCCAATCATGTGGCATCAGTGCAATGCATACAGTCAGGCAGATGGAGGTCAAGAGTATTCGCACATGTTCACATCAAGTTGACTTACTATGCCAGAGTTTGAGGATTTGGGAATCAGAGTTCATTCAGGATACAGGGAATAATAAAAAAACACCCAGTAAGTGGAAGCTCTTGGTGGAAACGAGCGATTGGCGAACGGTTGGCCGGACTGGTCTGACCTGACTGGGATTCTACGGTAATTTAAATAACCATTCATTACAGTCGTGGTGTGCGGAAAAGCATATCATAATGTGTACAAGGCATCACACGTTGAGGCTGACAGACAAGAACTGCAGGACACAATATTTAGACAGGAGGAGGAATCTGAGGCTACAGTGTGCCAGTGTGTACAGATTCACTGAAACTGAACAGCTGACTACACATTAGGTGACATTGTTAAAAATAAATAAATCATTTAATTAACAGGTTTGATTCCCGTCTCTGTTTGTTCTCCCCATGCTTGGTGGGTTTCCTGCGGGTACTCCAGTTTCCTCCCACAGTCCAAAGACTTAATTAGCAAATTGTCTGTAGTGTGTGTGTGTGTGTATGTGTGTGCCCTGCGATGGATTGGCACACTGTCCAGGGTGTACCCAGCCTTGTGCCCTAACTCTCCTGGCATAGGCTCCAGGCCCCTCATGACCCTGAATACAGGACTACGGTATAGATGTGAGTGAGTGAGTGAGTGAGTAATTTAATTAACATACTGTACAACTAAGCCCAAGTAAGTGATAATTATTAGGTGTGCAGTGACTAAGAGTTACCCTTGTGTGTTTGTTTTTCTGTTCATATACAGTATGTATGCGATAAACGTCAACTTTTTGGTAATTTTTCTGTTCTCTAAGAAGCTTTAAATTTCCACTTTTAAGACAAACCACGACACAGAGCAGCTGCATTTTGGATCAGATGTCGATGCATTGTGAAAAGCCAATCGCATCACTTCTTTCTGTCATGTGATCAATGAAGGGAAACTATGAGGTGTGCAAAACAGTGGCTGGCTTGAGTGTACTGAATGTTTTCACTGGGAACATTTTTTAAAATCTTTTGTTACCACTGCAGTCACCACAGCAGAATTATAGGGAAGTGTTGCTTTATGTACACACGTGGACAAAATTGTTGGTACCGTCTCCCATGGCTCAAACAACGACGGATGGTGCGATCCGACACTGATGTTCCTTGAGCATGAAGTTCACCTTGGATCTCTTTAGAAGTCTTTCTGGGCTCTTTTGTTACCATTCGGATTATCCGTCTCTTTGATTTGTCATCAATTTTCCTTGTCCAGGGAGGTTGGCTACAGTCCCATGGATCTTAAATTTCTGAATAATATGTGCAACTGTAGTCACAGGAACATCTAGCTGCTTGGAAATGGTCTTATAGCCTTTACCTTTAACATGCTTGTCTATAATTTTCTTTCGAATCTCCTGAGACAACTCTTTCCTTCGCTTCCTCTGGTCCATGTTGAGTGTGGTACATAACATGTCACCAAACAACACAGTGACTACCTGGAGCCCTATATATAGACCCGCTGACTGATTACAAGTTTGTAGACACCTGTGATGCTAATTAGTGGACACACCTTGAATTAACATGTCCCTTTGGTCACATTATTTTCAGTATTTTCTAGGGGTACCATAATTTTTGTCCAAGCCTGTTCCATGAGTTTATTTTTTTAAAATAATTCTGTTGAAGCACGGTTGAAAAGCAATGTCTGACTTTCATTGGTTAACATTCATAGAATTTTTTTTAATTATTACTTTTTTCAGATTAAAGTTATTTATGTGACCATTGTGAGTTTTTCTTTCATTGACCGAAGGGTACCAACAATTTTGTCCACGTGTGTACATCTGTGAAACTGGACATTATGTGAGTTGGATGTTCTGGATGCAAACACCATGTTATATACTTACAGTATATCCAACATAGCTATATGGAATACTGTAGTGTAAGCAGTGTGGTGAAGTTTTTTTTTCTTTCCCTTCTTGCTCCTGCTATCACTTGTATTGATTTTGCATCATTTGAGATTGAGAGTTGCATGCACTGTGTGGAAAGCTGTTACGTCCACTTTGTCTAGTGGTTCTGTTCATCCTGTTATGTAATAACCTTGAAAAAAAACACTGACCTGCTGTGGGTTGATGCACTAATAAAAAAACACCTGTACTATGATGTGATCAAGTCCCAAAGTGAAAGTGAAACTGCTAAAGGAGACGGCAGATACTCTGTAAACCAAAGTTTTCATGATCTTAAACAATCTTTCTAACTAAATGTTTTTGTGTGCAACAAAACTCTTCAACAACATACTAACCCTTGATCTAATTTGTGGGCACTACCTGCTGTTTGACTCGCTATGAAAATCACAATCAAAGCATGCGTTTGCTACTGTATAACTTATATTAAAGCTCAACCAACATATTATTAATACTAAAGTGCATACATAAATGACCCCAACACAACTGCAGGCTGATTTATCCATTGTGACAAAACTGTGGGAGGTGGCGTAATAGCTTTTTGAAATAACACACAACTTTCACACTTTTATAAACAAAACAATTTTTACAGCACATTGCCGCATTTGTGCTTTTTAACACCCGTGTGAAGCAAACAAAACATGCTCAACATAATTTGCAATACGTCTTGCTTTATTCGAAAAAAAAAAAAGGATGTTTTTCTCAAAACTGGAAAAAAAAAGATTTATCTCATTTTGCTGTCAAACAGTTATGCTTGTATTTCGGTGTTAAGCATGACATTATAGCCTCAAGTACATAGATCCTTAGGCTATAAATACTACATCCACATGCTCTGCTGAGCTGGCATGCCCTTAATGTAGTTACATTTCAAAGGTTATGTTTCATTTAAAAACAGAAGCATCATATAGCACCAATCAGCTCCCTTCAGCTGAGACTATTTGATTTGGGCAGAGTAAGAGTTGCTACATTATATTACCCCATGTCCAATCATATCATTATGTGTGCATGGGCAATGCTTTTTTTTTTTTTTTTCTTTCCCCGCACATCACTGTAGCCTATATCACGCTGTCTCAGCATACAATATAGAGCTCCATAGAGAGATTCATCAGAGCACTAAGGCTGAATTGCACTCCTAAATCTCTCCTAAACGCTGAAGTAGCATTCCTGAGGACATTTACAACACCCTCGACAGTATATTTATATTTGAAATCTCCTAAACCATTTAAAGCATAATATTCAGTAAACCGAATAATAAATATCAATTTGTCAGGAACAGGTAAACTACTAGGAATATATATTCTTATAAAATATGTTCAAGAGCAATATGCGTTAGTCTGGATTCTCAGATAATTCTTACAAGGTTTCAGTGATTTGTGCGTTCTGTATCGCGAGTTATATGCTCCACTGACTGCTTACTGGAGAGGCGAAAGACTAGCTAGCACGCATTAGCAGTGTGCGCACTGTCGCATATTTTTAAATTGTGAGCTGAAGAAGCCAAGACGCTCTTGGTTTCAGATGTGTACCCGAGTTACCGAGCACAAGGTTCAGCGCTTTTATTTCTTGCTTAACAAAGCACACGAGCACCGAGCAAGCATGCACTCCTGACCACTTGAACAAGGAAATGTTAGCTTTTTGAACTACACCAGGTCCTGGATACAAAATCTCATTACGAATGCGTAGTGCTGCTTTGTTTAAACAGCCTGTGTCCTCATATGCCACTTCTGACTCCCAGAAGGTTAAGTAGACAAACTGAAGCCTGCTGGAATTTCGTGAAGCTTCTCTGTGTGTGTAGGTGTGTGTGTAGACAGAGTCATGCTCTGCTGGGTTTGATGTGCTGTGAAAGTTTTCTTCCTGATTAAAATAATGATTTATTGGCAGATGGGCTGTCGCTGAAGTTGTTCCTTCAGTGCAGCTCGAATGAAGTCGTCCAAAGCGAGTCGTTTCAGGGAAACTCTCGTAATTTATAGCGAAACCATTAAATATGAGGAAGCTGTCAGTCAATCTGATCTCCCCGAGGCAGGGCCTAGCTTCCTTTGCCACCTGTGCACAGGCTGCTTAATTATATCCATCCTGATGCCATTTTAGCTGTCTCACCCAGGCTTTGATTTATCTGAGTATTACATATTGAGGATATTGTGATTTGAATTCCCCGCAGAGCACCTGCTCCATCTTTTTACAATCACCAGAAAGCTGGGAGTCAGGTCTTGACGGCAGATCAGCGACAGGGATTTGGGTTCTCGTGTGGCGCAGTGACGCAGGGGTAGCATCGTCGTCTTCTATCTCCAGAGTCTTGCGTTGCTGCCTTAACGTTCTCAGACCCCACTATATTAATTTTATATTAGAGTTTATGATATATGTTTTTGTATATTCGCCTGTGGCTCTGAGGGCAGGAATGAAGAGGGTGTGGTGATATAAATATATAAATATGTAACAGTACAGTACGCATTATGCCATTTTGGTGGAATAATTCGCCTGAAGCTAGTCATGAGTCAGCTGTAGCTGCAAGTCCGTAACATTACAAAACTGAACGCAGGACTGTAACAAGCAGCGTCAGATACACTTAAGGAATTCTTTTATAGTGAAGTCGTCCTGTTGTTGTTATTTTCTTAATCACAGTAGATCTTAGATACCTCTGAGTATCTTTACTACTCAGCAACTGGCAAAGCCGAGTTACTTTCACTCGTGGTCTGTCCCAATCACAATGTCCCTCTGTTCCTATTCCGCTCACCAGATGAGAAAACAGCTAAATTGGGACATCTAAAGCTCGCTGCTGAGTGTTTGGCAGGTTTTGGCTCTGGTCCTAAGAGCAGGCTCATCGCATGCCCAGTGTTAGTGTTTAGCTTCTGCTGGACGAGAGAGCTTGATTTGCCACACAGCGTCTCTTTTGCAGAGAAGGGGCACAAGCTGTGGCACCAGAATGGTATCAATTATAAACGCAGTGTGTGCTCAGTACGCGCTGGGTTCAGGAATAAAGCAGGTGGGAATTGTCACTGCGAACGTTTCCGTCCCACTTGATCAGGATTATGCAAAAGGACCTTTCCTTTGGGGGTTTCAGGCACCCGAGTGTAAGCAGCGGACACAGACAGAGGAAGCAGCGTCACTCAGGACGTACTACAGGTCCCCCTGACTGCCTACATACAAATACACATGCACACAGATTCCTGCCTAAGCTCCAGGCTATATAACACAACACAAAGCAGAACTGTTGTCTCCTCCTGTTAGTGTTGCAGCACCATCTTATAAAACACCTGTTATCTCTCTCTCTCTCTCTCTCCTACTTGTTTTTCTTTTGTCCCACTCGTTTCCTGATGTTATGCTTCACATAGCAAAACACCTTCTGGACACTCTTTTGCTCCAGTTTGTTTTTCGACTTCCATGAAAACCGTCATACGGTGCGTGCATCCCCACACACCCCTTGAAATCCAGAGGCAACACAGGCCACGTATGAAGCGCAGGGATCTTAGCACTTGGTAAAACACTGGACACTGCAGCATAGAGAACACCTCTGGCCGGCAGTGCATTTAAGTCCCTGAGGCGATTCTGTCTTTTCCTGCTATTCCTATCATGCGTTCCGGGCCTTGTTTTTAAGCCCTAGTGAGAGATGAAATGCACTTACAGCGGGATGCGGAGACTCAATGATGAAGAACGTGCTAAAACCTGGACAGCCTGGTCTGGTGTAGAAAGAAATATAATTGTTCCCCTGCTTAACTGAGGAACTTCATCAATATCCATTAGCTCTGTCGATTACAGGTGTAACAGTGCAGCTTAATTCCCTCTTTTTGTATCCCATGAAATCCCAGGGTTGTCATGGCAATAGGTAAGTTCTTGCTTAAGTTCTTGTTTAAATTGCCATTTTGTGGAATCTGGTATATTGATGTTCTCATTCAAGCAAATTTTAAAGCAGTGCAATTTGTTAAAGTAGCTAGGTGCAGAGTAGATATTTTAGTGTTGTGTGTGTGTTTGTGTGTGCCCATGGCATGCATGAATTAAGACATATTGTGTATGTATATATGTGTACCTCTGGTATATACTCTGTGAAACACCTTTTCTTGTTGTAATTATTACTATTGTTATAAAACATTTCTTTCTTTTCATATTTATTTACTTGTTTATTCATTTATTTACTTGCTAGCTCCAGCATTAAGAGTAGTAAATGCCCTGAAGGAGTTTTATGTTTCCCTTCGGCTGTTTTCTTCTCTGCTTCGTGTCCAGGTTGTTGGGAAAGTGAGAGAGAGAGAGAGAGAGAGAGAGAGAGAGAGAGAATGTCTACACATAAGCCTTGGCAGGTGAGAGCCTTTTCTATCTCTGTTCTGTTCTGTTCATTTGTATGACAAATGGCATACAGCAAGCCCATCGAAGACATAATCGGATTGCAGCTGGTCAGAGTAAACACACTTCCGTGAGCAGGGCAGGTATGCGGCTGATGGGGAGATTGTGGAATCTGCGGTCAGACTGCAGTCGCCGCTATGGTGGACACAGCTTTTTCTGCATGTGGGTGCGGCTGTCAAGATTAATGAGACCACACCTCGAGTTCTCACACAGATGTTTGAGACAAACACACAGAGGCTATCATGCTGCTTGTGACTTGACAGCGTGTACATAAATGTTTGAAGGTCACTGGCAAATTCAGCTCATCGCTGCGGGCAACATGAGGGCCCTGGAGTGAAACATGTACGCGTATACATGCTTCTTGTTAAAAAAAATGAATACCTCAGCCATTGCTGATTTCTATGCCGTAAAAAGAACCAGGAGAGACCCGAGGCTCTGTGAGCAGAGATTGTATTTTATTTTTTTATTATTTCAGGATCTTCCTGAAATAATGGACCACGGCAAAAAGGACAAACATGATATTCGTAGGTAAATCGATGCTTAGAACGACTTAGTGGCCGAATTAGCATTCTCTCCTCATCCTCGCTGACAGCACAATTGGGAAGAGGTGACAGAAATGAGAAGGCATTGAGTGGAGAGTGGAGTCCATGGATGTGATGCTTTCTTTCATGGAGATTCAAGTTGATGCTTGTGCGCTCATTCAATTCATCAGCTGCCTTAATCTTGAAAAATGTTGCCTTTAAAACAGGAGATTGACAGCAAAGTCAGCTATCAGTTTATAGTTAAAAACCAAATCTAAAGATCATTTTACTGTAGGGAATCCACAGGGTCAGTGGCACCTATTCATTTTGAGAATGTCATATTGTCCAATATAAGTTTTAATCCTACTTTAAAGTACTGTATAAATTGTATAAATGCTGTAGCACAGGCTGTTGCACTGAATATACAGCTAGGGTCCATAAGTATATAAACAGTGACACGATTTTCTGATTTTTTGGCTCTCTACAGCATCAAAATGGATTTGAAATGAAGCAGTCAAACTTACATTTTCAGCATTAATTAAAAGAATGAAAAAAATTAATTACAAACATTTTTTCTGAAAACCTGAAAAGTAAATGGACAATTGACTGATAGCAGTTTCCTTAATATGTCATGACAGATTGAGGAGATAAAATGCCTGTGGTGGATTGCAGGTGTTTAGCTGTTCAGTCCAAAGAAGTATCTTTAGGTTGCTGCAAGTAAAGAAAAAAAAAAAAACGTATCAGAGCAATAAAAGTAAAAATAGAAATTTTTATTGTGGTCAACTCAACAATTTAATAAGAAGAAATGCACTGGTGAGCTCCGCAACAGCAAAAGGCCTGGAAGTCCACGCTAAACTAAAGTGGATGAACACAGAATGACCCAAAAGGGCCAAGTAAATTACCTGACCACAGCCCAATGGAGCATGATTTTCACTTCCAGATAAAGCCGACAGCTGAAAGACTCTTAAACAAGCAGCAGCTGAAGGCAGCTGCAGTAAAGGCCTGGCAGAGCAGCTGAGTGGAGGAAACTCAGTATTTGCTAATGTTCATGACATTCAGACTTCAGGCAGTCATCGACTGCATAGGATTTGCATCCAAGTATTACAGGAAATATATTTCTCACAGTTCAGATTGTTTGATTGTCCAATTACTTTTGAGCTTGCGGAAATGTAGGAACATGGAAAATACGTGTCTGTAATTAACTGTGAACAGTTAATGCAATATTTCTAGAGCTTTTAAATTTAATCTGAAAGTCACATCTTGTCAGTCACATATTGATTATTTATTTTAAATTCATTGTGGTGGTACAAAATGAAAATCGTATTACGGTCCAAATATCTATGGACCAAACTGTAATTTTTGGACATGTTTTACTGTGTATATAGTAGTTCTGGACGAGGCCTTAACCAAAACTGCGGTTGTGGATAAATAGCCTTATAGACACTTTCGTGTTAATGGAGATAACTTATTTTAAAGCTTTCGTAGATTGTGACTCCGCTTAGCAGAAACACCAATGCATCGAAAAACCATTGTTTTATTTAGTTTATTTTAATATGTATGAAATACAATTTACAATATGTTACATGTTAAAACTCTATTAAAGAAATCATACGTTAATAAGTTCATCATAATGTAGTTGTATTATTTAGAAGGCATACACACATAGCAGTCACTTTAAATACTGTATGCACAGAGAAATTAAAGATTAGACACTGCATTTGGTATTCAGTCTGAGCCGTATTCTGTAGTCCAGAGCAGCAGCAGACAGCCGTCATTCACTGGCCAGTGATATCACATTACAGTATAGTTGCTTTGTGACATTCAGTACAGCATGCAGATTGCGAGTGTGGGAATTTCATTCTTTCATCTTTCATTCTTCCACCTGTGCAGTTATAAAAACCTCCACTCTTCTGCGAAGGCTTTCAACTAGATTTTGGAGCATGGCTGTGAGAATTTGCCCATTCAATTACAAGAGTACCGGTGAGGTTTGGTATTGATGGAAGCACTGTGCAGGCCACTTGAGTTCTTGCACTCCTAAATTGCCAAAAAACTTCCTTGAGTGCATTGCTTTTTTAGGGAAGGCCGAATTGTGAGTGTAATGAAGCTGAATATTTTGATCAAATATATTTTCATTGCTCTGGGCATTGGTAGATCGGTGCCAGGCTGCTCACCTGCCTTGTGGAAAGCCAAGGTTTGGTACTCAGCCACCAGGTTGCAGGGATTCTTAGTGCCAGACACCAAGCCTGTATATAAATAAGAGGGTTGCATCAAGAAGGGTGTTCGGCATTAAATCTGAGAACCTGTGAACCTGTTAAAACAGTTAAATGTTTCATACTAGACCGGGACCACTTAATGGGAGCAGCTGAAACAAGAGCAATATTTTCTATTGTTCTGCTCTGGTTATTGATCACCTGTTCAAACAAGCAACACTGCGACAGATAAATTCTCCACCATGTAATAACAAAGTACAGCTGGGAAATATATAAAAATAATTAGAAAGATATCATTTCATTAAAAATAAACCCCAGGGTATTCTGGTCTGCTGCTGTTTTCTTATTTGTATGATAAGTACATTTAATTTTGAAGTAAATATTTGTGTAGCATTAGTTCCAAAATGAGCGATGTCATTATCTTTTAAGCAATAGGTCAGACGATTAGGCCTATTCAAGATGTCTTAGTAAGAATTTATTTTTAGGATGATAGAAACTGTGGATTATAGCAACAAGAAAGGCATGTTTAAGTGTGGAATGTAGCCTGTGGATCTGTTTAAAGCGCTAATCTGGGATGAAACTATCATGCTGTTTTCATGCCAAAATAGGCGTGACAATACCAGTAAGGCAAGATGTTGCTTAATGAACAGTTAAAAAATAAAAAACAGTTAACAGCTCAGTGGCACAGGGGATAGACCACTGATTTGACATTTCAAACTATTTGCTCAATATGCAAGAAATTGGGGATTTATGATTAATTGGATGTTTTTTTTTTTTTAGCTCTGTAATTTTTTAGTTCTCTAAAATATGCAATGTTAAAAGCACAGTCTTGGCACCGTGCTCATATTAAATGGTGTTAGATGGTATAGGTTGTGAAAGGGTGAGCTTTCACAGAGGGCGAGAAAGAGCGAGTGAACGCCAGAGATATGGAGCAGGCTTGCATTAATATGCTGCACTCCTGGTCCCTAGATGGTGTTTATTTACAGCAAAGGCCCTGTGGCAGTGCTCACTCTGTATGTGCCCAATTAGAGCACACGCAAAAAGGCTGACCTCTACCACTGCAGCATCACTGTTGAGCCGGCCAAGGAACCTCAGCCAAACGAAGGGAGCTCCTCAAACACAGGCCAGACACCCTGTTAGCATTTCATTAAAAATGCTGTGCTGCCTGATTTGTTCAGCTCTCAGATCTCTGCATGCTCTTAACAGTCCTCGGTGTATACACAGGCATATAGCAGCATATGAGGTCATAGATGATTAGGACTATACTGTATGACTCTACCACTAGGTGAAGGAGGCAATAGTTTTTCAGGTTGTCCGTATGTTCATGCATCCATCCATGTGTCAGTCCAAGATTATTCTTAGCAGATTTGGAGAATTGAATGGGTTTATCACTGTAACATGAAATCTACGAGTTGGTTTCTAGGTTTCAGCAAGGTCAAATGTCTGAAATCAGTCCATCAGTATAAAATTCTTCTTAGTTTAAGATATCTCACAAGTAAGTGGTTAAATGGAAAATCTATATGCGGGTTTTTCCTTACCACAACGAGATGGCCTAATCATTTTTTTCATTGATTCAGTCTTGGTTCAGGTACAGTAGCAGTCAAAGGTTTGATGTTAGAAGACACATCTTCTACTTCCATGGTCTTTTCTGACTTTTGTTTCTTTCTACATTGTAAAACAATGCTGAAGACATCCCAAATATGCAAAAATCTTTTTTAAACAGTTGATATTGAGATGCATCTGCTATGTATTCGCTGTAAAGACTTTATAACTTCTCTAATCTGAGCTGCTGTTTGTTAATTGTGATTGCTGAGGCTGGTAACTCTAAATGAACTTCTCCTCGGCAGCAGAGGTAAGTTTTGGTCTGGCTTTCCTCAACGGTCTTTATGAGAGCCAGTTTCATCATGGTGCTTGATGGGTTCCCTTTCAAAAGCTACACTCGATGCTGCGTGAAAACGCTATGGGAACATCTCTTTGTTGCCCGGTTGTGAAGCTTGTGCATGTCAAACCCGCCGAATACCTTCGGCTTATAACCTGTGCAGGCATGACGTCACCGAACAAGGTGCACCTGCAGGTTATAAATAGGAGTGAACCGGAAACATCCTCAGATCTTTTTGTCTTCAGGACCGCTTTGTGTTTGCGCGTGCATGCAAGCCGTAACGAAAGCGAAATAAAAATAACAGCATTAACTCACCGTTATGGCGGAGTTGCTTAAGAGATGCGTGCCTCCGTGTGATAGATCTCTTTCGGAGGTTTCCTGGGGCTCGCGTGCTGATCTGGCAGACGCGCACGAGACGGAATTTCCCCTTTCTCTCGCGCTCTCTCCGGATCAGGAAGTTTTAGCTTCCGCTTCGCAAGCGCGCTCCGGCGCTTCTTGTGAAGGAGCGGAGGAATCTTCCTCTCTCGCTTCCATGGAAGTAGCCTCCTCACAACGCTCCTCCAGTGCTGACAGAGCTTTTGAGGAATTATTAGAGGTTATAGCGCGTGCGGTCGAGCGATTGCATATCGACTGGCCGCAGCAGCGAGATTCCCCCAAGCGTTCGAGATTGAACGACAGGTGTCTGTCGGGTGGCCGGGGGGAGGAGCCTCAACGTCTCTCTCTCCCCTTCTTTGGTGACATCCATGATGAATTAACTCTTTCATGGAGCAAGCCGTATTCATCGCGTGTTTTTGTACCATCGACTTCGACTTATTCGAATATCGTTGGTGCGAAAGCACGCGGTTATATGATGATGCCCAGATAGAAGAGACGCTTGCGGGCTATCTCTCTCCTGGGACATCATCCTCCCTGAAAAAGCCTATTCTCCCCTCCAAGCCGTGCAGATTGACATCTGCTTTGGTGGGTAAAGCTTTTCAGGCAGCAGGACAGGCTGCACACCATGGCGGTTTGGCAGGTTACCAGGCTGACCTGCTGAAGGACCTGAGCAGCGGCGGGGCTATTGATGACAGGGCGTTTGCAGAGCTGCGCCGAGCCACAGACCTGTCTCTCCGTGCAACCAAGCGGACGGCCCGTGCTGTGGGCCGTTCCATGGCTGCCATGGTGTCCACGAAGAGGCCTCTGTGGCTGAACCTCTCGGGCATCAAGGATAAGGATCGTGCTGTCCTCCTTGATGCCCCCGTCTCGCCTTCCGGCCTTTTCGGCGACGCTGTTAATTCCGTCGCCACTAGGTTTCGGGAGGCGAAGCTATATGAACAGGCTTTTGGGAGGTTCCTTCCCCGCCGTGCTCAAGAACCGGGACCGTCGGCCACCCGGCCCCGGCCAGGTCTGGCCCCTATAAGGCGTGAGGTCCAGAAGGAGAGCGTGACCAGCCGCACACCCCCTCGTAAAGACTGGGGTGGGGCTCGCCGCCCTTCCCAGAAATCTGCCTCAAAAAGACCAGATCTGAGGAGCTTCCTCTCTTCGAAGAAGAGGCCCTGAGGTTCGTGCGCCTGGGGCTGTGGGGGTGCCCCCCCCCCCAGGGAGGGGCGCCTGGATCTTCATCACAAAGCAGGGCCTCCTCCCTGGCACTCCCTGGAGGCCGGTGTTCAATCCCCGCCACCACTGGTGTTTCGGGGAGCGCCGGTCTCCAACGAAGAGTTGGGTGTTTGGGTATCTCCTGCCATACTTCAGGATACCCAACACCTAACACCCCCCCCCATCCAGCCGAAGTGTCAAAGCTCGTGCCCCTTTCGGAGAAGCTGGCAGCGTGGAAACTACTGCCAGGCATATCTCCTTGGGTAGAAAAGACTGTAGGCACAGGCTACAGGATTCAGTTTGCACATCGTCCTCCGCGTTTCAACGGCGTGGTCTCCACTTCCGTGAAACCGGACCGAGCACATCTGCTGGCCCAGGAGTTAAAGACTCTGCTGGGCAAAGGGGCCATAGAACATGTTCCCCTTCCAGACAGAGAGTCAGGCTACTACAGTCGGTACTTTTTGGTGCCCAAGAGAGGGGGGGGGTTGCGTCCGATCTTGGATCTTCGCGGCTTGAACCGCTATCTCAGGAAATCCAGATTCAAAATGTTGACTGTCAAAATGATTGTTTCTCAAATTCAACTAGAGGATTGGTTTGTGACAATCGATCTCAAGGACGCATATTTCCATATAGAAATATTGCCACAGCACAGGAAGTTCCTGAGGTTCGCCTTTGGGGGCGAGGCTTACCAGTTTCGGGTCCTTCCATTTGGCCTAGCTCTGTCACCCCGCACATATACAAAATGCATGGATGCGGCTCTGGCTCCTTTACGACTCCAGGGCATCCGTATTTTGAATTACATAGACGACTGGCTGATTCTGGCCCGGTCTCAGGAGCTAGCGCTTCGACATCGGGATGTCGTCCTAGCCCATCTTCATTCTTTAGGATTGAGACTCAACGCCACGAAAAGCGTTCTCCTTCCTGTTCAGAGGACAACATATTTGGGTGTCACATGGGATTCGGTCACGATGCGGGCACAGTTGTCTCCTGCTCGTGTCGAATCCATTCTCAACACCCTGAAGGAAATCAAGCTAGGCCAGAAGGTCACTGTTCATCACTTTCAGAAATCTTTAGGCCTCATGGCGGCTGCGTCCACGGTGATACCTTTGGGCCTTCTGCACATGAGAGCGTTTCAGCTGTGGCTAAGAGCCAGGGGGTTTCATTCAAGGGCCAACCCCCAGAGGCTAATAAGGGTTACGCGCCTGGGGCTTCGTACCCTTTCTATGTGGTTCAGACCCCGGTTTCTGACTTTGGGTCCCACTCTAGGTCCGTCTTGTCGTCGCAAGATGCTAACGACAGACGCTTCCCTCATGGGCTGGGGTGCGGTCTTGGATGGCCGTCCAGCACAAGGGAGCTGGAGAGGTCATCTTCTCGCGTGGCACATCAATTGCCTCGAAATGATGGCTCTGTTTCTGGCCCTGAAACACTTCCTCCAGCAGTTGAGAGGCTACCATGTCCTAGTGCGGGTGGACAGCACTGCGGTAGTCTCGTACATAAATCACCAGGGTGGACTGCGCTCGCGCCGCTTGAACAAGCTAGCGCACCAGGTTCTGCTTTGGGCACAGGACAAGTTCCTGTCCCTCAGGGCGATTTACATTCCAGGGCACATGAATGTAGGAGCAGACTTGCTATCCAGACAAGCTGTAGAACAGGGGGAATGGAAGCTCCACCCCGAAATAGTCAGTCAAATCTGGGAAAGATTTTACGTAGCAGAGGTGGACCTCTTTGCCTCACAAGAGACAGCACAATGCCCCCTTTACTACTCTCTGACTCCTCCAGCTCCCCTGGGTCTGGACGCAATGGCCCACACGTGGCCCAGGTTACGCCTTTATGCGTTTCCGCCTATAGTTCTGCTCCCGGGAGTCCTGGCGAGGGTCCGTCAACAAGGGTTGCGCCTCTTATTGATAGCGCCCCATTGGCCGACCAGAGTGTGGTTCTCGGATCTAATATCTCTCCTCGACGGCTCACCCTGGGTGATTCCAGTGAGGAGGGATCTTCTGTCTCAGGCGCAGGGGACAATACTTCATCCCCGGCCCGAGCTCTGGAACCTTCACGTTTGGCCCCTGAACGGGACCAACTGAGACAGGCTGGGCTTTCAGCCAGCGTAATTGAAACCATTTTAAGTGCCAGGGCTCCCTCCACTAGGAGAACTTATGCCCTCAAATGGAGTGTGTTTGAAAATTGGTGCATGACAAGACACATAGACCCAGTTCACTGCCAGATTGTTTCAGTGCTGGAGTTTCTGCAAGAAAAGTTGTCCTCGGGCTTATGCCCTAGTACGCTCAGAACGTACGTAGCCGCTATTTCGGCCTGTCACGCTCTGAACGACGGGGTTTCTGTGGGCAAGCACCATTTAGTTGCCCGTTTTATTCGTGGAGCTAAACGGTTGAAGCCGCCCACTAGAGCGACGGTCCCTTCGTGGGACTTAACTATCGTACTCGAAGGCCTGGCTGACACCCCGTTCGAACCACTAGAGTCAGCGCCTGTCAAGCTTCTGTCTCTTAAGATGGTTTTTCTGATGGCTATTACTTCTTTGAGGAGGATTGGGGATCTGCAGGCTCTGTCAGTCTCCCCATCCTGCCTAGACTTTGCCCCTGGGCAAGTCAAAGCTATTCTGCATCCTCACCCGAACTATCTTCCCAAGGTTCCATTCTCAACCATGCACCCAGTTGTTCTCAAAGCCTTCTGTCCTCCGCCTTTCACAGCTCCGGAGCAGGAAAGACTTCACTTACTGTGTCCAGTACGTGCTCTTCGGATCTACGTCCACCGCACTAGCCAGTGGCGTAAATCAGAGCAACTCTTTATTTGCCATGGGGGTCGCAACCGGGGGGCGGCTGCCACTAGACAGACTCTGTCACACTGGGTGAGAGATGCCATTGCCCTAGCCTATGAGGCGCGTGGTCACACTTCGCCTCTGGGAATCAGGGCTCATTCAACCAGGGGGATTGCCTCATCGATTGCCTTGGCAAGAGGCGTACCCCTGCAGCAGGTGTGTGATGCGGCGGGCTGGTCCTCTCCACACACGTTTGTTAGATTTTATAGTCTGGATGTCAATGCTACTCCAGGTTCGCGGATCCTTGAGTCAGCATCCCAGAGCTAGGTCTGAGACCTCCTCGGCTTGTGCGCACACGCTACACAACCTGGGGGTCCAGACACTTGCAGTGCGGCGGCGTTGGTATTCTCGTTCCCATAGCGTTTTCACGCAGCATCGAGTGTAGCTTTTGAAAGGGAACGTCTCGGGTTACTTGGCTGTAACCCTGTTCCCTGATAAAGCGGGAACGAGATGCTGCGCTCCGATGCCGCACTGCTGGCGTGCCTGGACGTCCTTCAGACAAAATTGACCTGAGGATGTTTCCGGTTCACTCCTATTTATAACCTGCAGGTGCACCTTGTTCGGTGACGTCATGCCTGCACAGGTTATAAGCCGAAGGTATTCGGCGGGTTTGACATGCACAAGCTTCACAACCGGGCAACAAAGAGATGTTCCCATAGCGTTTTCACGCAGCATCTCGTTCCCGCTTTATCAGGGAACAGGGTTACAGCCAAGTAACCCGAGACGTTTTGCAAATGCACTTGACAATACTGTTCTTCTAAGAACTTTTCCA
Organism: Clarias fuscus; assembly: GCA_030347435.1. Taxonomy (NCBI): domain Eukaryota; kingdom Metazoa; phylum Chordata; class Actinopteri; order Siluriformes; family Clariidae; genus Clarias; species Clarias fuscus. The sequence goes on along the minus strand of CM059214.1, from coordinate 21,082,768 downwards.
GAACAGCTGATGTTCATGTCTTAAAATAACAACTGACTGTTGACTGTAATTAATCACGTAATTCCATGTGTTATTTCATCGTTTTGAAATCTCTGTTATTGTTCTAGAAAGAAAATAAATCACAAAAACAAAAAATGTTAAATCCGACTGATATTGTATATTTTCAGGTTATTGGGGCATACAAATTAGTATGAAGTGAGAAGCTTTTTTGTTCACCTTACATCTTCCCCGTCAAAAAAAAAATGTCAGCGGATGGATGGATAGTCGCTCTCAGGTGTGAATGTGTGTATGGAATCCACTGCTACCACTGCTTGACCAAGATAAAGCAATACACTGACCACTTATTAACCAAAATGTAAATAGTCACTTTTTAGTACTTTTATAGCATTCCGTTTGTGTGTGTGTGTGTGTGTGTGTGTGAAAGTCGTCCTACAAGCCCCGCCCCCAATAACCCGCCTCCTCTTTTATTCCTGCTGTTATACTCCTATCTCACCTATGCGGTTTGACTCGATGTGAAGTGGTATTAGGCACAGTGAGCCGCCGCGAATGACCGCCCGACATTCCGCAAAGTTCTGCAAGCTCTGCGAGGGCCGACGCACAGAAAGATGGAAACATAATCACAGCGTCAAAACCTGCAGTGAATCATAATGAACCGTATTTACGGCCACTGCACGAAAGCGCATAGGTGAGATAGGGGTATTAGTAGTTAACCGATTATGGGTCAAACTTCGCTGTGATGGTAGAATAATTAAAAGGTCTTGAGTAAAACAACATTCATGAGGAAGCACAAAGGAGTTCTGCAATGGAAAAGTACTCTAACTAGTTACTTTTACCAGAATGTACTGCTGTAATGTAACTGATTACTTTTTAATGACAATAATTTTGAAATGTAATTAGTTACTTTAAAAAGTAACGTCCCCCAACACTGGTGATTTTATTTATTTATTTGTTTTTGGTGCAATATTTGATTGCATTTTTAAGTCTGAGGGTTATTCCTTGTCTTTTGTTTCTTGTTCCTGGTTTCTGGTTCAGACCCATGTGGGTTTTTTGTACCAGCTGTGGACTATGGACTTGCCTCCTATCTTATCTCCCTTTATGTTACAATTAATTTGTGGATATGATTAGAGTACTGGTTTATTGACAATAATATGAAAGAGGCACACAATTTTATTTTATTTTTTTTTTCAGTAAGACTGCATTGCATTTGTGGCACAGAGTACATTGTCATCTTTTAAACCGCAAATCTCTGGAGACCAGCACACTGTACTTTTCCACAAGACTCATACTAGAGAATACTTGGTGTGACACAAGAATTAAAATGTCTATGGATTGCACAAATACATCCTGTGTAGAGTTTATTAGATACAGCAGTCAGGTAACTAATAACTGCCAGCTCCCTGCTGATTTTACAACAATGGCCAAGCTGGCAGCAACCACAACCCCAGCCCCGCTGTTAACTAATAATCACACTGAGGCGGGGTAGGGGGGAGCTGCAGCCTTTTTTTTTCGCAAGCACTTACTGGTGCTCCATTTTTCCATGTCAACCTATAGCAACAGCCACTTTGTGGGTTTTCACTCTGTGATTTAACAGATAACCGTTCCTGTCTGGTAAACCACACCCCCAGCGTGCTGCAATGCCGAGAAGCGCCACTACACTACTGACGGTCAAGTTATATTTATCTACTTACCAAATTCAGAAATCGTGATGTATGTCTGCTTCTGTCCACCCAATGACATAGATCTAATATAGAGGGTTTAGAAATGAACAAGCCCGGTGAGAAAAAGACAGCAAATCTGTAACACTGTGTTCTATAAGGAGAACACTTGCATGGTTCTCCATGTTCATAACAGTGCTTTTAATTCTTTGTAAATTCCTTTTCCTGTAATAAAACTCATTTTCTTGTAAGTAATGCCTCATATAAATAATAAATTAATCCCTTGATAACTTATATTCGTGTTGTAACACAACACAAGCTGTATAATGAATAATGGCCTCCGCATAATTATTAAGCAGCTGAAGTATTTCCTAGCAGTTATAAAGACATAATTAAAATATAGTGTTTCAGTGTGTGCAAAGTAAACCGTTCTCCTTTTGGATTTTGCATTTGGTATCTCGACTATGTTAATAACCTTAATGAACTTTACAGTGGTGCACAAAGATGCTGTAGCTGTGAACAAGCTCCTCCATTTGAAACCAACCTCCTGCTGCACTACACACATCAGCTGAGGTGCAGTCATTTGGACGGTTTTAATATGACAATCCTGATTTGTTTTTGGAGTCAGGACCATGGTAATAATTGGCAACACTGACCAAATCAAGTGAAATATAGTGCAGGACTGACCTAAAAAAACCACACCCACTAAAATTTAATTTGGCCACCTTTAACTTTGATTACAGCACAGAACGTGACGAAAATGTGTGAAAATGATTCTCATAAGGGACTCCGAGTGATGCTGTGGTAAAGTGCTTGCCCTACCATTCGGAGAACAATTTGTAATAAAACTGTCCGGGTGATGATGTAGCCTCTCGCAGACAGGGCCATAGAGACAGCTGATTGGCCGAGCTTTCTCAGTGGGATTGGATGAGAGGCACTTAGCGTCACCATATCAATCACGTCTCTAAAGACAATCATGGGTGTCTGTGAGCTCACCCAAGCTGAAGGGGCGGATAGCGTTGTCACACGAATGTGTTACACCATCCTCAACGGTGTGTGAGCAATCAGTTCGAAAAGAGGCTGTCGGCTGGCGTCACGTGGCGTCACGGAGGAAACACATGATAGTCTTCGGCTCTCCCTGATTGGTGGTGGTGGTCTCGGTGTAGTAGCCCCGTGGTGATGGGTGGAATTGGAAAAACCAGGATCAAATCCAAAAAAAAAAAAGATTCCTCATGGTCTAGAACCACTCTTAAACAGTCCTTGTGTCCCGGAGTGTAGAGTCCTGGAATTTGCCCAAAACGTCAGGGAAGAAGAAATCCACTGATATGATAACCTGGTCATTCAGTACATTCAGCTCATCAGCTGACATTTTATTGCCACATAATGTTGATGAGCCTAGACCGGACCAAATGAAGCAACCACAGATCATCCCACTGTTTCCAGTGTGGTTTGTACAGTGGGTACTGTGCACCCACCGCTCTGGAACAGGGTCAATCTGAACCTGAAATCTTTATGCTGCCTATAGCAAACTGAAGCCTTTTTTATGATAAGTCTCATTAAGAAGTGATTTTCTTATGGTCACACAGCTGGTTAGTTCCAATCCTGTGTGTTCCCATCACACTGTGTGTGTGAAAATGCTCTTACTTTCATAATTAAATATAGACTGTAATTTTTATCGTTGATCATTACTTTTCCAAGCATTTAAGTAATCTTTGATCATGGTCATTCTTTTTTTTTTTTCTAAAAGCATTCCTTCACAAATTTGAAAGTTCAGCACTATCCCTACAGGTTTTAATAATGTTTTGGATGGTTGTTCATGCAATTTCAGTAACTTTAAGGTTTTCTTTGCTTTTCTTTGCATATTTGCAGGCCAGTAATTTGACCCTGCTGAAACTGCAACTTTTTTTTATGCCAGACAGTGAAAAGAAAGAAAATTAAGATGTTAACCAGACAGACTTTATATCTTTTTACATGCAATGTAAGATCAGAACAGCACAGTTTATATCTGAAACTTTGGCCAGCTGTGGAGCAAACCCAATCCTTTGACTGTATCAGTTTGTCTTTTTTAGCCTAGTTAGTATCATGCATTATCATCATCACATTTGCATGTCTGATGGAGTAGCTAATGAATTTTAGATTTGTTAACCCTGTAATACACCTGTGTTCATGTCTCACAGCTCCAGAGTCCTTGGTTTGATCCTATACCGTGGTTCTGTTAAGCTAATGTGTCTCTGGGTATGCACAGTTCCCGGTCATAGACTGGCATCCAGTCTAGTTTGCATTGTGTCTGGAGTTCCAGGGATGTGTTTTCAATCTACCACAACACTCACAAGGATGGAGCACTTATTGAAGATGAACAAATGAATGTAAAGCATTTATCAGACAAAATGGCTCTTCCAGTAATTACCAGGAAGCAGCCCTGTTTATGCACTGTGCTTGGTTGTTTGTTTATGTATTCCTCATGGTTAATTGATGCGAAAGCGCAGCTCATCCGGCCCACTCCTCAGACGCCCTATTGCTCAGAGTGCACAAATACGGGTCATACACATAGGAGTTAGACTAACGAAAGCCTCTTAGAGCCATGGTCTCCACAGACACACACACAAACTACACACACACACAGACACAGACACAAAGGGAATGGGGAGCAACATGTGCTGAGCGTTTTTTAAAATTTTGAACTGGGTTTCGAGAAAATGAGAAGTAGCAGACTTGAGGGGAGACTTGGGTATTGATCACATGGAGCGATGCAACAAGAGTTTTGACACAAGAGGATAGCTGTGTGCTCTGGAGTCACGCTTAAGCAGCTTGTGAACTCACCGCAGCGCCTCTCGAGAACCAGTATGGTGATGAAATGATCAGCGGAACAGAAAGCTCTGTTGCTGTAATCCGCACAATGGATTTTAATTAGCATAATGAAATCGAGGAGGACGCAGAAAATGAAGAAACCACTGGTTGCCGGAACGAGGGTAATGCGCAGGAGAGATACAGCCTGTAATATTCATGGGGTTTTGTAGCATGAACTACGAGACAGTCAGAGTCTTTCTCCCTCTCCCTGTGTGTGTGTGTGTGTGTGTGTGTGTGTGTGTGTGTGTGTGTGTGTGTGTGTGTGTGTGTGTGTGTGTGTGTGTTCTTACTGGTGCATTTTTGGGTCTAACCTCATAAATCAGTGTTGCTCAACGGGCTGTGGAGAAAGGGCTGATGAGTTTGTGTGTGAGAGTGTGTGTGAGAGAAAGATAGTGTGAGAGAGAGAGAGAGAGAAACAGAGAGCGAGAGAGGGTTATTTACTGTATCTCTGTGTAATCAGAGTGCCTTTTCCAGGAAGAGGACACATAAGGCCAGTCACACTTGGCAGCTCAAGGGCATATGTATACAGGCCATGATTGAGTAATCTCAGAAACATTACTGTCACAGCTTTCTGAACAGAGTACACCACGATCATGTTGTCGCTTTATTGCATGCCAGGCTTCACCGCTTTCTTGTTTCTGTGATTATATCTTTTGTGACCATATTTGTGTTTCTGAATATAAGATGCTGATGACAAAAATCTGTCTGTATTTGTTTGGCATTTGCACTTTTCATATATATATATATATATATATATATATATATATATATATATATATATATATGTGTGTGTGTGTGTGTGTGTGTGTATGTGTGTGTGTGTGTGTGTGTGTCTGTGTGTATAATCTTAGCCACGATTTTATATCTTAGTGGGATTGAAAGTCCCCATGCATTAAACAGCTTTTCCTTTCTTTCTTTTTTTTCCTTTACAAAAAACTGAGTTAGATAGAGAAATGACATTAATTAGCACTGCAAGGTCCTCGCAAGGATAGTAAGACAAATGTTTGTTTGTGTGTGTGTGTGTGTGTGTGTGTGTGTGTGTGTGTGTGTGTGTGTGAGGGTTTGTGTGTACTGTATGTGTGAGAAGCCGAGTTAGCAAATGGGTAAAAAAAGAATATTGATGTTCAATCACATCTTCTCTAAGCCATTTTTCTTTCAAAGGGACGGTTCGATCAGATCTGTTAGCATAGGCTGCGTGTGTGGAAGAATTTCGTCTCGTGCTGCTTGTTGTATTGTTTTCTTTCCCTTGCACTACACCATTTCATTTATTTATCGTTCGTCCGACATCACCAGGGACAGAGACAAGTGGAGTAAATAAAAAGGAGGGAGGAAGAGAGAGCTTCCAGCGAAGGATAACAGGGTTTAGTAGGTCTCTGAAACAAAGCAGCTCATTGATTGTGTAATGAGCTTTTATCTGCTGGTATAATTGCTCTGTTCATGTTGCCTCATGTTTGTTCACTCTCTGATTAATTACCGGTCTGCCTGATGTCAGAGCAGTCTCAACTATACTTAGTGTGTGTCTTGACCTGTTACAAGGGTCTGGAGTCACCATATGGGCAGCCATGGATATGACCAGCAAAATGTGATTAGTGGAACTTTGCAAATTAATCAGTTATCTTTTTTATCAAACGTTTGTCAGTTGATTTAATTCATTAAGTTAATGGATCAGGTTTTAAATTAGAATTGAATGTAAATGTAAATTTAAACAAAAAGTTATTTATGCTTGTTTTTGCAAGCAAATTATTTACAAATGTGGATGGTCTGAAATTAGAAAAAAAAATCTTTAAACTACTATTTACCACTGCTTTTGCAGAAAATAAGATTTGAGAAAAAGAAAAAAAAAACTACTTTTATTTTTGTGTATAATGCTCTTGCCCAAGTGTTTCGCCAGTGGCTTGGATGGTCACATCTGAAACACTGGCCTCCCAGGAACTCCTTTAATGGCACAAACGTGAAAACTGCTTAATGTGAGGTCACAACTATATAGGGAAAGTGGCAATAACTGGGGATGTGGCAAGTTAATGTAATGTGCAAGTAGTGTTCATGAATGATTGTGTGTACAGTCAGATGCATCTCTTATGCAAGTTGGTGACAATTTATCCTTTCTTTTTCAAAGATCAGGCTTTCCATTCACTGAATGCTCATGTGAATGACTGTAGTAGGCTCTGAGCCACTTTGGCTAAAAACTAAATCAAATCGAAAATCTCAGTTCCTAAAAACATTAATCTGAATCATTAAAACCTCCAGAGACTAATAAACTAATAGCGTCTATACAATAGTAATTTTTTTCATATGGTTTTTAATCCCCAAGAAACTACTAAAATTGGCCTGGAAACATCTGTACACATTTACTCTAATAAGAGCCACAATCTATGAATTTGCATTAATGTGCAAATTGGAGTTGGCAGCATATCCTCCTACCCCTGCCAAACTATTATATTATCCATCATTTACCACAGATAAACACAAGTGGATTTTCAGTGTGTATGACTATGAGCTTGCACAGATTCGTAAAAACCCTGCATGTAGACACTCACCATGCAGTTTCCCACTGGGATTAATAAATCTTAAATCTTGAATCACTTTATCAGCTTCTCCTGTCACGCAGCAAAAGACCAGCGCATGAAATCATGCACATACTGTATAGATCAAAAGTATCAGTCTGGATGTTGGCGTGTTCTGCTTTCTGAGATGCTTTTTTTTGCTGACCACGTTGTAAAGAATGTTTTTCGAGTCCCTATAGACTTCCTATCAGGTCGAAACAGACTTGAACCAGACTGTTCATTCTCTCCCGACCTGTCTTATTACCAAAATCAATGCAGAACTGCCACTCAATGGATGTTTTTTGTTTTGTTTTGTTTTTTCCTAGCCTTCTGTGTACGATCTAAAGCACAGGTCTTCAATCTTATCCACGAAAGGCCAGTGTGGCTTCAGGCTTTCATTCCAACCAGGCAGGACCCACACCTTTATTCCACTTGTGTAGTTAAGCAGTTCATTTTGGTCTCAAATTAACTATCAAATGCCCCTCCAGTTCAGCCACGCTGGCCCTTTACAGATCAGATTAAAGTCCTCTGCTCTAGTGGGGACTACTGTTTATGAAAATCCCAGGACAGCAGCCGTTTCTGGAATACCTAAACACTTCACTTCAAAAAATGACATCTTAGGAAGTGAAACTTTTTTGAATATAGCCAAACCTATTTATAATTTATCTACTGTATCTATAACTTAATACAATTTTCTTTACAACAAACAAAATATAAGATTATTAATTGAATTTAAAATCAAATGGATCTAAAATTGTACATGAAAATTTCTTCAGAAAATTTGGCTTTCTTCAAAGATATTGTATATTAAATTTTGTACATATACAATATATTTTTACTTGCACAGATACCATTTTCTCTAGAGTTCTTTAACTATTTCATAGATAAAATCATTGATAGAGGTTGATAGAGGTGACATTTTTCCCCAATATGTTGATTGACATGAATATTAACTGAAGCTATTGACCTGTATCTATAAACTGTAGCGTATGAATTTATACATTGCACTGCTGACACAATGTTGGCTAATTGGATAACTGCATGAAACTGAAATCTCACATTTGCACCTAGACACCTGAGGAATCCAGGAAATACCTGCAGTGTGCATGAACCATAATAACAGTAGCTTGTAGTAATAGTGATAAGATTAATAAAGTTAATTATAATAAAGTTTAATAAAGAGAAACAGGAAAAAAGTCCTTCATCAGCTGTGCAAGCAAACACACAAACAACTCTCGAAAGCCTCCATAAAAACTTCCTCAGAAACTAACAAACAAACACTCAGGGCACTCGCATCCGACCCAGACTTCCTTATTGTCCATTTATTTGCATGATAAAAGGGCCGCCTTCAATTATTTAGTATACCTTATTTGATCAGCTACTGAGAGCCATGTATTCTTCTACACAGACAAACTGGATGTTTTCCCTTCATTATTCATGAAGTGGAAGAAAGAGAGGGAGAGAATGAGAACAGTGTGTGTGTGTGTGTGTGTGTGTGTGTGTGTGTGTGCGTGTGTGTGTGTGTGAGTGTGAGAGAGAGAGAGAGAGAAAGAGAGAGAGAGAGGAAGAGATAAACTGAGAGCACCAACAAAGCAAGCAGCATTCAGTTTCATGATCATTAAAAGTGTTTTTCTTTTTTTCAGCTCAGATAAATATTTTAGAGCAGGTGAAACTTAGCTAGTGGCTTTTTTCCTTTTGGGGTTACAAAGGGAGGTCAGGTGTGCTGTACTGCTGTATTGACTTGTAAGAGCACAGGAATCAGGAGTTCAGTGCTCTTGTAAATTATACACATATAGAGATAGAGTACTAATGTAAGAGAGGGAGAGTATATATATATATATATATATATATATATATATATATATATAGAGAGAGAGAGAGAGAGAGAGAGAGAGAGAGCATTACTTTGGCTTCATAAAGTCATGTGTTTTGAGCTTAATGTATAGTTGTACAGTCTACTACCATATATTCTGACATACTGCCATCAAACAAAACTGTAACTGTAACAAAACACGACTTATACAGTAATACATTCCAGCCTGTAACAACAACCATGCCTCAGATATCTCTGGCTGGTTTTCTGGAGAAACCCAAAACTGTACATCTAGATTACTCACAGGTATCTGGCATGTTGGGTGTTTGGGGTGTCACATGGTAAAGGCCACATGGTGAAAATAGACCTCTTACTTCAGTGTGCTGCTCTCCTCACTACGGGATTAACCATCAGCATGAGTCAGAGCGGTGACTATCCCTCATAACACTGAGAAATATTCTTCTAACTGGGGCTATGTACAGACTGGAGTATGGGAGGCATATTTTCGGAAGTAGCACTTCAGATGTAAGATGGGAATGAGTCAGACTGGACAAACCCTACCTTTGCCTGAGGAAGTCCAGTTGGTCTAATATAGGTTCGCTTGACATTTATGAGAAATAAGCAAGAAGCCGTTAAAAAGCAGAAGTCCCACCTCCCCAAAAAAGATTCTATGTAAAGAAATAAAAATAAAAAAATTCTCCACTTTTGGGTTGCACTAATTTTAGTTTTAATACAATTACTATATATTAAAAATCAATATTATGACTATCTAATTATCTATTAATACTAATTACTATCTATATCAGATTTTAGTCTTGTCAGAATTTTCAGATAGTGCATCTGAATAAAAAAGCACCCCATATTCTTTATAGAAATAATAATAATAAAAAAATGATGTGATTTCTTTATTACAATGACACTTTAGAAAGTGCTTGTTTCTGTCATCTCCTGGAGACGCTAAAACTAATCCAAGTACTGACCAAATACAGAGCAACAAAATCCACATGTTTTTTAAAATGTTGCATGAAAAAAATAATACTTCCAGGGGTTTTAGGTCGGTTCCAGTGTTTCTAGCTCAGGCTAATCCTACGTATATACGTTATGATTATGTGACCTACTAATGACTGGCGAGCAAATCTCAGATGGCTGTCCACCAATCAACAATCCTTCTAAGTGAAAGCATGCTACCACGAAAAACAGGGAGGACAAAACTGAGTAAGCACATCCAAATTTCCTCCAGGTTTTATGAGAAATAGCGGTTTGAAAACGAAAGTATTTCGAGACCCCAGCTGCAGTATGATGCTGAGGCTGTGGTGAAGAACGTTTCTGTGTGTCACCAACATCCCAAAGACTAAAGCAGAAAGAACTCACTTGTTGTCAGAAATAAAACTATGTAGTTGGAGAGCATTTGTGACCATGAACGCAGCCACAGTCCCCTCTCCTCTCAACACCCTCTCTGACGCCACTAACTGATCAAAAAACTCATTTTGCTTCACACTTTTGTCTGCTTTCCTCTTCAGTTTGCATTTAACACAAAAACACAATGTATTATTTTGGCTAGTAAAAAAAATATGCTCGGGTAGGCTCGTGAGTCAAAAAAGTTTATTTTGGACCCTGGGCCTCGTGTCACAGATGGAAAATGTAACTTTCTTAATACTGTTTTAGAGAACCGTAATCATTTGTACACAGGCATGCAGAACCTACAGTATGTATGCAACTTTGTGATTAATTACTGGTTCATACTCCCTTTTCTTAAATATTCTTCTTATATTCCTGCTTCTCAGGAAAAGGCAGATACAGTTCAGTATATAGAGTATAAGCACATATATAAGTGAATCAAATAATACTGTAAGTATACACACGTGGACAAAATTGTTGGTACCCTTCGGTCAATGAAAGAAAAACTCACAATGGTCACAGAAATAACTTTAATCTGACAAAAGTAATAATAAATAAGAATTCTATGAATGTTAACTAATGAAAGTCAGACATTGCTTTTCAACCATGCTTCAACAGAATTGTAAAAAAAAATAAACTCATGGAACAGGCCTGGACAAAAATGATGGTACCCCTAACTTAATAGCTTGTTGCGCAACCTCTTGAGGCAATCACTGCAATCAAACCATTCCTGTAACTGTCAATGAGACTTCTGCACCTCTCTGCAGGTATTTTGGCCCACTCCTCATGAGCAAGCTGCTCCAGTTGTTTCCGGTTTGAAGGGTGCCTTCTCCAGACAGCATGTTTCAGCTCCTTCCAAAGATGCTCCATAGGATTGAGGTCAGGGCTCATAGAAGGCCACTTTAGAATAGTCCAATGTTTTCCTCTTAGCCATTCTTGGGTGTTTTTAGCTGTGTGTTTTGGGTCATTGTCCTGTTGCAAGACCCATGACCTGCGACTGAGACCCAGCTTTCTGACACTGGCCAGCACATTTCTCTCTAGAATCCCTTGATAGTCTTGAGATTTCATTGTACTCTGCACAGATTCAAGACACCCTGTGCCAGATGCAGCAAAGCAGCCCCAGAACATAACAGAGCCTCCTCCATGTTTCACAGTAGGGACAGTGTTCTTTTCTTCATATGCTTCATTTTTCCGTCTGTGAACATAGAGCTGATGTGCCTTGGCAAAAAGTTCCATTTTTGTCTCATCTGTCCAGAGGACATTCTCCCAGAAGCTTTGTGGCTTGTCAACATGTAGTTTGGCATATTCCAGTCTGGCTTTTTTATGATTTGTTTTCAACAATGGTGTCCTCCTTGGTCGTTTCCCATGTAGTCCACTTTGGCTCAAACAACAACGGATGGTGCGATCTGACACTGATGTTCCTTGAGCATGAAGTTCACCTTGGATCTCTTTAGAAGTCTTTCTGGGCTCTTTTGTTACCATTCGGATTATCCGTCTCTTTGATTTGTCATCAATTTTCCTCCTGTGGCCACGTCCAGGGAGGTTGGCTACAGTCCCATGGATCTTAAATTTTTGAATAATATGTGCAACTGTAGTCACAGGAACATCTTGCTGGTTGGCAATGGTCTTATAGCCTTTACCTTTAACATGCTTGTCTATAATTTTCTTTCGAATCTCCTGAGACAACTCTTTCCTTCGCTTCCTCTGGTCCATGTTGAGTGTGGTACATACCATGTCACCCAACAACACAGTGACTACCTGGAGCCCTATATATAGGCCCACTGACTGATTACAAGTTTGTAGACACCTGTGATGCTAATTAGTGGACACACTTTGAATTAACATGTCCCTTTGGTCACATTATTTTCAGTATTTTCTAGGGGTACCATCATTTTTGTCCAGGCCTGTTCCATGAGTTTCTTTTTTTAAATAATTCTGTTGAAGCATGGTTGAAAAGCAATGTCTGACTTTCATTGGTTAACATTCATAGAATTTTTTAAAATTATTACTTTTGTCAGATTAAAGTTATTTATGTGACCATTGTGAGTTTTTCTTTCATTGACCAAAGGGTACCAACAATTTTGTCCACGTGTGTAGAAATAATAATAAGTGAATGAGAAAGTATCTCAGTAACATCAGGTTAGTATTCCCGAAAGCAAGACATCATTTCTAATTGTCATTTTCAAGAACTGTACTTTTCCAGAGCTGATTCATTTGAAATTTACCTGACAATCTCTCATCTATAGGATTCGATTATGTAATTACTGTGGACATTAATATTACTTAAGAGATACACAGGAAGTCTGGAAATCTTATGCCGATTAAGCAGTATATGAGATTTGCCTCAGTCTGTGTCTTTTGTCTTCTATCACACATCCTCCCTGTTAGCTGTAAAGTAAGGGCCATGTTCGGCTTGTCTACAACAAAAACAAACTGAAACCCTTTTCCTGATTTTTTGTTTTGTTTTGTTTCCCCTGTCATCTACCCCTGAGAGAATAATTTTGGGTAGAGCTGGGAGCAGCATGTCTGCAGGGAAGCAAAAGAAGATGAGTGTGGCATGACTCTCTCTGGCCTCTCACTTTCCTTCTGAGCATCTGTCAGATCGGTCTTGTATCAGGAGCACTCCCTGTTGATCTGTGCAGGAGAACGTCAGTAATTGGAGAGCGCCACTGCTGTTCCCGAGTTGAGCCTCTTGTCTCAGCTCCCAGTAGGACTACAGGTCTAACTCCTGAAGTCATGTTTCCCAGGGCTGCTTCAATTTGTCGTATGTGAAGTGCCAGCTTGAATTAAAACGAACTGCTCAATGAGGGCATGAAGGCCATCTGAGCATGTGTTTCAGAGGTGTTTCTGTAATCTTCTCCTTGCAAATGAATCACCCTGAACCCGGTCACGTTACAAGCAGCGTGCAGAATGCGTCAGCACGTGGCACAGGACAGCTTTCCAAGAACACCACAGCTCGCAGAATCAGAGTGAATCAGTTTAGGCAGTGTACAGCACTAGGTAGGACGAGGCATGTGGATACATACTGACAGCAGGGTTGCTGTGGGAGGCTTTGGCGCAGCTTGATCTGCGTGTTGTGGACGGAACATTGAGCTGAAGGCTTCCGCTGGGCTTTTCTGTCTGCCTGGAGAATTTGTCAGCATAGATGTTGCTTGCTTCATGCAGCGGTATTCTAACACCAAAGCTCGTGTTAACTCCTATTAAAGATTCTTTTGAAAGCATTTTAGTGTGCCATATGTTAGGAATGGCACAGACAAGTGTTTTATTTGTCTTTATTTCGCCACAAATGTGTAACAGTGGAGTAAATCCATGTTCAGTAGCACCATCTGCTCCATTTGTGGTCTGGACAAACAGTCCTACAATATACCCTTTGTGTGTGAATGTGTGCGTGTGTGCGTGTGTTTGTGTGTGTGTGTGTGTGTGTTTATAAATGGTGACAACAAAGATAGTACTTAGATCTGGAGAAACAAAGAACCTGAATAAATGTTTTATTCATAAATAATTTTTACATAATGTAAGACATCGTAAGTCTCACAGTTAAAGTAAGAGTACAAATGGACAGTTTGACAGCAAGATGAGATAAAGGAATCCTTTTGAAAAAAAAGGATATTTCTTTCTTTCCAAAAGAAGCAAGAAGTATTTAAATCTGATCGAGTCACATGGGTGTTTACAAGGATAAATGCTAAAATGTTTTGTCAAAATTGTTTGAGTTATATAAGTTATATAAGTGAGAATTCTGTGTGATTTTACAAAATGTTATAACATCATCTCCCACATTATTTTCACAATGGATAAATTAACATCCAGTTTTTAAGTATGCAGTTTAGTATCATTAACATGTTGGTTACGTCAAAAAGCATGTGGTGTCAGCAAATTACATGAGAGAAAAAGTACACACCAAAACCGATTTAATTACAAAGATTGTTGAAGATCATGAGAAACATTATAAGTAATAAAACCTTTAGTTTACAGCATCATCAGCTTCCTTTTCTACTAGTTTCACTTTCACTTTTGTAGCATCTTATCAAGAGTACAGTTACACATCCTTTAACATCCATTCATGCAACATAATTATTTCATTGTTCAGATATCTCGATGAACAAAAGGACAGTGGACATGACCAGATGTGACAATTGCAACATAAATATTACTGTAAGTACATTGTGGCATTTTGTATTCTTGTTATGGCAGTTGGTTTTGCACAAAACAAGTACTACTGGCAGCAGGAGCAAGAGAAAAAGGAGAAAGTTGCAAATGTATCACTGACATTAAAAAACACATACCTGTAGTCCATTAATGCTGGGGTGACTGCAATGGCCGCAACAAAGTGTCATCTTTTTTCCCTTTCCTTTTTCCTGTTTATCTGCATTTACCATTTAATTCAATCAGGGTAGCTGCTGTTTTGCACAGCTGGTAGTTTTGTTTCATTAATCACATGTCAGAATGAAATTATGCAATTGGCTTTTCATGATGCGTCAACTTGTCATGGTACGGGTCATGAAGTTTAATGTTTCTAAAAGAGTGAAAGTTCACAAGGCATCTTGCTAAGCCTAGGGGTTTGACTTAGGATCCCACATGATGCAGTAAAATGGATGTGAGCAGGAGGTTTCTACTGTGGCCATGACTAAGCACTCAGATATGAAGCTTGAACGACAATTAAACTACATATACAGTAACATTAACATAGGACAGTACATACTGTAATGCATTCACAGCACCTTCAGTAACTGCCTGGTCAGGGTTGCTGTGCTGCCATTATGTTACACCTCAGTTAGCCAACTAATTTTGTTCGAAAATATCACAGACAGGTGCTAAAACTGTCTAGTATATGTAGTTATATATTAGTTCTCAAATCCAATTTTCTCTCCAAATGTGACAAAGATTTTATTTATTTTTGCTGACTGAACACACACATCTGATGTTTTTTTTTAGATCAGATCTGAGTCACATTCATATTGGGTCCTAGATCGGATACATATCTGGTACATTGTCATGTGACTCGAATGAGATCGGAATTCATACGACTTTTGGGGTGCTCGCTAACGTCAGTCAGCACCAGCAGTGCAGGGATTTCATACTGTATCAGCGCTAGGAACATCTGCTAAAACAGCTAAAATGAGGCAACTGGCTTTCAACGTTCTTCTGGTTCTCAACAAATACAGCCGACTGCCTGCTCGCTATCCTCCAGAGCAAAATCCTAAGCAGACTTTTGCTAAAATGGCATCCATTGTTTGTGTGAATGAGTGGTCACATAAATATGACAAATGTATTTTAACCCAGATGGCGCAAGCAAAGACGTATCGATATGCACATGCGGGCAAGGTTCAGAGCACACATCCACATGTATCTCAATAATGGAGAGTTCTAAGTGTCCTTCCTTTGGATGTATCATGTTTCCTCACCAGACGTCACCGGTCTCGCAGCAACGCCCCGTGAATAGTCCTGGTTCTGTGTGGAAGAATATGCATATAAAAGATTCACTGCATTTATGTGAGCAGCACACTTTACATCGCCAGCAGACTCTGACTCTCCTCAGCAGTGAGGACTTGTGGTATAAAAACGGGTCGTTATTCATGCCTGAGAGAAACTCATTGCAGATCAGCAATCTTATGGCTTTATTTAGGCTGAATGATAATGAGGCATGACAATGAATTCAGGTTATGAGGCTCGAACAGTCTCAGTAATAGTGCTGACTGTGTGTTGACATTTTACTAAAAAGATGCAGACATCTAGTCAAAACATTTACCTTTACAATCATAACAGCCCAGCGGCTTTCAAAGGGAAACAGTAAACAAGGACACCGATATTACTAATAAATTAAATGACAGAAAATATTCTGTCTTTTAGATTTAGATTTTTTAAAGCAAAAATAGAAGCTTTTGATACTTTGTACATGCATTATTTACAAGAATTGTGCCTTAAAAAAAAAAGAGAGAGAAAAAGCAATCTGCGTCTAATAGCAACTGCAATTCATTCCAATGACACATTGTTATTCTGAGAAAGACATTTGGTAAAATAGCTGTTGTCCTGCACTCACTCCCAGGTCCAGTTAATGATTGGGCTCGGTGATATCTTCTATCAGCATGCTCACTCAGCTTTTGTTTTCAGCTGTATCCTCCCCCATCACTCCCTAGGCTGCATGAAAAAGAGATGATCGAGCACATTGTTTTCCTGTCAAGACTACAACACATACACACACATCTCATCTCAAATCCACACACGCTTAGACAAGCTGCAGGTGAACTTCTATATATGCTCATTCTAAAACAGTGCATTCTAAAGAAACTAAAGGATACCCGTTTATAGCATGTCTTCTAGACAGCCTTCTTTCAGCATTAAGTTGAAACCTGGTTATTTTACATTTACAGTACAGCATTTGGCAGACACCCTTATACAGAGCGACTTACGTTTATCTCCCACTACACTTATGAGCAGTTAAGGGTTAAGGGCCTTGCTCAAGGGCACAACAGGTACTGTACGTGTTGATGGTGCTGGGGTTAGACGCCCAAGACTTCCGAGCAGTAGTTCAATGCCTTAACCACTTAGCAACCCATTCCCAGGTGACTGTTTTCCATTTCTGCTTGTTACTGTTACTAATATTTATTGTCTGCCTTAGATTAAGATGTTCAAAAAAAGCTGGATGAACTAGTCTTATGTCCTAATCATATTTTTTGGTTAACCAGGCTAAAATAATAGCTAAAGTAATTGATCTCGCAGACTATGTATACAATACTGCTGTTTTTTTTTTGTTGTTGTTGTTGTAGTTGGTTAATTCCGTTATTTGTTTAATATTTGAAAAATATTATGAAATTTAGACATAGAGAATCTACCTTCATATTTTTTGGGAAGAGAGAGGACATGTAGAATCCAGAGTCTATCAGTGCCGACATTAGGAGAAGTGCATTTATACGATATGACTTTGTATTACATTTGGTTAAATATCTAAAAAAAAAAAAAAAAAAAACCCACCAATCATTAGCTAACATTTACTGTAGACCAGTGACACGTTTCTGTACAGTTAACAGAAATTTATCATGGCGGACAATGCATTTTTTTGTACAATTTTACTTTCCATTGCCATATTTAATGTCAGCAAATGAGCTCTCTTTATCAAAAATGAGTGGCACAGATGCTATCTCACCCCCTATCTGTCAATCACATGACAAAAATCACATGGATACCTACTTCTTTCATGCCAGGACCTTCCTACAGAGTCATGACACATTCTTTTCAATAAATACCAGCATCATACAGCCATCGTTCCCTGTCTGTTTTGCCACATGCACACCATATGGAGCTGTCAGCTTAGCAGCTTGTGACTATGCTCTGAACTTCAGGTAACCTGTCCTCCAAATTTGTGGCATGGCGAGTAAATTTTTTCATGTTTTCACAGGAAATCTATGGCATCCATTACAATTGAGGTTAATTTTCATGTTTAAATTGTTAGCCGCACACTTTCACACTGTCACACAACTGAGACTGTTAGATTAGCTAAAGTCCTCTAACTACTTCTAGGCAAACTGTAGTCAGGTTTACATCCATTTACCCCGTGTGTCTGCGGCTACAAAGTGGTAGTGCGGCTACATGCCATACCACAAGCTGTTCTTGGTTTAATCTGCTTTTAAAGTTAGCTAGACGTCCCTTTGTTTCATACCAAACACCAATTAACCACAATCAACCAAGCAATGCTAAACAAGTCAGTGTGTGCACCTTCTGGAAGCTGAAGACAGCCATGAGCTCTGTTGCTCACTGCCTTTTTGGGGATCATCTAAAGGACACCATTTTTGGCTTGGACATCCTTTGTGCTGCCTGCTTAGCAGTGATCACTATGCCAACACGGTATGCTGGCAGATTTAGACCCTGATTTGGAGTCAAATCTGACCCAACCACCACAGCCTAAACAGCTCAATAGATGCCAATGCCACATCCTGTGCCAACTGATAAACATAACAAGGAGCGAGAAACCAATCTGAGTAATTTTCTAGGTAATTAAATGGCTTTGTGGCAGACATGAAATCAGTGTTTCACGAGTTGAGACCATACATCGCTGAGATTAGCTTCCGACAGACCTGTTAGTCTATCGATTAGTCACAGTCCCTGTACCTACACATATTCCAGAACCACCAACGACAGCTTCAGCAACACTTGTTGGATAGTGCTGCACAATCCATGAAGTTCAATTTTCCTTTTTGCTCAACACCAGCCATGACAGAATTTGCTATATTTTGGTGCAAGGGTTTTATTTAATGCTATTATTTAATTTAATTTAATTTAGAGCTTTAATGGAAGATTGAAACAGAACTGCAGCCGGGCTCTGTGGTGTACGTTCTGACTAATATGACAAGCAGCATGGCCAGGGTAAGGTGTTCCTCATTGTGCTGAAACATCTAAGTCAGCATATTAGCTAACTTATCATGATCATGGCTTATGCATGGCACCAAGTGTTATTCGCACCATTCTCTCTGCCAGACGAGAGCAAATGGCACGCTTGTGATTTGGGCCTGACTCCAAAGAGGCCCAAGAGAGATGAACAAAGGTTTCAGGTCCATGGACCCAGCATGACCTCACAGATCATCCCTGTGACAATTTTGGGCTACTCCAACTCAATCTTGTCTAGTGCAAATATTGTGTTTAGACAATGGTCCTATTTAGACAAGGGTTCTAAACTTTATGTGGTCCAGTATACTTTTAAATATATGCCAATATTTCCCTGAGACATTGCAGGGCACCTATAATTACTGTCTAATGAGGGATCTCGATATTCCCCATATACTGTATTGATACAGTAGCTACCTGTGCTGATAAAGTTCTGTTTAATCTGACATGAGGTACATTAGTGTCTGGATCTCAAAAATAATGTCTGCCATTAGCTCCCACCTCCGTGTATAGCCTGGCTTTGCCGCGCCAGTGCCTGCTTAGTATTCACTTAACAACAGCTTCTCAAATGTCTGAACGTCATCCGTCCATGCATCAAACTTGCAAATATCCCAGCGAGGTTCCTTTTAGCTTCACTGCATTGGGAGGCTCTTATAACCAACATGCTGTACTCTTAATTTGGCATTTGTCAAGCCATGTACACCTTGTCTATACACAATTACTGCTGTTGCTGTTGATTTTTAAGGTGAAGTCTGTGGGAGTTTGTTACTACAACCTGAGGAGTGTGGTATCCTTGCACTGTCTTTCTCGTGGCTTCATGTTTACTTCATGTAGTGCATGAATACCTCTACCGTTTTATTGACAGTATGTTAAATATAACATACTCCATTCGTGTGGGTGTGGACATTAGCTACACCTGTTTAACTGCCCCTTAATGCAAATATCTATTCAGCCCATCACGTGGCTGCAAACCAGTGCGTTTAGTCTTGGAGACACGGTAAAGACGGATCTGCTGAAGTTCAAAGCGAGCATCAGAATGGGGAAGAAAGGTCGTATAAGTGACTTGGGATGGTTGTTGGTGGCAGATGATTTGGTCTGAGTATTTTACAGAGAATGGTCAGAAAACTAGAAAATATCCAGTGAGCTGCAGTTTTCTGAGTGACAATGCCTTGTTGATGCCAAAGATCAAAGGTCAGAGGAGAATATCCAGACTGGTTTGAGCTGATAGAAGGGAAACAGTAATTCAAATAAAATCTTGTTAGAACTGAGAAAGATCTCTGAACACACAGCACTTGAAGTGGATGGGCTACAACAGGAGAAGACCACACTGGGTGTCACTCCTGTCAGAAAACTGAGTCACGAATTCACTTGGCTCACCAATATTGGACAAATGAAGATTGGAAAAATGTAGCCCGGTCTGACGTGTCTTTATTTCTGCTGTGACATGCATGTTGTAAGGTCAGAATTTGGTGTAAATTATATAAAAGCATGATTCCATCCTGCCTTGTATCAACACTTCAGGCTGGTTGTGGTGTAATGGTGTGGCTACCTACAGTAAGTATTGTTGCTGACCATGTTCATCCATCGATGACCACAGGATAACGTGCACAAAGCTAAGCTCAAATCATCTCAAATTGGTTTCTTTACATCACAGTGAGTTTGCTGTACTCAAATGACCTCCACATTCACCAGACATCAATCCAGTACAGCACCTTTGGGATGTGGTGGAACGGAAGATTGTCATCACGGATGTGCAGCTGACAAATTTGCAGCAACTGCTTGATGCTGTCATGTCAACATGGAACAAAACCTCTAAGAAATGTGTCCAGAGCCTTGTTTAATCTATGCCATGAAGAATTAAGGCAGCTCTGAAAGCAAACGGGGATCCAATCCAGTACTAGCAGTGTATACCTAATGAAATGCCTGGTATGTGTGTTCTTGCTATCATGAGCCGGAAGGTGATCATTTTTCCCCAGTGTGAACAAATTACTGTACCTAGTGCAGCAAAAAATGCACATTGGCCTATCCTTATTCATAAGCGTGAAGAGCACAACTTCATTCTATTCACTCTTCACATTCTGTAAAAGAAATATAGATGGAGGCATTCATATTTCATTGAGCACAGATTAATATTTCTGCCATAGTTTTACTCTTCTATTCTGTCTGACAATCTGAGGAGTTCTCGCCCACTCGGTAACATCAAGTCCGAAAGTCTTTTTTATTTTCTCTTTTTGTTTCTCTGTAGTTCTGGGCAGACGATGAGGATTAGATTACACATCGTGCCTTTAGCAGTTTGCTGAAATCGACCAGTTGTAATTTGTGACCTTTGTACAATAATGTCCTATCTGAATGAATAAAAAGGTTTGAGTTGTAGAACATCTCTGACCTTCCAGTTAGCATGACTGGAGTGAAGTACTGAAATTTATATGTACATCTCATTACAGTCTACACTCTGAGTCTACTTCAAATGAACATTATTAAAATTGTGAGATTATTATTCTGTACATCTTTTTTAACAAAGGCCAAACACAGACAGTACTAGTCTGTAAGATCAAAT
Organism: Clarias fuscus; assembly: GCA_030347435.1. Lineage (NCBI taxonomy): Eukaryota > Metazoa > Chordata > Actinopteri > Siluriformes > Clariidae > Clarias > Clarias fuscus. The sequence continues at coordinate 21,061,579 of CM059214.1, read as the reverse complement.
ATCCTTGAGTCTATCAGGCTGATTCGTATTAATTTCTCATTAAATAAATCATAAATCTCCAATAGAATTATGAGCATAAACACTTTTTAATGCGTTTTATTTTTCTGAAAGCATTCTTTTAGAAAAGACTAAGGTGATGTATTTACTGTTTATGGCTGTTAAAGTAAACAGAAGCTAACTTGTCTCATGGTCATACGGCATCATTAAGAGTGTGTGTCCACATTTTACATGTTTGGTTCAATTAAAATGAACTCTGTTGTTAGTTGCTCTGTTAGTGCAGTTCACTTAAACAAATGTAAACGCTGCTATCTGAACCTCAGTACGTACCAAAACAAATTCTGGTGCAGTTGGATTGAAAAGTGAATGCACCACGGACCAAAGATATGGAAATTAATCAAGATCATCTGATAATGATGCCGCACCTAAAAACTTTCACTGGTCGACTTTGTATCTGTGACATCTGATGTAGAGGAGGCAGCGTTTGGATGCGCACGGAGTGAGAAAATGCCCTGTCTGCCCCAAGTAAGGTACTGGACGAATTTAGAAAAAAGAGGAAAACAAAATGAGATACCTAAGGTCATTAATAAATTAAAACTGCCAAATTAAATATTAAATTTAATGAGCATCCAAGGACATTCACTATGGACAGCACACGAGAGCAAAGGAGCGCACGTGATAGCCCAGCGGGGCTGCGTTCAATGACATGAGTGCTTGTAAAACCTTCACGTGTGTACATCAGTTGAATAGTCCAATGAAATGTCATATGTTTTTTGCGCGCTTTTGTTATTGAATACAGCCCTGCTGTAGTATCTCACACTCAAGTGTTCTCTTACCAGGCACAGGAGCAGAGATAGTCTTGCAAAGGATCAATCATCATTGCTTGCATTTTTGTCATTTTTATTTTATTTGTTTATTCAAGTATTTGTTTATATTTGTTTATAATTTTGTAACTGATAGCTGTATGAACAAAAGCTAGTCGCAAAATAAAAACATCAGGCGCATTCCCGAAATTTTCGTCTCATTATCTGGAGCCAGGCTTGTGTTGTTTTCATATGAATAACATAACATTTTATAAACCTTTCAAGAGTTTTCAGCTGGTAAAGATACCACCATATTGTATATAATCAACATGTCTTCCCTTGCTTTCACACCACGTGTGGTATTTTTGTATAACAGTACAGTAGTCTGTGTGCTATTCTTTACTTATTAGTCAGAACAAATATATAATTTTTAAATGTTACACAGAAAACTCAGGGCTGTAATATTAAAGAAAGAGAGGTGAGTAAAAAAACACTAATTAACATAAAAGGATAAAAGGAATAAAGTTTATTAATCAACATTAAGAGTATAAAACGATAATCGACAGTAAGGAAGAATATTACAAGAACTGAACATTCACTTTTGCATTTCAGTGAGAATAAAGTCAAATATTATAAAAACTATAAATCACATTTCTACAGTACCTGGCCACCCCTACAATAATATAAGACAACATTAACAGCACATATTTACTTACTTATTTATTTATTTATTTTTACTTTGTGTTCGACGTATTTGCTGGCATCCAACTGCTATGTTTCAAAAATTGTTAAACTTCGCAGTAGCCGATCAACCGGATGACACGTGACAATGTGATCGGTCGCAGTAGACGATTGAGGGACCATAAACACGGATTAAGCAGAGCAATATTGAATACACTACGGGTTTTATCTGGCAAAACAATACGGATAACCAGAGCTGTTGAGGGAATGTTTTAGGAATAACTTTTAAAGCAGAATTAATTAAGCAGAATTAGGAAAAGCTTTTAAAGTCGAATTTTAAAGCTGCGTTAACGCTAGTCAGTGCTGGGGAAGCACATGTTAGGGCTGAGTAAACGCTATTTCAGAAATTTAGGAGCTGCGTAAATGCTCTTCGTGTGTACTTAGCCTTCACTATAGTCCTGTTTGTAAAAATACTAATAATAAAAGTCAAGATTAAAGCATCCTGTAATGATGGAATTTATGTGTCGTGTTTAACAACAATGCCTAGGGCCTCATGCTCTGAGGTCATGCATTTAATCAATTTAATTACTGTTATCTCTTTGTTTGTGATTCTGTGAGTCATTAAAAAGTGGTGAAAGGCTTTATTCAAATAATTAAGAGACATGGGAGCTAGCTAGCTTCCTTCCTTGCTTGATTTATTTGTTTAAGCATTTCTCATCTTGTTTGATTCCCTGAGAATATTCCTCTGCTTTCAGTTTTCAGTTGAGGTCATTTCTGAGACTGCTGTGTTCTTGATGGATGAGTTTAATTGATGTAGACTCTGATTAGTATGAATCTCACACACTGGAGCTAGAAGTTGGGAAAGGTAGAGGTAATTACTAGTGGATGACATGATCCTCTAACCACAGGGACATAAGAGGGGAGAGATTACACACCCAAAGAATAATGATAAGAGGACATTGGAGTGCGGAGATACAAATGTGCTCTAAGCAGTTTGAAAATCTGTCTTCAGGATTTGGGGTCCCAGCTCATTACAGAGCATAATCACACACACACACACACACACACACACACACACACACACACACACACACACACACACACACACACACACACACACTAACCCTACAGCGCCTGTCTCTGGACTGGGGAGTAAACCAGAGTACCTGGTGAAAGCCCACCAAACAAACACCACACAAGGACAGACACAGACTGGAGGCAATATTTGAGTCCGCGACCCTGAAGGTGGTGCGAGGCAACAATGCTAGACACTAAGCCACCCTGCCACATTCTGTTTTTGTTGTTGCCGTTTGAGGTTGCACGTTTCCATCGACGGAGATCGAATTAATAATGACATTAAGGATTTTTTTCATTCTGTGTTTTGAAAAAAATGCCATTTCCATTCTGCAGAAACCTCCATTAATTTCAAATTCATTGTCAAGGAAAGAATCCTGCTCTGTATACGTGCATTTGAGGGTAAAGGAAAAGGAGCAGTAAACAGTAAACAGTGAACTCGAAATTTGATTAAACAAATAAAATCTCTTAATTCTTTTTAAAGGACACTTGCTCTCTAAGTAAGCACACTCTGGAGAGGCCATCAAACTCTATTGTCTACCTTTCTATTCTCTTTCCCTTTTTACGCTCTTTTTACATCAGTCATCTTCCTAAGACCTCAGAGATGCTTGAGGTTTTATTTCTTAAAATTGCAATTGGCTGTTCAGACACTTAGTTCCCAAGACACCGGATACTGACTTTGCAAGGACATTTTGTTACACTAATAAGAATGTGGCACGGATTCACTTGGGAGTAGGATATAAGAATAATTAGCTCGAATCCTACTTTATATTCTTCATCGGTGCTGACATTACAAGAGGAAATGTTCTTTCTCTACTTTCTTATGAATATTGCTTCCTGTCCATAGTGTTTATTGTATCCTTTACTCGAAGTGAAGAGCTGGTATGTTGATGAAGGTTTACACAAAGGCAAGTGAGAGTGAGTATGGAACATTGATCTGCGGTAAAATTAGGCAGGTAATTGGATGTTCAGAGAAAGATAAACAGTTTTAACTATTAACTTTTTTATAGTATATTATCCACAGTACAGGTTTACATTGTGCAGAACATTGTCCAATGTGTTAGTCTGTAATTATGACAGAACAATATTCATAAACGAAGAAGGAAGTTTAGATAATTATAGTTTATTATTGTATTTAATATACTGTACGTAGGTCGCCTGTGAAAACTAGCTGTAGCCCAAATCAGTCTGAAGATAATAGTAGCACCGTCTCTCCCCCTCGGAAAGCAGGGCAAGTGTTGCTGTATCGACTCTCAGTCACAGATACTGTAGCTTCGCCATACACTGTTATACCTTTTTAAGAGACTCGTTTTATTACGTTTAAGGACAGTTACGTGCCGTGTCACAGAGAAATGGACATCACTTCAGTTTGGAGTCACATAGGACTAGCTGTCAGAATGTTCACGATGCCCCTGCACCATCACATCAAAACAGAGACGAGGACTTAGTCACTCAGTAAATGCGTTAAAGACCCAATAAAAAGACACTGATTGGACAGAGATCGGCGGAGTGAAGAGACGATGATGAGACTTGTATTTAAATGTCACGAGCGACTTTAAGCTCAGGTGATGAAACAGAAACTGATGTGGATGATGCTGATAATCAAAGGGCTGACTCATTTATCATTGTAATCAAGTAATTCTTTAAAATTTGGCAGTAGACTAGACATGAAGAAGTGAAGAGCTGGGTGGGTTGTCTTTCTGTAGGAATCAGAATAAAACATTTAAGTGATTTTCTCTGTCTCTTTTTTTCCCCCACAACTATCAGCTCACTACATAAACGTTAGAGAGCTGAGAGGTAATTTAGATTATCTGTTTATTCATGCTGTCATCCTTGCATTGTGGATTTATTTATTTTATTCTTTTCTTATTGTATCTATTGTTGTGTCCTTCGTCAGTGCTCTTGTGTTGAAATGCATCATTAGAGTAGCAATGCCAATATAATTTTATACAAGGATACAGTAACAATAAAGATATTCTAGTCTATTCTATTCAATTTTGAATGTTACCAGATTTTCAGTGTACAAATCTAAATATGTATAAATAAATTTGTCAACTTATACAAGCTTTTCTGGTGGCATGGTGGCATAGTGGTTGTGTGAGTGTTTGCATGTGTGCCCTGTGATGCACTGGCACCCTGTCCAAGGTGTACTCCACCTTGAGCCTGAAGTCTCCTCGGATAGGTTCCAGACCTCTTGCAGAATAAGAGATATAGAAAATAAATAAAAGCTTTTCTCAGGCTGTCACTGATATACTGTATGAACAGCAACGAAACCGCTTTCAGTGTGTAGGGAGATGTCGTATTGGTAAAACTCACAGATGAAATATCACTGGAATATGCTGATGTCGAGAGATAGATGAGAAGGATCATAATAACAGATGTGAGTGACGTCTGGAACAAACGGAGTGAAAATGACAGATGGTTAAGAAAGAAGAGGAACAATCTCAGGCTTTGCATGCGTAGACCATAGCGCTTCTGCTGATTAAGCTGATATTACAGTCAGACACAATCTCTAGTCTATCTTCATCTCCCAGATAACCACACAATGTAAAAAGAAAAAAAAAAACATAAAGGCAACAGAGTTAATCATATCATCAGTCTTTGTTAAACCATCAACCCCTTTAGAGGATATATGGCAGGGTCTTAGATCATAAAGACAGAACGAGATGTTTCCCGTGTGCTTCACACCTGCGCCATCGGCCTCAAACGTAAGGAACAGCACTGAACGTGGCGATAATAAAGCAGACCTGTGATGATGGCGAGCAGCAACAGAGCACCATACTGTATAAACATAAATATATATATATATATATATATATATATATATTATGATACTAAATGATCCTGAGCTCATATATATAGTCTTGTTTTGCTTTTGTACTGTAATGTGACAAACCTAGCACAGAACATACAATCCTCATTTTCTTTTTCAATTTACCTTCACAGCATTGGCCTTAACCGCCTCATTCCCTTGGCTTCACCCCCATACCCCACCCCCTTCCTGCGACTTTGGATTTTCTGTCCATTCAGAAAGAATCGAGAGCGGGTTTTCTTGTAACGAGCTTTGTCAATTGCCTAAATGTAAGTATGCACAATTTACACCACAGCCTCAGCCATTTGTGAAATGCTTTGACATTATAAACAAATAAAAAAGCACTATTGCCTGCAGGCTCTAGTGGCAAACTAATGCACTCCTGTGACTGGTGAGTGTGCAATGGCCATAAAAATCCAGCGGATCCCTATGTGGAGGGGGGTGAGGTGGTGGTGGTGAAGGAGCAAGAGGCATTTCTGCAACCGTTTCCATCAATAAGTCTTGTCCGGACTTGCAGTGGTACTTTTTACTGTAAGAACCACTTGTTCTAGCACTCCAGTGGCGCGATCAAAATAACTGCTGCTGACACTACAACTGCTTTTAGAACACTTTTAAATCACTAAAGCAGTTACACACACAGTGCTATCAGAGAACTTCCAGCGGCGGTTTTATGCTAGTAGGGACTTATGTTATAGAGTTTTGATGTGACTTTATTAGACTTGTGGCCTTTAATATCCTTCAATGTATTATCTGGGTGCTGCAGTGTCCAAAAGAAGCATGCGCATTTGTTTCCCACTATAGGCACTAGATTACACTGATCTGGGACAGTGGAGGTCCCTGTAGTGTCCACCTTCGTCTAATAGCTATGGGTCAAATGCTTTCACACTCGTGCAGTCAGGCCTCTCTCAAGGTTAAACTTTCATTGTCATCGTCTCCTGCTGTGCTTCGAGCCAGGCAGAAAAATAGGACATCATGTGTGGTCTACAGACCTTGCTAGGACTGTCCAGTATTGCAAGCTTCTGAGCCAGTGTATGTAGCACTCGTGAAGGTGTTTCAAAAGGTTTTCTCGTATTTCGCTGTTTTATTTTTTTCTCGTCATTTTCTGTTTTTTCGTTATTTCATACAATCACATCAAATGAACTCTTCTGAATTTTGAATAACACGGATGCATATCAGGAATTACTCGGTTGTCGAGAGAAGGGTAGTGTTAGGAACCTCCACTAGAGGTCACTGTTTCTATCTGTCTGTAGTTTTTGTTGGTCGACTCAGTTTCCCAGAAGGCACCTCAGTCAGGTGATGAGTGCTCACCTGAACTGAGGTGGCTCATTAAAGTTTCTATAAATAGCAGTTTGTTCTGGGAGACTGGGTCGAGCATTGTTTGTTTGTATGTATGTATTTATATATATATATATATATACACACACACACACACACACACACACACACACACACACACACACACACACCGTCATGTGGGCATTCCTTTTTGTTTGTTTCTGTGTCTTTGAGTTTATATTTTAGTAATCTTGTTTTACCTTTGTTTTTCTAGAGGGCTCTATTAGTTTTCTTTAGATTCCTTGTGTTTGTGGATTCGTGGAGCTGTCCTGTTTCATGTTTAGTTAGGCAGTGTCTCCTCCTGTGTAAGTACTGTTCTGTGTGTCTCTAGCGTAGGTCTTCTTGTCTAGTTCTTGGTTTGTTGCTTTCCCTGTCTGTTTAGATTTATGTAGCCACATGAGTGCTTAGCCGCTAGCAAGGTTAGCCGCTGGTAGGCCTTGACTGCTAGTAGGGTTAGCCCCTAGTAGGGTTAGCCTCCAGTAGGCTAGCCTCTAGTGGGATTGACTGCTAGTGGTTCTGGTCGCTAGTAGGTTAGCCGCTAGTTTGGTATAGCCTCATGTGTGCCCTGTTCCTGTGTTCCGTTTCCTTTTTATGTCAGTACTAACCTGGTTAGCCACTAACTCCATTAGATACTAACCCGGTTAGGTCAGCATCCAGTGTCTCCGTACTCCATGTAGCTACTAATCTCACTAACCCATCCAGTCTCTAGTCTCTGTTGCCCCTAGCCCTGTCTCTCCAGTCCGGTCCCCTGGCCGGCCCTGTCTCTCCAGTCCGGTCCCCTGGCCGGCCCTGTCTCTCCAGTCCGGTCCCCTGGCCGGCCCTGTCTCTCCAGTCCGGTCCCCTGGCCGGCCCTGTCTCTCCAGTCCGGTCCCCTATGTGTCTTTAGTTAGCTCCAGCTCCATGTTTCCTTCTGTCAGTTCCCTGTGTCAGCTCCTTTCCTGTTGTGTTTTTCCTGAGCCCTAGTTTTAGTTTACGTTTGTGGTTTTGGTTTCTTTGTTTGTTTATTGTTTTGTAAATAAAGACTATTTCTGTTTCATCAACCCCTCTGCGTGCATGCCTACCCTATTTGCCCACGGCAACTACTTCAGCCAGTCTAGTCAGCCACTACCACCACCTAGACCCATGACAGGTAGATTACAGATGCTCATATAAAACCGCTTTAAAATTAGAGAATCAAGATAAAGGAGGACACTCGTTAATCAGCCATCAATAAGGGTGTAAAACTATCAGGATTTTCCAGGCATGGCAATTTAGGCAGTTTTAATCACCCAAAATATATTTAACATGTAATAATTTGGTCTTCTTAAAAAATCATTTTGAATATTGTTTTAGATTGAAGCCTATTAGAATAGCATACTTGTACTTGGACCAGCTGTTTACAATGAAAAATCCTACACATTTTATATTATATACAGTATACTGTGTGTTTGTGTGTGTATGTATGTGTGTGTATGTATATGTATGTGTGTGTGTGTCAGGGATAACCCCTAGAGGGCGCCTAGCGCCCAGAGACTTTGTGTTGTGTTTTGTTTTGTTTAATCTCGGTCAGGTGACACGGGCGCCCACCTGAACCGAGTTGGTTATTAGTTTTATTATAAATAGTTTGTTTTAGTTCTCCTGTGTTGTCTTGCAACTGTTCATTTATATTAGTCATGTATGCCTGTTTCCTAGTGTCTTTTGTTTTGTCTATACGTGTTTTTGTTTCGGTTTCATTTAAAGTCTATTTGTTTGTTGAGTTTCCCTGCCTGTTTTGTGTTTAAATAAAACATCGTTTTCCGTTAAAACCTGGATCCCCTGCGTTTATGCCGAACAACACCACAGAAAAGTGACAGATTGCAAGACCTAAAAAGAGGCATAGCAGAGGAGCCCGCCCCCGGGGAGATTATTTTTGGGGGGGGCAACGATGTTTGGAGTTTGGGGAGCCGGCGTGGAAGGTAGCCGGAGAACCAAACGGCGTAGCGGCAATAGAGCGGAGTGTGAGCGGGACGTGCAGCAGGGAGCAACCTCCCAGCTTGATTGGAGCAGCTTTCGGCGGTGCGCTAAAATAAATGAAGAGCGCATTCGTGACCTGCGGGAGCAGGTGGCCAAGCTCCAAGGGCAGGTAGCACTGCTGCACCGCGCCGCCGAGGACAGCGAGCTGCCGCCGCTGCACTGCAGCGAAGAGGAGGGCGAGCGACCGTCGCTGCACAGGGCAGCCGAGGACGGCGAGCTTCCGTCGCTGCACAGGGCAGCCGAGGACGGCGAGCTTCCGTCGCTGCACAGGGCAGCCGAGGACGGCGAGCTTCCGTCGCTGCACAGGGCAGCCGAGGACGGCGAGCTACCGTCGCTGCACTGTGCCTTCGAGGACGGCGAGCTTCCGTCGCTGCACTGTGCCTTCGAGGACGGCGAGCTTCCGTCGCTGCACAGTGCCTTCGAGGACGGCGAGCTTCCGTCGCTGCACAGTGCTGCCGAGGACGGCGAGCTTCCGTCGCTGCACAGCGCCGCTGAGGACTTCGAGCTTCCTTTTCCTCCGCCGCCGCCTTCATGCGCCGCCGAGGAGCACGAGCTCCATCCTCTTCCTCCGCCGCCGCCTTCATGCGCCGCCGAGGAGCACGAGCTCCATCCTCTTCCTCCGCCGCCGCCTTCGTACGCCGTTGAGGACAGCGAGCTTCCTTTTCCTCCGCCGCCGCCTTCATGCGCCGCCGAGGAGCACGAGCTCCATCCTCTTCCTCCGCCGCCGCCGTCATGCGCCGCCGAGGAGCACGAGCTCCATCATCTTCCTCCGCCGCCGCCTTCATGCGCCGCCGAGGAGCACGAGCTCCATCCTCTTCCTCCGCCGCCGCCTTCGTACGCCGTTGAGGACAGCGAGCTTCCTTTTCCTCCGCCGCCGCCTTCATGCGCCGCCGAGGAGCACGAGCTCCATCCTCTTCCTCCGCCGCCGCCTTCATGCGCCGCCGAGGAGCACGAGCTCCATCCTCTTCCTCCGCCGCCGCCTTCATGCGCCGCCGAGGAGCACGAGCTCCATCCTCTTCCTCCGCCGCCGCCTTCATGCGCCGCTGAGGAGCACGAGCTCCTTCCTTTTCCTCCGCCGCCGCCTTCATGCGCCGCTGAGGACTTCGAGCTTCCTCTTCCTCCGCCGCCGCCTTCATGCGCCGCCGAGGAGCACGAGCTCCATCCTCTTCCTCCGCCGCCGCCTTCATGCGCCGCCGAGGAGCACGAGCTCCATCCTCTTCCTCCGCCGCCGCCTTCGTACGCCGTTGAGGACAGCGAGCTTCCTTTTCCTCCGCCGCCGCCTTCATGCGCCGCCGAGGAGCACGAGCTCCATCCTCTTCCTCCGCCGCCGCCGTCATGCGGCGCCGAGGAGCACGAGCTCCATCCTCTTCCTCCGCCGCCGCCTTCATGCGCCGCCGAGGAGCACGAGCTCCATCCTCTTCCTCCGCCGCCGCCTTCGTACGCCGTTGAGGACAGCGAGCTTCCTTTTCCTCCGCCGCCGCCTTCATGCGCCGCCGAGGAGCACGAGCTCCATCCTCTTCCTCCGCCGCCGCCTTCAGGCGCCGCTGAGGGCTTCGAGCTTCCTCTTCCTCCGCCGCCACCTTCGTACGCCGTTGAGGACAGCGAGCTTCCTTTTCCTCCGCCGCCGCCTTCATGCGCCGCCGAGGAGCACGAGCTCCATCCTCTTTCTCCGCCGCCGCTGTCATGCGCCGCCGAGGACAGCGAGCCTCCTCATCCTCTGCCGCCCTGCGTCACCGAGGACGGCGAGCACCCACTGCCTTCACCGCCCAGCATCAAAGAGGACGGCGAGCTTCCTCCGTCTCCGCCGCCCTGCTTCAACGGGGGCATGAAGCCACCTGGCCCACAGGACATAGGTGCCAGCCTATGGGTGAGAGGGGCGGACATTGGACCCTGGGGGGGATGCCCTGGACCTCCTGGGGCGCCCCGGAGTTGCGCCCTTTGAGGGGGGGTTATGTCAGGGATAACCCCTAGAGGGCGCCTAGCGCCCAGAGACTTTGTGTTGTGTTTTGTTTTGTTTAATCTCGGTCAGGTGACACGGGCGCCCACCTGAACCGAGTTGGTTATTAGTTTTATTATAAATAGTTTGTTTTAGTTCTCCTGTGTTGTCTTGCAACTGTTCATTTATATTAGTCATGTATGCCTGTTTCCTAGTGTCTTTTGTTTTGTCTATACGTGTTTTTGTTTCGGTTTCATTTAAAGTCTATTTGTTTGTTGAGTTTCCCTGCCTGTTTTGTGTTTAAATAAAACATCGTTTTCCGTTAAAACCTGGATCCCCTGCGTTTATGCCGAACAACACCACAGAAAAGTGACAGTGTGTGTATATATATATATATACACACACAAACTATGGTTTGGAAGGTCACAGGTTTAAACCCCACAACCAAATGCTGTAATGTAAATATATTTATATTTCAGAAATAATAATATAATGGTAATATGAATGATAATATTAACTATATAGTATAAAATTGCCCATTTTAGTGTGTGCCAAGACAAATAAGTCATTTTATCTTTTTATTTAATTTTGTTTTGAATTGAAAACAAAATTCCTCTTTAATATCAGATCTTGTTTTATTGGAGTGTGAACTAATGTGGTCCGATTTGGTGAAGGCCTGCAATTCTTTCCCATTCTTCACAGATGGATAGGGAATCACTGTCACTTACCCTTCATTTAATCCTGATTCCGTTCCTTCCCGAAGATGCTTGTTTTAATGATACTAAATCTACCATGCTTAATTCAGGCAGTGAGCTATATCATTAGAGCTGCAACTGAATTTCTATTGGAGCCTCAAGCAGTCTTAGTCCAGTGGCACATAGAAAAGAGAGAGAGAGAACTGCATCAACATATTCATGTACAGGTCTATAAAGCATGCTCTTTAACCTCCATGACTGGCTTTTATATGTAGAGCAAATATGTAGTTTAATTTAACACCAAAAAAATGTGCAGCACACCTCGGGGAAGAGGAATATCCTTCTGAAACAATGACAACCTGCAGCATCACCAACAAAATATGTTACTCCTTGCTTTCATGCTTTTTAGTAAAGTGTGTCCAAACAACAGCTTCCTGTACACCCTGGAGTATAGATGTGAATGTATGACTAAAAGACAGCGATACAGCACTGCTGTTGGAACTGAACGCAGCTGAGGAGTATATCCTATAGAAAAGTTTCTCCAAGCTGGAGAAATATTTTGAATTTTATTTCAACCCATCATTCAAGCTATTATGTTAATTTTTTTTAGTTCCTTTAGTTATAAGCCTGTTCGGTTGGTCATTTGACTTGAATAGGTTTAATCTAAATCTTAAAACAAGTAGAAATAGTGTCAACTCTAAATTTTTCCTTTAATAGTAGTGGACACTATATTCTTTATAGAAAATATTGTACATGCTGATTTAATATGTCAATAGCTTGGTTATGTTAAAAAATATATCTTTGCTGAGGAGGATCTGTGAAACTTATCACATAAATTTATAACATAAACAGTTATCCCTAGCTGCAAACACAATTTCAGAGCCCCTGCAGTATGGAAAAGAGAATGCTTATTAATAAACATTGAATGTTTCAGTTATGCTTCTTGAAATCAAAAACTTAAGCATATCTTTTATTCATTTAGAAGGGTGATCTAATGTACTTACTTCCAGTAAGTTTGCTTACTTCCAGTTGGATAATTATTTTATTTAGACTTTCATGACCTTTATGTTACAAATACTGTAAGGTTTAGCGTTAGCATTTAAAGATAACACCTTTCTCTGACTGAGACATGAATTCAATCTCAGGCTACTGCAGGGTTAGACGCAGATGACTTTTTTTTTGTCCCCCTTTTGGGAATGCGTGCTTAAAAAAAGATCACCTGTTAACCAAAAGACCTATTTCATTTCCTCCAGTGCCCATGAGACACTTATTAATATCTGCCAGAGCCAGTTTAAACAGTGGAAGTCCCCACTTTTTTTAAGAACCTATCACTTTTGAGTTTCATTTAATTATAATACATTTTTATTGCATTAATTTCCATTATAAACTTTTGACACTTGACACAGTCAATTATTATTATTATTATTTTTTTTTTTTTATCAAGTTAGGATGGCAGAGAGCTGTCCTTTTCATCTGATGAAGGGTAAATATGAGCTGACTTCTTCTTGGCCCTGACATTTTTGGAGGTCGGCATTTAATCAGCATAGATAGTCACAGAACCTGATCACAGTTGTCATTTACCCCCGTCGGGACAGGGGGCTTAAATGTGGCAGAGGTACATTTTTAGTGGCATTGTAGTGGGCTATGTGGTCCTGGTCCTTAACAAAAGTCTAAAAAAAAAAAAAAAAAACATCAGCTAGGAAAAGTCGTAAAGTCGTAACAAGCTGTCATGCGTCACCCCTGTCAGGGAGCTAATTACTCTGCTTCACCACTTTCCATGCTAGCATTTATTGCAAATTTGAATAATTCACCTAGCAGATGGTAAGAATGTCAAGCAGTGACACTGATTTATTTATCTTTACCCTTTTCCCCCGGGTGGAATCTATGAGCCTGTCAGCGCTGTATAGTTTTAATAATATTGCGTTGCATGCTGATTCGTTTGGATTTCTTATGCCATTGCGATCACCTGGCGGTCCTAACACCTTCTCAGTTCCATAATCTCATCCATGCTGAAATCCCTGCACCTTTTAGATGTTTTTTTTTCCCCTCACTAAGGTCGTACTCAGAGCACAGGGCTGTGACCGAGTGTGCGTTTAAGTGCGACCCTGTACACCTTCATCTGCTCCATTGTTGCAGACGGCAGCCTCATTATCCTCTCTCGACTCCCAAACGTTCCCACCCAGCCCTAACACGAGCTCTCACGCTGAAGTTTAAAGGTGAGAAAGCACTGTTGGCTCTGTTATGTCAGGAAGAGCATGAGCAGGACTATTTTTAACTCTGTTTAAAACAACAGGGAAATCAATCTTCTTCGGCTTCATCCAGTTTACTCTGTCAAGAAGACACTGAGATGCAGGTTTAGTCTCTGTGGAATCTCTAGAGGTGTCAGGAAAGATGTTCATATGGGACTGATTCGATCATTGTCTCTATCTCTTTTCTGCAGTAGTGGCTGTTCTCTTAATTACTGTGTGCAGTTGCACATGGTCCTTGCACTGTGCCATTCACCAGCTTGTCTGTATGGAACATTCGACTAACTCAAATCCCTTTCTTTTCACGCAGATTAGGGAGTTCATAGCTCGGGATGAATGTGGATTTGGAGATTAGTCTAAAAACAGCCACTTTTGCTGGATTTTTTCCTTTTTTTTGTTTGTTTTTGCAAGACTTTAAGAAAAAGAGAAGAACTGAGAGCAATGAGCCAAAGTCAGAAGGGCCTTTTCTTTCTAGCTGTTGAGTTGCCACAGTAAACCTGAGCCGCCTACAGTGTAGATGCAGTATTTTAGTGTGTGTCGAACCCTGAGGTGTTTTCCAGGTAGTGTGGTTTGTTTAAGCAGGTGACCGCAAACAGTCTGCGGTAAATCATACTCAGGATTGAGAGTGTTTGATTGAGCTGGCCGTGATTGAGGTGACCGGCACATGAACCAAAATAGAAAGTGTGCATAGGCAATGTACAGTATGTAAGAAATGACTTTATGCTTTAATGTTTCATAATCGGTGGCATGGTGGTTTAGTGGTTAGCACTTTCACTTTGCACCTACAGGACCTGTGATTCCCACATCGCGTCTGTGTGCATGAAGTTTGCATGTTCTCCCCATGCTTGGTGGGTTTCCTCTGAGTTCTCCGGTTTCCTCCCACAGTCATGCAGACATGCAGATTACGCTAATTGCCGTTCCCAAATTGCCCGTAGTGTATAAATGTTGAGGTCCAGCCACAGTAGTACAAAATGGGAATAAATAGAGTGGTCACCATTGGCCTCCACGGTTCCTATTGGGACTATAGAGGTTCCTGGATGGATGGATGGATGGATGGATGGATGGATTCATATAATTATCTAATTTGTGTCAAGCACACTTTTGTCCATGGTAGTTTATTAAGGTTTGCTTATTTTACATTTATATTTTACACTTTCAGCAGCTCTTCACATCCCCCAGTCCAATAAAAATAGCAACAAACCAAAAGTACCAATTTGTTCTTTGATTTAGAGACCAAAGGCAGCTCCTAAGAACACCCCCTCAACATGCCACCTACCCTGATGTTTGGTAAATCACACTGAACCAACCTATTCTGGACCAAACTGCTTCAGAGTGTATTTTTTAAAAGAGCAGGCTGGAGTTCTGGATTCAGAGTAGGCGTGAGACACATTTAAAACAATATCATCGGCGTCTTGTATGACGGATAACATACAGTATGCGTCAGAAATGCCATGCGTATCATCAAAACAATAAGCTAGCCATAAAAAAAAATAACACCTCTTACAGTGCTCTGCTCAAAGGGTTATGGAGCTCTCGGACCTTGTCGTGTCTCAAATTCGCTGGTTAGCTGCTAAATGTTTACTGTGTTTTTAAATCTCCAAACAAACACATCACACATCTCAAAATGGCACACCCCTGGTTATGCAATCTCTTGTCCCTGTCACTTCTTCTGCTTTCGGCTTAAAGGAGCAACAAAAGCAACCACAGATTCTGCTTCCAGCGCCAGTACTGTATTCCTGCCTTGAACAAGTTGTGTGAAAGCACCTCAATTGACGTTCAGTTGAGTTTTACCTGTTCTGCTCAGGTCATATCATTTAAAGTAGTGACTCTGATATGTTTTTACACTATGATCAAGATGGGATGTATTTGCTGGATATTCTAATCTAAAGTACAAAGCAGATTCCCTGGAGAGCTGTCAGCAGGTAGAAAGTGACAGATTGGGGGAAAAAAAAGAATGATCCAGAAAGAAAGAAAGGCAGACTGAATGAGATAGATGAAGCCTAATCACACTGTAGAGCTGCACATTGTGAGCTGGTTATGGCTTGGCACTGTTCTTTGTTTGGACTCAAAATGGCTGCCTTGTTCCAGCTGAAGGACTGCCATGGCCAGACTCTGCCCCATCGACTGCACCTCCATATTGGCTGTGATTAATGACCCCTGCCCGGGAGAAGATCCACTCATTAAAATCTCAATCGAAGTCAACACAATGCTTCTGTGTTCTACCTCTGCTCACCACCAATGCTGTGACACAATTCCACATTTATTCTTGTGGTCTAAGCCAGAGGGAAGTAGGGTAATTAATATCAGATGTAAGAATGACAGTGGATGAGCATGCCGGCAAATAACCCCGTCTTGTAGTCCTTCTGTGCTGGAAAGACATCCACCACCCTCTATTTTTCCCTCTTGAAAGGCGAGTGAGCAGTTTGTCCCAGTAGGATGCAATTAGGCATTAGTTGCCTTAGTGTTTTTTTTTTCTTTTCTTTTTTTTTCTTTTCTTGTGTGTGCAGTCTGGACAGCTAATTCCTCTTAAGATAAATCTCTGTGTCCTCCTTGCTAAAATTAATGCACATGCCTTTACCTGTGCTCCTGATTCTAGATAACTTACAAACAGAAAGTGTAGCAAATAAAAAGTGTACAGTAGGTAGGAGAATATTTTTACATGTTTGCATACAATACTTTTGGATTAATAAGAATGCTGATTCGTAATTTATTAAGCCATAAATCATATTTTTTTGGTCCATTGGCATGTTACAAGATACCAGACACAAGCAGTAACATTAGTTATTGTGTTATGGATTATAAATTAGGAGCAATTTTCTGTGTTGCATTTTTAATATAGTTGGATTTATTCCCACAAAACAAATACGGTTTTATTAAACTAACTTAATAAATGCAGTATTATAAGTTGGAAGTTGGTGACCTGGTAATTTTCACATGGGCAAAACTGGACATTTTACAGAATGTGTGCTTTTTGGTTACTCTGGCTACTCGCAAAATGTGAAAAGAGGGGGAAAATGCACTTAAATGTTCTATGCTGCCCGACCTACTGCTACATCGATAACCTTATTTTACTTAATTTACTTATGTAACAACATGGCAGGTTTTGAGCAATACAATTACAAGAAAATGAGTTCTTACTTCGAATATCAGCTTCAACTACATTATTCTCTGTTTCATCACCTGATAGTGGCATTTAAACACAAGACTCATCATCGAATCTTTATTCAACTAATCTCTGATCGCTCTTACATCATTGAGGAAATAATCACTGATTAATTCAGTGTGTTCAGTCATGTCGACTACATGAATTTTATTAATGCTTTTATATTAGGATATTTAAACATTGTTAAATCACTGTCCGTTCTCATGGGTACAGAGTGTGCAGAGAACTGCTTTTCTGAATTTCTTAGATTTCTTCATGAAACATAAATATCCAAAAACTTGACCATGAGAAAAGGACACTTGTTTGCAGACAGGTACTATAAGACTAGAACATAACAAAAAATAATTTTCAGGTCACTTTGGTAAAATACTTCCTGAATGACTCTTTTGTCTCTTATTTTTTGGCAAGTTTGGCCCTGTACCTCACCTGTTTCTGAGAAATGTTTTTTGCTTATTAAACCATACAGTGACCAATATTTCACTCATGCATAAAAAGCAGGTAAACTAAGGCATGAACCAGAGAGAAACGTGTGCAGATGATGACAGATGGTCAGGACAGTGATTAGTATACTGGTGATGCTGAATGCTGAGTGATTGGATCAGACGAGAGGGGAAATGAGGTTGCTGCAGAGCTCGTTACATATACGACCAAACCTGTCGCAGTAAAACATTTGTTCTAATTTCTTTCATTTAATCTGCATCAATTAATTGAATTTAATATAAAGGGTGGCTCAAGACCTTTGTGAAGTACTGTATGCAAGAGCGTTAGTTCATAATGATATTCTGAATATTTAGTGATATAAAATGAAAAAAAAAAGCCTCTGAAGGCTAGGTTAAACAATTAGCAATTAGCAGCTATCCACTAGCCTATCCTTATTTATTTTAGCTTTAAAAAAATGGCACACAAAGAACAGAAGAAGGTAGTGGAGTTGAGCATTAAGTCTGTGGGAGGGAAAATGAGGTCACATTATGGGGAAAATCCGATTTGTTTGTTTAAGCCCCAATACAAAAATGGAAAAAGAACAAACAACAAGCAGGGTTTTTACTCGTGTTATTGTGTCCTCATGCTGACTAGAGACCCGAATAAATGTCTAAAAAATGACTAAAAAGGTCATTGTGTGTAACAAGTGTCCTTTAAAGTTGGGGTGTCAAGGTTTTTGTCCATTTATAGTAGTATTTATAATAGTAGTTTTTTTGTTGTTTTCTTGAAGTCATGCATATGTAACATTTAACTTAAAAATTTGAAATAGAATAACGCTCAGAACAGCAAATCAGCATCAGACTTTGTGCCAAGATGGTCTTATGACATCCCTTGTCTTCAGAAAGAAGGAATGCATATCCGTGTACGAGTCTCTACCCCGTCGTAGTCAGTGTGTTGACTAATTGAAGACTGTATTATGCTGATCAGTGAAAGCGATCTGTACTGGAGCCAAAGTGTGTAAACAGAAAAACAGTGCCGTCTTTGCCTGCTGCAAACCTACACCGCAAGCCAAAATATACGTTATCATTAAAGTGAAACCAGTGCAAAGCCGTCAGCCAAAACATATATCAGTGTGATAATTCAGAGCGCTAACCTCAAAAGCATATCCATCACTGGAGATACAAAATTGTTTCCCGTAGCAGGCAGCATGTCAGCAAGGCTGTAATTTTACAGTGCCACAGAGGACCAACACCAAATTGTTTATTCTTAAGCTCTGCAGTTTGTGATAACAGGCTTTGTATGCTGATTGATATATTATTCAAATTCAGTTCAAATTCAGATTTAGAATTACATGGTGTACGCAAGCCCACATGCAGAGAATACACGGGGCTCAGACAAAATATCTTTTCTCCTTATTTTTTTTTTCCCTGCTTAAAGGCACTGATGTGTTCAGAGCCATGGCTTCCATTGTGGGTTGTTAATTTTGCCGTTATTAAATTACATGACTCAGGTAATAGGTGATTTTGAGCTGGTCTGGAAAGAGAAGTGGGTTTTATGCGGTACAGCAGACTAGAGAGTCGAGTCAGAGACTTCACACTAGGTATGCTACTGATTATTTGTCATTTTAGGCTTGTTTATACTCAAGATTTTTGGAGAGGGATGAAAAATAGTCACCACAGGCGATCACTCCAGCGTACAGTAAATAAGTCCTTCGTGGCTAGAGTTGCTATGGTGTCACGGACATTTTCAAAATGCGGACTAAAATGTTAACCTGATAAAGTTACTCTTCTCTCTTGTTACTGGTTGCAACTTTCCAAAAGTTTCTCCCTCTGGAAGCTTTGACCTCCACTTCTCCTTGCAGGCGATGTGAACTTCACTGAAAGCCCTTTGCCTGTTGTAAGCTCTGCTGCCAAAACAAACACTCACAATGATACAGACAAGAGGCCTCTTTCATCAAGCTGGAGTCTAAACACATTTAGTTGTGAATGGTTCATATGAGCAATAATACAAGACGTTTTAAATAGCTGGTTTTTGTAAGGTTTACAGTATTTAGCAGATATTCTGAAGAAAGTTTTAGTAGTGCTTGGGGTGTCTATAAAACCACATCCTCATGCTAGTCCATCAGGACAGGGAATAGGCATACATCCAGAAAAAAATTGGTGGACATTAGTTGCTTTATATTACAATCAGTAAATAAAGAAAATTAAATAAAGTAAAGAAAGAAAGCTATCATGCAGATTAAAACAAGTTTAACCAACCATTTAATTATGACAAAAGAAATAGTGCTGCATCAATAAACCATTAAACCAGTGCCTGAGATGATGGAGGATTTCACGCAGGATTATTTTGATTTTATTTTGATGTAAGTGATACCTATCTATCTATCTATCTATCTATCTATCTATCTATCTATCTATCTATCTATCTATATATCTTGTTTTTGTGACTTGACTGTTTTTTATTTATTTTTTCGTTCTTTTTAGGTTTGGGGTGTGGGTGGGAGTGGGTGAGCAAGCTATTTGTACATGTGTATTTGTATGTAATCTTGTTTTTTATGTAATCTTGTTTGTGTATTTTTTGAACCTCTTTGTAAATGAATTGTTACATCCTAAATGTATATCCTTAAAAAGTACAAACTCTTATTTATCAATCAATCTTATATGGTTAGTAAATATTTTATTGACACAGGATTGAGTCATAAATCTATATTTTTGTTTTGAAAAGTTACAGTACTATATGTTGGTCACTAATTTATATGTTAGATTTATTTTATTTATTTATTTTTTTAATTTTTGTATCAGTAACAGGTACATTATTTAAATTATAAATGATTTGCCTAATAAAAATGATTTTCGGTCTTAACTCTGATCATTTCATGTTATCATCTGTCTGCGTACTTGCACATGTATTGTGTCACTACTGTACATGCAAATAAGCTGTTTTAGAAACATGATTTGATTTCATTTAACATGTTAACCACGGGATCAGCATATGGATGAGTGCATAAAAATAGGCTTTCCAACACATCTGTAAATGTCACATTTTTGTTTGGTTTGGAGTGTACTAACATTTAAACACTTCAAAAATAAAAAATATTAGGCAGGTCTACACTGATGTGATAACCTGGTTATTCAGTACAATCAGGTCATCAGGTGACTTCATTTTATTGCCACATAACATTGCTGAGCCTAGACCTGACCAACTGAAGCAACCGCAGAGCATAACACTGCCTCCAGAGGCTCGCACAGTGGGCATTGAATCTGTCTGGAATTGGCTCAATCTGATACCTTCAGACCACATGACCTTTTTCCGTTGCTCCAAAGTGGAATCTTTATGCTCCCTAACAAATTCCTAATTAGTCTCATTGTGAAGTGGTTTTCTTAAGGCCACACAGCTGTTTAGTTCCAATACTGATGAGTGGGCTCTCATCACTATATATGTGGAAATGCTTTCACTTTCACTATTAAACCATTGCTGTGAGTTCTCCTGACAACTTTTTTTATGATGCAACCAAGCATTTAAGTGATCTCACAGGTTTTCGTAATGGGTTGAACAGTTGTAATTCCATATTCAGTGATTCTGTAGGTGTTTTCTTTGCTTGATCCCGGCCAATACTTTGACCTTTCTGAAAAGGTGACTTTAAATTTTACCCTCTTGCTTGTTTTTTGTTTTTTTTTCCAAAAGGTAGATTAATACCATTATGTTGTGAAACAATATTAATATTTACATTTATATTAATATATTTTTTTTAGTCTGTCAGTATAACGTACAGGCACCCTATACAGTATGTGCATGACCTCAGGATTTACTTCAACAAGGGTGCTTCAGCTTGTCTGTTGTTTTTCAGCCTTTATAGAAGGTCTTCGTGCTTAGTTTTGTGCTGTAATCTTTTTTAATAATTTGCACTCATTTTGCAGTCAGAGCATCCAGTCAGCTGTGGTGAATGGATAATGAGCAGAGTTCTCATTCTGGGGAATTTGCATTTCCCGTATCGTGTAATTCCAGGAAGAATTTATACTTGTTGCCTCTTGAGAACATGAGCTCTTGTGTTTAATGGAGAATTTTACTAGCAAATGTAGTAAGTGTTAATGGATTATGTTTGTGTGTTTGTGTGTGTCTATAAGAGAAAGAGAGGACACACATTCCCCATGCCAGAAGCCAGTTACCATTAACCTTGCAACGCTCACTTGTGTGGGAGCTCAATGATTGATCTGCTGTCCTAAATTTCACCATCTCTCCTCCCTCTCGCCTGCTCTCCTGTCCCGTTCTTCCGGCGCTGGAATGGGAGTGCATGCAGGACTGCTCCAATTTGCTCCTACCCCTAGGCTCTGTCTTTTCTTCCTCTGTCTGGAGTGAATTGGAAATGTGACCTGGTTATGCTTCAGTTTGGGTGTGCGCTGATTTGGTTCCTCCAAGCCATCTCACATCATCTTCGCGCCTTGTCACCACAGCTTCCTCCACTGTTTCTCCACTCCAAAAAGCGCTCTTGTCGCACTCACAGAGACCCAGCATGTCATCACACTTCCTTTGACTGGAGTTTAAAGGGCCCCTTAGCTTCAACATCTGAGCGCTCCCGACACACCTACCCTGCAGACAAGCTGCTTATTTGTCTATTTGTCTGGTTTGACGCATCAGTACATTCTGAAGTCTAGTTTATTTCTCTGTATATTTTTTTGCCTCTTTTTATTCTGCATTCATTACAGAAATTATATTTGTGTTGAATAATTAGTGACCTTGTTGATGAATGCCATATTTCATTCCTTAATGGCATCTTTTACACATTAACGCCAGCAGTTAATCAGTGGCCGTTGCCAGCAGATCTCAAACTGACCTTGGAGTATTCCCGTAATGAATCCTTATTAAAAGCATCATCTGCTGCATTGTGTTGACTACAATCGGCTCTCTCTCTCCCTCTCTCTCTCGCTCTCTCCATGTCTGTCTGTTTTCCAAACGAATGGTTTTTCTCCATGTTATTGCTCTTTTTTCACACTCATTCTCCATATAAGGTGGTGTTTTTAAGGAACCACCCAATTTAAACCAGCACGTGTCTACCAATGTGGTCAGTTGTTGACATTTTCTAATGTACCATACCAAATTTATTTTTGTACCAAATTATACAAAAATAATACTAGCTATTTTGGAATACACAGCTTTTTACAACAAGTGCATGCAGAATAGTTCCATAATTTTATTGCTTTCAGATATTTATACTGAATGTTTTTTAGTTCAGCTTTTGCTTAGTTTGTTTTCCCTACTAGTAAAAACTTGGTGTGTGGTTCTAGTTGAGATGTGTTTTAGATCTGGGGCAGTGCCAGAATTTCTGGCTAAGAGACGTGACTTGTTTTTTTTTTGGTGGAAAAGTGCGAAAGGGGTTGAGATCAAACGATGGCTCTGGAATGCGCCATGTTGTGTGTTTATGTACAGTAGGCTTTAGGACAGACATAGCTGCTTTCAACCAAACTCACAAGAGCTAGAAGTGAAAACCTATCCATGCAGTATAAAGCATCAAAACATAGTCTGTGATGCACTCGCTGTTTTAGTTCAAACAAAATTCATCCATTCATATTCAGTAAACACATTATTCTGGACGTTCTTCTATTATTTACTTTCTGTTCTTTTTCGTTTATTTAATAAGGTAAAAGCATTGTTGAGATTAAAATCTTTTTTACAAGAGAGACCTGACCAAAATGGCAACAGAAGACAACAGTGCAACAAATTTAAGTACCAAGGCCACTGTGAAATACTACAAGAAAACTGATAATATTTAACCGTTACTATTCTATTCTATTCTATTTTATCTATATACATATTCTATGCATACATTCTACTTAAACGAATTAAACTATCATAAGGTTTGAGCCAAATCCAATAGAAGCAGATTACAGGATTAGAACAGATATCAAATAAACAGAGCTGTGACTCTGACAACAGGTAGACTGTTGATTCAAATCAGTTAAATTATTACGCATTGACATTTTCAATTTAATTTGATTCACTAGCACTAATGATTATTGTCTGATTTGTCTCATGTAGCTATATTTCTTACAGGTTTAAAAGTATTAAAAACTACAAAATAAATAAATAATTAAATAAATAAAACGTGAAATGTTATGTTGTTGAGTCAGGAATTTGTCAGTTTTTGACATTTAATGATTGGCATTTTGCCTAAATAATTTTAAAAGTCTGAATTGATTCTGAATCAAAAACTGACCCATCAATTTAAGTAACTGAATCAATCAACAAAAGTTTGATTATGTTGCATAGTATAATAAATTGCACAGTTCTTTAAATAAACAGGGCAATAAAATTTATTAATATGACATAATTAATCAATAATTACAGTAAAACCTTTCAGAATGAAAACTCCAAGATTGATGTCTTTTATATTCTTTTGGATCGACCTACATTCCCCGACACTGATCAGAGTTGACAGTTTCAGGTCCTTCTGTACATTATTTTATTACAAGGAATAAAATATTTTCAAACTTTTTTTCTAAAACCAGTACTGACATATGTACGTACAACATTGCAAGAACAGAAACTATATTGGATGTGATTTATAGCCATGTATTTACAGTATACAGATACAGATTTTTTCTTCCTTCTTAGAAAAATATCTAAGAAGGAATTGATTTATAAATACAGTAGCGGTCAAAAGTGTGGTCAATCCTTTTTTAAGACAATGCTGAAGGCATCCAAAATATACCATTATATTTTGACTTGCGGGCATTTCTTCAATATCTCCGTTGAACAGTCTGTATAGCCTTCATAGCAGCTCTAATCTGAGATGCTGTTAATTGGTCAGTTTTGAGGCTGGTAACTCTAAATAAACTTCTAAGTAAGTTTTGATCTTTGTAAGATGCACTATTGCAGAACAGCTGACCACTGACTGTTGTTGTTGTTAGTTAGTTGGTTGGTTAGTTAATTAGTTAGTTAGTTAATTACATAATTCAATATATGTTATTTTATAGTTTTGTAATCTCCATTGTTGTTCTAGAACATATAAATACAACAAAAACACATTGAAATGCCTGTGTACATGTAGTGACGGCCACTCAGCATGATGCAGGATCCTGCCTTTCTACACATAAAGAATATAAGAATTGCAGAAGAGAAACTTTATTTCTAATAAACTAATTTCCTTGAGAAGTAAAAATCTGAACAAGCTTTGATGGTGAGTCACTGGCATTCAAAAAAAAAAAAAAGGAAAAAGAACTACATAGTTTGGGACTTTTCACCATTCATCAGCATTTCTAGCATTCATTACATACTTAAGATGAGTTCAACATGAACTCAAAGGCAACTGCAAAAAAACAAAAGTCTAATAAAGAACATCATAAACATCAACTATAATAAGAATAAGAATTATTATTATTATTATTATTATTATTATTATTATTATTAGAATAAACAAAAATCTGAATAAAAATGGTGTGATGTATTGGTTAACCTGTCACAACAGTTTTAAAAATGTGTCCATGCCCTTTAATAAATGCTACATGCAGGATGGAGAAAGACAGCAGAGCAAAATGCTCTTATAGAGTCCTGTCTAAGGTATACTGTATAGACTACTGACTAAGATGTCATGGTTACTTGTACCGTATGAAAAGCCATCAACAGGTCAATAAAGAGTGCTGCACAGTATTTTGCAGTCCACTGCTTCTATAATATAATTTTATTAAGTCTTTTATTGCTCCCGTTACTCTGTACTACTGTTTCTTCCCCCCTAAAAACCAGACCGGTGTTGAGATAGGATATCATTTAAATAACGATACAAAACTCTTTAAGTTACCTGGCTAAAACACACAAATTGTGGATTGGTATAAATTTATTAATAACTGAATTATTACATTCCTAATAACTGAGGGGTCTCATTATTACAAACGGAAAGATTAAAAATACAAAACAAAGGCTCTGGTATTTAGTCTTAGGCTGATTTAACACAATATGTCGCTAGCTTGTCAGGACCTGCAGCTGTATTAGACTTTAGAGTGATATTTTAAATCTCTGTGCACCTCTGTGACACATTAAAAGGAGTAAAGCATAATGACTGGGTCAAAACTGATGGTGGGAAAGAGTAAAGCACTTTTCATTTGATTCTTTCTGATCCTAAATTCAAAGGCTATAATGAAAAACCAGAAGAATTAAAATGCTCATTAAAACAATTAAGAATCTCAAACATTACCGGACCCTTCACTATATAGCATGATAAGTCATTTGTAATAATGTTGTAAAAAAAAAAAATGAATCCCAGAATTTCTTATAATAATTTATAATTTAGGCTTTTTGTTCTAGAAAGATAAACTTTTACATTTAGCATTTTAAAAAGCAAGTGTACAGTGATATTAATATCTAAAAAGCAGCTATTTGTGTTGTGATTTGGATTTCCTGGTCTTAGCAGAGGCAGCATCTCTTTCTTTTAATATCTTGAATGACTCAGGCAAACCAAATATTGTTGCAAATATTATTGCACTACGGGGCACAATAAAAAGCTTGTTCACAAAATGTTTAAGGTCTCGTCTATATTTGGCCTTGCTTTTGGCGGTTTAGCTTGTCTAACTACAGCTACAACAACACTGTGGGTGATAATGTCATTAAAAAAAAAAAAACCTTCATTAGAGGACTTACCAGAAGCATTAAAAAAAAAAAAAAGTATTTGATCATTTTGATTTGGGCAAGTTCTGCTACTGGTCAGCTGTGTAAAAACACCTCACGAATACAAAGATGCGGAGGCAAATAAGTAGGGACGTGCTGCCATCTTGCATTCATGCCATCATGAATATACAAATACAGTACCAGCAATCAGCACAGGGACAAGGAGATTATTTTGATTTGCCTCCAGTTGCAACTGTTGTTCTTACCTGCTGAAATGAACCACTTTGAGGGAGTACATACAAGACATTTATGTCATGAAAATGAGACTTATTATAACTGAGATCCGATCCCAGTTTTATTTAAAAGGTTTTCTGCTAAGAATAGTGTGTGTAGGGGAATGTGTGTGTATTTGAGTGGGTTTGCACCACCTGCCATGCCTGAAGCTCTGCTGGTGCAGTTCAAGTTGCTTTTAATTATTGTCTAATTACTGTCAACACTGGACTACTTCATGGTTTCTAGCTTTGGAGGACGTATGTAGGACTGACTTGTTTGTCAATAACACGGCATATCCGCCCCCAGGTGTATCAGTGGCAGGGTAGTGAAGTCATTAGATTAGCATGGTGAAAGTGTAAAAGGTTGTGCTGGGGCTCCTTCTGTCTACAGTCCACACAGGCACATGTGATTATCGTCTCTTGGCCTCCGAGGGAGCTCCCCTCTTTCTTCTCGCAATAATGAATGAGAGACGCGTAATGCCCGCTAGTCATTTCATCTACCATCCTGCTCGCTTTTTGCCGCTAGTCCCTTGTTAGCATCAAGCCATGACACCAAACACACGGATACTGTCTGATAAATCCCACTGACTTTAAGCAGTTGTTCAGTGATATGGTAATGCTGTTATGCCGTTTTTTTTTTGGTGGAATATCAATGGTTTTTATCTGCTGTCCTTCTTTTAGGTGAAGGTGTAGACGGTTTGCTTGAAGCTTCACCTCTACAAGTGGCTACTGCAGCCATGGACCTGAAGGAGCGCAGACATCGCTCTCTGACCCGCAACCGTTGTGCCAAAGAGCTTCAGTTTAGTACTTCAACTCTGGATGTGCCCACTCAGAAATCTTACAGCTCCAGCGAGACACTCAAGGCATTTGAGCATGAGGCTCGTCTGCCTTATGGAGGCTGCGTGTCTGATTTAGTACACCATGAAGCAGAAGAATACTCCAGACAAGCAATGGGTAAGTTTTTCTAGCTACTAATGTGTGTAATGAATGCTATTATGCCTCTGGTAAAATAAATAAATAAATAAATAAAATTAAATAAATAAATAAATAAATAGATATTAACCCGAGGTAGAAATAACAGCACTATCAGCATAGTTAGTGAATTCTAATTATGATTTAAATGTGTGGGGTTTTTTTTATTGCATTTATTATTTTTATCTGTTTTTTGTTTTTTTAAGGGATTTAGTTGCTTTTAGTTTCCGTTACTGAAATGATAACAGTGCTGACAATATTGAACCTTCTGTTCATGTCTGTATATTTTTCATGTTCTGTACAAAAAAAAAAAAAAACCCTAACAAACAAGCAAAAAAAAATATGACAAATAGCATGGCATAAGTAACAGGTACAAATTCACCAGATTATGTCTTTTGGTCTAGCAGGACAAACCCCTAAATGACCAGGCTCGTGACAGGCCACAGTTTATTGCACATGATGCCACACTTTACTGTTTTCACACTTTATTGTTTTATTGTATGTATTGTCGCTTCTACATGATTAGTTAAGCTGTGTATTTCTGTGTAAATTATAGTACTTTTTATCTCAGTTTCAGTTTCACACCTTTAGCTTTTAAGCAGGCTATTTTTGGTCCCTCTTCTGAGCAGGATTTGAAATGTACTGTACAGTACTTATATTTAGCACACTGCATTATTGCTAATTAGTGATACATACTAAATGTATTTATATTGCGTTAAAATTATGAATTTCAATTTGTTTACAGTATGTAACAAAAGTAAATACTGAATATCACAAAAGTGTGAAAAAACTTTTCAAAAACTTTTGTAATACAGCTTTTTTTATTTAAAGGACATATTTATTGCAGCAAGTAAATATATATTATATAATTACATATTAGTAAACTAGTGACAGGATGGTGACTGAAAAGCCAATGCAGCACAAATTGCTGGAAAAAAAAGTCACATTAGAAAAGCACCAGAACACCCAAATGCACCAGAGCACCCATTCATGCTGCCATCAATTAAGGTATTAATATATAACAGACTCCCTCCTCCATACTTCCACATTTAGCATTATGACAGTCACTCTGATGGCCCTGGCCTGGTCCACGTCAAACATACTGAACCCCAAATGAGAATTAAGTTTTGTTTCATTTGACCAGATAATGTGCTGCTAATATTCATCAGGCTTCATTACCTGTTATTTGGCAAAACTCAGTCTTGGGTTTTATGCCGATTTGATAGTAATTTTTTTTTTCTTGAGTCATGTACATAGAGTTTGACTTCATGCGAAATTGGTACACTGTCTGGACACTAGGACTGAGCAATATGGCCAAAAATATCATGATAAATTTGTTTCTATTTATATACAAAGCTCAGCCATATCATATGATTATTGTAATCAGAAAAAATGGGCAAGCTTAAGCTATGTTTTAATAAATATGTATAGGGGTCAGAATTGTGCTATATAGTTTTTCAGTACAACCTAGGCAATATGATGAACTGAAATGTATTTCATTTTAAACCAACTGTACGCACCTGATTGAGCAAACAATAAAAAATGGTTCACATAGGGCAAAGAAATAGTACAGATTAATTTCACTTCTGTATGAATAATAATTATTATTTATTTTTTTAATCAGTCGGTGTCCAATGATGTGAATCCATGCTGGATGAGTTTTAAGGGTTTTTAGGGTTTTTGGATGAGTTTTAAGGGTCATCTTTTGCAGATGACCTCTCTGGCTTTGGTTACTCGTTGTGTGGCTCTTCTTTTACTTTCTGATGACTGCAGAAACTGTGTTTCTCTTATTTTAATCAGATTAATAATGTTCTTGTACCTTTTTTTATCTGTGTGAAATGTAACATTCCAGTTTCTCACATTTTCGTCCAATTCCTCCCCATGGGGAGTCATTATGAATCAAACAGAGACTAGAAAAGTCAGGTGTTAACAGTTTGTTTTGCATCCAAACTGGCAGCCAACCAGCCATATACATTATATACATACACATACACTGTAGCTAATAGCTATGTTAGAAATGTAAATGCTTTATTTTTAGTAAAGTGCATGCATCAGTTTATTTATTGTATGACTTATTAAATCTTTATAGTACATATTAAGATGTGGACAATGGATAAATTTACAGATTTATAAAAAGCTGTGAAAAAAAAACTAAATTTTTTTCTCAGACACAGCTCACACCTTTTATTATTGGCAAACTTGTTTACTGTATAGTAGTGACTCAAAGTATACAGGATGGGTGAAAAGTAAGCAATCTTTAAAAATTGGGAATAAAGTCCATATTTTTAACACAAATTTATTGCATGTACTTTGTTACACAGGAAAATGAAAGCGAATCCTTAAATTTCAGCGTAGACACCGGTAGCGTCAACCAGTTTCCTCAAACGGCCCGGGATGGAATGCATTTTCTGAATTTTTGAAGGCAGTTGTTTGGGAAATTGCTGAGAACCTCCTGAATCCGTGCCTCCAAGTTCTCCAGTGTGTGAGGCTTTGTCCTGTACTCCTCCTCCTTTGTGAAGCCTCACAGGAAAAAAATCGCATGGAGTGAGATCTGGCCTTGTAATTCATGAGATCTGCATCGTCCCAGCCAACAGGATTGTAGATCAAAGCCCAAGACTGATGCTGGGCTTTTTTGTAAAGTCTTTGCTTCTACTAAATTAATAAATGCTACCTCTTATTCAGGTTATTTTGTAACTTTTTATTTTTATTTTGGATGAGCTGAACAGCAACCAAACTCACATGCCAGTGTGTTCAAAGGTAAAGGTGTAAAACATGCGCTCATAACAGGTTTGTTCCACTGTTCTTGTAATGTTAGCTTACTGTAGCTAATCTCTGAGATCTGTGCTCCTGCATGCTACAGGAAAGGCGTGTAAGCTGATCTCTCTACACACTCTAGAGTTACAGTAGACACCTTTCATTGAACCTAGTGCTGCTCCGAATATGTCACTGTTTATCAGACATCCTCCTAGCCGATGCCACTGATTAGCTGTCACCTGTAGCTTGGTCTCACCTCTTATTTAGAGCTGTGTCTCAATTACAGGATAGTCAGGTGCTCTGCTTTGCAGCTTTAGTTATAGACCTGCACCTGTATCTATATAGAAGGATAGAATATAAGCTGGGAATTAAGGGGTATTTAAGCCGAGGCACTACATGCAAAAAGAGTCATTTTACTTTTTTTAATCAACGGATTAAAATCAAGCTTTGCCAGTTGTTACTGATATTCCTAGTTCATTAGAACTTTTGCAATAATTTACAATAACATTTTCAAAAGGAGCCTTGCTAATCTGATAAAAGCAAAAATCCGGTCTTATTATATTATTAGAATAAAAATATTAATTTCACTGTGAAGACATTTCCAAGACTGATTTAGTGGCATGCTTTTTCTTTATTGTTTAATTGAGAAAATAAGATGTTATAAAAAATATTTGATGGCATTTTTCAGAATAAAATCTAACCAGCGTTTAAAAATAACGTTTGGTAAAAAAAAAAGGAATGTCATCAACATCAGAATAAACTTACAGTATCTCTGCAGCTTAACATCCGTTCCCACAATGTCCAACAGAACATAATGGGCATCCTCTGTAAATAAAGTTTATAGCAGCTTTTCAAAATCTCAACAAGAGAACATGTACGTAGGACAAAAATCTTCCCACACATTTTACAGTATGTCTCCAGTACTCAACGCGGCGTGTGCTTCTATTGAGCTTTGTAGCATCATCTTTGTGTTTAATTTTCTTCCAAAAATATTACGGTGAAATGCATCATAGCTTCGAAACGCAGCAAAGAAGAAGAATCAATTTGAAAGTGAAACAAAAGGTTATTAAACACGAAAGGTGGAAAATCAGCGCACGTCACCTACACTGCAGCTCAACATTAGTATTCCATATAAGTAGTTACACTACTGTTCTATAATATATGGTGTTCATACAGCACACAAACTGCACGACGCCCGCTTTCACAGAACAGATATTAGACATTATGCATTTCTTTGCTTTTCCTTATTTAATGGTTTGGTAAATTACTTATCTAGTATTTCTTATGTTTGGAGAAGTTATGTAGTGAGACTCACCCTTGGACAAAGCAGTATATGTGCATTTACTATGAGCAGTAGGTTCACCAGTGAACCAGTGGATAATAAACACTCATAGAGTTCATTGATAAGACCAAGGTTCAAATCCTGGGCAGGCCGTCAGGTTAGATGCAGAAAGAAAGGAGAGAAAAAATACCATCAGCAGGGTGAATATTTCATGGATGTGTTCCAGTTGGGAGAAACAAAAGTAAATTTCAAAAATCAATATTGTTCTGAAGGTTTCACAGCCTTGTGTAGGGGACATTCATTCAACATTATTCATGTATGGTCATGAAGCCAATCTTAGTATGAAATCATTCCATCAAAGTAGTTTGAACTTTGAAAAGCAAACTTGATACCAACGGTGTCCCAACCTCCTTAATGCTGCCAAATGAATGTTGTTAAAACATTTTGACAACCCTGCTGGGATGACGACTCACAAACTGACATATAATATCAGGAAGCAAGCTTTTCTTCCAGAGGTTTAGCATGCTGTGATTGTGCCTTGTGGACGGTGTTTAATGCGTCATTAGTAGTGTCGTGATTGCAAGGCAAGTAGATGTGAAAATACTTGAGTAATTGAAGTTGAGTACTTTCTTTAGTGTTGTTGAAATTAAATATGACCAAGAAAGAAAGAGAAAAAAAAAAACTTTTGAAAAACAGAAAGTCTCAGATCAGATATAAAAAATCCCTCATTAAGCCAATGGCTGTATGCTTCTGGTACGCTTTTATATCCAACAGAGCAACAAATGCATCTTACTTTCCCTTCCGCTCACATCGTCGCGCAGATAAAATCATGAATGTCTTCACCCTCAAAACATGAACGGAGACTTACATTAAGAAAGTGAATCAGTGAGTGAGCCTTTTCTAGGATTCCTCACTTCAGAATCAGGAATCCGTTCAGTAAAGTGACTAGCCATAGGGGGCACTACTCCCTTACTCCATCTCTTTTCATTTTTTTCCACTCCATGCACCTTATATGCTTTTTTCCAGTGTATTTGATCACACTAATGAGGACAGTCAACCACTTTGTCTTGTGACAAGAAAAATAAAAGGAGCCCCGAGCTTTAGAGATGAATCAGAAGAAAAGAGTGAGCGAAAGAGACTTGTGTTCTGGCAAAATGCTGTACAACCGTATACAAGGTTCTAATGAGTCAGCCATAATGTGAACCAGTCGTAAATAGGTCAACTTGAAAGGGTGCCTTAGATCTCATCTGGCCCATCCTGCACTGATCTTCATGTCTAAAGGGGATTTCTAGTTGATAACACCCATGATCAATGTCAAACCATGTTTTCACTACAGATGGAGCGCATTCCTTCATTTTCTCACTGAATATGATCGTAGTGTTCATGTGTTCATCTGAAAGTGTTGTTGCAGAATGCATCTTTTTGCAGCACAGGCTGAACAGGACAAAGCTCTATGAAGGATAGGGAAGACATGGCCCAGGTGGCTAGTATGCACTGTGTGTGTGTGTGGGGGGGGGGGGGGGGGGGGGGGGGGGGGTATTTTCCAATAGAGTTAGGGGGATTCATTGGGAGAGAACAGGGAAAATAGTAACTTGTACAGAACTACAAGTTGTCAGCTTGATATACAGTATTCTTTATATCTATTACTTGATGATTTCATTGCTCAGCCACTGCAGACACATCTGTAGGAAGTGTTGCTACGGGAGACTAACAGTGTGCAGAGACCGTAGGTAATGCCATTTGAAGGTCATGGGGAAATCTCACAGTTCACATTACTGTTGTTTGCTGTCACATACTGTAGTCTCTGAGAAGCTGAATATTATGACACAAATAAACAAGAAGAAAGTTAGCACATGCTTCATTTAAGGTTAAACTTGTGTAAACAAAAACTTGAGTAAGCCTAGTCTCACACCCTAAGTGGGTCTTCTCTAGACTACTGGCGCTGAAGTTGGCCCACAATTGTCCAGAATATCTGTGTAAGTTGAAGCGACTGAAACAACTGTGCTCTAACATGTTCCAGAGTACCCCATGTGCACAAATCGAGGTCAGTAAAGACAAGGTTTATCAAGGTTGAAGTGGAAAAATCAACTGGCCTGCACAGAGCCCTGACCTCAACCTGACTGAACCTTTTTTGGGATGAATTGGAACACTAGCACCCCAGGCCTTCTCATCTGACATGGCCTCACTAATGTTTTGTGACCAAATGAGCAAACACCCACAGCTACCTTACAAAATCTAGTGGAAAGTCTTTGTAGAGAAGTGGAGGTTATTATATATATATATATATATATATATATATATATATATATATATATATATATAAAACAAACAAAAAAAAAATAATAGGGAGTAATGCTAAAATCCGATGTTCAGAAAGCACATGTGAAGCCATATGTGTTATGAGTGTCTACAAACATTTGGCCATATAGTGTAGTGTAGTGATTATTTTCTATCTTCAGTATATGCAGCCTCACAGGGCAACTGAACACAAGCACTAACCACTCGCTTACAGTATACACTATGGACAAAATCATTTGTCCAAATTCGTAAAATAATGAATTCAAGTGTTTCAATCAGGCCCCTTTTATCCCTAGTAAAGGGCAATATTAAAGCTTCAGCATAACAAGACATCTTATACTTTCAACTTTGTGGCAACAGTTTGTGGAAGGCCCTTTTCTATTGCAACATGACTGTTCCCCAGTGCACAACGCAAGGACTATAAAAGACATGGTTTGATGAGCTTGGTGTGGAAGAACTTGACTGGCCTGCACAATGTCCTAATCTCAACCCCAACGAGCACCGTTGGGATGAACTGAAGCGGAGATCGTGAGCTAGGCCTTTTCATACAACAGCAGCACCTGAATAGACACGAATTCGCACAGAAACACTTGGGTCCAAAATCTTGTGGACATTCTTCCAAGAAGAGTGGAAGCTGTTATAGCTGCAAAAGGAAGACCAAATCTATATTGAAGTATATGTATTTAAAAAAAAAAAAAAAAAAAAAAAAACTCATTGCAGATTTGGACAAATATTTTTGTTTATATTCTATGAGGGTGAGTCAAAAATGATCCGTACTCTGTAAAATAGTTTTTAATTAGGGAATATGAAAGCTTGTTGACAGATGGACAAAGTGTATTGAAATGCAAGGAGATTGTGTCGAAAAATTATGGATTTGTCCTTTCAAAAAGTTAATAAAAATAAATTCTACAGCTCGAGTGCAGATAATTTTTGACTCACCATTGTACAAACATAAGCTCAATTGACTAGTCTTGGACTGACTAACAGTAATTTACTAAGATAGCAAGATCAGTTATGCTATCTACAGTATCTTGAATGCCTGTCTATGGATGACCAAGGCATTGCTGGGATTTAAACCCATGATCTCTCTACAACTGACACTTTCCAATTTTTTCTCTGCTGTAGTTTTAAACCTGTTGGTCTTCCTTTTTTAAACGACAGCACCATATGACTTTCTGATATTCTGAACCAGAATGCATATTGACCTGAGCTCTCCTCGGTTGATTTGGATGTGTCAGACGACCCCATGCTCACTCCTCCACAGGTGCAAATGAAAATTGAACACTGCGTTCCCAGTTACCGTTCACACTCCAAACTTGCAAGGCAGGCTAAAAACCAAGGCCACTAAGAAGAACGTGGTGGATCGAACACAGGTACCGCCCCGTAGATCAGAAGCATGTCTAGGCCTGCCTATGTGCGGGCCTTTACTCAAGCCTCCCGCAGTGACAGGGCAGACCCAGCTCTCTGCATTGATCGCATCACGCTGTGTTTAAAGTCTGCTGCACTGATCTGTTCCTTTTTCACTCTTTCTTCAGAAGAATACAGCCTTTCATGTATGCTTCCTGACATGCCTAACCTTATCAAAGTGACTTTTGCACATAACTCAGAAGACAGAAGACTTATGAGTTGGTTATCATTCTTGATCAAATCAAAGGCTCGGCCATTGTTTCAGTTCTGTAATCTGCATGTTTGAATTTTTTCGATGGATCTGATGCATATATGTTAGCTATAAAGAAATGAGGTTTACTTTGTAAAAAAGAACAAAAAAAACTTTATTTAAAATGATGTGCTTGACTTCACTTAATCCTTTTTCCCCTTAATCTCTCCCTCATGTGTTTCTTCCCACAGTTGGTGTTTTGATGTGAAATTAGCTGTCAAGTCACACATTTCATTCATCATTTTATTTTGTTGATTCTGTTCTTTGTCTGTGCATTGCAATAAATCCAGGCAGCCAAAGATCAAAGAGAGAACACGGAAGTTGGCGGGTATTAAAAATAAATGACTCTGAGATTAAATGCACTTTCCCAGGCACACATTTTCTTTTTGTGTCTGCTTCTTTTCCCCTTCCTGATTTCTTCCTATTGCTTTTGTCCCCTAAAGTTGAGTCAATAGTCCAAAATACCCAGAAAGCATTTGTTGAATCACATAGGTGACAGCTGAGCAGTAGCTAGCTGGCCGGTTGGTACTACAGTATAGCCTGGAAGATAGTTTTCAATGTTCTGACATTTTCTCCCTCTGGATCTGTCTATCCATCCCATGTCTGTATTTGTTAAACCAAACGGGTAGCCGAGGTTCTTCTATAGACGATGTCTTGAGCAGGTTACTGTAAGTGATGAGGGTTCATATGTTTGATCTTACAGTATGTATAGAGGATGAAAAGGTATAACAGTTTAGCACTTAACCTGTATATTACCCTGGCATTGTAGACATCTGGTTCTGCAGATAGAATTTCTCATCTCAGATTAATTTGATACACCTTTTTATCTCACTATCAACAGCAGAAGGCACTCAAGACGCTTTCCACTCAGCAGTCTTTGTTAGAGCCCTGGAGTGTGTGATGGAGTGGACCATGGCTGCTATGTTTTACCCCCAAAGACGAGTTGCAAATGTGTGGAGCGCAGCCCATGGTTTTGGAGTCTAACTAGATGAGCCTAAAATAATGGCTTGATTAATCTTTGTCTCCACAGGACTTTATTAACACCTGTGGCATTGGATATAAAAATCGTGGACCTGTGTTATACTTACTGAAAGAGTGGTGGGTCAGTTAATCGGATAATGAAGCAGAAGTGATGACGTTAAAGCATACCAGCTGATGACATTTACAGTGGAGTGCCGTCACATTTCCTGACTCCCTCAATGTAAAGCAATGACTAATCATAGATGCTGTTTAATATACTACGCATGTCTTTGCTTTCTTCTTCTTCAGTGGAAATAATTAGTTTGATTAAAGCATTTGTTACAAGGCAGGGAGACTGAGTGGTAGTGAGTACAGGCCCATTTGAAGGAACTTGCCCTTGGGTTCAATTACTATAAGGGGCTGCTGAGTGCGAGGTATTTAATACTTTGTCAAATCTATTCTGTCTCCCAAAATGGCGGCCTCTTTAGCAGGATTGCCTGGAGGGCTATTGCTCAGGATGGAGACTGCGCTCTTTATTAGCAATACAGAAGAGCCATTAGTGCATAAAAAAATGATCAAAGTGCTTATCAATAAGTTTAAGTGTTTTATTGTTGTGTGATGTTTAATAAATAATGCATACTGATTAAACATACTAATGCTAATGGTCAAATGTTTGCATTATCTCTGCCTTGATAACTGTCAAGCAGATGCTTAATAAGTTGGCACTTATTAAGCATCGATATCATCACCTTTCCACCTGCAAAATGTTTTAACACACACTTTATGTTAGCGTCATGTGTAAGTTTTTCTTTAAGACAAATCCATGCTGAGTTTATGTAAATATTATTTGAAGTCAGGTGGTATTTCAGAGGTGACACCGTTCCCCATAGAGCCAGATCTATTTTGGAGGTCTAATTAAAAGGTGTTGAGTAGCCATGTAGTGCAGGTGGCTCATCAGGTGGCTGGTGCATTTGACAGTGACAGGGCCATGTCCCAGACATGCTTTTAAGTCTACGGCCCGGCTCTAATGGGGACCCTAATGATGTTCCATGTGTCTCGGGACTGGTGTGTTGTGTGAAAGTTGGACACCCACCCCGTAGTGTTAGTGCTTGCAATTAACACCCTGCCCTCCTGAGTCCACTAGTGACAACACACCACCTACAGTCTTGACATGTCCTGCACAGGAAGGGATGTTGCACAGTCAGGAAGAAAGTACTCTGCAGTATTTTGGGTGGGAGATTCAGATGCTTATTATCTCATAAACGTCAGTGTCTGTGCATCTGTCAATGACGGTGAATCAGGGAATGCGCATCTCCATTACATGCAGCTGTAACTGTCAGGAGTAGGTGATGAAGAACCCAAGTGGGGTCTCCGCTGAGATGTAATTGCAGAGTACTTGTTAGTAATTGTTGGATGGCAGACTAATGCTGACGGTGCTCATTGTGTGCGTGTGTGTGCGTGCGTATGTGTGAGTGAATGCAATAGCTGCTTGATTCGTGGCTCTTGAAAAGGATCAGACTGTTAGAGGATCAAAAAATGTAAACTGCTATATAACATTATTAATGGAACCACAATCCCACAATAACACAATCCTTTTCATAGCATTACATCATGGTGGGAAACTCAGCAGGGTGACCTTGATTTATTCCTTTCTCTTTATTCTTCTTTGTTGTTGTCTCAATGATTTTATACTATTTTCCCAGTTGCCACAAACCCCTCTGCTTTTTTGAAGTTTTAAAACTAGCACATACCATCTTTTCAATTTCACTACCACTGAATATATTATACCCCCCCAATCCACTGAGCCAAATCTACTACCGAATCTAAACCCATGCAAATTCGTTATGACCTCTGGAGTGCTCGGTAGAGGACGGTAACGGCTCCTTACAGCCTCTTTTGGGTGCGAGTTTTGATGAGTTCATTAACGTTGTTGGTGGCGGGAGAGAATTTGGAGCATGTTCAAAAACATTGAGTCGTTACCAATTTGTAAGCGCATTTATGGCGTCGTAATTGTTTTTTATAGCTATGTATTAAATCAATGTATTAAATGTAGATGGACGTAATGACAAAATGCACAATAAACATGTTTTAATCTAAAACGTCAGTGGTTTGATCATTTATGTTAATTTCTTAATAAAGTCTGATGACGAATTTACCATATAATTTTCGTTCCTGAAATATACAGTATGTCACAAAAGCTTGGTCACACATACGCCACACATACACTCACACACTTTGGACTGAGATTCTGAAAATAAGGGCATGGTTTTGCTTGCACACGCACGCGTTGCCTCCAGAGACACACATACACACATCAGACACGGACACATGACAGACACACACCATACACCTTACGCTACATGGCTTTGTATATTCTAGGAGGACAGAGATAATTACAATATGTGCATTGAGTTTAATCATACACAAAATAGTTCATTACTATTTATACACGTTTGTAAGTTGGATTTGTTTGTATGTCTGACAAAGTGAGTCTTATACGGCTTTGACCCGAATATACACTATAAAGCATACCAATCAACTAGACTAAGTATGTCCCCTTTCCCAACACTCCCATTATGTGGCCAAAAAACGTAAATGAATCCCACAGAGAAATTGTCACGAGCTAGCTAGACTCATGTGTCTAAATCTATTTCGGAGTGCTTCCCTACGCGCTCCGCTCTCAATCACAGCACACCTGTATCGAATCAAGCAATCAACCATTGGCTTTATAAGCACTCCGAGTTTGTCACTCAGCGCCGCAGTGTCTCGCTCGTGTGCCCCGTGCTTTCCTTGCTAAATATAGTTTTTCGTATTCTTTCTCGTTGCCGACCCCTGCTTACCCTCTCTGGATTTATTCTTTCGTCTTCGCCCTTGGTACCTCGCTCGTTTCGGATTGATCACCGTGTATGACCCTGACTGTGTTTTTGGATTTCGATTCAGCTATCGCCCCCGGATTTGTTTGTGCTCACAGCTGCACCTCCGTTCAGCGGCACTCACCTCGGATCCAAGCCAACCCTTCGGCGTGCCACACTTCTGCCCTCCCGGTGCGACGCTCACGCCATTCACCAGCCTCCGGCACCCCAGCAAAGACAGAACAAAAAACTCCGACGTCCGCTTTCAGTTCACGCAGCGAAACAGCGCCGAGGAAAGAAAAAATAATAAATCGCCGGGACCATCTCCGAGGAGATTCTCGCACGCGCTACTTCCGGGTTCGCGGAGGATTCCCTGACGTCATCACCGCGTGCACTCATTGCATTCTAGGACATTCCCCTTCGGACCGTTTACACACACACATACACACACACACACACACACACACACACACACACACACACACACACACAAATAAACACACACAAACACCCATACATACGTACATATATACACACACACACACAGACACACACACACACACTCACACAAACACACATACGCACGTACATACACACACACACACCCACACACTGCTCTTCCAGCCTATGTCCATTTTTCATAAATAAAAGGCTATTCTAAAGAGTCTGATTCTGCTATTGGGTCGTTTCTCTGTCCACGTCCGCCCCTGACAGTACACTGCGGCCATGTCAGACCCAGCAGACGCCTCCCACTCCAGGCCCCGCCTCCGAACCAAGTTCCAACTCCGCGCCACCAGTCAATCAGAGGCCAAATTGCGCCAAACTGTTGCCCAACAGGGTGCAATCCTTAATTCTCAGCAGCAGAGCCTACTGCAGATATCCCACTCGCTATCCCAGTTATCGACTCAGTTCCAACAGGTCTGCTCCGCGCTCCCTTCTGCTCTCACACCCCCAGCTCGGCATGAACCTTGCTTGCCTAATCCCCAGCCCTATGACGGGAATCCTGGTACCTGCCGCTCATTTTTATCCCAATGTTCTCTGTTGCTCGAACTCCAGCCTTCGACCTTCCCTACTGAACGCTCCAAAGTGGCGTATATCATAACCCTCCTCACAGGGCGAGCCCGCGAATGGGGAACTGCTGTCTGGGACGCTAACGACCCTTGCTGTGTCACCTTTGACTCTTTTACCGAGGAGATGAGGAGAGTGTTCGACCGCTCCCATGTTGGGAGGGAGGCCTCCAGAAAACTACTGGAACTTCGTCAGGGTCCCCGGTCTGCCTATGACTACGCCATTGAGTTCCGAACCCTGGCGGCCGCCACTCAGTGGGACGCCCAAGCCCTGTATGACACCTTCATGAATGGGCTCTCTGAGTCAGTCAAGGACCAGCTAACTTCCCAGCAGCTCCCCGAAGACTTGAACGCTCTGATGGACCTTGCGGGCCGGATAGACTCACGTCTTAGAGAACGGTATCGCCTCTCGAACCAACCCCGCATCCAAGCCAGCTCCTCTTCTGCTCCGGTCAGGCCAGCCAGCCCCCCGGCTGAACCAATGCAGCTCGGACGCACCCGGATCTCACCGGAGGAGCGACAGCGACGGGTTCAGGCCGGAGCATGTCTTTACTGTGGCCAGGTCGGACATTTGCGGTTACAGTGCCCGTTAAAAGCCAAACCCCCCCAGTGAACCTAGGCACACTGGAGGGGGGCGCCCAAGAGCTGCTGCCTAGAGGTCGTCCCGTCCTTCCTGTCACACTTCTTCTCCGGAGTCAGTTCCATGTGGCCCAGGCCCTCGTTGATTCTGGGTCCAACCAGAACATGATCAGTGCCACGAAAGTCAAGGAACTGCGCATTCCTACCATCCCCTTGAAGGCTCCATTATCTGTCCACGCTCTGGATGGAACCCCGCTCCCGCCTATCACCCATCGAACCATTCCGATTACTCTGAGGACCTCGGGCAATCACACAGAAGAGATCTCCTTCCTCATCATGTACCAAGCTCACTCTCAGCTGGTTCTCGGGCGCCCATGGCTTACCCGCCACAACCCACACATAGACTGGCGAAATAACACCATCCTGGGATGGAGTTCTCTCTGCCTGGCGTCCTGCTTGAAGTCTGCTCTCTGCCCTACCCTCGCCTCAGCAGCCAGCGATGAGTTCCCAGATCTCTCTGGGGTTCCACGCGATTATATTGATCTCAAGGCCGTGTTCAGCAAGTCTCGGGCCATTTCTCTCCCTCCTCATCGTCCCTATGATTGTGGAATTGACCTTCTACCCGGCACAGCTCCACCCCGAGGACGCCTCTTTTCACTCTCTCCTCAAGAAAGGGAGGTCATGGATAAGTACATTTCGGAGGGATTGGCCGCGGGCATCATAAGGCCGTCATCATCACCCGCTGGGGCAGGCTTCTTCTTCGTGGCCAAAAAAGACGGTACCCTACGTCCCTGCATTGATTATAGAGGGTTGAATGACATTACTATCAAGAACCGCTACCCTCTGCCTCTGATGTCCACTGCCTTCGACCTCCTGCAAGGGGCTCAAGTTTTTACGAAACTGGATCTGCGTTGTGCTTATCACCTGGTCAGAATCAGGGAAGGAGACGAGTGGAAGACTGCATTCAACACTCCGTCAGGCCACTACGAATATCTGGTCATGCCCTTCGGGTTGGCCAACGCCCCAGGCGTGTTTCAAGCCCTCGTCAATGACGTCCTCAGGGATTTTATCAACATCTTCGTCTTTGTATACTTGAATGACATCCTCATCTTCTCACGCTCCATCGAAGAACATAAGAGGCATGTACGTCAGGTACTTCAGAGGCTCCTCGAGAATCAGCTCTATGTAAAAGCTGAGAAGTGTGAGTTCCACAGTAGCACAGTCTCCTTCCTGGGCTTTATTGTAGCCCCGTCCAAGATTCAGATGGACCCTGTCAAGATGAAAGCCGTCACAGACTGGCCTGTCCCAACATCCCGTAAGGAGCTTCAACGCTTTCTGGGTTTTGCCAATTTTTACAGGCGGTTCATCCGCAACTACAGCTTGGTGGCTGCCCCGCTAATCTCTTTGACATCATCCAAGACTCCATTCATGTGGTCAGAACAGGCGGCCAGGACCTTCCTTGACCTAAAGAGGCGTTTCACCTCAGCCCCTATCCTTCTTCAGCCAGACCCTTCTCTTCAGTTTGTAGTCGAGGTGGATGCCTCAGACACCGGAGTTGGAGCAATCTTATCACAAAGATGTCCTAAGGATGATAAGCTGCACCCATGTTGCTTCTTCTCCCATCGACTCTCTTCCGCTGAGAGGAATTATGACATCGATGATCGAGAATTACTGGCGGTCAAGCTCGCTCTGGAGGAGTGGAGGCATTGGCTTGAGGGTTCCAAAACCCCTTTTCTGGTCTGGACGGATCACAAGAACCTGGAGTACCTCCGGACGGCCAAACGGCTGAACTCCCGGCAAGCGAGGTGGTCTCTGTTCTTCTCGCGCTTTAATTTCTCCCTGTCTTATCGCCCGGGGTCTAAAAACGCCAAACCAGATGCTCTCTCTCGGCAGTTCTCTCCAGCCCGTGATCCAGCACCTGACGCCACAATCTTACCGCAGACAAACGGCCAAGCAGAGAGGACCAATCAAGACCTAGAGACGGCCATCCGGTGCATGACCTCTAAGGACGCCCATTCCTGGAGCCGGACGCTCCCATGGATTGAGTATGCCCATAACTCCCTGCCCACATCAGCCACAGGTCTCTCCCCCTTCCAATGTTGCCTCGGTTACCAGCCTCCGCTGTTTCCCTCTCAGGAGACGGAAGTCTCAGTCCCTTCTGCCCGAGCTTTCATTCGTCGTTGCAGGAGGACATGGCTGAATGCGAGGTCTAGGATCCGTCGAGCCGTTTCGGCCTTTAAGCAACAAGCCGACCGACGCCGCTCCAGGGCACCGATATACCGCGTAGGCCAAAGAGTCATGTTGTCCTCTCGCTACGTTCCCCTCAAGACAACCTCCCGCAAGCTATCTCCCAGGTTTATTGGTCCATTCACTATCACCAAGATCATCAACCCCTGTACTGTTAGACTCCTCCTGCCGTCTACCATGCGCCGAGTAAATCCCTCCTTCCATGTCTCCCAAATAAAACCTCTGGTCTCTTGCCCTCTGAGTCCACCCACCCGCCCAGCTCCTCCTCCCCGAATTATCGACGGAAGTGAAGCCTTTACGGTGCATAAGCTGTTGAAGGCCCGACGCCGAGGCAGAGGCCTCCAATATCTGGTAGACTGGGAAGGTTATGGCCCAGAGGAAAGAAGCTGGATTCCTTCTAGATTCATTTTGGACCCGGCCCTTATTGCTGACTTCCACCGGCGACACCCCAACGCACCAGCCAGAACGCCAGGTGGCACCCCTAGGAGGGGGGGGTACTGTCACGAGCTAGCTAGACTCATGTGTCTAAATCTATTTCGGAGTGCTTCCCTACGCGCTCCGCTCTCAATCACAGCACACCTGTATCGAATCAAGCAATCAACCATTGGCTTTATAAGCACTCCGAGTTTGTCACTCAGCGCCGCAGTGTCTCGCTCGTGTGCCCCGTGCTTTCCTTGCTAAATATTGTTTTTCGTATTCTTTCTCGTTGCCGACCCCTGCTTACCCTCTCTGGATTTATTATTTCGTCTTCGCCCTTGGTACCTCGCTCGTTTCGGATTGATCACCGTGTATGACCCTGACTGTGTTTTTGGATTTCGATTCAGCTATCGCCCCCGGATTTGTTTGTGCTCACAGCTGCACCTCCGTTCAGCGGCACTCACCTCGGATCCAAGCCAACCCTTCGGCGTGCCACACTTCTGCCCTCCCGGTGCGACGCTCACGCCATTCACCAGCCTCCGGCACCCCAGCAAAGACAGAACAAAAAACTCCGACGTCCGCTTTCAGTTCACGCAGCGAAACAGCGCCGAGGAAAGAAAAAATAATAAATCGCCGGGACCATCTCCGAGGAGATTCTCGCACGCGCTACTTCCGGGTTCGCGGAGGATTCCCTGACGTCATCACCGCGTGCACTCATTGCATTCTAGGACATTCCCCTTCTGGACCGTTTACACACACACATACACACACACACACACACACACACACACAAATAAACACACACAAACACCCATACATACGTACATATATACACACACACACACACACACACACACACACACACTCACACAAACACACATACGCACGTACATACACACACACACACCCACACACTGCTCTTCCAGCCTATGTCCATTTTTCATAAATAAAAGGCTATTCTAAAGAGTCTGATTCTGCTATTGGGTCGTTTCTCTGTCCACGTCCGCCCCTGACAGAAATGTTGTCTCTGCACCTTTCAATCACGAGAGGAATCACAGACACCATTTTATGTCAGAGCGAATTTCCCCATAAGAAATAATAGAAACTCTGATGTTTTGTTTCATAACCCAAAAATTATCATATAAAAATGATTAATAGAAAATATAAAGTTAAAATTAAACTAACTAACCTGCACTTTACCTTTGAAAAGACATTTCAAAGTGTCTTTGAAGCAGAAAGAGGAGAGGAGGAAGATGGGGCTAACTGTGTAGAACTTTCACACACCACACATACGCACGCACAGGCATACACACACGCGGCACACATAGCAAACACACATGAATAGAAACACACATGCACGGATTAGATGGCAAACTAAGTTACTTGCAATCCAAGGTTTTTTCTGGTATGTGAAATGTGACAGTGTTGTCACTGAGCCTTTAAATCGCAAAGGGAATCCTGGACCCGTTCTGTGATCCGTTTTCTACCTTCTTGGAATGTGAACTCTGTTTTGTTAAGGATTTTACAAAATGCGATTTTCTCTTAAACATGTTTAATAGCATTTGAATGTTTTTTTGCATATTAAAAGTGCTACATAATTAAACTCAATGCAAATATGTTAATGTCAATGTGTAAATATTGAT
Organism: Clarias fuscus; assembly: GCA_030347435.1. Taxonomy (NCBI): domain Eukaryota; kingdom Metazoa; phylum Chordata; class Actinopteri; order Siluriformes; family Clariidae; genus Clarias; species Clarias fuscus. The sequence goes on along the minus strand of CM059214.1, from coordinate 21,016,830 downwards.
ATTAACATATTTGTGTAAATGTTAATGTGTAAATATCTGCATGTATTTCCCTTTTTGGATAATAATATGGACATACTGTACACCCTTTAATGTGTAACTTTGCTGCAATCTAGAAATGCATTAAAATGTCGATTTATTATATTCGATTGTTGATCTGTACAACACTATTATGATTTTTTCAGTTATCCCTTCGTTTGCATGTGATTGATAATCTTCACACAGCTGTACAGTAAATGTGTGTTAACTTCAACGAGATTATGCAAATATTATTTTTTAGAACAGAAAAACATCATATGGGAACAGATTATGAATTATATTACCATGCCATATAAAAAATATATAATGCTGCTTTATAAAAACGCATTATGTGGCTTTGAAACATGTTATCAAGGAGGGCATCAAGAGAAAAACGGATCCACTTTCAGTTTTAAAGCAGCCGGTGCCAAGAGGAATCTTAAATTAAGGTTAAGTAAGGTTTAATGTCTATTTATTTCATATTTGACTTAATTTACATGTCCTTTCTAAATGTTTTGATACGCAAAAATAGTTATAGTTTTGGAAATTGGTACTATTGGTAAATATAAAAATATTTTAGGGTGGCTGGAATGTAATTGTCATGAACTAGGACGGTAAGGCAGTCTGATGTTGCCGTGGGCATAAAGAGGGCAGGCATAGGCACAGAGGGTTGTTTAAACGTAAACGAGTCTTTTATTAAACAAAACGAACAATAATAAAGGGAATAAACAAAGAACTTTAAACCAAGAACTCAAACTATAAACAAAAGCATAGAACGATACACAGGGACTTTAAGAAACACACAGGCTTAGAGATTGACACAGGCTTAGAGCTTGACACAAAGAGACATGGAGCTGGAACTAAACAGAGACTAGACCAGAGACGAGACAAGACTAGAGACTGGGAGAGACTAGAGACTGGAAGAGCGGGTTATTCCTTAATAGGGTTAGTATCCAATCTGGTTATTGTGGAAATGGAAGATGACCTAACCGGGTTAGTAACTATAAGGGTTAGTAACTAAGCTGGTTAGTGACTGAAGCTACAGGGGAAAACGAACACACAAAAGGCTAAGCACACTTGAGGCTAATCCATACTAGCGGCTAAACCTACTAGAGACTAAAGCCACTAGCGGCCGATCCTACTAGAAGCTAAACCTACTGGAGGCTAAGCCTGCTAGCAGCTAACCCTACTAGTGGCTAGGCACTCATGTGGCGAAACATACAGATAACTAAACACACAAAGAGCGAAACAAGAGACAAGCAAACACTGGAGACACACTAACCACACATGCTCGAACAGAACAGCTTCATGACTCAGAACACATGAAACATACACATAACCAAACCAGAGCCTTTCTTAAAACCAGGGTTACACACATTAACCAAATACAAAACCAAATACAAAACCAAATACAAAATACAAAATAAATGCCCACATTATGTAATTATTTAATGCTCGACCCAGTTTCCCAGAACAAACAGCTATTTATAATGGATCTAATGAGCTACCTCGGTTCAGGTGAGCTCCCTCATCACCTGACCGAGGTTCCTTCTGGGAAACTGAGTCTACAAACAAAAACTACACAATTCAAACTTATCGGGCACACAGTGCCCTCTAGGGGTGAACCCTTACAGTAATGGATTAACTGCATTTACATTACGTTACTATGGGAAAATGCATTTTGCAATATGAAATTTTGCATTAAGAACTCCTCCGGAACGGATTAAATTCATATGATGAGGTACCACTATAGTGTTATTTATTTATTTATTTATTTATTTATTTATTTCAACCACAGTAACAATATACTGCACATATACAAACTAACCTTTTTTCCACAAATTCAGCTTAATTGCTTGTCATTGTTTTTATTTAGCAATTGTTTAATTAAATTATTATCATAAATAGTAATAATTTAGTATACCACATGATTCCCTTGACCTTTAAATAGTTCTGTATCTATTTTGTTACCAATACAATATTAGCTGTTATAAATTTTAAGGCAAATAAGCCAGCTTTTGTCCCTGGATGATAAATTACGTCTTTTTGTAATATAATAAAGTTTATTCCCAATGAGGCTTAAAACTTTTTGCCAAATTTGGAATAATTTTGGATGATACAAGGTAAAGGCACTGAGAGTAATTTGGACTCACAGATGTAATACTAGAACAATGCAAGTGGAGTCTAACCATTTATTTCAACTGGGAGCAGAAGCGTCGCATTTTGGCCACAGTGCAGTTATCGGGGTAAATTGCCGCCAGTCTGGTCTATGGCTGTGTTTCCACTAGTTGAGTTTCCAAAACATCCCAAAAGTATCTCTGAGTGCTGCTTAACTAAAGTTGTGCACATAGACTATTTTTTACTTTTTTTAAGCTTCTAGTTCAACCCACCAATCAGGGAGAGACTTTTTTTATCACAACAATACTAAGTACAGATCAAGAACAACAAAAACAACAACAAAAAAGACATTTTATTTTAGTTATAGAGCAACACACACACACACACACACACACACACACACGCACACAGAAGACCAGCTTAAACAGTAGCACTTGAATATCTGCAAACAAAATTTGGAATTTACTCACTCATCTTCTATACCGCTTTATCCTTTATTCAGGGTCGCGTTCAGGTACATCCTGAACAGGGTGCCAATCCATCACAGAGCACACACACATACACTCACACTACGGGCAACTTGGGAAAGGCAGTTAGCCTAATCTTCAGGTCTTTGGGAGGAAAATACCAAGCACGGGGAGAACATGCAGACTCTATGCACACAGAGACGGGAATGGAGCCTGGCCGGGAATCGAACCCACACCCTGGAGGTGCAAGGCGACAGTGCTAAACACTACACCACCATGCTGTCATTTGGAATTTAGAACTGTAAATGTAAAAAAAAAACATAAGAAAAAAGTATACGTTCTAGCAAGCCGTGGGTGACGGTGACCATAGAAAACTCCCTGAGGTGACTAGGAAGAAACCTTGTGAACAACCAGACCCAACAAGGAACCCATCTTCATTTGGGTATATCAGATGGGGAGACCATAAACGAATCTCTGCTATGTCTGTGTCCTATAAGGCTAAAAGTTCAATATACTGTGATAATGTGGGTATTAAAGTGATAAAGTTCATAAAAAGTTCACTTTTGTTTATGGAGACTCGGGTACAAAACTGTTCATGGGAATTTGAGTGACTGCAGTCCCAAGCCATTAGAGAAGAAAACTGACTCCAGCAGCCGAATCCAAAACCATCTTCATGGTCATCAAGTGGAGCCATCCTTAGTTACCACACGCATCTCAAGCAGACCACACAGGGCTCCTCAGTAGCAAGCCAGACGCTTCCATGCAGCAAGAACTCTAACCAGAGGCACTAGGATGAGTCAGACAGGTCTGGAAGTGTTGGGGTTGGCTGGAATTTCAGGAATGCATTGTGAAGCTCGAGAGAGAGAGAGAGAGAGAGAGAGAGAGAGAACAGTTAGGTGTCCTAACAATCACATAATGTATAAGGTAAATGTATATTTAGTACTATGTAAGTATCTATGACAACAAAATTAAAAGGGAGAGCCAGAAGAAACATAGTCATGAGGACTTTCTGGGAATTGAAGCAATATACTTAATTTTTTTTTTTTTTTTTTTTAACAACATATAATATAGATCATAGGCAATTATTTATTTTCACTCACTGCACTGCCACACATTGACTAAAGTCAATCACTCTCTGCTGGAATTCATCAGTGGCCACACTTAGCCATATAACAATCTGTGACTCACCAATTTTCATATAAATTTTCCTAAATTGTATGAAACATTTAGCTTCCTTTAAATAAATAAGCTAATCTTACATGGAGTCTGAAAGATAGAGAAGCAGAGAATAAGAAGATCATTGTACAGAGAAATCGGTGGTGTTATAGTGGAGGTAACAGCTGTCTATGATCAAGGTGCTGTAAGTACCTCAAAGCCACATTACCTGTAGGTGTTTGGTTCTCACTGATGCTCCCAAAGGAATGAATAGTGCTCTCTTAAGAGCAGCCTCCTTCCTTTTGTGGAAAAAAAACAGCAATATCTCTCTGTGAGCCAGACTGATGGTATTCATTTCCTATGTAGAAGTCTGTCACTTTGAAATGTTTATCTGGTGATGCCCACAAACTCCTGAGCATGTAGCCCAAAAGAACATCAATGTCTTTATCTGTTCTTTCCTTATCATCTGATTGCGGTCCTGCCCTGCACTCGGACTATCCTGCTTTTCTTCTTTTTCAAACCACTCCCTCATATAGTTCCTTTTTTTTTGCATGAATGACGCATGAAACATTTTACATTTTGTTTTGTCTTTCCAGCATCCATCCCATTCTAGTTCCATGGTGCTGTCAAGGGTAGTTTGTATTTGGGGTGAAATATCATCACTCTAAGTGCATCATTTTTTACAGTACATGTTAGGAGAGTGACCTATCCTCAGTAGTACTCATACTCATACTCGTAGTCTCCATCACAAGTTGTGCATTTGCACCATTGTTGAACCCAACTTTCAAACCCTCTTTGAAACACCCCTTGGTGGCAGTTGATGGTCTCCCACTGCATTGTTTATCTTCAATGCTGACTTCCCCTTCTTTAAACCTCTTCATCCATCTGTGCACATTACTCCTGTCAACTCCATAAACGTTCTGAAGCTTAGTGATGGCGACTATTTTGAGCAGTACTGTACCTTTTTATAGATGAACAGTTACTCTAAAACATGTGCAGTTCGAACCACCTACAGTATGTCAGTTAATATATGCTTAGTTTCTGTACAGCACTTGTATTTTCATTCTTTCTATCCTACATACCTAAAAAGTTTCCTCTACTAAAAATGCTGTATATACATTCTGATTTTAAAGTGCAATGTTTTCAGCGACAAATTTCCACAGCATTCCATAGGGCCAGTTTAGGCTTTGTGAAGTGTACAAAGCAACTAACAAACGGAGCAAATTGAACATGGACATTATCAGGCATTATCAATCGGAAGCGAGGCCTCAGGGGTTCCAGGTGGCTTGAGGGTTCTACTGATCTGTGACTAGACGTCAGCTCCTCCCCCCGCTGGAGCAGGTGCTATTTTATTCTATGCGATTGGCCAGACTGCCTACCTCACGGTCTTTCCAAATGGCTCTTTAATGAGTCTGATGAAGCATAATGATAGGCAATTTCCACCCCTGGGGCCTACAATGAGCTTTACCCAGGCTTCAAGGCTAAGCTGTGGTGGCATATTACCTCAGTGTGTGTTCCGGCTCTAGAGAAAGATCCCGTTGCAGGCGAGCATGATTAAAAGACAGCTTTGCCATGGCTTGAAAAGCATGAGTCAAATGTATTTTTTTTTTCAGATATGGTTTGGGTATTTTAGACACAATTTGATAATTAATTCATATTATAAAGTTTTAGAGTTTAGTTTATTATTAGGTATTTTTAAAATCTATCCTTTGTTTATATTAAAATGGCCTAATTAAATTAGCAAATAAATAAAAAAATAAAAAACAGACACACTAACAAACATACAAGAAACTTTCATGCCTTTTAAATAGTTGGTTTTGATCTATTTGACAAATTTACTATTATAAGATGACATGACAGTATTTTTGTTCATCTGAGAGGAAAAGATGGCTCACGTAATCCTGAAAGGTGGCTAGCAGACAGCTGACATTGCCCGATTAAAAAAATAGCCACAAGCAGTATAATAACAGTGCCATATCTGGTAAAAAAAAAAATAATAATCCCATCCTGCACAGCACAGCTGGCTCCTGCTTGGTCACACAGATGTAATGATTATATCCCACTATGTTTCCTCCGGGTTCTCCAGTTTCCTTCCACAAACCAGAGATATGGTGAAAGGCTGATTGCGGTTTCCAAATTGCTCATGGTGTATGACTGGGGTTGTGAGTGTATGTGCCCTGTAATGTGTTGGCACCCCATCTAGTCTTAAGTTCCATGACATAGGCTTCAGGCCCTTCAGGTCCTTACACAAGTTATAGATAATAGATCCACAATCACTTAGTTCCTTCTTAATAAAATTGTTTAGCTTCAGAATAAAAATCAACCACCAGCCTTTCTCCCCTACCTTTTCTTACTTTTTTTCCCACCTGCCTCCTCAACGCAAAACTGCAGTGACAAGTCTCAGGTGGAGCGAGGCTTTCCTGTGAGTCCTTGTTGCTGTTTACTCAATTACAGCAAGGGTTCAGCACCACTCTTTTCATTTGCCGTCATCAGCCACTCCTCTGCACTTGTTTTTTACGGCTCTTTCAGGCTCCCCAGAGCTGTGAGCAGCTTACCTCTGTCTAACTGTCTTCAACAGCATCGCCCAGTACCCCACCGCTTCTGACTTCTGCAATAGAGTTTAACAGTCACCGTAGTTCACATCAGACTGCCATTCAGCAGGGAGCCGTGACTTTAAAGTGCAGTGTCTTTCGAAATCATATAGAATCATAACTGAGACTGTCATGGAAACTGTGAGACTGAGGAGAAAAAGATTGAGTATTATGGATTCATGGATTCATTGAAAATAACAGTTTTTGAAGATTTGCTACACATAAAAAAGTCACATTTATACTTATTATTTTATTTAATATTATTTGACTTTTTACATTCAACATTTGGGATTTAAATTTATATTAAACATTTACCTTTGCATTCTATATTTAAATTCAACCTATAAAATGTACTGTAGGTTTCTATACATTCAACACATTCAACATTCATACATTCAACTGTTAACAGTAACAGTTGTATTCACACTGTTTACAATATGTTAAAACATATATATTATTATCACTATACCTCCAGAAGTAAAACTGTTATATAAATGCATCAGAACAAATGTTCAAAAGTCAGAAAAACACCACAGAGATTTACACGTTGCTAGATTCTTGTCTCAGGTTTACAATTTGTTATTCTTTGGCTGAATACTGAGAGAATTGAGCGAGATTGATTTACCAAAGTTACATTGAAGAATATATTTTCAGGGATCCCTTCTTTTAAAAGCGGGGACCAGAATTTAACTCATTCATATTTTATGAACATACTCGCAAAGCAATGTTGCAGAGAGATTGCCTGTGGCAAAGTCACGGCTAAAACAAAACCCTGTGTCAGATTGTTGTAATGGTTATTTCTAATGTAGGATCTTGAAGATGATCCTAGACAATCTTTAGAAGAGGGAGAGCTACTGTACGATGCCTCGTCTTCTCTCAGAACTTCAGAAAGGAGATTAAAAGCACAACAGGCCTGTGCATTGCCAGTTAGAGCCTCATTTCTTTTCTGTAAAGTATACTTATACTCCATATTTCCTTTTAAGAAAAATTGTAGATTGCTTTGTTAGAATGGAAATGAAAAATCATCTCTAATCATCCTAGTCATGGCCTTCTTTGCTCCTTCTTCTCAGATATTTTTTTTTATATTCAGTGATTAGATGCATTGCAGTCACCTTGTTTCTTCTCCCTGGAAAGCTTGATTCTTTTTTTATCTGTCTGAAGAGAACATACTTGATTTTATTGTAATGCAAAAAGCTTTCATCTCACTTTCATTGTATGAGAATTCCATCTCGATGTCTTTCTTTATCCAGTGACAGTGCTCTGTCACCACGAGCATCAAAATCCAAGTTGAAATCCAAACTGTGTGAGTGCTAGCATAAAGAAGCATGCCTCTTACAAATGTAGACGCGTAGGTCTATAGGTACCATGCATCCACAGATAGGGGCCATGCTTTTAGTAAGGTAAGCCAGAAAATCTTTTGTAAATGAAGGCGATTTCAAGCCCAGTGTGGTGATGAGCCTTTTAGTTGTAGTAAAACATTTGAATGGTGCAAATCAACACCGGATCATGGCTCCGGTGTTCTGACAAAACATCCTACCTTGATGATATCCAAGCACTAGTGAAACGCTGGGATATATTAGTGTAGCAGGGATCATATACAGAAATAAAGGTAACTTTTACTCTCGCTACTTTTACAGTAACCAAAAATACACAAGACAAGTGAACCATTAGAATAATTTTACCGGTCTTTGTCCAGTCTCTCTGCGGGTTCAGACGTACAGGATGGACAGTTAAATATAAGAAGTCTCATCTCTCTGTTGGTGGTCCCCCTGCAGTCTGGCTGCAAAGAGATGGTTCCCTTTTATTTCCCTGGTTTGACCTGCTCAATAATGTAATGTAAACTCAAAGGCTTGAGTTGCATTCCTCTCAGACTTGCTACAAACTCAGTAAAGAAAAGATAATATTCACTCGGCATTGATTCTAGTGTTAAAAGTTTAACTCTGTGTTAAAATGAGCATTGTTTTAAACAAAGGACATTTTACATTTCACTTACATTTTCACTCAGTCAGTGATTTACATTTATGTAGAGGAAAAATAAGATCCAGATTCCGCATTATTTCTATTAATGTTGCTGCATGTTGGAACATTTTCATAAGCTAAGTGCAAACGCATACGTGGACATGCAAACTCTAGAGCAGAGCGTTTGTCTACACGCTCACTCACACACACGCGCGTGCACATTCCTTCACTAATTTTCACATATGAAACTTTTTTTGTGTTTTCCTATTTAGCACTAGGTTCATTGTTGATAGCTGATTTGTGATTTCTTTTTTCTATGTATTGTATTCCATTTTATTGCTCTGTTATGGTTATTACTTTCATTTTTGCAAAAAGATAAATTGTTCAGAACCAAGGCTTCTGAGGCCAAGTCATTGCCCATTATTGTTCTCAAATGTTCTCACATAAAGGATTTAATCATTTTGCTATGTTTAAAGCCTGGTTATTTTCAATTCTAATTAAAATCTTAACATAAAAATGGATATTCTATTAGACTAATGAGGATAATTTAATGAGAAATGGTCATTTTTTGAGACCAGATGAATAAAATTGAAATTGAAGCACTTATATTTTACTTTACTTTACATGAGAAAACCTTGGATGATTTCTACTCTGATGCAGGTTGGAGCTGGTGGTCAGATATGAAAACTGTCTGATAAAAGTGAGGGATACTTTGTTTAGTGCAAGTACAGTGAAACCCAAACTGCATTTCAGACATAACAGGTACTTCAGCTTTGTAGAATATAAGACAGTAAGCGCTCAAAATGATATTAATTTTATTCTAGCATTGCCGATAGTTATAAATCCCATTCCAATCTATGCTCTCAATTGTACCTACAACATATCTTAATGTACTCTAATAGGCTAGTTGATTTTATTTTGCATTATCATTAGCCTTCTGTATACTTAAATAAACTATATTGTTTAATTATTCCGATTATGATTTTGTAAATGGTTTCAATGTTGTTACTCAGTCAACAGATTTAAAATGTTTAGTACTTATATATTACTGTATGTACCCTAATGAATCCTAAAAATATTTGTGAAGTAAGACTGAACAGTACTAACAATTAAATTTGTGCATTCTTTCTTAGCTGATTGTGAAGGATTGCACTAACAATGCTCTTTTAATTACTAGAGAGGAGAAAGTCGCTGTGCATGCCTTTTTCTCCTAATTGCTTTTCCCTTGGATTGCCTGTAATTGGGCCTCAATTGTGTTTATTGATTTAATTTGATGTGCTTTAATCTTGATGATGTTATACTATATATATTATCTGGTGATGGGGTCTGGGTATGGAACAGTCCAGCCAGGTAGCGGTGATATTCACATTCCAAGTATCTGCATATAGATCTGCTTATTTTTCTTTTTTTTTTATTTTCTATTTTTTTTATTCTTCTTTTTACTTTGTCTGTAGTAATGTGGGCCAAAAGTGTGTGGACACCTGACCATTATACCCATTTGTGGGCTGGAAAAAATTAATTCAATGTCCTTATACTGTATAGTGAAGCCTTAAGATTTCCTTTCATAAGAGGCTAAGGCCGAACCTGTTTCAGTATGAGAATTCCTCTGTGTGTAAAGTGAGATCAGTGCAGAGATGTTTGGTTAAGGTTAGAGTATAAGAACTCAAGTAGTTTGCGCAGGGCCCTGACCTCAACCCTGCTGAACACCTTTGAGGAGAATTGGAATCGGAGGATCATCACCTCAGACCTTCTCACCTGACATCAGTGCATAATGCTCTTCTCACTGAACGAACAAATCTTTTAGTCATATTCAAAACTATCAACGAGCATACATGACTATGAGGCTCAGGTGTCTTCATAGTACGTTTGGTCTGTTTTTTGCGTTTTTTTTTTTTTTATCTTCATGTTACTACAGTATGTGTTATGTACTTAAAGATAATCTACTTTATCATATAAAATCTAGAAGAAAAAAAAACTAAAGGAAGATTAAACAAAAGCTTTTGAATGTTGCACTACCAGTCAACAGTTTGGACACACATTCTGATTCCATCGTCTTTCCTGATTTTTGTTTCTTTCTATATTGTAAAATAATGTTGAAAGCATGCACAATATGCACTAATCAACTTTGAACAGTTCATGTGTCTGCTACTTATGCTCTGTAAAGCCCTCATACCCTCTCTAATCTGAGGTGCTGTAAATTGGTGATTCTTATTTTTCGGCTGGTAATTTTAAGTGAACTTCTCCTCTGCAGCAGAGGTAGGTTTTGGTCTTGCTTTCCTGGGGTCTTCATGCCAGTTTCATCATGGTACACGATGAGTTTTGCAAATGCATTTGACTTCTTACAAGAACTATTCCAGAAAGGCTGACCTACGTGCCTTACAATATTTAATAAAAACATAATTACCTAATTCCATATGTGTTATTTCATAGTTTTGAAATATCCAGTATTGTTCTAGAACATAGAAAAATAAACCCAAACATTTGACTGGTACTGTGTATGGTAGAACGTAGATGGAATGAGTCAACCTGGGAGTTAATCATATTTAAATGAAGTGTTTATATCAAGTATATCAAGTTCACCTTGTCTTCATGGTCTGAGTGATAGTACAACTTGAGTTGTTGAATTGAGTTGTCGCTCTCTCTCTCTCTCTCTCTCCTCTCTCTCTCTTTTTTTCAGGAAACTTCACTCTGGCAGAGTTAGGGATCTGCGAGCCCACACCCCCTCACCAGAACACCTACTGCCCCAACCTTGGGCTACTACACAGCTATACTCTGAGCGCAGGCTCTGATGCTGACTCGGATCCTGAAGTCCCCATCTCTCCAGAAAGAGCCATGCAGCTGTGGAGCACCCGCAACGTCAAGTCACGCCACAGCTCTGGTCAGTCCAGTCATGAAAACTCGGCCCTGACCCTCACTGATTCGGAAAACGAGAACAAGTCTGACGACGAGTCAGGTAGGTGGTAGTAAATGAGGATAGGAGAAAGTGAATGATTAAGATAGGGTGGAGAAAAATGCTTGAGGCTCTCACGGAGTGATTTTTAGTAAAACATGTAGAAATAATAATTAACAAGCACATGGATTTTTATTTACAACTCAAGCTATTACTTTGTGTTCTTTGCGTTTGTGGTTCACTACTTTTATGATATAACGCTTGTTGACTTTATTGTAACCGCAGCACTGTTTCATGTGAATCATATGGTTGTTTCATAGCAAACAAATTTAAAGGCTGATAAGAGTAGGTAAGTGTGTTTTTATACCACATGTTTAGACCCAGGTGTCCTCTGGATCTGGCTGATTCAGGTAAATGTTCTTATTCAGCTTGAAGCTTCTACACTTGTGACTCACATTCTCCTGCTGTCCCACTCAGATACCCTAAAGATATGTACTGTCTGCCAGCTTTACTTGTTGCTTATTAAGTAGCTATATCTAAGTATAATTTCTGTTGCTTTGTGGAAATTCCTATTGTTAAATGCATTATACAGCATAAATCTGACCAAATAGGCACAAGCACAACTTCAACTTTTAGTCATGTTTTTTTCTATCTTGAAAGAGTTAACACTGACAGCAGTAAAAAGTATAGTTTTATGAATTCTGCATGCAGTAATGGTAACATTGCCTGTACCTATATTTTCTTTCACCTAACATAACATCTGAAGTAATTTTAAATACATTATATGGCCAAAAGTATGTAAACCTGACAATCACACCTATGTGCTTTTTGAACATCTCATTATTGAACTCTTATAATAACCCTTAGATTTATGGCAAGGCTTTGAACTAAACCCTGTAACCCTTGTAAATCCCAGCGTGACATTGTTCTGTGGGGTTCAGAAATCCCTGGGTCACTTTCAACTTCGTGGCAAAATTTCCCATGTGCCAGTTTGATGTTGAGATGTCTACAAAGGTTTAGTAAGAAAGTGTTGATAGTACTAGGTTGAAATACATAATATGCTAGGCATAATTTTTCAGCAAGTATCAAAAACGTGCTTGCCAATAGAAAAAAAGTTAATACTTTCAGTCGACAAATGTTGATTACGCAGATAAAATGGCTCAAAGTGGTAGCATGCTTGACAGGATTTTCTTTCTAAGTGACTTAGAATGGGACATTAAAAAAAAAAAAAGGTGACATTTATGCATCTGTTTCATCTCATGACTGCAGTTTATGTTTTCTCTCCAGTGTTTCCCCTGGCAGTTCTTGTGCATCACATCCGCTGATTCTATGTTTCCGTGTTAATTCGGTGCCATCCCAAACCCTTGCTCGGCTTGTAGGAGGTGTCAAATGAGGTTAATGAAAAAACAAAAAAACACTGCCTAATTAGCAAGATTCACACACAACTGTAGCAGTTTCATCAGCTGTGAACTCCAACATCAGAAAAAAAACCCTCACCCAATTTATCAAACTCCTCAACAGCTATTGGATGCATGAAAAACACCTTGCCAGAGAAGTCACTTTCATCCCAGTAGCTGATAATTGCATCTCATCTAATTGACATGCTAATCTCTTATTCGCGGTTTATTAGCATGATTCTTGTTTTGTAGCACAGGACTGTGCAAGGACACCAAATGTCCTGGTCACAACATGACCCTGCCTTTGCTCATGCAACTTGTAGATTATTTATTAGAACAGAAATTAATACATGTTTTACATTTGCGTTGTGTGTATTATGGAATGTTTATGATTGAGGTTATAAAAATGTAAAAATAATAAAAATGCTGAATGTGAAAATAGGAAGGGAGGGAATATGTCGAATAACAGTAAGTGAACCTACTGCTCCTATTTTTTTTTTCAACAAAGATGCTTTAAGATCTATATCATCCCTTTCAGTGTCTCTTTGTCTGTGCATAGACATGCAAAAGCCGCCTTTCTATCCTCCTTCTGTCATCTCTTACTATCACCTCTATATGGATGTGTCAGGACTGCCAGTCATTTTGACTGACGAGTGTCACTCATGATGGCTTTAGGGTGTCATAGCATGAATGGGGTCAAGCAAAGATTTCCATTCATTATCACTCTTTTGTCTGCTTTCATAAACACTAAGATACTATAAATTTACCAGGATTCTTAAAAAAAGATACACTTTTTATATTTCACACAGAACTCAATTTATGAAGTTTAAGGGTTTATACCACACTTACACAATCACAACTTTTAGATTCTTGGCCCATATTTAGTAAGCTTCTCAGAATCACTCCTAGGAATCGCACTCAAAATTATTTTAGAACTAAAAATATTCCTAGCTCAGAGTAGGAGGTAGTAAAACTTAAAGAAATAATTCTTCCCTACTCTTACCTCTAAAGATTAAAAGCGAGGCAGATGGCAATTTGTGAAAGCATCAATGGCACCTGTCAGTTTGGCATGTACACCCGAGGAGTGTGAAAACGTTTGTCCAAAAACGTCTCTCCTCTATGTGTACGTCTCTGCCCCGAACGCCATTTGCTTGCTGCTCCTAACCAGTTAGAACACCTCTAGAGCTCTTGTATAAATTTTGGTGGAGATAGGAGTGATTTTTAAGAATGCTGATAAATTACTCTTATTAATACTCCTGAAGTAGGACCAAAATTGTGAATTTTTGTCCACTTAGGAGCAATTCCCTACTCTGAGACGCTTAGTAAATACGGTCCCTGTTTCCAAAAATTAGCTTAAGTAACTGTGTACATGGAATTGTGGATGTGTCCATCAGGTTCTACATGTTAGTTTTTGCTGAGATCCACTGCAACTGTGACCTGGACAAAGTTATTTTGAGCAAACAGATTATTTTCCTTCCCATATGTTCTAAGTTACCTAAAACACCTATGCTGTCTTGTCTCTGAGGATCTCCCACATTTCAGTCACTAGCCTGAGTTTGTGAATATAAGGTGAGAATATTGATGTGGACCAACCAGTACACAGACACTATCATCTAAAACTGATCTCCTCTTCCACCATCATAGAAGGAGGTACATGTTGGTGCATGTACCAAATGTGTCATGGAACCAAATATAGAGTACCAAGGTGGTACATCTGGTGCATTTGAAAATTGACACTTCAGGGCAGCACAGGAGAAGTTTGTGTGCAGATATAATATGAAGGAAACACAAAGTCATTATAATTAAATTTTGGTGTAACCAAACTCTGATTAATGATAATTGTTTGTCTATTGTATATAATTAATATGTTGCTGTATATAACGAAAGTATGTCCCTGCCTCTTGTACTGTATTTTCTGCAGAGGCAAGAGAGTAGATAGGACAGTGAGGAGGCTGGTAATGAGGCCTCATATCTAGCTGATTGTCTAATTAAGCATCCTGGATCTTGGTTCTCTTGGCCTTCGTTTCCGAGCTGCCTGCTCTTGAGTGATTGATTAAGGCCAACTATTCTGCTCAGAGAAATGACTCAGATGTCCTCACCTCACAAGGGCACGGACATCCACGTCTCTGACACTGCTGCTCCTTTCGTGTTCCTTCTCCGCCTCAAACTGCGTGCTTTCCGTTTTAAATCGCCAAACAACGTTCCAGCACCCCGTGTTGCACTTTAATGAGGCTAAGCCATCACTTTTGCAAAGATTTTATCAGACACTAGTACATGCATCAAAACAGTTGGAGTCTGACAGGACTTTTAAAACAAGCTCTCTGCCAGCACAGCTGCTGCGTTTCAGTTTACCATCTTATTCGTGGCTACATTGAGATGTAGTCTCTCCCACAGGCCTTGAGCAGACCACATAAGAATGTGTGCATCATTGTCACACTCTGTTGCACCCGTTTGTTTGCATAGGTGTACACAGACAAGAGATAAAAATTATCCCATCGTTCAGCTGCAGTCTCACATGACTGGCAACGGGCAGCGTTGGCCGATCAGCATTGCGCATCACGTTCAGCAAACAATCACCTCATGCTGAGAAGAGAGTGGGGAGTTTTCGCCTGCTGGATTATTTGTATTCCCTGTCACTGATCTGTGTTACTATAAGCATTTAAGATGCTTTGTTGGAGACTCTGAAAAAAGGAACAAAACATATTTTTTTTTCTATCATTTAATAGAAGAATAAAACCTTTCTAGATAACAATGTGCTTTCTTATTGTATGTTTGATCGGTTAACAATGAGTCGACGCTGACAGATCTCCCTGTGTATATGAGCTTGTGTATGTTTTGTATCATGTTCAAAAGGAGGTAGAATAAGAATAAAACCATGTGATTATGTTTAAATTTGCACTGCTAAACTTGCACTAAGCAAACATAATAAATCAGTTACAGTCATGTAGCCAGAGTCAGTGGAAAACATTTGCAAAACTATAAATCATGCTTTGTATAATTTAAGCTTGCATTGATGAGGTAGATATGTTAAATCAACAAGATTTAATACAGTCAATTATATAACTTAAATGAGATAAATGAATAAGTAATGGTGCTAGCTGCTGGTGTGTTTCTTGTTTCACTTTCTTTGAAATATTATATAGGTGTGTGGTGTAGTCCCTTATTAAGAATTGTATGCTTGTGGATTTTTTTTTTTTTTTTTGTCACTGACTGATCAGTGTCACCCTTCCCCTCCTTGGAGTATTCATTAAAGGTACTGCGTGTTATGTTTCTTACCCACCTACTTGTCATACCTGGAGAGACAACCCATCGTCAACTTTTCATTCATTTAGATTTATTCAAGTGTATTCCAGAGTATGTTCAAGCTTTACATTTGTAAACGTAAAACAATTCATGCTAGGATGCAACTATATCATGTAAACGAGACCAAACACGTCTCTCACATCCTGCAATTAATGTGCACAGCCTTTAACAACATTCCCACTTTCGCACATTCGCATGACGAGGCTTGACAGCATAAGTCAATGCCATGCACCTATTTAGACATCAATAATAGAGAGTCGAGGTGGCACTTTTCCCCAGCATTCAGGCATTTACTCATGACCTCCTCTCTCCTCTCCCGCCTGTGTCTTTCTCTTAGAGTGAGAGGTTGGAGAGGGAAACAACCAAAAGCTGTTTTTGAGTTTCACAAAGGTCATATTGACTTCCTCCACTAAAACCATGAAAGGGAAGAAAAGGGAATGGTTTGTGTGAGGGAGGTAGGAAGCTCTTTACTTTGGCACATTTAGCAAAGGACATACAATGCCTGATAGGTTCCTTCACATACAGTAGTTAAACCTTTTTGCTTCGCTGTCTGCCTGCATGAGCTTCAATATTAAGCCCCCCCTCCGACACCCCCCCACACACACACACACACACATATACACAATCATACATGACACAACACATAATATACTTATGTACTCAACATAAGCGTGAGTGGTAAACCTTCAATAAATCAACCATACTGTAATCTTTCACCTGTCTAATATTGTGTAGGCTCCCCTTGTGCCACTAAAACACCTCTGACTCTTCAAGGCAGGCAGGGACTCCAAAAGATTTCTAAAGGTATACTTTAGAAATGATATCTGGCACCAAGATGTTAGCAGCTGATGATAGTAAGTCTTGTAACTCACGAGGTGGGGCATCCATGGATCAGACGCATTTGTCCAGTACATCTCACATGGAATTTGGTGGCAACCAAACTCTTTTTAATGTTTCATGGTGCATTATGCTGCTGGAAGAGGCCAATGCCGTAAGGGAATGTCATTGCCATGAAGGGTGTACTTAGTCTGCACCAGTGTTCAGGATGAACAGAACATTGCCCAGGGCTTGACACTGCATCACATACAGTATGCTGTTCACATGATGTAAAAGATGATTCATCAGTTCGGGCCACAATTTTCTGTTGCTCCATTGTCCAGTTGTGATGCCCACATGCTCATTTCAGGTGATTTCAGTGCTGGACCAGTCACTCAGATCCTTACAATTGCCTTTTTTTTTTTGCACCATTTTTTTTTTTTTTACTTCAAAATAGTTCCCACCTTTTGCCAATTTAATGAGATAATCAATGTTATTCACATCATCTGCCAGCGGTTTAGCATTCTGGTTGATCGATGTATGTTTTTTAAAAGAGGTAAAATAATTTATTACATGTCGATCTTGTTCAAACAGCATAGTGGTAGAGTTTGTCTTTGCCTAACTGATGATGGAGCAGAACGTAGCGTATTAGAGTGAATATTTGATATGTTGATCTGCAGTGTATGCTTGTGACTGACTATTGATAATTATTGTATAGAAGGTGCTGTGGAATGGTTTTTTTGAGCATGAGTTGTTTTATTTAAGCTCCACAGGCAATATGGTAATAAAGCAATAAATAAAAGAGAAAGACCTTTTTCATTATTCCTAAGCATTCAAAAGATTTACATTCGCTTACTGGACATGCTTGTACAACTGCCAATCTTGTCACCTTTCTCAACCAAAAAGAGAATGCTTGTAAATTTTTGTGGCTGCCCTGGCTTCCCAAAACCTAATAACATTGATTTTTTTTTTTCCTGGGAAGGATGCATTAGATGGAATAAGAACCAGCTTAGGCATTGATTTAGGCATACAGTGTCTTAGGCTTTTATACTTTTGAGTCTTTCGTGGCATCTCTCTCTCTCTCTCTCTCTCTCTCTCTCACACACTAAGCTTGCCTTCCTGCTAAAAGTCAGTACTACTATATCTGTTCATTAAAGGCTAGCTTTAGTTAATGAAGCAGACTCAGTCCCAGTCAGGGGGTCTTCACTGTCAATAGATCAATTGGGTCCTCAGTAAATCTTAAACAAGCTTTCATACTATCTGATCTAAAGGACTGTTCGACCAACTGTCCACTAACCCACGGCCATGGAGGAATAATACATCATAAAAAGGGTCCTGACTTGGGTGTCGCAATCGATTAATGTTGTAATTACAGGGAGGAAAAGGTGGTGCTCCTTTTTTCCCCTTTTTTCCTTTTTTTAAAGAAATTCTTCCTTCCTGCCTCTGTGTTTTTAATTCTGCCAAGATCTTTGTATGTGGTTGCTCTGATTAGCATGCACAGCAAGCTTCCATTTTTCTAAAACGATTATCTGCTGTCTAACTGATTCATGCTGAGTTGTTCAGTTACCTGGACACTTATTCATGTACATCAATTTAAATAATAATAATAATAATAATAATAATAATAATAATAATAATAATAATAATAATAATGCACATGTGCATCTTTCTTCCTTTCTATGTGTGGATTTCCCTTGGACATGAATATTAATGCTGCTAATTAACGTTATACCTGCACTTTGTTTCTTTCTTAGTTTCTTTGGGGTCATGATTTTTTATTTCTTTTTTTTTAAGGTAGTTTTCCCCATAAGGTCATTGACAGGGTTAAAAGTCATGTGTGACACATACACACATGTACTTCTCCTCTGCAGCAAAGGTAAGTTTTGGTCTTGCTTCCTATGATGGCCCTCCTGAGAGCCAGTTTCATCATGGTGCTTGATGTGTTTTGCAAATGCATTTGACAATACTATTCTTGCAAGAACTATTCCAGATCAGCTGATGTACATTTCCTAAAATAGGAACAGTTGAATTTTGTTGGTGTTGTGGTTTTTACTTAATTATCTAATGCAACATATGTTATTTACTAATTTTGGAATCTTCAGTATTGTTCAAGAATGTAGAAAAATAAATCCAAACTTTTGACTGGAATATCTATTAAAAATACACTCTTACACACCCTGAGTTTTGTTTTTGTGGTAAAATATTGGACCGATTTTAAAGGTGTGTTCATTTATATCTGAAACAATTCCCTGCATTAGGCTGCAAAGGTACTAGTCATAGATCAGCGGTCCTCAAGCCCAGTCCTGGACAACCTGCCCCTGTTTCTCAGCTCCCAGCATGCATTTAACTAATTAACAGCCTTTTCGTAATTGAGGTGGGCGTGGGAGAGCAGGGAAAACAAGAAAATACGCAGGACATGGGGTCTTCCAGGAATAAGGTTGAAACCTTTTTCACAGATAAGAAGACTTAAAATGTTATAAATACACTGATTCAAGAGAAAAACTTCTTTGCTCTAATTACAAAACACACACAGCCACAGCAAGTCATAGCTCATTTATCACACTTGATAGAAGCAGTGGTGTAACAGAAGTTTTCAGTGAGTGAGACCATTGTGCGCAGCTGCCAATGTGATTACTTAGTGGACCATTTGATGGGTACAATATGCTGTTTAGTAATAGATTCATCAGTACTAATTCTCACCTTTGATTTTTGACAAAAGACTGTGATTCAGCTTTCGTCAGTGCTTCCTTGACACCCCATGCCCACTGCGCAGAGTCAAAAGTAAATCTGTTTCTTTTCTACTCTATTCTTGTCTGAAGAGCATCAATTTTACAGTAATTACTGTACATCCTTATAATACTCACTACAATTATAGACTTCCTTTTTTTTCTCGTGACTTTTTACATTGAGGCTTATTATATTAAGCAATGTTAACATTATTATCAGCATCAGTGAACTCTAAGCACAGTAATGTTAACTAATTTAACAGATCTAGTAATTGGCTTAAATCTTAAAAGAAAACAGCTGCATCAAGTAATGTATGTTTTGCTAATGTATATGCACATACTTAGCGAAATCTTAAAACATGATAAAAATTACAGCATGTTTTTAATGCTGATGATTTATGTAACTCTGTTCTGAATAAAGGAACATGCCCAGCCATAGTTCTCAATTTCGCCACTAAGAAACTGCTAAATTAAGCTGGTTAATGTAAGTTTGGGTGATTATTTGGTTTTTTTGGTGTATCATTTAAAAATAAAGTCAATGCTGGGGATTGCAGATATCATGAGAAGAAAGTTAGTGCAGTTATTAAAGCACCTCCAAATGTTACCATATACATGAATCAATCATAACAATAAAATAGCATGTCTAATATTGTGTACTGTAATAATAATAATAATAATAATAATAATAATAATAATAATAATAATAAACAGTCTGTGGCATCCTCAGATACTCTGGAAGAGCATTCCATAGTCTACTGTAGGTCCCTCTTATGTCATGAAAACATCTCTGAACCATCAAGGCACAGAATGCATAAGACCTCTGAAGTTGTGCTGTGGTACCTTGCACCAAAAGCACCAGAACCTTAGCAGCAGATCCTTTAAATGCAGTACGTTGCTATCTGGGGCCTCCATGGATGAGATTTGTTGGTCCAGCACATCCCACAAATGCATGATCAGATTATGATCTGGGGAATTTGGAGGCAGAGCCAACACCTTGAACTCTTTGTCATGTTCCTCAAAACCATTCTCAAAAATGATTTTGCAGTGTGGTGCACTATCTTGCTGAAAGTGTACACTTCTCTCAGGAAATATTTGGTCTGCAACATCATCTGTCAATGTGTTTAATGTTATAGCTGATTGGTATATTTCCTCAGTTAAGTAAGTAAGGGTATTTATTTCTTTTAGAGGTTATTTTAAAACACTACTTAATAGAAAAGCTTTTATTAACAATATAAGATTTTAACTGGGTCAAAAATAGACTGTTAATGTTTGGTGTAATTGCTTTTAAATTGCCTAACTTGAATCAAAAGCTTCTCACATCCTTATCACAACACATTTGGGATTTTTTTGTCAATTCCCTCCTGATGTGGTGAAACTGAAATGCGTTTTCAGTTCAGTCTACAAAGGTTCAGGGCTTTGCGGTGGCAGCTTTTTTCAAGATATGCTTAGAATGTTTTTCCTACTGGAAGACCCAGTTGTGGCCAAATTTACATTAATGTCCTGTCATGCTGCTTTTTACTTTTACTTCTATACATGGTTGATTACAGCCGATCAATTAAGTTTCTTTCCACCTGACCAAAGGACATAAAGCTAGCCAAAAAGATGATAATAAGCTGCAAACTTCATTCTGGCATCTTATGGCCATCTTATAGTAGGTGCTTCTCCTTTGCATGCCATCCTTTCAGGCCATGATGATGTATGTCTCTAATTATGGTCGACTTTGGTATCTGATGCTTCCAACTACTTCAACCAATCAATACCTTGGGGATCCATTGAAACTTTAGGCCTAATGCCCCTTCAAAAGTTCCAAGAGTTCAACATTAGCATATTGTTTGTTTTGCATAGATACCCATGGAAGCTTCAGTTGTATAGATATTGATCCTAAGTAGAGACTGGACTTTTGGAGATATATTTTTTTTTTTTTTCTGAGCTCAGTTGCTTGGAATTTTATGGTATGAAGCCCAAAAGTCACCGTCTTGAAAAAGCAGTCCCTTTTATATCCACACAACTGCAATATAACTATAAATTATGACAATTGCTGATTTTCTGGACATAAAAGGCATGAAACTGTCATAGCATTTATATCATATAGTCACTCTTGATGGAATAGCTACTGAAAAATGAATTATGTTATATCTGATCAACTGTGATCAAATCCAAAAACAACAATTGTTGGATTGTGTTCAACAGCCGGTTCAGGACACCCTGAGGACTTTGCTGTGTGTAGTCAGGACCTAAACAAACTGATTAGGTTTTCCATTGGTGCAGTGTGTTGTGTGAAGGGTTATGTAATGTTATTATAGAATTAATGTACAATGATGAATTATGCCAAAATATAACACTGACAGGCCTGTAGCTTTATGCGCTATGCAGCCTGGACTCATTTGCAAGGTAACAACTTTTCTTTTAGTATATTATTGTTAGCAAAGGCATTCTTTCTTTTTTTTCCTGTAAACTCTTCTATAGTCACATGCAGGATGCTTCAACTAAACACAAAAACCTACTATTGAATTTGATGTAAAGGAATTTCAGATGAAGACTAAAGTTTCTTATTGCTTATTATTATTTTTATTATTATTATTATTATTATTATTATTATTATTATTATTATTATCTTCCGGAGAATATGGTTTGAGAAAGTGTTTATATGGTAAATGTATCTGCAATACTGTTGTGCTTGTAGCTTCAGTTGTGGCTTCCCTGACTGCCAACTGTGAAAGAATAAAAAGGTACAGAGGTACAAGATTGGAGGACACCCATTTCTCGCCTGGTCAGAATCAATGATAGAAGCACCTATGTATGTGCCACAGATAACAGAACAATATGGGCAAATCTGGGCATGAACACTATAGCAATTTAAAATTCAGTAAGGATGCAGAAGAGATCATGTTGGAGCAAACTTACTGGGCTGAACATATTATATGCACAAAGCACTCTTTAATGGCTTTGTGTGGGCTGCTATAATTTAGAAGAGGATAGTATTGATCGAGGCTGCCATTTCCTGCCTAAGTCTTACCATAAAGAGCCAGTGGACTGGGTTGGGCCTAGCTGGTGTGGTCTTGGCATCAGAGCTGGCACGCATCGTTATCGATCTTAGTGCAACTGATACACAAACTCTAGCTGCCTCCATCACCGTCTAGGCAGTCTGTGGCTTTCAGCATATGTCCATTTATGTCTATTGCTTAGCATTGATTACTAATCTAGATAGATGCAGATAAACCCATAGGCACAATTTACAATGGGGGCACTTCCTCTGTGGTACAGATCATTAGCTTTGTAAATAAAAATAAAATGAGAACATTAACAAGAATGAGCTTAAAAAGTGAGGTTTTATCCAGAGTGCTAGTTGATTTATTTTTTTTATCTAACATCCCCCAGCGTAGAGGATATGTAGGTGATTTAATAAGAGAATATGTCCTAAGTTGAGCAACAACTGGTCCAGACCGGGGTGAAACTAGATTGGGGAGCTAGAATGAGATTAGAGTCTGTGCTCCTCAAATAGTTCTTAATTCTCAGTGCCTACTGCTCTGACTGCCCCAGAAATCTAAAGATTCGAGCCAACCAGCACAGACACGATTAGTGAATGGAGTGTATAAGCATAGCAGAGTTACATTAGATAAACCCACTATAACTGACCTTTGTGTTGATATTCTACTGTGTTGGACCATAAGGGTAGGCTTTGTTAAAGTGCTGTAGACATGAGTGAAAGTAGGCCAGTATGTGTTACCATCATAAACATTGCCTCTGAACCGTCCATGTTGTGTTTCGATCTTCCATTGCTGCTAGTTAACCTGAGCGTAAGCGTCCGCCAACGCGCTGAAAGGTTAATGATTCACAGATAACGAGAGCTAACTAGCTAACACAAGCCGAAGTCCTTGAACAAGGGCACTGTGTGGTGTGAGGACCAAGGGAGCACGACTCTATAGCACGACTCATAGCACGATTCAACCCCAGATCAAAGGCTGAGGCTATTATGAAGTGGAATAAGTGGAATATAACATAATCACATTAACATAAAGACAAAATTATGAGATTTACAGGACTGGGCACCACCTGTGTGGTTTATTCTCCTCACCTTTTGGTATATACAGTAGTACCGGTAAGAATTTTAATCTACTTTCACCCCTATAGTATTCTATACCTTTAATCAATTTAAAGATGTAGAATACTATAGGGGTGAAAGTAGATTTACCCAGCTCACAATTTCACAGCTCAAAATTTGAATTAGTTAATTAGTAGTTTACCTGTTTGGCTATTCAAAGGTGCTATGGAAAGTCATACATTTCCATTACATTTTCCCATTACATTTGCCTGATTTCTTTTTATAAATCATTACCATTTATCAGTCCTGGTGGTCTGGCCTTTTCCTCTTGCAGTTGTGCAAGTTATTTGTTGAATTTTCAGATGCAATGAACAATAGGTCTTTTATTGCTCGAGTCTCGTTGAGACTTTGTGTTATTGCCCTTTCATAAAAACATACTGTGTTTATTAATGGTCTCAGTTGGAGGAAAAACAATAAGTAGGTTATAAACCAAAATGTTGGATGAAGAAAGTTTTTTTTTTTTTTTTCAATGCTAAGGATAGAAAAAATGGCACAAATCTTTGGTAACAGTGTTTATGCAAAGTGCAGATACGCTTTATTGAAACAGTTAGAGAAATGCAAACGACCAGATTTGGAAAACTGATTTGGGTCAGGCTTTTAATGGCAAAACCAGAAAACCAGAACAAAATCTGTGTGTGTGTGTGTGCGTGTGTGTGTGTGTGTGTGTGTGTGTGTGTGTGTACATGTGTCTCTGATTACAGGTATCCAGGTGTGTGTAATCAGTAGTCAGGCGAATGTGAATGTGGTATTGGCTGAGGGTGAGGGGAAAATTGAGTCTGGATCAGCCATGTTGTGATTCTCTGGTGGATTCTGGGAATCAGCTTTCATTAGCATAGCCAATCCATGTACAGGCATGTTTTTTGGGGAGGTGGAAGGGAAGCAGAGAACAAAAAAAAATACACAGGAGGACGACTCAACATTTCAAATAAACATTAACCCGAGCTCAGTATCAAACCATGGACTCTGAATAAGTGAGGGAGCAATACGACCTGTCACGTCACTGTGTTTCTGATGTTTAATTGCTAGTTTTTAAATGTTCATTCATTGTATTGTTACAGTTCCTTCATGTGAGATGTTCTTTAACCTTTCGGTGGTGCCATACAACATATGTACATATGTAAATTACAAATGTAACCCTACGTTAATGTTAAGATTTCTGTAGTTTTTCTGTATTTAACATTCTACACTGTTATGTTACATCGAGATAACTTATTTCCTTGAATTTGTTCTTTGAAGGTTTCTTATGTTAGTATCCTCTCTAAAGATGATAGATAGATATGAAATATAAACTGAAAAACCTCATGAGTTCCTCTCCCACTGCTGCTTAACCATACATGAATACCTTTCACACACTAAACGCCTGCTTACTTAAACGCTATTTAGAAATCGTGACTCTACTTTGCATACGGTTTTCCTGTATTAATTTTGTGAAGGTTCTCTATTATAGGTATTCGGAGTGTCAGTAAATGACCTTGAGGGGAATGTGCCGCATTTGCTCATCAATGGAAGTGTTATCAACTTTCTATTAGACGAGCAAGATAACAAGCCATCAACACCACGACAATATGAGCTCCTCCATCCTAGAAAAGCCCAGGGTGACAGCAATACCAGGCTAACAGGACCACAGCTGAACATTGTCTCAGTCTCATAACATCTCCACACCCGTTCTAGAGTGCAATTATGACTACAAAAGCAATACAGACCTCCGGAAGCATCAGCAGTGTAAGGGAGGGTGCTTGGCATTGTGGCTCCTTTATGGCTGCCTCCTTGGGAGCAGTAACAGTAGTAAAATATTACCCAACATTTATCCAAAACATGCTGACTGCAACAGCACCCGGCTAATTGAGAATTTACTGGGCAATAATGACTTATCATACTCTGCTTACAGCAGCACTGATGCAGCCAGCTTCATTTAGAAAGCAGTAGTTTGGCCTTAATGAAGTCTGTAAATGTCAGAGAATGGCAGACAGAGTGTGCATCAGGATTTAGTCATGTTACTCAGTATTGGACTTCTTATTGGATTCATGTGCTTGTGATGGGTGGAGAGGAGGAACTGACAGGGAGCTAACTTACATTTGTCTCATTTTGTTATGCATGGATCAAAGGAAATTGTGTAACCACTCAGTGATACAGTATACAAGTTGAGTTTGTGTATTGCTTCAGAATTTGTGAGCATTGCAATATTGTTTGATTTCTTCCTAGGAAAAAAACATTTCTTACCAGAAATTCCATACTAGTACTGTAGGTCACCAACCTCATATTGTTTTGGGGCTTTTGGGATCTGTGTCATTTTATTAAAGGTTGTATTGAATCTTGTGGAATGTAGAATGATATAACAAAAAAGCTAAGTTTGTCCTCCATATGGAAGTATGTAACTTTTTTAAAGTCATCTAAAAGCAATTTTCAACAAGATGTAACATAGCAACTACTGTACATGTATTATTATTATTATTATTATTATTATTATTATTTAGATGAACACATACATGACTGAAATCAGCATATTTTTTACTTTTTGCAGACTTTCTGAATATTGCCAAATAGTGTTTGAAAAGCAGTTGTATGTATAAAGTGACAGGCAGCTAATAGTAGTGTAAATGTGATTTATGTTTCCTTTCATTCTCCCTTATGTGTGCTCTGTGTGTCAGATCTTCTGAGGGTTATGGGGCTTGAGTAATTGTCCTGCGTGGTGTGTTTCTTGTCCCTGTGGTATAAGCTGTGTGATAGTGGCTCCTGCTCCATGTCAGTGTGCAGTGAGCCAGGCTGACATAGATGGATAGCTGTGGTGATGTTCTAATTATTTGTTATGTGGGGGCCAGAGGGCATCTCAAAGGGTTTTCTCACCTGCTTTAACTAATCTCCTTGGGAGGCCTTTGATCAAACAACGCTTACTGAAATATCTAACAAACAAATGCACTTTTTGTTATATCTAATGGCAGTAATTAGCATTTAGCGTTAGGACGCTATATCTAAAGTCAGATCAGCACACACAAAATGATTCATTGCATACTGTGTTTGTTGCATTAACTGGTCCTATCCCTACTGTAAAATGCACTTCCTCCCCTAGGCTAAGGAGAAGTACATTCTCTCCATTTAAGAGGGTGTGGTTTAAACGACACCGTGAGAGCTTAACTCCATTTAGAATGCTGCTTCAGCAGAGACCTAACTCTCAATGCCTGGAGAACAAGATGTGCACTGAGTAGTGTTCTCATCACAGCAAATGGAGCCAGTTAATCGAGAAAGGCAACAGGGTCCCAGTCCACCTAATATATCTGTGTGTTAGGAGATGAGAGGAAGGAGCTCTTTGTCAGCCTTAAATTAGAAGCATTGCAAAACTTCTTAGTGATATAGCCTGGAATCGCAAAGCGTTTAAGTGAGGTGAAGAGCAGAAGCAAGCAGCAAGACAACTGAGTACATTTATTTATTGAGAAATTAGACAGACAATTGGGGCTTCTGAGAAGGTCAGACTGTGACTGGATATCATCCACTAACCTGCACTCTATTTTAGATTGTTATTACTTTTTAATTTTGTTTACCTTATGGCACCTATAAGACATGCTGAGCCCTATGGCCATGTCCCATTTTAACCCCTGTTAAAATTGCAGGTTTTTGTCTGTGTCATACCAGAACTTTCTCCACACTTAATCTAACATAGCAACCAACACAATTCAAGCGAAAAACACATGGAAACAATCCAACAAAAAATATCCTCAGAATCTATATAAATAAAAAAAAGTTTTTGTCTGTACATCAAAACTCACACTTTCAATTATACAATCTCCTGACTCTAGTCTCAGAAAAGTTTCTGTTTGTGTAAATGTATGTCTGTTTGCATGTATGTATGTCTGTTAAGCCGGATTTTATCATTCAAAACTTTTTGCAGTGCTTAAATATCTACCTGAAGTTGTAGCAGGACTACAGCACCTCAGAAGAAAGCGTGTGCCGATGTGCATTGTCATGCAAACTCACAAGGCTTTTGGAAAGTATTCCTTTGCGCTTAATCCGAAGTCTAGGCTTCAGCTCTTCGGAAACTCTCACTTTAATGAGCACTGTTGATTGTTGAACATTTTTCCTGATATAACTTTCGAACTTCTTTTTGGTCTGCAATTGTGGATGTTTCTTTTCCATACTCTGCTGTTTACACTTAGGCTTGTAGTGATGAATCCATGTCTTCTCACAGTGATAATTCTCTTTAACAACCTTATACCTTTCTTAGCTTATTGGTCCAAATGTCGTTTGCATGTACGCTTCTGTGTATGCTTTTCTGTGTATAACGGAAGATCAGGTTCCGTTTTACCCTCAGACCGAAAAACAAATCACTGCATGTTTCTCTTCTGTAGTGCAAATTACAAGTGAGACATCCATTTTTGCTCGCACCATAGTTTCACATGATCTGATGTGATATGTTCATACCTGCACAGCAGTGACAGGGGAGACAATAGCCTTGAACAGAAAGGCCTGAGAAGACTGTGGTCAACAGAAGTTTTAATATAACTAGAATGTGGATAATTTTTGACTCACCCTCGTAATAATAACCAATAGTTTGGTACAGAATTATTTCCAAAACATAAGGTGTACCATCAACCAAGAAGGAAATTGTGGGCTCTATTCTAAAAGACAAGAGAGTTTACTACCCAAATAACACCAAACCCACTGTGAAGCATGGTGGTGGCTGCACCATACTCTGTGGCTGCTTCTCGTCAGCTGGACGTCTAGTCTAAATAGAAGGAATCATGGATAGCTTCAAATACCATGCACTTGTTCCACAAAATCTGCAGGCCTGTCTTATACAACTAAATATGATGTCACTATCCAGCACAATAACAACCCAAAGCACGAATCCAAGCCGCAGATTGGCTTCCAGTGCAGAAGATCAATGTTTTTACAAGGTGCAGGCAGAACCCAGACCTACAGTAAATCCTACTGAAAACCTGTGGAATGTGTGCACAAGAGATCCCCTCATAATTTGATAAGTCTGAAGCATTTTTCCAAGGATGAAATAAGTAAGGTTCAGTACATCAGTCACCTCTATTAACTCAAACCATCTGCTTTTGTGCACGCTAGGCCTCCTAACAGGCCACAAGACAGACTCTGCCATAAATGAACCTATGGTGTGCTATTAATTCCTGTGCTTTGTTGGCATTTCCAGTCAGCAGTCGGATGTTTTCTTAGTCTTTTATGTTTGTAATAATTTTCAGTAGACCTTCAACGAAAGAAATGCTCTGTGCTCTATTTTTTGTCTTTTGAAATGGTACGTTCTGTGCTAAATTGTGTATTTGTTGGATGTGTGGGATTTAACTTTATTTTCCGTGCCGTGTTACGTTGAAGCATTGGTCATGCTGTTCCGTGCTGTTCAACTTATCCACTCCAATTTTATTACATATTTGTTTTCAGTCATTTGAAGAAAATTTCCATACCGCTCCTCCCCCCTTTGCCTTCAAATCTAAATCTTGTTTGTGTTGTCTCAAAACATAGCTTCATGGGGCGGTATTTCTTAATGCATTCTCAAGTTTACTGTACATTGTTCACATTTACATGGTGAGTGTGGATTAATTCAGACAGTTTCATGGTCTGCCTTGGTGATAAGCAGTGCCACTCAACGCTAAGGCATTTATTATGCGATAAGAGAAATTCAAACAGGAATAATAAACGCATACATATACAAATACTTGCAGTAAATGTCACTAAAACATCATGGCATTATGTGATCCTCTCTCTTTTTATGACAGATTGTGTTTCAAGGAAAGCCTGAACTTCATTAATCACAATTCTTTAAACAGCTTCATAGTCAATTAATGTTAGAGCATTTCTTTGGCAAAGACTGTGTTTTCTGTTCATTTATCATGGGCATCATACAATTATTAGTACAATTACTTCCTTGGCAGTGCGTTCCTCCCTTCCATCAGGGATGTAAAAGTCCCATTTGTTTTTAAATACAATTACGAATGAAAGTGACAGCTTAATTTGTGTATTGCATTTTGATTGCAAAGGAACAATCAATAATAATGTGCACTTGTTTTGTTTCTCGATTTCTTAATACGTTTCAGAATTCTATCAGTTGCCTAAACACCAGCTGGGAATACATTCACACAGACTGACTGCGGTTAACCGAGACCAGGCCCTCATTTTTATGTGTACTATTTTGTTCTAACCTCTAAATGATCTCTCAGTACCCTCAATACTAACTAATTACAATGTCAGAGCCATCTGGCTACTCTTGATACAGTCAGTTCATCGTTTACATGCACAGCTAAGTCGAGCTTTGGTTATAGGTTGACTAGGCCATTTAAACGGACTACTATCCTTGTCCCTTATACTGTACAAGCATGGCAGGGGACTCGATATATTGACTGCAGTATGTCTGACTCTGATACGATAGGTGGCGATATGCCCCACTTTCAGCTTGTTGGTACTGGATTCCCATTTGACTCATTACATCAAAGAAAAAAAACTATCGACAAACATGATTTTTGTGTGCGATTGACTTATATGTGCAAGAAGTAGCTAGACTCAGCCACATTACCCGGGTGTGCTATTCTTCCTATGAGGAATTCAATCTAGTATGATTTTAGATCATCTGACTAATGTTTACATTTATTTTAAGTCTGGTTTTACCAGACTTAAAATAACACAATTAGTTGGCCCAAAACAACATCATGTAAACATACAGTACCGAGTGACTGTGAGAGTCTAAGCTATCTACTGACATTACATTATTTCAAGTTTACAGTTTTATGAAATATTACCAGCAAATATGATTTCAACATCCTGGTTAATATTGTCAGAGCTTGATTTGTAACTTCTTTTTTATGATTTTCTCCCGTGCATCTAATGACTTGGCTTTGCTTGCCACAGCCAGAGGCTTAGACTCTGTTAATTAATGAAGCAATGAAAGGATAATGATCACAGGTGTTTGGTCTGGCTAGTCTTAGAAGGCTATACAAGCTAATCAACAAAAACATTCACTACTACAGGTTACAGAATTGGGCTTCATATAAAATTGAAACACATTGCTAGTTTTGCAGGTAGCCTCCACATAAATGTTTTTTTTTTTTTTTACTTTTCAACCCATCAAGACAGTTTGAATTCTGACACTGCCTTGAGCAAGTCCACCAAAAGCCCCAGGGTTTCTCAATCAGTTTAACTCCAACAGCAAGAATCTAACGTCTGATCTGCTTAGTTTGCCAGGCCATGCAGCAGTAAATCAGCAAACAGTGCAAAGGCCTGGGCCTGTGATACACTGACTACAGAATTATACATCTTGCTCTAGGGCGTATCTTACTATTCAAACCTCGTTGGCTAACCTGCCATTTATGGGACAAAGTGACATACCTCGCCACCAACGTCTCTTGCTGTCTCCATCTACTGAGACATAAATATGCTTGTTTTACTTCCACATAAATGTATGGGTATTCATTTCAAGCTCATGATGTCAGTGAGAAAATAAGGCTCCTTGTATGGACCATCTAGTGTTTCCAGGATGTACTCGAGATCCAGTATTACGCCTTCTGAAGATGAATAAACGGTAGCATCACTTCAAGCAACAATTAGCCAAGTTTGTTCGATAATACGTCAAATAAACTCTTTATGGCTTTAAAAACTGAGCATGAACCAGTGGCTCAGCATACTGATATTTTCATAATGATAAGGCAATTTGGAATATTTTGGCAGATTTGAAAATACCACTGTGCCAGCAAATTTTGGACACCACATCCATGTTGTGCTGCTGATCAGCACTGGCATGTTCTTTTATGATCACAAAATAACAACTGGCTGAGAGTGAGAAGAAAATGGCTTCCTCCTAATCAAATTAACAATAGGATATCATTATACTACAATAACATACTTGTATAATGCTTGCAAGAAAACATAGTCTAGTTGACTTTTCTTTGTTTATTTATTTTACATCTATGTTTCTAGTCATTTTCCTTCTGCTGCTTGTGTATGCATGGAAATGGCCATTTGATATCATTATGCTAAACTCCACAGTGCAACCCTATGTAATTTCAGTTAAAACTTACACAACTGACTTCATTTCTTTTTTGAGGAATGCCTCAACATTTTTGCATTTCATCCCTGCATTCTTTCCCGAGACCAGGCTTGAGGTCTCCTGCTGGTCAGGTCCTGTCATTGCACTGAGTTAGTGGTAGTTTGTGTGCCTCCCGGCAGCACCCTAATCCAGATTGATCGGAGTGGCATGCTGTCTCAACGATTGGTCCTTCACCGAGGCATTCTGTCAGAGGTCTGGCACTCTGTGCGCAGCAAAAATAAATAAATAAATAAAAATAAAAGCATCATATCAAACAAAACTACCTTTAATGTAGCCAATTTGTAAAGAAATTAAATATTTAATTTTTTTGAATTTGTTTTATAGTAATTTTATAATAGAAAATACTAGATACATTTAACTTATATTTCTATTTGCTTGCATGTATCTTTTTTGTGCAGTGCTTCCTCCGACTTTGCATGTGGATATGCATTCATGTTTTTGTGTATAATTTTGTGTGAGTAGTAAGAATGACCTCTGCTCTCACCCCTAGTACAATCTTTTTATTTTAATATGAAAAGACCAAGAGGCCAAACCCCAAGGCTAATTTAAACTCATCATACCCAGTCAATAAGCAAATCTTTACCTAATTGTATTTAGTGAACTTTGTTACTAATAAACCATGGGGATTTTTTTCCCTTGTTCATGCCTTGAGGAACTGAGTAGCTCTGCTTCATTGAGTGCACAATGTATTCGTAATCAGCAACCCAAATGGAGGTTATAGTACGAAAATCTTCCCCAAATTAAATTCCCCAAAAACCTAAGCTCACACATCTACGATTAAATGGAACTCTCTCAAGGTCAGTGCGAACACACAAAGGTGTATTACTTGTCTTTTTGATCAATACCCCCTTTTAAAGTTTCCTGTCTTGCATTTCCAACCGCTTCTCTCTTGTGTCCTGACTTTTGTTTACTGGGGAAAGGCTTGGCTAAACGCAAAATCCACGAATCCATTTTAATTCTCACCTAGAACTGGATCTAATGCATTACTTTTGGTGCTAGAGGGACTTGTAATTGAAACAACAGCAGAATCCAATGCACATTCATTTGCACATTCAAACTTGGCAGACAAATCACCATCAATATATGGATAACAGATGGAACGCAACATAGTCAAGGAAGACATCGTTCAGCAGAAAAGCTGCTGTTTAAATGGCATACATCTTAATCAATAACCTGTCTAAAGTCTTGTGTTTAAAAAAAAAAAAAAATCAAACATGGCATAACTAGAGCCTTCTTGCTTTGCCAGGATGCTGAATGTTGAATAGACTTGGTAAGATTAGTAGTTTAGTACATAATACAGACATAATAAAAACACAAATCACAAGATACCATTGCATTGTCAGAGCAGATTGATATCTTCAATGGCATCAGGAATCTCATGCAGTATATGATTTCTTTTAACAAGTATAGTTCTGGGCCTGAAAGCTTTGGTCTCCATTGACCCTGTGTCTGCCTCTAGTAAAAGGAAGCATTGCATGCGGCATAAAAAGTGGCCTGTGATGAAAGTTTCTTTTTTATTTTTGTCTAGAACGAGAGTCTTCCCATCCTTGTTCCCTTGGTGCTCACTCTCCATTACTGTCATGGCTGCATTGTAGGCCTGGGAATTTCTCTCCGCAACTGATAGATGTCTCAGTCTCCATTACAGGAGCCACAATCAATCCAAGTCCCTGATTACTACCCTTTCCTTCCACTCCATCTTGGGAATCTAGACCCTTTTGCCACGGGTTGCTTCCTGTCTTTTAGGAATCAATAAGTCATTAAATTCAACCATACTCTAAGCCAGTAGCCATGGCTTTTTACCTATGCGATGACCACATTACAATGCTGCCTCAGCAGAAAGAGTGCATGTGTTTTAAAGCTCTCTTCATATGGTTTGTACTTGGTTGCTAGATCGGTAGTGTTGAAACTCTAGTTAAAGCATGATAGAATTAAGCAATATCACCCGATAGGGAATGCTGTTGTGCTGAATATCAGCACAGCTGTGAGGAGAATAAAACATGGAGGTGGTGGACAGTCCTGTAAATCTCACACGTCTCTCTTAATATTTGCACTTGTTCTGCATTAGACTGTAAGCTCCATTAACATCCTGGTTCTGGAGTTAAATCCCAAATAGCGTTAAATTCAAACCCAGTGCGCTATGTAGGGTGTACAATCACTTGTCCAGCACACCAAGTTGTGTAGTTGATTAGGGATTATAGAGGGATTTTGGATTTATCCTTGTATTAGAAGCTAGTTATCCTTCTGGCTCAGTTTAGGGATAAATAAAACAACACTGAGAACGACTATTAAGTAGACAAAATGTTGTTTAAAATGACATGTTTTGAGGTTGTTGTTGGTTTTTTTTTTGCTAAAATGCATCCGTGTCTGGCTTTGAATGTGCATTTTGGTGGGATCCTGCTCTTTCCTCAGCCTGTCCCATCCTACTTTCACCCATGCTGGCAACCAACTGTTAGTGTAGCTAATGATTGTAGAACACCTGGGACATGGAGCATTAAATATAGTTAAACATCCAAGTACTGTTACTGTCTAATATCACCACTCGTGGAAAGCCTCTTGTCCAAACAGATCCTGACCTCTCGTCCAATCAGATCCAGACCTAGTCACAACCACACTAAAAAGCCATGGGATGAACTTCCCATCTGACTGCACTCCAGGTCTCATCACTTGATATCTTGACATCACTAATGCGCTTGTCACTGAATTTACAAATCCCACAAACATGCTCTAAAATCAAGTGGAAAGCATTCTCAGAGCAATGTAGGTTATTATAACAGCAAAATGGAGCTAAATCTGAAATTGGATATTCAATAAGCACATTTTGGTATTATAGCCAGATACAGTAACATAAATGTTTACAGTATTTAAGGGAATCCATTTAGCCCAGTGAACTTCCCTTTGATATCTACCTATCATGAGTAGCAAAGCAACCTTTACTGTGCATGCTGAATTGATAATAAATCATACTCACCCATCAACCTCCTCATTCTATATAGTACTCCTTTGAATCAGTGGGTTGCTCCACTGACCCCGTGTCAACTTAATGGGTTAGTTTCTCAAGTCCCCAATCGATGCTTGCCTCCACGCAGCCTGTACTTAATCAGTGGATTAGCTTCTTCACCTTTCCACCTTTTTACCAATCCATTAAGTCATTCAGGCCACCATTCAAGGTGACTGGTCAGGACCAAACATATATTTTACCGTTCTATTTTTAAATCAAGCTCTTTAAGATGTCTTCTTTCACAGTCACACAATCACAGACACATGATACTCGCAAGAATACGAAAAGATCAAACCATCTGCTATCTGCATTTGGTCTAGTCAATAAAACATGAAAAGTCTGAGTCATAAAAATGTAGTTGTACATCTGTGAGATGGCTGTCTCAATCCGATGGAGCCCAGACACCGTTTCTTAAATATTTCCTGAGCTGTGTGAACTGTACTGTATGTATCAACATACTGCAACAGGCCATTAATAAAAGGAGGCTAAGAGGATTAAGGGCTAGGTTAGGGTGGTGTTGCTAGGTTAGGGTGTTACTTTTTATTCATTATCTTTCGTTTGTTTAATTTTAAAACATTGTGGTAAAAGAGTTATGTCTAATAAACAATGACTTACTGATCTCTGTATGTAAAAAGAAATAAGGTGACATAAGAAACTATCAGAACTTTTGTATCACATCGGTAGGTTGAGTAAAAACCTTCGGTATTTTATTCAAAAGCATGAAATTATAGGTGCATTTGTTAAAAAAAGAAATGTTTATAAGGTTTGTATATACTGTTTAAAAGGTTTTTTTAGGTATGTAATTAATGTCTGTGATATTCCTGCTGCAGCAGCAGTTGGTGATTAAAATAATTCAGATACCAGTTTGTAGACCTTCACAATTGCAGATATGGAATGGAAACACTGTGTGGCAGGTTTTAGGGTCATTTTTTGTTCTGCGCCTAAATTAGCATTATTCTGTCAGCTAATGTTTCTTCAGCATGTCCTCAAGAATTGCGTCTGCATCTAGTTGCTATAACATGCATACTGTGAATTTACATCTGATATTAAGAGCAGGAGAACCTCACATGCCAAACTGGTTGCCTGTAGCTGTTTAACCTTTAGTAAATCTCAAGAAATATGTAATCAGAACATCTTATGAAAGTACTTGTTGCAGTGACTTTTTTCTTTTTCTTTTTGTGAAACTGATCTGTATTAGGCAGAGAAACCATTTTGCATGTTGCCTTGTAAATGGCACACAAACTAGGCTTGTATGCTGCTTTTGTACTGAGCACGAATGCTAGTTTATTGGCAAAATGCGACATAATTGCACTTGAACCTGGGCAGAAAAGCCCTCAAAAGAGTAGAATATTACTAAATGGGCCGTGTTTTGGCATAGCACACACAAATAACTGTGACTGATTATATTCTAGTGCTGATCATAACTAGGAATTCTTGACTGTGATTAAGTACTTTGTAATAAAATTATGTTAATTAATTGAGAACTTTCCTAATTAACCAAGAGCACAGGCCAAAGCTGTAACGTCTATTAATTTACAATTAAAGTACTTCCATAATATGCATATTGTACCCTAAGGCACGCAGAAATCGAGCGTCTAAAATAGTGCAGTATAAGTGACTGGTATTACTCCAGAAGATTATCAAATTTGTCATAGTCACGTGACCAAACTACGGAGTATACATTGTGGCTAAGATTTCAACCATTTACCTAAATGTCACTTTTAACATCTCTGCTTATAGCAGAAGTGCAGGAATAGAAATGATCAACTGGTTAAGGAAAAACACCATGGTTTGCCTGCGAACCCTGAAAACTAGAAGAGAAATATAAATTTTAAGCCTACACAGAGAAAGCCAGCAGCCATTTTGGAGAATATTTCTATCTACCCAGCCATGTGAAACAGCAACATTCTGTCTAACTTTAGCCCAAGTACAATGTGTCATCTGGCAATGCCAGGTTTAATTCTCCACACGTTCATTTGATCAAAGTAATTCCCGTGACTGCAACTGACTATGGATGAGATTACACTGTATTACCACCTGTTGTGACGTGTACATGACTGTGCATTGCTGATGAAATCGGTGAGACTTAGTAGACATTCTGCGTGTAACCACATTCCCTGAAGAGCTTAAAATTAAACTAGAAATGCCAACAGAAGCAGTCACAATGGCATAAATTATTAGCGAAGCTAACGAAAAGCATAATGTTTTGCGCAAGATAAGAGAATCCATGTGTCTGGCCAAATGTTCATCTGGTGGTGTGGCATATATAGTGACCGTATTTCTTAGAGCTAATTAAGTGTGCTATGAGGCATGGGTCTAACTTTCCACTGCAATCTGAGCCATTGTTGTTCTTTCTCTGACGTTATCAGTTCTCTCACCCGAATGTGTGTGTGCGTGCATCCGGGCATGTAGGCGTCTGAGAGAGAGAGAGAGAGAGAGAGAGAGAGACTTGCTAGAAAGATGGAAATGATGGAAAAACACATTAAAACTGAATAAAAGTAAAAACAGTGCAAAGAGTGCAACCACAAACAGGTTGTCTTTCTTATGGCAGAGCAGTTAGGAAGCGCTTCTGTGGCATAATGCACATGAGTCAGTGAAGATAAAAGTGTGGCAGTGGCCTGTGTGACTAAAGGAGGCCCTTTCAAAGCCACTAAATATTCAGTTTCACACTCAAAGCTAAGCTGCTATTTGACTTAAACACTTCATAGATCTATGGAAATGCAGAAGATAAAGTATGTCTCCTGTACGTGTGCGAGTGTGAGTGAGTGCATAGAAAGATTTAAGTTTACTTTATGGGTTTGTGTCTCTGCTTCCACATGCTGAAATCGTCCAGTATTATTTTTTTTCTCCCCCTGGCCCCCTTTCTGCTTGCTCCTCTTCCTTTCTGGTTACTTATTAAAACATGAGAGTCTTTGATAAATGCATCTAATCATATTCCCTCCATCTGTTCAACCTGGACTGGCCGGGCATGCCAAAGTGAGAGCAGATATTTTGAGCCGCACCGATTTGGCTTTCCGTACTCGCAGCTTTAATTGAATCAAGCTCTTTCAAAAACAGAAGTCTAAAAATGTTACAGGCTCTCTTGGTCCCTGCATCAACTCTCCCTGTAAAATGGAGTGACCTTTGCCAGCAATGCAGGAGAACAAGCAAAGAGTGTAATACATGAGCAATAACATCAAGCAAAGACCTTTCTCTCACTCTTGCTTGCTCCCAGTTACAATACCAAAAAGCTTTTCATTTCGTGGGTCATCTCTCTCTCTCTCTCTCTCTCCCTCTCTCTCTTTCTCTCTCTTTTTCTCTCTCACTCTCTCCACACTTCACAGTTCTCTTTTTTATAGCCTGTTGCATGAAGAAAATATCAAGCAAAAGTATGTGATTTAAACCTCAAGGCTTTTCACTACAGATGAACATTGTTTTCTGTTTATAAGCATTTCTTTCTCGATTTTTTTCGATTTTCTTCTTCTCACATGAATTTGAAGTGATTTATGTGCCATGTCAAACAGTTATGTAATCTCACTTACTCACTCATTCTCTTCACCACTCATCCTGTACAGGGAGGCATGGAGTCTATCCCAGGGGGCTTGGGCACTAGGCGGGGTACACTCTGGATGTGGTGCCAAGCCATCAAAGGGCAAGTTATGTAATCTTGGGAAGATAAAAATTCATTAAGTGAGTTGTATCAAGACGTAAACTTATTATCAGCTGCTCTGGATTACGGCATCTGCCAAAGAACTAAACCACATTTAAATGTGACTAAACCCAATCTTAAAAGGCAATTATTTTGTTTCATATGAATACATTTGTACTATAGGAGCAGGTGTTAACACTAATCACTGGTCTTTAATCACCTAAACTTTAAAAAAATCATGCAGTTTTATTCAACTTTACCGCACTGTTCTTTAACTGATTCCCAAAAGTCCTTTTGTTTCTAATGTGAAGGCCATCATGTGTTATTCATGTTTTGCAGCCACAAGAATGGTTTATATCAGGGTACTGTAACTGCACAATGCATAATATTTTTATGTTCCCACTGGTCTAGTGACATACTTTTTAAGGTTTGTCTTGTAAGAGCAGGCATTCCAATTCAAAGTTCTACCATTTATCCTCTCTCTCTGGGTCACTCCATGTACAGTATTCAGTCAACCCTGTTGCCGCTGATGTTCAAAGGGTTCTATATCAGATAGCAGAGCTTAAGGTTGCTAAAATTGCTATCCACATCGGCATCCGTTGTTCCCTTGGACGTGTTGGACCAGCAATCCTTATCAGTCAGGCAACACAGCACTGCTTTTGATCTGCTAGATATTTGGTTTCCATTGCTGCTTGTATAATTTTGTCACAACTGCATGGGGAGGTTTGGCACCCTTGGCCAACTTTTCTGCATCTAGGTGTTTGTGAGCGAAGTGTAGTCTGAGGACTGTGAACAGCTGTCCATGAGACACTTCTGAAAGTAAGGACCTTTGACATAGTTTCTCTAGGGGTCATAAACATCTCACAATCTTAAAAAGCAATCAAGATGCCTTTGACCACCATGCCTTACCAAGAGTAGGGTGTGTAATCTCACCCCTGTAAGCTTAAGACTTTCCTTTATGAGCCCATACAAGATGCTAAACTGAAATTTGAGTTCTTATTGACCCAAGAGTGACCTTCTGGCTCTGACCCCAGTCAGATTGTCCACTCTTATCAGGGTTCCATGAGGGTGAACCAACTGATAATTTCTTGTTAATAGCACGAAGGTTCGATTTATAATGCCACGAAGTGAGGACAAGAAGAACTCCATTGTCTAGGTAAACATCATCACAGGGGATTACTGTACATTACTTAGAGGCATACCATTCCAGAAAGTCTGCTGCTACCTAGGTGTCACCTTGCTCCAGAATGTGGATTGGTGTGAGGGCAGCAGTCGTATCTGCATTACATCCCATTCAGTCCTATAGTTAAGTGGCCTTTCTTGACATTTGTTATCCAGGTCAAGAAACCCATAGGGGTTCCAAACTCAACAGGAACTCAGCAAGAAGGTTACAAGCAAATATGTGTAAAATTATATCAAATACTAATCATGCAGTCTCTTCCTAAGAGTTGCAGCTTGCACATTTGCACAAAAAATATATGGGTGTGTTTGATATTAATATAATTTCAGTAAGGTGGCATGGTAGCGTAATGGTTAGCACAATGACCTAGCAGTTCCAGGTTCGGGTTTGAGTCC
This sequence comes from Clarias fuscus, assembly GCA_030347435.1. Lineage (NCBI taxonomy): Eukaryota > Metazoa > Chordata > Actinopteri > Siluriformes > Clariidae > Clarias > Clarias fuscus. The sequence continues at coordinate 20,977,040 of CM059214.1, read as the reverse complement.
TGCCTTAGAGTCTGTGTGTGCATGTTCTTGCATGTTCTCCTTGTGCTTGGTGAGTTTCCTACAGGTGCTCCGGTTTTTATACACAGTCCAAAGATGTGCCCATTAGGCTAATTGGCGTTTCTAGATTGCCCTTATTATGTGTGTGAGTGAATCCCTGCAATGGACTGGCACCCCATCCAGGGTGTACCCCACCTTGTGCCCTGAGTCGCCTGGCATAGGCTCCAGGCCTCCCGTGACCCTGTACAGATACGTGATGTAAAGAATGAATGACTGAGTGAGAATGCCAGTTACTGTACATATTGTATAGAGAAATTTGTAGAAGTAAGTCACACAAATGCTTTTTATGTCTTTCCATTTATCATGAAATTACTGTATATAAGTAAATGTATGTCAATAATATGTTGCAGTATACAGACACAATAAAAACTAGTAAAACAGGAATCGAACAAAAAAAAAGTTATTTTCCATTACAAAGGATTTTGAAACCAAATAAAACCAAATACCTTATATTTTATTCTCTTTTTATCTTTGGGTCCTGCACTGCGAAGAACTTTTGTGGGTGAAAGAGAAAAAAGGAAGAGGAGTTTGAGTTGATTGTGTGCAAAAAGAAAAACCTTTGATCTGCGCACACACACACACACACACACACACACACACACACACACACACACACACACGCACACACACACACAAACTTTATTAGTGTAGTTCTTTCAGAGAAACCAACTCTTTAAAATTAACAATAATTTATAAGCCAAAAAAAAAAAAACCTAATTAAAAGCCACACTCTGGTTTTAACACTGTGCCACAATTAGCCACAAAGATCATATGAATTAACCTTAATTTTTGTTTTTAAATAGCTCTGTGAGTTATTAGGCTGCTCTGTAGCTGTTTACCTTTTCATTAATGCCTGACTTAAGCATTTAATTGGTCACATTGGTTTCTACAGATTGTACATTGTCTGGAATAGCAGCGGAATAGAAATGCTGAAGCTCAGGGAAAAAAAAAACATGCATACACATGGGGAAAAAGGTAATTGCTAATAAGTGTGCTTGACTCTGTGTGTTAAGCGTTTGTGGAGAGGCGCTGAGGTGTGGAGGCTCAGGTTACAGCTCAGCGCCAATGCACTAGAGAGGAAGCAGACTTTCAGTGCAACATCCCACCTCCGCCTGTGCCAGGCAGTCTAACACACATAATAACACATGCAGATATACACAATGCTCTACAGATGAGCTCCTAGGGAATGTAGAGAGAGAGAGCGAGAGAGAGAGAGAGAGAGAGAGTATGTGTTTGAGTGACGGAGGCAACAGGATGTTACAGGATATAAAAAGCTACCTTTTCTCAGTCATATCTACACAGAATGTGTGCTGTGTTATATTTAAAGCGTAACTCCGCATAAATGTGTGTAACAGCTGCTGTATGCCTACTTTTATGCATCTGGATCAGTAATGCAGAAATATTCATTATTTCTATTAGCAGCATCTTAAATTTCAAAGTCTGAGTTCTAAGGATCTAGAATTTTAGTCCATGATACATATATTTTAGGTACATGAGAGGTTCTTACCTGGATAGATAAACATGACAGTTTGTTTGTCGTGAAATAGTGAAACAGTGTACTAACTGTACTAACTTAACTGTTTGTATTAAATGAACCAAGCATTCATTTTGTAAGGATGAATGAGCCATGTGACTGCAGGACACACAGGGGAGCCATCTTGGAGAATGTCGACCTATGACTGAGAAAGGCTCATGTACTGTATGCATATATACGTCTAGCAAGGGAGTTTCCCAAGAGACTAGTCTACACTGTAAACCTGAATAAGTTGGCAAAACTCAAAAAAATTTAGGTAATCAGTTACTTAAATTTGTAGTAAGTAATGATGTTTCCAATTTTAAGTAAACAGAACTCGGTTTTTGAGTTTGTTGTACTCATTCATATTAATCGTTCTTTACTTGCATTATTGAGTAGCCTAAATTATACTATTTAATAGCATTTTTTTTTTTTTTTTTTAGTTGTTGCAAATCAAATAAATTGTTGTTGGTCTTTTGGCTGCTCCCAGCAATGGGTCGCCACAGCAGACAATTCGGTCCGCACACAAGCGTTGCATCAGGTTCCCAGATGCTCTTCCTGACCCTCCCATTTTATCTGGGCTTGGGACAGACACTTCATCCAATTGTTGGGAATTGAACCCAGGCCTTTCATATGGCTAGCGAAACACCATCCACTGAGCCACCAGTGCCCTATTGCCCTGATGACGTCAGACACAAAATCGCTAGCCTGAAAGATTTTGTTGGTGGAAATTTAAGGTGACAGTTACTGTTACTTAAGTCCTTACAGTTACTTAAAATATCGAATTTGTTCAGCTAACTTGAAAAGTGTCATTTCTACAATAAAATAAATACCAAAAAGTTCTAAATACTCCTCAAGGTCTATTAATATGGACTAATTGTAATTATTTAAGTTAACAGTCCACAATATGTTTAATTAAGTTGAGCATTAGGGTTACAGTCTAATCAGTTATGCTGTTATTTGTTTGTTGGATGGGTTTGGATAGGAAGCTTTGCTAATTGGTCAGGGGGTTGTTGCCGTTCAGCTGATAGAGGGCCAGTGGTTTGTTGCCAATGATAGTTTATAGAACAGACAGTGCATTGTGTGTGTGTGTGTGTGTGTGTGTGTGTGTGTGTGTGTGTGTGTGTGTGTGTGTGTGTGTGTGTGTTGGGGGGGGGGGGGGGGGGAGATGAGAGAGAGAGAGAGAGAGAGAGAGATGATAATGTGTAATAATGGTGTAAAGAGACAGATTAGAAAATTGGGGCTTAATGATCCCCGTCTGTGCTAGCCTCCACGAGTCAGTCAACCGATGTCTGAGCGATCTGAGAGATGCATTTTCCTCAGAATTCCAGAATCTTTCTTTGCTTACAGACACACACATATCATTTCTGTTGTCACCCGACTACATGTGATAGACACAAACTACTGTGTGTCTCTGTGAATTTTCTTCTGTTCTTGAGATAAAGAAGACAAACCAGTGTGTGCGTGTTTGTGCGTGTGTGTGTGTGGATTTGCATAGCTCACGATAATTTTGTCCATTAGTCCACAGAGCCACTTTTCCCTGAATGCCCCGATTTGCCTCCGCACAAATGCTCTTAACTGAGCTCTGGATCTCCCACACAAACTTTTAGTGTCTTTTAGCTACCCTGACCTCAGAGCAAGTCTGTTACTTCCCCAGAGGCCTTGTGATTGGTTGCGATGTGACTCTGCGACTTCTACAGGATTGATTCACTTAATTGCACATATTATGCATAGACATTTACACAGATATTCAGTGCGGCGACATCGGTGCACAAACACTCGCTGCATGAAGGTGCTGCCCACTACCTACTGTACTTGAAGCAGGTTTATATACTGCATGTGCTCCCAAGATGCAAAGTGACAGGAAGTTATTAGTTCTTCTTCGAGGCCAGGATGAGTCACATAGCTTTTATTGAGTCTGGCTACGTATTTGTCTCTACTGGAAGAATGCACTTCAAAATGAATTAAAAGCACCCCCAAGGAAAATAAACTCAAATGCAGACAGACACACACATGCATCCACGCTTGGAGACGGAGAGAAGCCAATCCCACAGAGACAGAGAGGTCGATTGTGCTGGCCCTTTTGGAGTTCTCCTGTTAATCAGGTCACACACAAACAGACACATTAGCACACAACAGCGTGCTCCTTCCTCCTCCCAGACGATTGGCAATGTGTTGCGCTGTTGATAGAGAGCTGGCAGCCGTTCAGCAGACTGCTCTCCCTGCACATCAAACACACTCGCAGCCGTTTCCCTTTCATGTCTCTCTCCCCCAAAAAACTCTATTTGATCTGCCTGCCAAAACACACACCCACCCACACACACACATACACGCGGACATGTAGCCAGACATACACATATACTCAAACCCCAAAACTAAGAGGCACCCACCCACAGAAGCATAACAGCAACTGAAACCCAAAAGCAAGTAGCGTTTGTTGGGCTCATGACCTAAAACCAGAATCACAGAGTTGAGTCCGAAGTCCTGCTTTATACAAAAAATATACACTTTTACAGAACAAGTGCTGGATGTGTTTCCACTATAAAAGAGAAGCGGCTGGCAAAATCAGTTTTATTGCGTGAGTTGGGAGGAGGTTGATCCAGCTGCTTGGAGACTTTAAGCACTTTTTGTCACATATACATTATTGCATAGTGGAATCCTTTCATCACGTAATCTAACTTAAGAAGTTGGAGTGCAGGGTCACCCATGACCAAGCACTTCTGAAGCAACCAGGCTTATAACAGTGGCAGCATGGTAGAGCTGAGGCTTGAACTCTGACTTGTGATCAGTAACCTAGAGGTTTAGCTCGCCGAGCTACCACTCCTCAAGGAATGATTGCAACCTTTCCGTCCAGTATTACAGTACATATAAAGCTGTATCTAAACCATTTTACATTAGGGCTCGCACACTCAAACACTTTTCTCAGAACACTTCACCCCAAAGTCTGGTTCATTTTGATTAGCGACAATGCAATATCGTGTGTATTTACATTCTTGGAAACAGCAGGTGACAATATGCATCTAATTGGTTTGTGAGAACAACGAAGAGAACAAGGAAGTTAACCCTTGCAATATGCATAAGACTGTCAGAGGTGGAAGTTAAATGAGAATGTTTACTTCCTTATTGTATTAATTTCATGTATCCGTACTTTACTTGTGTAGTTTTATTAGAGGGCATTTTTTACTTTTATACATTGTACAGCAGTTGTCTGTACTTTTACGTGACTACATCTCGGGCATGTGCAAGAATTTCAGCACAACGAGTATTACGCATAACGTTGCCTTGTGAAAACATAATAGGAGTGTGAAATCAGAATTGGAGCAGGGGGCAGACAGCAATGAAAACCGTGCAGTTACAATTAATTATTTTATTATTTAAAATTCTACAGTACGCTAATACAAGCCCTGAAGCTGAATACGTTTGTACTTTTACTTATGTACATGTGTGAATGGAGGAGTTCTACTTTTACTTGAGAACTATTTGACATCTCTAAATCCTCAAATACAGGATTTTTATATGTTGGCCACCACTGTATATTATTGATTTTACCATCTGCGTGCCTTCCTTCTTTGTCAGCTATGGATGTGTAGTTCAGGTGAAGATATTTCTGAGTAATATGTTTTGTTATGTCATGATGGCATTTATATTCGATGTGCGTATGGAGTGTTCATTTTACGCAAGTGTATCTTGAAACTTTGGGGTCAAGTTCGCTCCAGTCTGTGTCCGAGGCTGTAGTGTGGAAGCGTCCCAAGCCAGAAGTAGTAAACCCTCCTCAATCAGCAGCCAGACATGGATGTCTCTTTACCCTGTTTGGTTAGTTATTATCCGTCTTTGTCTTTCTGTAAAGACCACGTGGCCATGTGGTCTGAGTGGATCTTTTATTGGCAGCTGTTTGAAACTCCTCAAGCCATCACAGTCTGGTGATTTTAAAATCACTGTCCAACCCGTTGAAAAAGGCGAGTTCACAGAAGACGAAATGACCACAATTTATCCAAATAACAGCACCGAGTCGATGGAAAGGGTGTATCTTTCGCTCTACGCTCAGAATTACTCTCATCTACACTCCATTCATCTCTGTGTGCATTTCATTTTGAGCTTTTCTACCCCGTAACTATTCTGCTCAGGGCTGATATTTTCCTCACACGCCTTGAGGAAATTATAATAGATTCGAACATCGAGCCCTGACTGGGATCTCAATAATGTACGCAACCGCGCGATGCAGACGTTTGATAAAGATATGACGAATCTGCATGGAGATTAGAAGAGGAGCCATAGACGAACAGAGAGAGAGAGGCTAGAGATGTCTAATCGTCTGCTACTGTTAGAGCATATGAGTTTGTATACAGTATATATATATATACACACACACACACACACACACACACACACACACACATGCAACTGGGATCATATTTTTTCCCCCTAAATTAATCCTGAAACCTAATGATCGATGTGTGAATTTTGATACTCAATGTCTACTTTTGATAATATTAAACAAAAAAAAAAACAGTGTATGTGTGTGTGGGACGGGTGGTGTTATAACATCAGTCAGGATTAGTATGTGCGATGTTTTGGCCTCATTTCTGTGCCTCTCCATAATAAATTGTTTTAAGTGCAATGGATTCAGTGCTGCTGCATGTCTGTCTCAGTCTATCTGTATCTTTCTCTCTCTCTCCCTCTCTCTTTGTTGTTGCATGTTTAATGCTTTAAAGAGTAATAAAAAGCTTTGTCCCCGCATCTCCATGGCAACCCCTCCAACTTTGTGCCCAGGTTTAGTTTGATTGGTTGTGTTACTGTGTGTGAGTGAGTGTGTAGAGGGAGACGTGAGGGTCCATTCTCATCAGCCATCAGCTCAGGTCACCCACACTTCTGATGTCTGTAATGTTCTTCCCATCACACTCATCTCCACTTCTTCACTCTGTTCTTCTGTCTGCATCTCTGGCCATGTCTTGACCTCCACCCCCCACCCCCTCTGATCTCTCTCTCTCTCTCTCTCTCTCGCTCTCTCTCTCTCTCTCTCTCTCTCTCTCTCTCTCTCTCGTCCTCTTGTTCCTCTCCCTTTTCACCTTGGCAGAGGGCTGGGTGGAGATATGATCTTTGCATATGCATTATTGATCTGGTGCAGGTGTCCTCTCTCTCTCTCTCTCTCTCTCTCTCTCTCTATCTCTCTTTACACCCACACTTGCACACCCACCAACGTCATCCTAGCGACGGTCACTATGTAGTGATTAATTAGACATAAAAGTATAATAATTTTCCTTAATGTTACTGATGTTTTCAGTAAGATTATAATCTTCAATTCTTTAAAAACATTGAAGCTTGTGGGATTTTTTTAAACCATGAAAATAGAGTGTTTAGGTTTCAGAAAGCATTTCTAGTAGATTTACCAGTTAACAACCTTGTGCTATACACATTGCCAACACAAGTGTGCTATTAACTTGCTAACACAAGTTAATAGCACATTCACGTACGGTAGTCTCTTAAAGTAGACCTCTAGTACTTATGAAAATCATACCTATCTTAATAACTCCAAAGAAACCCTTTGTATAATTAAGTGGGTCATTAACTTACAGTACTCACTATGAAATGGCCATCTCTAGTCTTTATTTGGGGATTAGTGTACAGTAGTCACTTTGTAGCGTTAAAGCATAGGGATCTAGTGGCATGGGTGTGCGACCCCAACTCTAAAGGGCAAGTCACACCAAGCACGTGACTGCAACCACTGATCGAAGACTTCAGTCAGTTCTGTCTTGACAAGCATTCCAGTTCACACAGGCCTTGCAAGAAGCATAGTAGTGCATGTACACACACATAGTGTTATCAGTCCTGATCCTGGAAACCCTGCGCACTGCATATTTTAGTGTTTTCTCAGCTCCCATAACACCTGACTTACCTAATCAGGTAATTAACAGTCTTTTTTTAATTTACGTGGGTCTGATAGAACAGGGAAAACACTGGACAGGAGGTTCTTCAGGGTCAGGTTTGAGAACAACTGTAGTAGAGTGACATGTAAACTTCTGAGAAACCCAATGAAGTCACAAAACAGTCAATTCTGCAAACCACAAAGAAAGTATGTTTGTGCAACTTGTAGTGGATACAGCGAAGGATGTGTTATTGAGAGATTTATGAGGCGAATGGCTTTTATCTGACTCTATCGTTGACGCGTCTGTCCTCTGAAACAGCATGCATGTGCACATCGATACATCTTTGCTCACAGCCTCATACTTGTGCGACCACTCATTCATTTCAAACAGTGGCTGCGATTTCAGCGAATTATTAAAATGCTTGGGATTTTGCTCTGGAGGATGGCAAGCAGTTATTGAGTATTGAGAGTACTAAGGTCCAGAAGAATGAAGCAAGCCAGACACCTCGCTTTAGCTGTTTCAGCAGATATTGCTAGCACCGCTAGGAAATCCCCTCACTGCTGGCGCTGACTGACACCAGTAAGCCCTCCCACATATGCACAGAGGAAGAAAATTTGCATGAATTCCCATATGCCCGTTCTTAAGTCACATCAACACGTATTGGATATGTATCAGATCTAGGACCACATGTGAACATGACTCAGATCCGATCTAAAAAAGACTCATCAGACTTGTTCAGACAGCCAAAAGCACTAGTGTAAAAATCTAGAGTCACTTCAGGTTAGTAATGTGAATGTAAATAATGAGTTCTACTTTTGTCACTTGAGAACAGCAATCGAAGCATACAGTGGAAACCTGGACATTTGAAGATTGGAAAAAAGCAATGCAATTCTAAATTTCTTTCATTTTGCTTTGGGAACTAACTACAGTATACAAAAATAATTAATTAAAGTGAATTCATTAATGCATTAAAGTGATGCCAGTGCAGTGGAGAAAATTGGGCAAAGTTTTAAAATGACATTGGTTTATTAAGACTCCTGGACATAAATCTGTTTTTAATTTGTGTGATCATTTCTTACTTATTCTTTTGAATGTTTCATGTCATGAATATATCAAAGACCCGGGTCTAAAATCCTGGACACACGGCTGTCTCTAAGCGGTGGGTGATTAATGCTCAGGGAGTTTCCTGTCGTGTTCCTGTGCACTTGTTTTTTTTGTTTTGTTTTTTAACGTAATGTGTAGCTCTCAGAACAATGGAGGGAAAAAAACGCATTGGGAATTAAATAAAGAAGGAAGGAAATGTCAGGCAACACAAAACAAACACAGCAAAGAAAGAAGAAAATACAAAGCTTCAAATCTCTCTCCTGTTAATTAAAAACAAGTCGAGCCACAGAGAGAAGTAAAGGTGGTGTTATATACTGACATGCAGGATCATGCAATGACTCTCTCTCTTCCTCTGGTTCCCTCTGTATGATTCTCACTCCTATTTCAGACACCTGTGCTGAGTTGAGCTTTCCCTCACAACCCCAACCCACACATGCACCACCCCCCCCATCCACACACACACACACACACACACGCACACGCACACACGCACACACATCCACACACACACACATATATATATATATATATATGAAGCTGAGCATGAACATATCTTTGCCCTCTTTGTTTCTTGTCTAACCTTCTTGAACCTTCTTGTTTGAACAATACGGAGTGCGGTGATGAGATGAAGACAGGACAAAGGAGTGCATACTTAATAAGCTATTGAGAGGGTCAAGAGGCCATGACCTATCTATGTGTTTTACAGCTGTTAGCACAGAGCTTCTAGAGCGAGGACGAAGGAGAGATCAGGATAACAAAGAGAAAGGCCAAAGATTAGACACAGAGCCAAAATGCGGGATGAAACAAAAAAAAAGAGGGCTGCAGGGAAGAGAAGTGTTAAAGGAGAAGGGAGTTGCTATTTTTGCAGCTCTCTGCTGGGAGCCCCTCTGGCATGCTGTTATACATCTTAATGCTTTAGAAAGAAGGAGAACGAGCAACATGAAGCAGATTTACCTATTTGTATTTCTTTACTATCCGTCCATTTGTTGTTTTTCTTCAATTTATTTTCCATTCCTCTTTCCCCCTTTTCCGGCACCACAGTGTTTTTTTTAATTCACATGCTGGAAATAGGACATCAGCTTGTTCCGAACAACAGGTACTGCAAACATTTGCAGACCAAAATGTTAATAATGCCTAATTAAAATACGAAAATAAATAAATTTGCGCTTGTATTTCCATCTGAAAAATTCCTTTAAAAAGCAGCTGAATCATTTCCTAAGACTGAAGAAACTGATGCGCCCCTTTAGCGAGTAAAAACCCTTTCAGACATTCAGAAATGTCACAGTTGGGAAGGATTATTAAAGTGGCCTTGCACCTCCAGGGTCGAGGGTTCGATTACCGCCTCGGGTCTGTCCGCATGGAGTTTGCTTGTTCTCCCAGTGCTTGGTGGGGTTCCTTCAGGTACTATGGTTTCCTCCCACAGTGCAAAGACATGCTAAATAATTTAACTGGCATTCCCAGGTTGCCAGTAGTGTGTGTGTGTTTTTGTAGGTTTTTACCCTACCTCGTGCCCTAAGTCTCCTGGGTTGGGCTCCGGGCCCTGCATCCCTGTATTCAGTATTCTCTTGTTTTATTCAAGAGAAGATGAATAAAAACAGTGATTTGTAAGTCACATTTGACTTGTATTGTATTTTTTTTACAGAATGTATTAACACAAGGTATTTCTTGTTTTGTCTGGTCAGTTGAAAATACACATCCATTTCTAATATTCAGGCCTGTAGTACATTCTAGAAAGAAAGTTTGGGAGGACAGTTTATGGCTAATAATGAGGTAAAATAATTTGAAGCAGGTCATTGTTATCAAAAGGAGCATCCAGGAAAGTTTCTTTAGGAGCAAAGATGGGCCGAGGATCACCACTTTGCCAACAAGAGAAGTGAGAAAATTATTAACTTTTTTAAAACCTGCTACAGTGTATAACATAATTAAAAAATTCAAGGATCTTCAGAAATATCAGTACGCACAGAGCAACAAGCCTTTCCCCAATAGAAAATGTTTGGTGCATTTTTAAATGCACAATTTGACAATGTAAACCTGATACTGTTCCATGTCTTAAGGTGCAGGAAGAATGAAACAAAACTGATACACTTCATCAGTAGGTCCCTAAATGGCTTTTAAGTGAAAATTAATGGCGAGATTACATTTACCTGGTGTCCTTTTGCCAACATTTTGCAATATGCAATTTGCAAAAATAAAACATTAACTGTTCATTTAAAAAAAAAAAAAGAAGTAAAATGATGTTGTATTGTTTTCCGTCTAATAAAGGTCAAGAATAATTTACAAATGACTTGGAAATGGAAATGGAGTTTTCCTTTCAGATTTTTACTTTGTATACTGTGCCAACTTTAACTGATTTGGGGATTTAGCTTATCTGTTTTCTGCAATTAATTTAACCATGACTTTCCAATAGGAAATAACATGTCCTCTTAACCAATGTGTCCACATGGCAGTAATGTATTTGGCTAAACGTATCCCGTTACTTCCTGTTTCATCTTTTGTGATCCTGAGGAGAGGGTTATTATCATTAAGGATGAATAAAACCTGACTTTCCTAGGCTGGTGCTCTGTAATTAACTCATCAGTGCGGTGTGAATGCTTGCACTGATCGCATCGTGAACAAACAAAACGCTTTGCAGCGACCTGCAAGAGTAAAATCTTCTTATACTGTATGAGAACTGCTCATTGTTTGCAAATATTCCAGTATGATGAAGTGTCATCTGACAATGATAATGATAAAATCACCAAATGGATGAACCTGGTGTTGACCTTTTGTAAACCTGTGTGTGCAAACGTGTATGTAAACCCATGGAAGGAGTTCTACAATGTGTTCACACACCTGAAACGATGAGCTTGAGGATTCAAATTGTGGATTCAAAGTGTGGAAATACTGCAGGGTATGATTTTGGTTTCGAGTTTGCTCAGTGTAAATTTGTCAGCAAACTACAGTATGTATTCTCATGTGGAACAGGTTGAGGCCTCGTAGTTCCAGTCAAGGGAAATTGCAGTTCTACAGCAGACAAATTAATTCTGTACAAATCTGTGCTCCAATGTTTGTGGGTACAGTTTGGGGAAGTGCCTCACCTATGGGTATCAGAACCCTTCGACCATACAGTGTATATTTCTTTATATTTCTAACTTCTTTCTGTCTCATATTCCCCCAGTAAGCCAGCAATCAATGATATTATGTTGAGTTTGTGGTTTCGTGTCTGGTCTCCTGCCAAGGCCAAGAATGTCAATGCAATGGCAAATGTTCTATAATGGAACTTAACCTCAACCTAAATCCTTTCTTTCTTCCTCTTGCCCTCAGGCTTTTGCTATATGACTTTTATGTCCATAATTTTTTATTTCATTTCCCCATGTTCATTTTTGCATTGTCTCATTTACAGTCTCCATCTTTCTTTGTCTCCTCTTTTCTTTATATTCCCAATAACATATGCAGTCTACCTTTTTATGTCACAAACAATTAATTTGTCCATTGCTTACATTTATCGATCCACGCAAGATAAGCAACATAATGCATTACACTTTATAGAAAGGCAGATTTCATGAATGACTTTGACTTATGTTTGTAGGCATATAGGAGGGGAGTGCAGGGGAAATCAATGGCCATGTTAATAAGTCCAGGCGAGAGCCTATATGTGATGCCGTGATAGAAACCCAGGCCACGGAAAGGCAGCGAGTATGCGTTCGACCTCCGCTGAGGATTCGGAGCCATCAAATTGGAATTGAGTTTTTCTCAGTCAAATTTATCACCATTAGCAAGAAGAGAGAAAGGAATGTACAGGCCAGCCAGTTCTCCTTTCTACAGCTTTGTTACTAGGGGTGGAAAAGTGTGATAAAGCCATATTGCTTACATGTCTTGGAATTCAACACTGCACAACATATGTACTAAAAACAGGTGCATAGTAGGTGCTTTACCTCATAGCATATGCAAAGCACGGAATATTGGGCGGAGATAATTAATCACATAGTCAAATTTATTAAAACTGATAGTAATTACTGACTTTATAATTGCACACATGATTTAATACCTGCAATTTGAACCATGATTATTTTTAAAGGAAACACCACCGTGGTTATTCTGGTAATAAATACATTGAAGAAAAAAACAACAACAATAAAGCATGATACCGCCTGACAAGTCATATTGTTTTGAATATATTAGGGAGAAGAAAAAGTGTAAATGTGTTTGTACCATGCATTTACCCTGATAGCATGTAGGAACACTTACCGCTAACCAAAATGGCAAGGGAATAGATATTTAAAGCTGTGAATAAATACATGTCCGGGAAACTCAGCTGGGTTTTCTGTGTGGTGTGCACTGATAACCGGAGTGATAAAGAGCACACTAAACTCAGAGCCCACTCACTGTATTATTTATCATGAGAAACTGACAGGACAGAAGCTATCATCAGACCATAAACCTGTACTGACTGATGTGGGTGCCATGATCCTTTTTTTTTCTTCTTTTTTTGGTCAAATCATGTGCATTTGTTTGTTTGAAGATACACATTTGTATATACAGTAAGGGGTGTAACACAATGCAGTTAACTATATTTATATCAGAATACTGTATTTATGTTCATTAAACAAAAGTGGGCGTGTCCTGCAAAGAACAATATATTTCAAATGTTTTACTAGCTCAGGCAGTAGTGGGTTAATGGTTAAGCCTCAGGGTTACTGGTTAGAAGGCTGGGGGTTTAAGCCCCAGCACTTCCCCCTGTTGGGCCCTTGAGCAAGGCCCTTTACACTCTCTGCTTCAAGAAAAAGAAATAATTTTATTTATAATATTTTATCAGTTTAACCATGGTGTTTATTACATTGTAGTGGAACTAGAGGTGTTCTCAGGACATATGATGAGAACCTGCTATAAACCTGAGATATTTTCTGAGAGCATTTTCTTTTAAAAAGTCTTAAACATCGATCATTTACAGTAGGTATGCCAAAAACATGAATTGTAAATTTTTTAGCAGAGGTATACAACTCTCAGGATTAAACTAAATAAGGTGTGTCTTATCATGTAAATCATTTTTTTTTTTTTTTATCTCTGGGATCATGGTTGCCAGGTTTCTCCAATATCCTTACAGTGTCAATATGTACGGTACTGTAGAAATGTGAACCACAATTAAAATTGTTTTGACAAGAAAATCTAGAAAAAAACTGTTTTGTAAATTGTAAATGTTTTGAGAATTTTGCAGAAGCCTTCAATGGTCTATTCTTTAATTTTTTTCTTTTTTTTTGTCCAGCTGGCCACTGAAAGTGGTTTCACTGTATCTTGGCAGCTGGTCAACTGTGTTACAGGCAAACAAATGGGAATAAAGTCATAAAGGGAGAATTAAGGACTTTATTGACATCACAGTCTATTCCATCTTTCCAGATCAAAGTAAATACAGAATAACCAGAAGTTGTGGATGGCATTTACATCTATATACAGTACAGTATGGGTTTCAGCTTTGACAGCCAACAAAACATGTGTTTGTAAAAGACTGTAAAAGCAGGCACAATGGTCACATTAAGTATGAATTACCATATTTTATTTCCATTATGTTACCTTTCTTATTGTTAAACCACAGTATGCTTTTGTAACAGTTCACTGATCATAACATAGTTCAGCAACAGAAAAATATATGTTAATTTTGTGCATTCATGCTTTTTTCCCCCCCAAACAAAAGCGTACTTGATTAAAATAAATAGTCCGTGTTGTACAGTCCAAAGCTGGAAACTGCTATCCTGGTTTACTGGGGTCATCCCATTTTTTAAATAATATACACTCAATAAGTATAAAAAAAAAAAAAACTTAGCCGAGTCCACTGTGTCCACTATAGCCTAAGATTGTTGTTCTTAGCTGAGAGGAAGACAAACCTGATACGATCTTCTGCTAACCCATGTCGAGGTTTGATTTCTTTTTGTGTGTTCTGCATTCTGTGATGCTTTTCTGCTCAGTACAGTTGTAAAGACCGAACATTTGAGTGACTGCAGGCTTCCTTTTTGACTTACCATAGACTTCCTGTCAGCTCAAAGTAGTCTGGCTATTCTCTTTTGACCTCTTTTATTAACAAGCTGGTCCTGCTCACAGAACGGCTGCTTTTCTTGGATTTTTTAAAAAACACACTGTATAAATTCTGCAGATTCTGCCATGGTCAGTGAGAACACATTTTGGCCAATTCAAATGTTTGAAGCGCTTGATCCATATCTGCGTGATTTTAGATGATAAGATGATTGGAAATGGCACAGTGGCGCAGTGGTTAGCACTGTGGCCTGACACCTCAAGAGTCGAGGAGTGGATTTCAACCTCAGTGCATGGAGTTCTTCCCACAGCTAATTGGCATTTCCAAATTGCCCATAGTCTGTGTGTGTGTTTGTGTGTTTATAGTGTATGAGTGGGTTGGTGTACACCAACGGGTTGACCAAAGTCTCCTGGGAAATGCTGGGATACACTCCAGACCCCCTTTGACCCTGTACTGGATAAGCGGTATAGAAGCTAAACGAATGAATGCGAGATGATTGGATAATTGCATGATATACTAGGTTCATTACCAAGGTATGCCTAATAAAGAGGCTGGTGCTCAATCGAACATATTGAACACATTTGCATCAACCCTATAAGCCAGCATTATATACTGTACCCTGTATACCCCGTCTGTTTGTTTGCTGACAGCACAATCATGCACAAAACAGATATTTATACTGTATTGTGTCATGTGATAATTAAGTGTGAAGTTTTAGTAGATCTTTCACAAAGTAAGCCATCACCAGGACACCAAATGGTTGCTAAAAGGTCTCAATTTAGCACTACCCTCAATAAGAATATCGTTGTATTCGATGCTATTTATGGGAGCCACATTGTCATGTTCAGTCTCATGGCTCACTTCGAGCCACCTGCCTTTCATTTGCTGTTACAGAACATGTATATAATATGTGTCAGCATCACTACTCAATTTGCATTACAGTTCATTACCACTTCTTTTTGATAAACACATATGGCAGCATGAGCCGTGAGTGTTAAAGCTCATGCGGGAGGCTCAGGTGATATCGGTGGGCATGTGCGTACGGTATAATGACAGACTTTAACAGCTGTGACATGCATGAAGTGCAGGCTGGATGTGACTAATGCTTCCTATCATAATGTGCCAAAATATGTTACTGTAACCGTGTGTGCGAGTGTGTGCGTATGAACATGTGTGTGTCCTTAAGTTCTAAATGTATTGTAAAATGCCATGGATGCTGTTGAGCACAACAACTTCTTTATGTAAGCACATTAAGTGCTGCATCCTGTGACTCCAGGGAGTTAAAAAAGTAACCTCTATGACCAGTGTCCTACCTATAAGTGAAGCACTTTGCAAGACAGCAGGACAATGCCTAAGACCTTTGATGTGATAAAAGCCATGCTGTTTTGCTAGATCGCTGCGTAATGGGAGGAGATACAATAAGAAGAAGATGGCTTTTACATGCAATATTTATTAAAACCTTCATTTTTGCAGAGGGGAATGTGTTTGTGTGCTTCAGATGCGTATTTATCATACCTGTGTTGAGCTCCGGAGCTGGTGTAGTAACACAGATTTCTCTGTAACGGTGTGTAGGTTCACTGTTGGGCAAAGAAATACCATAGACACATATGATTAATGAAAAAATGTAGGAATCACATTTTAATTTGCATTTCTAAAACACATACTGGCACAAGTCTAACCATGCAAATTAGTCGTCAGTAAAAAAAAAAGAGTGCTTAGAGCTCTAAACAATCTGTTGGGCTTGTTAATGAAGAGGAAATTTCACCCGAACAAGAGAGCTGTCAATTAAAACAATGGAAGGGATTTTAAAAAATAATAATAAACTGCTTCTAGAAGTAAATCCAGCTCAGGGTGTAGTATAAGATTTTGTTTGTTCCCAGTCAGTGGTGTCTAAAATTCATTGCAAATATAATAACAAAAGGAAGTTATGCAAGCAAAATATATGGGTAGACCAAGGAAGATGTCAGAATGTCAGGATTGAAAACTCAAAGCAATACACCTTGAAAATAGAAAGTGTAAAAATAGAAAGAAAACAAATCTAAAACAAATGAGTGGAAACAAGAGTCAATGTTCGTGACAGAGCTGTAAGGAATCAACTGAACGAAAATGGGTTTTACATAAAGACAAAAGAAAAGAAAAGCAGCACTAACACCTAAACCGAAAGTAAACAAGGTTACAGAGGGTTAAAGAGACGTGGGCATGGAGTGTGGACGATTGGATGAAAGTGACATTCAGTGCTGAATCATGCATCTGCTTTCACTAAAGTGATGATGCTGGGACTTTTATCTGATGAGTTCCTGAAGTAAACAGTAAAATGTTCCCACTCATATATGATATGGGGTCAGATGTCAGGTAAAAACCAGACGAGACGACAAGCATTATCTCAACAGTCTGCACAGGTGTGCACAGAAACTTGGACACTTGTCTCATTCGATCAATATAAAATAGGTTTGACGGTGATGTTCATTTTTCAGCTTGCCAGTGCGTAAGATTGTTAAAGGTTTTCTTTGGGAAAGGCATATTGACTCTTTGGCAATTGATACCTGATGGTGGAAATCATTTATGACAAGACTCCATTCTGCAAAGCTGATTTTTCAGTGTTTTTCTCCCTTTGCTGGCAAGGGTTGTATAACTATCAATGTAACCACATTCTTTCTAAAGGCTTCTATTTCTTTAGACATTAACATAGAAAATTATTCACGTTTATTTGCTATTGGTTGATGATACACCCCATACTAGTGGCAGCTAGTTTTCTGGTGTTGAACACAGGCTGCTTTTAAATGAATGACATACTGTAGCTAGCAGGTTAGCAGACAGCAATTTACCCAGAGAAGCTAAGTTCTTAATCCATTGGAATCCTACAGTAAATGATGACTGGCGACAAACACACATTAACGCAGCTATTTATCTGACACGGCTATTCAGAAATCAACACAGTCCTTAGGGTCTTTGAAGAGATTTATAGAACTGCCTATACCAGGATTATTGCAGCACACGCACCCATATTTGTATTTTTCTAAATAATATATAATACACTCTAAAAAATGCTGGTTTAAAAACAACCCAAACTGGGTTGTTTTTAACCCAGCTGCTGGATAAATATTGGACCAACTACATGCTGGGTTAATTTAACCCAGCAAGATGGGTCAAATATTCAATCCAAATTCTAGGTCATATTTAACTTTAATGCTGAGTTAATTCTACCTCACAAATAGGTTATTATTATTTTTATGTTTTACATGTCTATGGGTACAACAGTTTAAACAGTTTAATTACTTTGATATACTGGTCTATTACAAAAGAAAACACTACGTTTTGCAAACCATACATATATGCAATAAACAACACCCAATTAATTGTACAAAACATAGGAAAATATTTATTTTTCAAAAGCACAAGATCAGATAATACAAAACACGTTCAACAGCGACATCATTACGATACTATTACTCAGAAGCACTAATGCCTGAGAGCAGTGCTGGTCATTATCTCCCAACATCAGGATGTAGGTGTATGGCCTCGACTGACAGATATTCCACGGTGTTGGTTCCAACCTTAGAAAGAAAGAAAGTAAAATGGAAAAATTCGAGAGGGTTGGCTAGTATGCATATTTGTAAGAAAATTAATGTTTTGTAACACCTCAGCTATTTTATGTGTTTGCTAACGCTAGCAACCTAGCTAAATGCTAGCGTCATGCTGGCACTACAGTTAACAGTTTAGCTTTCATTCATCACTTCACCACCTTCATACACCCTGCAAGCATTCTACAAAGAAAGCTAAAAAAGCTCAGACATTTTTGCAGTTTCTTTCATATACATGTGGGGTTCTTTGGTTTGGCTAGTTAGCAGCCATTGTCAGATAAACTAGCATGCTATAGCACAGACCAGGCTGAAAGTTTGAGTGTAACACGGTAACAGAAATAAATTTTACATACAGTGAACAAATTCAGTCATAGGTGAGTGAAAGTGTGTATACAGACCTTATATTGAACGTTTACATTTCCTCTTAAATGCGTGAGGAGGAAGAAAAAAAGACGAAGCTGACACAGCCACTGAATACACCGGTGAACTTCGGGGGAGGGCCGGTCTGATCTGTGATGTTAGCTGTCGCTAGCTAACCCAACTCCAACCCAGCAAGCTGGGTTAAACAAAAAGTACCCAACTCCCTGTAAATAACCCAGAAATATTACCCAACAGAGGCAACCCTGCGTTTGGGTAGTAAAAACAACCCAGCATTTTTTAGTGTGTACAGGTTATCTATTTTCTCAATTGAACATATTTTATTTAAAATAAATGTTGAAAAATGGCACATATGTACACTACTATGCAAAAGTCTTGAGCCACTCCTCATTTCTTCATATTTTGCCTTCTAAGAGCCAGACTTTCTTGTATTTTTAATGTAGTCTTGTCTTGAGGAATAGTTCTCCAGTCTCCAGTTCTCCTGAAGCACATTTTTGACTCTTATTTTCAGTTCAGTACCTGTACCTGACCAGTTTCAGAGAAATGGTTATGTTTGTTATGCCACTCAGAGACCTATGAATTGTGCAAGCATAAAAAAAAACATCTAACATAAGCTATGAACCAGTGAGAAACAGGTACAGGTGATCAGGCTTGGGGTATACCTGTGATACTGAATGCCGAGGAGTTGGAACAGATGAGAGGGGAAATTAGGTTGCTGCTGAGGTTGTTACGTAAACAACAAGTGTTTAAATTGTACCTTTGGGCAGTTTGAAGGTTCCCGCAGTAAAACATTTGTTCCCATTTCTTTACCTATCTATGTTATATAGTTTAATTTAAAATGTTGAAATGAGGAGTGTATATCCTTCTTTTGTTTCGACAATAAGCAAGCGCACTTCTGTTTTGGCTCCTGTTGAAAAGTTCAACAGAGACATTTTCAATTCAATCGAAGCAGACTGTATGTGCGTTGATAAATCAGATAACACTTGAGGTTTAATTTGGGTCATGGTTTATCTGTATTCCTTATATAGTGTCACCCCCCAAGGACTTCTACTTACACCTCTATTTCTCTGTGTGCTTTAGTGGTAACTACTTCTGCTCCGTGACTAAACAAGAAAGATCAGTGCAGATCAGATTTCCTGGGTCATTTATGAGCAGTAACCTAATCACCCAAGTCTTCATTTTGCTCCAGCTAATCTAATCACACGAGGCCTCATTCCCACCCACGCTCTTCACACATCTGTTTGACACTGACACTGAGGAAAATGCTCCGCGACTCACCCTTGCTCGCACACCGATCATCCTGAAACGTCTCTGCCTGCAGGTGCGTGCATCTTTGGAGTGGAGCAAAGCAGAGCTTGACAGATCCCAGGTGGCCGTGGGTGGCTGTGCTGGCTCTGAGGAGCGTGGAGTCTGGTGCCTTCCTCCTAGCTCCAGATGCATGAGGAGCAGAGTTTAGGCCTCGGGCGCAGGAAGACGGCTCAGTGACAGGCACAGACACACACCTGTGGGCCATGCTCCCCTGAGGCGCTCTGGATCGCAAAGCTCTTGTCTGAGTGATACTGCGGGCCAGAAAACTTCACCTGACATGGAGCCATGACACTGCCAGGCTTCTCATGAAGGCATTTATCTAGTCAGTATTAGATATCATGTCATGTTCCTCGCTTCCTATTAGGATTAATTATCATTCTTTTTTTTTCCTGTGTGCACATACACTAAATTAAACATGTAATCACAGAAGAACAATAGGAACAATAATAACATTACGCACACTGAGCAAAGGATTGCAACTCCATCTATTTTTGAATTCTTGTAAAAACAACCACAGATAGAAGCACCTGTTGATATGAGAGAGTGAGTGGGGTCTCCTTCCCTGTATTCACCTTTGAAAGCCAGCTTATAGGAGACACCTGCATGCCAGTGTATCCCATTACTGGTGAAGCGTTGCCACCATGCTGTGCCTCCCTAACTAACTCCAAAGAGAGTTCTATAGACCAACCAAAAGCATAATTTCTCTCTCTCTCTCTCTCTCTCTCTCTCTCTCTCTCGCTCTCTTTCGCTCACATACACATACTTTAGGTCATTAGATTGTTTTTTTATTTCTAATAGTAAAAAGAATGACAAGAGAGCTTAGTCTAGACAGTGTGCCTCTGCTCCTCCTAGAGCTGGGATCAAAGTCCTGATGAGACAGTCACGGGACTTGTCCATGGTGCTGAAAAACTCCCAAGTGTGAGAGCCTGAATGGTACACAGAGATACACACACACACGCACACACACGCATGCACGCACGCACGCACGCACGCATACACGCACGCACACACACACACACACACACACACACACACACACACACACACACACACACACGCATATATCCTGGCAGCCTTTGTGTCAAGAAATAGAAGGCGGGAGATTGATTCTGACCTGTTGCACAGCACCTGTATGAGAGCCATTATGGCTGCGGGTTGAGAGGCCAGCTCGGCTTTAATGCTTTCAGTGCGTGAGAGTTCTCAACCGGCTAAACCGATGAATCTGTTTTCTCTGCCACGGCTGGAGCCACACTTGATTGACAGCTACATTCCCATATGCAACTGTCTCCTCACATTAAATGCCAAATATTAGCATACAAGAGAGCTGCTGCTATAAAAGAGCTTGTGCTCTGGCTTTATCGCAAACATATGTCTATCATGCACACATGCTAAATACCAGGTCTGTTTTGTTAATTATCCAAACAGGAGGATGGAGGGGTTTTAAATGACACCTTCCTACACATGAACACACGAGACGCTCACACACATGTACATACAGTCCTAATCGCTGAACAGTTGGACTGAGTGTACACTAAGCGTCACAGGCACCCATGTCAACACGCCAGGGCCGCTCTCCTCTTCCCCTTGCACGTCAGACCCTAATTAGTAAATAACTCATTAGCATGAGGTGATTAATCATTCACTGGATAGAGGTTGTGGATGATAGGTTGTGTGTGTGTGTGTGTGTGTGAGAGAGAGAGAGAGACGGGGAGAGATAATGAGTGTGTGTTCTTATATGTGCATATATAATGTTTGTTCAATTTGTTCATTAGTCATTTGCTATTAAAAGTGAAATGATAGTGTTGCTCTCAGACGAGCGATGACGATGCAAAGGAACTGTGGGATTCATTTACAGTCTTGTTCATCTACATTTTCACACTTATACTATTTATCTTTTTTTTAGTCGTTTGAATGTTTCTGCTTTAAGCTCCAGCAAGTCGACCAAGGCCTGGCCAAGCCCTCCTCTGTAATCAGGACCACAGAGATAGGGCCAGGCTGGAACCCCCTGATCCTCCTTCCACCAGACCCTCCTGTCCATATCTCAGTATCTCTCTCACTTTCTTTGCTTTTCCTCCCTTATTACGAATTTCTCTGGAGAGAATAAGGAGTGTGGAGGAGAGCCATACAGATTGTGTCTACAAGACAAAGACAAAAGAGAAAAGAAGCAAGGGATAATAGTGAGCAAGAATCGAAAGTAGCTGTGAGAGTTCCTTCCCATGTGTTCTTTCCCATTCCTTGTTAAAACCAGACATTCTTTACAAAGTTTGTTTCATCATAACCTTATTTATCCAGTCTGTTCATGTTTTATCCTGTAGTACACACTTTACACAACGGTGCTGTTAATATAGTTTGTGTGTATGCACATTGAGTTACAACTTTACTACTAAATAAATATATAAAACAATCAATATAAACGTGTGTGTGTGTGTGTGTGTGTGTGTGTGTGTGTGTGTGTGTGTGTGTGTGTGTGTAGTACTGTGCAGAAGTCTTAGACACCCTGTGTTTTTTAGTCCATTTTCTGTGGATTTTTAAAATATTTTTTATTTTAGAACTTGAGATTTTTGTGCATCAGAACTAATGGAAGAAGGAGTCTGGTCTGATGAATCACATTTTTCTTTTATATCATGTGGATGATCGGGGTGTGGGTGTGTCGCTTACGTGGGGAAGAGATGATTTCAGGATATACTACTGTATGGGAAGAAGCGCAATAGAGGCAGTGTGATGTTTCGGTCATTGTTCTGCTAGGAAACATCATGTCCTGCCAATTATTTGGATGTTACATTGACACGTACAGTATCACCTACCTAATCACTGTCGCTGACCAAGTACACCCCTTAATGGAAACGGTGTTTCCTGATGGCAGTGGTCTCTTTCAGCAGGATAATGCGCCCTCATGCACTCCGAAAGTAGTTTAAGGAACACACCAACGAGGAGTTTGAGGTGTTGACTTGGCCTCCTAATTCTCCAGAATACAATCCAATTGAGCATCTGTGAGATCTGCTGGAAAAACAAGTCTGATCCATAAAGGTCTCACCTCATGACTTACAGTACTTAAAGGATCTGCTACTGACGGCTCGGTGCCAGATACCACAGCACATCTTCAGAGGTCTAGTGGAGTCCAGGCCTCGACGGCTCAGTGCTAATTTGGCATCATGGAGGAGGAGCTACGCAATATTAGGCAGGTGGTCATAATGTTGTGACTGATTGGTATATACATATATTCATATACTATATATACTGACAGAGAGGCAAGAGAGAGAGAGAGAGAGCGTTTTTTTTTTTTTTTTTTTTTTACTGTTTTGAATATCTGCTTTGACTAAAAGCCGTTGTCACTCACAGCAGCTCTTCAGGCACTTGATGGGCTGCTCTCTTTTGTTGCCACAGGGATACGTGCTTGATTGACAGGTTCAGGGGCTGTTCAGGTGAATGATAGCAGCAGCTATGCACTGCATAGTGATTAGCCAATCATGGGGCAGTTCAGTGACAATCCACATATACTGTAGGCAAAGAGACTCAAAACTATAGCCTTCACAATACATCTCTAATAAGTGTTCATCTGGGTGCTGTCAGGCACTGTGTGTAAAATTGACAACTTGATAAATGACTGATCAGGCTGTCTTGTAGTATGTGGCAGTCATTTTCGTGTTTCATTTACTCATTATGATACAACACTATATCTATCGAGTCACCTCGTCCTTGTTGGTAAGTGCAGGCGACCCAGATGTCAAAAGTGTCTATTGCAGCACTTTGCACATGGGTCTCAGAGCACTGCTGGCCATCCATTAATCTACAGATGTTTTTTTGGTTGTTGTTTTATTTTTTTTATTTTTTTTTAGCCCCGAATTCTCCCTGAGGTCTTCGCAGTAAAGGTTAACTAGTCTTTTCTTAAGCCTTCACTGGAAGACAAATCGCCATGCTCACCTCATGGGTCCCCCCATCACACATCTTATTCCCGCACTACCTAATTCCACTGTTCTCCTGGAAAAAGAGAGAGAGAGAGGGAGAGGGGACAATGAAAAGGTGACTGAAAGAAAGAGGCCAAAAGCATAAGTTAAATAAAGAGACCTGATGGTGTGTGGAGGTTTTACTGAGATCATAGTACAGTTTTAGTTAAGTTTTATATATGTTGCACTAATTTTTTCAAATACATTTTATTCTCTTATTGTGTTTGGGTCTTTTTCAGAGCGATTTTCTGAATTCATATTGATGAATTGGTGCTTAGTCATTGCATGTGACGTCTAGGTCTAAGTGTCAAGACATGCCATGCTGGTGTTGATGACTGATGGTGATTTTCATGAGTGATGGTGCTTCGCATATTCTGTGTAAAAGCATTTTGATCAGTGAAGGCTGTACAGGCACATGCATGAATAGAACCAGGGGGACAAATTAATATTTTTCCTTTTTTTTTTCCTTTTTTTTTCTTTTTTTTTTTTTTGTAGGTAGGACACGCTAACATTTTCTCAGTTTCATCAGTGTGCTCAGTCATTCCACTGTAAACATATAGCTATCTGTAACAGCTTCGCTAGATAGTTCTTTATCTGACCCGGTTCCAATCCCAGTTCCGTATCCTCAATCAGTGTTGGTGCTGAGGCTCGGCGACATAACAAACACTACCCTACAGATAATAAATGAGCACTGACGTTGATGTCATATGAAGTCTGATGGTTAGTTTTGTCAGTAATATTATTGTCTCCTCTGTGAATGAGTACGTTTATATATGTACTATATGCCTGCGTGTAACATGTATTTCAGATAATAAGTTGAGGACGGAGAGTCATGTAGTCATGCTTTGGTCTGCCCTGGCTTCAGACTGTGGTGCTGCGGTCTGCACTGGTGCAGGAGATTTGCTGCCTGGTCTGCTTGTGTGCTTGCCGCAACCATAATGAGAGCCTCTTATGCTACAGCCAGACTCAGTTTGTGCTGATTAGAGAGACCCTGGAGAGCTCCAGAAAACTCCCTCAACGCTGTAGCTGAAGCTACACT
Organism: Clarias fuscus; assembly: GCA_030347435.1. Taxonomy (NCBI): domain Eukaryota; kingdom Metazoa; phylum Chordata; class Actinopteri; order Siluriformes; family Clariidae; genus Clarias; species Clarias fuscus. The sequence continues at coordinate 20,952,248 of CM059214.1, read as the reverse complement.
CTGCCAGGGAAATATGCTATAGTTGATACACTGTATACAGGGCCGTGTGTGTGTGTGTGTGTGTGTGTGGGTGTGTGTGTGTGTATGTGTGTGTGTGTGTGTGTGTGTGTGTGTTTGTGTGTATGTGTTATACCAATTCATTACAAGAGTGGGTGGACAACATGCTATAATATCCATGGTAATCTCCCTTATAATAACTATCGTAAAAAATAAAAGCCACCCTGGCCATTCCTGTAATTTCCACATTATTTTACACTTTAATGACCAGCATGATGCATGTTTGAAAGGGCAAGGGCACGGGAGACTGTGCGAAGCTCCAGCTGAATGCACTGTGGCGGTCAGTGTGAAGTCCCCGAGCTCTAAAACTTATCACCCCTCAGAGTCAGTGTGTGGTTGTGCATTTACATCTGCACATACTGTTTATCCAGTTTTAAATGGAATGGACCATTTTTATTCCAACTGCATGAATCAGGAACAAGAAAATACCAGATTACCACATTTAATTCTCAAATCTAATTGGTCAGGAGGTTTTGATTAATACCGTCAATTTTGATAGTGACATGTGGAGTGACATGTTCGTATTAACACAGCCATTATAATACAAACTGGTTTCCATAGTAACAGCTCATTCTGACTGTTTTTAAAGCATAAAATTGTTAATATTTTGAAGATTTCTGCAAGCAGGCATGTATGAAAGCTTGTGGAAGGACCTTCAAGAGTCAAAAACTCCAATTTCAGTATATCCCAGATATGGATGAGTTTCCATTTTTTAGTTCTGGTTCATCTTAAGGTTCCTATAAAACTGCTTTTTGACAATCTCTGTTGTGAAAAGTGGAATACCTATTTAATTGAAATTTAAACAGCTGAACTGAACTGAGCTGACTCTTCCGGACAGATTAAGTCTTGTGGTTTCTCAGTAACATGACAAGTTTAGATTGTTTTCTCATATTAACATCAAGCGAAGGAAAAAAGATAAACTGGTGAAAGAACAGCCATTAACAGCAGCTATAATGTGAATGATAACAATCATAAGCATCCCTTAGAGGAGGTTCCATAACCTCTAAAAAGCAAAAAATCACAAAATCACAGAAAAGCATGTTGTTCATTTATAAATTTTAAATAGCATATGTTGGGAAAATCGCTGGTGTTTTACTGAAACACTACAGAACATTCTTGTCTTGAAATATAATCCATTTCTGAGTGGTAAAACAGAATATTTTTCTATTAATATATAGACTATACTGTCCCATTATAGAATAGACCTTTGTAGCACTTAAAGGGAAAAAAAAAACAGCTATCCATGCATCAGTGCTTTAACCCTCAGCGAGCAAGCCAAGGGCGGCAAGCTATAGCTCCCTAGGACGGAGCTGGGAGTGGAAAAACCTTGGGAGGAACCAAGACTAATCACCAATTCTCCTCTGGCTGCCATTGGGAATCTGGGGCTGGCACTGGGAGTTATTTTTATATCTGTCTAGGAATCGTGGTTCACATAGAGTACAATCGAAAATGTAGTTTTCAAGGATTTCACCAGAATTAGTTGAAATGTAGCTGTAAGTAAAGAAGACCGACTTGAAATCGGCTGTCCGTCAATGAAGATGGAATAGTGCTGTAGTTCATGGTCACCTGGCTCTGGAGGTTTGAAGAATGCAGTCTGCGTGCCTGATTTTTGTCTGTGTGTGGTCTGGCTTCTGCCGAGACACGAAGCAGACTAGTGCTGAGACAAGTCGAGCTAGACTTGGATGCCATCAGTCTCTGACCGATCAGATTGCCTGCCCTCTGTTGGACAGCTCGAGCTCGGATCAGAAGCTTCAGGACTCTAGTTCTCTCCTCACAGGCTACCTCAAAGACTTGTCCTGTTCCTAAAGATCTCAGCTCTGTTACTTTTTTTTTCATTTGCGTTGTGGGTATTTGTGTGGTTGTAGCTGTATATGCAGTCATTTTGTCGAATTGAGTTGAAATGTTTTGTGCTGCATTAGGCTGTTAAAGGTAAGCCGACACCAAATGAGGTGAATAAATCCAGACTCTCAGCAGTTCTAACTATGGATTTATTGCAGTGCTCTTACTTCTGTTGTGTTTATAGGCCTGGGTGCTGAGGCAGTCTGTACTATTACTGGAGATATGATAGATGGCATCCTTAGACTCTTTTCTGAGAAGATCATAAGCATATGATAGATTGATACATTGTGTAAAGGTTAAAAAGTGATCCGATTCTGCTGTTGATTTATTTATTATAATCATAAACAAGTGTTTCGAATTCCTGTAACAGATTGTTCTCAGTAGCATAATTGTGGTATAATTTTCTCGCTTTTAAAATAATGTTATTATAATTTCAAATATACTGTATTGAGTATTTTGACTGTGGGTACTGAACGTTGTTAGATTTGCTTCAAAAGTATTTTTCACATCAGCAATGAATATGCAAAAAAAAGTTTATTTTAGCTGTTTCGAAAATGTCTACATATTGTATTTTATGGACTGGAATTGGACCAATGCTGATAAATTTTATGAAAAAAGCTTTAACACAGGGCTGCGTGCTTCTATATTCAAACATTTCTGCAAATTGCAGGTAAACAACAGCTCAAGCAATATGATTTATTATCTATGCTGTTAGTACTGATCAGACCCGTGTACCGATGTACACTGAAGAATTTTTTTTTTTTAATGGTAAAATTTAGCTTTTCTCTCATTTTTAGCACGGCATCTCTGTATTTAAACCAAGACAACCTAGCACTTGTTTTCTGTCTCACATTGTCTCTCACCCTGCTTATTCCTTTGCCTTTGATGAACTTGTTTTGTTAGATTTTGCCTGGTTTCTATCTTTTATCCTCTCTTTCATTCTCCGTCTCTTGCTCGCTCTCTCAGCCTCGCCGTCACCCTCCTCCCTTTTGCTCTCCTCGCGCTCCCACTCTCTCCCTCACTCACCCCTCCTTCGCTCACTTTCTCTCTCTCGCTCAGCGGAGAGCCTGTATAATTCTTGTGGCTCAGGCAGCGCTCATAGGCACAGCCATGTGCATCCACAGCTCCGAGAACCCGTCTCTGCTCTCCACCCCGCTGCCTTATAGAGGCTGAAAGGAGCCGGCGTTCTTTTTCCTCCCCTTTCCTTTTTTCCCCCCTTTTCTTTCAAGTCCATCCCTCCCTCTTCTTCCCCACCTTTCATCTACATCTCTAGTCCCTCGCAACCTCTTAATCGGTGGACTACTACAGAGAAGCACTCATACATCGCTGACGGGGAAGACAAAAGAGTGTGTGCGTTCCGTGTGTATGTGAGGAGGAGAGAGAGAGAGAAAGAGGAGAGAAGAGAAGTTGAGCAGGAGAGGCAGAGAGAGAAGGACCGCTGCCCACTGTTGAACGCCGAGTCTCATTATCACGTGCTTGCTGCCCCTGTCTTCCTTGGAGAGGACAGACAGAGAGGAGAGGAAAAGAAGATAGGAGAGGAGATTGCATGTACGGAGCCATGCATCACACAGGCAGCATTGGCATCAGGGCTAAAATGCTGCCGCAGGAGACAGGTAAGACCCTGTGGAGAGAGTGTGAAGAGTCACCACAAGTGTTTTGCGAGTGTGTGTATGTGCGTGAGGCTGGAAATGCATGTTTCAGACACTGGGGCAAGTGCAGGAGATTACATTAGTCCGACTAAGATCATTGAGCTAGTTTAAGACTTAGCTACAGAATTACACCTGACAATATCTCGAATCCATCAGCGCCAAGCTGTGCAACACTCTTCTCATGTAAATGTGTTTGCTTGCCACTTGAAGGTCACGCACAAAAGCTCTGGCATTTGAGGCAGAGACGTGAGATAATGGTGATTACATTGAGTGACACAGACATCTTCCAGATGTGTCACCACTTCCAAACATCTTCTGTTCATGACTGATTCATTTTTCTTTCTATGTATGCATATGTTTGTGTGAGCGAGTATGTATGTTTGTGTGTGTGTGTGTGTGTGTGTGTGTGTGTGTGTGTGTGTGTGCACCCACATATGCAAAGTCCTTCTTATTAGATGCATGTGTGCATGTGCATTTAACTATTCACAAGCGCGCAGTTTTGCTTAATTTGCCTCCGCGAGTAAATTGGCCAAATTGCCGATATTTATAAGATTTGCATTCCATCTGAGAAAACAAAGTGCTTGTTCAGTCTGAGGCTTCAGAATCATGAATAATTAAAGAGCGCATAAGTGATGGTGATAAAAAAAAAGTGCTTAAAAATGTACACACTAGGGGAAAGGGATTGTTCGAGTGAGAAACTATGTATTCAGAATAATGCCGAGGGAATGAAGCCCCAGTGAGGGTAGAGTAGGAGTGTGTAAGTGTGTAAGTGGAGCAGAATCAGAGAACAGCGAGGGGTGTCTGCAGCACATTGACTACACAGATGGCATGTGATTGGCATGATCCAGTCTGCAGTGGCCACATGTTCCCAGGATGGCAATTACGGACTCGAGTTCTGATTGGCTTTGTCTAAAAAAGTCACTATTTAAGTTTTTATAAGTTTGAGTTTTCCCTCCCCCTTTTTTGAAGTTATTATTATTATTATTAATAGTAGTAGTAGTAGTAGTATTATTAGTATTATTATTAATAACTGAATAAATTGTTCAGATATACAGTTAAGCAGTTTGCATCCTGCCATGCATATAGAAGTGCTGAGCAGGCCCAGTTTTTGGAATTTTTTTTGCTCAAGATGTCAAGAGAAAAAAAATCTATACATGACTTTGAAAGAGGGTTCATTATCAGGTCAGGAGCTTCACTCACAGAGATTGTGCTGATTTTCAGTACAAGAGTAGGTCTGAGGGAATGACAGTAAATGGAGTTGGAAATTACGGCTGTGCATTAGTGAAATGTTCGTCAGGTGACAACGTTATCAGAACGTGATCAGACTGTCAGCAATTAGAGTCCGTCCAAGTTAGCAAACACATGGCGTACACCGAGAGAACCCCTACAGTGAGCAGGTGGGGTGCGTCTCTTGTTCTGTGAAGGTCCCCTTGGAGTGAAGCATCATCGCGAATCAATACAAAGCTTTTCTAATCACCTTTATCTCACAGCTGAAACATTGACGTCCTGATGAGAGCCGTCTCGTTCAGGATAACGGAAGGCCGCCAGAAATAATTTCATTAGCCTGAAAAGCGATACGAATAATACGAGGCGGTGCTCGCTGTCGACGTCTCTTAACCCAGTTGAATGCCGGTATGTCATCAAGTCATGTCCGCAGTCATCTTGAATTTTTTTTTTTTTTTTTTTTGAAGAAAGGTGTTCATCGCTACAGTATATTTTCAGAGAAGTGTAGGAATCGCCTTTCATAGTTTAGCCATCATTATTTTCTGAGAGGCAGACATTCAATTAAGGAGGAGCTGAAAGTAATATCCTGATGTACCAAAGTGCTTAACTCAGGTGAGCAGAGCAGTACTGGTAGTAAAAGTGAAGAGCACAAGCTGGTGATGTAAAGCGGAGATGCCGGAGCATCGCGGGACACTCTAGGAGCTGATCTCAGCAAAAGCGCACAACACAATTCACTCTCCACTATCGGAAAGCGGCTGCAAGTCGGCCTGATGGGACCGGTGCTATTTGAAGCCGCTGTGATCCAGAATTAGAGCGGACAGTATCCGTGTAACACAGCTGGAACTGATACGTTTAAGGATTAGACTGTGTTTCTCTCGCTCGTTCTCTTTAATGGGCTCCGTTCGTGTGCCTGATAAGTGGGCCTCGGTGCTGGAGTCAGTGACTCGGATGCCAGCTCATTTGATCACAGGTTCTTTTGGGTTTTTTTTTTTTTTTGTGCCACTCCATGATACATGAACCTTGCACATTCAGACAGAGTGAGAGAATGAGAGCATGATGGAGACAGAGATGGAGAGATGCAATTAATTGGATCTGTTTACTTCAATGATCAAGGGTCTGTTTGTGGCAATGGGGACACTGTTGTTCTCTCGTGTGAGAGAGAGAAGGGGTAAGATTTTAATTGGAAATATGGATTCCATTAACCCTGCAGCCCAGGGCGGCTAATTAGCATCTCATTAGTGCAGAGCAGAAGTAAAAAAGAGCAAGAAGAAGAAGAAGACGCACACATTCCATTTACAGGATCTAGAATGTAAATGCAACTACACACACACACACAAATTCGACAAGTTGTCAACCAATAAACGGTGGACACATTTGGATCCTTAGATTCATATATGTTGTCCATCTGCAGATTTATTTATTTATTTATTTATTTATTTATTAGCCCTATGGGTTGAAAACAGTTCCCAAAGAAAGATACAAATAAAAGCATAATTAATTAATGAACAAATAAATGAATGAATACATGAATACATTTAAAAAGTCCTTATTCTACTAAAGATTTATATAGAGCAATAAACTCAGTGCCATAAACTCAGCAACTGATAAAATGTGCTAATGATATGTAACTCTTCATTAGCAAGTTAAAAATTATAATGCCAGTTTACAGCAATGATTTTTGTTTTTGTTTCATATGTACCTTTTAGATAAATGCCAGTAAAGGAATAATTTAACATTTAAAGGGAGCTCTTGATGCGCTATTAGGCTGTCTCAATTAATTTAATGAATTTATTTATTTATTTATTTATTAGGTCCAAAGTACAAACCACCTATATTTTTAATAAAACAAAATAAAAATTAAACCTTCATCTTTTCACACATGTGCACCATCCAGGATGCGATAGTCTCTTAGCTCTAGTCAGATACCTTGAGCACTGTATCATTTCATAGTGGGTCTAAATACTATATTAGTAACACGGATCAGACATGTACTCATACACTCATCTAATTACGCATTGCCAACATTGTTGCATAGAGAACTCATATATTATTGTATACAGAACTCATAATCATTAACTTATTAACAGTCTAAGAGTTCATACAGTAAGTTGGAGATTGCTAGCGTATTGTGATTTGCTTGTTTGTTTTTTCCTCTAAATACAGCAGAAACACTTTACAGGTCTTCAAAACATGTAACACCTCTGTAACACCGCCTATACAATCATATGCATTGGTTGATTTTAGTTTTGTTATAAATATTCATGGTTTGTCTATACTCCTGTGACATATGCGCTTTAATAGACACCTCTCTTAAACAGTTTAATCAGATCTTTGCTCAGATCAGCTCAGGTTACGATCAGGTGACCATTTTTCAGTTTGTTTGTTTTTTTTAATAACTGCACTACCAAGTTTTTCCTCTTTTGCAAACCTTTTACATGTGGGATCGTGTGATTGTGGGATCGATTCAATATATCTATTTCATGCAGTTGAGCGACACACACACACTCACTCATGTTACACGCGGCATCTCGAGCCATTATTAGGTCTTAATGTGTCTGTCTTCTTTTTTTTTCTTTTCCTCCCCCTATTGTTTTTCTTCACCTGTGCCCTCTGATATTCTTCCATGGCTTTTCCCGCTTGCCTTTAGCCAGACACCAGCCCCCCCTACTGGACCCTGCGAGCACAGCAGAGCACAGACGAATGCAAACACTTTCAACCTCTCCATGCGCTATAGCTTTAAATAATTTTCAAACAGAATTCAGCTTTTCAGACTTGTACGCTTTGATTTCTTCTGTGAGTCACTGCAGTGTGACCTGCATGGGTGCATGATAAGCTTGTATAGTTAAGTTTTTTTTTTGTTGTTGGTGGTGGTGCTGTTAGAGGACATAAAAATGAGTAGGTGTGTTTCTTTTGTGTCCCTTTTTTGCAGGGGACGTGCATGTCATGGCTAAGCTAATAAGCATGTGTACGAGCAGATGGTAATAAAACTCTGTGTGATGTGGGCGCCCACTTCATTTGGATCTCAGCGCGGTGCTGCCTCCGCAGCCCGTCGCACACTTACACTTATGCACACATACACTCACTCTCTCTCTCTCTCTCCCTCACACTCACACACACACATACACCATCTTTTTCTTTTTCAAGAACTGAGAGTTCCAGACTGGGTCGCAAATGATAACACAGAAAGTGTTTACGAGTCTCTCTCTTCCTGACTCATACGCCGAACCCTCCATGCATAAACATATGACTTTTTCCATCACTCACTTGGACGTTCTTGTACCAAGCCGGCCAGAGTTCATTTCCTGCCGCAATTTGCTGTTTTGGTTGCAGTTGTTGCAGCTTATTGAACGCAGAATGAAAATACCTGAGTCGCGGAAGTCCCCTACACTTGTACACCATTTTATTTCTTAGATAGCAGAAGAGGCTGATGCACTTTGCTCGGTTCTCCTCACTTTTCAGCCTGTAGCTTTTCCATCTTTCTGTCACGCTTTGTCTGTCCTTGAGGTCCAAGGTCAGTGGAAGATTGGATTCAGCTCCCTGTGTCTTTCAGTAGGTGTGGACCTGGAGTCATGTTGTAAATCATTCTTGTCTGAGAATGTGCTCATCTACAGAGAGCGGGAGAAGGAGAGAGAGAGAGAGAGAGAGAGAGAGAGAGAGAGACACTCACATACACAACAAAATGTTTTATATAAAGGACTTTTGTTAGTAAAATGTCCAATCTGGGAGGCATTTTCTTTTCCTCTCCATTAAAGCAGGACTCATTCGTTCAGATTTAAACACACACACACACACACACACACACACACACACACACACACACACACACACACACACACACACACACACTCAACACTCCACAGTCCTCCGCTCTGCCGTGAGTGTATTGGCTCAAATTTCCCCGCTCACTCTTGCTTTCAGTTTCTCCACACAATAAGGCTTTGTGAAGCCTGTCATCATTCTAATTTCATGTCTGGTCACATAAGCCCTCTTTTTTTGTCACTGGCAGTGTTTTAGCCAGGACTGTCATTTTAACTTGACACTTAGTAATTGGAGAGTAATGGCTTAACGGCTGTGTTTAAACAACAATTACATTTCCTTGCTCGAACGATTCCAAAATCTGCCACACTGTTTTCTTTACGGTACTGAACTAGCCAATGACCTTTTTTTTTTTTTTTAATCTTTTTTTTTTTCTCTCTTTAAGAAGCAAGTGTGACCTGAAACTGAAAAGATAATTATGAAAATTGCTTTATTTTTCCTTTTTTTTTCTCCCCGGTATGCATGGGCATGTGAGCTCTGAGAGCAATCTGCGTGTTTGCGTGGGTGAAATGAGCTCAGATGCTGATAAGCGCTGACACACATCGAGCAAGCATGCTGTATTTTCCAAATAGCCACTAATATCAGCACAGGGAGGAACCTGTACCTGCTACAGCACGGAACACGGAGACATGGGGTGTGTATGTTTGTGTGCTTGTATGTGATATAAAATTTTTACTCAATCTGGCAAATTATGTTCCCTTAGTCACAAAGTCGTCTATAAGTAAGTAATATATTAATATCTGCTTTTTTTTACAAGTTTTGAACGTACACGTTTTTTGACATGACACATCAACCAAGAAAATCACATTGCTCCTTCCCATCAGTCATGCAAAACTGCAGGGTGGGCAAAACAGAGGCTGCTGTGAATAAAGCAAATGCATAAAACGGACATCTGGAGAATGTTGAAGCCAAAAACAAGGACATTATTTGGACAGTTTTCCCAGAAGACATAAACTTCTGTAATAAGGTGCTGTTGTCACATGCTGAAATGAAACTATGAAACTGAAGCTGCTAGAGGAGGAGGAGGCTGATTTAATTTTTTTTTTTCTTGTTTCAATATGCTGCCTGTATGGCTCGCTACAAAAACACATTCAAAGCATGATCGTACAATACTTTTAATAAAAAATTAACCAACATAATGATTAATATTAGAATATAATTTGATTTATTGATATATAAATTTTGAAAAACGTTGGGAGATGGATTTTGCCACAGTTGTCCATCTGATTGATGTCAAGTTAGCAAGTTCAAAGATTCTTGTGAAGAAAACATGCAGAGAATATGTCCTTTTGTAATATTTTTTGTAGCTTTTCTCAAAACGTAAATATTTATCAGGTTTTGTGGAGAAACCCATCATGTATGTATGTTTGAATGTATGTTTGTATTGGGGATTTAACCAAATATAAAAAATACATTATTCAACACGTTGGAATAAACAGATACATATACAGGGATAAAAAGAGATGCTCCTTCTTCTTCTTCTTTTTGAAATAAAGGATAACAGAGCATCTATGTAGAGGTGGTACAGCATCCGGACCGGGAGCGCAGGGGATATGAAATCCAAATGGAAGATTTCCTTTAATGTAACAGACACCAATGCAATAGCAAATCTAAATCAATAATTAAAAACATAATAATAATAATAAAAATAAAAAATTTTCTGAGAAAATTAATAGCTATACAATCATCCAATTCCGCGGATCTTGTTAGCAGCGTACATGGTTTATTATTTAGAAGAAGGGGGGCTGTATGAGTTCACAGTTATGTGACACTCTTCAGAGGTGTTTTTGTTGTTCTTTGGGTTTATGCTCTGTGTGAGGAAGTGTCATTGGGGCTGTTCAGTGCTGGAATGTCACTTCCTCAGACTAACCTGATTCCATCTTTATACACCATTAAGTCACTTCTTTAGGTTCTCTGTATGTAGCAAGGTTTGTTCAGATTCGACAGTGTGTTGTATCTTGTACATTGTCGCCTGTTGTGTGTGTCAGTTCCACATACCCATCCTTGCTAACCACCTGATCCATGTCACATTGGTGTAAATCGGGCTACTAAATCGAATAACCCTTCCTGCACGTGTGAAGCTGAATTTTAGACCACGTCCTTATGGCATTCGAAGCACATGTACAGCTAAAGATCGTATCACAGCTCCAGTGTGTGTGTTTACACATATTATATACATCTGTACAGATTTTTATTCTGTGCAGAGCTTCCTACAACTTGTAGAGTTGAGTGACTGTACACGCAGGTGTTGACATGTTTAATGAAGAAGGCCAGGAGAGTCTGTAAATGTGCTATTGATTAGCATGTGGAGCACACGGTCAAGTGAGGTGACTCCTCACTTGAGTCATTAGCTCAGTAAAACCATTAAGCTCTCCATTGCTTAATATGCCCTTGAGATACAGCAGAGTGAATTTCTCGGATTCAGAGCACACAAGCTTAATCACGTCTGGGTGTATGGTGTATGCATGTGTGTGTGTTTAACACAGGAAAACCGGTTTAAAGCATTGGTTATTATGCACCTGAATAATAAATCGTAGTACAGAATAATACGGAGGTATCTGTAAAGTTAAATTGTTAAACAAATGTTAAATAAGCTCTTGTTTCTCTTTCTATATTTAGGATTTCATTATATATCAAATGTACAGACAGTGGAGGTTGATGTGATCCTTGTACACATAATAATTATGTTTAGCAGATTCGCTATGTTGATTGTAAGCAGGCTGATGAATGGCTGTGTGTTTAAGAACGTGTTTAGCCGTGCCGGCTTGTTAAGATGGATGGATGGATTGTTAATTTTCTCGTGGTTCATTTGGGCCAATTGGCTGTTTCAGGCATTTGGCTTGCCTTCATACTCATTCGATCACGGCATGGACACGGCATGAAAGTTTTGGCACTGCCATAACCATTGCTCTTTCTTATCCTCCCTCTAGCCCTCCCTGTGTCACCCCTGTCTCAGGCATGACCTTCATCTAAGGTGATTGTTTGTACAGGCAGAAACAGCGACTCTGTACGAGCATAATCCAAAATGTATTCCAAAACAATCGTAAACCAAATCATCATTTCCCATAAGAAATAATGAAAACTCAAATTATTCGTTCCACAGGCCCAAAAAACAAACACATAAAAATAATTAATACAGTCTATAAAATGAAAATAAAACAAATTAATCTGCACTTTATCTTAAAAAAAAAGTACAAATAAATCCTGACAGATATGTGTTTCCGTTGGTGCACGCAGGTGCCGTGTGTGTGTGTGTGTGTGTGTGTGTGTGTGTGTGTGTGTGTGTGTGTGTGTGTGTGTGTGTGTGTGGAATTAGCCCCTTCCCTCACCTCGTTTTACACAGTAACACTCCTCCTCCCTCTCCCCACCTCGCTTTTTAAGATTCACAACAAACACACACACACACAACGGAAACACCGTTTTAACAGGAAAAAACGAAATCTCTCTGAGACTGGCATGAGCGTATATTAACGGACTGACTTTTTAAGTTTCACAACAAACGCATAAACACAGCGGAAACACAGTTTTAACGGAAAAAAGCGAGACTGGCATGAGCGCATACCAACAGAATCACTTAAGTTTCACAACAAACGGACACACACATAAACACGGAAACACCATTTTGACAGGGAAAAAAGAAATCTCTCTGACCTGGTGTGAGCGCATACTAAAGGAATCACTTTTTAAGTTTCACAACAAACACACACACACAACGGAAACACCGTTTTAACAGGGAAAAAAGAAATCTCTCTGACCTGGCGTGAGCGCATGAGAGTGACAAAATAAGAGTTGCATGCGTGATACATGATACTCCGTGCTCGTAAACTAATTCTTGCTCGGTTTCCGAATAAAAATGTATTAAAAATCTTTGCTCGGTTTGCGGAACACTCGTAAACCACGTTACTCACAATGCGAGGTTCCACTGTATAAATATTTGCTGACATTTTAGGATTTTTCTAAAAACTTATCCGAATATCAAATCTTGTGGCATTTTAGGCATATAGCAATGGTCTTGTACAATATACAGCTCTGCATCTCACATCAAAGCTGCTAGTTATATGAATTCGGCAGGCCTACGTTTGCAACGATTAATCACTAATCATCGGAATTCCCAACCACTGATCCCTGATCACCAGTGTTCCCAAATCACTGATCACTGATTGCCAGTGTTCCCAATCACTGATCACTGATCACCAGTGTTCTTAACCAGCGATCACTGATCACCAGTGTTTATCAATCACTGATCACCAATGTTCCAAATTACTGATCACCGGTGTTCCCATATCACTAATAACCAGTGTTCTCAGCCACCGATTACCGATCACCAGTGTTCCCAACCACTGATCACTGATCACCAATGTTCCTAATCACTGATCATCGGTGTTCTCAGCCACCGATCACTGATCTCAGCCACTTATCACTGATCCCAATAATCAATCACTGCTAGCATTTCCAAAGTCAAATTACTGACCATCAGTGTTCTTAAACACAGTTTATTTATCACTAGTGTAACCAACAATCTATGACTGATGCTTGGTGACCAATCAGTCAACTACTGATCACCAGCGTTTCCAATGACAGTCACTGATCACCAGCGTTTTCAAAGAACAATCACTGCTCACAGATTACTGATCACTAGTCTTCCCAACAACCGTTCACTTACCACCGTTCCCAATGACCAACCACTGATGACCAGTGTTCTCAACCACTGATCATTGATAACCAGTGCTGCCCATTGACCAATTAGAGTTCCAAAAAACCTGTCACTGATTAGAAAGGTGCCCAGGGGCTATTCACTGATTATCATTGCCCCGTTAGGGGAGTGGTGGGTCAGCAGTTAAGTTCTATAGCTTTGAGTTACAGACCTAAAGCTAAATGAACAAATGCAGTGGACCATTGTTTTTAACAACTACCTACTGATTTCCATTTTTCACAATGACTAAACCCTCTTTGTCCCAGTCATAACAGTTGTTCTTCAAGTCATAACAGTTATTCTTTCCACAGCTTCCATAAATGCCTATTCCTTATGTATTCTACCATTTCTTAATTTTGTCTACATTAGTCAGTTTGTGATGCCACAGTTAATTATTGCTTCTTAACTAAGAAATCATTTGGCAATCTATACATTTTTTATTTTGAAAATAGCCCTGTTCTCTTCTGTTTCCTGAAAGCCTTCCATCAGTTCAATTAATTTGCAAATGAATCCATGACATCATCTGGTATGCTTTAGTTCCTTTCCCATGCAAAAAGATGCATTTACATTTTTAGAACATCTGGGTAAAGTGTGTCTTAGACTTCTTTAGAGCTTTGAAAGCCAAAATGCATGGTAGACAATGTCATATATTCTAAGTATATGCAATTTATTAATGGCATTATATTATTTGCTGTATAGTTAGACTAGGTTAGGTTAGTTACAATAATATAACTTTATAAAATGTAATGTAAAATGATCAACAGACATCAACATAAAAGTCTAAAATCATAATAAAAGCATAATAAAAAATCAGAGCTGCAATCGGTATGCATGAGACATTTGCACCCTTTTTGCAAACTGTGTCCCTGACTGTAATTATAATTTTTCATTTTATCTTACTTTTAGCATCATAATCTGATTATGATGATGAAAAGCACTCCACGCTACACGTGGCTCACAGCTCATGCCTTGTTAAGCATGTTATCTGACTGCCAGGTAATTTTGATGTTGGCCACGAAATGGGCTGGGTGCTGGAGTGTTAAATGTTATATGGAACACAACAAAGTACATAAAAAAAACAAATGACAAGAGGAAAAAAAGTACAAGGAAAAAAATATTAGCAGGGGTCATCTGATTAATTTGCACCCTACATGGCTAGCTTTGCCACCTATGCAAGAGGCCAGCCCTGTCTAACATCATCCCTCTATTATCCTCTCTATTCTTGTCTGTTCTTCTCGCTATCCATTCCTACATTTCTCCTCTTTCCCCTGGGGGTGATGTAATGTGCTTAGTTGTATTGCATATGGTCAGATTTAGAAAGGTTATTTATTGCTCTGTGGGCCAGATATAGTAGAGTGTTTGGATATCGCAGCGCCTCATTGTACAGGTGGCTGCAGGCGGCTGGTTAGGAAAGAGCTTCCTGATGCAGCTAGTTTATAAACGTTCAGCATGTGAGAGGAGATTTTTTTTAGTACTCTGATAGCCAGACTCTGGTGCAGGTACATTTAGTTCAAGCTTATTGTTATGGTCTTGCGATCTTAATGTCTTTAGTATTTCTGACCTTTATGGGAATTACATTTTTCATCAATTTTCCCATTAAAAGGTGATAAAAATAAAAAAAAGCACTGTGGCCTCACACCTCCAGGGTTGACTGTTCAATTCATGCATCAGGTCTGTGTGTGTGCAGTTTGCATGTTCTCCCCGTGCTTGGTGGGTTACTATCACATATTCTGGTTTCCTTCCATAGTCCAAAGACATGCAGTTTAATCGAATTGGTGTTTCCAAATTGCCCATAGTGTGTGAGTGAGTGAGTGTGTGCATGCTTGTGTGCCCTGCAATAGATTGGCACACCGTCCAGTGTGTATCCCCCCACATGCCCACAAGTCCCCTGAGATAGGATCCAGGCCTCCTGTGACCCTGAATAGAACAAAATGAGTGACTGAACTTTTTTTTAAACCCTTCCATTCTGCACTGCTGATAAAAAACCAGTGATAAGTTTGGACAAGGTTGTTTAAGGTTGTTTATTTTTTTTCCCATTCCATTGTAGAACAATAGTGAAGATACTAAACTAAAAAATAAGACAGAATGAATTAGTGTATGTAATTAAGTAAAGAGAATCAGCATACCATTATTACACTTATCTTAACAGTTTGGAGAAGATTATAATATTTTGGATGCTTTTATCACTTGTGCTATAATGTAGAAGAAAAAAATAGCTTTAAATTAGAAGTTGTGTTCAAACTTTTGCCTGATAGTGTGTATCAGTTTCTAAGGACAATTCTGTCCTCTGACAATTGTTTGCTGGGTGAGGGGACAGTGACTAAATGTAAGCTAGAAACCTCTACAAGAGTTCATATGTACAAAAACAGACAAAATACTGCAGCTGTTTGGATTTTCCGGAAAGGGAGAAATATTTCAGACTATGTTGAAATTATAGATTCATAGATAGATTCATGTTCGAAGAGCTTTAACTAGATTTAGATACAGCTGCACAATCGGAAGAAAAGTGCAGGTTTATCAAACAGAATGGAGAAAACTTATTTAGGCAAAATTGAATTTTCTGCTAAACCATACATTGAGGTTTTTGTGGACGGTATAATGGATATCAAACTAATATCTAGCATTTGATATCCTCCAGACATTGATTTTTAAACTAACAGAAGCAGCTACACTGTAAGGGGAAGGGGGGAAAAAAACTTTAATGTAACATTTATTTATTTTTTTCATTACTGATTCGTAAACAACAGGACTTTTTATAACAGTGAGGTTAGAAGTTGTGTAAGGCACAGTGTGGACAGTGTGCACATTTTTCATTGAATCAGCTAGGTCAGCTTATACTGTAAATGCTGTTAATGTGACCTGCAGACACAACACAAAACATTTATCTAATTAAAATATCTGGAAATCGCATGGCATATTTTTATCAACAAATGCCTAAGGGACAAAAGGTTTTTAAACCTTTCAACAGATTAATTCTTGCCATATTGTCACATGAAACATTATTTAATTCTGATAAAAACAAACTGTGGACGCAAGAGGAAGCTGTCTGAAAGGGATGTTTGGGTGCTAACGTATTGTATCCAAAAAACATAAAACCACCCAACTCTGAACTGCCCAACTCACTGCAGAATTAAATGTGCATCTCAACTCTCCTGTTTCCACCAAAACTGTTTGATGGGAGCTCGTACATGGCCGGGTCGATGTACATGGCCGGGCTGCTATAGCCAAACCTTTGGTCACTCGTGCCAATGCCAAATGTCGGTTTCAATGGAGCCAGCAGCAAAAACATCTTGGGCTGTGGACAATGTGAAACATGTATTGTTCTCTGATGTGTCCACCTTCACTGTCTTTCCCACATCCGGGAGAGTTACGGTGTGGAGAAGCCCCAAAGAAGCGTACTGTACCACCCAGACTGATGCATGCCCAGAGTGAAGCATGGGGGTGGATCAGTGATGGTTTGGGATGCAGTATCATGGCATTCCCTAGGCCCAGTGCTCCTTGTGATAGATGGGCGTGTTACTGCCAAGGATTACCGAACCATTCTGGAGGACCATGTGCAGCCAATGGTTCAAAGATTGTATCCTGAAGGCCATGTATCAGGATGATAATGCACCAATACACACAGCAAGACTGGTGACTGAGTGATTTGATGAACATGAAAGTGAAGTTGAACATCTCCCATGGCCTGCACAGTCACCAGATCTAAATATTATTGAGCCACTTTGGGGTGTTTTGGAGGAACGAGTGAGGAAACGCTTTCCTCCACCAGCATCACATAGTGACCTGGCCACTATTCTACAAGAAGAATGGCTCAAAATCCCTCTGGCCACTGTGCAGGACTTGTATCTCTCATTCCCAAGACGAATTGATGCTGTATTGGGCACAAAAGGATGCCCTACACCATACTAATGAATTATTGTGGTCTAAAACCAGACGTTTCAGTTTCATTTTCCAACCCCTGTATATGTATATGTATATGTATTGATTTTGACAATTAATTATCTATTGCATTCTTATACACTGATCACTGATTTATTAATTTTTTTAAGTGTGTTTATTTAGTACGTCGATGTAGAGTTATGACTTTATGTCTTTAGATATAATACTGTAACATTTATGGATATGGTTTAGTTAGGTTTATATGTACTGTATAGCTGAAATGAATTACAGTATATATTCATGAACAATGTATTCATTCTCTGGAATTCTGCCTCCCTCACTCTTCAGGAAGCAGAGCCTCCTTGTTTGTCTTTTTGCCTTCTTATTGAAAAGTGCAACTGCTCTCGCTAATCACAAAGATAGCTTTATGCCGCTTCCTCTCTTCATCCCTTGGTAAGACACGCAGGTGGGAAGCCACACCTGAAAGAGAGTGAGCAGGTGAAAATGACTCTCGGGCTGAGCCGTTCCCACCCTGTCAGGCACTGACAGCACTTAGGAGAAAGTTAACTGTAGCCAAGCTTTGTTATCCTGCTGCAAGCTTCACCACGCCGCCTGGACATGAGGTGAGATTAGTGCCAGTGAGCCAGAAGAACAGCATCACAGAGAAAGGTCACATACACACACACACACACACACACACACACACACACAGTGTGTGAATGAGACATACATAGAGCGAAATTGTTTTCCTCATACACTTTGGAGAGAGATTGACAGGGGAAGAAGAAAAGGATTGTGTTTAAGTGTGTGTGTGTGTGTGTGTGTGTGTGTGTGTGTGTGTGTGTGTGTGTGTGTGTGTGTGTGTGTGTGTGTGTGTGTGTGTGGATCCAGGAAGTCGTGATTTGAGCAGAAGCTAATAAAGGGAAGTGGAGAGATAGAAATGTGACCTTGCCTTGGGGACAATAACAGCATGAAGTGGTGTCCCCTGTATCTGTGTTCATGTGGCCCTGAGGAATGGCTGTCTGTTAAATGGGCGGGGAAAGGCTCTATTTAATCCATCATTCATGATTACCCAATGATCACACCCTCACGTCTGCTTTTCATTCCCGCTCACACATACAAGTGTATCAACACATCAACACATTCAGGCACGCACATCTTCCAAAAAAAAAAAAAGAAAGAAAAAAAAAAAAACATGTGACCTGCTCTTTTGTCTACCTGTATGCAGCTGTGCTTTTAGCAGAAACTAGATTTGCATAAAGGGCTCTCCTTCTTGGTTGAATTGAGTGTGTGTAGTGTGCAGAACCACTGCCAGATGGAGGAGCAGGCGATTAGCATTGCTCACGCCATCTCCAGATTGCTATTGATCTGCCATCAGTTCTGTTCATAGGCAATTGTCTGGGAAGGTCATGCCAGCACACACACACGCACACACGCACAGAGAGACAAAACATTGCCATTACAGGTTCTCTCAACCTCCCATCAGTCATACAGAATCTTTTTTTTTTAACATTAAAATACAGTATTTTTTTTAGTGGTGAAACCAAGAGCAGCGATATTCTTCAAGCTCAACATTCTCGAGTCCTCAGGTTTAGGTTTTGTCCTATTACAGGTATGTGTTTTCTTTAACCTGAGAGAGGACACGTAACCCCCATTTTCTTTCATAGATAGCAGAAGAAGTCTTTTTTCTTCTTCTTCTTCTTTTTCTTCTCCAGTGTGTGCATGATTGTGTGTGCACATGCACGAGCCACTCTTTGAGCCGGAGTAGGTCAATGGCAGAGCTTTGCATTTCAAACAGATCAATGGTTGGAAGCCAGGGTCTGAGTCTGCAGCTCTACACATATATATATATATATACATACACACACACACACGCACGCACACACGCTGAAGCGCTACTGCTGGAGCCGTTACTAACCTACTGTTCTTATTAAGCAGCACACTTTCTCACATTGCTGCGTGGCATTGAATCGGTGCAGGGTGCCGCTTGCAGTGTGCTGCTTCTGCCACAGGACCTCACATCCAGTTCTGTAGGACATGACGGGTGACTGAGGTTTTCCCCTTTGCTTCCGAGTACAACAGCAGGCTTCATCCATTCTGTGCGACTGCTGCTGCGGTTTATATTGTGTGTGTAAGCCAGGCCTTCAGTTATATTTGTTGAGAAGTGTTCCTGATCACCAGGTAACTCACTGCAGGAGTGTTTACAGCCGCCAGACAGAAATTGACATGAGAACGCCAGTGCACATACTGTACATGTCAGCACTGTAAAGCGATCAACACCTTGAAGGAAACTCGAGCCCATCATGCTTAGCTGGCACAGAAATCAGTTTTCTGTTTTCCAGGTTGGAAAAGCGTACCCAAGTTAATGGAAATTTGATGCAATTGGCACAAGGCCTAAGAAAAATACGTCCTGTACGGGTATTTCTTTCCTTAGCCATTTCCCAGCTACACACTTAGCAGCCCCCCTTCGCTTTGTTATCATCCACAGCTCCAGCATTCAATATCATTTAAATATTGCCTTTTAAATATCACCCCCTTGTATCCTTTCTGCCACTTTCAGAGCACAAGGACAGGAGGATTAACTGTGTAATGCTGGATAATCCTGCAGGTAGATATGCTAGCTTCTCCCAAATCATCACTTCTTCTGCTTGGAACGTGGTGTGGAATAAAAGAACGAGCGGGAGGAAGAGAAAAGGGGAAGAGGAGGGAGGAAGGTGGCTGGAACAAGAGAAAGGGAGAGAACGCATGCTGGAAATGACAAATGCAAATCTGCATGGCTAGGGGTGGCTTCACCTCAGAATGTCATATTCATCTTGCACAGGCACTGTGTCCTGCAGCTATGTGCAGAATGATGGCAGTAGCGCATATGGGCTCCTGCTCTGATGATGATCTCTGGCACTGTGTAAATGCACATGCACATAACCAATCACAGAAAGCAACACACACAAACACACTCTCTCTCTCTTTCTCTCACTCACTCACACACACAAATAAGGTGAGGTTGTGCCTCGGCGAGACCTGCTGGATGCTTCAAATGCAGTAGCTAGAAAGCCGAAGAGAAAACCGCGGACAAAGGAATGACGGGAGCTGGAGTAGAGGGTTATAAAAGAGGAGGTGGAGCGAGAGAAGAAAGATAATGGCATTAGTGTTAGTGCTAAAACAAGACAAAAGTGAGAGAGATGGAGAGAGGGCAGAGACTGGGGAAATGGATGGAAAAAGAGATTGAGAACGAAGCAGGCTCAAATGAGAGGCAGCACTAGGATGACACGAGAGAGACAGAGATAGATAGACAGATAGAGAGAGAGAGAGAGAGAGAAGGGTGCAGATGTGTGTGCCACCGAGATCAGGAGCATTAGCACTCTGGGTTGGCCGTGACAGGACTCACAGCTGATGGGGATGAATCATTCTCCTGCTGTCTCATTAAGCACAGCCTGGCCAACCCCACTACCCCATTACTCTTGTCTTCTGGTCTCTTACACATGTAGCCCACATAACACACACACATGCACACATTTTTATACAGGCTTGACATGTCTGCGTAGTATAGTATAGTCTCACACACACACATGTATACTGTGCTAATTTTACTATTACGCTATCACAATCGGCGTCACATTTGGGAACAAACCTCGCATATTACTGTGTGTGTGTGTGTGTGTGTGTGTGTGTGTGTGTGTGTGTGTGTGTGTGTGTGTGTGTGTGTGGTCACACTTAAGTTAATGCTAATTGTAAATAAAATAGACATGAATGAATATGCAAGTAAATACACCAGCGCAGAATGCAAGCACCCAGACAAAACATACTAATTAAGGGCTTGTGCACCACCAACAGAGATGTCTATTCATAACCAATTGCTTCATTTTTCTTAAAAACATACAATACTCAGCAGTTAGATAATAATTTCAAACATCATAATCCTGATTAAAAATATAGTTATTTGTTGCTGCTCTATAGTAGATGTTATTAAGTGCTAAAACTGCAAGAGAGATTTAATTTTTTCAGGCCAAGCTTTTGATGTTCCCCAGAGTTTTCTCCTTTGTTTATATGTACAGTAGGTATGTAAAGCATATATGCGCTATACACTATGACACTGATTCATGAACAGATTCATTAACAGGATTTACAGAGGTTTGTGTCGTTTACATCAGCATGATGGCATATGGTGGTTTGGATTAATGAATACGCAATATGGGGTCATGCTACAGTACCAGTCAAAATTTCAGATACAAGTTTGGATTTAGTTTTCTACATTCTAGAACAATACTGGAGATTTAAAAATTTACCAGTATGACATATGACATTACGTAATAAGTAACAACCATGACAACAGCAGTCGGCCCAGGCAGTTCCGGAATTGTTCTTGCAAGATTTCTACCTCAGATTAAAGCCGTTATGAAGTCTTTATAGCGCATATGTACAGTAACAGACTCATCTCAATATCAACTGTTCAAAGGAGATTATACTGGATGATTATATTGGATGCTTTTACAATGTAGAAAGAAATAACGATCAAGACAGATCATGGAATTAGAAGGTGTGTCCAAACTTTTTAATTGTTTGAATACCTAAAATTGCAGAATGTAGGCCACAGATTAATACTATTAACCAAGCATTTAGGAGAAAATGTAATTTGCACACACAAATTAATACAACCAGTGGACAGGAATTACACCTGTGAAATAGTTTTAAAGTCCTAAAAATTTTATGCTTTAGTAAAATAAAAAGTTATGCTTTAGTAGAATAATATGCAAGCTTCCCAAGATGAATTACCATATTAATGTAGCAGTAATTTCATCTTAACACAATTTTCGACATCCAGTTCCAGCGTTTAAAGCGAGCCTTTCACAAGGTTTAAAATCCACATTTACCACATCGTCTACACACATTCACTCATTCATTGATTTCTACCATATTTGAACAACGCCCTCTAGCTGGCACTCTGTTTGAGTTCATTTTATGCTTCCAGGAGTCTGTTTGATATCTAAACATGTAACAGCTCTTGAGATTTAACATGCATAAAAATTTCATGATGTAACCCATGCAGTTCTTCTTTGTAAATCACCTGCAAAAGACATTTTGAGTTTGCATGCAGATTCTTTTCTTTTTCTATTTTTCTATTTAAATGTATTAGTAGTTTAATTTTACAAATGTTTTACTAGAAATGTATTCAGGAGTAAGGAGGCTAAGTGACTGCTACAGTAATATTTAGTGTAAAGATATCAAGGCTCTTGTGCAAGAAGTCACATGACAGTAATAATTAATATATCAGCCAGCTATAAAATCAACACCGCCGCCACCACCAGGTAAACTGAACAACACTGATCACCAGCTATACACCAGCTATAAAGAGTCAATATATACAATCCAATCCCACAGAAAAGGTAAAGTAGCCCAACTCAAAGTGGTCATGATAGAAAGGCCCCAGAACACCCAGTGCACCTCAGCACGCTAGTAACCCGGTGCCAGACACGACAGCACACCACCAGGAGTCCTGCGGAGCCACACCCCGAGGAGCCAGAGCTGATTTGGTCGCACAAGTGGAATCCAAAACCTAGGCGGTTTTAACATTAATGGTTTTAATCTTATGGCTGATCAGTGTACACATACTCACACAAATACCCACCGCCATAATGACGCTCCCTGCATTGGTATGTTACTAGGCAAGTTATTTATGGCTTTTGCACCATTCCCTCTTGATAATGGCCTGTAAGTACATGTGCTGCTGTGTAATTTCCCTCTAAAGGCCTCTCTCAGTCTCTGATGGGTGTTGTGATTTTCAAACATTGCAAATGATACAGCAATGCATTTGTGTAATCAGTGGGTCATCACGGGGGAGAAACGAGCTGACGGTCAACAGGCTTCCAGTTGCTCTTTATCCCTGTCTTCCTCTCTATCCTGTAACTCCTGTCCTGAATAATTCCTCTCTGGAACTGTTTTGTTACTAATGTGGTTTACAGTACGTTATGATTCTACTTAATTGCTGGTGGTAGTTTCAGGAATATAATATAAATATCAATTTTATTGAGGATAAACAGAAATGATGTTACTTAATTTTAGACTGACAACCTCATCTCTCTAGCACTGTATGGCAAGCGAATAAGCTTTCCCATTGTACCAATGTACAAAGGTGCTGTGGTTTCATTTTGTTGTTTTTCCCCCTGGACAAAATCTGACATAATTATACATGGCTCTATTGAGCATTCCTACACACTACCCACATGCTGTGTCTCCAGATAGCACTCAGCTGGCACAATTAGTGGGTGACAAACAAGTGATTAATATCAGCTTTATCATCAGAGTGCTCTCCACATATCTGCCCCTCCTCCCTGGTCCATAATCACCAGAGCATTGATCCCTTTGAGGAGTGGGAGGTGTGAAAATACATGTTGCTGAAATTCCTGGTCTCCTGGTGCTTTCTGGGAAGCAGCGAGTCTGTCAGGCACTATTCAGGCTGGGGTGGGGTGGGGTGGGGGGAGGTAGAGTAGTGGTGAGGGGGTATCATCAGCATGTTGTTGCTATGCCAACCATCCCCCTTTCCCAGATATTGGCAGAGCCGTGACCCACGTTGCAGTATGTCATTAGTGAGTTTGTGCGTTTCTACACGTGTGTGTGAAAAATCGGGGGAGGCAGGAGCAGCGAGAGGTGGAAAGGAGGTGTGTGAAAGAACCATGGTGAAGACTTATCTCAGTAGGTTTTCTCTGTACAGGTGATTATGGAGAGAGTGTGAGAGATCGGTTGGGATTTCTCACCGCGTTCTTCCCCCCTCTCTCCACCTGCTGCTCCGACATTCCCTCCCGGAGAATCAGCTCTCGCCTAGGGGAGCACACAATAGCATCACTCTAATCCTTGATTAGATGATTGAGATTGTTTATCAGCAACACACATACACACCAAAAGAAACACACACATTTATCCTTAAGGTCTGTACTTTTTTTTCTGATGATAAGTGTGTACATAAACACGTGACATTCTAATTTGTTTTATACTGTAGTTTAGGAAATAGTACCAGAGTTATAGTGGAGGAAAACATTTTTAATAAATGTATGAATTGTCATCTAAATCTAAATTAAGTTGCTTTGCGACAATGTCAATTGTTAAAAGCGCTATATAAATAAAATTGACTTGACTAAATATGTACATCTATTTTTCATCCTCCCTCAAAGTGGTACCACCTGTGAGACTTGTTGTGAGGCTTAAGAGGATGGTGCAGGTAGATAAGTACAAACTAAGTAAAGCTGCAGCAGATCTGGCAGAGTGTACACAACGAGAACTCCCTCTGCAATCTTCTCGTGTCTGTTTGAAGTGCGTGTTCATGGGCATCCAGGTGAAATGCAGCTTTCAGTGCCATGGTGCTACCAATAGAGAAATTCCCATTTCACTTTGCTATTGTCACCGGAGGAAATGTAGAGTATGATACTATGTAGTTCTGATAATGCACCGTTTATTCTTTTGGAAAGAGGGAATTGAGAAGGCTTTATTTGGTTTTCTTTCCATTTTGCTTTTTTTATTCCCTCACAGTCAGGAGGTACAAAGCACTGCTTTCTGGATAGAGGACTTTTTTATGGATCTTAGAAGACTTTAAGTACTGCAGCTCACTTTGTGGAGAGAGGCTGCAGTGAGGGTCAGTCTAGCTTCAAGTATTCTTCAGCACATACTATAGGGTGGGTTACATATGAGACCTGTTTATTTTCTTTAGGCCGAAGTTTGTTTGTCTGTGCTTTCAGTGCAGTCAAAGCAGGTCCAAAGCAGCAGAGGGCAATGTAATGGTGGGAGTAATTTGAATTCCCCACTGAGACAGGAGTAGCAAGGAAATTAGCGTGACCAGATCAGAAAGGCTGTTGCTTCGTTAGAAATCTCATTTAGAGCCCAAAGCACGGGGAGAGCCGTCAGGCCTGATCTTAAACACAAATAAAGAAAGCTCTGTAATAACGTTACCGCCAGAGATATTCGGGTATGATCTGAATGACTGTCTTCTGTTTCCGGTTGTGCCTTGACAGCCCAGTCAGGTTGTGTGGTATTCATAAGAACGAGCGCACAATTTTGGTGGTTCGAGCAGCCTTTAAGGAGTATATACAAAGTGAGAGTTTGGAAATAGAATATTGATCTAATTTCAGCAGTAAAATGTTCTGACAGCAACACCCCTGTTTGTTTTGCCACACTCAGCCCATAGGGTAACAGACATTTGTCCTAAGCCAAGAGAAAATCTAAAACCCTCCTGAGACATGTGTCCTGCCTTTGAGTTGCAGCTTTGAGTCCGGTATGTGGAGATGAGCATGCTCAGAATATGCTGACCTCATCACTGTGAAGATGTCCCTTCTGTAAAACGGTCCGTTTTTTCCTATTAGCAGAGTACATATTGACATTTAGAGTTTATATCATTCCAACAGAAAGTGCCAAAGCTACTGGACAGCCCTAATCTAATGCTCTGATGCTTATGAAGGCCTGGATTCACTAGGGTAGGTGTGTTAATTTAGGATTGGAAATAACTTTGGAGATTAGTAGATCTTGCCCTGCTATGAAACGTGATGGATTTCGGTATGCTATTCTGTGACTGAATGTCAGTGATAATTAGATCCAGGCACTGGAGGGGAGCTTATGCTGATTGAAGAGTTTCAGCTAATCACAGTAGTCTCTATGTAGACTAAGGGATCTAGCAGTGGACCCACAATGCCTTCTATTAGTGCTTCTGCAATTCTGAGGTAGATTAAGGATTTTCTTTATCCTCAATCTTTACAACAGCGGGAACAGACTCAGCTGCAGATCTTAGACATGAAAAATTCCTTGGGAATACTTTAGTCGTGCCGATGCAGCGTTCAAGACCATTCCTGTGGCATTTCTTTGGTAATGTAATTCTCCAACCATTTCTCAGCAGCCTCCAGATGCTCCTCTGTCTTTCCCCCTGATGTGGCAGTTTTGAGGACCATGAAAGTATGGAGAATTTTTTTTTTTTTTTTTTCATAAAATGAAACATGCTAAATTATAGTGTTGGGACATTTTTCCTGTCTTTATTTTACTAAATATCTACTCTATGAATTAAACCCTTTTACATAGTTATTTTATTGTAAAATATATTCTTTAAATGGTTATATATTCTCTATCACTATTCCGCTTTTTCAACGCACCAAACTTTCCCTTGTTATTGTGCTCCTTCCTTCCTACTCTCTTTCCATTTCCGCTCCTCTCTTGGTGTGCATTTTCAGCAGTCTTGTTTTAAGGCTTTTAGAGGTACTCAGGAGAGATCGAGCTCTCTCCACTGCTGGCCTTTCTTTAGAGCGAAAGGCTCGGTCTGCAGGGACACACATAAACACACAGAGGCACAAACACATATGCCCTGTCTAACAGTCTGTCTTTGCTCTTTACTCTTCCAAGGTCACATGCAAAATCCCAGTCTTAGACTTAAGCAAAAGCTCTTGAGTTGCTGATGTAGCTGTGGAATACTGCTTGGGTTTTTGTTTTCTTTCTTTTTGCATTATTTTGATGCTAAGAGTCATGAGCAGGGATAGATGGTCTCAAATTAAAACACACCAAGCATTTACATCAGGCGAAAGCTCTGATTTGATGTTCTGCATGAGCGGTGAATTATTGATGAATTGGGTTTTTGCACAGCACTCTGTCTTTTTTCCGAAGCTGACGGATGGATGAGCAGGCTTTCAGGACTGAAATATTTCTTCTTCCACCAAGTAAAACTTTGTTCACCCTTTGGGTAGTTGCTACTAGGTCATGCAGATGTTTTCCTTGTAGCCACTATGAAAGTCACAGTTTTAGGCCAATTTAGACAGCACATACATACACATGTGCTGTGCCTGGGAGGAACTTCCCCAGCCGGCAGCACCTGCATGGCCTCATTCTGTGGCCTGGTGCTGAGATTTTGTTTTATTCCTGAGGATCAGCACAACGAAAACCAAAACGAGAAACACAATGATGGCATCACCACGGGCTAAATGCATTATTATGTCAGATTTACAAATTCCTGTCTCTGGAGTATGAAACTGACCTACATAACTACGAACCATAAAAATGCATCCACAAATGGCCTAATTTTCCTCACTCTAGCTTTGCTTTCTTTTTCCTTTTTTTTCTTCCCTTTTGCATTTTCCATCAGTGGTCGGGAGAATAATGAACACATCTCACCCAGAGTGGTAGGAAGGAGGGATACTGCATTGATCTGATACAGCCTGTAATGGAGTAAACATCTTGCAAGTGAACGGATCCCTCTGTGGAGATGTGTGAGTGGTATAGACATATCTCACATTTCTCATAGTGTTTAATAATGGAGAGCTCCCTCTGAGGAAAAAGATGTGCTTGGGCTGTCAATCTCTGCTGTGTCTCTCCTTCTCCAATCCAAAACCTTTTATATACATCACACATCTATGTATGTCTCAGTAGAACAAGCGTTAACAATATGATGCTCTCTGTCTACCTGACTCTACTCCTATTTCGCAAGAGTAGCCTCAACGGACTAATGTGTCAAATCAATCACTCCAGATTTTAGGACGGTGGCTTTGCAGGAAATTGACCTATCTTCCTCTGCCAAGCAGGAGGTTCTTATGCTGACTACGGGCCATCAGAATAAAAGATCAAGCATGGAATTTAAGGTGTCTAAAGAAGAATGTATCCAAAGTGTTCCTCATGCTGGAGGCATACTTCAAATGTGAACCGGTTGAAGGAAAAGACGTCTTTTGAGAGAGCTGGTGCACTGTTGTCTGCAAAAGTTTCCAAGCAGAACTCTTAGTCACTGTGCTGTTATTTTGAGATCTGCTGCTGTTTCAGATTCATCCAAACATCACATGGTTGCCTGTGTCACTGCAGACAGTTGCAGATTTCCAGGTCTGTTTGCGCATTTGCTTGTGGTTGTGGAAGCATGAGCAGAAGCACACTTATGGGACGACTCACACTTTCTTCTCTTCCTCTTATCATTAAACAACACAACATGCACGACTCTTTTCACTGAGGACACTGCTGTTTTTGTGTTCTTGTTTATATATTCTGTGTGACAGGGTTGCAATGTCGAGAAGCAGGTCAGAATGGGCCCGCTACTCAAAATATGCTCCTTTCAGACCATACGCAGTCCAACAACATGGTTAATGCTGCACAATGCACTGTGATGTTTAAAAGGAATGCCATGGCATACATCTTAATAAGGTGGTGTTAGAAAAACGGATATACTCTTGGCAGCAGTACAAAAGTATTCTGAGGGGGGAAAAAATGACCTCGCAACACTGCAATATTTTGACGGTTGACCAGTTCACAGTCCTTTCAAAACCAGTCTGCACCCCCTATCACAACAGAGTGGTCTAGAAGGATGCACAAGAATTGGTTTTTGAGTGTCCTGACACCTAGAATGTTCAGCCAAGGTTCTTTTTTGTTTAACTCCTGGTCATGTGGAGTGTGATCTACATGTAGATTCTGCGAAAAACGTGTCATCCTTTTTAAGCAAAGGAATAATCAGGAATATGATTAAAGTAAACATACGTTGTGATTTATTCTGTTTTCTACACTTGGCATGATTGATTTGCCCTGTGCATGGGGATGATTGCTCACCTCTCCTCTCTCCCACCCCGGCCAACTTTCACATTAATAATATCGTTCTGTACCTGAGTACACTTGGGTATTTACACTCTCCGATATTGCAGGTGGAAGTTTGCACCCAGTTCATAGGAGAGTCACTAAAAAGAGAAGAGAAACAAAGAGAAGAGTACAAAAAAGTCAACCTTTTTGCAATGCCCAGTATTCCCTGGTTCATTTCTGATTGGCTTTGAGCCATGCCCAAGTACAGTGTACCATGCTCGAGACAATTGTTTCAGGTAGACTCGAACATGGTATAGTTATTAGTGACAGTACCAAGTGTTCCCGTTTCACGAACTACCAGACGTTGCTGGTAGTGTGGAAGTGTGCTCAGGTCTGTGCCTGAGTCTGTAGTGTGAAAGCACCCTTTGACAATATGGGGGGACAGGAGGTAGAGTTATCACATCATTACTCCAGGGTCCTGGGGTTTCTTCTGAAGTCTCCGGTTTCCTCCCACCTTCCAGTCACTTGCCAGACTGCCTACAATAAATTGCTCCTAGGTGTAAATGGCATGCCTTAGTGCTTATGTATCCCTGTATCCTTACTTCTTACGCAGTGGGTGTTTCCACTACTTGCCTTATAAGGAATCATTGCAAATCAATACAAACTATTCCATATGATCAACTTCATCCTTTGACAAACATTTTTAATTCTGATAGGAAGGAGATGTTTATGGTAACCTAACAGAAATATCCGTTGCACAGTTGAACGTGTCTCTATAAAAGTGTCGTTCCCTAAGTGTCTGTTGCTCCGTATGAGTCCAACAGCTATAATTGGAAAAATTGGCCTCTATATGAATGTGGCCTAGAATTTAGAATGTGCTCCATTATTAAGCAGGCTTTGAACACGGCGACTTTGAGATAAAAATCCGTCCAAGGGGAATGAATCTGAGAATTTCACTGAACTTCATCTACATCAAACAACAGAGGCACCATCAAGCATTTCCCCCAGGCCAAGATAGTCATCTCTAACCCTCTCTTCATCTCTCTTTCACTCTGACTCATTTCAATACTTAATTTACATGACCTTATGTAAAGGGGATGTCATTGCAGGACACGCTGATATGACCTTGGCTCAGGGGAAGTAGGAACAGAGAAGGACACAATTACTGGAACAGAACGCTTAAACATTAGTCGGCTCAAATTAAGTACATTAACAATAACGATCTCCTTGAAGACACAAGGCGCTTAGATGGAGGCAAATGACTTAGCAAGACTCCGGAAGGTTATACGAGGTATGTAATTGTAGATCTTTGGCTAAACGGACATCCACA
The DNA here is from genome assembly GCA_030347435.1 of Clarias fuscus. Lineage (NCBI taxonomy): Eukaryota > Metazoa > Chordata > Actinopteri > Siluriformes > Clariidae > Clarias > Clarias fuscus. The sequence goes on along the minus strand of CM059214.1, from coordinate 20,922,253 downwards.
ATGTTTTTTATTTCTTCATTTTTTATTTACATTGGCGTATTCACATGCCATTTCTTTAGCAGGAATTAAGACCAAAGTCTTGACTGTGACCTCATGTGTGCAGCTTTCAAAAGGCCACACTGCATCATCCATCTGTTTAGTTTTTAACAATGGCTTTCTTCTTAACATTCTTCTATAAAGCTTATTAACGTTCATGCTATGTTTGACCGGTGAACCACTTCACCCAACCGAGCTGTGGATTCCACCTGCTCCTTCAGACTTAACCTTGGTTTTTTTGGCTTATTCTGTTAGACTAAATTCCTCCTTACTTGCTTTCTGATGTTGACGGATAGCCTGCTCTAGGCAGAGTCATGGTTCTCTAGACAGAGAACTTTGTCCAAGACTTGTTTTGGTAGCTTTCTTTTCTTCATCATGATGACGGTCTTTGTTTAGATATATTCTCTTACAGATTCTATGACCTTCATGGAGCAAGTGTACTTGAACTGAGATAAACTTAAAACTCGGTTCTATGGGGTTAATATTCGCCTCTGTTATATTTAGCAGGTTTATGAATTAAAGGTGTTGAATTAAAGGTTAAATACTGTATGAAAAAAAAAATTCTAATCAAGGTTTGGGTAGAATTTTATTTTATTTTTTTTCTAAATTGCTAATGATGTTTATTTTTTTTAATTAATTTGAAATTGAGCATGTTTATACCAGGCTATGCAAAATGAGCTCCACTGAAAAGATGCAGTATTCATGCCAGTCTTCACGCAACATTAGTCCCACTGAACACAGAGCGAATCCATGACATCCTATACAACACGCAATAAGCAGAATATTACTGTGTTTCATATGTATTTCTTGCCTTCGATGCATGTGTATTGTGTCGTTCTGGCTGCTGATCAGCTCAGACATTGATTGTCAAGATCATTGCTTGCAACAGGACATGCAGCCAGTACAAAACCCACACACTTACAATACCAATCAAATGTTTAAACACACCTTCCAGTTCCATGGTCTTTCCTGATTAATTTTTTCTACACTGTAAAACAATCCTAAAGGCATCCAAAATATACATATAGTTGGCCTGTCTGTACAATGATGATATTTGCAGAAAAATTATTTGGGGGAATGTACAGTAAGATGAGTAATAGAATAGTGAATAGTGATTTTTGGAATTCTTGTCTGTCTGCGTACGCAAACTACTGAATGAATTTCAATGGCTTATTCACAGGTGTATTTGGCCGAACTCGAGGTGACATATACAGTAGGCTTTGTTTCATCACAATCGACCCACGGGAAGAGAATATATGCTAATTTGAAATTTAAATGGGAAACGCCCTTACGCCATTAAAAAATCGACCTTGAAAACAACATTATTTATCTGGAAAATTCAACAGATGGCGCTCTACATTTTTTAATACGCCCTTATGAGTGTGCAGTTGAAATCTTCTTAATAAATGCAATCTCACACCTTTATTCTGCACACTTCACAAAATTTTAGTTCATTCCAAAATTCAACAGATGGCATTGTACAGTACATTTTTTAAAACGCGCATATGAGTGTGCAATTAAATTCTGCGCGAACAAAAAGTCACGGGAACATCTAGTATGCAATAATCTCCTTTGAACAGTTGAACAACTTCTCGAATCTGAGGTGCCGTCAATTGGTGATTTTTGAGGCTAGTAACTTTAAATGAAAAACTTTTGACTGGTACGGTACGTGCACACATAAACATACATGAATAGACAAACAAACAATTTATTTAAATTTATATGTTCTTAATGGAAAATCATCCAAAGCCAATGGGTCTAAGTAACAGTTAATCACATTTTTTTTTCTTTTAGTGAACATTAAAAACAGGTCAAACAGACCCAAACACCTTACAAAGGTTAAGTACAATGTGGAAAAGTTCAAAGTGGGGGGTCATTACTTATGCAAGGCATTGTATATGATATCGACATATTCCTACAAACATCACGATAATATAATAATATAATATACAATATAGAAAATACATCAAATATTATAAAACGCAGCCAAATCCCAAGTCATTAATGTAAAGCAGCTGCACGAGTAGATAAAAATGTAATGTAGAAGATACGATATGAATGTGAAACGAAACGCTAACAGACGATAAGAGAAGGGCAAAAAGAAAAAGAGGACACAGCTTAGCTACAGTAATATTTCAAACACCTTAACGACTTCACCTTGTTTTGTACATGATAAGACACACAAAATCTAAAATGGGTCTCAGCTTTTTTTTTTTCTGTGTGTGTGTGTGTGTGTGTGTGTGTGTGTGTGTGTGTGTGTGTGTGTGTGTGTGTGTGTGCGTGTGCGCGTGTGTCATGTAGTTCAGTAATCATTATTACTCACGATTAGGCCGGCTGGGCGGAGAGAAGAGTCGCTTTATCTCTGCTCTCAGATGGATGGAGAGTGTTAGTGCGCGGAGGCACAGCCAGGCTGCTTACAGCCGTCTGCTCCAGACCTTCATTAAGGTCACTCCGACTCATTTAGAAGATGAAGCTACATTCAAACGCAGTCATTTCTTAACAAACCCAAGCAGTCACAGATGGCATATTATTAGCTTTGTATTAAAGCACTTTAATGAAACTACCAATAATAATTTGGTCATAGACCAGAAGTAATGACACATGTTAGAATATGTTTTCTTGTTTATAGTTCATAGTGCCTTGACATTTTTCATATTTTAGTTAAATTTCATATTTTAGTTAAATTTAAGTAGTCTCTCTCTCTCTCTCTCTCTCTCTCTCTCTCTCTCTCTCTCTCTCTGTGTGTGTAAAATACTGCCTGATTTTCTCTCTTGTTATCAGGCAGGGTTTTTTGTGCCTTTTCTGGAAAACACAGAACAATTCCTTTCTCTATAATAGAGGAGGTAATGTTGACAGTATATAAATCTCGCCACAGAAATAGCATGTCATTTATCATCTGATTTGGCCTCGTTGTTTTGGCTCGGCCGTGGCTTTTCTCTCTTTGTACCTGATGCCCGGTGCTTTCTGCGCCTGTGCTTGGTCGATTATTCTGCCCAGATCTGTGTTTGGATTTGGACGTATTGGTGAATTTATGACTGGTGGGTGAGTGTGACTCATCCCAAAATCCATAGCCAAGGCACATCTGTGTAATTCTGTCTGGCCTCTGATTTTTTATATATTTTTTCCCCCGGATGTCTGAGCTAAGATGCAGAGAGAACAGACCTTTATTTTGGCCAGCGGATTTTACCAGAACGGTTTCTCTCTCACTGCAGAAAGCTATAAATTGTATCGGGTGATTTGACTGTTGCCAAGAAGATAAAGCGATGAGACAGAGAAACTCCAACACCCTGTCTGTACACGGAGCGTAGAGGATCCTGCATGTAGAGACACCTGTGATAGAGAGGCGCACTGCTCGTATTTGATATCTCTTTGTGCCCATAAATAATCACAAGGTGCTATTATGATTTTTGAAACCAGGATAATGCCATCTAGAGAGGGTGTTTTTTTTGGTTTTTTTTTGCTATTGCTTGTGTTTGTGTGTGTGTGTGTGTTTTTTATCCCTCAACTACATATTTCTAAAGGATCACTCCTACCTGCTCTCACAGATATTTTTGCACAAATCTGTGACGTTCTCCGTAAGTTATGTTTACAAAGTAATCCTAATCAGGCGGCACGGTGGTGTAGTGGTTGCATGTCCCCGTGCTTGGTGGGTTTCCTCAGAGTACTCTGGTTTCCTCCCAAAGACATGCAGATCAGACCAACTGGCATTCCCAATTTGCCTGTAGTATGTGAATGAATGTGTGAGTGAGTGCATGTGTGGGTCCTCTGTGATGGATTGGCACCCTGTCCAGCGTGTACCCTGAATACAGGATAAAGCGATATAGACTATGAGTGAGAGTGAGTGAGGATAATCCTAATCACTGAAAAATCAATAAACAAATGAGACAAACAAGCATGTGTCCAATAAACCATGTCCAATATGTTCATGTATTAATAGCCTTTTTTTTTTCTTTGTCCCACATGCTTCATGAGGGATCACCTACTCCTCCACACATGATCATACACACTGTTGGTGCCTCTTGAGATCACAGTCCCAGTGCACACTTTTAATGTTATCTATGCAAATCAGACTCGTTCTAATCATAAATCTTTACACTGACAGAGAGAGAGAGGGAGCGAGAGGGAGAGAGAGTAACTAAAAGAGAAGGAACAGAGAAACTGGAGAATCAGAGAGCGAGAGAGAGGAAGGAAGAGTGAGGACAAGGTTAGTGAGGAAAAGACAGCAATCTGTAGCTGTGTTAGAGAGAGCAAACGGAAGTGAGCAGGAAAGACAAATAGAGGGGGAAAGAAGGACAGAGTGAGGGAGAGGGAAAATGAGAACGAGTTGACACTGATTCCCTCCATCTCTGAATAGCAAGCACTCACTAAATTATTCATTACACAGGCACAGAGTTGAACATCCATAAAGGAAACCTTATGTTTGAGGAGATGTCTTTGTATAGACGCACCTCAAACTTTTAGCGACACTTTTATTTTCGGAGTGATGTTTAATCATTAACCCATTGTGTTGGGTATTGCATTAATGTACCTTGATTGTACTAGCATATCGCTCCTTTCAAAGTGTTTAAATTATTATTATTATTATTATTATTATTATTATTATTATTATTATTATTATTATTATTATTATGTCCTTCAAGAGGCCTGGCAGAGTGTCATACATTTACACTTGTGATGAAGCTTTCTCCAAATGTAATTCTTTTAGTCACATTTGTTTATCGATGTTTCATCAATCAGCGCCTGTGAAGGACGGCCAGAATCAATCTTTCTTCAGACATGAAAACTTGGCCTTGACATCGCAGACTTAATCAGTTAGAGCGAGCTGGCTGCTACAGACCTGGCACCTGCAAGGTCCTGTCACAAATGCATACGCGTATGAGTCTCATACCCACAAATGCACACTCGCTCTACTTCTGTCTACCTCAGCAGTGTAAAGCTCCTGGGCATTTTACATAGATTAGAGCACAAACGCCTGCAGGCGTCCACTGGTCAAATATTGTGTGCTAAGTGAGTCCAGCAGCGACACATCAGACCTGTCATCTAACATGATGAATACGACTCTGGGCTGAGCTCTACAGAGCTAGTTGAAGAGAGTGTGTGTGTGTGTGTGTGTGTGTGTGTGTGTGTGTGTGTGTGTGTGTGTGTGTGTGTGTGTGTGTGTGTGTGTGTGTGTGTGAGAGAGAGAGAGGGAGAGAGAGAGCAATACTTACAATGTATTTTTAATTACTTACATTTTATATTCATTATATTTTATTGATGTATATTTTCCAAGTTTGCTCCACAAAAAGAAGAAGAAGAAGAAATAATTGTAAATGAAAACCTACTAGGCAAAAAAAACTAATTTAGAAAATATTTCAGTAGGGAGACATTTTTGGATATTTTTTTTTTAACTTCCAGTGTTTTCATGTCCACTTTTAAATTTGAATTTTCACATACTTATTGACTTTGTACATATAAACAATCTCCATGTCTTCATGAGCATAAACATAGATATGTTTAAAGAAAAAAAAACAGGCACTATTAAACAGACATTAAAAATAATTTAAACATCTATAGGTTACATACTGTGCAAAAAATGTATCAGGTTTGAAGCATAAATTCTAAAAAAAAAAAAGTGTGTGTGTGTGTGTGTGTGTGTCCCCTGCGCTTGGTGGGTTCCTGTGGGTACTCTTGTTTCCTCTCACGGTCCAAAGCAGCGACGCAGGCAGGAATGTATTTCATAGACTGTATTTCATGCACAAGAACCACCTGCTTCTACAGTACACTACCTTTAATGCCTCTGTGTTATGCACGCACATACTGTATGACTATTCAGCGAGTAAGAGAGCAAGCGAAAGAGAGAGAGAGAAATTGATTCAGGTGCTTTTGCACATTACTGCTGCTACACCACCATAAAACTCTGATTACCCTAGCACATGCATTTCAAAGGGCATCCAACATGTCTGAAAAACAACAGCCTAAATAATAGACTACAGTATATTAACATAGAATATATGGAATATAGCCCAGAGGAATGTTCTATAAAGTCACAAACAAGTACTGTTGAATACAAAGCAAACAACAGACTCCCTAAGAACAATTAGGCATGGAGATAATAACAATATGCAACTAAGAGATCAAACCAAGCTGCTACAATAAAGAATTTAAAAAAAAAACAGATGCAATGAATTAGCATTCCTAACTAATTGAAGTTCGTTCTGTATCGCCACACTGCATCAAACTCTTACCGAACTGCCTTTGCATCAAATCCAGCACCAGCATGGATGTTCATCAGTGCAAGTTCGCTCTTTTCTACAATAGTTCACTTTCTCTTTTCAAAAGCTCAAAAAATGTTCAGTTGTGGGGGGGTTTTGTGCTCATTCCTAGGCTACTTATTTAAAATAGGCTAAATTAGCCTACATTGTAAGCAGGACGATTAAACGGCAAAAATGTACATTGATCGCCAGGTGCCAGTGATGTAAAAACTGGTTTACTATAATATCTGTGCACAGTGCCTACAGGATTACAGCTGTGGCACTCCTGGTCTAATGACATGAGGTGTTGGCTGATTGGTGTTTTCAGTGTGTGAGTGTGCATGTGGGCATTCCCTGCGATTGCCTCGTGCCTGAAGTCTCACAGGTTAGACGTTAGCCTTCTGCGACCCTGTTTAGTAAATGCATTCATGTACTGTACATACATATTACTGTATGAAGATCATCCATGTAAAGATGGTGTGTGTGTGTGTGTGTGTGTGTGTGTGTGTGTGTGTGTGTGTGTGTGTGTGTGTGTGCGCACGCGCGTGTGTGTGTGTGTGTGTGTGTGTGTGTGTGTGTGTGTGTGTGTGTGTGTGTGTGTGTGTGTGTGCGCACGCGCGTGTGTGTGTGTGTGTGTGTGTGTGTGTGTGTGTTTGGATTAGTGATAGGGAATTCTCTCCTCTAATGGAGTAATTTATTCTCTGCTGCAACAGGAAAAATCCTTTAATTAGAATGTCAGTCTAAGGACGTCTGTCTCTTGTTAATATGTAGCCCGTACTCTCCCTCACGCTCCAGCTGTCTCTCCTGTCTTCCAAATCTAGTCCAATCCACTTGCTGCCGTTCTAACGCCTAGAATGTTAGTATATTACCACCAAGGATGCCTTTAAGCTACATGTGTAGAAAAGGTGTTATTTAATGCCAGATGTCAACCGATTTTTAGACAAGATTCCTGACATCCCTTACAGACATCCAGAAATACTACATACTGTATATTACCATAAGCGCTAAGAAGAACTATGCTGCTACTGTATGTCGTTACACCACCTTTTTTTTTTTTAACAGCTCCAGTCCTGTTTTTTTTTTTTTTTTATCAGGGTATAATCATTGATGCCGGATGGGATGTTTTGAGTATTTAAGAAACTGCTGATCTTATAGAATTTTTACAGAGAAAAAACAGTATGTGAGTCATTCTATAATTTTGGGAACATTTAACATAAATTTTAAAAAAGTACAACTTTCTCATTAGAACAAATAGGGGTCCAAGTTAGTAATTTCCTTCAGTGTAACATATCTGCTAGTTGCAAAGCTTAAACATTAACATTCTTTGTCAAGGTTCATTCATTTCACATTGCACTACTCAGTTTTTCAACTATGTTACGAACAGACCTTTGTCCTGCCACTTTAAAATGAGTTGTCCCAATGCCAAGTGAGTACAAATGATGTCATGTTGTTGCGTGGCAAACATTTTAATCACACTTGTGTTGTGCTTCTCACTCCCCACCTTATAGGATCAGCAATATCTCCTCCTTTTATCTGTTTAAATAAGTGTACTCATGTAAGTATATAGTGTACTCATATGAATAATGTCTGCTGTGACACATATAGACTGATAACATTAATGATGTACAAATGATGACTGAAATGATTATCTACACTACTGGGTAACGTAGTTGACAATTTCCTTATTTTGACACATAATTTTAGTGCAAGGACTTGCCTGACTGAGCACCTCTCATTTTCATGAACATTTAACATCATAATTGAACAAATAATTTAATTAAAATCATAAAGAATCTGTAAACCATAACAGTTACGGGAAAGTTCTAAGTTCTGTTAGCGTTTATATTTTTTACATAAATAAAAAATTAGTCGTTGTTTACTTAAATGGTTTTTATTAATTGTTTTGAAACCAAGAGACCATCAACTGCAAAAGCAAACATGGTGAAAATGGTCAGTTTTGGCAGGTTTAAGCAAAGTGATGCCTAGTATGTACTGTACATAATGTTTGTGTGATATCATCAAAAGACATGGAATGTACCCCAAGTTATAGAAGGACTCACAGTACAGTACTGTACATACAGAATGGGACAAGATCTATTGGTGGAATCACCTTGGTTATGTGGGGCACTTGTGCCTCGAAATGTTAAGGATCTGGCTTCCTGATTAGAAGATCAAGGGTTCAGTCCTCAGTGCCGCCAAGTTGTCACCGTTGAGCCCTTGAGCAAGGCCCTTAACCCCTCTCTGCTCCAGTGGTTGACCCTGCACTCTGACCCCATCTTCCTAACTGAGATATGTGGGGGTTTATAACACAGTTATAAACATGAGTGATGTAACTGAGATTGAGAAGCTGTAGATATTTGGAGTGCTGAACAGATAGTGTGAATGGCATATCGTTGTCCTCCATATAAAGGTAGTCTGTGTGCTATGTGCATGTAGCAGAAGATAGATATTATTTCCAAGCACGCCTGCTCTTGTGCTGGGTAAACTGTGTCTGTGTGTGTTATTTTGGTTCCTCATCTTTGTCTGTATCAGCTGAAAGCATAAGGCTGTTTCTCTCTCTCTCTCTCTCTCTCTCACTCTAACTCTTTCACTTTCTCTCTCTCTCTGTCCCTCTCTCTCACACAGCAGGCGATCAATAGGTCACCCATCTCATTACTCCCTGTCAGTCATGTACCCACAGCTGCATCAGTTCCCAGTCCTCACACACCAGGATAGTTTTTTTGCAACTGTATTTCATATCTGCCTTTACCTCACTCATAATCTTCACTTTTTCCTTTAATGTGCCGTCAGTCTTTAGTCGTCCTAAATACAATCGCCATCATCTGATAAATTTATACTCTTCTTTGTTTTTAACCCTCTCGCTTGCATGCTCTTCCTGGACGTTCCCTGAAAAGTGTAGCTGTCATAATGTTAACTGTGGAAGCCATGTGTATATCTTCAAAAAAAAAAAAACAATGACAGCCAATCTCCACTTTTACACATGCAGCCTGTGCATAAGGGACAGGAGCAGAGCGAAAGCTTTGTTTTAAATAATGAGGAGACGCCTCACACACATGCTTCGGATTGACTGCGATTTTTCTGCCTGTGTTATCTTCTCTTTCTGTCATAAAGGAAAGGAAAATTGTTGGTTTGCACGCAGTATGTTTTCTAAATGTAATCTGAGTTTGGAAGACAGTAGATTAAAAGATGTTTTTCTTTTTTTTCTCTTTTTTTCTTTCTACAGCACAAATCAACCTTGATACAGATTTTTAAACATGTCTCTTCACTAGCTGTAGTCTCTACTGGATCGTGACTTTTCCACAACTGATCATCTCTCAACACCCTAGTTCAGCTGGTCATGCCAGCTTCTACAGACATCGTGCTGTGACTTACTGTAAATGTTCTTTTTTTTTTCTTCTAAAACTAATGAGCCTTTCATTTTCAGTAGATAATGGCTCCCTATGCTCTATGTAGTGCACAGCATGGATCATCCTAAACAGTGCACTAAATTTTAAATAGAGAGCTATTTTGTACTTAGACAAGTCTTCCCCATGCCACCAGCTATTTAAAAAGTGATAACGTCCCTCCAGAGTTTCATAATGGCTACACTTAGTAACCGTATGACATATAGTGGTAGCTGTTTGACATTTATTAAGTGTGTATCTGCATCATTTAGTTTTATTCAAACAAAGGAGTAGACTAATCTGTAGCGCTGTAGTCAGGAACAGTAGATCTGAGATCATGTCAATGCCAATATCTAGACAAATGATGTCAAGACTTTTTGATAATTAAAAAAATAATAATAACTAAGTCAAGTCAAGTGGTTAAGTCAAACCAGGACTTTTGATTGAAAAAGAACATTGTTTATTTTTCTGTGTAATCCCTTGCTACACAAATGCACTTTTCCCAGCGTTTCACTAGTGCTCGGATATCATCAAGGTAAAATGTTCTCTCAGTACGCATGTTGCAGACATGAAGCAGGCTGTGTGATCATGGCTTTGAGGTCAGATCGAGGTCAGGGCGGTATGGAGGATGTAGCAGCCGAGTTCCTGTAACGTGCAAGTGGTGTTTATGAATGATTGTGTGTACAGTTCCCACAGACAGATGCATCTCTCCTTCAAGTCCGTGAAACATTATGCATCAGTTTTCAGAGATCGGGTGTTCCACTTGCTAAATGTTCTCATCACAGACGGGATCATCATTCACGGACATACAGACTTCTTTTACACCATGCAACTGTTTTACTGCAGCTAGATAGTCTCATCACCTTACTGTGCTTGAAGTCTTCTATAAATGTCAAATGGTTTTACACCTTTGTTCACTAGATATTCATCACAGGTCTCGGTTTGATTTGAACACCCCTGTCTTTCTTCATAGCCTTTAATTGAACACTTATACTTACTTCATAAACCTAAAGCATAATTTTTACTAATATAAAATCAAATAGTCTGCTATCTCATACGCGCTGCAAAACTTTAATGCCATTTAAGAGTTATCTAATTGTATTAAATGTTAAATGCACAGTTAGGAGCATGCAAGTATATAATGATTACAGATAGCTGTTTAGAGCTTTTCTTACATATACTTTTCCTTTTGTTTCACTGCAAACTGGCCTTGATCAGTAATGCCTTGATTACTGGAATAACTATGAATTAGTCGATTGGTTGTTTGTGTATGTCCAGATCTAATAGTTAAAACAAGTGATAATCAGCCGGAGAGAGTGATGGTGCAGCCATACAGTACAGTATGTTTAGCTACTGAACATGTGATATCATAATGCTAAGATCTGTTTGTTATTTGAAGGTTATGTAAAACTGGCAAAACATGACACTATTAGGGCTCTAAAGGTTAAACAGGGGAAGTTTTAAATGATTCATTCCTGCAATTCACCTATTGTTGATTTAGAAATATAAAGAGAATCATCACTTTTTTAAAGTAAAAATTTGCTACAGAAAGTCAAGCATTCCATAAAACCAAATCTTTATACAGATTACTTTTACAAACCTAGTCCACTTTTAAATTACAAACACCCTTGTTGCTCCTGCCTTTCAATCTGATTCTCTGCTTGAGCTGGGGTGTTACCCATGGAGATGGAAGGGATTAAAAGCGAACCGCCGCGGCATCACATCTGGCAGGTCCCCATGGAGCATCATGCCGAGCAACACCTCGCCGGGTGTCCCTTGGCTGAGTCTGTCTTATTTTAGGGCTGGGTGTCGAGGTGGAGATGAAGAAATATGAAGAAATGACATCCTTTGTATGCGTGCAGATGGAGAAGCGAGAAGTCGCTGCGAGTTAATAACTTGGCTCGGCGCGGGTCTGTACTGGGATGGTGGTGTTTGGGGATGAACTAGTGGGGTGGCACCCCCTGAGCCCTGTTATCCCTCATGTAGTTGTGTTTTGTGTGTGTCCAGACAACGTGAAAGCGGAACAGTAAGTGCCAAGCAAGATAGAGAGCTGAAGGAGTCATAAATAAATAAATAAATAAATAAATAAATCGCACATTCTATCTCCGCATCTGATGTCTGGTCTGCGTGCCAAAGATACACTGCTGTACTTGCTGTATAGCGTTGCTCATGCTCTCTCTGTAGCTGTAATCACTTAACCCTCATATGCCCGTCCATATGAATAGTTTTAGAAAGCAAAGGTCACAGACTGCTGCGTGTCACCCTGCGTTCACTCTCTCTGTGCCCGTCTGTAATGAAATGGCTGTGTGGCTGGCAGTTTTAATTAAAGTGCCACTGCTGGTGTGGGCATATCACATCTCATCTCATCGGTGCCACAGCTACTCAATGTCATCCAGCTCTCTCTCTCTCTCTCTCTCTCTCTCTCTCTCTCTCTCTCTCTCTCTCACACACACACATACATACAAAGATTTTATGATGAGTTTGTGTCCATCTGGCCATGACTTTTTTTTATTTGATTAGATTTTTTATTACCTGTCCCACATATTAACTTTATTGCATTAACTATTCTACATACTTTTTTTTAGGGCTGCTTTTTTTGGTGATTATTTTGTCACACATAGCGATTAGGATTCAACTGTAATATAAAATTAACCATTTTGTGTTTATCTCGACTAACAGCTTATAATTGGACAAATGATCTCATTAAGATGATGTTTGTCAATGTTTATTAACAACTCAAAAAATAAACAAATACTTAAAATAAATGACAAACTCTACATAAATTCCCGACTATGCGCATAATACATATAAAAAATTGCAGCCTTTTATGTTTAAAAATAACTGAACAGGTCCTTATTGCGATTTAGATTTGTATGCAATTAATTCCACAGCTCTGCTTATTTTCTTTCTTTTATTGTCTTTTTGATAATCTCGTTTTATCTCACTTTGTTTATTATTAAGCATTATTATGTAGCTACTTACAGTAATTTCCCCTTTGTTAGCATCTCTCAGTAGAAGTCATCAGTCACTTCTTTCTCTTTTTAAAAGTATAATTCCTTATGTAGCCTGAACATAATCTATTAAAAGCAAAAAAAAAGAAGAAGAAAGAAATTAGTGAGACAGACAGAGCTAACCCAAACAAAGCTTAAAGCAGTGAGCCTCCATCAGCAGCTAAACAGATGATGGATGGGATGAGAGAAGAAAGGAATGGGCTTGTGCCTGTCTCTGGTGCTTTATAATTGCTTGAGAAAAAGGATGCTCAGCAGCCCATACTGTTGTCTTAATGGGATTATTCCCCCAGCTGGTCTAGTGGAGAGAGGGAGAAAGAGAGAGAAAGAGAGAGATAGTAATCCGATTCTGTCTGCTGTACTTTATTGAAAGACAGCCAGTCAACTCTTTACTCATCTACCTTGAATTACAGGTGACAGAATATCTGTTGGATTAAGAGACGCCACCGGTGCGAAGTCAGCTCACCCCTTTGAAGAATGTGTTCAAGAAAAAAAAAAAAAAGATTATATATGGCCAAAAGACACCTGACCTCCATAGTTATATGTACTTGGTGAATATCTCAGCTCAGATTTTAGTCCCCCTTTTGCTGTAACAACAGCCTCTGCTCTTCAGGGAAGGCTTTCCACGTGATCTCGAGCGTGTCTGTGGGGATTTGTGCTCATTTAGTGAGGTCAGACAATAATGTTGGTCGAGGAGACCTTGTCGTGTAGTCGACATTGCAGTTCATCCCAACGGTGGTCAGCGGGGTTGAGGTCGAGTTCCTCCACTCCAAACCACAGTAAACCATATCTAAATGTAACACGCTATATGCACAGCGGCCTGGTCATCGTCGAACCGGTCTGACCCTTTTAGTTCAGGTTCAAGAGAAATCGTCGAAGCTACAACATACAAGGACCTCCCTGTAGTCCCAAGTTTGTGAGGAAGATCTGCATAGATCCGGGTGTGATGGTTAGGTGTCCGCATACTTTTGACTGCGAGAATTGATGGATTTGTGTGCGCTTGATGTAAGTCTCCATGGAGCTTAGCTTAATCACAGCAGCCATGCCTAATACTTCAAACATTTACTTAAAAACTCATTGGAACTCACATCAAGTGCAAGTGAAACTTTAAAAAGCATCTTTCTATATGCACTTAGTATAATTCCATTTATCATCTTAGCAATTTAGCAATAAACACTTTTTGTAGCCTTTAACTCAATAATTCTGCAGATAATTTTAACATTAAATAAAGGCTGCTAGGAAAAACACACCCCCGCAATCTGTCGTTCAGAGAAAAATGCAACTGCTTAAACAGTAAAAGTTTCTGCTTCCAGATCCTGTAATGCTCGTTAGGTCATGCAGGCTTCTCAACGGGTCATCTGTAGCAACGAGTGTAGATGCTTATATGAAATTTACTGTATAGTGTGTGAATTCATTAACAAACCAGAACACAGCAGCAAATTAATGGAGAAAAAAAAAAGAAAGAAAAAAAATCAGGAAAGTTTTGAAAGTCAGTCACTTTGATAAAATATGATGTTGAGATAATGTTGAATGAAAGACCTAAAAACAAAATAATGAAATAAAAATTTTATTTGGAGCATTTATGCCGATTAACGTCCATTTGCATGACGCGCCGTCATGTATATCCTATGTCACCCATATCTTAATGTTGTAATGTCACCTCTCTGTTTACTTTCCTTTTGAAAATAGGAAATTTGGAGGTACACACACATTCAGGAAACAAAAAAACGTCTCGGGTTACTTGGCTGTAACCCTGTTCCCTGATAAAGCGGGAACGAGATGCTGCGTGAAAACGCTATGGGAACATCTCTTTGTTGCCCGGTTGTGAAGCTTGTGCATGTCAAACCCGCCGAATACCTTCGGCTTATAACCTGTGCAGGCATGACGTCACCGAACAAGGTGCACCTGCAGGTTATAAATAGGAGTGAACCGGAAACATCCTCAGGTCAATTTTGTCTGAAGGACGTCCAGGCACGCCAGCAGTGCGGCATCGGAGCGCAGCATCTCGTTCCCGCTTTATCAGGGAACAGGGTTACAGCCAAGTAACCCGAGACGTTCCCTTTCAAAAGCTACACTCGATGCTGCGTGAAAACGCTATGGGAACGAGAATACCAACGCCGCCGCACTGCAAGTGTCTGGACCCCCAGGTTGTGTAGCGTGTGCGCACAAGCCGAGGAGGTCTCAGACCTAGCTCTGGGATGCTGACTCAAGGATCCGCGAACCTGGAGTAGCATTGACATCCAGACTATAAAATCTAACAAACGTGTGTGGAGAGGACCAGCCCGCCGCATCACACACCTGCTGCAGGGGTACGCCTCTTGCCAAGGCAATCGATGAGGCAATCCCCCTGGTTGAATGAGCCCTGATTCCCAGAGGCGAAGTGTGACCACGCGCCTCATAGGCTAGGACAATGGCATCTCTCACCCAGTGTGACAGAGTCTGTCTAGTGGCAGCCGCCCCCCGGTTGCGACCCCCATGGCAAATAAAGAGTTGCTCTGATTTACGCCACTGGCTAGTGCGGTGGACGTAGATCCGAAGAGCACGTACTGGACACAGTAAGTGAAGTCTTTCCTGCTCCGGAGCTGTGAAAGGCGGAGGACAGAAGGCTTCGAGAACAACTGGGTGCATGGTTGAGAATGGAACCTTGGGAAGATAGTTCGGGTGAGGATGCAGAATAGCTTTGACTTGCCCAGGGGCAAAGTCTAGGCAGGATGGGGAGACTGACAGAGCCTGCAGATCCCCAATCCTCTTCAAAGAAGTAATAGCCATCAGAAAAACCATCTTAAGAGACAGAAGCTTGACAGGCGCTGACTCTAGTGGTTCGAACGGGGTGTCAGCCAGGCCTTCGAGTACGATAGTTAAGTCCCACGAAGGGACCGTAGCTCTAGTGGGCGGCTTCAACCGTTTAGCTCCACGAATAAAACGGGCAACTAAATGGTGCTTGCCCACAGAAACCCCGTCGTTCAGAGCGTGACAGGCCGAAATAGCGGCTACATACGTTCTGAGCGTACTAGGGCATAAGCCCGAGGACAACTTTTCTTGCAGAAACTCCAGCACTGAAACAATCTGGCAGTGAACTGGGTCTATGTGTCTTGTCATGCACCAATTTTCAAACACACTCCATTTGAGGGCATAAGTTCTCCTAGTGGAGGGAGCCCTGGCACTTAAAATGGTTTCAATTACGCTGGCTGAAAGCCCAGCCTGTCTCAGTTGGTCCCGTTCAGGGGCCAAACGTGAAGGTTCCAGAGCTCGGGCCGGGGATGAAGTATTGTCCCCTGCGCCTGAGACAGAAGATCCCTCCTCACTGGAATCACCCAGGGTGAGCCGTCGAGGAGAGATATTAGATCCGAGAACCACACTCTGGTCGGCCAATGGGGCGCTATCAATAAGAGGCGCAACCCTTGTTGACGGACCCTCGCCAGGACTCCCGGGAGCAGAACTATAGGCGGAAACGCATAAAGGCGTAACCTGGGCCACGTGTGGGCCATTGCGTCCAGACCCAGGGGAGCTGGAGGAGTCAGAGAGTAGTAAAGGGGGCATTGTGCTGTCTCTTGTGAGGCAAAGAGGTCCACCTCTGCTACGTAAAATCTTTCCCAGATTTGACTGACTATTTCGGGGTGGAGCTTCCATTCCCCCTGTTCTACAGCTTGTCTGGATAGCAAGTCTGCTCCTACATTGCTGTGCCCTGGAATGTAAATCGCCCTGAGGGACAGGAACTTGTCCTGTGCCCAAAGCAGAACCTGGTGCGCTAGCTTGTTCAAGCGGCGCGAGCGCAGTCCACCCTGGTGATTTATGTACGAGACTACCGCAGTGCTGTCCACCCGCACTAGGACATGGTAGCCTCTCAACTGCTGGAGGAAGTGTTTCAGGGCCAGAAACAGAGCCATCATTTCGAGGCAATTGATGTGCCACGCGAGAAGATGACCTCTCCAGCTCCCTTGTGCTGGACGGCCATCCAAGACCGCACCCCAGCCCGTGAGGGAAGCGTCTGTCGTTAGCATCTTGCGACAACAAGACGGACCTAGAGTGGGACCCAAAGTCAGAAACCGGGGTCTGAACCACATAGAAAGGGTACGAAGCCCCAGGCGCGTAACCCTTATTAGCCTCTGGGGGTTGGCCCTTGAATGAAACCCCCTGGCTCTTAGCCACAGCTGAAACGCTCTCATGTGCAGAAGGCCCAAAGGTATCACCGTGGACGCAGCCGCCATGAGGCCTAAAGATTTCTGAAAGTGATGAACAGTGACCTTCTGGCCTAGCTTGATTTCCTTCAGGGTGTTGAGAATGGATTCGACACGAGCAGGAGACAACTGTGCCCGCATCGTGACCGAATCCCATGTGACACCCAAATATGTTGTCCTCTGAACAGGAAGGAGAACGCTTTTCGTGGCGTTGAGTCTCAATCCTAAAGAATGAAGATGGGCTAGGACGACATCCCGATGTCGAAGCGCTAGCTCCTGAGACCGGGCCAGAATCAGCCAGTCGTCTATGTAATTCAAAATACGGATGCCCTGGAGTCGTAAAGGAGCCAGAGCCGCATCCATGCATTTTGTATATGTGCGGGGTGACAGAGCTAGGCCAAATGGAAGGACCCGAAACTGGTAAGCCTCGCCCCCAAAGGCGAACCTCAGGAACTTCCTGTGCTGTGGCAATATTTCTATATGGAAATATGCGTCCTTGAGATCGATTGTCACAAACCAATCCTCTAGTTGAATTTGAGAAACAATCATTTTGATAGTCAACATTTTGAATCTGGATTTCCTGAGATAGCGGTTCAAGCCGCGAAGATCCAAGATCGGACGCAACCCCCCCCCCTCTCTTGGGCACCAAAAAGTACCGACTGTAGTAGCCTGACTCTCTGTCTGGAAGGGGAACATGTTCTATGGCCCCTTTGCCCAGCAGAGTCTTTAACTCCTGGGCCAGCAGATGCGCTCGGTCCGGTTTCACGGAAGTGGAGACCACGCCGTTGAAACGCGGAGGACGATGTGCAAACTGAATCCTGTAGCCTGTGCCTACAGTCTTTTCTACCCAAGGAGATATGCCTGGCAGTAGTTTCCACGCTGCCAGCTTCTCCGAAAGGGGCACGAGCTTTGACACTTCGGCTGGATGGGGGGGTGTTAGGTGTTGGGTATCCTGAAGTATGGCAGGAGATACCCAAACACCCAACTCTTCGTTGGAGACCGGCGCTCCCCGAAACACCAGTGGTGGCGGGGATTGAACACCGGCCTCCAGGGAGTGCCAGGGAGGAGGCCCTGCTTTGTGATGAAGATCCAGGCGCCCCTCCCTGGGGGGGGGCACCCCCACAGCCCCAGGCGCACGAACCTCAGGGCCTCTTCTTCGAAGAGAGGAAGCTCCTCAGATCTGGTCTTTTTGAGGCAGATTTCTGGGAAGGGCGGCGAGCCCCACCCCAGTCTTTACGAGGGGGTGTGCGGCTGGTCACGCTCTCCTTCTGGACCTCACGCCTTATAGGGGCCAGACCTGGCCGGGGCCGGGTGGCCGACGGTCCCGGTTCTTGAGCACGGCGGGGAAGGAACCTCCCAAAAGCCTGTTCATATAGCTTCGCCTCCCGAAACCTAGTGGCGACGGAATTAACAGCGTCGCCGAAAAGGCCGGAAGGCGAGACGGGGGCATCAAGGAGGACAGCACGATCCTTATCCTTGATGCCCGAGAGGTTCAGCCACAGATGCCTCTCCGTGGATACCATGGCAGCCATAGAACGGCCCACAGCACGGGCCGTCTGCTTGGTTGCACGGAGAGACAGGTCTGTGGCTCGGCGCAGCTCTGCGAACGCCTTGTCATCAATAACCCCGCCGGTGCTCAGGTCCTTCAGCAGGTCAGCCTGGTAAGCCTGCAAAACCGCCATGGTGTGCAGTGAAGCGCCAGCCTGTCCTGCTGCCTGAAAAGCTTTGCCCACCAAAGCAGATGTCACTCTGCACGGCTTGGAGGGGAGGGTAGGCTTTTTCAGGGAGGATGATGTCCCAGGAGAGAGATAGCCCGCAAGCGTCTCTTCTATCTGGGGCATCATCATATAACCGCGTGCTTTCGCATCAACGATATTCGAATAAGTCGAAGTCGATGGCACAAAAACACGCGATGAATACGGCTTGCTCCATGAAAGGGTTAATTCATCATGGAGGTCACCAAAGAAGGGGAGAGAGAGACGTTGAGGCTCCTCCCCCCGGCCACCCGACAGAAACCTGTCGTCTAATCTCGAACGCTTAGGGGAATCTCGCTGCTGCGGCCAGTCGATATGCAATCGCTCGACCGCACGCGTTATAACCTCTAATAAATCCTCATAAGCTCTGTGAGCACTGGAGGAGCGTTGTGAGGAGGCTACTTCCATGGAAGCGAGAGAGGAAGATTCTTCCGCTCCTTCACAAGAAGCGCCGGAGCGCGCTTGCGAAGTGGAAGCTAAAACTTCCTGATCCGGAGAGAGCGCGAGAGAAAGGGGGAATTCCGTCTCGTGCGCGTCTGCCAGATCGGCACGCGAGCCCCAGGAATGCGCCGCGGCTCGCGGTTTCTCTTTAAAGGAAGCGAGCCGCGCGCGAAGCACCTTAATAGGGAGAAGATCACAGTACTCACATTCTCCCTGAAGCCCGAGGCGAGCGTGTTCTTCCCCCAAGCACTCGAGACAAAACTCGTGAAGATCGCCCTCCGAAAGAGATCTATCACACGGAGGCACGCATCTCTTAAGCAACTCCGCCATATCGGTGAGTTAATGCTGTTATTTTTTATTTTGCTTTTGTTACGGCTTGCATGCACGCGCAAACACAAAGCGGTCCTGAAGACAAAAAGATCTGAGGATGTTTCCGGTTCACTCCTATTTATAACCTGCAGGTGCACCTTGTTCGGTGACGTCATGCCTGCACAGGTTATAAGCCGAAGGTATTCGGCGGGTTTGACATGCACAAGCTTCACAACCGGGCAACAAAGAGATGTTCCCATAGCGTTTTCACGCAGCATCGAGTGTAGCTTTTGAAAGGGAACAGCTAATCCTGAAACGATTGTGAAGCAGTTTTGCTTAGCATCACATGCATCGTTGTTGCTAGGAGAACTTAATAACTGGCAGAAAAGTGCCTGAAATGTGAAGTGAAGAAGTGACCATGTGTCCAGTACAGACCAAGACTTTCTGTTCTGCATTTTTATTTAAATTTTTCATGTGTTTCTGAATTTACTGTGTTTTTTTTAGTGTGTGTTTTTAATATACATAGCTTTTGCACTTAATTAAAACTGAGATTGCTGCATTGGTAAACAAACAGAAAGCTGGTTCATGTTTCCTTTTAATCTAGCCTCTAAAGCTTTAGCAGCTCAGTAAAGCACTTCTGAGAAAGGGCATTTGAGGCAATCCAGAAAACTCACCCTCTGGAACAGAAATGTCTGAATGTGCCGCCCACCTCTGCAGATATTGGCCAGCAGTACAGAGTAGGGTGAGAATGGATGGGAGCTTTGATTCTACTGCTGTGATGAATGTTTGCTCAAGACTCGCCGTGGGACAGTGGTATCTCTAACAGGAGCAGGACTATACCATACAGCTACATTTCACAGTAACAAGGTGGCAGTATAGTTTATTTATAAATCCAGTAGCTCATGAGAGCATGAAAAACTTTATTGGCTGTTGTATTACTTGCATGTCCATGCAATGAAGCTCTTTCTCCTTGAGTCAGTGTTTGGTGTATGGTTATATGTTCAAGTAACTACCAAGAGAGTGTGATCTACCACCTCAATTCAGAGCTAGTCTGCAAATGGCAAATGTTTGATTCCCATATATTTGCTGTTTACTACACGGCCCCATTGTTGTTTGATTGACAGTCTGACTCATAAGGATGTTTGATAAAGGAATGTTCTAGAAGCATTTCTCAGAATCACTTCTTGCAAAGTATATATTGGCATTTTGGGAAAGTTTCTTTTTGTTCTTTTTTTCCACTTACTTTTTCTTACTGTGTATATGTGTGTGTGTGGGATAAGTAGCTTCAGGATGGATGACTAAAAGTGAAATGTTTCTTTGTGCCATCTTTAGATGATACATCATTTTGGGTTTGTTTCTACTATGTATGTTTGACACCATCTCCACATCCATATGGCAATTCTTCTGCAAACTCTTGCCTCAAATTTGTAAGCACAGATAACAGTGCCCCTTGGGGTCTGTGGTTTAAAGTCTACTGTATGAGGACATGGTGTGCTGAGGTTCACTGAGCTCTACCCTCAAACCCACTGACTATCTTTGGGATGAACTGGAATGCTGTCTGGACACTGGCCAACATCAGTGGCTGACGTCGCTAATGCTCTTATGCCTGGATGAAAAGCAATCCCCATTAACCACGCCCTAAAATCTAGTGGAAATCCTTCCCTGAAGAGAGGAGGTTGTTATAAGGGAAAAAGGGGGAATGCATCTACAGTATAATTCAATGTTCAAAATGTTCAAAACCACGTGAATGTCGTGATGGTCAGGTATCTACACTCTGTTGCCCATATAATGTGCATAGTAAGGTGAATCTTTTTTACATGTAAAATACAATCATATGTAAAAGTTAGTACATCATCTTTTAATTATATGAGTTTTTGTGTAAAAGCATAATAAAAGTCATCTGATCATAATGGGTCTTAGTATTAGGCAAATGTTCCCTCAGACGAACAACATATAACGTTTTTAACTGTGTCATTGTTTATTTAACAAAAATGAAGGTAATACTAAGTACCCCTTACTGCTTCCACAGGTTTTAAGAGGGTAAATTGCAGCCAGGTGCTGCTAATCATCAGCACGTGATTAATTAATCATCAGCAGATGTGTAGACCTCTATAAAAGCAGAAATTTGGGCAGTTTGCTAGTGTGGAGCATTCAGGTGTGTGTTAACACAGTGCCAAGAGGGAAGAGCATAAGCAAAGGTATTAGAGAACTAATTGTTGCTGCACATCAATCTGTAAAGCGTTATAAAATATTTCAAAATAATTTGGACTTCAAGGTTCTATATTGGGAAAGATTATTCACCCTAGGAAAGCTCTTGCGCGGTCCCCATGAACAGACCACAAACTTTTTTGGGAGATACATTTTTAGGCATTTGGCAGACACCCTTATCCAGTGCGACTTACATTTTTATCTCATTATACAGTACAGACCAAAAGTTTGGACACACCTTCTCATTCAATGAGTTTTCTTTATTGTGTTCTTTAGCCCAAACAAGTCTCTTCTGCTTGTTGCCTGTCCTTAGCAGTGGTTTCCTAGCAGATATTCTACCATGAAGGCCTGATTCACACAGTCTCCTCTTAACAGTTGTTCTAGAGATGTGTCTGCTGCTAGAACTCTGTGTGGCATTGACCTGCTCTCTGATCTGAGCTGCTGTTAACCTGCGATTTCTGAGGCTGGTGACTGGGATGAACTTATCCTCCGCAGCAGAGGTGACTCTTGGTCTTGCTTTCCTGGGGCGGTCCGCATGTGAGGCAGTTTCTTTGTAGCGCTTGATGGTTTTTGTGACTGCACTTGGGGACACTTTCAAAGTTTTCCCAATTTTTCGGACTGACTGACCTTCATATCTTAAAGTAATGATGGCCACTCGTTTTTCTTTACTTAGCTGCTTTTTTATTGCCATAATACAAATTCAAACTCTTTGAATGAGAAGGTGTGTCCAAACCTTTGGTCTGTACTATACATCTAAGAAGTTGAGGGCCTTGCTCAAGGGCCCAACAGGGGCAACTTGGTGGTCATGGGGTTTGAACCTGAGACCTTCCGAACTGTAATCTTAATCACTGAGCTACCCCTGTACCTGGACTTGTTTGGTCTTAATGCCCAGCACCATGTTTGGCGAAAACTAAGGGTGCTCCAATCAATCAGCTGCTGAACAAAATCGGCCGATAATGATTTCAATTTCACAGATCAGTTGTGTCTTGACTGGCCGATCACACAAACCTATTACTATTGTTAGGATGCAAATACATGAGTCGACAGCCACATCAACATGCCGTCACAAGTCTGGGAATATTACCAAGTCTCTTTAAAAGATGTCAAATTTGCAACATGCAAAGTTTTTTCCTTCTTTTTCTAAAGCAAAACCATGTTGGGGAACGTCTGCCAAAAGCATTAACAAAACAAACCTTATTCACCACTTAAGAGAAACACACCGTGAATAATTTGAGTATGAAACGTTATCCGAAACGCCAACAGCTAACTGTTGTAAGTCAACCCTCATTCAACCATCTATAGCAGAAGCCCTCGAAAAAATCGAGCCTTACTCTGCAGAGAGTAAAAAGCCTAAAACCATTATCACAAAAATAATAATGAAGAGAGCTGGAGTTCCCACAGCAGAAACGACTCAAACCCAGTGTCAAACACGGTGGTGGAGAGGTAATGATTTGGGCTTGTTTTGCAGCCACAGGACCTTGGGTTACGGTATGTGAAAGAAAGCGGTACACAATTTAACCATAAATTATGCCAAATGCATGTGCTTGGTGCATTGTGGGTAATTGGCCTTGATTCACATGAGTACATACAAAAGAGCATTTGTGAAACTTTTGTAAATGTAATAGATTTTAGATTAGTTTGGCACATTTAAAGACGACAGTGCTAAAAGATAATGAGGCCCACTGTAGACTCCCAGCTCAGGTCCTGCAGTGGAACTGGTTAAACATCAGCTAAACCAAAGCCACATCCAGCTCGCTGTCTGTGTTCCAGCAGATGCACGGTTCATCGTTCATTAAACATTATAGCATCCGAGAGTGGCCTAAGTCCTTTGTCTGAAAGAAACCGGGGCTATTAAAAAAGAAGCGCTGGGCAAGATGGGTTCTTCTCCATTAGCTTAGCATGGCTAATGATCCCACCACATCCGTTGTTTATCTAAAATGGAGCACTCTTAGAAGAGGCGGAAGATCAAAACAATCACGGGTATATTAAGCATTATTCTTTGGTGGCAGGGTGGGATGTGTGAGTGTGTAAGTGTGTGTGTGTGTGTGTGTGTGTGTGTGTGTGTGTGTGTGTGTGTGTGTGTGTGTGTGTGTGTGTGTGTGTGTGTGGTTTCGGGGATGGGTGTAGCAGTAGGGTTTTCATTAAGGAAAAAAAATGTAGCACCAGGACAGAAGATATTTATCAACCTGCAGAAGATATAGGGAAATTTAAAAAGTTATAATTAAAAATAATAGAAGCATCAGCATCTTAAATTTACAGGGATGTGAGAGAGAAAATGATGGAGACAGCAACAGAAAGGTAGAGGGAGTGTGTTTGAGAGATGAGATTTAAAATTTACTGCAGGAGGAATAAGGGATCGCTGTACAAATAGACAAGACACACACATACAGGGTGTCATCATAGGAACAAGACTCAGTGAAAATGTCTCAGCCCGTCTCTCAGAACAGACATTGGAACATTTCAGTCCGCTCCAGCTTGTGAGGAACAATGTATGCCGTTTATGTTCATCACAAGTCCTTCACATCCGTCACACTGCATTATTTATCCACTCCAACTTGCGGAAGCATGGACAACACAGTTAATGTCAAGTCTCACACACACACACACACACACACACACACACACACACACACACACACGCAGATACTCATTCTTTACACTATCAACTGTATTTAAAGACATAGTCTACAAAGATGATTATGATGGTGCACCCTGTAGCTTCAGAGCAAAGTGTTTGTACAGCAGTGTTACTCATTACACCAACATAGGGAAGCAGAACAAACACAATATGCTGTTTGTTCACTGTCTTACTGTCTCACAATTCCTCATGTTTACTGATAATTGAAATTAGAGGAGCTGCCAGAAAAGATTCTCGTCAGTAACGCTTCTGAAGTCGGATTGACTTCAGACTGTCTGCGTGGGTTGAACGTCAGTCTTTACTACATATGTGTGGATATACACGCGTGTGCACGTGTGTTTTCTACCCTAAGCATTTACATATGTGTACTTTTACAGCATACTCACTATGAATAAACGAAAAGAGAGAGTGAAAGAAATATATCAAACATAGGGTATCTCTTTATGTTATACACACACCTAAAGGATTATTAGGAACACCTGTTCAATTTCTCATTAATGCAATTATCTAATCAACCAATCACATGGCAGTTGCTTCAATGCATTTAGGGGTGTGGTCCTGGTCAAGACAATCTCCTGAACTCCAAACTGAATGTCAGAATGGGAAAGAAAGGTGATTTAAGCAATTTTGAGCGTGGCATGGTTTTGAGCGGGCCGGTCTGAGTATTTCACAATCTGTTCAGTTACTGGGATTTTCACTCACAACCATTTCTAGGGTTTAAAAAGAATGGTGTGAAAAGGGAAAAACATCCAGTATGCGGCAGTCCTGTGGGTGAAAATGCCTTGTTGATGCCAGAGGTCAGAGGAGAATGGGCCGACTGATTCAAGCTGATAGAAGAGCAACTTTGACTGAAATAACCACCCGTTACAACAGATGTATGCAGCAAAGCATTTGTGAAGCCACAACACGCACAACCTTGAGGCGGATGGGCTACAACAGCAGAAGACCCCACCGGGTACCACTCATCTCCACTACAAATAGGAAAAAGAGGCTACCATTTGCACGAGCTCACCAAAATTGGACAGTTGAAGACTGGAAAAATGTTGCCTGCTCTGATGAGTCTCGATTTCTGTTGAGACATTCAAATGGTAGAGTCAGAATTTGGTGTAAACAGAATGAGAACATGGATCCATCATGCCTTGTTACCACTGTGCAGGCTGGTGCTGGTGCTGTAATGGTGTGGGGGATCTTTTCTTGGCACACTTTAGGCCCCTTAGTGCCAACTGGGCATCATTTGGCCTACCTGATAATTGTTTCTGACCATGTCCATCCCTTTATAACCACCATGTACCCATCCTCTGATGGTTACTTCCAGCAGGATAATGCACCATGTCACAAAGCTCGAATCATTTCAAATTGGTTTCTTGAACATGACAATGGAGTTCACTTTACTAAAATGACCCCCACAGTCACCAGATCTCAAGCCAATAGAGCATCTTTGGGATGTGCTGGAATGGGAGCTTCGTGCCCTGGATGTGCATCCCACAAATCTCCATCAAGATGCTATCCTATCAATATGGGCCAACATTTCTAAAGAATGCTTTCAGCATCTTGTTGAATCAATGCGAGGTAGAATTAAGGCAGTTCTGAAGGCGAAAGGGGGTCAAACACCGTATTAGTTTGGTGTTCCTAATAATCCTTTAGGTGAGTGTATACTGTAGATATGTATTTGTTATTAATCTATTTTATGCTATTCTTTTTTAAAACAATCTTTTTCTGTTAATTTTCTTCTGACTTATGTCCATATTCATCATGCCAATGAAGCACCTTGAATCTTGAGAGAGAGAGGCAGGAGGAGTGTGTGTGTGTGTGTGTGTGTGTGTGTGTGTGTGTGTGTGTGTGTGTGTGTGTGTGTGTGTGTGTGTGTGTGAGTGTGTGTGTGAGAGAGAGAGAGCGATTCACACTGTCACCGTGTGAGACAACAGGACACCAATCACCTTCCTGTGGTGGCGCCTCGATTTCAGGAAACAGACGAACTAAAACCGAAGACGTGAGAGAGGGAAAGGAGCGAAAGAAAGACAAGGAGAAAATAGTAAAAGTAGAAAGAGAGGAAAAGAGAACTTGAGACAGGAGGATCTAACAGCCGGCAGTGTCAGGCCCTGATCTCACTCAGCTGTGGAAAGGGAACAAATGAACACACGAGCTTTTAGCATAACTACACCGTGTGCTTTCATGCTTACAGAACCATTCATTAGGAGCATTTTACACAGTAGATCAGTGCCTTGAATGTGGGTAGTGGAGTGTCTGTGGCTATTAGTAGAGTACTCGAGCGTGTTTATGAGTGCGTGTGTGTGTGTGTGTGTGTGTGTGTGTGTGTCTCACTCTGTTTGAAGTACAGACTGACTGAGACGACTATCACAGGAGCCTCTGTTTCTAGATCAGTGTCTGTACCTTTTAGTCTTATATGAGAAATGAAAGACACACCCTCTCACATGTTTCTGAGGAACTAAACACTGTTCAAAGGTTCTTCAATTTAAAAAATCCAGTGAAAATACACAAAGCCAGACAGTAAATAAAATTTAAATATGTACATTAAATTAAATACGGTGTACTGTGCCAAACTGCAAAGTGCCTAAAGGTACAAAAACTGGTTGTTTATGTAACAACTTAAGCAGCAACCTCATTTCCCCTTTCATCTGTATCAACCACTCAGCATTCCTCATCACCAGTATACTAATCACAGGCCTGATCACCTCTCATCCTCTGCACCTGTTTCTCACTGGTTCATGCCTTAAGCTAGATTGTTGTTTTATGCTTGAGTAATTCATAGATCTGTGTGAAACTTAAGCTACAAACTTCCTCTGAAGCTGGTCAGGTACAGGGACTGGGCTAAAAATAATAACTAAAAACTTGGCAAAACAGTTCTTCAGGACGCCTGGATAATTATTCCTCAATACTAAATTAAAAATACCGGAAAGTCTGACTCTTTGGAAGAAAAAGTAGAAGAAATGAAAGGAAGGGTGGTTGAAGACTATAAAATATTTCCATATGTGGACATAAAAAAAAAATCAATTGAGAAAAAAAATAGAAAAGAAAAAAATATATAGTTTTCAACAAAAAAATTACTTTTTGTGTCCATATATATATCATATTTAAACAAACTATATTTTGCCAAACTAACATAGACATGTTTGGATATAATCTGCTTTCTCTTTGATTTCTCGGCTGCCTGTCTGGTAAAACAATGTAAACACACTGTTTAAGCTTTTTCATAGCCATACCGACACATCATTTGCAAGTCTATGAAAAGCATTTATACACTCTGTACTGACAACACTGAATGGTTAAAAAAACATTAAATGGCCTAAAACAATAATAAAAATACATTAATAAAAAGAAATAGAGCTAACAGTACAGAAAGCATGCAATCAGTGACTATTGTTATCAATGTTAGCGTGAACAGAGATGATTGGAGAGAAGAGATGGGACTGAGGTGTCTGTTCATTTAAATCAGCTGATGAGTCAAAGACCGATGTGGACAATGCTGATAATCAAAGCCCGGACTTATTTCCCGTTGTATACTCACTCACTCACTAACTCACTCACTCATCGTTTAGCACTTTAGCCTGTGTTCAGGGACTCGTGGGGGGGGGGGGGGGGGGGGGGGTACAGGAAAGGGTGCCAGTTCATCGCAGGGCACACACACTCACATTCACACACTACTGGCAATTTGGGAAAAGCCAATTAGCTTAATGTGCATGTCTTTGGACTGTGGGAGGAAACCGGAGTACACAGAGGAAACTCACCAAGCACGGGGAGAACATGCAAACTCCATGCACACAGACAAACAAGTCGATCTTTGACGGGAATCGAACCCGGACCCTGGAGGTGCAAGGCGACAGTGCTAACTGTATACTGTAACTGTATCAGTTTAATTCTTTAATTCAGTGAACACAAGAAGATTAGGTTGAACATGTGAAGGAAAGCAACGCATCGTTAACTGTAAAGAACGAAAACCTTAAATGAAGATTTCACTTTACACTTGTAATATCTTTTTGTAATGATGGAGAGTTGTGTAAATAAGATTCTCATTTCAGTTCAGAAGGAGTTTTCACAAGTATTTGTGCATCAGGCAGACAGAGAGAGAGAGACACAGAGAGAGATATTTAATGTGAGTTCAGCATAAGCATTAGGTCACCCATAAAGACACCGAGGCATAAATGTTGACCTTCATGCCTCATACTTGGGCGTTAGAAAGGACTTTATTTCTCCACGAGAAACTGCTTCAGGTCCCTCACCGTATAAAAGAGAGGTGGTCTGCATGTGTACTCATCTAAAACAGGCCGCTACGTCTCCTCGACGTTGTTTACTTTATTAATTAGTCTTTTAATTTGCTGTGAAGCCCTGAGAGGTTAATTAACGTCAGCTTCCGAACGGTTCCACTCAGCGGATCCGTGGAGATCGGAGTGAGGCGTCAAGACGTTTCCCGCCAGCAGCCCTAGACAGGAGTGTGTGTCTCGAGCATGTGTGATGTGATAAAGTGGGGGGGGGGGAGAACACTCATTCGCTACATATAAAGAACTACACAATGACCTACTTAGAAAATGGGAAGATAATGGACAAGATGTCAGTAAGCGTGTGCGTGTGTGTGTGTGTCAGAGGTCACATGGATGATTTAGTGACTGCATGCCTTGAAGTGCTCTCACGGAAGCAATAAGGGTGGAGGCCAGGAGAGGTGGAGAGAAAGAGCTGTAGTGCCTGTAAGTTGTGGATGGAAAGAGCGACAGTTCCTCCAGGTAAATAGGTGCATGCATTTTATCTGTGCACTGTAATGAAATGCATAACTTTGACATCTACCATTTTTGGCTGATTTTTTTTTTTTTTTGGCATTAAAAATGTAAAAAAAAAAAAAAAAGTCTCTTTCTCATCACGATGTCCAAAACAATTTTCTGCTTGGCTTACCCTGCATAGAGAGTGACTGACTATGCCAAAACCCAGTACTAACTGATTGTGATTGCATTCCTGCAGGATCTGGGAGAACAAAAAGAGAGAGAGAGAGAGAGGCCTTGGGGAATTCATCTACCACTCTTTCTGTCTAATGTCTTCAGTGCTGACTGTCATTAGGACCAGCATTAACGACATTAACGTGTGTGAGAGAGAGAAAGAGAGAGAGAGAGATGATATGTGGAGAGGTAGAGGTGAGCAACGTAAAATTAGACCAGTAGAGACAAGACAGTGCAGAATGTGCTGCGTGTTATAGAGGTGTCACTTTTATTCTTCTTTATTTCTTCCTCTTATTCACACTCTCCTTCACCACGTCTGCTCAGCCTCAGCAAGCTGAAACGGGTAGGAATTAGGAATCGCGCTCCTGAACTGAAATACATTACTATACAGTAAGTGCTATGCTTCATGTTTTACAAAGACAATTCACCCCCCATATGTTAGTAAGTCTGCAGGAAAAAAAAAAAATCCTATCAGGTTGGTCGATTTCTCATCTCTAACTGTCAGGTCGCTAAGCAGTCGCCGCTGTTTTTGAAAATTCAAACATTAACTCTCCCAGACAAGAATCATTACACCTATTCCCTGTGGTCTTTTCAGATGTTTAGTGCTCGTTATGGAGACATGGGAGACATGAGAGAATACGGCGTCCTTCATGCGATCACGTCCGGGGCAGATGATGGTCAAATTAACCAAGCTGTGTCGGGGAAGTGTCCCTTCGACGCTCCGACCGCTGTTTGTCACTCTCGATTAAATCCTGTGCCAGTTAGAGGGACACTTTCTGCATATCAGACTATTCGTAGCTTTGTTAAATATCCCACAACACTAGACTTGTAGATATTCTTATTATTATCATTATCATTATTATTATTATTATCCTGAGTGCTTCTTGACCCTATTGCAATCTCTCTCTCTCTCTCTATCTCTATCTCTCTCTCTCTCTCCAATATTTTGTCTCTTTTCTTTGACTGAAGAGAAGCCTTGGCCCTCACCCAGGATCATTGTGCCTGGCTGTGAAGCCATCCTCCCCCCCCCCGCCCCCCCCCCGCCTCATTCCTCCCCAGAACCAGCTGCTTTACTGTAACCGCCATATTGCTCTATGCTTCTCTATAGCTATTTCAACTAGGAGTGCTACCCGAGAATAAATTGTCTGTCTCTGAATTAGCACTAATTAGCAGATTTTTGGGGGCTCTACAGCATCATAATTGGGTATAGTATGTGTAGCTTCCAGCTGGCCGCTGGAAGGCTGCTGGAGTAGGTGGGAGTCTGTGGCGGTAGCGCTGGTGGTGGTTGTTGTTTTTTTTTTTGTTTTTTTTTTTGATGGGGAGAAAAGCATTAAGGGAACAGTTTAGAGGCAGCGTAGACACAAGGCTTTATCTTGGAGAACTGTGAATCTAGTGATTGGGCAGGAAGGAACTTCGGTAGGCCCTTTTGAGCGCGCGCATAGAGCTGATTGTGCTCGGCAAGGCACTCTTGGAGAAATTAATTCCCAGAAAATAATGAGAATAGCGAAAGAAATTGGAGTCAGAGACAGAGAGTCAAAGAAAGAGAGAGAGAGAGAACAGAGAATGAAAGCAGCTCTTTTGCAACATGCAGCTGGATTATCAGCAGAACCTAATGAAGGTGGAGACATCCTGCTGGTTTTATATTGCCTGTCACACACACATGGGAATGGCAATTAACACCCGCCACCGTCTTCTCCTGTACACATACACGTGTGTCCATTAAAAATATATATATAAATAAATAAATGAAAGGATGGAATTTTATTTATTTATGAATTACTACCTGACTGTTGGTATTTGACACGGTCAGATCCCTTTAGTTGGCGGTTTATTGTGCTACTTATCAGATGGAAAAGTTGTGTATCAAGAAATGTCTTTACATATCGCATCTCTTCGAGTTGAGTTGTGATTCCTCACCAAAGCCTGGAGTTTCTGTACATGTTCTCTGTATCATATACATGACTGTCCTCCCAATTCTCAGAACATGCATAGCTTGACCGTCATGCAATAAATTGCTCCTGCAGTATGAATCCGGGGAAAGTTATTGCCCATATGAGGTGCACTTCCGCCTCCGCCTCCAGGGTTCCTGGGATAGGACCTGCATCCACCTGGCCAGGATACTGAAGATGAATGAACCTTGTATCAAATGTGCACATGTACATTTTCACACGGCTTGTCCTGTACCTGTCACCTTTTGATCTTAATGTTATTAATTACATCAGGTTAGAGGACAGATTAGGGGATTAGAGAAGAATCTGAAGAGCAAATAAGAATGAAAAGTGCAGAACATGGTGTCTCAGGTGTGCAACCATGGCTGACTAAGCTAATATATTTGCCTAGAATGTCAGTGTTTTACAATGTGGTTGTTTCATTAAAAAATAAAAACAGTTAATTATTTATCATAGCTGGGAAACAAATTTGCTCTGATAAAAATGTTATTTCTGAAATGAACGATATGGTAATGAAAAATTGATAAAATAACTGAGTCTTACTAATGTGTGCATCTTATAACCTCTCCATCTCTATCTCTATGTATAAAATAAGTAATGTTTACCATTTACTTATATTATAAAAAAGGTTACCTAAAGCCACAGTGGCTGCTGAAGCCCTGCATGGTTTCCTGAACTCCTGGGAAGATGGAAGACCTTGACATTTTGTAGTTATTCTGCTCAGACAGGGTGATGGAAATCTCGATTTTTCCTGCTAATTCTGAGAGCTAACACAGAGAGAGAGAGAGAGAGAGAGAGAGATGAGAAACTTGGAAGCCACCAGCGCAGCCACCACGTCATGTTCAATCCTCTGGGTAATACGTAGGAGCTTTACATACTGTAGCAAAGCAGCGTTGTTTCAGAGCACCTAAGAACTTGGCTTAGTCCGTTCAACAAAAGTTCCTTACTGAGTTTATAGCTGTGTCTAAAACCTTCTTATAATAAATTCCGAGCTAATTCCAGCTGGTTAGTGCTGGTCAGGTGGGAGAACGCTGGCTAGTCATGCAGGTGACTAGCCGTGCTGCTCTGAAACCCTTTTATGCAGCACCACAGGAGAAATAGGGAAAGTCTTTTAAAGGTTGAGTTTGGCATGTGAAGATTAAGTGCATATATGAAGTGAATCCCCCAACTCTCTCTCTCTCTCTCTCTCTCTCTCTGTCCACAAACCCCCCCCCCCCCCCCAACCCCATAAGCACATACACACACTCACAGAGACACACACAGCACTGATAAAAGCATCCATCCATTCCCACAGAGCATCGGCTAATGGCAGCACAGCACCGGAGCTTCACCCAAGAGAGGGAGAGTGAGCGAGAGAGAGAGAGAGAGAGAGATGGAAGTAGGGAGGGTTTCCAGCTTTCTCACACTCAGCTCTTAGCTGACAGAAGGAGTGCACTAAGAGACAAGTGTGCGTTACAGATGCCGATGAGAGTTGAACCTGGTGAGACAAAGACAGACAGTGTGGGGACGCACGTGGTTTACTTATTATGGACGGGTGAAAAAAAGTCAGTATGAAGAAACGAGATGGTAAGAGACTTTTAGTGTTGCTTGGAACTTTGATTTGACCTTTTAATCAGAGATCATGTATGTTATTCCTTGGAAATACGCATGAAACTGAGTTTGAGTTAATGATGCATTGTGGGAAATTATTGATAATGACATGTAGGGACAAACAACCAGAGAAAGAGAGAGAGAGAGAGAGAGAGACAGAAATTGTTTTAGTAGGCGGCATGATCAAGGTGATGCTGTTTATTGGTGTGGGATTGTGGGATATGTAGTCCCTGATAAACAGCGGGGGATAAAGCAGTGCGGTGTGCTCAAAGTCCTCCCCACGCTCCTTTTGTTTTTGTTTGCAGATATTGATTCTAGGCTTAGCCGGTATCGATTCGAGGGTGCTATGTGAGCTGTTGTGCTAGAATGCGTTTCTGAGTAAAGGTCTGATTATGGCTTGAAACGCAAAGTAAACAGAAAGCTGTGCAATCAGGATTTAGTGTGTGTGTGTGTGTGTGTGTGTGTGTGTGTGTGTGTGTGTGTGTGTGTGTGTGTGTGTGTAGGTTGATGGGTAGGTTGATGATTAGTTGTGGGTGTGTGTGTGCTGGAATTAAAAACTAATTACACATTCATGTGAAAAAAAAAGTGAAGTCTTCTGCATTGTAAATAAAGAGTACTGTCCATGCACCTTTAATATTATTTCTATTATTTTTATTATTATGATGATGATGTTATTTATATCAGGCTGACGATGACTCACAGGCACATTAAGACTTGTGTAATTAGGAGATAAGCTGTGCCATGGCAGGTCACTCTAATGAGCCTCGCTGCTCTGTCTGTGCGAGTTTCCCCCCTCAGTCAGGTCCAATCACATGTAGTTAATCAGCAGACGGGGTTAGTTACCACTAGGTTAATGACGCACATTAATATGTTGCTAATATACCCCGGGTCATGCGGTAATTAAAAATCTCATTTTCAACTCTGAGCTCAGAAGCTGCTGACTTTCGTTCATCTTAACCGTATATCATGTACTGCAGGGGTCGGGAATGTGTATGTGTGTGTGTGTGTGTGTGTGTGTGTGTGTGTGTGTGTGCGCGCGCGCTCGGGTAAGGGGGTGTCTTATTTCTTATTTGTTCTGTAATCTCTCAGTTTACCTAATTACTGGTTTGCCGACAACCAGCTATGAGAGTTTGTGTGTCTATGTGTGAGAGAGTAGCGTATCAGGGATGTTGCATCAGGTGTACACCATTAAACAAACATCTGTGCACAGGGAGCTGGCTCT
This sequence comes from Clarias fuscus, assembly GCA_030347435.1. Lineage (NCBI taxonomy): Eukaryota > Metazoa > Chordata > Actinopteri > Siluriformes > Clariidae > Clarias > Clarias fuscus. The sequence goes on along the minus strand of CM059214.1, from coordinate 20,888,361 downwards.
CTCCTTAGGGTCAGCTGATGCAAAGTGCTGCTGCATTTAAATCATGACTCTACTTTTACCTGTAGTGTGTGTGTGTATGTGTGTGTGTGTTTGTTTTAAGAGCATAGATTGTTCAGTAAAGCATAAACAGTGGTTTGTGCTCTGTAGCTATATCATTAAACCTTTAAACAACTCGAGGGTCATTGATCCAAGTTGAAAAAAACAACTCCTTATATGGACGTCATGCTGGTGCGTGACGACGGCGAGGTGTCAGACATCAAACTGTGCGTGAAACTCTGCAGTGTGCAGAAATATCATGTAGAACTAAAGTTATTGTTAAAAACTCAAAAATGCTCATATTGGTATCACTTGTTATAGAAACAACCGGGAATAACCATAACAATTTTGGATGAAAAAATGAATAAAAATTAGGAAAGACTATGGAATTATAAGGTGACTAAAGTTTCGACTGGTACTGTGTGTGTCTGTGTCTAGAGATGCAAATGACCGGTACTGTTCACTTTGTGTCCCAAAATGTCCCAGTTGATACAGTTTGTGTTGCAAGTGAGAACAGACGTCTATGAGCTGAGAAAAGTATAAAAAGCATGTGTACGTACAGTACACCCTCGAAATCTGTTGCTGAATCCCATTCAGATGATGTAAATATACTGTATGACGTAACTACAACCGTTGCTCTTTAACAAGAAAGGATGAGACAGTTAGAAGTTTAAAAACAGCTTTTAATTCTAGTTATTTAAGATATCCTAAAGATTGAGACGTGTAATCAGAGCACCACAACATTAGCAGCACATAACCACAAAATACTTTTAACTGAAGACTTCTTGAAAGGGTTTGGAAAAAGAAATGTGTTTTGAGTAAATGCTTATTGACTTCCCCAACAACCACCATTAAATTTTAGTAAATGGGTCTTGTGTGTGTGCTCTCTCTCTCTCCACTCAGTGTACCAGACATACCCATTTCAGGCTAGACTGCAAATGACCAAAGTATTCCTTTAATGAAAAAAGCCTTGCACCAAAGCTAGATCTTTATCTATTACTCATTACATTCTGATATCTGATATATATTTTTAATTATATTAAATAACTAGAGCATGTCCATTCTTCTTACAGTCATAAAGTAAGAAACAGACCCAAAGCTTTCCTCAGCGCGCTCTCTTCATCTGGCTTATTACCTCTGAATATTATATTACTGAGATCCGACTCCCAAATTCAGCGATGCGCCGCAGCCGTGGCCAAACACTTCACAGCCGTCACTTCAGTTCAGTAAACCTGTATCATTGTTAGCTGCAAGTGACAGAGGAAGGCAAAGACACTCAGAATAATAAAACTAATATATATTTACAGGCCTGGTGAGAAATGAAAGAAGGAGGGTGATCAGGAAGGGGGAAGGAAACAGAGAGGGGAAAGCAAAGAGCTTGGATGCTCACACTTAAAATAGACAGCGATTTTAGGGAAAGACACAATCATGACGCTGATATTTCCTTAAACTGAGGGGGGTAAAAAAACAACAAAAAAAAACGACATTAAGTTTCCTTGATTTTCGAAATGATAGAATGGGATGCTAGAGACGAGGGACTATGGGGCATATGAAGAGATGTAGAGAAGGAGACAGACGGTGGAATCTTAAGATTTTTTTTTCCCCCTTCTTTTTCCTCCTCATCGCTTGCAATCATAAAAACAGAGTTCTACGCCAGAGACATAAAAGCAGGCTGGAATGCAATTAGCAATTCTGAAACACAATGCATTCTCATGAGTGGCTGATATAAGCAAACATTTTAAAGGCCTGGGGAGAAGTGAGGAGAGAAATGGTACTCGGTGAGAGCGGAGTCAGCACTTTGAGCCGAAGCTCCGTTTCTTCAGCAGCGATGTGGTGCTGGAGCTGTGATATCATGATCTGTCAGGATGAATTTGACTTTATCTCAGCCTAGGAGTGTCTACAGTTAGGATGTACACAACCTGATGGCTTCCAGTTTGGCTCACACCTTCGGTACTCACTTACAGAAGAGTTATTCCAAGTAGCACTGATATTAACATGAAGGCTTCTCAAGATGCTTATGAGTCTGGTAACCTTAAAGGAATGCAAAGCATGTCACCAGAGGGTCATATGATTGCAATATAAATTCACTTGTCTGCCTCATTGTACTCAAGTTTGTGGGAAAGCATATTAAAAGAAACAGCATCAAAGAGCAGTCCAGGGCAAGCTCCTAGAAAATACCCCAGACATGAAATATCCCACAGAGCACAATTAAATCTTAGAATTGAATAAATTCAAAGAAATGTGGCATATAACTGGTATGAATTAGTCAGAAAAGCAACCAAGGAGGCAGCTTTTAGCACGATCACTTCCACAATTATGCTTCACTGCAGTGATGGTTCATCATTTCATTTTCAACATATTTGATCTAGTACATTGTTATGCCAGTCCCATTTCTGTGAAACAAATCATACAAATCTTTTGCATACAAACATTTTTTACACTAATTAAAACCAGGAAACCAGGAACCAGCATGAAACCCTAATATGGGATGAGCGTTGTATTCTAGTTGTATGGAAGTTGCAGTATCATTTACCATCAGAACATGTTTGTAGTAACATTTGCCGTTCTCAACAACATGTTTTCGAAAGTTAGATTGACTTTGATAAATGACGTTGAAATAACATTCCATGTATGATCCAAACCCAATCTTGCAACAACAATTTTGAACTTTTTTTGGTACATTTACAGTATTAACACAATGTCCTGTCGCATGCATAATAACTTTCCAACCCGGTTTAGAATTCCTATAAAAGATTGGAATAGACAATATGTGGGTGCATCTCATTTCATGCATCTCTTAATGTTGGAATGTTACCTCTCTGTTTAATTTCCTTTCAGATTTTCCTCTTTAACATTTCGGTAAATTGCTGTTGTCGGGTATTTTTTCGGGGCCCTTGTTGTTATATACAGTAAGTGCATTCGGCCTCACTGGCATCTTGACGTGTGGTCCAGTGTTAAGCACGTATTGTTCGCTGACTGGAGTTTGAGTCCCATTCAGGTCACTTAGAATGAATATTCTTTTTTTGAAGTTGTTGTTTTTGCGACCTTCTGTTAGGGGCAGTGTTAGCCCATCATCATCATCATCATCATCATCATCATCATCAGTAACTCCTGACTTTCAAATGCAACCTAATACAGGCGTTGTCCCAAATTAACAACACCACAACCAAAAGTTCCTGCTGGGTGAGATTAGACTCTGTGCTCTGATTTAATAAACCAGAATCAAACACTAACATTGTTCAGTTAGTTCACTTGAAGTCAGCTCACAGTTCTCTAAGAGCATAGTTAATAAATGTTTCATTATTGAGGAAGCTATGAATGATCATGATTAAAATAGTCCTGTTTTTCCCATACTTTGTTTCCTCCTGTATTTTCAGGCATAACACATACTGTAAGACTTAGTGCATCTGCCAAAAAAAAAAACTTTGTGTTGGTGTAGCACAAAGACAAATGTGAATTTTTACAGTCTGAGGGCACAGCTGGATGGCCCATTAAAATGCTTTATTAAAAACTCTTTCACAACAGTGTTTAAAAAGTAAACATTTTGTTGCTAATATATGATGTAACATACCCAGCCTTGAGAGGAAACTGCTGTAAACTGCTGCCAAGCAATATGTGTCTGCGTGTGTGCATGTGTGTGCGTACACAGACCTACAGTGTGAGAGAGATAAATAGAGAATTTGCAGTGCTTTAACTCAGCCCAGTTTCGACTGTGGAAAAGATTTCAATCGGAAGTGAACAGACGTGTATCTCTCATTCCAGAGGTGGACCGAGGTGGAGTTTTGATGGTAAACATTTATTCCGGTTAAAAGCACCACGTGGAACACAGAGCCGTGTCAACAATCCACATCCACAAGCCCTGATGTAATTTATATGGTAATACAGTAAGAGAGGTGGCCTGAGAGTAATTGATGATCAGCAGTGTGAGTGAGCATGTGTGAAGCTGAATATATACAGTATGTGCACGTAATGGAATCCATACAGTCCTCTTCTCCTGAGTACACACTCCGTGAGTCAGTCATCACGGACTACAGATGCCGAGATCTCTGTAAGATCTCGCCAGCTTCGATGGAGGAACATTGAACGAGTATGAAAAAGGAAACAATAATCACGTCTACAGTTTGCTTGAAATATTTATAGGTATATTTATATAATCTTTTGGGAAGCTTACAGTAGATATCCAAGTGTCTCGAGAGATGTTTTGCTATTCAGTCACAAGCACCACTTCTCCTTGACCTGAGTCCGCCTGTTGCACAAAGCTTTACCCAGATGTGCGATTCCTTTAAACTAATACAAAGGGTCTGTCTTAAGACTTGTGCTGGTCCTAAAAGATGTATTTGAAATTTCGAGGCATGACTGTGTTTGTAATTTTCCTTTTAAGAAAATGTTTGTTTTTTTTATCCATTGTGTAGCAACCCACACAAGCACTACATGAACAAATTAATTATGTGAACATTTCGCATAGTTATATAAATTTATTATTTTCTAAACACTTGCAGCAGTTAACGTACAGTAGATTGGGATGCCAGATCCTTACAGTACTCTACAGTAAGTGTGTCCGCCAGCTTTAGGACACAAATTCGCTTTCTTTTATGACGTAAAGCCATATGTTAGTTAAAATATCCCTTTAATTGTCTATACAAGAGAAATTGTGTTCATCACAGGCACTCTTTACAGCCTCATGGAGAGATGTGCTCTTCTGTTAAATTGCTGAAAAGAATTAGAGCGAGCATATACTGTATATATAGTATAGTGTGCAGCTTTTCCCATTATCTTTGCATATGTTTACATTTCCTTTCTGCTTGGTTGCCACCTATAAACCTTCTGAAGAGCCAACAGTCGTGCCTGTGTGCTCTGAAACAGCTTCAGATAAGTGGATTTGATTTGTGTTTCCTCAAGTTGTGCTTATGCTGCGTTGTTTCAGGAGGATTATGGTGGAGTTGTGAGCTAGAGGCGCTGAATGTTCTGAGGGCAGTTAAATATCAAAGTAATTGTTCAGGGAATAATATGTAAATTATCTGGTAAAGACGTAGGGGTTTAAGCAAATAAATGGCAACATTTTTAATTAAAGCAAACAGCTAATTTATGCTTGAGCTTTGCTTTATTTTCAGAATACTGCTTACTCCCTCTTTCTCTCTCTCTCTCTCTCTCTCTCTGTCTTTGTATTTCTGGCTGAGCAGTAGGTTGCAAGTGTTTGTGTGTGCGTGCGTGTGTGTGTGTGTGTGTGTGTGTGTGTGTGTGGTTGGGGGGGTTGATTTTAATAGGCCTGATTGGACTGCCTCCTTAAATAGATGTCAGTGTTGGCAGTCGGGGTGTAAAGTCTGGCTGTATTGTTATAAGCATTCAAAAGCTAAGCACAAATTCTGGCAGCAGCAAGGGAGCTTCAAAGTGGACACGAGGATGGAGTTTTGACACTGCTGTTGTGCATTATAGATGCAGTGTTATAGTGAGACATTTGCGGTTCTCAATAGCCGCCTTTACACGGACCCTAATACTCTAATACACTTATATCCAGAATAATATTCAGCCTGATCGGGAGGAATGTTCTTTGGTATTCATGGTAGTCTTTGGTATTATTAGCAATGTAAACACTTGGTCTCATTGTTTCTGTTCGTTCCTTTTGGAGTTAATATAATGTTTCTGCACATGTCTGCCGCAGGTACGCTTAACATCATGTGAGTTTCTAGGAGGAAACGTTAGCATTCTAACCAAGCTGTAAATGTCCTCTTGCATTTTTTCCCTGTTTTGAAATCTGCAGGAGCGGTTTGTGCTTCTGAGATTGCTGTTTAATTAGCAAGAACAGCAGTAAGACAAATATTGTTCCCATGGCATGGTGTGGTCATTTTCTTCTGAATGAAAGAATTGTATTAGCTATGTTTTGGACAAGATGGGCAAGAGTTATTAAATCCAATAGAAATCATTCCGATGAGAGATTCTAGTGTAAGTGTTTACATGGTGTTGGCTGATCTGATAAGATGAGCATGTATGTGCTCAAATAATCCAATCAGGTTATAACTTGCGCAAATTGTTAGTAATAATTTCCAGCTTTGAGGTTACGTTTCCCATCCTTGCTGATAAATCTGGCCCTCTGTGTCAGGGTGGGTTACAGGACTTCATTCTCATCTTTTGTGTGGTTAGATCCTTTACTATAAAAGATAATTTACTATTGATTATTTTTATGAAATGGCAAGTTAAATCAGTGCTTCTTCTTTGGCCAGAGACCCAGTGTTTAAAAGTGAAGACAGATGGGAGGGAGTTGGTTGTTCTCATGGAGTTTTCAGATCAGGAATGTAAGTGAAATTTCCCTCCTGAAAACTCATCACGTGTGCAGACAGACTATATTTAATACAACAAGAAATAAACCATGTTTTGCATGGATAATATTTACCTATTAAACAGATTATCAAAAACAGATCACACCACCCCTCTGATTCTGATTCTGAAAATATATTCTGATCAGACTCCTTCAATTGAGGTGTTTTTTTTTTTCCCCCTCAGATTGGTCAGTTATTCTAATTATTAGTGAAACAGGCAGTGCAGAACCCCGACCCACTCCAATAAAAAAAATCTGCTCAAAAAAATCAGTGTGAGAACTCAAATTATAAATTATATAAGTACTTTGTTTGTTTTATTACGATTACCTGCCCAAGACACATTGTTTCAGTCCTTGATACTTAAACGTACTCAATACAGTATATATAGTAATACTGTATATGCATAGTTATAGTGAGATTTTCAATATAGTGACACAGTGAGGTCTGGAAATGATGCAGGGTTACAGTGACCTTTGCAGTTCTGGTAGCGATGTCACACCTGCAAATGATGTAATGACACATTTATGTCTACTTTCAAGAATTTAAGGCTACAGTGCTAAGTTGAGTCTTTCTCTACTCTGTCAGTGATACAGTGAGGTTTAACTGATGCAGTGATAAAGGAAGGCATTTTCACGCCTGACAGTAGTGCAGTTCGTCTTTTTGCAAGTTTGACACCAGTGCTGTGGAACAGTGATTGAAGTCATATGAGAAATCCTTATTAGTTAAATTCTTTTCACTACAATTTCAATTCAGTTTTTATTCATGTAGCACTTTTAAAAATGGTCAGACTTACAGAAAACTGTTTTTCTTGGCAACTGTTTAGCCTTTGGACGTCCGCTCGCTTTGAGTTGTCTCAGGTGACTTGTTTCTTCACGTTAATCATTCCGGTCCACTGCTGTTTTGTTGTCGTAGAATTCTAGGTATTTTGTGTAATTTACTAGAGAAAGTAGAGGAAAGAAGGAATGAGAGACAGAAAGGGAGGGAGAAAAAGGGGAAGAGATGATAAATTACACTCATTAAGGTAGTAATTTGTCACTTTCCGTGTGACTGGGCTCCAGCTGTCACTCCTTGTGCTTTTTGGCCTCTTTGGCTCTCCGTCTTCACACTGGACAGATGGGTGGAGAGAGGGAGCGTTGTGGCCTTTCACCAGACCAGGATGTGGGAGATGTTGTCTGTGTGTGAAATGGGAATTAAAAATTCTGTCCTTGCATTCAGTATTTCAGAACCACACACAGTAATTTCTACAAATATAATAATAATAATAATAATAATAATAATCCTGAGCCTTAGTTCACGAATGAAATTAAGTGTTGAACCTGGAGTTTGATACTGTGGCGTAAAAAGGCTGCAGAAGCAACTTGGACTAAAACAGTGTTCATCTAAAGTAATGGATAGTGGAGTGCTCATGGCTGACGAGTGATAGAGGTCAGCGCGTGGCTGGCAGCTCTATTTAGCTCTGATTTTTCATATCAGAAGCGTGAAATTCTTCAGAGCTCGCTCGCGTTTGTCGCAGCATCATGGCAGAGATTCCACCGCAGCACATCTATCTGGAGAGACAGCCAAGGTCATATCCACATCAGAGCTTTCAATAACCGGAACAGCCTTCTCTTGATGAAGAGATTGGAAGTAGGAAAGGACAGGAAAAAAAAAGAATCATCTAGAGTATCATGTGTCCCCTCCCAACCTTTTGCTCTAATAACACAAAGCAATTTACACTGACCTTTATAGAAATGTACCAAAAGTAAATTACAATAGTTAAGAAATGCCCCTGAGCCTAATTGCAAAGGAGATTAAGTTTCTCATAATTGCTTTTGGCCATCTAATGCAATTTTTTTTGTTTTTTTGGGGTGATTAAGGTGATTTAAAAATTTAATAACCCTCGTTCCGTACACACACACGTGCTACAATGCACATACTGTACATACACTACCACATGCATTACTTCAATGCCATGTGCTGAGAGCAGTGAGTGTTATGATGAGAAGGTTTGGCATTTACGCAGCATCATTAAAATAGAGCTCGACACTGACTGACCCAAGTGTACAGAGGAGTCTCATGTCTCATCAGGAGCGCACATGATCATTAAAAATTACTCTTACAATGACTCACAAGCAGTATGCAGACCCTGGATGCACGCATGTCTCATTGCTCAGTACTTGCAAAAACATGACAGCCCTCACACTTGATAGTTTCTTGGTCTGCCCAGTTTATATGTTTGTGCTTGTGAATACCTTTGAGTTCACATCAAATTTTAAATGACCACACTTATGATGCTGGTCTGCACACTTACTCAGGTCAGCTGCTCTCAGACTTCTCTATTAAGGACACTGTATACAGTACATATCGCATAGTAATAACAAGTTTTATCACGTCACTGGTAGTTAGATGCTATGCTTTGACTGGCATCATTAAGATCGCTGAACACAGAACACAGACACCGGAAGGGGTGAGGAATGAAGGTGCTCTTTTGTTTAAAAAAAAATGGGGATAAATAAAGAAGTTGGGAAAAGGAGGAATAGAGGTGAGAGTCAGGGAGGAAGGTGAAGAGGGTACAGATCCTTGGCCTGTGGAGCTACTGTGCCAGCGGCCGTCCAATGCTGATGGATGAATACTGCAGGCAGAGGCTGAAGTTGAGGAAACCGAGGAGGTGGTTGAGACTTGGCGATGGCCCTTTCTCTGCTGAGCGTCCTGCGGAGAAAAGTTTTTGGAGTGTCCCGACTCTGAAACTTCACAGCAATAAGAAGACAGTCATAAATTAGACACCTAAGAGCCGCTAGTCACCAAACTGATGCTCAGCTATCCTTTTATACTGTATGCAGCGGGATGGTTGACAGAAATTTGTTGCCAGCCACCAGCTCGTGGTGCTAACGTGGTTTCTCTGCCTTATTTTTCTGGTCAAACATGAGCATGGTAAGAGGCGCTGGCTGTAGGCTCACTGTCGCAATAAATACCTCTATGGGCACCCAAGGCTAACCCATGCCCCATGGGGACCAGAGGCCACTTGTCAGGTCCAGTCTCACAGAGAAGCCAGTACAGCACAAATCAGCATACTGTAAATTCATTGCTGGCCACAATAGAATGACATAAGAATTCCCAGTGCATCACAGGCAGCCAAAGGAGTCTGCAAAGAGCCCAAGGCCAGTAACCCGCTCTCCAAACTCCCCGGAACCCAATCCAATCGAGCACCTGAGCCACCTGTGCCAGGCAGTGCAGCACACCCAACCCAGAGGCCATGTGGATCCACAACCCAAGGGGCCAAAGTCGCCTCAATGGCATAAGGGCAACTCAAACCCTATTAACTAATGTTAATAGTTCTAATGTTATGGCTGTATGTGTACTGCATATGTGTGTATAAACATGTAAATCACAATTAGAACTGTTTCAAACAATCGCTATATTACTCAGATTACTATTGTTATCTCTAATCTCATTCTGTGTCCAGTTTCACCGTCAACGCCTGTCATGGTTTTACAGTATGTGTTAAAATATTATTTATTAGTATAGACTAAATAAATGAAGAAGATAAGAGAGTGAGGTACAGTATAGTTAGAACAGAAAGCACTGGCCAGGCTCACTCTACTCTGGGCCTCTGCAGAACGTCATTATTTTAGGCAGTGTTGGTTTTACCTATTTAATTACAAGGCAACTTTCAAGGTAGTTAACAAGCCCTGATGTTATCTCACACCAGACAGCCATTCATTTTCACCAGTTATTTCTCTCTAAAGTGATAATAAAAAGAAGCAACGTAGACTTGCAGTACATGCTAAATAAGTGTGGTTTCATAAATTTCCAAATGAGCAAGAAATCCAACTGGCTGAAAGTCTGTTACTTTTTCAAACAGAGTCTTCAGGAGTGGAATTTTTTTTTTTTAATCACACTTTTTTTTTTTTTTTTGCCCTCATGCTTTAAGACCTGCATGTTGCCTGCTGTCATGCCAAACGGTGTCTGCCTGGCAAAGGAGCACCTCTGTTGTGCGTGCAATTATCTGAACATTATAGACACGTTTAATTGGGCACAATGCTAATTAATGCAATCACGACTAAAAAGTAGGTACAAAAATTACATATATTAACAAGTACTGTAATAATATATTTGAAGCTCACTTTAACATTTCTAGATATTGTCAGAAGTCACGCTTCCCATCACCCTCATCACATGCTGTTATCAGGAGTTACTTCTAATTTTATGTCTACAAATCTTGTTCAGTTCTGAGTTTTAAGTTATTTCTCCCTCTTTGTCTTGTTTTTGTCTTTACTGTACATCCTCCTAGTCTCGATACTTTTCCTGCCACAGTTCAGAGTTAACGTTTGTCCGTGTTTCTGTTTAGCCTCTCCACTTCACAACGCATGCTCCTTATTCCTGACAGATATATATTAAAAATCTGTTTAAAAAGGTCTTAGAATTTTTAAATAGTCAAAACAAGCAAAGTAAATGTTCAATATCGTGAATATTTATTATTCATGATTCTTCACTAGTTCTAGATTCATGCCGTAAACTGTAAAGGTCAGGTTTTCCTCGTGCCTCATCTCTTCTGTGTGTTCAGACAACATTCAGAAGGATTTGAATTAAATGAGATCATAAGGTTTTGCACAACGGTGTAGAGTCCATGCCAGCTCTGCCATTAAAGCAAAAAAGGGAAGTATGAAATATTTGGAAACTCTGAAATTAAATGTAAATGTTTCAAAGATTTAGCTCAAGTCAAGCTAATGTCAGTCATATTTTAAAAAAATTAAAAAAGAATGCAAAATACAAGCATTTCCACCAGCAACCTTGGATGTTTGGTCCCAACTTTTATACGGTAATGAATGTGATGTAATATTTAAATAAAAACTAATTCACACTTTTAGGTTTTTGTTATTGTCTTCTAACATTTCCTCTAGATGGTGTTTAATTTCCCAGATTTCCCTTTTCCTGTCTCTTTGTTCTTCCTCATTTCCTGTGGTTCTTGATATGGTAAATGTACATGTTGCAGGACGTTTGGCTAA